>CM053793.1:113879717-115248467 GCA_028749045.1 Cupressus sempervirens
TTTGCATGTTCTATTTAAAAATATTGTAATTCCATTTTATTGGAGATAATAAGAAGCCCATCTTTTGTTCTTAAAATTGTTATTATTTTTCTATTCTATTGTGTATTTCTATTAATAAGTGGAGTACCCTCCATCAAGTGGTATTAAAGCAGGAGTTCGTGAGTATGTAGACAGATCGACGAACATGAGGCGGTTTGCACCAAGACTGTGGTTGTGAGTTTGAATGACAAGTGCAAAAATGCCTTTGCAAAGAAACCTTGGTAGAAGAGTTAGAGGAGTGATAGAAGAGGGTTTTAAAGCCTTCAAGAGACAAGTTGAGGTATTGGAAGAGAGATTTGTAGAGGAATGAATATTGCGGCAAGGGATGAAAGTGATGAGGAATTTGAAGAAGGGCACATAGAACGAGAAGCACTAGAAGTAAATCTAAAAGAGGTTAGGCTTTTGAGGGTCATTTCCAAGATTAGAAAGAGACCTAAGACCCCAATTCGGCTTTGTTGTCAGGAAGCCAACAAGGAGAAAGTTGCTAATTACCTTAATGCGTTGAGGCCAACTATTTAGGAGTTGAGTCTAGTTAGAATGGCCAATATTGAAGAGGCATGCCAATTTCCCTTAAGGGTGGATGAAAAATTGAACAAGAAATTTGAAAGCAAGCAAAGTGGAAGAGATCGTGATGGAAAATCTAGTAGACGGTCTTATGGAGGTTGACATGAAGATTAGAAAAAGAATGAAGCAAGCAGCAATCAGAATCAGAGAGAAAAATAATTCCAATTGACCTCAAGAGCAAAATAATAGGGATTAAAGAGGAAGAGGAATATGGCAAGGTCTAGGAAGAGAAGGTTTTCTTGGATCCTGTTTCCATTGTGGTCATAGGGCTTACAAGTGTCCCCAACATCAAGGCAGAACCAATATAAGGCCAGAAGACAATGCACGAGTTGCACGTGTAGATGAAGATGCGAAGTCATCACAATCTGACAATGTTAGCACAGATCATTTTGTTTCTAAGGAAATGGTTAACAAGTTGAAGTTAGAAAGAAAGAAGCATCTAAATCCTTACTAGATAATGAACAATGTCTGGTAAAGTTTAAGATTAGGAACTATCATGATAAGGTTCCATGTGATATGATGCCTATGGATGTCTGTCATTTGTTGTTGGGAAGGTCATGGCAATTTTATCGTGCAATATGTGATGGGTATGCAAATACCTATTCTTTGACAAAGTATGGAGTGTGACATAAGTTGAAGCCATTGAAGGAAATAGAAGAAAAGGTATGTAATAATAGCAAAATTTGTTTAGTTGTGGAAGAAAGTTTCTAGAAGGTACGAATCATGAGCATTGTGTTTTGCTTTGATTCCAAAATCTAGTAAAGGGGAGGTAGAAGATGTACTTGTAGAAGTTGCAGATTTATTGGATGAGTTTAAAGAATTGTGTCCAATAATGTACCTGATGGTTTGCTACCTGTGAGAAAGATCAGTCATCTGATGGATTTGACTCCAGAAGCCATTTGTCGAATAAGGAAGCTCACAGAATGACTCCAACAAGAAGTGAAGAATTGAACAAACAAGTACAAGAATTGCTGCAAAAGGGGTTGATTCAAGAAAGTTTGAATCCATGTGTTGTACCTATAGTACTAGCAACAAAGAAGAATGGAGAATGGAGGATGTGTTCAAGTTCTCGGCCAATCAACAAAATCACTATCATGTGCAAATTTCCCTTGTCAAGGATGGATGATATTATGGATTGTTTGAGTAAATTTGTATATTTTACAAAGATAGATCTAACAAGTGGACATCACCAAATCTGGACTAGGGAAGGAGATGAATGAAAGACAACCTTTAAGACAAAAGAAGGCTTGTGTGAGTGGTTGGGCATGCATTTGGGGCTAACTAGCACCGAGCACATTTATGTGACTTGTGAATGAGGTAATGAAAGAAGATCTAGGGAAATTTGTCATTGTTTATTTGGATGCTATTGTGACATTAAGACAGACATTAGAGGAGCATATAATGCATATTTGTATGTTGTTCGAGAATTAAGGGAAGAGAAATTGTTAATTAATATAGGATTTGTAGTTTTAGAAGGTCTAAAAATTGGCATAGAGAAGCTGAAGACTATCCATGAATGGCCTACTCCAAAAAGTGTGAGTGTGGTAAGATCTTTTCAAGGTTTGGTTAGCTTTTACAAACAGTTTATTAGGAGTTTTAGAAGTGCTTGCAGACCCTTGACTAAAACAATGAGAGGGGATAGAAAAGAGTTTAAGTGGATTACAAAAGCAGATAAGAGTTTTGAATTGCTAAAACAAAAAGTTACAAAACAAATTGTTTTAGCACTTCTAAATTTTAATAAGGTGTTTCAGGAAGACTATGATGCTAGAGGTAACACAAATGGAGTTGTTTTAAGTCAAGAAGGTAGACCCATTGCTTAGTTTAGTAAAAAGTTAAATGATGCCTAAAGAAAATATTTTGTTTATGATCAGGAGTTTTGTGCTATAGTCCAAGCATTAAAGAAATGGACATTATTTTTTGCAATAAGAGTTTCTTTTTATATATTGATCTTCAAGCTTTCCAATATTTGAATAGCCAAGGAAGGTAAATCAAAGGCATTTAAAATGGATTGAATTTTTGTAGAGCTACACATTTCTTTTCAAACATAAGAGTGGGAAGTCTAAGAGGGTTGTAGATGCTCCTAGCAGGAGATAGATTTTGCTGACAAAGATGCAGGTTGAGGTTGTTGGGTTCAAGTAACTCAAGAGTATATCTAGATGATCCTGATTTTGGTAAAGCTTAAAAAGCTTGTAGAGAACTTGTTATTCTAGACAAAACCAGGTGATTGAATTTCATCATCCAGGATGGTATATTGTTTCTAAGACAACTAATTGTGCATTTAAGGAGTTCTATGAGGGAGAATCTCATCAAAGAGAAGCATAGTTGAGGGTTCACTGGACATTTTGGTCGTGATAAAACAATTGCTTTGGTTAGTGAGAATTATTACTGGTCACAATTGCAAAGTATGTCAGATGGAAAAAGTAGCAAAGCAAAATATAGGGTCATATCAGCTATTACCTGTCCTAGAGAAATCATGGGAGGATATCAAGATGGACTTTGTTCTTGGCCTACCAAGGACTTAGAGAGGGCATGATTCTATTTTTGTGGTGGTTTACAAGTTTTCGAAGATGGCTCATTTTATTCCCTACAAGAAGACTAATGATGTTGTTCATGTGGTAGAATTATTTTTCAGAGAAGTCATGAAACTACATGGTCTACCAAAGAACGTAGTTTCAGATCAAGACATCAAGTTTGTTGGGTACTTTTGGAGAACAAGGTGGATGAAGTTACAAACAGATTTAAAATTCATCTCAGCACATCGTCCAAAAACTGATGGATAGACTTAAGCGGTAAAGAGGAGTTTGTGAAACCTATTGCACTGTTTGGTTGGAAATAAACCAAATGGATGGGATTTGATTCTACGAAGGGAAGAGTTTTCATATAATAATTTTATCAATAGAAGTATTGGTAAATCATCATTCCAGATAGTATATGGAAGTAGTCCCAGAAATGCTTCTGAATTAAGGAAGTTGAACAAATGGGAGACAAGTAGTGACGAACCTAAAAACTTTATTGAAGACTTGAAGAACTTGCATGAGGAAGGAAGAAAGCACATTATTAAAATGAATACAGAGTACAAAGCTAAGGCAAATGAGAAAAGAAGGCATAACGAGTTATAGATTAGAGATGAAGTCATGGTTCATTTGAGAAATGAGTGATTTCAAGGGGTACATATAATAAGTTAAAGATGATGAAGTTTGGATCATGCAAAATACTAAAGAAGCATGATTTAGGAGATACTTATAAAGTAGAATCGCCTAATGAACTAAACATTTCACCAATTTTTAACATTTCAAATCTGATAGAGTATCATGAAGGAGGTGTTGAAGATGAGGTCACAAGTGCAATGGAGTATTATAGCAACTACTTCAGCTACAAAAGAGATTGAAGACATTTTGGACAATTGTGTTGGCAAAAGCACAATAGGACATAGAAAAGAAAAGGCCAAATGGAAAGGAAGACCCGTTGAAGAATCATCATGGCTGACAAGGGAGGAGGTTAACTGTCTTGGTTTTCCTTTGAACACCTGAGATGTGACAGAGTCACTTCTCAAATTAACCTAGGTGTTTGATGCAAGAACATCCTAAGTGTAAGGGAACTCTTGCATCATGCAAAAATATGCATGTTTTGTCTTTTTCACAAGGGCTATCTCACTGTAGAGTTGCTATTTATGGAAGCTTTTTTTTTTTGAGTAAATTGGTCATTCGAGCTCAGAATGTTCTGATTTCTTCCCAGGAGGTTCATTGTAGATATATCAGCCTGCCAATAAAGTTTCATTACAAGATCAAGTCTATTTGTGAAGTTATTGAAAAAAAATGTATTGGCAATAGGGCATAAAAATTTTGAACTCAATTTTGAAAGCTTTAAAGGCTCCAAAAAGGGGCCAAACCTCGACTCACTAGAGTTTGTGTTAATCAAGAGTTGTAGAACAACTTGTGGCATTTCCAAAATGGGGTCATAATAGCCAATCGGTGCAACTGGCGATGAGTTATGGTCTCTGGAAGTTGTGCTACTTGAAATCAAAGAAAATGAAATTCCTTCAAAATTTCTTTTGACTTTCCAAAGTTGTTGGGGCCTACTATAATGTAATAAAATATGAATAATAATATCTTAGGTTTGGTTGGCTCAATGTTTAGGGCTAAATTTTCTACAACCTTCTTGAGGCAGTGGAAAATTACCTATTTTGAAAAGGCTCGTAGGGTTGTCTAGGACAGTTTTGGACATGATATGGTGGCTCTAGCCTACAAAATATTGTAAGGAAATGCTCATGTGGATTTGCGTGTTCTATTTCTGAATATTGTAATTCCATTTTATTCAAGATAATGAGAAGCCCATTTTATGTTCTAGTAAATTGTTGTTATTTCTCTATTCTGTTGTGCGTGCTTGTGTTAATAAGGGGAGTAGCCCTCGTCATAGTTCGTGTATATGTTGCAGTCCCAAATTAGTTGGTTTTTTAAAATTATGGTTTATATTTGGTGTGGGAGTAGTAGTCATTAGATGGTAGATGATGTAATATGGCTATGGGATGATTGGAGGTTCTAAGTTGGCTTTGGACACTATTACCAAAAAAGAAGAAGACAATACAAGAGATGGAATAAGAGTGGAATGTGAGAAATACAAGGCTTATTAAAAGAGAAGTGGATGATAAAAATCTGAATTGATTTTAAGAAATTAAAAAGGGGTTTGTGCTGTTATATAAACTGAATTAGTGCAGATCTACAAACTAATATGGAGCAGACATTAAAGGCATACATGTAGTGGATATTGAAGTGTATTGAAGTGATTCAAGGTTGATTTATAGAAAAATATTCAAGGGGATATATGGCACATTTTGTTAAAAGGAAAGCATATATACATATACAAATACATACATACATACACTTTCCTTCTTACAATCTCTCTGTGTGCATGTATATGTATGTGTGTAAAAGTTCAAGATACGTGATAAGTTTATGTGGAAAGTTGAAGACAAATCAGTGATGCCAATATATGCATTAGTATAAATTGTCCATCATCGATTGTAGAAGTACTATTCAAAGATTGAATCTTGAATTGGAAGTTGGTTCTTCCTAAATGAGAGATTGGCATCTCTCAATATGTTGGTGCTTACTAGTGGGAGTTAGTGTATCTAGCGGTATGGTCCTAAAAATTGTGGGAGTTGGTACTTACATATTAGGGGGTTGGAGCCTCTAGTAGGTTGTTAGCTAAAAACATTGTAAAAGAAGAATTATATAAAAGCATTGATTTGTCGTTCTACCATCAGGGTTTGAAAATAAAACATTGTGTTATTGTGTTCTTACGTGCATGATTGTCACAACTTAGTGAATAGTGCTTTTATGATTAATAAAGTTTAAATTGGAATCATGTAATTTGCACAATCTATCAAGTTAGATTCTTGCATTTCTGGATTAAACTATGTACAATTTTTCTTCATCAATCAAAATCATAAACAGTTTAATCTAGAAATGCAAGAATCTAAGTTTAAATTGGTAAAATAATGTTATACTAATTCACTCACCCTTTCAATGTAACTTTGTGCTCTGCATTGGGTAGTGAAGAGTAGGTAACAAGCAAAAGAGTTTGGGCCAAGTTGCAGCCCGATAGTCATGTCCCCATTTTTGGAGGTAATTTGATTTAATTAATTTAATTAATTAAGTTGTCCAAAATAATGAATATTTTATGAGGATGACTAATTAATTATTTTAATTAAATAAATAAGTGGTATTAAGTTAATTATTTATAAAGTTATCAAATAAATAAATATTAAGAGATAACTTTATATTTAATTAATTTAATAAAGTGACTTGAATTATAAAATATTTTATAAAGTCACTTAATAGATCAAATAATATTCTAGAAGTTTCTGGAGAAAGTGGAGAAAAAGAATATATAGGCATGGAGGGCTCATTGTCTATCATCCAAGTTTATTTTCTGTATTGTGTCTACTTGAGCATTTGTGGAGCTTGAAGGCCTGCAAGTATTTAGCTTAATCATTGGGAACAATACCTCCCAAGTGATTGTATAACTGAGGGGGTGAAAGATCCTCTGAAGGGTTGCCCTTTGGAAGTGGCACTCAGCCATTTCAAGTTGAGCTTAATTCGTATACTCAGACTTACCTGAGGGTTTGAGTTTTTGGTTCTAAGAGAAAAAAAAAAGAAAAAAAAAAAGCAGATTTGAAAAAGCAGTCCGAAAAAGTAGATCAAAAAAAGCAGTTCGAAAAAGCAGATGAGAAAAAGCAGTCCGAAAAAGAAAGATCCAAAAAAGAAAAACGAAAAAGCAGATCCGAAAAACCAAAGCGAAAAAGCAGATCCGAAAAAGCAAAGCGAAAAGGCAGCAGTGGTAAAAATTATTACAGCCATCTACAATCAAGTTCCTTTGGATATTTCATGCATTTTACTAATCATTTAGATGCATATTAGAAGGTAAGGCTATAGGTGAAAGTTTGTATCAGATTTAATCATTATTCTTGCAAATGTAAGCCAAGAGTCTTGGCCATTTCATACTAGCATTGTAGTCGACATTAAATGTGCAATAAAGGAGACATAAGTTGCTGGTCTGAGATAATTGTTATTGAATATGTATTTATCACTCATGATCAGCTTCAAGTTTGCATGCCAATTGTTTGACAAAATGGCAATTGGCTGTAAGTTCTCTTTTTGACATAATTAATGTTATAAGTTTGCATACCAAGTGTTTGTATTAATGCCACTTGGCTATAAGTGCATTAACACCATCATAGGTTGCATCCAAAGTGTTTTTCATGATTACTATTTTCTATAGCAGCATATTGCAAGTAGTTTTAATTACATATATGCATTGAATATTGTCAAAATAAGTTGCACATTCATGTTAGGTCATTGTTTAGTCAATTTTGAGTCTCCTTGCAAAAGATTCTCATTGATGCAAATTGAAGAAAGAGTTATTAAAGCAAACTGAAATACTATACCAGTCATATGACCCTTGTATGTGAAGTGTTTGAGAAAATTTCTCAGTTCAGCATTAGAGGTTTTTAGTGGCATATTGGTAGGGGTCATTACAATGGTATCAGAGCCGTTTCCTACCAGCCTAACAGGGTTTATGCAGCTACCATTCAATTTAGTTAACAAGAGCAAAAACAAAAGGGCTCTATTTACACAAGGAACCAGCATAGCTAAGAACATGGCGGAAAGACATTCTAAAAGCCCACCCAGAATTATGAGAGATGGTGAGGCTTTACAGCATCAGGATAGGCTTCTACAGTCCATAGAGGCAAGTACATAGGTAATGATGGCTATGATGCAACATTTGATTGGGGAAAACAGGAAGGATGACAGGAGCATAGCAGGATAACAACATGGGCAAAGGACACGGTCTGGGACAGTTGACAAACCCACACATCCTACATTCAGGGAAGAAACTCCAGCACTCACACCTAATGCTATGGTAACAGATATTGCAGTTGAACTCCGACAAGCAAGGAATGAGTGGAATTCATTACCAGCATATGTACAGGATGGATGGACATTTAACAGGTACCTGAACTATAGAGCTGCCATGCAGAAGCAGGCAGATAAACACAATGAGTTGCAATAGGTCACCAACAAGTTGACTAGATTTCTATTTGGCAGATCTTCTCACAGGGCAGATGACACAATTACCAGGAACTTGCATGGGGAGTTTGAGAATTTAACTTATAGCCAGGCTGAGGTCTCAGATTCTACTCCACCACAGGAGGAAATGGTGAAGGATATTACGCAAATTGATAGTAACTGTCAACTTAATACTCAAGTGGAGACAGTTGTAGACAAGTCGCCAGAGGGTGATATCACAGGTACTCAGGATGGTTTGGTTACGACAGGCAGTGACTACAACGTAGATGGTTTAGATGATGATTTTGAGGATGTTGTTGTGCACGATGGTGAGATACCTAGTAGAGATGAGCAGACATTGAGTATTCATGACTTTGCTGAGAGGGAGTGCTTGGCACATTTGGATGCTTCGTCACATGAGGTTGAGGCTGGTAGTACTTCGCATGATTTGTCCAGACAGCTGAAGGTGAGCGAAGACAATATTGTGACTTCATTATCTCATCATGATAGGATGCGGGATATGATAGAGGATCACATCCAAGTGATTCAATTACAGGGCAGACATAAGGGAGTTTAGGGAGAGTCTTCTTGTGTTAACTTACAGGCGATTAGGGAAGGAATGGGAACGATGAAGTTGAGTTATTTACATCTTCTATCAGATCGTGACCATCTTCTTAGCCTTGCTGAAGACTATTCAGATGCCTTGAGGAGGAAAGAGGAAGTTGACAGGCTTTCTCACAAGCTTGAGGACACTTAAGCTTCTTTGTTGAATACTCCATTGGCATTACAGGACTCGGAGAGACATGGGGATGAGCATGGCGTGGAGTTGAGTTTAGTTTCATCTTGCACACTTAATACTTAGCTTTCTGCGGCAGGTGGATCATATGTGGTCATTGATAATGTTGTGAGTTCGTGTTGCATTCACATCTAGGATATAGGGAAAATGTCAGACAGGTATGTGGAGTTAGTTGATATTAGTCATATTATTCAGGTGAGGAGTTTGCTTGAGTTACCAGCTGATTCTAGTTTATGGATATGGACTTGAGATTGTTATATTGGCATTTGGGATTAAGTTGACTAGAGATCTTTATCACTTTTTGGTAGCAGTGATTGTTTGGGTGCTATAATGGATTTGATTAGCAAATTGCACGGTGTTGTTTTTTCTTGTGCCAGCAGATTGTCCAATGTTGGTATTAGTTTTTATACACCGGTGTTGGGCTTTGTTCATATATCTAGTCGACCATTCTTGCTGGAATGTGTTGATGATCTTTCATATTTGGTAGTATGTACAGGTGAGTCCCAGGATCATACTGGCATTGATGACATCTAGAGGATGCAGTGGGCAGTTTTGAGGACTTAGTTTCCTCAGCGATTTCTTTTGGTACAGAGGAGTTGGACAGCGGTGCTACAATTTTTGATACTCCGTATGTTGATATGAGCTTTGGAGTTGATTCGCAGGATATGGATGGTAATACTCTAGAGACCAGTACCTTTGAGGATACTCCTTTGGACAGTGCGTCAAAGGAGGATTGTAGGAGATAGTCTAGCCAGTGCCATCATGTGTCTAGTCAATTGAGAGTTAGTGAGCAAGACATTGCTAGCATTTCGATGCTGCTCGTCAATTGTTAGTAGTTTATGGATGGGGTTCTCCTACTAGTGATGAGCAGGGAGGCAGTTATCTTTCCTTGACAGAGATCCACTCTTTATGGGAGGCTATCCAGATTCTGAGACAGATTTATATGCAGTTGATAGCTGACAAAGATTATCTTATGGAGTGGGGCAGTACAGCATATGACGCATTGTTGGTCAAGGAAGATGAGTTGAGTGAGCTTACTCAGCAACTCGTGGTGACTTCTGATATTCTTGAGAGTACACAGTTGGCTCTCGAGGAGTCAATTTCATTTGGCTGAGGTGACCATGGAGTTAGAGCGACTGCAGTCTTTACCAGATTCCATACAATCACAAGTTGTGATGTCTAGCGATTCGAGGATGTCCATGGTCGAGATTGTCAGAGGCAATGGAGATGGGGATGCATCCATCCTTAATACTAGCATTGGCATATTGGGTTCTCTTCCACAGGGTTCAAGTTCAATAGAATTGGGTGTTGCAGCAAATTGTTGTGGTATGCCTGACATGGTGGTGGTCTCTACTACTGATGGCATGGAGACTGGTAATGTTGTATCAGAGATCATGTGTGATGTTGGTGAGCTAGCAGTTGGCATGGTTCCTACTAGTGATACTACTCCTTTGGCGGTGTCTTTGGAGGTAGTAGTCAATTTGGGCTTGGTTAGTGATCGGTTGCAGTTAGTTTCATCTGGATTGCAATCTGAGCCATTGACTGGGATTGGCGCATTCTATCGGCATTACACTATGAGGTATGCTCATCAATTTACCTTTGATGACCATGTTGATGAGATGATGATATGGATATGTACTTTGGTTCCTAGAGCTTGTCATCAGTTATGGGATGGTTTGATGCCACGGGATGAGAGTTGCGATGGGCATGACATGGCGATAGGTTCTACGGTTGACAGCTTGATAGTACATGACTTAGAGCAGGAGTTTGGGAGTGATGCTTCAACAGTTATTGATTCTACTCCTTTGGTTATGTCATCTCCTGACTTAGCTGGTGATCAATTGCAGTGGGTTGCATCACCTGTGCATGGCGAGCTATCGCCTGAGGCCAGTTCTTTTAATCAGAATTATACTGCAGGGTATGTTCATCAATTTGCATTTGATCCATGTGTTGAGGAGTTGATGGCAGGCCGACTTGGTTTGGGTTCTATTTCTTGTTGTTTATCTTGTGATGTATACTCACCATCAACGGTGCATGGGAGGTTATGAGACAGTGGCTGGTGATTTGGAGAGTTGTGTTGATTGCAATAGGTGTACAGTATGTGGATTCTCCATACTTGATGTAGTTTTATTCAGGAGTGTTCACCATTGTGACAGAGTTGGATGGTACATCCCGCATAGGTCAGTGGGATGCGTTGATGGTATTTACTATGTTGGGAATTTGGGATGTCCACTCTACTTGGGTTCTGATATTTTGGGAGTTTGTCTCGTGGGTTCCTGACTATGGCAGTAGTGGATTTGTAGTTCAGTTGAGCAGTGATTCACGCTTCATTCATGGATTCTTCTTGGTTATATTGCAGAGGATATTGCAGGAGCCTGCGTTGATTGACAGCAGTATAGTTCATGACTACATTTGGGATCCAGGTGGATTGATTGGTTTATTGTTCAGCCATTGCTTGGGGACAAGCAATTTCAGGAAGAGCAAATTGTCATGTCCCCATTTTTGGAGGTAATTTGATTTAATTAATTTAATTAATTAAGTTGTCCAAAATAATGAATAATTTATAAGGATGACTAATTAATTATTTTAATTAAATAAATAAGTGGTATTAAGTTAATTATTTATAAAGTTATCAAATAAATAAATATTCAAAGATAATTTTATATTTAATTAATTTAATAAAGTGACTTGAATTATAAAATATTTTATAAAGTCACTTAATAGATAAAATAATGTTCTAGAAGTTTTTGGAGAAAGTGGAGAAAAAGAATAAATAGGCATGGAGGGCTTATTATCTATCATCCAAGTTTATTTTCTCTATTGTGTCTACTTGAGCATTTGTGAAGCTTGAAGGCCTATAAGTATTCAACTTAATCATTGGGAACGATACCTCCCAAGTGATTGCATAACTGAGGGGGTGAAAGATCCTCTAAAGGGTTGCCCTTTGGAAGTGGCACTCAGCCATTTCAAGTTGAGCTTAATTTGTATAGTTAGACTTACATGAGGGTTTCAATTTTTAGTTGCAAGAGAAAAAAAAAACGCAAATCCGAAAAAGCAGTCCGAAAAAGCAAATCCAAAAAAGCAGTCCGAAAAAGCAGATTCGAAAAAGCAGTCCGAAAAAGCAAGATCCGAAAAAGCAAAACGAAAAAGTAGATCCGAAAAAGCAAAGCAGAAAAGCAGATCCGAAAAAGCAAAGTGAAAAGGCAGCATTGGTAAAAATTATTACAACCATCTATAATCAAGTTCCTTTGGATATTTCATGCATTTTACTTATCATTTAGATGCATATTAGAAAGTAAGGCTGTAGGTGAAAGTTTGTATCAGATTTAATCATTATTCTTGCAGATGTAAGCCAAGAGTCTTGGTCATTTCATACTATAATTGGAAGAGTAATAGTAATGATGATTGATAGTTGTCCATTTGATCAAGTTGATTTAACATAAATGATAATTTATTTCTCATTAAATCAATATAATGATTTACAATTTAATATTCAATTGTGTATGGATATATATCAATATACTCAATGTATATTGGTATACATACATAAATATAACAAAATCATAGATCATTCTATTGATATAATTATTGTTCATGTTTATCTAGACTGAAGCTATCATTATTAAACTCTCTCTTAGCTAGGGAAGATAAAATCTTGGTGCAAGGGCATCTAAGAAATATATTAATGACAAGAAGACATTTAAGACACCAAATGGCAATAAGGCAGTTCAAGGGCCAAATCAAGTCAATTAGGAAGCCTTATGGCCCATTATGGCCTTTTATGATGTAAATTGTAATCAATTGATTAATTCTCCCTCTAGGTAAGATAGATAAGATAGATAAGATAATGGTATTAATGTCCAACAAAAGACCAACAAAGGGTCTATGGAACTGAATAATTACAACAAAGAGGCTGATAGCAGCAGGAGCACACAAAGGTGTCCAAAGAAAACTACAACAACAAGAAGATAAAGCAAACAAAGTACCAGAGAGGAGGCCAAGAAAGAGACTAGGAGTCCTTTCTAGGCAAAAAGAATTTAGTCATTGAATGATATGTATGTCAATGAGTAAAGGCCCTACCCTGTATGTGGCCACTCATAGAGGAGTGTTGTTGATGCAAATAGTCGGTCCGTGACTTGACACATCTAGAATGCCTAGTAGATCTAGTAGAGCTAGAAGGCCTTTTCACCCCACGCAAAGGAGATAATGGTGTGAAAAAGGCAGTAATGAGCTAAGTCGACAAGTGTTGATGTGGAAGCAGTGATTGGATCGTGTTATCATGGAGCACAGTGGTCTCTCGAAGATAAAGTGTGAGACAGCGTTGATCATAGTAGCTAAAAAAATCATAAAGAGAGAAGCAATCCCAAAACAAGCAGAAAAACATCCCTCTGATCTCATAATAAATGGGGTAATGGAAAATAAAGTGTGTCTCAGTCTCCACCTCACTCAAAGTGCAAAGCCTGCAAATCTGCTCTCCACTGCCAATATGAGGGTCAGTCTGGACCCGAAAACAATAAGACCCAACTCTGAAAGATCCCAAAGAGATACACAGAGCATGAGACCATCTCCGAGAAAGGTAGCTAGGATGAACAATAATACCATTAGACGACTCCAAAAAGTGCTTCATGTAAAAGGACATCTGTGGGCGTAACCCACCAGGAGGGTTAACCCAGGTAGTGGCAATGTACTATCTATAGATGTCAAGCCTAACATGTTCATTCAACTCCTATCAAGATGGGAGGAGATGAATCGGGGCATCTAGAGAGAACTAAAAGGGGGAGGCGGTCAATATCAATCAAAATCGAACCGAGTAGAGAAGAGGCCTATGCATACCAACAACGTGTTTTAGAACCAGACTCAGCGCTCGCAGTACATAGCAACGAACAAAAAGATAAATAGAAGTACCGATCATGATCACTAGCATGATCCGCAAAGCCACAGAGACGATGGAGGAACCAAACCAAATAAAAAATGGCCGCAAGACTAAATGGATGAGCACCGAACTCCACAAGAATGATACTATGAGGAATGAACCTGTGACATCTAATGATGCACTTCAAAAATAAAGTTTAAACCCGCTCGATCAAGGCCCAATCAGAACCAAGGAGAGATGGGCCCCAAACCACAGACCCATAGAGAACAGTAGGCCTCACAAGAGAGTCCAAGAGAGATAACTTGGACGAGGTATCCTAGAAATGGTGCTTGAAACACTGTTTCTCAAGAAAAGCAAGAGAACCTATACACTTATTAACTCTAGGTTGGATAGTTGGTCTCATACTGAATCATGGTCCTAAAAACTTAACTCCCAGATAAGTATAGGATGTAGTGATCTCGATCTCCTGACCCTAAAAGAAAAGTGGAGATGTGAAGTCTTTAAACAATTGAAAATCATGACCCAAGTCTTACTTAAGGTAACCATAATTTGTCGCTGATCACAAAAGGAAGCCAAGCCATCAAGAAGCCTCTGTAAATTCTTTGGAGAGGAAGCAAAGAGAACCACATCATCAGCAAATAGAAGGATAGAGATTAGAACCTGGTGAAGAAAACAACCATCTCCAAGGGGCGAAAACCTCTGTAGAAAGTCCTCGAGCTCATCAATATATAATCCAAACAATGTAGGAGTGAGAGGAAAACCCTGCTTAACCCCAATGGTCCTATGGATCGGATCCAAGAAACCCTTGGGAGTCCTGAATCTACCAACCGCAGTCTCATACAGTCTCATAATAGCGGTACGTAACATGATAAAAATGCCAATCTCCCTAAACCTCTCAAACAGAGCCACCCTAGGAACGAAATCAAAAGCTTTGCGTAAATCGACAAAACAACAATATACCTTCTCCGATCTATGTCTAGCCCCCTCAATAATAGCTCGTAGAGTGAAGATGTGGTCTATAGTTTGATAATCAGCTCGGAAACCAGCCTAACCTCTGGCCCTGCAACCAATCTTGTCCAGCTCACCTGATAACATAGTATTAAGGGTTGTCACATACAATTTGGCAAATGTGTGCCCAATTATGATGGTTCTGTAGTTCCTCAAATCAGAGACCGAACCAGTCTTATGAATAGGAGAAATCAGATGCCTGGACCAAGAAATCGAAAAAACCAATGTTAATCACTCTACTAAAAAGAATAGAAGACAGGGACCCAGAACTAAGGCACCGAACTTAAAAGCTCAGCCTGAAAACCTTCCTCATCAACAGCTCTACTACACTTCATGGATCTGATGGCCTCAAAAATTTGGGAAGGGGTGAATAAGCGATCGTAAGAAGGCGAAATGGGATGGATGGAAGGCTGCCCCAGAATGTCATAAAGAGTCGTGGTGTGCACGGTAAGGGAGCGAAAGTCGAGGGGGGGGGGGGGGGGGGAGGAGAACCATGGGGGAAGAGAGTGCGCCAGAAAAGCTGGGGATTATGGATCAGCGTGGAGAAAACAGATTTGCACTTGGAAGTGGCAAAGGAATGCTTCTTACCATGAAGAAAGTGAAGATATGAAGAGCAAATGCAAGTAAAGTCAGTGGAGCGAGCCTACAAAAGCATAACACATATAACAATGGAAAGATTTGCAGTCTGTATCAAACCATTGGTTCATAAGACAAGTATTACGACATTTGTTGCGAAGGGGCAAAGGAGGGTGATGAGGAATGGAAAGAATGAAAGACTTCTGAATAGTCGTCGCATGTCAAACATGGAAGCAGCCTCACAGGAGGCAGAGAAGCACAAAGGGTTGAGGAGCCTCGAAAGGTGAGCCGAAAAGAGCTCACAATCACCTTCGATAAAACAAAAGCGAATGGGGAGTGGGTAGTGGCAGAGGAAAGATGAGAGGCCGAGAGAGGGCGAGATACGAGGGGAGAGGCAATGGTGAATACTGAGGACAGCATGGTCCGCAAGAGGAAGGCACAAAATGGTGACACTGTGAATGTAAGAGATGAAAGAGGGATAGGCGAGGACATAATCAACAACACTAGCACCCCCACCATGAGGCCAACAAGTGAAGAACTCTAAACCAAGGAAGCAAAAAACGCCGTTCAAGATTACCAGACTAGAAGACTCACAAAACCACAGCAGATTTCTACCATACATAAATAATGGCCCAAGAACATCCACAAAGTGTCGTTGAAGTCCAAGGGAAGTCGGATCAATCTCAGTGGAGCAGATGGGGTCCGAGCTACGATCAAAAAGCTAAGTCTGGTGTTCCTTGGTTCTCGCATTAAAATCCCCAAAAATAATAATGTCACCAAGAGCAACAAACTAAGAAATAGTGTTTCGAAGATCGACATACGGGTCTCCGTCCTCAGTACCATGAATACAATATTGGGAGGAAGCTAGCGGGAAATAACAAGCAGCCAAAAAGAGATCTCTCTAACGATGACACTTACAATCAATGCAAATCCACATAAATCTGGCAAACGTATCCGAGTGTACAATAGAAGTGCCGCTGAAAATATCCTCCTTGATCAAACAAGCCACACCACCCGAGCCACGTACACCACCAGAAGCACGAACCTCCTCTCTATATATAGATAACCACTGATAGCCAGTAACACCCAGAAGAGGACGTATAGGACTCTCATGAGTGTTTGTAATGACAAGAATATCTAAGGATCCTACAGTATCGCATAAGAGGCCAGGCAATGACCAAAGAGACCCATTGCCATTCCAGCAGTTAACAAGAAGGGAGCAAGTGGGGGTCTCCCTCTTGTCCAACCACTGGTGGGACCATCATTTGGCCTTGGGGGCTTGCCTCTCTTCCCACCCACTAGGAGGAGAATCTCTAATAACTACTTTTAGATTCTTGATAACTGCCTATTTACTGGCTTTCCTCGCATCCGCAACTATCCCACGACCATGTTTCAGCTCTGCAACCTAAGCCTTCGTAGATCTTCTTGGAAGGTAGAGAAAAAAGCTTCCTCTTAGCTCAGAGAGCCCAAAGCCTATCTGCAAGTGAAAAAAATTTGACAAATAGGATGTCACCATGTCCAACCCAGCATCTATCCAACTTGATATCAATAAGACCAAGATGATCGTAAAGGAAAGTATGTCCAACTACAAGAGGATCAAGAGTTGGAGGGAGGCCATGAACTCGCAGGTTGAGCTCACGAACTCGTCTCACCCTCTCATCTTCAATCTTACCCTGCACCATTTTATCAAAACTAGCAAGAGGTGCAGTGTCCGTGTTACTACAAAGGGAGGCCCATGACTTAACTTTCTATTTTTTTTCCAAGACAAGAGAAGAGTGCTTAGCTGCAATAATGGATTGTTTTTCCCTAATGGCATCAAATTCCTCTAGTTGTGTGATAATGGAACTGATACTGGTTTGCAAGCCTGCTATTTCAGTGGTGAAAGTATCTGAGAAACTTTGTAACAAAGTCGAAACGAAGGTTGTGGCACTCTTAAGTTCAAAAATGGTGTCTGTTAAGGAAACAACCTGCTCCCTCAGCTATATATTGTCCATTTCTAGTTTGGAGATTCTATCACACAACCTTTGATATGTGAGGAGTTGTTGTTAGCCTTGAGTAGAGCAGGAATCTCCGCTGTCTTCCATAGCCAGAAGAGCAAAAGACCAGTCAATCAAGAATGGAAGCCTTCAAAACCCTTCAAACTCTATAGACCACACTCCAAACCACCCTGGACAAAAACCCCCAAATCTGTCTCGGCAAGCAAACGTGACAACACAGAACAAAGAAACACATAGCAAGGGCACACAACTGACACAGATGTGGAGGAAGCAAAGAAACAAGCACACTCTCTCTATTGAATCAGTATAAAACCACAAAATAACAGCATCCGCCGACCAATAGCAGTCGCAGAATAAATAACAGCACCTACCAAACAAGACACAATTGCGAAAAACCTTTTGCAACACACACTAGAAAACTCGCGGAATCAATGTCCATGGTTGATCGCGGAGGTCATCGTCGCAGAGGTCGTCATGGTTGCAATCATGGTCGCGATGGTCGCAGTCGCTCTAAAACATGGTCGTAGTCATGGTCACGATGGTCACAAAAATGGTCGCGAGGGCACAGAAGGCACAGATGGCACAGAGAATGGTCACAACAATATATCACAACTTTTAGTAGAGGTGTGTGCCCTTCTGAGACTCGATCAAAACCTCAACCTAATATATGAAATGTAATGGGTAATGAATTGCAAAAAGCCTAGGAAGGGTTTAGAATAAGTCAATAGGGTATTAGGATGAAATGGAGGGGTTTTACTTGGGGCTCAAATAAGTTTAAAGCCATTTGTTAAGGTTTAAACATCCAAATATTCAAATTATAATGATTAGTTGTATTGAGGTGGGAAAGTAGTTTTCAGTTGATTTCACACCAATAGCGAATCATTATGAATTTTGATCGATTGGGGAAGGAGGATTATAAAGCCTATAAGAGGCATTTGAAGAATAGGGGAATGTACTGTACGGATTTGATGCATGGTTGAACAGCAAAATTAATAATATCTCAAGATTCTCATGCAAAGTTTTGTGATTTTTGAATCCTATCAGTATAGAATTGATTTTGATGTTATAGACACTTTATTTATGCATCATCAAAGTAGTTTCATGTATTGTTGATTTCATTTATTCATTCCACGCTGACTGTTCTGACTAGTAAAAAGGAATTACCTCTGTATTTTACTATTTTGAGGCTTTCTAACACAAATTTGATCCATTTCATGGATGATTGCCTTTGATTTCCAAGAGATGGATCCTCTATAACATTAGTAACATGATGCTAACAAGTTGATGCAAGACAAAGAGTAAAATAGAGGTGATCATTAGATAACATTAAGGAAAAGAGCCTAATTAATGAGGGTAAGGTAATGCAGTAGGAGATCTATCCACAAAAGGGGTATGTTTAATGATTGGAAGTGTTAAAGTATGTTGAGTTATTGGTGAAAAGTAAAATAACAGGTTTGAAAAGTGTTTGGGAGGCATCAAACTAAGAAGTCCTAATTTTAAGCTATTTTCATGAGGGTTTGATAAAGTGGACATATAGAGAGGGTAGCTAACCAAATGAATGACAAAATCTGAGGTTTGGAATCATTTTAAGACTCTATACAAGTTTTTGTTGGCAGCATAAGAATTAAGGTTAGTTGCTTTGCAAATTTGGGCCAATTAGACCTCTGCTCAGCATAGACAGCAATTTTGAGGAATTTGGTCCAAAATAACATAGGGTGAGGTTTTTACATGTAGGATGGGCAAACAGGTATCTAAATGTGCAATTTATTTGGAAGATCATTTGGAAAGTTTCTGAGAAAAGAATAAAATCAGTTGTCGGAGGCCTAATTGGGCTAGTAGGCCTACTAGGCTGGGGTAGTTAAGTTTGTCTAAGAGTTGGACACTTGGGACTTTGAAAACTAATTATTTGGGTAGGTTTGGTTAAGTCAAGACCCTTGCAACCCTTGTGAATCATTGAGAAAGTTAAAACAACTAGTTGGAGCCTTGTGGTTGTATTAGGGAACATTTGGGGATAACTTATAAGGTGCATTTTGACAAGTTCGGTATAGAGTCCATTGAAGTTTCATCCACCTACCTTTCCTCTGCATCAAATCTATCCAAGTATCCAACACAATAGATCCATTAATTGTGAGAGAGAGATATCACCTCACAATGATATCAGGAGATATGGCATAAGAAAGAATATCAAGTCGTGATATTCTCCATTACTCACAAAAATCCATATTATGGTATGTGCACTGACATCATGTTCATTATTGAAAAGTCATCACCTTTCAACAATGTCCACATGCACCCCATAAAGTCATGGAGTCGCATAGATGACAACAAAAGAGTTTACACATTCAACATCTTTAGATATTACTATAAATAAAGAATAATTGAGACTCAATCTCAAATTTGATTTACATTTTCAACCATACCAACTTTATGCCAAAAGTGTTCGACTTTTATCTAGGAGAGTGACTTGGTGAAAATGCTTGTTGTCTAATTACTTGTACTAATATACTCCAACTGGATCACATTATTTTCTACCATGTCTCTAACATAGTGATAAGGAATCTCAATGTGTTTTGATATATCATGAAACACTGGATTCACTAAAAGATTGGTTTAACTTTGGTTGTCATAAAAGATAATAGTAGTATTCAAGGGCTCGCCAAACAATCCTACAAGCAATTTCCTAAGCAACAGTGCTTCTCTTGCTCCTATGGAGCCTATGGAGGCTGCAATGTACTATGCTTTTGTAGAGCTTTGTGCAACTAAGGATTGTTTCTTACTAATGCATGAGATCATTGTTGATCCTAAACTGAAACAACATCTTGATGTGCTCTTTCTATCATCCACACTTCCAGCCCAATCTGAGTAAGTTTGTCCATGAATATCTAGGTCTACATGTCTATATCTAAAACCATATCCAATTGTATCTAAAGGTATCTCAGAATATGTTCTGCTACAAAAAGACGTATCTCCTTTGGTTCACACATAAACTGGCTAAGTGCAATAAGTGCATAAAAAATATCAGGTCTCTTGTTGACCATATACATCAAAGATTAAATTATCTGTTTGTAGAGAGTGGGATCTACAAATCCTGAGTTCAGTGTTGCTTTCTTTAATTTGTGCAAATGTAATGTCCCCATTTTCAGCGGGTTCCTGCAGTTGGCCAAGTCAGTTCATCATAGCAACCCTCATGAGCTGACAGGGCATTTTGGGGGTCTCCGTTATAGATTTACTATTTTTAGTAAGTTTATTTTTAGTAGTTGCTATTTTTGGCAATATAGTGGGTGGCTTGGCAATTGGTCGTCACCTACGATTAATCAGGTTATAACTGCATGAGCTCTTATTTATTTATTATTCATTGAATTGCATTATTATAATTATGTTTATATTATTATAATAATGACTTTAAAAGATTTCTGAAAAAGCAAGTTGGAAAGTTTCTAGTGTTGAGTTCTTTTGGGAAACTTCCACAATTTCTGAAGCGGAGTTTTATGGAAACTTTTGCCGATGAAAGCTTATAAATGGGAGCTCATTTCATTGGGGAAGACACGCTTGAAGATATATTTACTTTTGACACCTTTGTGGCTCTTTCCGAAGTTCTGAACTGTATGCCCTTGCTGAGGTATAAGAGTTTACTTCTGAGTTTGTCTTGCAATTTGCTGCTGAGGTAGAGCAAATTGACACTGCTTCTCTACTATGTCTATTGTCATTGAGAAGTTGGTTTGTGGAAGAGTTGGCTTGAAGGGTCTTTTAAGTTGTGATAACTGTGGTTGAAAGACTAGTTGATCATTCATCTGATGGTGTTTGTAATTGCAACTGAGGGCCATTTATATTAGTTGTGATTGTACTTGCTAGGGCATTGAATTAATTCTCTACAGCATTGGGTTTGCTTGTCTATGATTGCCATTTTCCTTTTGCATTCTTGGGCATTTTTGTCATGTCCTTTTTTTAAGGTAATTTGATTTAATTAATTTAATTAATTAAGTTGTCCAAAATAATGAATATTTTATGAGGATGACTAATTAATTATTTTAATTAAATAAATAAGTGGTATTAAGTTAATTATTTATAAAGTTATCAAATAAACAAATATTAAAAGGTAACTTTATATTTAATTAATTTAATAAAGTGACTTGAATTATAAAATATTTTATAAAGTCAGTTAATAAATTAATTAATGTTCTAGAAGTTTTTGGAGAAAGTGGAAGAAAAAGAATAAATAGGCATCCTGGGCTTCATTCTCACCAGGCAGATTTGTTGTTGTTGATGTTGATGTTTGTTGATGTGCATTGTGGAGCCTAGGGTTTTTGCAGTAGTCACAATTGGCCATTGAGAACGAAAACTCTCAATTGGTACACAATTTTGAGGGTGTGAAATATCACTTGAATTATTGCAGCTGGGAGGAAGATACTTCAGTCTTCTATTTGTGCTACATTGAGAAAAAATATTTGAGTACAAAAAGCAGTCCAAAAAAGCAATCTGAAAAAGCAGTCCGAAAAAGCAGTCTGAAAAAAGCAGTCCGAAAAAGCAATCCGAAAAAGCAAATTTGAAAAAGCAAAGAAAATTATTACAGCCATCTACAATTAGGTTCTTTTGGATATTCCATGCATTTTTTTCTTATCATTTAGATGCCTATTAGAACGTATGGCTGTAGGTGAAAGTTTGTAACAAATTTAAGCATTATTCTTGCGGATGTAAGCCAAGAGTCTTGGCCATTTCATACTAGCATTGTAGTTGACATTTTATGTGCAATAAAGGGGACATAAGTTGCAGGTCTGATATAGTTGTAATTGAATATGTGTTTATCATTCATGATCAGCTTATTAGTTTGCATACCAATTGTTTGACAAAATGTCAATTGGCGTAGGTTCTCTTTTTGGCGTAATTAATGTTATAATTTTGCATACGAAGTGTTTGTGTTAATACCACTTGGCTATAAGTGCATTAACGCCATCATAGGTTGCATCCAAAGTGTTTGTCATAATTACTATTTGTTGTGACAGCATATTGCAAGTAGTTTTTAGTTATATATATGCATTGAATATTGTCAAAATAAGTTGCACATTCATGTTAGGTCATTGTATAGTCAATTTTGAGTCTTTTTGCAAAAGATTCTCATTGATGCAAATTGAAGAAGAGTCATTAAAGCAAACTGAAATACTATATCAGTCATATGACCCTTGCATGTGAGTTGTTTGACAAAATTTCTTTAGCCTTCAATCAAAAGTTTTCAATCAGATTTGAGCAAGGTCATTACAGTGGTATCAGAGCTATTGACCTGCCATCCTGTTGGGTAGATTGGACATTAAATCAGTTAGTTAATCATGTTTACTTCAAGTACCCAGAAGCAGTGGAACAAAGATATGAAGAGGCTTAAACAAAATTTGAAAAGGTTGGATGAAAGTCAGAAAAGGATGAATGAATTGATGGCTTCCATGTTTAAGAGGACTGCATCACAGAATAAAGAGGAGGAACAAGAGGTCTCTACAAGTGAGGTATCTAGAAACCTCTACAAGGAGTTTGCAGCAGTTGGTGACCAACATATAACCGAATCTAGGGAGGACAAAAATCAAACCAGCTTGGAGGAAGATGTTGGGCACACAATACTTCAGGAGGACTTCAAGGATGAAGCTAGAGATACTCCGCATGGTTTACACAGTTTGAGGAACCAGCTAAAGATGAATGAGGATGAGGTAGAGTCTGAGTGGCAAGACTTTGTTTCAGCCAGGGCTACCTTGTCCGTTGAGGGAGTTACTTTGTCAGTGACCCCTGATGATATTTGTCAGAATCTGGACTCTCAATTAGTTGTAGAGAACGAGGGAGCTGGAGATTGTGATGATAAGATAGTTTCAGCAACAGCTTCTTCGAAGTTAGATGAGGATGAGTCTGATGCTTGCGTTCAAGGTGTGGAGGTGTACTCAGATGTAAGTACACTGAGCGTTGGTGATCTTGAGGGGAGTTCATTTGGTTCAGCTTTCTCTCATAGTGTGGACAGTGTATTCGAGACGGTTCATAGGAGACCCGTAGTGCAGAGTCACCATGTGACCGGCCAGTTGAGAGTTGGCGAGAGAGATATCACTACTGCTCTTGAGCATTTTGATACCGCTCGTCAGTTGTTGGCCGTTACTGGTTGGGGTGCTTCTATGACAGATGAGTCCAGTGGTGGTTACTTTTCTTTGGCAAAGATTCATGCCTTGCGTGAAGCTGTTAGGGTTTTGAGACAGGATTATTTACAACTGGTAGCCGACCGTGACCACCTAGTTGAGTGGGGGAGTACAGCCTATGAGGCACTCTTGGATCGTGAGGAGGAGGTGAGTGAGCTTACCCAGGAGCTCATAGCGACTATTGAGGCTTTGGAGGACACACAGCGAGATCTACAGGAGTCACAGTTTTAGTTAAAGGAGGTGACTATGGAGTTGGAGCATTTGCAGTCTAAACCAACCCCAGACCCAGTTCATTTGTATATTGAGGTGGTTGGTGGTGAGTACACCCCTGCAGTTGTTACCGAGGAACATGTTATCGGGGCTGACACACATGTTCAGGATTTGGAAGTACCTGGTCCTAATGAGTTTGGGATACCAGTGGAGTCGAGTCTCCAAATTTATTCTTCTCACACAGATGACAGTATGGTACAGTTGGTCGTGCCACCTTTACAGAGGGATCAGTTGTGGTGTGCAGGGGAGTATGTTGATGCTTCCTCGTATAATTTTTACTGCACTGAACCATTCATGGAGTATTTGTTGGATAGTGCACGTGTTCGTCTGGACTCGCATAAAGTGTCAGAAGGTGTTCTCATCCGAGGTACTAGTGTTATTCGCAGATTGGTTGGGGAGATTATAGTGATCCTTTCTACTATGCTACCTCACAGGGATTTTGAGGTGGGGTTTGTTGAGCGGATTACACAGGGTCCTATCCAGCCTACAGCCACTCAGAGTCAGAGATTGGAGCCATCTGTTGATTCCCAGTTCAGTGATGGTGAGCCAGTAGCAAAGTTTGGGGGTTCCTACCGGCATTATACAGTGGGGTACGCTCATCATTTTTCTTTTGACCTAGAGATAAAAGATTTGATTTCACACAGGTGTAGATCGGCTCCAGTTTCTTACCATCCATTATGGGATGGATTGGCACCATCTTTTGCAAATAGAATTGGTAGTTGCAAGTTACACAGCCTGCAGTATCGACACACCCAGGACAGTTTATCAGAGATTGGATTTGGTGGCAGTGACTCAGGTACCTATGGCTGTTGTCATATCCACAGTGCAGTTGGGTGCAAGTGTCAATTAGACAGGGATTTGAGTTTTGATAGAGTCGATGTTTCAGTTGGCTTGAGTTCCGCAGAGTGCTTTCTTCTATCGGCATCTACAGTTGGTCTTCAGATGATTTTATCAGTGATGTCAGTTGTTTGGGTGTTGAGTGCAGTTTCTCAGTTGCTGATTTTTGTACTGTTGATGCTGATGATTTCTTCACGGGAGTATGGTGAGGATTGGGATATTACATAGGTTTTCACTTAGGATCCAGGTGGAGGAGAATGGTACTTGTTGCTAAGATTGCTTGGGGACAAGCAATTTTAGGGGGGGCGGACTGTCATGTCCCTTTTTTGAGGCAATTTGATTTAATTAATTTAATTAATTAAGTTGTCCAAAATAATGAATATTTTATGAAGATGACTAATTAATTATTTTAATTAAATAAATAAGTGGTATTAAGTTAATTATTTATAAAGTTATCAAATAAACAAATATTAAAAGGTAACTTTATATTTAATTAATTTAATAAAGTGACTTGAATTATAAAATATTTTATAAAGTCACTTAATAAATAAATTAATGTTCTAGAAGTTTTTGTGGAGGAAAAAGAATAAATAGGCATCCTGAGCTTCATTCTCACCAGGCAGATTTGTTGTTGTTGATGTTGATGTTTGTTGATGTGCATTGTGGAGCCTAGGGTTTCTGCAGTAGTCACAACTGGCCATTGAGAACAAAAACTCTCAATTGGTACGCAATTTTGAGGGTGTGAAATATCACTTGAATTATTGCAGCTGGGAGGAAGATACTTCAGTCTTCTATTTGTGCTACATTGAGAAAAAATATTTGAGTACAAAAAGCAGTCTGAAAAAGCAATCCGAAAAAGCAGTCCGAAAAAGCAGTCTGAAAAAAGCAATCCGAAAAAGCAATCCGAAAAAAGCAATCCGAAAAAGCAAATTCGAAAAAGCAAAGAAAATTATTACAGCCATCTACAATCAGGTTCCTTTGGATATTCCATGCATTTTTTTCTTATCATTTAGACGCCTATTAGAAGGTGAAAGTTTGTAACAAATTTAAGCATTATTCTTGCGGATGTAAGCCAAGAGTCTTGGCCATTTCATACTAGCATTGTAGTTGACATTTTATGTGCAATAAAGGGGACATAAGTGCAGGTCTGATATAGTTGTAATTGAATATGTTTATCATTCATGATCAGCTTATTAGTTTGCATACCAATTGTTTGACAAAATGTCAATTGGCTGTAGATTCTCTTTTTGGCATAAATAATGTTATAATTTTGCATACCAAGTGTTTGTGTTAATACCATTTGGCTATAAGTGCATTAACGCCATCATAGGTTGCATCCAAAGTGTTTGTCATAATTACTATTTGTTGTGACAGCATATTGCAAGTAGTTTTTAGTTATATATATGCATTGAATATTGTCAAAATAAGTTGCACATTCATGTTAGGTCATTGTGTAGTCAATTTTGAGTCTTTTTGCAAAAGATTCTCATTGATGCAAATTGAAGAAGAGTCATTAAAGCAAACTGAAATACTATATCAGTCATATGACCCTTGCATGTGAGTTGTTTGACAAAATTTCTTGAGCCTTCAATCAGATTTGAGCAGGGTCATTACAGTTTTGCTACTATTCTGGACGTGGATTGTAGGGTTGTTTGGGACGTTGGCATACTGGAAATTTGGGCATCAATACCAATTTGGATGCCTTAGTAATCTCCTGTGGCGATTGGTAATTTATTATTGGGCCTATGCTACTCTTGTAGAGGCCTGCAATCATCATATTAAAGCTTGGAATCACCAAATAAGGGGCTGCGATCACCAAATAAAGGCTTGTGTTTGACATTTGGGGGTCACATTGCTGAAATGAATGTCTGGCATTAATATTATGGGAGCTGTGATTTTTTCTAAGGGAAGCTAAGTCCCCATTGTCCCCACATTTATTATTACTTTTTTTTAAAATAAAGATAGCAGCCTTGGTTTGAAATAAATAAAGATATTGCAATTGTACTGCTATTCAGTATTGATTATTGGTGAAACTTGTCAATTCAACATTTCAGTAATTCGGAAAACTGATATGATATTGATCATCCAAAATCTCATTTCCAGTAAGATGTGAATTCTTTTGTTTTCATAAGAAATCTGAATACCTTATCATTAGTTGGATTACTTGGTTTGAGGAGATTCCAGCTAAATTCAAATATCCAAGGTATGCTATTGACATTCGCTTGCAAGAATTTGACAAAATGTCAAACTTTCTATTTAGTAAGGAAATTGATGTATTAAGGTTTAATAGTTGAACTATAACTGGCTAAGGGTTTTTAAAGAAAAGTTGTTTCCATGGGTGTAGTCATTCCAAACCTCTTCAGAATGTCAATAGTATATTTCCCTATTCATGGTGATGCCATTTGCTTGTTGCCAAACATCTAATCCAAGAAAGTAACACCTAAAATCCTTCATATCAAATTATGAAGCTATGTCCTTTTTACATTGGGAGATTAGGTGATCTCCTATGATTAACAGGTCATCAACATATAAAATAAGAATTAACCTATCACCATCATTTACCTTAAAACAGAGGTTTGGATCTGCATCATTCTTGGAAAACCCTAATCCAAAGAGGTAGTGATCAATCCTTTCATATCAGACTCTAGGGGTCTATTTAAGTACATACAAGGCCTTCTTCAATTTACAAAGATGTGATTCAACATTATGTATGAAAAAACCTTCGAGTTACTCTAAATAGACTTCCTCCTCAATTGTGTCATTCAGGAATGCAGTCTTTGCATCCATTTGATGGATCTTTCATCCCTTTGATACTACAATAGTAATTATGGCTCTGACTAAAGTATATTGGACAATAGGGGCAAAAGTCTCTTCACAATCAATTCCCTCTTTCTGAGAGAAATCTTTTGCAACAAATTGGGCTTTGTGTTTC
This sequence comes from Cupressus sempervirens, assembly GCA_028749045.1. NCBI lineage: Eukaryota > Viridiplantae > Streptophyta > Pinopsida > Cupressales > Cupressaceae > Cupressus > Cupressus sempervirens. Next base: position 113,907,339 of record CM053793.1, read on the forward strand.
TCAATGCTAGCATTTGCAACATGTTTGATCTTGAAGAGCCATTTTTTATGATACAATAAATTTCCTTTAAGTCTCAATATGATGTCCCAAACATCAAAGTATACAACGAACTAATACTCTTCTGATATAGCATCTTTTAATAATTGATGATTGAGAGCTTCTTCAGCACAAAATGGTTTTGAATTTATGATCTCACTCATCAAGGCAACATAACTAGAGAATCTGTGAGGTGTATATCTTTCCTGAAGGTTCCCTTTGGTGTTGCATACATCGCTACTTCCTAAATCATCTTCCTAGCCCAAATTGGTCTCTTTTGATTTACATTATTGGGTTCATTTATGACGCAGTACAAGGCAAGAGTATCACCAAAGGAGATGTCCTAGCCCCCAGCAATAAAACCACAGCGAAAACACAACAACAAGAAACAATAATGCAAGATCTAACACCAAATTACAATTCTTTATTCATAGATATAACTGTTACATGTAATGTGTCGGGCTATAAGGCCTTCCCGGTCATGGCCAAATACAATAGCAATTACAATAACAGTTTTGCAAGATCCCTCAAGATCGAATCCAAACCCTAGCTAGTCCAGATCCACACTCTGCTGGAAACCCCCAAGGAAGATCTCAACTTGTGCTCGCAAGCCTCCAAGCAATCTCCTTGTTTTCCAAGCCGCAGCTACTAGCTCTTCTCCAAATTCACTCTTCAAGCTCCTCCACTTCTCCACAATGGATGAATAATGACTAAAGACTTCACCACAACCCCTACTTATACCAATCTAAGCTACAAGGCAGCCCAAAACACAAATTAAATACAGATACATAAATTAAATGCCACAAGTCGGCCTGCAACAACAATTAAATGCTCAAAATCGATGTCTGAGTAAAATTGCGATATCTCCTAGCTCCGAATGAATTAGAACTAACACTTCAAACCGTACGTAGTAATCTAGGCCCTCTTTAATCCATGAAATTTGCATCCTCTAACTCATTGTAGAAAATTAGTTACACGGCTTGCAATAGGCGCCAAATTCCTAAGCAAGGCCGAGCTCCTCCTAGACCATGCCGAGCAACCAAAGACCATGTCGAGTCCCATAGACCATGCCGAGCTCCCAAACCATGCCGAGCAACCAAAGACCATGCCGAGTTCCCAGACCATGCGGAGCTCCCAGTGCATGCCAAACACCAATCCTTCTTCGACCGAGTACCGATCCAAGCACCCTCCAAAGCAACTATTGAGCCTCCTCCCATGAACTCCAAAGTAGTCAACAAGCAAACCCAAGATGCTCCTGTATCAATTTAAGGAAGAAGATTGACCTTCATTTTCAATCTCTTCAAGGGTATCCCTCTAAGCCTTAGGAGCATGATCCTCTTCCATATTCATATGACCATGGTGTCAGGCCCCAACGTAGCTACTAGAGGACTCTACGAGTGAGTTTAAGCAAGTGGAAACATTAGTAAAATTAATTGGGAAGGGGAGGTAAACATATTAAACAAGATAATTGATGTTTTTTTGCATATGCATGTTGGAGTACCAGGGTCCATGTCACTGCTAGGCATGATCCCAATGAAGGGGTACAACAATCCATTTGGTTGCTAGGCATGATCCCTATGTGAAGGGCTATTCATTTACACTCACCTTAGCTTGGGCTCTAGGGCCCTTCTTGTTTTGCAGTACCTCTGGTAGTCCTTTTTGCATTATTGTTTTTCATAACCTTTTGTACTTTATTTTGGGAAGGGTACTACCACCTTACGAATCTCCTAGTTGTCACCTCTTGCGTGGACCTTGGTTTCTATCTCCTAGCTTGGGGGAGTAGGTCTTTTTGGTTCTACATGGTTGGGTGGTTAAATTTATCGAGGTATTGTTAATGGTTTAATGGATAATCCTTGTATGTGTTCCCTATCGAATTGGTCATTAAAGACTTTATATTCAAGTATATTATTTTATGTTGAGATGTATTGATGTATTTGATTCATGTAAATGTAATCTCCTAAAAGGGATCATAAGATAATGGCAAAATGATGTATATTAATGTAGTTCCAATTCATGGCAATATAAAAGGGAAAGGGTAGGTCTAGGAGAAAAAAGAGGGAAAGGTGAGCATGTAGTATTATTTTAGAACATTTAAAGATGTTTTTCAACTTTCAATAATGTTGTTTCTTTAACATATCTCTTTATGTTGATGACTAAAAGGAAAATTAACCTATGAATAGTTATGCTATGATGTATCTAAGCAAATGATAGAAAAGCAAAAAAAAATCTCATCTTTGAACCTAATGCTCAAATGAATTATTATGAATAACTTGTGGAAATTAGGTTGGAATCCATGGGTAGATATGATATGTTGGATAGAGACACTAACTTGATTGTATTGATCAATGATTGGTTTATGTTTTACTTAATGCATTTAAATTGAGTGTAGAGTAATAGGACAATACATACCTTAATGAATGTTTACCTCTACCCTAATGTCTAAACAAAACTATGGTAAAGCATTGACTAGAAGAGGTTATTAATTTGATGGATAGTCCCTAAGTAATGGCTTGAGTCAATAAATCAAGTAAATATAGTTGGCTGAGTTATGTTTAACTAAGATAGGAACATTAAAATAACTCATAGACTGATAAAGATCACAATTCAATTTATAACTTTATGGATGTCAATATGTTTGATGATGTTGCTTTAGAAGGAACATTGGGGAACTTGTGAGGACTTAGATTGGTTAGTAATCTCACATGTGAGTTCTGCAAACAAGTGTTTATTAATGTATTAAAAATTATGCATATTTCATCAGTTAAAAAAAATTATTTGTGTTTTTAGAGATGGCTTCTTCTCTTAGGTTCCTTGACAAGGTGATACATGTTATTGGTGTGAATTTCTAGTTTTTTTTTGAAAATTTAGTTGTAAAATGTGGGTGTACTTTCTTAAACAGAAAGTGTGTTTAATGTATCTCATATATTTAACGCCTTAGTAGAGAAAGCGGCAAGTTGTTCCATGGTCACTCTAGGTCAAACAATGTGGTGGAGTTTTGTTCTATTGATTTCTCCAAGTTTTTTGATACAAACGGCATCAAACGTCAATTAGTCACACATTAAACCACATAGCAGAACAATATTGTTGAACGTCGAAATAGAATATAACCTATGTTCCCCAAGGATGCATACCCGGCCTAAAACCCTACGTTTCGGGGACGAGGACGTCCCGAGGATGGGGGGAGAGGTATGGGACATCCCCCAACCATCCCCAAAAAGTGAAAAAATGCAAGAGACGTTTCGGAAACTTGGGGACGCCAAAGGGAAAAAAGGGGGTCGGCCAGCCGTACCCGATATGGAAAGGGGACATCTAGACGTCCCTCGACCGTACCGGGTATGGCCAACCATCCCCTTTTTTTGTTTGCATAAAATTAAAAAAGTTAACATAAAAAAAAAAATTAAAGCCTCCAACTTGGTCGGCCCAGTGGGCCCCACCCCTCCAAATGCCCTAAAAGGTTTAAACTCAACACATTTTAGTTGTTTTGCTATTTGTTTAGTTTTCATTTTCTGTTGTAGCTAGCTGGAGTTTTCGTTTTGCAAGAAGAGGAGGTGATATTTTTGCTTCCAAGAGCTTGACCAAGGGTTTGATCTTCTATTTTGTGCACCAAGTATGAAATTATTTATGCTTCCATCAATCATTTTTTAAATAGATTTGCAGATTCCAAAGTCTGATTTTTTTATTATTTTTTCATTGTTTCAGCTCATATATCTATTGCATATTTAAACCTCAAGAGTCAAAACAAAGTACAATGAGCAGCAGTGGGAGTACTAGTAGTAGTAGTGATGAAGAAAATGAGGTTGGGGTTGATGTTGCTAGTAGTGAGACTAGGAAAAAATCCGATCATAAATCTGATTTGTTTAAATGCCCTTCCACCATTATGAAGAATTTTGCAAAGGGTCCTTTCAATAGGAAAAAACCTCTTTTCCAATATGTCACACCTAGGCCAAAAGATAAAAAGAATTCGGAAGAGACTAGGGTGTGGGATTGTCATGTTTGTCTTGATGATTTTAGGGGCAGCTATACAAGAGTGAAGTCACACTTTTTAGATCTTTCATGTCAAGGAGTCAAAGCTTGTCTTAACTTGACTAATGAACAAAAATTAGAATGCCAAAGATTGCACTTAGAGGCTGAAATGGAGGGGCACAATTTGATAGTGACATCACCATCTATTCCCTCACAATCATCTAAGCATATGTCATCCGCCATTGGTACTAGTGTCAGCCTTATTGAGTCTAGAGAGAAGACAAAGGTTTGGTAGAAAGTATGTTTAATGCACAGGCAAAGGAAAAGTGTGAGACATCCATTGGTAGATTATTAGTTGCTAATGGTATCCCATATAATGCAGCCTGTTTCACATATTATAAACAAATGGTGAAAGATATTTTGAGCATGAATTCCTCATTTGTACCCCCTAGTGAGCATAAGATACGAACCACCATCCTGGATGAAGAGTACTCAAAGGTTGCTTTGTTATTTGAGGATATGTAACGCACTTGGGTTAGGACGGGCTGCTCTATTGTGATGGATGGGTGGACCGATGTTAGACATCGGTCACTCATCAATATCATTGTCACATCCCCTACTGGCTCTTATTTTTTGAAATCCGTAGATTGCTCAGAAAAGAAGGATGCAGAATTTCAGTTCTCCATTTTGAGAGATGTCATAGAGGAGATTGGTTCGTCTAGTGTTGTACAAGATATCACAGATTCTGCACTTGTGTGCAAATCAGCTAGTTTGATGATAGAGTGTGGTTATAGGCACATCTTTTGGACCCCTTGTTGTGTTCATTCCTTGAACAATGCATTGAAAGACATAGGAAAGATTGAATGGGTGAAACAGGCGATGCTAGAAGCTAGAAAAGTGCAAATGTTTATTTGCAACCACCACACTTTACTTGCTCTATTCAAATTCTCTAAGGAGTTCCTCAAACCAGCCGAGACAAGGTATGACAATTTTAATTATAGTTTACTTTTAGTTTGTGTTAACTTTAAATTATTTAAAAAAATTATTTATAAGTTTACTTACATCAACATGTGATGCTTTTAGTTTTAAATTTTAATCATTAATGTTTAAGTTTTAACTTTATTAATATTTTAATTTACAGTTGTTGCTATAGGTATTGCACATATTTCATCTTGATGGAGAGGATGATTGAGGTGTATGAGGCCCTTCAATTGATGGTGGTGAATCCAAAATGGGGACAATGGTCTAATTCTAAGTTCTCTGAAGGAAAAGCAGTGAGGCAAAGGATCCTTGATGAGGGTTGGTGGTCCACAATGAAGTAAGTTGCTGATTTTTAAATTTACTGTTGGTCCTTTGCTTGCTCATTTTCCTACTAATAGTCTTAAAATTCTCAAAATTCTAATTTTGATTTTGATTTTTGTTTGCATCTTGCAGATATATTTTCTCTGTCATAGCACTCATTGTAGATGTCATTAGATATGTTGATACTGACGCTCCTAGGTTGGGAGAGATTTATGAGACTATTGACAACATCTTGGGGAAGATGAAGAGAATTGTTGCAGGAAAGGATCCTACATTGGGATTTTATGAGAAGCATATTAGGCCTATTGTGACGCAGAGGTGGAACATGATGAATACCCCATTTCATATGGCAACCTTTGCTCTAAATCCCAAATGGTATGCACAGTTGGGTGGAAGGGGCCTCCCATGTGATGATCCTGAGGTTCTGGATGGCTTCACAAGAGCAATTGATAAGATCTATTCAGCTCAAGATGTCTCTACTCTTCGTGCACAGTTCCTTGACTTCACCAACCTTCGTGGCCCAAACTTGTGTAAGCCACAAGCAAGGTTGGATAGAGTTGTTTTGGCGAGACAGATCCTATTGGATGGTGGACATGGCATGGGAGAGATACACCTGAGTTAAAAATACTTGCCAATCGCCTCCTTGCACAGGTTGCTAGTTCCTCAGCTGCAAAGAGGAATTGGTCCACATATTCATAGATCCACTCTATCAAGAGGAATAGACTTACCTCTAAAAGAGCGGAGAAGCTAGTGACAGTGCATCATGCTCTTCAACTTGCCGATCGTCAGACTCTAGAGTATAGGCAGACACCAGCTTTGCGATGGGATGTTGAGCCTGAGGATGTGGCCCAGATACATGAGGATGACACAGCATCAGGATTGGTTGGGGTTCCATTAGATGAGACTACGCTTCCTATGGAGGATGATAGTGAAGAGAACTCTGATTTTGATGCCATGGTAGTGGAGGCAGAATAGGAGGAACAGTCTACTTCATTTTTCTACTTTTTGTTTTTTATGTTGAACATGAATATGATTATAATACATTGATACTTATTACTTTATGGCAACACTCTACCCTTTGGGCCCATAGCTTTGGGCATATTTTGATTTTGATTTTCAGATTTATCATGTTTATCATTATGACATTATGATATTGACAATTGTTCAGTGTTTACTAATATTGATATGCATTTTGACAGTTGGGTACTAAAATCGGATATTATTTCCTGGATGGCATTCAAATGTTGTATGTTATGGTTTTATAATGTTTAAATGACATGCTTTGTGCTTAGTTTCATATGAATGACATGTATATTTGCAAATTCCAATGTATATTTTAATATTTTCATATATATATATATATATATATATATATATATATATATATATATTCGTCCCCATTTGTCATCCCCCCCCCCCCTCGCGGTGTCCCCAAAATCACCAAAAAAAATTGCCATCCCAGAAACCCGTCCCACTGTCCCCCGTCGTCCCCGTACCGAAAACTTGGAGGAACATAGAATACAATTGAAATGGCTAGGTCAATGATGGAGCACAAGAGTGTGTTGGGAGATTGGTGACCTCTATCCCCTCTAGGTGAGGGTATTGTTCAGCATATACAAATGGATTTGTGACATGTGCTTAACCGCCTCCCATGGATCCTTGTCTCTAGCTATTGTGACATTCATTGATAGCTCGAGTTTTTAGTGTAACGGCAACAGTGATTCCAACAATTGGTATCAGAGCACTAGGTTAAGGGTTCAAATCCCTCAAGTCATGCTAAGGGGGAGATTGTTGAGAGGTTGGTGCCTTTGTCCCCTCTAGGTGAAGGTATTGTTTAGCATAGACCAATGGATTTGTGACATGTGCTTAACCGCCTCCTATGGATCCTTGTCTCTGGTTGTTGTGACATTCATTGATAGCTCGAGCTTTTGGTGTAACACAATGGTGATTCCAACAAAGTGTTCCTAAGAAATTTTGGTAGATGTGGTGTTCACTTCAGTCTATCTCCTTAATCAATCTTGCACTCAAGTTGTTAAGGGTAAGACTCATGAGGAAGCTTGGATTGGTTGAAAGCCTAGGATTAATCATCTCAAAGTTTTTGGCTCTTTAGCATATGTAAGGACTTCAACTACCCAGTGCTCCAAGTTTGACTCTAAGAATCAAAAACTTATGCTCACACAGTATGATGACAACCATAAGGCTTACCGATTGATTGATATAGACATTTATTGTGTTTTCTTTTGTCCCGATGTTGTCTTTGATGAAGAATGAGGACATTTTAAGCTTTCCTCGTTTCTGTAGAATTGTGAGGATTAGTCTTTGAAGGTTGTTGATTTGGGTCATGACTTCCATTTGGTTAACCTGATGGAAGGGATAATGCACTCTGAATTTGATAATGCACTACCTAAATCTCCTCTAGATGATGTTCCTTGTGTTGAACATTGTTGAGCATTATTTATACACAAGGCAACAACTAGAAATAAGTGATACAAATTCCCCTCTTGAAAGAGTAATGATGTTACTCCCAAGGTTCACTGTGGTTGTGGTACAACCATTTGGAAGGCTCAATTGAGGATAAATGTGAAGGTTCACAAAGATGCCTTTGTTTTTCTAGTTCAAATTAAGACAAAAAATAATGAATTTTTAACACCTTTTTTCGGTATTTTCAGTGCATGCAATTCCTCCCAATGCAATTTATACCAAATCTATGGTGAATTCTATACTATACCAATTTTCCAAAAAAAAATGCAAAAGAATAGGGTAACGAGGAATTTAAGCAAATTACTAAAAATTAAATCCTAACAAACATTGATCAGCTTGGATTTGTTCTCACAAATTAAATTATCAGGGGAATGGAAAACCCACAAAACAAAAGTCAAAATTACTCACAATTCATATTATGTGAATGCAATCGTCAATCAAAGTCATGAAGATGAAGAATTTATCAACAATTATCAAATTGTGCAACTTCTCATATATACGCACACACAAGACAAATTTTTCCTTTGGCACAAGTAGAACTAATTTCTCCAACCATTTATCGTAGCAAAAAGATTTGATGATAATCAATACCAAATTAATGAATCACAAAAGCATTCACAATCAATACAAGATATCTAAAATGGCTAACCCTAATGACCCGAACAAAAGGAAGCATAAAGCTAAAGAAAATTAATTAAAAAGAATGGGGGTCTCCATTAGAGGCCAAGTGGTAAAAAACAATGGGGTGTGTGTTGTGAAGCCACAAAAAACCTGATCTCATTATTCCTCCTATCTTTGATGTTGGTTTCATTCTTCAATAGAAATAGTGGGCTAAGTTCATGAGTGATCTTCGTCTTGATGAGCTCATTGAGGGTAGATCTTCCAAAAACAAGAACAAGCAACAAAATGCAGTCAAATTTGCTCTCATGGCCAACATTCATAGTAATGTTTAGCCTCAAACATATATCGGGGCTAAAGGGATACCTAAGTGGAAGAAGGTTATGGAAGTTGAACTACATAGTCTTCTGAAGAATGACACTCGGATTCTTTTTGATCTTCCTTCGAGGAAGAAGCTCATTAGTTGCAAATGGGTGTATAAAGTAAAGTACAAAGTTGATGGAACCATTGAAAAGTACAAAGCTTGTCCTAGTGCTAAGGGGTTCTCACAAAAGGAAGGCATTGACTTTGTGGAAAGTTTTGCTCCTACAACCAAAACGAGTACCATATGACTTGTCCTTGCCTTAGCAAACCAGTTTTATTGAAAAGTCTATTAGATGGATTTTAAGAGTGCTTTCTCAACGGTGAGTTGCAGGAAGCAGTCTACATGATGCAGCCTCTAGGGTATAAAGTTGTTGGAAAAGAGTATTAGGTGTATAGGCTGGTGAAAGCACTCTCTAGTCTGAAACAGGTTGTTCAAGCATGGTACATAAAATTTGAATTATCTTATAGAGAATGATTGTCAGAGGAGTCCATTTGATTATAATTTTTATGTCAAAAACATTGGTGGTGATATTCTTCTTGTCATTGTCTATGTTGGTGACCTTATTATCATTGGTATTTTGATGCATTTGATCAATCAGATCAAACAAAGTTTGTGTCAATCCTCTAACATGATTATCTTGGGACTTGTGCAATATTGTTTAGGTATTGAAGTTTGGTAGACTAAAGGTAGTATCTTCTTATCTCAATCCAAGTTTTCCCCCAATCTGCTAAACAAGTTTCGGATGCATTATTGCAAACTTGCATCCACAACTAAGGAGAAAAGGTTTAAGCTAACAACCAAATCAGATTCACATGTGGTTTATGAATTTGCATTCAATTAATTGGTGGGCAGTCTCATCTACCTTACTACTAATAGGCCTAATCTAAGTTTTGTAGTGAGTTGGATTTCACACTTCATGACAGATATGGTGTTGGCAATTTGGCTAGGTAGATAAGTTGTAGTTGTCATTTATGGCAACATAGATTTTGTATGAAGAGAGCATGATGTAAAGTTAAATATACAACACTTATACTTAGAAAACTGTCTAAGTGTCTATTAGTTTATCTAGTAGAACAGATATAGTTTTCATATGCGTAGTTGACAGAGACATTATTGCAATGTGCACAATGAAAGGACATAGTGTCATGATGACGTATGCATGAGCGCAAGTCAATAAGGAAAGAGATATAATAATTTTACCAATCACAACAAAGAATGAGCACAACAGGAAATAGATAATTATGAATTAAGGAATAAAATAATTTTATTTACAAAATAATTATTTAATTAACTAGGGACGACATCCTAGATGTTAACCCTTAGTTACCAAGATCTAATTTTGTATTTTGTAAAGTATGTGAAAGCTTGAAGGCCGACTAGGCAGTATTTTTCAATTTGTAAAGGTATAAAAGAAAATATAAAATGCAAAGTTATGTGTGCTTCTAAGGAAGATTATGTGAACTATATGTGATGCAAATTCTGATGTATGATCAGGGGAATGTGAATATTGTGATGAGCAGCAAAGGAAATATCAGATATTGAAGATATCAGAAGCCGTGAAAGAAGTTTTGTATCTATCTCTTTGTATCAAGGAACTACATTGTATATTGCATATTTGGGCAATGGGCTCTTCTTGCATACATTTTGTATTTGTATATAACAACTCCTAATAGGGTTGAGACTTATAACAAGGTCTAAGTCCTCTAACAAGGATCGACACTATACAGATGTAATAGACTCCTAACAAGGTCAATATCTTTGACTAGATACTTTAGATTAGTGAATCATACCTTGAGTAACATCTCCACAAGGGTTTTCCCTTGGCCAGGGTTTCCCTAGTTAACAAAATATGGTGTTATGAGTTCTCTTGTTGCATAGTTATGTTTACTGTTCAAAATAATTGGTTTACTTTCATATGCAAGTTATAAGGTAATTAATAATATCCAGTTTTGGGGTAAAGTTTGTAGAATATCGATTCACCCACCCTCCCCCCCCCCTTCTCTGTATTCCCTATTTCTAACATATGCATTATGTGAAGGACACTTTTGATTTTGATCATTTTTACAGCATAAGTCATGATCCTAGACTTATTAATTTTAGAGTCTCTAATTGGGTAGGTTCCTTTGATGAAAGAGAATCAACATCTAGTATGTTTTCAATTTGTGATCTAGTGCATTTACGTGGACTAGCAAGAAGCAGTAGGCAATGGTTCTTTCCTCAACAAAAGTTGAAGACCAAGGAACAATTGAGGTAGCTTGTAAGGTAGTTGGCTTTGAAGGATGCTTTTCGACATGCAAATGTCTTAAACAGATCTTACTCCCCTTTACTATGACAATCAAAGGGTGCTCAAATTGGCCAAGAATCTAGTCTTACACGAGAGAACCAAGCATAATTAACTTCATTTTCTCTTCATTCGGAAGCTAGTCGAAGACAAATCAATTCAGTTGTTGTATGTTTAGACTATGACCAGACAACAAATATTCTCACCAAGTCTTTACCCCCCGACAAGTTTGTAAAATTTAGGCAGAAACTTAGTGTATTTGATAGATTGACCTTTAAGGGAGGGTATTAGAATAATATCTTTATCATTTATTATTTAATGATCAATATTGTAACGTAATATAAATGAATGTTAGTTTTAATTTCACAAATACTTTGTAAGAGAAACATTTGTTTAATCCTTTAAATGATTATTTGATCATTCCATTCAATTATTTTACCAAAACACTACCTATTTGTCTACCTTATCCATCTACCTACCTACCTAGCCACCTATCAGTACATGTAGCTCATCATTATCATCATATAAAATTTTAGGAGAGAACTTGTAATCATAATGTGTATTGCAATATGTATCACTATTCCCTTCTATCAAAAGTCAATCACTCCTTTTGTCATGTCCCCAATTTTTGCCCTTCCTTAGTGTCAACATTTCTAACAGGGTTGGTCTATTATCTGGTTCCCATAGGCCAGCAGAGTGTAGAGGGAACCAACCCAGGGACTTTGAGAGTCATGCATGAGCTTCCCAAGTAGTTTGGAGCAATAGACAATAGTTTCCTACAATTTAGGAGAGATTCCTAATTTATAGGGATTGACTAGGAGTTGTCTAGGAGGCATTTGGAGACCTCGACGAACGTTTTGGAAACTTAGAGTGCATCTCCTATTTTTTAGGAGGCATTCCTATTTTTTAGGAGGAACTCCCAGTTCAGTGACAGTTCTCTCAGAGGTGCACACAATAGGGGAGTCATTGGGACTCAATTTTGGTTGATTAGGGCTATCTCCTACTTTTTAGGAGCATCCCTAGATTTTAGGGATGGACTACCAATTGACACATCTTGTCCGGCATCAGTCATAGACAGGTGACATGGTCAGATTCATGTTTGATTGGTCATTTTGGGCCTTTTGGGACCATTTGGAAAATATTTTAATATATTTAAATATTTCCTAAGTTGGTGATTAAATAAATTAAATAAGGTTAAGTTTTAGCCATTTTGGAGTAATAAGGGGTTTTGTGGCCTCATCTGGATGCGCATCCTATGGTGTGATAGCTCGTTGGAAAGGTCTCAAAATTCTCTAAATCTTTCTCTTTGGTCTCAAGGCATTTCAGTGAATGGAATTCTATCTATGAGGAAAAATGTCATTTTCTAGTAACATGACTACTTTAAAATAAGAAATTATAATATTTTCACTACACAACACCACTTGGAGACACTTAGGGTTCGATTTGCAATTGAGAGGGGGTTATAAGGAGATGGAAGCTTCATTCTAAGATTATCTTTTGTATATTGAAAAACTTGTTTTTGTGAATTGACTCTGAGAGAGCAATTCTTCATCTGGGACGCAAACCCCAGGTTCTGGATTGGCTGGGACGTAGCCCTCAGCATTTATTGGCATTGGATTCTTCAGACAATGTGCGTTGCTATTAGGGATAGAGTACACCATTCTTTATTGTGGATTCAAGTTGCAGATTTATGGTTTCAGCGTTACAGATTGATTCTTTCAGCTGGGACGTGATTCCTTGCAGTCTTACGGCTGCCATTTGCAACAATTTGGCATCATTGTTGGATGTAAGCTCCTTGGAACTGCATTGGATATATTATTTGGCTTTATGAATCAAAAATCTGCCTGGTACGATTTATAGCAATTCTGATTTGGCTCTATGCTCTTATTTATTTTCAGTCTCCTCTCATGTTTATTGTTCATTATTCATTACTATTGTGAAAACTATCAAAAAACACAAAACAAAAAACAAAACCTTCTGCAACTTCTGTCTATTCTCAAAGACCATCAAAGAAATCACAGGAAAATATAGTTTATTAATTTAAAAACTACAGCAGATCAGCAAGGGCATCCATCAGGGATCTTTCACCTTTATTCATAATAAGACCTATGAGTTTCTCTATATTTTTTATTATGTTGCTACTTGAATCATTTGAAGTTTACAAGTTCTAATTTGTATCTTTCATACATAGTTGATTTCTATTCATAGAAATAAATTTTGAAATTGAATAGGTAGATCTAAAATCAAGTCGTCACTCTTCTCTTGGAAGATTCAATTATTTCCAATAGCAAACACAACATATACCAAAGAAGAATATTGCTATCCCCAGAAATGGTTCCAATTCATTGGCATAAGTTGAGAGGGTGCCAAACTTACCCAAACAAAGTACACATCTACAAGCTTTTGTAAATCACCAAGGTTCTCAAGATGAACTTACAAATTCATATCCGCGATAACAACACCAATTTGTTGGTGACCTAACCTACAAGTTCCGAATTCCCAAGGCTTGGTGAACTCTCAAGTACAAGGGTGTCAAATCTAAGATGACTACCACAAATCTATATTTGGGATAGGCACCAAATGACCAATAATTAAGGTGTGTGAGACCTTCACTTCTAGCTCTACAAGATTAAGGGAGCTCCCAAAGATGCTAGGTCGATAATAAACAAATTTGTAAGACTCCCTTCACAAAGACTATACATGGAGCACAATATAGCCCAATAAAAGTGTCACAATATACCTTTGTGCTTGTTTGGAGATGTAAGAATGAGCATCTTACAAACAGATAATCTAAGATTTAATTATCTAAAAATGCATTTTGATATTCTATTATGATAATTAAGAGTTTTCCAAAACAAGTCAATTTGTGATTTTGCTATCAAGACTCAAATGAGTAGTTTTTAAGTCAAGTACATTGACCCATGTTTCATGAGTAGTGGTTCACAAGAAACCATCTCTCATGAGAATGGGGTAGCAAGCTAAGTGGCCTTAACCATAGTTGAAATAGTCGCAAAGTACTAAGCACGATAACAAATTCTAATGAGAAGTTTGAGTCAACTAGTCTTTGGGGCTATTACTTGTTGAGTTTTTAGCACTTTTACTTCTCGAATTTTTTGTAAACACTCAACAAATCTATGGAAATTTCTCATCCACATCTGTATAAAGCAATTCAATTTCAAACAAAACTTTTATTTGGTTTTTAGTACTTTTTGTTTGTTGCTCAAGTCATAAAACACACTTCCAAGGTATTGCAAGGCCATTTGCAAGGATTTAAGTCTAATTGAAACAGAATTTGGAGAGCATTTTGAAGAAAAATTGAATTCTCATGTAAGTTTTCAAATTTATTTTCCTTTCTTTTTTAATTAATTTTTCTCTTTATTGTTGCATCTAGGTTTACAGAAACACAATAATGGTGTTTCCTAAGTATTCTAAATTGTTTTAGAGTGTAATTGTTATGGTAAATCAATGTTGTTGTAGTTGTATTAAACAAAGGAGATGAAATTTTATTCTATAGATTTACAAAGACAATGTTTCTAAACGAAAAAATCATGGGCTAAAGACAAAAATAGAAACTACTCAGTAAACTAAAGACTAAGTAAGATGACCATCAAAGAAATAATATATTAAGATGATACCCACCCTTAATGGTCATTGTCTAACTATTGTCTTTTAGTCACAAATTATTGAAAACATTTTGTTACTACTGAGAGCCTCCCTTGATCTGCAAAATGTAAATGATCAAGAAGCTAAAATCTTCGATGACAAATGAAAAAGTTCATAAAATAACTCTACCGAATTTTTATTTGAAAATACCATGAAACAAATTTTTGAAAAAAATTCCATATCAAAAGAGGCTTGAATTTTCCTCAGTTACCGGGTACTACTGTTTAGGCCCAGGTCCTGGTACCAGTATAGTTTTGGTACTAATTCTTCCAAGGTACTTCATGGGTTCTCTGTGGATCATTCATAGAAGGACACACAATGAACGTGGGCACCCAAGAAGTACCCCAAGGCAGTAGGTCAGTTTGTGTATGTATTTCTGATTTGTTCATCAGCATGCTCTTCATATCAACTTTAGATAGTGTCTTGCAACAGCTTGCTAACATTATTCAACTTAAAATTGTTCTATATAATGTCCTTAGTTTATGACAATAGTGAACAGCAACCTACTTCGATTCATTTGAAGGTTAGGTATTGATTCTTTTTATTTGAAGATCTGAGTATATTACTGTTTATAGATTTGTATAACCCAGCCAATAGTTTTGTTTGTTGATCATGTTCAAATTAATGTCAATTTGTAATGCAGGTAATCTGAAACTATATTAGTAATACAATTATTTATTTATAAATTTATTGTCTAATATGGATTTATGAGTATCACTCTTCTTTTTGCCTTTGTAACTTTGATGTTTGAAAATAAATACATACACATATAGACAAACCGGAATCCACAAGGGAGGCGAAAATTGTCGTAGCCACATACCCGAATCCTGTATTCGTACCCAAACCAAAACCCGAATCGGCAACTTAGAATTTTTCTTTAAAAAGTCACCAAATTTAATGAAATCCCATCGACCTTCTCTAATACCATGTTATGGTAAATCAACATTGTTGAAGTACTATTAAATAAAGGAGATGATCGCTCCTTATATAGATTTACAAAGGCAATGCTTCTTCAAGAAACAATCATGAACCAGAGACAAAAATAGAAACTACTTAACAAACTAAAGAGTAACTAAGATAACCATTAAAAGAAACTATAATATTCTAATAATAACGAACAAGATTTAACACCATTTTTTGACATTTGTGATTCTTTGATTGTTTCATCAAGAATATCAACTTTTCCTAAAAAATTCAAACCTTGACACATTTTTTTGGCTTTTTTTTCAAGTTTCAACTACATCTAAAATTATTTAAACTAATTAAATTTGTTTGCTAATTTTTTTTAGAATAATAATTTGTGGCTTCAATTTGTATGTGTAGGTTGATAAACTGATTGATAATAGAAAATAAACATTCTTCTACAACTAGGTCAGCTTCAATTTGTACGTGTAGGTTGATAATTTTATTGATAATGGAAAATAACCATTCTTCTACAACTAGGTCAGCTTCAAGGTTTGTCAATGCCTTGGTAGATGTGTGCCCATCTAAATATGTAGGCATGCAGCCTAAAGGGGCTAAAGATAAAGTTTGGAAGTAAACCTTTGAAGGATTGGAATATACTACTATTATTTGAATCAAGTGTTAAAAAACAATTTATAGAGGCACACAACATTTATATACCACCTTGCAAGCATCACAAAGCATGATGCAAGGGTTTCTAAAAAGACCACTAATGAAATAAAAAGATAAATTAATGCCTTGCTTGCTGCCCATGGCAGAAAATAACTGCAAAGAAAAAAGGCCAAACTAGACATGAAAGCATGCATGGCTGAATCTCAAGGTGTTACAATCAACCTTGAAGAAGAAGAAGCACTTAAGGGCATAGTGGACTCTCTCTGTGGCCTACATATCCACAAATCCACCACCACTTCTGCTACTTCTAGTAGAGTAACAACATAAGCATCCCATAGCATGGATGTTATTTTGTACCTAATTTGCATTTGAATATATCTAGACTCAGCTTATTTCTTGTGTTTACTCATTTGCTAACTAATTAGATGCGTCTCCTCAAATTTTTTTGCAAAAAAAGAAATGCATTTTTAATTAGATTTAAGCATTTTATTATGCTAATTATTTGCCAAATTTTTTGGGGGGAGGCTTGGCAAGAAGTTGTCAAGTTCAAGTATTTCAACTACAGGCTTAACCATGGAGGAAAATCCATGGTTGAGCGCGCTTGATTTGGAGCAATACTGGGATGGGTGACCTCCTAGGAAGGCCCAATGCTTCACACGTGTGAGCATCACCTAGTGCAATGAGTGTTAAGTGGTCCACTCATTCTCATGAGAGATGGGTTCTACTCACAAAACATGGGTCAATGAGTTTGATTCAAAAACTACACAGTTGAATCTTGGTAGCAATATCACAACTCATTATGATGTTATGCAAACTCAAGAAATGACAGCAAGCACACTGAACTAATAAAACTAGAAAGATGTTTTGATTGCTTTTGGGTGTGTCAAGTACTATAAGAGAGAAAATCAAAACAAGTAACAGGCTGTTTTCTATATACAGTTGAGCAACGGAATCTCTAGATTTCCTAAACATACAATTATTAGAATCATGATGATGCCTTAATCAAGATACCACAGAAGACTTTACCATTTGAAATGCATCAGCAAGTTAGTCTCTATGTAAACATTCAGAGCTCTAATGGGATATTAGTAGAATATTAAATGAACTACTTACTAATCCTTGAATGTCCAAATGGATTTCCTTGGTTGAAAAGATATCATACAATTTTATTGCAAAGACCTTACAAACATCAAAGTGAGAAACTAAACAGTATCCATAGAGAACAGAACTGAACATTCAAGGAGACATTTAACTAAAGTTGATTGTGCCATTAATCAAACGACCAACAATAGCTGCAAGTAAATACAAATTTTGGGAAACCCACCAATCATTACAATTTCAAAATACCTTTAGTGGTGCACAAAATAGGAAATCAAAACCTTAAGGCCTCATGTGAATGTTCTTCCTCTATTGGCTCCGCAACTTTTTTCTTCGGTCTGTCCTCTCCTTTGCATGCATCGGAAAATACCACACTTGGCCAGGACTTTTGCAATAAGTAAAACTTGACCAAGGTATGGAGTTGGATAAATGTGAGACATATAAGATTCCTCCAGTCAGTTATCATTGATGGACCACAAGTATAGGCAAGGTAAACAACTTATGGAGCACAAAAACAAGAACATAGACACACAAGAATTTGTAAGGGAGGATCTATCAACAAACCACAACCATCAACATATTCCTACAGTTGCAAGGGAGAATCTAGCTTGGCAAAGAAACCAACTAGCGCCAGTTTTTTCTCATTGCAAAGGGTTTGCATGTCCCAAAAACACAATGCAATCCCTCTCCGACTATATCTTTGGTCACTTTTAGGAATGTCAATCATGTTTAAGGGTTGTGAAATGCATATTTTTACACAAGAAAATCAAGGACATGCTGTCATTTACATGTTCTGAACAAAAATGATGTGGCTTCTTCCAAGCATGGCAAGGCACATCTTTGTCGCAATACTTAAGGCATGCCCCTACAACCTTGTATACCCTATGGGTACAGCTAGGTACAATGACAGAGTCATAACCTACTTGTCTCATTTGTAAATTGGACCTGACTCGCAAATTAGAGACCATTCAGTCCTACAATTACACCCAAACTAGAAGGACTAGGTAAATATAGTTCTTCATTGAACCCTTCATTCTAGACTCTGTCAAAAATCAAGGTGATGGTAACTAGATCTTATACAACCTAGATGAAAGATGATAAATATAAACATCAATCAATTCAAGTTTGAGGAAAATATGACAATGAACCATGAATTTGCAGGAAAGGCATAATATAATGATCAATTGTTTGGAAGCATAGACTTCGATGCTCATGTATACTAAAAATTGATAAGGGTAAATGACAAAATTTCTACAAGCCTGAGAATATGTCAGTGAGTCATCTAATTCAGATTTCTGCCTTTTACTGTCAATAATATAAGGAAAATATAGAGGAGGTATTATAGAGACTAATGCACATGAATGTCATGAAATTATTCTACAATATCCCAAAGTTATAAAACAACTTGCTATTATGGTGTGTTCATATTTTTCAATGTTAGAAATCCTTTGATATCTTTCACAAGGAAAGAACAATTTTATCACTAACAAAATTTCTTGCTATGTTCTTGACGGACATTAATTTTTAGAAACAAAACATACAAGAAAAACCTAGAACTAATCTAAAAATCGTTAGAGGTCATACACTACATGCTGTTCCATGTGAATAAGACTTCTTTAAGAATGAAATTGAGGATCTAAAACATCCATTCCTGAGAAAAAGGAAACAGTAGACCTTACAGAGGTCTACATGGTTCAAGATTGCACAACACTTATAATTAGAAATTGTTATAGAAATAAAGGAGCTCTGCGTGGATATGGGAATTGTCTGGCCAATCCTATGAGGAAGTTAGCTCCTCCCGTAGAACCTCTCCATACCGAAGGCTGTTAAACCTATAGTGGTAGAGAAAAAATTTACTAATGTGTGTTGTTGCCTCTGTCACCTAAGTTTTTTGGCAAGAGGAAGGCAATTGATGGCAAAAAACATTTAGTTAGTAATAGGGACCACATATCCATTGAGCTCCAATAGGGAAACAAACAACTTAAATAACAAATGATGGACAACTTGAGCCTTCACAAAATTCTAAAAGCAAGCTCATATAGTGTGACAGATCTCATAGGCATTATATTATCACCCTGGTTAGAGCTATACTACATTGAGTATCCCAAACTAAGAAAATATTGGTTAGACAGTTGAGAATAAATATCCATTGAAATTTGAAAACCTAAACTAATTTCGCAAAGAGTTTTTTCATGAAAACATCCATATCATTGCAACGTCACATATGCACAATATGAAAGGACATATTATATAACTAGCATCCCATTCAAAAATTAAAAATGAAACTATTCCATGTGAAAGCATGCATTGCAATATACAATGCATGTCTATATCCAGTGAAACCCTAACATGACAACTGTCTGATATTTTATTAATTAATCGACATTGTTCATTATTTTATTAATTATTCCTGACTGCATGGCACACCAATTATCCCTGACTGCAAGGAACACCTGGCATTAAATTCCATTTTTTAATAAGAAATGTTGTTGATTAGGTCAACTTGACAACCAAGTCAGCATCAACTATTGATTGGAAATCTTTAAAATATTTTCACCTAGCCTCATTAAATGCAATTAAGTAATTTCCTTTCACGTTTGACCTGCACTGCCTCCTCTGGGAGTATATTGTACAGTTGATATGAGTAATGATATCAAAAAGACTAAACAATTTCTTACGAAGCTATGATCTCTTTGAAATTCCTTTGATTCAATTTTTTCTGCATTTGTGAGATCAAGTGCAGCTTGACTCTATTCTGTTGTGTTTGCCATAGTAATCTACAACATTGACCAGTTTAACTGCTGTACTTTACTATGTCAACAGATTTGACAGCTGCAATTTATTATTTTTACCATTTCGATTACTATACTAGTGTTGACCAAAAACTCCACTCAGCTTATGTGATCAGAACATGGTCCATGATGATCCAAAGGAGGCCGACAAAGGCAGAAATGGGAAGATACCAAAATCTATTTTTCCAATATTTTCTATGCTTTTGTATTTTGCATTTTTGGAGGCCTACGGAGCATTTCTAGGCCCTAAAAACTTCCAAGAGTCATGTCTCTTGAAATTTGGAGATAGACAATTTGATTACCTTTCCAAGGGTGTAAGCGGTAGACATTTTCGAGCTATGTGCTGAAAGTTATGACTTCTACAAGTAGACTTAAAATTTGAAATAGTTTTTAAATAGTTTTCATAGTTTTAATGTTTTATTATGTAATAAACATTATGTGAACTGTTTATTTCTTTTCGAAGGGATGGTGGTGGCCCTTCAGATTCATCAAACATTGTATAAACTTGAGTTTTGAATAAAATGAACCACTTTTGGCTTGCATAATTTGTTGTACTTAAAGTGTTCTATTTGCATTAGAATTAACAATACCACAAGTATCACACCAAGTGTTGTAATCCAAAATCATAATTTGGATCGGTGGTATCAGAGCTTGTTCGCTCTTGTACGTCCCATCATACGCGGTCAGCTTACCAAAGGTTGGGATTGGGTACGAAGAGTGTCATGCCCCCTCCCCTGCACTAGTTCTATGGCGCTAAGTTAATCTATCTCCACATCCGGATAGATTAACAGCATCAACAGTCAGGATGCTTACCAGTCACACACGAGATTTATCTTAAGTTCATCATTTAATAAATTAAAAGTTCTTTGGTAAAGTTACTTTATGTTTTAGAAGTCATTTACTTTATAAAGTGACTTAAGTGACTATAGGATGAATTTTTTATTTTATCCCACATCTCTTATTCCAACACTTTTCCCTCACTTCTATAATGGGCACCCCTGGATGTCCCAAAAAACTAAACCAATTTGCTGAAAGGAATTTTGTCAACAGTTTGCATTTAACCTCTTATTTCTCCGTTTAATGTTTTAAACCCCTTATAACTCCGGAAATCAAACATTTATTTGTTTGTTGTGTTTTGTGCATGGAATTGGTATCATACAACATAAACAAGAAAGAAACTACAATAATATACAAAGTGGAAATGAATTGCTGCTAATAAAATGTTATTTTCAGAATTCATAAAACCAAATGCATGGCAGATTTATCAACTCACTAATTACTTCAGCAGTATTGACATAATACTCTAGCCCATGCTTTCGAACTTGCTGCTACAGTGCTTTGTCATTCAATCAGTCCACTACCTTCGTAATATCATTCCCTCAAAGCGGCATAAGCGTCGGAAAAGTAGTGAAAAAGATATGAGCAAAATACCAAATCTGCCTGTAGCTGGAAATGCAACTAAATTGCCTGATAATGGAGCTAATAACAAAGAATTCCAAAGGCCAAACCCCAAGGGAATGATGTCTAGAATGTTACAAGAGAGGATAGACATCCTCAAATGCCAAGAATGGAGCTGCAACTCATAAACCAATTTCTTCTCATATTCAACCTGGCTAATGAAGCCACAAATGCTTCCTTTTATTCTATTTCCAAGGGTCCGCTCAACTCATATGGGCAATGTGGGATAAAAGATGTGTAGTATATAAAACATATATTAAAATACCCCTTATGTCTCCCTTGGGTACCCATCCCCATAAAATAAATATTAAAGTAACACTTTAATATTTTACAATTAAATTAGACGTTACTTTAATAAAACTTCAAGCATTAAAATGTATTAGCAATCGGACTCCGAATAATGCGAGTGATAGCTCATCGGAAAGCCCTCACCGAGGAGTATCAAATCCAATCACCAAAATTGACCTGCACTGTGTCCTACCGACTTACTAAAAATAGTAAGTATGCCTGAAACTGAGTAAATCAACTTCATTTTGGCCCAAACTGGAAATGACTAGGCCAAAACACTCCAGGATCCCATTAAACCCTTCGTTAGCCCTCGGGACCATGTAGAACAAGGCTAACGCACAAACACTTGGTCAACTGCTAAAATGGGGACATTACAATCCGCCCCCCTTGAAATTGCTTGTCCTCAAGCAATCTCAGTCCAGCCTGCTGAATAACCTGCTCACTCTCCCATGTAGAATCTTCCTCCGGCAGGTCTCTCCATCTGACCAAATACTCCTTCACTATCCTATTTCTAAGCTTCCTCTCTCTGGTGTCCAGAATAGCCTCAGGTACTAACACAAGCTTCCCCTCCTCATCCAAAGGGGGTAAATCTGCAGAAGGCACTACATTCTGACCAATGGCTTTCTTAAGCCTAGACACATGAAACACATTGTGCACTCAATTGCCCTCTGGAAGCTCAAGCTCATAGGCGACTTTGCCCACTTTGTGAATCACCCTGTAGGGACCATAAAATCTAGATTTCAACTTTTCAGCTCCGCTCTTCTTGAGCGATGACTGTCTATATGGTTGTAGCCTCAAGTAAACCATATCCCCTACCTCGAAGCTACACTCTATTCGGTGTTGATCAACATACAATTTCTGTTGATTCTGGGCTTGTTGTATATTCTCTTTGAGCACTTTCAGGATGTCCTGACTATCCTGCAATAAGTTTGTGGCTTTGGGCACTCTACTGTCCCCCAAAACTAAATCCATGAAGCTAAGTGTTTCATAACCATAGAGTGCCATGAAAGGAGTCATCTTGATGGACATATGATAAGTGGTGTTATAACAATACTCTCCCATATGCAACCATCTGATCCAAGCCTTTTGTTGTGCAGTTACATAATTCCTCAAATATCCTTCCACCCATTTATTCACAATCTCTGTTTGCCCATCTGTTTGTGGATGATAACTAGTGCTAGGTGTAAGATCTGTACCACACAACCTAAACAACTCTTGCCAAAAAACACTCATAAACTTACTATCCCAGTCGCTGACAATGAATCTGGGCAGCCCATGTAACCTGAATATCTCTCTAAAGAAAAGATCTGCCACCTGTGTTGCTGTGTAAGTGGACGGAATAGCAAAGAAGTGAGCAAACTTCATCAAGCAGTCCACCACCACATAGATGCAATCTCTTCCCTGCACTCGTGGTAAACCAGTGATGAAGTCCATCGAAATACTTTCCCATTTCCTATCAGGAATGGGCAAGGGCTGTAATAAACCTGCAGGAAATGTGTGCTCTCCCTTATTCTGTTAACAAACCACACACTCCCTGACATACCTCTGAACATCATCCATGAGCCCTTTCCATGAAAACCGCTCTCAGATCTTCCTGTAGGTCTTGAAGACCCCCGAATGTCCAGTTGTGGGTGCATCATGAAATGCCTTTAGTATCGCCTCTCTCAAATGTGATGACGGAATCAAATAAACCCTGTCCTGAACTCTGATCAATCCATCTATTACCTCATAGTGATCATCTTGTATGGTACCTGAAATCAATCCAGAAGCCCAAGCATCTCTGACATACTTTGCTATAATCCGATCTCTCCAATCTCCTGAGATCTCTGCCAGAGCACATAGGTCAGATCTCCGAGATAAGGCATCAGCCACCACATTTTTCTTACCTTTAACAAACTCTATGTCAAAGTCATAAACCTGCAATTTAGTCACCCATTTTTGTTGCCGGTCATTAAGATCACGCTGGCTCATGAAGTATTTAATACTGTTGTGATCAGTCTTGATCACAAAACGTCCACCTACTAAATATGATCGAAATTTGGCCAATGCATGCATTATGGCCAACATCTCCCGGTCTGTAATAACCCCAATAGGTTATAATTTCTTCAAACACCAAAAATCTTTATACTTTAGTTGTTTGACATTTCGTCAAACACTTTGCAAGCAAGCTCTGATACCACTGTAACAACCCTCCTCAAATCTGCTCTCAAAAAATGCTGATGAAAGCTCAAGAAATTTCATCAAACAATTCACATGCAAGGGACGTATAACTGATATAGTTTTTCAGCTGGCTTTAAATGACTTTTTTTCCAATTTGCATCAATGAGATTCTTATGCTAGAAGACTCCAAATGGACTACCAATGGCCTAACATGAGTGTGCTACTAATTTTGACAATATTCAGTGCATATATATGATCTAAGCATGAGAAATGAATACCTACAGCCAACTGGCATTTTTACAAACAATTGGTATGCAAACTAACTAGCTGATAAATAATGATATTGTATTGCTTAAATGACACCAGCAACTATTATCTTATTAATTTGCAATGAAATTTCTAATACAATGCTCATGAAATATGGCCAAGACTTTGGCATTTACATGGATTACAAAATGACAATGCTGGTATAATGCACACTTATAGCTGAAAGCTTATAACACCCTAAAAAGCAATACTAACAAAGAACCTAGTTGTAGATGGCTGTAATAATTTCCTTCAATGCTACCCCTTCTACTTTGCTTTTCCGATTTGCTTTTTCGGCCTACTTTTTTTTCGGTTCTGCTTTTTCGGATTGCTTTTTCATACCCGCTTTTTCCACCTGCTTTTTCAGTTCTGCTTTTTTCGGACTGCTTTTTCGTACTCGCTTTTTCAGCCTATTTTTTCAGTTCCGCTTTTTCCAACTGCTACTATGTTGAATCTCAAGACCATATCTTTCAATGGCGTCAAGATTTCCAGCTTGAAGGGATTTCGTCCTCCAAACTATTGAGACATAATCTCCAGCAAATTTCTCAATTTCTTTGATATTTCCAAGCCTGCCTAAAAGAAGCTCTTCCATTTCTTTTATAGTGTTCTCACAAGGGCTCAATCCTTCGTTTTCTCAATGTGGGATAAAACATCACTCCCTTTTATGTAACTTATGTCTCCAATGTGTTATAAAATAAAGGGGACTCTTTTAATTTAAATATTTCCCACAAACTATAGTCTATGCATTAATAAAGTTAAATATTTAAATTTAACTTTATAAAATAGCTTTATCAATGCATAACAAATTTTATCAATGATAAACAAGTCTTCTTGCCAATTTTAAACAATTACCATCGACATACCACTGCCACTGGATGTCCGACCATATCCAAGATGACTTACTATAAATAGTAAGTATGCCCACAGTTGCCTCAAAACCCCTCAGAAAGACCTGCAACTGAAACTATCTAGGCCAAATGGCCTCTAAGTCCCTTTAATGTCCTGGTTAGCCTACGAGACCATGGGGAAATAGGCTAACGATAACATCATGCTATGAATGCTAAAAAGGGGACATTACAATCAGCCCTTCCCAAAATTGCTTGTCAAGCATACCACAACAATCTGCTGCAACACCCAACTCAACTGAACCTGACTCTAGTGAGAATGAACTCGATATGCCAATGTTAGTATCAAGGATGGATGCATCCCCATCTCCACTGTCTCTGACGATCTCGACCATGGACATCCTCGGATCACCAGACACCACAACTTGTGACTGTACAGAATCTGGTAAAGATTGCAGTCGCTCTAACTCCATGGTCACCTTAGCCAAATGAAATTGTGACTCCTCGAAAGTCAACTGTGTACTCTCAAGAATCTTAGAAGTCACCTCGAGCTGCTGAGTAAGCTCACTCACCTCATCTTCCTTGGCCAATAATGCTTCATATGCTATACTCCCCCACTCCATAAGATAATCTCTGTCGGCTACTAACTGCATATAATTCTGTCTCAATATTCGAATAGCCTCCCATAAAGAGTGGATCTCTGTCAAGGAAAGATAACTGCCTCCCTGCTCATCACTAGTAGGAGAACCCCATCCATAAATTGCTAACAACTGGCGAGCAACATCAAAATGTTCGCACGGAATAGCAATGTCTCGCTTGCCAACTCTCAGCTGACTAAACACATGATTGTACCGATTGGTTGAACTCCTATACTCTATCCCTGGTACACTGTCCAAAGGAGTAACCTCAGAATAGCTATCATCTGTAATACTCAGATCCTGGGACTCTCCTGTAAACTCTGTCATCTCTGAGAAATCATCAACATGTGACCTGACTATAAAAGGAAACTGAGTCCCTGCTATATGCGCTAACTCCCGAACTGAGCTCACCTCAAGACAAAGCTTGTCCACATGTCTCTCACAATTCTGGAGAGCCAACTGAATACACACCAAGGAATTTCGAGTATCCTCCAGCTCATGAGAAAGCCAGTCAACCTCCTCCTCCTTCTTCTTCAATGCATCTAAACAGATCCCTGCAAGATTAAGGAGATGATCGCGATCTGAAAGTAGGTGTATGTAACTTACCTTCATTGCCTCCATGCCTTCCTTGGTCTGTTGTAAGTCATCACAAGAAGAACCTGTTGCGACTCCTTTCTATCTCTCCTGCAGTTGAATCGTCCAAATGTGATTCTCAATCAATCCATGCATCTTGTCATGATGAGATAAAGCCGTGACAATATCCTTGTCCCCTGTCTTCAGCTGGCTTGCCAAACCAAGTAAAGAGCTACTAGCCTCTATCTCATGTGAAGAAGCATCCAACTGTGCTTGATACTCATTTTCTGCAAAGTCCTGAATGCTCACTTTCTGATCAACTGTACTATCCTCAAACATGACAGTATCCTCAACAACTGTAACTTCATCCAGCCCAACTGTACTGGAATCACTATTTGTGCCAATCACACAATCCAGTGTGCCTATGATATCACCTTTTGATGCAATTGGCTCAACCTGCACAACATCTGAAACCCCTTCTACCTGTGAAGATGATGCAAATAAACCATTACCTGAAGATGTGCTAATGTCTCCTTGTATTGAATCAACATGTCTGTTAAACTCCTCATACAAATTTCTGCCTGTCATAGGGAAGGTACGATCCTTAGGCCTATCAAAACGTTCAATCAGTCTCTCCTTAAACTCCACATAAGAGGTAATGTGTGCATGACCCATAGTGACCATACCATGATGCCACCACTTGTGTGCTAACCCATCCAGGTGAATTGCTGCATATTTAATAGCTTCTTCCTCAGGCATAGGGTTCATTTTAAAATATGTGTCAAGCTTTTGAACCCAAGCTCTTGCTGTAGACTTCCCCAAGCCATCATAATATGGTAACTAAAGTTTCCCTACTCTCTTCCGTAGCTCATAGCTCTGGTTCTTGTCATGTCCACGTGGCATATGCTTCATCCGCACATCTATATACTCCCTAAAGGTAATTGCAGCTATAAAATCTGGACCTCCGGCTTCCCAATCTCTCCTCAGTTGGTCCTGTATATCAGTGATCTGGGGCTCTGGTACGGGCTGCTCTAGAGCTCTAGGAGGAAATGTTGGAACCATGGGCCTCGAACTCACTGTCCTTGTTTGCTGGGGTGCATGACCGAAATTGTTCTCAACTTGTTCACCTCCATTATGTGCCCCATCCTGATTATTACCATTCTGATTATTTTCTCCAACCACATTAGCATTCAACCCCATTTGACGAGCCATCATTTGCAGCATAAGCTCAAATCTCTGACTCTATTCCTGTGCTCTTTGCTCTGCCGATCGCTGTCCCTGTGCTAAGGTGTCTAATAATTGTAAGAATCTTTCCTTTCCCTGATCTGAACCGGCATTCATTTTGTCAAACATTTTTCTCTCTATCTGGCTAATCCAAATTCTCAATAAGACCTCCACAGGAT
The DNA here is from genome assembly GCA_028749045.1 of Cupressus sempervirens. Classification (NCBI taxonomy): domain Eukaryota; kingdom Viridiplantae; phylum Streptophyta; class Pinopsida; order Cupressales; family Cupressaceae; genus Cupressus; species Cupressus sempervirens. The sequence continues at coordinate 113,935,183 of CM053793.1, forward strand.
GGCAGGAAACCGCTCTGATACCACTGTAATAACCCCAATAGGTTATAACTTCTTCAAACACCAAAAATCTTTATACTTCAATTGTTTGACATTTCGTCAAACACTTTGCAAGCAAGCTTTGATACCACTGTAATGACCCTCTTCAAATCTGCCCTCAAAAAATGTTGATGAAAGCTCAAAGAATTTCATCAAACAATTCACATGCAAGGGACGTATGACTGATATAGTATTTCAGCTAGCTTCAAATGACTTTTTCTTCAATTTGCATCAATGAGAATCTTGTGCTAGAAGACTACAATGGACTACACAATGACCTAACATGAGTGTGCTACTAATTTTGACAATATTTAGTGCATATATATCATCTAAGCATGAGAAATGAACACCTACAGCCAACTGGCATTTTTACAAACAGTTGGTATGCAAACTAACTAGCTGATAAATAATGATATTAAATTGCTTAAATGGCACCAGCAACTATTATCTTCTTAATTGCAATGAAAATTACAATGGTCATGAAATATGGCCAAGACTTTGGCATTTACATGGATTACAAAATGATAATGCTGGTATAATGCACACTTACAGCTGAAATCTTATAACACCCTAAAAAACAATACTAACAAAGAACCTGGTTGTAGATGGCTATAATAATTATCTTCTATGCTGCCCCTTTTACTTTGCTTTTTTTCGAACTGCTTTTTCGGCCTGCTTTTTTGTACCCACTTTTTCAGCCTGCTTTTTCGGTTCCGTTTTTTTCGGACTACTTTTTCGTACCCGCTTTTTTCAGCGTGCTTTTTCGGTTCCGCTTTTTCTGACTACTACTATGTTGAATCTCAAGATCATATCTTTCAATGGCGTCAAGATTTTCAGCTTGAAGGGATTTCGTCCTCCAAACTATTGAGACATAATCTCCAGCAAATTTCTCAATTTCTTTGATATTTCCAAGCCTGCCTAAAAGAAGCTCTTCCATTTCTTTTATAGTGTTCTCACAAGGGCTCAATCCTTCGTTTTCTCAATATGGGATAAAACATCACTCCCTTTTATGTAACTTATGTCTCCAATATGTTATAAAATAAAGGGGACTTTTAATTTAAATATTTCCCACAAACTATAGTCTATGCATTAATAAAGTTAAATATTTAAATTTAACTTTATAAAATAGCTTTATCAATGCATAACAAATTTTATCAATGATAAACAAGTCTTTTTGCCGATTTTAAACAATTACCATCGACATACCGTTGCCACTGGATGTCCGACCATATCCAAGATGACTTACTATAAATAGTAAGTATGCCCAAAGTTGCCTCAAAACCCCTCAAAAAGACCTGCAACTGAAACTATCTAGGCCAAATGGCCTCTAAGTCCCTTTAATGTCCTGGTTGGCCTACGAGACCGTGGGGAAATAGGCTAACGAAAACATCATACTATGAATGCTAAAAAGGGGACATTACACGGTCATAGACAGAATAGCTCTTCTCAACTCCCTGGAGCTTCCTACTCTCGAATGCAATGGGATGCTTCTCCTGCATCAATACTGCTCCAATCCCATCACCTGATGCATCACAATGAAGCTCAAAAAGCTTCGTGAAATCCGGTAGAGCTAGAACTAGACATGAAGACATTACCTGCTTGAAATGCTCAAAACACCTCTGTGCTGCCCCTGTCCACATGAAGGCTCCTTTCCTGGTAAGATTTGTCAAAGGTGTAGCAATTTGTGAGAATCCCTTAACAAACCTCCTATAAAAACTACATAAACCAAAGAATCCCTTAAGCTGTGTAAGGTTTGTGGGAGTAGGCCACTCTACAATAGATCTAATCTTTTCGGGATCAACCCGAATGCCATCTGCACTAATGATATGCCCAAGGTAAAGGAGCTCAGTCATGCCAAACTCACATTTAGATTCCTTGGCATACAATGACTCTCTCTCTAGAATAGATAACACCTCCTCCAGATGATGTAAGTGCTCCTCCCAGGTCTTACTAAAGACCAAGATGTCATCAAAGAAGATCAAGACAAATCTCCTCAACTGCTTCCTGAATACCTGGTTCATACAACTTTGAAATGTAGCGGGTGCATTGGTTAGACCAAATGGCATAACCATGAACTCAAAGTGGCCATAGTGACATCGGAAGGCTATTTTCTCAATGTCCTTTGCTCTCATCCTGATCTGATGGTATCCGGATCGCAAATCAATTTTGGTGAAGAAGCATGCCCCATGCAACTCATCAATTAGCTCATCAATCCTAGGAATGGGATACCTGTTTTTAATTGTTTTCTTATTCAGTGCCCTGTAATCGATGCACATGTGCATCGTCCCATCCTTCTTCTTTACCAATACTACTGCTGAAGCAAAGGGGCTCTTACTGGGCCTGATATGCCCCATCTCCAACAAATCCTTAATCGCCTTCTCTATCTCATCCTTGTGTTTCTTAGGATGACGATAGGGAGTAATCATAACTGGTTTGGCTCCCTCCTCGAGCTCAATAACATGTTCCATCCCTCTGTCAGGAGGAACCTCATGAGAAATATCGCTAAATAATTTAGCGTGTCTATCAAGTATCTTCTGGATATCTGGTGGATGACTCTTTTCTTGTGGCTTTGGTGAAGTTGGCATAATGTAGCACTCTGCCGCCCACTCTATGTCATCATGACGAAAAAGTCTCTGCATTCTCCTCAAGGACACTACTCTGCAACCTCCATCTGAAAGACCTCTAAGTACCACAGTTCTGCCCTCATGCTGGAATCTCATCTCCAATTTCGCTAGGTTGAGTGTGAACTCCACTAGTGAAGCCATCCATGTCATGCCGAGGATGACATCATAATCTCCCATGTCCACAACATAGAACTCATCCTTCAGCTCGTAGCCATCTCCAAACCTGATGTGAAGATTAGATATCTTTCGAGTGCATAATAATTTATCACCATTAGCCACCATGACTCTAAACCCATCATGCTCCTTTGTCTGTAACCCTCTCCTAGCTACCAACTGTGCATCTATGAAGTTATGTGTAGCCCCAGTGTCAATAAGAGATATCACTTTCTGCCCCTGGATAGTACCCCTGACCTTAAATGTGATTGTCTTTTGGGCCCCTGTCAAGCGTGCCAACGATCTATCATCCTTAGGAATGCTGCTCTCCTCTATAGTGTTACCCTCATCTGAATCGGAGTGTTGATCCTCCCCCTCTGACTCTGAATCTTCTACTGAAAAATACTCCATTTGATTTGCCTTAGCCTTGAGAGAACATTTATGAGATAAGTCCCAAGGCTCTCTACAATGGAAGCACAGCTTCTTCTTTCGAAGTTCATTCGAGGTTTCATTGTCTAATCCTTTTGATCCTTCTTTGGGTTTGCTATACTCTTTCTGAAACGGTTTTTTGTCTTTGTCCTTGCGGTAGGAAGAATCTGTTGAATGGTTTTTTCCTTTGTATACCGAAGGGGCTAAATCTCGTGCCTTTTTAGTTGCTTCAGCTAAGGTGAGTGGATCATGTCCCTTCACCCAACCTCGTAATGGATCAGCAAGACCATCACAAAATAACACCACCAATCTCCTAGGAGAGATATCAGTAACAAGTACAGACAAGCGTTGAAACTCAGCAATGTAAGCATCCACAGAACCTGACTGTTTTAACTGTGCTATTTCCTTGAAATGTAACTCAGGATTCCTAGTGTCAAATCTCTCAAACAATATTTCGGTGAATTCCTCATAGGATGTAATCTGATTATGCCCCAAAGTCACCATGCCATGATGCCACCATTCATGTGCAACGCCATCCAAGTGCATAGCCGCATACTTGATAGCCTCCTCCTCAGGCATAGGATTTAGCTGCAAGTATGTATCTACCTTCTGCACCCAAGCTCGTGTAGTCATCTTCCCTAAAGCATCATAATAAGGTAAGGAAATTTTTCCAACTTTCTTTCTCAGCTCAAAGTTTTGATTCCTCCCTCCTGCTCTAGGCATGTGTCTCATCCTCAAGTCCATATAATCTCTAAGGGAAATATCCGCCTGAAACTCCGGTCCACTAGCCTCTAAGTCCCTTCTGAACTGATCCTGTAACTCGGTAATCTGCGGTTCTTTTACTGGTTGAACCGGATCTCTGGGTGGGAAGGTAGGTAGAAGAGGTCTCGAGCTCGCAGTCCGCGCTGGGCGTGCAACGTGTCTAAAGTTATCAGCCTCATTCCCATTGTTGTCGTATCCATTATTACCATTAATGTTATTCTCAGGACCATTGTTGTTGCTTTGGCCTCCATGGTTATTGTTTCCCCCATTGTTATTGTTTCCCTCATTGTTATTGTTTCTGTTGTTGGTATCACCTGGATTAATATTGACACCCATCTGTCTAGCCATGAGCTGCAACATCATGTGCATTTGCCTATTCTGCTCCTGCTGCATACGCTGCCCCTGCTCTAATGTATCCAGTAATTGTCTGAACATTACGTCCCCCTGATCTGGACCAGTATTCCCGCCTCTGCCTAATCCTGTATTCCTGTCATCTCGATCACCCATATTGTTGTCCTGATCAAAGAATATCTCCTCTGTGTCTGTATGGCTGGATTCAATGTCCCCCTGCACGGATGTACTAGACTGTTTGCTTTGCAAGTCTGAAATCCTATTTTCTCTTGCTCTGGTATCGTGGAAATTATAAGGTCCCTGTGTGTTTTGACATTTCGTCAAACACTTTTCCCTCTATCCGGCTATTCCAAATTCCCTATAAGACCTCCACAGAATGGCAGGACTTATAGCTCTGATACCACTGTAATGGGCACCCCTGGATGTCCCAAAAAACTAAACCAATTTGCTGAAAGGAATTTTGTCAACAGTTTGCATTCAACCTCTTATTTCTCCGTTTAATGTTTTAAACCCCCTATAACTCCGAAAATCAAACGTTTATTTGCTTGTTGTGTTTTGTGCATGGAATTGGTATCATACAACATAAACAAGAAAGAAACTACAATAATATGCAAAGTGGAAATGAATTGCTGCTAATAAAATGTTATTTTCAGAATTCATAAAACCAAATACATGGCAGATTTATCAACTCACTAATTACTTCAGCAGTATTGACATAATACTCCAGCCCATGCTTTTGAACTTGCTGCTACAGTGCTTTGTCCTTCAATCAGTCCACTACCTTCGTAATATCATTCCCTCAAAGTGGCATAAGCGTCGAAAAAGTAGTGAAGAAGATATGAGCAAAATACCAAATCTGCCTGTAGCTGGAAATGCAACTAAATTGCCTGATAATGGAGCCAATAACAAAGAATTCCAAAAGCCAAACCCCAAAGGAATGACGTCTAGAATGTTACAAGAGAGGATAGACATCCTCAAATGCCAAGAATGGAGCTGCAACTCACACACCAATTTCTTCTCATATTCAACCTGGCTAATGAAGCCACAAATGCTTCCTTTTATTCTATTTCCAAGGGTCCGCTCAACTCATATGGGCAATGTGGGATAAAAGATGTGTAGTATATAAAACATATATTAAAATACCCCTTATGTCTCCCTTGGGTACACATCCCCATAAAATAAATATTAAAGTAACACTTTAATATTTTACAATTAAATTAGACGTTCCTTTAATAAAACTTCAGGCATTAAAATGTATTAGCAATCGGACTCTGAATAATGCGAGTGATAGCTAATCGGAAAGCTCTCACCGAGGAGTATAAAATCCAATCACCAAAATTGACCTGCACTGTGTCCTGTCGACTTACTAAAAATAGTAAGTATGCATCAAACTGAGTAAATCAACTTCGTTTTGGCCCAAACTGGAAATGACTAGGCCAAAACACTCCAGAATCCATTAAACCCTTCGTTAGCCCTCGGGACCATGTAGAACAAGGCTAACTCACACACACTTGGTCAACTGCTAAAATGGGGACATTACAACTTCAAGGTTATAAATAAGAGACTCCGTCTTGGGATTTGAACACAAGAATTTATGAACTCAAACTATTGAAATTTCTAGTTTCTTTGATGTGACTGGCAAACTCTGAGGACAAAATCCCTCGAGTTGTTTGACGAAGTAGGACGTTACCCCAATCTTTCCTCTTTAGAGTTAATACGTAACCCAAGTAGAAATCGGTAAAGAGCAAATGCAATTCATGTTCCAACAGTTGAAGTGCAGTCAAATTTTGTAGTAGAATATGGAGCAAATGCATTAATGATATTCCATGCATCTGAACAAAAACTTTATCAGTTAAATAAGTTAGAGATTGGATTAAGAAGTTGCCAGTGAGAACAATACACGCAAATCATCTCAACCGTTTGGAAGGCACTCTACAGTCAAACGTCTCAACTCATACGCCAAGGGAAGTAATCAGGGGTTGTTGATGCCTTAGTATCTTGGAGTGCAGGTTGTAACAAAGGTCATAGGGCCAGGCCTTCATCAGTGCAAGATATTTCCACTCTCACGTCTAGCAGGGAATTCACAGGTTGTTCGAGTTAGTGTGTCAATACAATTTATGCCGCCTTCCCACACTAGTTCACAGGCCGGTTCACTCCAAGCAATTATTTCCAATAGACACAACATTATCCACACCGCAAGTAGAAGTCAGATTGTCCTTCATGTTTTGGTTTCAGCAGCAGTGGGCAGTCGAGTGGTGTAACTGCTATCCTTGGCGGGATTATTGGTTGTTGTGGGTACCAGACATCTCATTACGATCAACAAAATCGGGTCTGTCTATTTTCCTCCACTCGGTTCATACCAAGGACTGACTCTAGCTTACATCTTTCTTATCTCAGATTAAGACACTATAATAACATTTTTGGCAAAAGTGTTATCAATTCCATCTTCTCACAGTGCCGTATTTTTGTAGTATTTTTCTATTAAATCCCATCAATGCTATAGTGTTGGAGTTCAATGTTATTCAATTATATTCAGATTTTGAGCCTATGTTAGTATAGTTACATTTGCAGTGGCTTCACACTATAAACATCATACAACGTACACCAAGTGTTTGACAAAATTCCTTAAGCAAAGATTTAAGTTATCTGGTCAAATTAGACAGAGATCATTACAAAGAGATCCCTTAGATTATCTTCCTTTGAGACGTGCACGATTGCAAATGGTAAAACAACAGGCTGACAGGATGGAAGAATCCTTCAAAACATTAGCGGAAGATACATTAAATACACAACGGTAAGAAATGATAAAGCAATTTTCACAGATGTTGGGAAAACAAGAGTCGCAGGCCAATCCAAGGAATTCTACATTTAATGAGAAAACCCAATTTAAAGTACAAGTAAATTTTGATATCTCAACTTTTCAAGGGAAAATTGATGCAGACACTATTGATGCTAGGTTGTCAAAATTAGAGAGGTACTTTTGTGTTAATAATTTCTCGGATATTGAAAAAAACACCTTTGCCCTCCTCAAAGCTGAGAATCATGTGAAGTTGACATGGGTAGTTTATGCAGAAACTAAAGAAGCCCAAGATGAACATGGATTTTTTTTATTATTGGATAGTACACCCACATGGGAAGATTTTGTAGAGCACATAAAACAAGAATATTACCCTAAAGATACGTATGAACAAAAATATTTCCAATGGCAATTACTCCGACAGAACAATCAGCTCAAGAGTACACTAACATATTTCATTCTCTCTCTGCAAAGATTGGTATCAAAGATTCAGAAAAACATCGAGTTTTGAAGTATAAAAGTGATCTTCATAGATATACCTAGACTGAAATGGATTTCTTGAATATAGAGACACTATCTAGTACTTTCAAATATGCATCAAAAATTGAGGAGAAGTTCAAACAAAAATGGAGAAGGGAAAACCCAATGAACAACAAATAGAAAGGTGAAGGTAATAAGCCTATAGGGAAACAAATAGCCAAGGAGCCATTTCCAAATTCACCAGCAAAGAAGACATGGGTTGTGAAGAAAATGGGCCAAGAATTAGGTATGTGGTGTGAAGTCCATAAAAGTCCCTCTCATAACACCAAAGATTGAAAAACTATAAAGAATTTAATGATGGAAACCCATCAAGAAACTAATGAACATGAGGTGAAAGATTTTGGAAAACAAAAGCAAGATGAACAAATCATTGAGGCTGACCCATATGCCACAGTGGCCACTACAAATGTATTTTCTCGGAATGATGAGGAAAGATTATTTCATTCACAAACGTGGGTAGGAGGAAAAGCTATGCATTTTATTGTTGATAGTGGTAGCCAAAAGAATTTGATATCTATTGAGACTATCGAAAGACTCAATCTAAAGACAACACCACACCTACAACCATATTCTATGGGATGGGTAAGCCAAGGGCGAGACATTCAAGTAAACAAGCAATGTCGTATTTCATATTCAATAAAACCATTCAAAGATGAGATAATATGTGATGTAGCTCCTCTTGATGTGTGTGATATTTTATTGGGACAACCATACATGTATCAACGCCATGGGGTGTATGAATCTATGTCAAGAAGTGTGATAATCAAATTGAATGAACAAAAGTATCAAACACAAGAGGTAAGTCCTGCTCACTCTGCATCTTTGATAAGTGCAAAACAATGTAGAAGATTGATTGCCCAAATTGGTACATTTGTATTATTAATGATTCATTCTAAGGAAGAGAAAAGAATGGTATGTAATTCTCATACCACCATGTCCATCACAACAAAACCACAAAGATCAATGGCACAAATTTTGACAAAATATCAAAATGTGTTTTGAGTTACCAGTAGGAGTATCCTCGCACTACCAAGTTAGACATTCTATCGATATGATTCCAGGGACACCATTACCTAATGAGCCAGTACATAGGAGGTCTGTGTTAGAAAATGATGAGATCAAAAGGCACATACAAGAACTGATTCAAAAGGGGCATATTCGCCCAAGTGCATCTCCTTGCAGTAGCCCAATTAATTGTACTTGCAAAGAAAAAGGATGGAACATGGAGACTTTGTATCGACTAGAGAGCATTGAATAAGATCACTATAAACAAAAGATATCCAATCCCCTGGATAGATGATCTGTTGGACTAGCTTAGAGGGGCAAAATTCTTCACTAAAATTGATTTAAAATTTGGGGACTATTAAGGTTGTAGCTCCAGTCAGATCAACTTTACCATGAGATACATTGTTGATGTTAAATCATCATTTAAATAAATATATAATATATATTATATATGTAATATATTATATATATATGGTTATTTATATTTACTAATATATTATTATATATTAACTAGTGATGATTAACTGTAGAGACATGTCTCTTTATGAGACATGTCTCCTCTCGTATTTAATAAGCCTTTCATTTTGCATTTGGAACACAATCAATACAAGGCATTGTTAGTACATTTGCAGCAATCCTAGCAATTAACATGGTATCAAAGCAGATTCGAATTTCTGGGAACAGCAGCAGCATGACATAAGAACAATGAATAAATGTGTAAATAATATCAGTGATAATTAAAGGATATATATTCAAACATGTTAAATCTGATATATGCATGTATATGACAAAGAGCTTATTTATATATCTGAGGATATAAAAACAAATGGACCAAATTCAAGGATATGAAATCACATCTGTAGATTCAGCAAAAATATTCTAAGGGAGGAATTACACCCACTATTGAACGCATGGTTATTAATATATTTGATGTCAGGGAAATAATACCATCTCAAGATTTTATTATAGCCAGCAATCCAGGCACAAATATCGCCTATGTCACAGGTAGCTGCCACAGGCATCCAATCATTAAATAATAAAATATGAGATTGTTCAAAGGACTCATTCAATAGTCGGAGTAAGGTAATTAAATGAACTAAAGGACCAGTCAATATTTGAATGGTCTGTCTGTGAATATTATAGCAGGAGTAAGAGACATCTATTTCCACAGAAATTATATATGTATAAGATGGTAATACTGACCAATTATTACTCAACATATGATAGTTGTCATATGTAGAAAATAATGAATATATAAAATAAAATAAAAGGTTGCAGAAGATATATCAAGCAATGCACACCATCATTGACCAAACTGATACACACGAAGAATGCAGAGATAAAGAATGCATTTTGTAAAGGCATCAACCCATTAATACGCAAGGTACAAGCTGGAAGCATGCATTGGCATTTTGACGAATATTGGAGGATCTGCATATAACCACAAAAATAATAATAATAACAAACAAACCTATTTATAAGGAATCGAACCAGATTCCATTTGAGTGGGCAGACATACATGTACTACTTAAGTAATACAATGCTGAGCACCATCACCATGAAATAAAGTACATTGAAGTGAGTGGATGCTGCCAGTGGGAAATCACGCTTGGATCCATACATACCAAGATAAAGAAGATCACATACTTATTCATTTGTGAACTGGCCCACCACTTAGAAGGAAGAAGTTTTCTGATCCCTATGTGTTGACCCACTATTAATACCAAATAAACACATATTTATTATTCCTCGTCATAAGTCAGTTTTGAAGTGTCAGTTCATAATTTCTAATCATATGATTATTACCAAGGGTTAGAACAGTTCATGTTATAAATATCTCCCAGTATGACATATGAAAAGAGATGTGGAAGTGAAGCATAGAAATAAAATGTTTGTGTTTGCTATATGTACGTGAAATTAAGAGGGAAGCACAGAAAACAAGTGTATATGTTTGTTAAATAAGCAGTGACAATAAGCAGAAACTGAAAATTCCAACTAAGCAACAAAAGGCGACATCCAAAGTCAGGGATTTGTAATTAAACGTTGTCTTTATTGGGTTATCTGGCACACAGGGAGGGTGCCCTAAACACATGTTTTGTCACAATACATATATGTTTGAAATTCTGAGTAGGCAAAGATTGAAGAAAGCCTTATATGATGTTAAGCAGTCATGCTGACATTCTCCAGATGGTACATGAGATGATAGGAATTTAGATATGTTATGAAAATATCCATAAAATCCAATGAATGAGAGTTACTCTAAAAGATTGTTACAAAGAAACTTCATTTCAAGGGGCAGTTAATACTGGAAAGATCTTTAACATGGCATCGTTAAAGAAGGGGATCCTTCGGTGACTAAAGAAGCTTTAAAATTGATCTGATTGCCTACAAACCCCTTCAATTTTTGCAAACAAAAGGAAAATTGCAGAATGATAGACATCAAAGGTGGTCAGCCTATCTTCAACAATTTCATCTCAACATTCGCCATAAGAAGGGAAGGGCCAATAAGGTAGCAGATTGCTTGAGCAGGCCCCCAATTGCAAGAGTAAGTATGGTGTTAGAATCATGTGGGCATGAAATAGAAAATTGGACTCACTTGTATGAACATGATAATGAATTTTCTGATGAACATGCTCAGCTTGTAGAAGGTAAACATGTGAATGATTTTTATTTGCAAGATGCAATGCTTTGCTACATTGGCCAAAACTGTATACCTGAGGCAGAATGTAAGAAATTAATATGGGAAGCTCACTACAGCAAGGCTGCAGGACATTTTGGAATAGCTAAAACTACTGCTATACTTCAAAGATATTTTAACTAGCCAAAAATAAAAAATGATGTGATTGCATACATTCAAGCATGTACAACATGTGCCATTGCAAAGCCTGCAAATCGTAACTACGGTTTACATCTACCACTTCCCATTCCAAAGAAGCCTTGGCATTCAATTTCTATGGATTTCATGTCTGGCCTTTTTACCACTAGACACGGGCATGATTGTGTATATGTTGTTGCAGATAGATTTTTAAAAATGGTAATCTTGGTAGCCTGTAGAAAGGCAATTTCTGCAGAAGACACTTCAAAGCTCTTCTTTGAGCATGTTTGGGTTCATTTTGGGCTACCAAGCAGTATTATTTCAGACAGCGATGGTCAGTTTCTAAGTAGATTTTGGTCTTCATTATGGGCAATGATGGACACGAACTAACAAAGTCCACTACATTCCATCCTCAAATAGATGGTCAAACTGAGGTTGTCAATCACATGATCATTCAAATATTGCGTATGTATCACTCAAAACATCCTCATACATGGGATGAAAGTCTTCCCTATGTACAACATAGCTACAATAGGGTGATTCACAGTTCAACTGGTCATAGCCCCTTTAGAGTTTGTCTTGGATATCAGCTATTGGCACCATTAAATATTCCTATCCCAGTTTTGTGGCCTGATTTGACCCCATTCTTGGATAAAAAGAAGGAAAAAGCAATGAAGTTCATTGATAGGCTTCACCATTTGCAACAACAGGTTCATGAGATTTTGGAGCATAGCACTAAGAAGTATAAACAAAGGCATGATGAGCATTGAACTCCTCGTAATTTTGAGATTGGGGATAAGGTATGGTTGCATTCTCAGAAGGAGAGATTGCAAGGACCTCATAGAAAGCTCTGTCCCTTCGTTATGGTCCATACAAGATTATCAAACAAGTTGGTGAAAAAGCATTTGAACATAATTTGCCACCATTCTTGGGTATTCACCCAGTTTTCAATGTTGAATTGTTGAAGCCTTATTTTCCTCCATTACTAGACATTGCAAGTGTTGCTAAGGATATCAACCATACAGAATTAAATCCAAAAGTGGCTAATCCACTCCAAATTGATTAAGTTGTGGAGAAGTCTATGAAGAACTTGAAAAAGCAGACTATTTACTTGTATTGTGTAGTGAAAGCAAGTCAGTTTGCTCATCAAGGGAAGTGGCTTACATGTGAACAAGTTCAGATTCATTTTCCACACCTACTACAGAGTGTGGATGCAATGGGGCCCATTGCCTCTTAAGGAGGGAGGAATGATCAGAACATGGTCCATGATGATCCAAAGGAGGCCAACAAAAGCAGAAATGGGCAAATATCGGAATCTATTTTTCCAATATTTTCTATACTTTAGTATTTTGCATTTTTGGAGGCCTTTGGAGCATTTATGGGCACTAAAAGTGTGTCCCTTGAAAATTGGAAATAGACAATTTGATTACCTTTCCAATGGTGTAAGCGGCGTACATTTTCGAGTTATGTGCTGAAAGTTATGACTTCTACAAGTAGACATAAAATTTGAATTAGTTTTTAAATAGTTTTCATAGTTTTAATATTTTATTTATGTAATTAACATTATGTGAACTATCATTTCTTTTTGAAGGGATGTTGGTGGCCCTTCAGATTCATCAAATAAACTTGGGTTTTGAATGAAATGAACCACTTTTGGCTTGTATAATCTGTTGTACTGAAATTGTTCTATTTGCATTAGAATTAACAATACCGCAGGCATCAGACCAGGTGTTGTGATCTGGAATCAGAATTCGGATCATTATGAGAACTGTTTATCAATTTGACTGATGTTAAGAGTTGATTGAATTCAATAATGAATTATTGCTATTGAATTTAAATGAATATGAGAAATTAAGCTTCCATAAATGAGCTGCAAGGCTCAATCATATCTACACTAATAAGTTATGTCTCACATACCCAGTCATGGCTACTGAGGATTTAAGTGAGATCATTCACATCCAATAAATGCTTCCAAGATAACTTCCAAGAGATTCAATCAAGGTTACTGATGCCAGAAGCTATTGGCAAATATGAACGCATTTTAACTGGACAAGCAAAAAGGATCTCACTAGCACAACAATAGCTAATATATCAAAATCTTGCTATAAAAAGAATCAAATGAATAACAATTTCTACAATCAGAAATCAAAGAAAGCAGAAAATATTAGCATAGCGAGATAAGTGCTCAAATAATAAGAAGAATATCAGTCCAAGATAAAGCATTCAGCACTTCACTGAATAATTTTCATTAAGTGGATGAGTCATGGTGTAGAAAAGCATGTAAATATAGTCTAAGTTATAAATGGTTAAAAATATTTGGCAAATGAAAATTGCAAGAATTAATCTAAATTACAGAAAATAAATTATACTAATTTATCTCTATGACTTGAAAGGCGTAGAGGGATTGCAGAAAGATCCAAGTACAACATAAGAATAAGGCCTAATTCTACTACAAAATAAGAAAATAGCATAAAATTTAAATAGCTAAAATGTAAAAAATATATTAAATTTTAAAAAGCAGAGTAGCATTCGGTCAAGGACTGGAAAGCAGTAAAAACAAAATTAACTTTAACATAAGTTACAACAATAGATCAGATAGAGTGTAGTGTATACCTGGCAATTCCTTTCCAATGACAATTTTAAGGAATTTCCCAGGGACCCCAGCTTCAACTTCAGTCTTGCTATCTCGTAAATATTTATTAAGCTGTATAATACTGTCACAAATCATACTGTCTCCTGACTGAAGTGATTCTGGCTTATAAAAAAAGGCAGCAGAGTGTGCAAGTAGTATCTTATGCAACCCTCTTGTACATGCAGACTGAACGCTAGTTGAATGGCCCGTTCTTGTTAATACAGAAGTTCCTACCGTTCCTTCATCTTTGTTGATGAGATGTCTATCTTTAGTTGCTTCATTCTCTTCTATTGTATCCTCCTGGAATTTGTCAGAATCATTTACAACCTTAATGGTTTCGTGTCCATAATAAGGAACAGAAACTTCTTTTGTATCTAAACTATTGCTTTGATGTCCTAAATTATTTTCAGTAATTGTTAATGATGATGAATCATTTATAATAGGCAGTAACACAGATGAGTCTGAATCTGCAAAGGATAAATTATTTTCACGGTTTTCTGGTACAGCACAGGAAGTAGATGAATTTGAAGTATTGCTTCCTTGAAAACCTGATTTTTCCTGATCAAACATTTCCCTTAATGAATTTTCTCCTCCTGTTCTACTAACAGATGACGAATCAGGGTCAACAAGAGAATTTTTCACTTCCACATGTCCATTCACAATAGTTGTTACATAACAATTCCTAAGGGAGGATTCTTGATTTTCATTTGAATAAGGAGATAACTGACTTTTAGAATTGGCACTATTATTCTGTGCACTGCTAACTTCTGAATTTGTACTTGAAGCTCTTGATTGCTTCTTTACAGGACCAGCACCATAACAGAAGACCGCTGGTCTGCTAGGGCCCTGAAAAAGTTATGACAATAATTGTAATTCACCTATTAGGATGGAACACTGGTAAAACGCATAATTTCAAAAACATTACAAACTATCTGGAATTAACATTAAAGTGCTTCTATATTATCCCACAGATTTTTTATATACCAAGACAGATTAATTTAGAGGACACGCATTATAAACATCATACATAGAAATGACAAAGGACGACCTTGTCACTAAATAAAACGACAGACTAATCAGAATCACTGGTCTCAAGATTCCGAATTGTGTGGCCTAAGCCCTGCATCAAAGATCACTATTAAAGGTCCAATACAAGACATATCAACATCCATAATAGAAAATGTGATAAAGTTGATCTAGCCAAGTGATTGTAGGAGAAAGTTGGGAACCTCTTCTAAGATCCAAGGTCAACGTTCTTGTGCGAATACAGATAAGTCAAAGAATATATGTATTATCATACTAGAATGCAAACGGAAGGTAATAGACAATCATTTAAACCAGGAAGCATTGGAGCTACCATGACTAGACTGAGAAAAGGAAAATACCACAAAAGATGCACATGGAGGAGATCATCACATCACTAATCTCAGATCTATCACTGTCCATGTGGATAGCTATAGCATCCCAGGGGCATATAGTACCTTATACCAATGAAATATGCTAAGAAAGGGATAATCTCTTTGGTGATCCTTGGAATCTCCTACAAAACTTGATGCTGAAGTTAAATCTTTTACTAGGGTAGAGAACTAAGAAGCTCTACTTTATGTCTTTGTGGATTTTGTTCACCACCCATGGCTTGTACTGGTTTCTTGACCACTTGTATTGGTGTTGCACTACTTCCTTTGTTTTTCTTTTCAAGGATAATCTCTTCCTAGAGCTTTCTCCTATAAACTGATTTATTCTCACAGACATTGACTTACTTATGCCCACTCAGGGAAAAAGCTAACCATGAAAACAGATTGAATCAATATGCAAGCAAATAGTTTTCTCTTGCAAATCTTCAAGTAGGCGGGACACCTAAAAAAAATGTGTTCCAATATATCAACCTCTAGAAGGGAGAAAAGGCAACTTATCCTCTCACCAAGGTGGAGTGGTGATTAATCTTTTCACAAATTAGAGAACAAACACTCAACTCATGATACTGCCACAATTCGTAAAAGCTTTGGCCAACACAAAAGACCAAGGAGTGTCAACATAGTTGATGGGTGGGGCTTATGATTACAATTTAGCATGAATAGACATATAATTATGAGTGGGTAGGCTCATTTTCAACTAATTCCTAGAAGTATCCTCAACATGCCTTTTACCGTGAATGACAAAAGCAGTAAACCAATTGTAGCTATACCAAATGCGTGTTTAATGTTTAAATCCAAAATTTGTTACTAGGCCAAA
Source organism: Cupressus sempervirens (assembly GCA_028749045.1). Lineage (NCBI taxonomy): Eukaryota > Viridiplantae > Streptophyta > Pinopsida > Cupressales > Cupressaceae > Cupressus > Cupressus sempervirens. Next base: position 113,951,559 of record CM053793.1, read on the forward strand.
GACTAACCAGTTGCATGAAAGACCTCATATTAAGTTGATACCTACAAAACCTTGTGTGCATTCAAAGGTAACAACATTTGTAATGTCCCCTCTTTAGTTCGACATGGCATTGATCATGGATTTGCCTATTCCAGACTCTCGTAGGCAAATGGTGTGGAAAGAGAGTCAATTCTGCGGATCAGATAGTCATATCTTGCTCTTGAAGAAGTGTTAAGAGGTTATATTTTATCATTATGTGATATTGGGGCCCACATGTTATAATTTTAATTTGAGTTGCACTTTTTATTTTATAAAATTACTTTATTATAAAAAAGTGCATTATAATGAGAAATTATAAAGGATGTTTCTAGAAGTTCTAGCAACTTCTTAGAAAAGTGAATAAATAGAGGGCTGGGCCTCTCATTTTGGACATGTTTGGATTGGAGAACTCTTCTACTTCTTCATTGTGAAGACATTTGTGGACTTTGGATCTGCAAATTATTCGATCTTTGGGAACGAATCACTCCCTTGGATTGGCGACTTTGAGGGTGTGAAATATCACCTGAATTGTTGCATAATTGGAGTTGGTATTCAGCCATCTCATTGGAGCTTATTGAGAATTCGTTGTTAGGGTTTGTTTTTGGTTGGAATAAGGATTTCAGATTTGCCCTATCATTGGAGAAGCATTTGACAAGAGTTTGAAGACAGAATAAGTGCATTTTCAGAATTGGCAAAGCAGGGTTCGGAACCACATAATTGCTCATATCTCCTCAACCCCTTGGAGTTATTTTTTATGGTTTTACAGGGTTACTACCTAACCCTAGGCGCCCATTTTCCTTGCATTTGGGGGTCCCAAAACCCTAATATTATTTTATTTCAGCAGCCGTACAGGTACGGCCTGGTACGACCCTGCTAGTTTGGGCAGCAGCAGCAAATTAAGGACAGTTTGGGGGTGCGGTTGGAGGTCTTCATCAACGATCTGCAGCAAAACGTGGTGTTCTTCCATAGTTCTTCAAACCAAGTTCTTGCATTCTGAAATATATGTCAATTTTTGGGTAAATTTGCTGTCATACAATCATTGTAATAATCAGTCCAGAATTGGTAATAAAAATAATTTCAGAATTTATTGCATTGTAATTGAAATATAGTTCAATGGCTTTATATATATTGTAATTTTGTGATTATATTCTGAAAGTATCAAATCTGAAATTACCATATTCTGAATATTGTTACTGTTACACGCCAAGTGTTTGACAAAATTCCTAAGTTTAGTTTGAGGGTTTCTGTGGCCTTTATAGAGAGGGTCATTACAGTGGTATCAGAGCCGGAGGTCTCGAGGTCGAGACCCGCGGAGTGTGGTGGGCTGTGATGTCCCCAGAGTGGGCCCCTAACGGAAGGTGACGTAGGTCTGTCCGTGCGGTTTGTCGCTACCACGTGTCCGGGGTCCTCGCCAGCGAGGCTATCCTGGGGTTGCCCCCTTAACGCGGGGAGGTGCCGTTTACTAACAGTCCGGGCTTTTGGTACAACGGTTACTAACGTGGTATCAGAGCTATAAGTCCTGCCATCCTGTGGAGGTCTTATAGGGAATTTGGAACAGCTGGATAGGAGGGGAAGTGTTTGACGAAATGTCAAAACACTAAAATCAGAGCATGCGACAAAGGCCTTATAATTTCCGCAATACCAAAGCAAGACAAGATAGGATTTCTGACCTGCAGAGCGAACAGTCTAGCTCATCTATCCAGGTGGACATAGAATCCAGTCATACAGACACAGGGGAGGTATTTTTTGATCAAGACTACGACTACAATATGGATAGAGGCGGGAATGCCGGTCCAGATCCGCAAGAGGAAAGATTTTTACAGTTATTAGACACCCTGGCACAGGGACAGCGATTAGCCGAACAAAGAGCACAAGAACAGAATCAGAGAATGGAGCTTATGATGCAGATGATGGCTCGACAAATGGGGTTGAACGCTAACATAGGTGGAGGAAATAATCAGAATGGTCACAATCAGAATGGGAATAATCAGGATGAGAGACATAATGGAGGCGAACAAATTGGTAACAATTTCGGTCATGCCCCCCAGCAAGCTAGGACAGTGAGTTCGAGGCCTATGATTCCTACGTTCCTTCCTAGAGCTCCAAAGCAGCCGATACCAGAACCCCAGATCACTGACATACAGGATCAACTGAGGAGAGATTGGGAAGCAGGAGGACCAGATTTTACAGGTGCAATCACCTTTAGGGAGTATATGGATGTGCGGATGAAGCATATGCCCCGTGGACAAGACAGGACTCAGAACTATGAGCTACGAAAGAAAGTAGGAAAACTACAGTTACCATATTATGATGGCTCGGGGAAGTCTACAACAAGAGCTTGGGTTCAAAAGCTTGACACATACTTTCAATTGAACCCTATGTTTGAGGAAGAAGCTATTAAGTATGCAGCAATTCACCTGGATGGGTTAGCACACGAATGGTGGCATCATGGTATGATCACTATGGGTCATGCACACATTACCTCATATGTGGAGTTTACGGAGAGACTGATTGAACGTTTTGATAAGAAAGATCCAGAACTCCATTTCAAGGAATTAGCCCAGCTTAAACAGTGGGGATCATTGGAAACATACATTTCAGAGTTTCAGAAACTTGCAGTGTTAGTAACAGATGTATCTGAACGAAGGCTATTGGTTTTATTTATGGATGGGTTAGTTGATCCGTTGAGAGGGTGGATTAAAGCTCTCAACCCTCCCACTTTGCAGGAAGCCATTAAGAAAGCTCGTGACATGGATTCCTCTTCAGCTTCTAAAAATAAATTTCAGGCAAAGAGTTTCCCTTCAGGAAAAGATAAGGACAGGAAACCCTTTCATAGAGAGGCACAGCTACCTAAGGAAGAAAGTAAGAGGCTGGACAAGGAGACACTTAATGACTTGCGTAGGAAGAAGCTATGCTTCTATTGCAAAGGCCCGTATGAGTACGGCCATGACTGTCCTATGAGGCCAAAAGGGAAGGCCAACCGGGCAATGTGGGCTTATTACGAAGGCTCAGATTCAGATGGTTCAGAACATCATGATGAGGATCCTGATGAAGCAGAGGGAGAGCAGGAGATAGACAGTGCAGGGCAAAGGCAGGAAACAGAGCTACATTTACAGGAAGCACGACTGTCTAGTATCCAGAGAGAGGGATCTTTCAGACTTCGGGGAGTCTTGGCTGGACAGAAGGTTATTACATTGTTGGACACAGGTGCCACGCATAATTTCATTGATGCACGATTTGTAGAGAAGCGTGGACTCATTACTGAGGAGTTCGAAGGACTAAGAGTCAAGGTAGCTGATGGATACACTCTTCGTTGTGACAGGATGGTACGAGACTTACCTTTGCGCTTGAACAACTATGAGTTTAAGGCGGATTATCATGTGGTCAACATGGGTGACATGGACATAGTACTTGGGATGCAGTGGCTACATTCATTGAAGGTGGTTACCCTGAGATTAGAAGATATGGAGATACAATTCGAAATAAATGGTAGGAATCATGTGCTAAAGGCTATCCGTAATGGAGACATCAGGACTATCTCATTTAGGCGGCTGGAGAGATTAACTAGGCATAATGATATAGAGTGGGCAGCAGTTTGTACTTTGATACCTACACAGGAGGAGCAACATAAGGTGGAATATCATCCTCATATTCAGAAGTTGAGGATTAAGTACGAAAAGGTATTCAGTGAGATTCCACCAGGCATGCCACCGGACAGAGGTATTGAGCATATTATTGAACTGGAGGAAGGTGCTAAACCTATCATGATCACACCATATCGACATCCAAAGCGACTCAAGGATGAGATCGAAAGGACCATTGAGGAGTTGCTAGCTATGGGGCACATCCGACCTAGTAAGTCACCTTTTGCATCCTCTATTGTTTTGGTAAAAAAGAAGGATGGAACGCTTCGGATGTGTATTTATTACAGGGCATTAAATAAGAGAACCATTAAGAACAGGTATCCTATTCCTCGCATTGATGAGTTGATAGATGAATTGCATGGGGCCTGTTATTTCACGAAAATTGATTTGAGATCAGGATATCACCAGATCAGAGTCCGTGAACAGGATATTGAGAAAACCGCTTTCAGATGTCATTGTGGGCACTTTGAGTTTGTAGTCATGCCTTTCGGCCTGACCAATGCACCTGCCACTTTCCAGTCAACTATGAACAGAGTTTTCCACCATCAGTTGAGGAAATTCGTGCTGGTGTTTTTTGATGACATTTTGATCTATAGCCGATCATGGCAGGAGCATCTAGAGCATTTGGAGACGGTGTTGAGCATTCTACAGAAGGAGTCCTTGTATGCAAAGGAGTCCAAATGTGACTTAGGGATGACCGAGCTATTATATTTAGGACACATCATTAGTGCAGAGGGAGTGCGGATGGATCCTGAAAAGATTCGCGCTATTGTTGATTGGCCTCCACCAGAGAACCTTACACAGTTGAGGGGGTTCCTTGGTTTATGTGGTTTTTATCGCAGGCTTGTCAGTGGCTACTCACGACATGCAGCTCCCATGACAGATTTACTGAAAAAAGGAGAATTTGTGTGGACTCAGAAGGCACAGGATTGTTTTATGAGATTTAAGGAGATAATGACTACATGCCCAGTTCTAGCATTACCTGATTTCACGAAGCCATTTGAGCTTCAATGTGATGCATCTGGAGAGGGAGTAGGTGTTGTACTTATGCAGAATAAGCACCCCATAGCTTATGAGAGCAGGAAGCTCAGAGGCCCTGAGCGTTCATTCAGTATATATGATAAGGAGATGTTGGCCATCATGCATGCTTTGGCCAAATTCAGACAATATCTTGTGGGTAGCAAGTTTTGTATTAAAACTGATCATAACAGTCTGAGGCATTTCTTGGGACAGCAGGACCTGAATGATCGCCAACAAAAGTGGGTAAGTAAGTTGCAGGCATATGATTTTGACATCTCATATGTCAAGGGAACTCAGAATGTTGTTGCAGATGCTCTATCTCGAAGGCCACACCTCACTCTTATGGTTCAGATATCAGAGGATTGGCGACACTTGATTATAGCAGAGTATGCCAAGGATACATGGGCCTCCGATATAGTAGAGGGAACAGTGATTGATACCAGATACACACTTGTAGATGATTTGATCATTTACAAGAACAGGATTTACCTAGTCCCAGGATCGAAGGTTAAGCAACTGATTATGAGAGCACTTCACGACTCACCGACAGCAGGCCATCCCGGGTACTTCAAGACTTACAAGTCGGTTCGAGAGCGGTTCACTTGGAAGGGGCTGAAAGCTGATGTTTTGCAGTATGTTCGAGAGTGTCATGTTTGCCAGCAAAACAAACAAGAACACAGCTATCCGGCAGGGCTCCTACAGCCACTTCCGATTCCCGACAGGAAGTGGGAATGCATCTCCATGGACTTTATCACAGGTTTGCCCAAGGTACAAGGACGAGATTGTATTTATGTGGTGGTAGATAGATTAACGAAATATGCTCATTTCTTTCCTATCACCACTACACATTCAGCAGCTCAGGTGGCAGAGGTTTTCTTTCGGGAGATTTTCAGATTGCACGGCTTGCCTCAGAACATTGTGAGTGATAGGGATAGCCGTTTCATGAGTCACTTTTGGCAGGAGGTATTCCGGTTATGTGGCACGGAGCTTACACCCAGCACTAGCTATCACCCACAAACCGATGGTCAGACAGAAATTGTGAACAAATGGGTGGAAGGGTATTTAAGGAATTATGTGGCAGCTCAGCAGCGAGCTTGGGTCAGATGGATATATCTCTGCGAGTATTGTTACAATACTACATATCATATGACTATACAGATGACACCCTTCATGGCACTTTACGGTTATGAAGCACCTAGTTTCCTGGATTTATTGTTGAGCGACAGCCGGGTACCCAGTGCAGGTGAATTATTACAGGAGAGTAAGGATATAGTTGCTACCCTCAAAGACAATATTGCAAGAGCTCAGAACCAGCAGAAGCAGTATGCAGACCAGAAGCGAACTGAGCGTAGTTTTGAGGTAGATGATATGGTTTACCTCATGTTGCAGCCATACAGGCAATCTACTCTTAAGAAGAGTGGGGCAGAGAAACTTAAGCCACGCTATTATGGACCATTCAGGATTATCAGGCGAGTTGGTGAAGTGGCTTATGAGTTGGAGCTTCCCGCAGACAGCAGAGTGCACAATGTGTTTCATGTGTCACGCCTCAAGAAGGCGTTGGGTCAGAATGTGGTGCCTTCTGCAGTATTACCTCCTTTAGACGATGAGGGAAAATTGATTTTAGTACCAGAATCCATCCTGGAGAGCCGAGAAAAGCAGCTTCGTAGAAGGGTGATCAGAGAATACTTGGTTAAGTGGAAAGATTTACCTGTTGAGGATGCTACTTGGGAGGGGGAGGCTATTTTGCAGCACTCGGCGTTGAGATTGCTTGAGGCCAAGCAATTTCAGGAGGGGCGGACTGTAATGTCCCCTCTTTAGTTCGACATGGCATTGATCATGGATTTGCCTATTCCAGACTCTCGTAGGCAAATGGTGTGGAAAGAGAGTCAATTCTGCGGATCAGATAGTCATATCTTGCTCTTGAAGAAGTGTTAAGAGGTTATATTTTATCATTATGTGATATTGGGGCCCACATGTTATAATTTTAATTTGAGTTGCACTTTTTATTTTATAAAATTACTTTATTATAAAAAAGTGCATTATAATGAGAAATTATAAAGGATGTTTCTAGAAGTTCTAGCAACTTCTTAGAAAAGTGAATAAATAGAGGGTTGGGCCTCTCATTTTGGACATGCTTGGATTGGAGAACTCTTCTACTTCTTCATTGTGAAGACATTTGTGGACTTTGGATCTGCAAATTATTCGATCTTTGGGAACGAATCACTCCCTTGAATTGGCGACTTTGAGGGTGTGAAATATCACCTGAATTGTTGCATAATTGGAGTTGGTATTCAGCCATCTCATTGGAGCTTATTGACAATTCGTTGTTAGGGTTTGTTTTTGGTTGGAATAAGGATTTCAGATTTGCCCTATCATTGGAGAAGCATTTGACAAGAGTTTGAAGACAGAATAAGTGCATTTTCAGAATTGGCAAAGCAGGGTTCGGAACCACATAATTGCTCATATCTCCTCAACCCCTTGGAGTTATTTTTTATGGTTTTACAGGGTTACTACCTAACCCTAGGCGCTCATTTTCCTTGCATTTGGGGGTCCCAAAACCCTAATATTATTTTATTTCAGCAGCCGTACAGGTACGGCCTGGTACGGCCCTGCTAGTTTGGGCAGCAGCAGCAAATTAAGGACAGTTTGGGGGTGCGGTTGGAGGTCTTCATCAACGATCTGCAGCAAAACGTGGTGTTCTTCCATAGTTCTTCAAACCAGGTTCTTGCATTCTGAAATATATGTCAATTTTTGGGTAAATTTGCTGTCATACAATCATTGTAATAATCAGTCCAGAATTGGTAATAAAAATAATTTCAGAATTTATTGCATTGTAATTGAAATATAGTTCAATGGCTTTATATATATTGTAATTCTGTGATTATATTCTGAAAGTATCAAATCTGAAATTACCATATTCTGAATATTGTTACTGTTACACGCCAAGTGTTTGACAAAATTCCTAAGTTCAGTTTGAGGGTTTCTGTGGCCTTTATAGAGAGGGTCATTACAACATTACAACATTCCCACACATAGCTCCACTTAACATTTCATATACAAACGCAAGGTGTAGACATGGATGACATGATCCTCTGAACATCTACGTGATTTGCATCCACATAAGATATCAAATGATTATAATACTAGATCATGAGAGCATTTAGGACCCTAATCTACTCCTCAACTAATGAGCGCAAAGAGATGAAAATTTTAAGCAATCGTTGGAACTTCAGAAATGCTATTATGCATTCTTGATTTTGCAAAAGACCCATGGGCATACAATGAAAAGGAGGATATTGATGCAGGAGCATATTGGGTTCTTGGCCATCTCACATCAACCAAAAATGTCTTATTTCCTGTTTCTTTCAGTTTGTCTTTCATTTAGTTTCTTTCAGCATTCCTTCAGTTTGGATCATCTGTAGTTGTACACCTCACAGAGTGTCCGTAGCATCATGTTTTACCTCCACTTGGTTACTTCGCATTTGAGATATCTCGAACTTCTAGCATGACATCACTATTCTTCACGTTTCAAAACCACTTTGTGTTTCCTGGTATCACAAAGGTTTTCCCTTATCAATGAAGCTTCATGGCTTGTCCCTCAATGATTCTACACCGTGGACAACCTACTTTTGGGTTAGCTCATCGTGTTTTACCTATTGGTGCAAGATTTCTATGATTTAGATCTTGACCTATAATGTAACATGTTTTCCTATTCTTGTGGAACGTAATCTTTTCTTAGATCAACTTAATGCTTGCAAAGGCTTTATAAGTTGTTGTAATTGATCCTTAGGGCGGCAGTTGAAGAGTTGGTAGTTAGAGGAATTGTGTAACAATTAACTATAGGTAGTATAAAAGGTTAAACTCTTAAAGGTTTCGTGAAAGAAGGTCTATATGCCTAGAATGTAAGACTACATGTCACAGATACATTGTACTTGATGATCTAATAATTGGAAGGTTGATCTTAGAAATCTCTCAATTTCTTTGTATTGCTTCTGTTGTGTGACTCATGCTGCAAGGATTGGACTTACCTTCTTTGAGGTCCCTCTTATCCTTGGAAGGTTGCATCATTTGATATCAAAGTGAAGCTGTATTCCTTGAGGCGGTGAGATCTTGTTCTAGAGCTCACAAAGTCCTCAATCAATTTGATGTAGGGTGGCAGAGTGAGGATCTGACCAGCAATTGCAAAGGATTCATCTAAGATGGCATAATGAGGACATTCCAGAGGTGGAGGAAGGAAAGCTGCATATCCAACAGTATTTGACATGTTCTGACGAATTGCAACTAGTCTAGAAGTTGTGGAAACAGGCCAAAGAAGAGGTCGGCATATAGAGGATGTGAGTGGTGAAGAAGAAAGAGTTGAAGCAACTAAAGAAGGCGAAGGACAACCAAAACTAGACCAAGGAGAAAGATTTTTGAGAGCGCTAACTAGGGTTAATGCTAGACCACATTTCAATACACCTAATTATGATGACAAGTTAGATTCAAATGAATTGCTTGATTGGATCAGAGAGATGGAGAATCACTTTGACAATGTGAGCACTAATGATACTAAGAAGGTGGAGTATGCTTGTACAAAGTTGAAAGCCCATGCATTTTTACAGTGGGAACATTTGCAAAACAATAGAAAAGAAGACGCAAAGACAAAATCAAATCATGAGATTAAACCGTTAACAAATTAAAGGCCAAGTTCTTACTCCTTGATTATTAAGCAAGTTTGTTTAGAAAGTTACAAAACCTAAAGCAAAAGGATCTTACTGTGAAGGTTGTAATGTCCCCACTTTTCGGGTTAGTTTGGGAAAAGTAATACCTGCAAAATAATGGTTAGAATCACAACAATAACAAAACTAACTATATTATTCTACCCTCTAATTTAACCCCAATCTTAAGGACGTCTCCAGATCGAGCTTCCTAGCTCATAGCTACCTCACCATCTTCTCGGGAGCACACCCCTTAAGATTCTTCTTGGGCGGGCATCCTGTATCCAAGGCCAATCACATATGCATATGTTGACATCATCAGAATTATTCTATCACACAGAGGCTATCTATTGATTCTCCGCCATGGTTATCAAATGGAGATATTAATATCTCACATACCCCATGCGTCGAGTCTCATTACTCCATGGTGTTAACCTCATACATCAACACAATATTATTCAATTTCCATTATTCCTCATATAAGAAATTGGTTATCCCAAACATATCCTTTATTTCTATAAATAACAATTAATTATCTTTAATTATTATATTTCACACATCTAATATATGCATATTTCATAACTTAGGATAATTAAAATCATCAATATTATTAGCAAACAAAGTTCACACCTTACTAGGTGAGGTCCAACCTCCAAACTTGAATTCGCATATGGGATCCCTTTCCTTCCTACAAACTAACTTGTACTGATGGCATACTCATCTAACATGGTATACCCACATGTGCTTGAGCGTTAAGGGTATTGAGGTGATTGTCTTGGTTGAGTGATATTCCCATTAATGGTTGCCCCTCATACAAGGACTACATGTACTTGGTTCGGTCACAAACTGCATATGCGATGTGATTATTAAGATAATATCTTATACTTTCTATAATAGTCAACTACTTGTCTGTAGTCCATCCTTCAGTCTAGATAGGAATGTTTCCTATCCCGTCTCTTTTTTCTTCAGTCCAGATAGGAATGTTTCCTATCCTGTCTCTAGTTTTGTTTCTAATTCCGTCTTCAGTCTACGTTGTTTCTTTTAGAAACAATGTCCTTGTAATTCTTTATAAGGAACACATTTGTTCCTCTGTTTATCAATGAATGATCCGAAAATCCGTTAATCTGCCAACTCTTCTTGAATCTTGTAACATGGTATCAGAGCCAATTTTCGAAATTATTTTGTGATCCTTGCTTTCTAAAAACCCTGAGCTTTCAACTAGTTTTTTTTTTCTGAGGTTGTTTGTCTAAGATTTCGACCAGTCTGCCCTAAAAATTGTGACTTCCAAACACGTTTTTCTGCAACTCCCGTCATCTACAAAACGCGTGGAAATCGTGGACGATTATCTGCAATTTGCTCCCGTGTTCTGAAACTCGCATTGGTTTTCTGCAAACAAAAATGTCTCACATTTTCTACAAACAAAAACGTCTCACGTTTTTTGCAAATCGTTTTTTTGGAGCCAAAAAATGCTTGAAAAAACTGGTATTTCGTCTGCTATAATCATTGTTGAAGGGTCGTTTTTGTCTATCCAGCCCTTTCGCCTATCTTTGCCAGCATTTCGGGTGTTCATTTATCCAAATCCGCCATTTTTTTCTGCAAATCCGACCTCCCTAGCCACCGACTCTTATTCTGCTCGAAACCCTAGTTTTTGACTTCGAAAAAATATTTTGTTTGCAGATTCTTGGTGGGTTTTTTGAGAGCTCAACTGGGTTGTTCGTTTTTTTGGGTGCCTCGATTTTTGTGCCTCAATTTTCGAACCAGCGGATCTAGAAAATGACAATAGATTCCTTCTAGGTTTTTCGAGCTCTCTTTTGGGTCATTCTCTAATTCTTCTAGGTCTTCCGTATTTTTGCCTCGAAGAACGTGCCTTCACAGATTTTCACAATTTTCATTGAAAAACGTGCCATGGCATCTCTGACAAATATTCTGCTCGAGCATAATTCCAAATTCAATGGTCGCAGGTATGGAACTTGGAAGCAGCGCATCATCGCAATCGAATATCGAAACACCGATCAACTTGTTCTAGGTGTTAAGTAGCGTCCGACTTCTCCGCTTCCTGATCAAGGCGAAGCTGTATTTTTCGCCTTCTGAATTTGTTTCTGTTTTTTTATGGGTTTGTTGATTTTCTCCTCAAAAATCATTTCAAGTTGTCTGTAATACGCAAGGTTGCATGAGATTCTGGGTTTGTTGATTTTCTCCTCAAAAATCATTTCAAGTTGTCTGTAATACGCAAGGTTGCGTGAGATTCCGGGTTTGTTGATTTTCTCCTCAAAAATCATTTCAAGTTGTCTGTAATACGCAAGGTTTTGTGAGATTCTGGGTTTTACCATTTTTTCCACAAAAACAAAGTTTTGTAAATGCAACTTATTTTGAGTCATAGCACTCTTTTGGCAAAGCTTCTTGGTTTCAGCATTCTGTAGATCCAGGGAGGGTCTCAATTATCACAAAATGTTCTGACATCCGTACGTTGACCATTAAGGGAGGGTATTAAGATAATATCTTATACTTTCTATAAAAGTCAACTACTTGTCTGTAGTCCGTCTTTCAGTCTAGATAGGAATGTTTCCTATCCCGTCTCTTTTTTCTTCAGTCCAGATAGGAATGTTTCCTATCCTGTCTCTAATTTTGTTTCTAATTCCGTCTTCAGTCTACGTTGTTTCTTTTAGAAACAACGTCCTTGTAATTCTTTATAAGGAACACATTTGTTCCTCTGTTTATCAATGAATGATCCGGAAATCTGTTAATCTGCCAACTCTTCTTGAATCTCATAACAGTGACTGTCACTTTAACCCTTTCTTTTACTTCCTTCAATGTGACCTACTGTCATCCGCAATATTCAATGTTGACGGTATACTAGATGCGATTGTTCTAAGGTTATTTCTCTTCTCCTTTTTCCATAAGATTGCTTTGACCATCCTTATTAATATGGGTGTGAGGTGTCGTGACCCCATTTCGAGTCTTTCCATATGCAATGTTTGGATGTTTAGTTTACCCAACTTATGATCACCCAACATTAGTTAGGTAACATATATGATTGTGTAGTAGTTAGTTAATTAAGTTATGTATAATTGGTAGTTATATAAAGTGCTTATTTATAATAGTGTACTTTGCTCATATATGAGCTTTAACCAATTATGTGTTAACAAATTTAACAATAATATTTATTTTATCAATTAATATCAAATGTGTTATATTCTTAAATTTATTCACAATTCAACTAATACATATTAGTTTATTTATAAGTATTTAGTCATCTCATTTTATATGTATACACATATATTTAATCAAATACTTAGTCAGTTAATATTAGATTTTAATGTTAGAGGGATATTGCAAATGTGTATACCAAAGAATTTTATAGGTGGCAGTTATTTGCCTCTAGTTAGAAAATTTCAGTTTCAAGCACAGTCAATCAAATCGTGCCAAGTGCCCCATTTTCTCATTGGCTATCAAAATTATTGTAATTTTCTTATTGGCCCATAAATTGGTGCCTTCATGTAATTGACTGAAAATTTGGCAACCCTAATTAGGGTTTGTGGGAAGAAATATTGGCCCTTGATCTTAAATCGATATTGGCCCTTTGTTGTCATGAAGATACTATAAAAGGCTAAGGCCTTCTCATTTGTAATTCATTAGATTAGATTAGAGGAGCTTAGAAATTGGAAATATTAGATGAGTTTAAAAGATTAGACTAGTTTAGGAGGAGAGAATAGAAAGCTAGAGTAGTGTAGGATAGCCGAGGGAAAGAGTTGATCAAATTGTTGCTACAATGCTTGTCAAAGTAATTGATAATTCATTGTTGGTTCTTCGTGATGAATTACTTGTTATTGCTTTGGGGTATTGTATCGTTTCCTCAATCTTTCATTTGGAGTAGATTTATTGTCATGTTGAATTAGTTTAGTTGAATGGAAGTTGTTGTGGATGTTCACTTGTTTGACTCAAACAAATACGGGCAACTAGCCTCTTGCCGATGGTAAGGGTGTCTTGCATAGTATACCAATGAAAAAACTTACCTTCAATTGGTGTTCAATCTTTGGTTTGCATCCAGATGATGGAATTCGGGAGAGGATATTGATGTGAAAATCATTTGTGTATTCCTTAGAAGCTTGCACAAGGTGGGTGGAGCTGCTAGTGAGATTACACCTAGTAGAGTCGAAGTCTATCCATGATGAAAGATAGGATGGAGAAATGAACTAAGGATCACTCACCAGCCACCCTGCTATATTATACACATGGAAGCCCACACAAATATGGAAGAAACTACAACATATATATAGATTACAATACAAATATAATGAGACAATATTCTTGCACATGTCAGACATAAGGCCTACTTGGTTGCAGCCATATCCATTCAAATTACAATCAATGAGCTTAAAAGATCAAGCTTGCAGAGCCAAATTTGCATTATCTTTTTTCTACCAATTTTTATTACCTTTTCTCTAATTCATCTCAAATATATAGTCACCAAGACCACAAATTGGCTTGATAGATATTATTACAAAATATAGGTCCTACCCCAAAGGGAAAATCAGAGACCACATTATTAAGCAAATTAACATCCATGGGATTAAAGATGGGTCCACACGTGATCTAAGAAGAGATCCTCAAGGCTGCAAAAAGCCTTGATGTCATAAAAACCTCACAGAAGCAAATAACCTCATGTTACTTGATATGCCAAGAAATGAACATGCTACAAGCAAAGAGAAAGGATAACTCTTTGGCGAGATCAAATGAAGTTCTACGAACACAAGAGGGTGATCCATGATGGGTCCTCATCATGTAACCAACTGCGTAGAAAGAAAGAACACAAACAGCAAAGGCCATTCCACAAACAGCAAACAAGAACAATAAGCGGGAAATATTTTTGGTTGATGCAAGATTGTCAAAGAACCCAAGATTCTCTTGCATCAAACACTTGAACTAAATAAAGACTAATATCCACATCAGGAAGCCCTGATGTTCTGAGAGGAATCATAAAGTTACAACTCAACTTGAGATATCCAAGAATTGTCTTCAACTGGTTTATTTTGCCACTGCACTAAGTGTTCTTTGTGATCTTTTCCTCTAGTGCTCTTGCTTACTCTGGCATCCAAAATTCTTTCAATCTATCTTCTTCTTAGGATAATTAGATTTATCAAATATCTCTTCATCGGATTCAAAGTACTCATAGATGTCTAAAATATTGAATATAGGTGAAATATATATATCTTCAGGTAATTTATCTTCAAAAGCATTTCCACTGTCACACTTCCTCAAGATCTTGGAAGGCCCAAACTTCTTCATCTTCAGCTTACTATATGTTCCAATAGGAAATTTGTTCTTCAAATGTATCATCACTTCATGTCCAACCTCAAAAGTTTTATGTCTTCTCCTCTTACATGCTCTATCTTTATATTTTCAATTACTGTCATTCAAATTACTCAGCTTTAGCACTTTGTCTCAACTTAAGTTCCTTAACTTTGTAGTGCCTCTAGGATAAATTCCATTCACAATCTCAATAGGAGTCTTCTTAGTACTTATGTTCACTAAATTATTATATGCAAATTCTATTTGTGTCAAAATCAAGTCCCAATTAGTAGGTTTGTCTCTAATCAAGCTACTCAACTAGTTACCTAAACTCCTATTCACAACTCCAATTTGTCCATCTCTCTGTGGATGAAATGTAGAACTAAACATAAGCTCGGTATCAACTTCTTCCAAAGTGTTCTCCAAAAGTAACCAATAAACTTAGTATTTATGTCTGAAACAATAGGCTTAGGCAATCTATGTAATCTCACAATACCTCTGAAAAATAGATCTGCCATGTGTACTGCATCTGATGTCTTCTTACAGGGTATGAGTCATCTTAGAAAATTTTTCAACTACCACAAACATAGAATCATTACCACTCTGAGTTCTATGTAATCCCAAAACAAAGTCCATATTGATATCGTCCCATGGGTTATAAGGAATAGGTAAAGGTGTATATATGCCCACATTTTAAAGATCTCTTAGCTACTTGACAAATTTTGCAACTCTTCATCATCTTTTGAACATCCTTATATATCTGTAGCTGAAAGTATTTCTTAGAAATCATCTTTGTTGTTTTATCAATCCCAAAATGTCCTGCAAGTGCACCACTATGTTATCTCTCATAGATCCTATGTTAATGATATTATCTCTCATAGATCCTCTAGCTATACACAATTAAATTCCATTAAACAACATGTCTTCTTGAATTGAATAGTCAACCCACTTATCTTCTTCATCTACTATGTAATTCTTGCAAGCTTTCCAAGGTTCTACAAAATCAGGATCAATTTCATACAAGTTCTTTAAATCATCAAACCCAAGCACTTCAACTCTCATCTCTGTCATGAACTTCTTTTGCTCAAAGCATCTACTACCTTATTTGACTGCCCACTTCTATGTTTCAACACAAAAGTAAAATTTTGCATGTACTCAACCCATTTCATATGTCTCGGATTCAACTTATTCTGACTTCCCAAATAATGTAAAGCTTTATAATTAGTGTACAATAGAAACTCTTTAGGTATCAAATAGTGTCTTCATTTCTTCAAGGCGCATAGAACTCTTGATCATAGACTAAATATTTCCTCTTAGCATCATTCAATTATTCACTATAAAAAGCTATGGGCTTACCTTCTTGACTCAAAACAGCTCCAATTGAATTCCTACTAACATCACAATCAACTTGAAAATTTTAGTAAAATCAGGTAAAGCAAGCACAAGTAATTCTACTACCTTTTGTTTCAATGTTTCAAAGCTCTTATTTGCTCCATGGGTCCATCTGAATTCCTTTTTATCACCTCTCATTGTCTCTAACATAGCATTACTTACTGAACTGAAATTTCTAATAAAGTTCTTGTAAAAGCTTGTCAATCCATGAAATGATCTAACTTCTCCAGCACTCTCAAGTGTGAACCAATCAAGAATAGCTTTCACCTTCACAGAATCCATTTTAATCCATCAGCAGAAATCACAAAGCCAAGGTATACAATCTCCTCCTTCATAAAAGAACATTTCTTCAAGTTTATCAACAACATTTCTTCCTTCAACCTCTGCAACCTTTGTTTGATATGCATTAGGTGTTCTTCTCTAGTCTTACTGTAGATTAGTATGTCATCCTAATATACAATCACAAATTTACCCAAGAATTTTCTCAAGACTTCATTCATCAATCTCATAAAAGTACTAGGTGCAGTAGCTAAACCAAAAGGCATAACCAACCACTCATACAAACCCTCATTAGTCTTAAAAGCAGTCTTCCATTCATCTCCTTCCCTGATTATAATTTGAAGATATCCACTCTTCAAATCAATTTAGTAAAATACTTTGCTTCACTCAAATTATCCATTATGTCATCCACTCTAGGAAAGGGAACTCTATGCATAATTGTTATTTTGTTGATGGCTTTGGAATCAATGCACATTCTCCCCTCTCCATTCTTCTTAGGTGCCAATACAGCAAGCACTACACAAGGACTCATTTTTCCTCTAATCAAACCTCTCTCAAGAAATCCTTGCACTTGTATGTTCAATTCTTCATTCTCTACAGGTGTTAGTCTATGTGGTGCTTTATTAGGCAAACTAACTCCAGGTATCAAATCCATACTATGATTAATACTTCTCTCAGCAAGCAAACCATCAGGTACATTATCTAAAATTATATCCTGAAATTATATCAATAAGGATCTAATCTCATGTGCATGCTCAAGTTTATCTTGTTTCTCAGTCTTTCAAAGAATCAAGCAAAGCAAACATTTTTTTTTTCATATCCTTAATTAAATGGTTTCCTTCAACCAACCAAACTCTAATTGTAATACAATGATTCTCTTCAAGTTTCTCCATTAAAGACAACACTTGTTTCTTTCCATTAGCCCAAATAGTATATTGATTCAATCTATCATCATGCAAAAGCTTGTCTATCACCAAGGTCTTCCCAAAAGAATATGACAACAATCCATAGGCATAATATCACACAAAACTTCATCAAAGTAGGTTCCCAATCTTGAATTTCACAGAAAATTGTTCACTTACCAGTAACTTGTGCTCAACCTTGATAAAAGCATAGGGTTAGGGTGTTTTGATCTCCACAATTGCAATTTAGATAACAACTCCTCAAATGCCAAATTACCCGAACTACCACTATTAACGATCACCTTGTAACATTTTCCTTCAACTTACACCCAGTTTTAAAAGACTTTTCCTTAAAACAAGTTCTTCATTCAATTGCTCATTCCACAAGGTTCTTCTAATCATCAAGTTTTCTCCATTTTCTAAGGATCAATAGATTCCTCTTGAATCAAATCATTTCTGCTACTACTTCATGCCTTCTTTCCAAAAAAGGTACATTCAAAGGCTATATGTCCTCCTCCACATTTAAAACAAATGCCTTTAAACCAAGATCTATCTTCTTTTTTAACAATATTTGTATTCCTAGGGTAAGCAAAAGAATTCCCTCTAATGTAGTTACCTCTTCCTCTATTAGCATTGTCTTCTTTCCATTCTGATTTTCCTTTGTCATGATGTGTACTGTCAAATCTACTACTTTCTCCATAAGATCTACCTCTGCTCCTCTAAAATCTTCAACCTCTTGCTTTGTCTATGCTCTTGCTTCTTTGTCAATATTTATTCAGCTCTCAAAGCATACAAGAATGTTTCTACACTTCTCATCTTCACGAAATTAATTTCATCTTGTATTGAAGTTTCCAAACCATTCAAGTATCTAACAACCTTTTCAACCTCATCATCAACATGTCCAGATCTTATGTCCAACTTATACAATTCCTCAGTATAATCTTTCACAATCATGTCTTTCTATCTCAAATTTTGCATTCTTCTTAACAAATTAACTTGATAATCAGCATGAAGGAATTTCTTTTTAAACTTACCAACCATCTTTTGCAAAAAGATAGCATATGTGCTCTTTTCATTGATCCTATATCTGGCAACTTCCTATTACGCACAATCAAAACTTTTCCTATTTATTGGTGCACTCATGCTAGGATGAGATCATGTTTTTGGGATAGGTGGTATATGGTATTTGACCTACCACCATGTAATAATAATGAGGTGCCTCTATATTTTTTGAGAAAGCTATACTATGAGTTCATCCTTGCTGAGAAGCCAAATTACTTTGACATCCGTCAGTTCCAGGGTAGAGGGAGAGGCTCTGCGCAAGATAGACCCAGGGCTCGTAGGGTGGTACCACAACATGAGAGGAGACGTATAGCACAAAAAACCATACCTCATGTTGTGCTCCCAACAATCGCAAAGGAGTCTATTGATTTACAAACTCTTCATGTAGCTGCATCATTAACAGATGTCAACATTGAGCATGGCTCATAGTTAGGTGGTATTACTTAACCTACGACACATCGACCATCACAATATGTGTCTTTAGAGTAATCACAGCCTGCGGAAGCTCCATCATCATTAGCTACGACAACTCGACCATCATCAAATGTGTCTTTAGGGTTATCACAACTTGCGGAGCTCCATCGCCATCACCTGCACGACCAGTGTAATCCCCTCTTGTGCTACCTGCATTGTCATCACATGCATCATTACAGTCTTCGAGGCCTTATCAGCATTTTTGTTTTAGTTGTCAGCACACATGTGATGGGGTGGATAGTGAGGCGACTCAAGATGGAGTGTCATCTCATCCATGTGTACATTGCGGGAAGACCTGTTATGCATACGGAGAGGGGGATATCACACTGACAAATGGTCTTTAGTGGAGAGAAGACACAAGTTTTTTTGTTTGAGTTTTGACATATTATTTAATCACCTAAATCATGTAAAAGTAATTTTTTTTAATTTTATAGAACACTCTAGATTGATATGTGAACAATATGCAATGTAGGGTGCAACAAGTGGTAGAAGAACACCACAAAATACTTGTTCTACTAGAGGTGCGAGGCTAGGAGCAAGAATACCCGAGGTAAAAATAATTAAATATTATTAAAAGTATAATAAGACATTGGCTTCAAAATATTGTTTCTTAATTGCTTTGACACTAACAATACAAAGTTCCAAAAATTCCAGCTCTGCTCTACGAATATGGCGAAAACAGCGAAATATCAATTGAAAGACAAATGCCCCAAATTGAGATTCATTGCTTTCCAACAGAAGACAAGTTCGTAGCCTCTTCTAACGACCTATAACAAATTTGATGCCCTTTCACAGTGTAGTCATGAACAAGGCGATGTCCAAGATGCAAGCAAAAACAAATTTGGAACTTTTGTCCAGCAACACATCAAACGAAACAAGGAGATTCATGACAATCAGATCCACAAAGAAGAAGACGAATGGCAGATGGTGCGCAAAAGGAGAAAGCAATCACAATTCTAGCATAGTCAAAATGGAATGGAAGAAAAAATTCAAAAACGATAAGCATTTAACAATAAAACTAAAGATGCGCCAGAACTTGAGCTTAACCCTAGCACCAAATAGAAAGAAATTTCTCAAATGAAGATGCCCGAAAAGCCACAAATAATTTCTAAGGAGGGCTCAGGAAAACATATCTAAACCCAAAAGCCCTTTGGCTCCTCCGAAGCAGAATTACGAGCGCAACCCACAAATTAGAACCCCATTCAAGGAGAAAGCAATCTACATCCCGCCACATCAGAAGATCGATCAAACTGCCAATAAGCAAAAAGTGGAAAGACATTCAAAGCCAAGTTTCATTGACAAAAATAGAAAAGGTGAAGAAATTATCATCAGCAACCCTCATAGTGAAGGGAAATGGAAGGACTATGAAGACAAGGGTATCTATATGTATTGGAATGGTCCGTCAAGGAAGAGATCCAGGCTGGTGCATATTATCTCAAAGATTTGGGGTGACAAGGTAAGCAGCCTCAACTCATTTGCTGAAAAATTTGGGATTATTCTATGCCGAAATGCACAGGATAAAGAGGAAATTCTGAAATTAGATTATGTTTTCTACAAGGGCCATCACATTAAATTTCTAGCTTGGCAACCAAACTTCAATAAAAATCATATTAAAAATTCAAAAACTATAAAATGGATGGAGAGCATAGAGATTCCATCAGAACTAATGGAAGAAATGACCATTAAAAAATTGGTAATTCTTTAGGAACAGTAATAGGTTTTGAAGATAATTTAAACAAAACTAGTAAAATTAGTGTTTTGGTTAAAACAAATCAAAACCATCCTGTCAACAGAAAGATCATTACAAACAGATCTATTTATAATCTAACCTTCAAAGAATACGTAAGAGACATTAACAAAATTATAGATCCAAACCTATCAAAATCATACATAAAAAACAACATCAAAGATCACATAATCTTAAAAAAGAGGACAGGCAAAAACTCATTAAGGAAGGAAGAGGCAATCATAGAGACAAAAAGCTCCAGAGAAAGTCCAATTGAAGAAAAAGCAGCAAATATTACTAAGAAAAGTATACCAAAAAGCAGGGAAGAATCAATGGACATCGGAAAGGTTACAGAGAGAACGACAGAATCTGACTGGAAGGATAACATCAGCTATCAGCACTCATTAAATAAATTCAAAAATTGTATGGATTGTTAGATGGAAAAGGAGGTCATTGAGGAAATGGGCTTGAACATTATTAAATTAAATAAGCTTCTGCATGAAGCCCTCCTGATTCAAAATGACCTAATAGATCGGAGTCTATTAGCGGAAGAAATACACAAGGAACATAAAGGGAAGAGAATTAAAATCACAGAAACAGGGGAGACATCAAGAAATTGCAATATTCAAATAGAGGATCAAAGGCATGAGAAAGAAATGGATCTCATCAGGCAAGAGGAACAAAGAACAAAAAAGAGAGATGAGCAAAGCACTGAAGTCTTACAAGAAGTAGTCTCTCAAAAGGAAAACCTAAAGCAAGAAGTGATCATCCCATCAGCAGACTCCACTCAGTGGAGCAACATAACAATCAGGAAAAAAGGGAAAAAGAAAAGCTACAAATTTTGGCAAACCCCTAGTAATGGACAAGATATATTTGCATTAGATTCAGAAAATACCGATTCTGCTCTAAGAGAGCCACCTTACTCCTCTAATATAGATGAAATCTGGTGGAATATGACAATGAGCAGTCCTATCAAAGAAAATAGAAACAAAGAGATTGAAGATTCAAGGCCTATCCAGACCATTGATGACAAGGATCAGTAGATTAGCAAATTATTGATCAAAGAAATCATCTCAAAAGAAAATCAGGAAGGTGAGGATTCAACTATTGCGGAAAAGGTAATAAAAGAGCAAAATATTGAAAGAATAGGTATAGTAGTGAATCAAGAAGGAATGAAGACTCCAATATGTGGAAAATCAAAGCAGAAAAGGGGAAGGAAATCACTAAAAGAACTCAGAGAGGCTGCTGGACAAGCCAAGGATCAAACTAAGATTCTCAATATACTACACAATGGGAAGGAGAAGTTCCTTCCCAAGGAGCAATGAAAATAACAACTTGGAATGCTAGGGGTCTTAATGCCCCTAGCAAAAAACGCTTGCTAAAGCGTAACCTCACCTTATTTGATTCTGAGCTTACATTATTACAAGAAACTAAACTTAATAAATAAGAAGGAATAAAGTTGAGTCAGAAATTGGGAAAATGGAAATCTAAACTCCAGCATTCACAGGGAGCATCAGGAGGACTAGGAATCATATGGAACCCTCAGCAAATCAGTACAGAATTACTCTCCTCCCAAACAAACTGGATGGGAGTAAGAATCATCAGCACAAAATCAAACCTCCAAATAGTCATTGTAAATGTTAATGGGCCTTCACCATCAGTAGATAAGCTAGCAATCTGGGAAGAAATCAGTGCATTCATCAATTCAATGCCCCAAGAAACAATCATTATAGGAGGAGATTTTAATGCAGTTTTAAGTAAGGAAGAAAAATAGGGAGGAAGTAATCAAGCATGCAAAATCATGGAAGACTTCAAAAAATGGATTCAAAAAGACTCTCTTATGGATATCAAAACAAATAACGGTATCTATACTTGGAATAACAAAAGGAAAGGATTCTATTATATAGTAGAACGATTGGAGAAATTTCTCCTAAAAGGAGAACTCAGTTTGGACAAGTTAGTTAATGCGGAAATTCTCCCTATGGCTAGATTTGACCACTTCCCTATGAGACTAGAAATCAAAGAGCAAATCAAACCGAGTGGGAATCCCTTCAAATGCGAGAAAATGTGGTTTCAGGATAAAGCATTTATGGATCATGTCAAAAAATGGTGGCAGGAGGAACAATTGGAAGGTTCTAAAACGTTTTGCCTTGTCTCAAAATTGAAAAGTGTTAAAGAAAAGATCTTAAAATGGAATAATCTACACTTTAAAAATATTTTTAAAGGAAAACTAGAAATTGAAGAAAAAATAAGTAAATTAAATAAAGAAATCATCACAAAAGGAATGAATAATGAATCCTTTCATATAGAAAAAGAATACCTACTAAAACATGAGAAAATTCTAGCTAAAGAAGAAATATTCTGGAGACAAAAATCCAGAGAGAAATGGCTACTAGAAGGGGACCACAATACCAAATTTTTCCATAATAGTACTCTTTATAATAGAAATTATATTAACATTTCAAAAATTAAGAATTTAGAGGGGGAGCAAACTGAAAACCCAGTAGAAATAGCTGATATTTTCATCAAATTCTTCAACAATACACTTAATAATTATGACTCATCCAATAGAATAGCCCAAGAAGAGATGTTAAAACACATCCCAAAGCTGATTTCAAAAGATGATGATAAATTCCTTACTAAACCCTTTACTCTTCAAGAGGTTAAAACAGCACTCTTTAGTATGAACCCAGATAAATCACCAGGTCCGGATGGCTTTCAAGCTTTCTTCTTCCAACAATGCTAGAACATTCTAAGAGAAGAGTCGTGGAAAGCCTTAGAAGCCACATGTAATGGAGGTTCTATATTAACGGAAATCAATCACACTTTTCTGACTCTTATCCCCAAAAAAAGCGAAAGTGTAGTGCCAGGGGACTTTAGACCTATTGCATTATGTAATGCTATTTATAAGGTTTTCTCAAAAATCTTAGGTAATCGTCTCAAAAGATTCCTCCCAAAACTCATCTCAGAAGAAAAAACCAGCTTTGTCCCTGGCAGATCTATTTTAGATGGCATCTCCATCATACAGGAAACTATTCACTCAGCAATTAAAAATAAGGAAACTTGTATGTTACTTAAAACTAGACATTCAAAAAGCATACGACAAGGTAGATTGGAGATTTCTCTGTAAAACCTTAGAGGACTTTGGCTTCTCTAAACAATGGGTCAACATTATTTTTCAATGTATCTCTACTCCCAAAATTTCGATCCTCATAACGGCACCCCGGAAGGTTTCTTTAACATATCTAGGGGTAAGAGATAAGGAGACCCAATTTCCCATTTCTGTTCATCATAATGGCAGAGGCATTTGGTAGGGCAATTAAAGAAGCGCAAGTTGAGGGTAAAATTAAAGGGGTGAGAGTTACGAATGGAGTAGAAAACACCACCCACCAACAATTTTCTGATGACACTATTCTTGCTGGAATCAGTACTCTTCAAGAGGCAGATCACATGCAACATATCCTAGATACACAAAAGCATTAGGGCAAATGATTAATGCTGAAAAATCAAAAATCTTCTTTCTCAATACTGCCAAGGAAGTTGAAGATCAAATTTGTAACAAACTAGGATTCAAAAAAAGCAAGTTACCATTCAAATACCTAGGGATATATCTTGACAAAAGTAATCACACCAATCCAGGATGGGAACATATTCTTCGGAAAATCAACAGCCAAACAGAATCATGGAAAGGAAGATGGTTAACAAAGGCGAGAAGAACGACTAAGATCAAAGCTGTCTTATCGGCCATCTCTATTTATCAACTTTCCTTCCCCCATCTCCCCAAAAATATTAACTATAAACTAGAAAACAAACTTCGCAACTTTTTTTGGAATGGACTGGAGGATAAGAAAAAAGCAACATTAATTAATTGGAGTAAAATCTGCAAACCAAAAGAACTTGGTGGATTAGGAATCAAAAATTTAGAATGGCAGAACGAAGCCCTAGGGGCTAAACAAGTATGGAGATTATATCAAGAAAGAGAAAGGAAATGGGCTAAAATCTTATTCAATAAATATCTTAACCCTTTAGACAAAACTTCATTATTCAGAATTAAAAACTCCCCCAAAGGTTCTGCAAGTTGTAATTTCCTTATTAACAGTAGAGATTTGATCTCAAAGTACTTTACATGGGAGATAGGGAAAGGAGATGAAGCTTTGTTCTTGGAAGATTTGTGGAACAGATATCCCCCTCTGATTAGTTCAGACTTATCATTAGAAGCAATTTCTCTCTTTAAAACCTTACAAGGGACAAAGGTGAAAGATTACATAGAGGAATCCGATTAAGACATGGGGAAAAAATGGAAATGGAAATCGTTACTTGAATGTGGAATTAACCAGTCAGATAAGGAAAAACTGGAAAACATTCTAAAGAACCGAATTATTACAATTAAAGACAGGGAAGACAAGCTAATTTGGGGCAGCATCAAAAGATAGGATTTATAAAGTTAAGAAAGGATATAGAATGATCACAAATTCGCAAAAATGGGAAACTAACACCCTCCCCATGAATTTATGCTGGGATCCAATAGGTCTTCCATAAGCAAGAATGTTCCTCTGGGCAGCCATGCAAAAAAGAATATTAACAGCAAATAGAATTAGGAAAATGGGATTTGAAGGACCCTCAAGATGTATTTTATGCAAAAAAGTAGAAGAAAATGCAGAACACCTCTTATATGCATGTAAATTTTCTCAAGACTGTTGGAGGTGGCTTCAAAGTAAATTGAACTGGACCTCCCCATTAGCTAGCAATTGGATAGATCACTTATTAGGCTGGCCTAAAGATGTCTCTAAGAGAATCTATCGTAAAATTTGGAATATCTCCCCAGCAATTGCTTCATGGGAAATTTGGAAAGAACAAAATCGCCAAATTTTTCAAAACCAAAGTCTATCTGAGCAAGCTCTTTATGCAAAAATAGAAGTGGCGAAGTGATGAATTGTGATCTCAGGAAGAGTCCAAGAGAAGAAGGATCCTTCTCTGAATGGGATGCAGAAATCAAAAAACGATGGCCACTATTAATCAACCCTCCCCTCTATTATAAGAAGAAAAATAATCTAGCCAGACAAACCTGTAAATGAGAACCCCCACCGTCAGGATGGAAGAAACTGAATTTCGATGGGGCATCAAGAGGGAATCCAGGTAAAGCTGGAATTGGATGTATCATAAGGGATGAATTAGGTAATTGGTTAGCAGAAAGATCCAAACCTCTAGGAATGGTATCAAATAATATTGTAGAACTTGAAGCAGTTGAAGAAGGAATTAATCTTTGCATTAAACTCAAAATTAAAAAACTTATGATTAAAGGGGACTCCCAAATTATTATTAATGCTCTCAGAAAGGGAGTAACTCCAAACTGGGTTTTAAACTCCAAATTAGAAGATATCATCAGATCACTTTCTGCATTCGAAGAAGTTAGATTCTCACATATTTACAGAGAAGGCAACAAGGAGGCCGATAAATTAACCAATTTGGGAACCGATGGTTATAACACCTTATCATTTAATCATATCTTTGATCCTTTATTGTGTTTGAAACAATCATAACCAATTTATATTCCCGCGTGCGAATTGATTTCATACGAATTGGGCAAAGTACCCAATATTGAGGAAAATCTAACTTTTGAGTGATTTAACTTTCCATGATGAATTCGAGAGGAACCTTAATAATCATTTGGACATCATCGTCATTATTTCGCATCTAGATCTTTCTCCCTCTCCTATTTATTAGTGAAATTCGGGACGCATTTTCAATTTAACTCAACCAGCGATTGGTTTCATCTTAGCAATAGGTAGAGGTCTGGTTTAGGTTTTATGGATTCCAATATCAGTCTTTTTCATGCCTTTGAAAACCGCACTATGGCTTTCAGTGGGCCGATAAAACAAGAGAGATGGAATTGGCTCTTCCGACCAATAGATGATATGAGTCGAGTTGCAGTTAGTCGGGTTTTAGGAGAGGGGACATTTAGTTATGAATACTCTTGGAGAACTAACAGTGATATTTTAAGGCTTTGGGTAGGTTGCTTAGCTAGGGCTGGAGTGGAAAAATGGGATATTATCAAGCTAACCCATAATATTTTCGATCCCTGTTGGTTAGTTGGGCTGGAAATTGCAGTCGCCAACATAGATGCTAGGCTCTGAATCCCTCTCCCTGATGTTTACATGGAGTTTGAAGTAAATAGTTTGGAAATTGGTAGGAGCCCGAGGCATCCATGCTTGGTAATTAGGGATAATGTCAAGTTCTTCAGTGAATGGCCGAGAATGGAGTCGAGCATCAACTTTCGATTAAGGTGGAGGGGAATTGTTGAAGACCCAGGTAGGGACTGGCTCACCAACTATCTGAGGGCGTATGATGCCTACATTCATCCGGATGTAGATTTTTCCAACCTAGAGGACGTGGAATTCTGTTTGCCCAACTACAACAAAACGAGTAGGGGAAGATCGACATACGAGTTCCCCCCAGGCTCAAAGGCCTCTACTCTGCATGAAGCCGTGGAAATTATTATGGTTTTTAAGAAAACATGATAAATATATGTAATTTGGGTCATTTTGTATGATACTTCGACCCAAAATTTTGGTACTTGCACTCTATTATAAGCATGGTTTCCTATTGTAGATAGCTTTATCGCCTACATTTTCGGTTAAATAGTAGCATGCAGGGCATATGTTAATATGATGTCCCTTTCTACATTATCAACAGCATTTTGATACTGTATATAACGATCCATATAATAAAGATAAACGTTCTATAGCTATAATTTAGCCTCAACTTCTAGTTTCGGTTGCAGTCTCTGGATTTTGTTATCATTCGGCTTTACTTGTTAAGCTGAAAGCATTTCAATTAGGGCTAATTCCAATTAATTATTTCTCCCAATTTTTTGTTATGTAGGTTTCAATTTTCGTGCACTCAATTAAAATAGTGAACAAGAAATGCGTATACAGATTGGTCCTCCTTCCGCCATGGCAATTTTATCTTTCCTAAATTTTTCTGTTTGTTTTGTTTTCCTTTATCATAAGTTCTGTCTCGGATTGCTCCCCCTATAATCATTTTAATCCACATAGTTCTTCACTTTTGACACTGTTCATTTTAATAATAACACTATGCATTAATCATGGTTAGTAAAGATTCTTAAACCTGATTATTTAATATTTTAATTAATCATATTTTTTCACTATCTTTTGGAAAATAATTTATTAAAATTTTTGAATTCTAATTACAATTAAATTCATCAATTTTTTAATTTTTTAATTCATTAAAATATCTTTCTGGAATGGGCCCTCCCGATCTTGTGTTAAGGTTTTGATTGATTTCTTTTTCTACTAACCCGTAACGCTTTGTTGATTGTGGTGACATGTATACAAAGATTTGGTTACCATTCTTTCTTGTACCTTCGAGCCTTTCATGAAAGATACAGATATTAGCTTTTGACTTTTAATGATGTAATAAACTGGGGTATGCCCCTTTTACTTATGTATAACATAAGACTTCAGTCCCGGGCAAGACTGGAGGTTTTCTTTCCCCGTTCTTTCCTACCAGTGCCCGTCAAAATAGTGGACAGCTTGTACTTTTAATTTAATTTAATAAAAATTAATCATGGCCATGGCCATTTACCAATCAAAAAAAAAAAAAAAAAACAATACAAAGTTCTCTAAATGTTGTTTCTTAATTGTTTTACAAGGAACACCTAGTCTCTAAGGAGTTTTACAAGGAAGCCAATATAATACCATGTCCAAGTTAAGTTGATGAGTCATGTCATCTAATTACATCATGTGAAGTTGCTAGCACACTAAAACCTTTCCATCTCCCACACCCATCATTCCTCTTCCATCTCCTATAGCTATCATCCACCCCACTTATAGATCCTCCTTCATTTCATACCATTATTGAAACCCTTCTTATAAATCCTCTTCCATTTTCTACCATCATTGAAACCCTCCCATTCATCAAATCCATCCAATTCCCATCCACATCTCCCGCTCCTAGCATTACCCAAACCCCATCTAATGAACCTCGTGAGTCCATTCTCCATATACCCATCCCCATCAAAGAACCTATCAACCTCCATATCACCTAGGGTGTCTTGCAGGAGTGGATTTCATGAATCTACACTTGTATTTCTTGACAAGGTGCCAAAAGTTCATTCGCATCTCTCTTTTCTTTCCTGAACTCTTTGTTTTCAATTTAGGCCTTGTAACCTTTTTAAGCCCCAATTTTTCCCATTTTTCAACTATCTTTCCAATCTCGTCCTTCATTTCCTTCTTGTATCTTCTTTCCCTCCTATGGTATTCATGTTGTTCTTATGCCTTATTTCCATTTATAACATTATCTCATATTTATAACAATACTCTTTACTATTTTATATTGCTTGTCAGGGGCTGAAATTTCTCAAGTTAATGATGGCACGCTTTCTGCCATTAACTTTGGCCTTGACAACTATGCAGCATCATAGCTAGGACACCAATCAATTTTACAATTTGAGTTGAGCTTAAGATGTATCTTATTGATTCCTCTTATGTTATATTTGTTTCTGCTTTAGAGTACTCCACATAGCTCGAGGTTGGGAGAAAAGGGAAAGAAATCAGCAAGAGAACCCAAACACAAAAAACTATTAAATAAAAGTCAAGTTTATATTTTGAAATTTATTATGAATAAATTTATACACATGTACTCAATATTGATGAATATGCGTTGACTTGATTGTTGAATATTTATATATAAACAATTGAGTTTTGTAGAGTTGATGAATGCACCTGACACTGCTGATGTTCAAGAAAAGGAAGAGGTAAATTTTCATTTTTTGTTTTCTATTAAATTTTATCACTATGTCATAACATCTTATGTTTTTTCATCCAAGAAATTGTCAAAGTTGTCTCATCAGTGGTGTTGCCTTTTACGAGTACAAGACATGCATCTGAGGTTATGGTATGCATTTTTTCTATATACATATTAAACAGTTGCATTTACAAATGAGTACATGTTTTCTTTTTCACTTTTATAGTATTTATTAACAATTTTGGGTTGTTAACATGTGTTATTTATCTTTTACCTATTACAGGGCCCGTCGAGACTTTGTAAAAGTCCTTTTTCATTTCATTTTGTTAGGAGTCCCGAGCATCAAAGATGAGGTCAAACACGACAGAGGCCAGAGGTATGCATGTAGATTCTTAGTTGAAGCCCTCTTTTGATCTCAATTTGGATTGCTTGTGTATGATATAAATCCCTAATGCCTACTCTACTATTCTAACATTTTATTACTTACCATAGAAATTGTGTTCCTGTTGAACGTATTTGTTATGGCTGGGCATTTCATAAATTGAGTCAATTCCTTGCTTGGAAACTGATTGGATAAATATCTTCTTGAATATGTTTAAAAGAAATCTAAGATTCTGGTGGCATCTGTCACTAAATATTTTCAATATATGCAGAAATCTCTTTGGAGAAAGATACCTCATTGCAGACTTACCTTGTTTCTTTGGTCTCTAAAAATGCATGTTCTAAATTATTAGAGCATTTAGATGTTAATTATATTGGTCCTAGCTATTCCATGGAAGAAAATGGCCTTAGAGTATTGAGAAAGAAAGTAAATTCTTCTTTGGAAGTCATGTGTATGTGTAATGTCCCCTTTTCGGGATATGACACATTTATATGATATTAAAATTGACTATGAAAGCATGGACTCTTATTATAAAAGGTTAATTTAATATTCAAAGTGGGCTAAAGATGACAAGGAGAGATAAGACGAAAAGCTAGAAGAGAAGTCAAAGAGTCATAGCTGTGAGAATAAAAGGAGAAGAGACTCTTTCATTTGGCATGCTTGATTTTTATTCAGATTTTAGTTTCTCTCTTGCAAGAGTATTTGGAAAGCTTTAGCTTTCAACTAGTGTGAGGACATAGTCCCTCGTGCCGGCAAACAGTGGACGCAAACCCATTGTCCATGGAGACATCACTTTAGGTGTCTCGTATGCGCTTACAGGTTCTTTTTCTGAGTGTTCCAATCTAACTAAAAATTCTATGTTTAAGATTGGATTTTGGATGTTGGTTATTGTATTGCTGTCATATAATGCAATAACGTTGTTTTAAAGAGTTTTATGAGAGTTACTAGTTTCATTTTGTTGGGTTGTAACACTTTTCCATATGCTTGAATCCTAAATCGCGTTTTGAGAAATAAGGGTTAATATTTATTGGTAAATCTACTAGTTTCTATTGTATTTCATAATACACCTGTCTATGTTTAAGTTTTGAATATATATTGGGAAAAGAAATCGATAAATATCCGGTTTGGGATATGTCAGTATGACTTCATTATATGTGCTTATGAAGTAATTATGGCAAATTATGTTATGCTGAGATAACATGTGTTATGTGAATTCATCATCTTTGGTTGCAGCTATGTGTGCCTACCTAACTAAAGATCTCTCTCTTGCTAAGAGGGAGTGTTGAAGATTGTAGCTGCAATAGAGATCTTTATCTCTGATTTTATAAACTAGAGATATGTTTGTTATGACCATTATGGTCATCTTCAGCTAAAAAAGACATTTATGATAATATTTAAAGATAATATTATATATAAAAAAAAAGATATTTTGCTGGTGTGGCTGAGTTTTTCCCTTCAAGTAGAAGGCTTTTCCCACGATAAATGTATTGAGTCTTTTGTATTGTTTATGCTCTTCTTATTGATGTTTATCCTAATTTCTAGGTAAAACTTAACACTCTCTCCTAGATGCTATAATGCAAAGCACCACCATATAGAAATGTTGAGGTTGTTAGTGAGTACAAGACGACACCTTCGTAGGATCTTTACTGATCCAAAGGCAGGCGCAGCACTTCAGAGAGTTTGGATTATTCATCTCAAGAGAGGATCTTCTCCCACCTGCTTTAAATGACCAAAGCAAAATGGACACAATTACATGGTGGTACCTTGATGGATAGAATTATGTGTACCTCTAACCTCTTGCCATTAGGATCCTCTCGCAAGTACGTTTTTTATTTCATTCTTCTTTTTTGGTTACTTGCATTGTAGAATTTAACACATAACATTCAATTTATCTTGTATTTTGTTTCCTCTCCACGTTGCTAGCTCTTATGCCACTAAGAGTAATTGGAGTACTTACTCCTTTCTCCACTCATTTAAGCGTAATTAGTTGGCTGCCAAAAAAGGTTGAGGACTTGGTGTTTATTCACACCAATTTGTGTCTTCCGGTACACAAGGATCCAAAATACAAAAAGGGGGTAGAGAAGTTGTGGGACATAGCACCTAAGTTTGCTGACATGAATATGACCGTTCAAGATCTTGCTAGAGCCACTCTTTTTGATGTGGATGATGAGGACATGGCACTTGGTGGATCTAGTGCTAGCGGGACCAATTTGAGTGATATCAAAGGATATACTAGCAGCTAAGGGAAAATGAAAATCCTATTGACAATGATTTTTCTCATAATTCATTTTGATGATTGATCAAAATTTGGACCAATGATTATTGATGAACATTAAACTTTGAATAATATTTTAACTTTCACAATGTCATGAACTATATTTCATTTCAGTAATTCAATGCAATGATTTTCATTATGAGTAAAATGATAGAATCATGTTTTAATGTTTATCTTTGGCATTTGGAATTGATCAATGATCAAGCATCATACTATGAAATGATTTAGATATACTATGAAATGATTTAAGTTTTAAAGTTTTGTATATTTCTCTCCTTCTTTGTGTGTGTGTGTGCGCGCGCGTATAGACACACACGCACGAACCCCTACAAACCATAATGGAGGAAAATAAATCCTCGAACCCACGAACCGAGTTCTTGTACCCGAACCTAAACCCGAACCCGAACCAATGACTTAGAAAAAAAGTAAAAAGGCAAAAAATGTTTTTTTGGAAAAAGCAAAAATAGCTTTCAAACGTTATAAAAGGGAGATTAGGGCTCTTATTTACTAGGCTGAAGTTGATCTATAATGTTATGTTGTCTGAATCTTTTTAGAGCTCAGATTTTGACTGATTGAGGACGGTCCCCCTCATTCAGATTGATGGTTTTAAGTGATGAAAAATCCACCCTAGTTGATTGGCAATCATATTTGCAAGTTGATCAGTGTTCTTGAAGCTTTCAAGAAGATTATGGTTTGAGAGTGATGTACTTTGTTTGGTTTGAGCATGATGAAGTACTTTGTTATTATTTTGATATGGGTTTTCAGCTATGTGGTGTGATTTTGGAAGTGACTTTAAGTATTTTCAGAGTGCTTTTTCTCATTTCTGGAGGTGTGCTCTCTATTTGGCTGCATTCAGATTTTGCCCATATCTTCTTAAGGAAGGAGCATATATAACAATTGACACCAAATTTCCTGAAGGGAGATTTCAAACACATCCAAACAAATACAACCTCCAAGACACCCACATGGCCATATTAGATAAATGAAATTGTGTGAAAAGAGATCCATCCAGGATCAATTGATTTCTGATCAGTAAGGATAAATGCACAAGACCCTCATTATTGCAAGTGAGCAAAGTCACCAAACAATAAGGAGAAATCATCCACCAAACCCACTCGTCAATCAAATTAAGAGTAAATGCTATTGTAGGTCAAAGCAGACAAGCAAGTGACTTGAGATCAAACATTTGAATCACAATTACAAATGTCCCAAGAGACATGTTGAGGATATGAACACACACCAACTACCAGTGAACCAGATATAATTGTTTACTTCTGAAGGGAACTAACTAGATTACGCAGAGTATATAACGTACCAAAACATACTTTACAGCAATCTAGAAAGAATGTAAAAATCACAAGAACACGACAGAAAGACATAATCTTTATTTTCAAATGTAATGTTTACAATCCAGACTATATTATCTTCTACGAGAATATAAGTATATATATAGTGCCCTGCAGTTGATTAAAATTATGAACTGTTGACGATTACCCAAAACCAAGTAGAAGTAAATGACATTACATTGCCAACTAATTATTCCTTGACTAATTCCAAAACTCAGCAAGACTGCCAACTATGTCAACCCTCAAAAATAGAAGTCATCTTCTAGATGATGAAAAAACAAAATGGGGACTATGTACATTACGAAAATCATTAGAAAGAATGGAGATGAGATATCCCTAGATTTGTAGAAGAACTACATTTTAGATCAACAAATATGGTTTGAATGGTTTTACTCAGGAGAATATTGCTACACCATATCCTACCACATGTCAACAATTATGTCTCCATCTAGGGCACTTTATAGATATAATGCACTATTTTTCACAGATATGGGGTTTGTACATAGCAGGGCACTAAACACTCATGACTCAGTCAAACATAGTGAAGACATATTAAGGTCACTCAAGGAGCATCTTCAACAAGCACAAAACATCTAGCTCTACGCCAATTAGAACCACACAAAGAGGACATAAGAGTTGAAGATTTGGTGTTCCTAATGTTGCAATCATGCAAGCAACCTTCTAGCATGAAGAAGGGGTCTAAGAAATTCAAGCTTGATTTCTATGGCTCGTACTTGATTGTGAGTAGAGTGAGAGTGCTCAGTTACAAGTTGGTGTTGGCATGAATGCCTTATGGATATTGTCAGTGTGCTTTGGGAGATGATTGAGTGCTTATGTGTTCCATTCATGACTTAGCTTGTCATTGATGTCAACATATCAGTTTTCTTGACAGTTCAGGCAGAGTTACAGAGACAGTTTTGTTCGGTGAGGTTTGTGATTGCAAAATTACATTCAGTGGGATTATCAGTATGTTTGTAGATGTCTATAGATGCTATATCTATGTTCGTGGAAAGAGTTATGGAGTTATGCGTGAGTTACTGAAGTTTTGTTGAGGATTGGTTGCAAGCCAGTGTACAGGAAATTGTATGATGTTGTAAGCCAGAGTACAGGAAATTGTATGATGTTGTTCGTGTTGTATATTTTTTATGGTGTTAAAGCTTGTTCAGCAGGCTTGGAATTTGGTCAGAGACATATTCGTGATGCTATGTTCAAGATGGTGGAATTTGGTTTTTAGTTTGAGAAGACTTGTGAAGGAGAACGTGCGGGTTATTCCTTGGAGGCTGACTGAGTTATATTTTTGACGTAATTTGTATTGCAGCGAGTGGAATTTGAATGTAATATCTTAAGATGGTCCAATATTATTCGTTGTATATTACGGAAGCCTCAAGGACGACTCAAATAGTTATTAGGACTTGGTATAAAGGAAAGATGTTTTCTTGGTTGTAAAAGTATCATATGCAGTCATATGTATTGTGATGTAATGTTATGCAAGCTTTAGATGCAAATTTGTGAAGGTCAGAGCAGTGATTGATGCTGAGGATAAGTTGTGGACTTAAAAGGAAATGTATTGGCAAGATAAGTTGTTGTTTTGATCAGTTCATTTTCTTGGATAAGTTATCCTGAATTGTTTAGTGAGAATAGTTCTCAAGCAATCTGGACAATGGGTTCAACTGACTTCTTATCAGCTCCTAACAAGGTTGGAATCTTTTGACGGAGATTCAAAGTCTCCTAACAAAGACTCATATGCACTAATTGTATTTATTTGACTCCTAACAGGATTACATCCTTTGACAAGGAACTTTTATATTAGTACATCATTTTGTGGGCATCATTCCCACCAGGGTTTTCCCTAGTTAGCATATTTTATGTCACTTTGCATGGTTTTCATCTTGTGGTTGCATGTTTCAGTTTTGTTAAAGTTGATAAAGAATATTTCAAGTGCATAACTGATTCACCCCCCAAGTTATATTGCGGGACTTTACTTTCTAACAGTCAAAGCAACTAAAAGACAACAGGATTCACAATGTTTTCCACATTTCAAAACCTCTAAAGGGTGCATTCAGTACTTTGGCAAAGTAACCTCCCTTGGATGACGGGGGAAAGTTAATCTTGATTTTAAAAACCACCATTGACTTCATAGAGAAGAAGTTGAGAACAAGATCATTATCAACTACTTAGCACAATGGAAGAATCTACCTACGGAAAACACTACACAGGAAAGTGTGGGAATACTTAAGCATCCAATTTTACAACTACTTGAGGACAATCAATTTCTGGGAAGGGTGTGTTGCCATGTCCCCTTCTCAAGATTGAAGCCACTGGTTGAAGACCATAACCTATCTCTATTTCTCCTAAGTTAGGGGGTATTATAAAATATTATAATTTGGACCTAACTTTTATTTAAAGAGGCGACTTAAGCATTGTCATTAAAGACTGTATAATATTATCAAGCCTATTAATTTATATATTTTAATTAATATTTTTAAATTTTTACTTGAAGGGGAAAACCAAAATATAAAGGGCACAAAATTAGGCATCTATAAAGGAAAAGAATCCAAATTGATCATACATTATTGTCATTATTGAATTCAATTTTCCAAATTATGCATTCAAGGACAAATTTCCTTAGTTTGGATTCAATTTTGGATTCGGGAAAGAAAACACGCATATCCATTTTGCGATTCTACTCAAGGCTTGCATTGGTTTTCATTATTGCAAGCATTTTGGCTCATTTTGGGAAACAATCTGCCTCACATCAGCAAAGCAGCAATTTTTGCAACACTCTTGGAACATATCATTACATAGACTGAATATTCTCATTACATGCTGGCTGCATCTCAAGATGCTAAAGAGATCTCTATAAACATATCGTCGGTAGTGGTACCAGATTCAAGAGGAATTTGACAACTCAGGGACAACACACATGACTATGATACGCAAGCCCGTGAGCTGATGCAAAATTTCAACAGGGCACGAACAGAGCGACGAGAACTACTGGCTCTCTAAGTCTATTCAGTAGGCTCTACTAGGATAGGGATGTTGGAGACTGAAAAACACCCAAACAAGAATAAAGAAACTACAAAAAAGCTCGACACCAAGAGGGAATGATAGAACGACATGTACATGGGAGGTCCTAGATTCAAGTCTTAGCGACTCCATGTAAAATAATGCAGTATCAGAGAGACGGACAACAAAAGTGTGTCTCAAGGAGGTGTGTCGGAAAAATAAGCCACGCCTTGACCTTCGAAGTAGCCTCCCAAAAGTACAGTCACATAGAAGCTTGGTGGGCAGGTTCATGGAAAATAACACACCCCCTAGGCCATAATAAGTCAATAAGCCCCGCCATCTGACCAGTACCATGCCTAACAATGTCCTCGCGTCCTTGTGCTGCTATCAAGCTACCGTTATACATGCAAACCAGTTCATATAAATTCAGTGAAGATTGCCCTTGTCTGATTGTTACGTCCATGCTATTAACCTAGAGAGACCTTTAAAAGAATGAATGAATAGCGTATTTCATTATTGACGCAAACAATTATAAAAGAACGATGAATTAATAGCGAATTCCATAGCAAATGCGAATATTTATGAACGAATGATACTGGAAAAATACCGATGCAAACAGTTACTGAAGAATTTAATTGCAGAAATACCTTCAAGCTGAAAAACTTCTGCATCCTGGACAGATGCTAAGTAAACCCTGCAATCTCAGCTGTAAAATTGGAAGAAAATGGTGAGGATGATGAAAGCAATACGCGTTTCATTTTAATTGCAGTGGGTCATCGTCGTATTCGACGCCCTGCCTTGATTTATCCGGTGTAAAGAAAGAAAATGTTTTTTTCTCGTTCATTTCTAAACAGAAAGAACAAAAAATATACAGACTGATAGCAGTTGTACATTGGCTTTTCTTCCATCGACGAAAGATTTGAATTTCCGTTTATTGTTTGAATTTCCGTTTATTGTTTGACATATTGCGGGACGTGGGATTTGACAAAAGTGGCCGAGGACCATCCTAAACTTCATTTAAATGTATTCTTATACATATTAAGAAAATTATTATTATTATTATTATATATTTTACAACAGTATGAGCATTTGAGATTTCGAGACGTTTTCGAACATTAGATCTATTTGAAAAACAAAAATTTAGAAATGTTTTTGAAGTTGAAGGATGTTTTCTTCTTGGAGTGCTTCTTTGCAACTTATGTGTTCCTCTTGTTGGATTAGACTTCCTCTTGTTGGATTAGGCTTCTCTAGTTTTGTTTCTTTTTAGCTTGTTGATTTCAAATGTATGTTTTCATTTTTGTGAGTTTGATTTTGTTTGTATTTTTTGAATATTTTATTTTTTATTTTATTTTTTGTTCTCCTTGCTACTTGCATTTATAAGGCTAGGAGTATGTCCTTTAATGCTAAAGGGTCAATGTTCACCTTATAGAGATGTAGATATTAATGAGGATTCCAGAGGCAATAAACACGATGTTAAAGAGAAAAAATCGCAAAGGGTGATATTATGGATGATAAGGCATAGAGGCAATCATATAGGGTCATCTTGGTTGTAGAAGACTCCACCACCCAATGCCCATTATCTTCAAGTTTCATTGGAAGGTTCTTGGCATCAAAGAGTTGGGATCTAAAGGATTACTAGGGTCTATAAACATGGGAGTGGAAGATGGAAGGGTCTTCAAAAATGGCAAATGCAAAGCAAAGGGTAAAATGACCCTTCTTAGATCCAAATTCCTTTCTCTTTCTTCCAATGATGACATGCTAAAAGTCATTGAACTAAACATAGTAGATTGAGAAATGTGGCTATTTTCTTTGTTCTTGTGTAGTTGAATCCTCTGCCTTCTCATAAGTTCTTTGATGAATGGATTAGTAATGTGTGGGGCAAAAAATTGGGGTTATATGTCAATTTGTTTGTAAGACCAATGTAAGGTGGGTTGGACTGATGTAGGAGCATCTTGGGTACTTGGCAATCTTGCATCAACCAAAAAGGTTTCTTTTTTATTGTTTTTGTGTGTTGTTCATGGAATGGCCTTTGTTGTTCATGTTTTCTCTTTTCGCGTAGTTGACATCTTAATGTAAACGTATCGTGGATCATGTTCCTATGTTCATGGAATCTAATTCCTTCATATGTGGGAGTTATCCTTCTCTTTGTTTGAGGTCTGCTTGTTTCTTAGTAGTTTGAGTAATGTGGGAGTTTGGCTTAATCGAGGTTACATATAGTATCAAGGCTTTCTATGGCCTTGGAGTTTTCTTCTTGGATAACATATAGACCTATCTTTGTCCACAAGGATGTTGTTTTACTTAATTGCATGGTCATTGACTTCTCCTTTGGGGCAAGGCCTATATTTTGTAATAATTTTCCTATCATGTCAACTTATGATCTTGTTGGCTATATAATTTGAGATCTAAGATTAGGAAAAGTAGAATGAAGTTAAACAGAAGGAATATAACAAGAATTGGCTCTGTAAGCTCAAGCTTCTAACCTCGCAAATTGTAATTTGAATATATATGGTTGGAACCAAGTAGGCCTTATGCCTAACATGTTGAAAGAATATTGTCTCATCATATATGCATTGAATTTAATATAATTTATCATGTTTTCTCCTATATTATGTTGACTTTTGTGTGTAACTCTAGCAAAGGTATTTTGGGAGTAGTTTTGGGCTCTCCTTCCTCGCATTAGGCAATATTAGAGCAAAGGTTTCCTTCCTTGCATATTTTGGGATCACGGAGAACCTTGATTGGATTGATTGTCGGGTGACAAATATGGTTTTTTACCTATAACTTGTTAAGGGTTACGCTTCTTGTAGGAACTATTGTCAAAATGGTTTGAGGTAGAGGAAATGAAAATAATGTTATTATGGACATGTTGAGACAAATTGTAGCTAGACTTGAAGTTGTTGAAACAACCTAGATAAGAGGAGTGCATCTTGATGATGTTAGTGATGAAGAAGAAGCAACAACACCTAATCTTGAACCTGAAAAAGAACAAGTTAAGGAAAGACATTTTAAGGCTTTGGCTAAAGTGAATTCAAGACCTATTTATGAATTTTCTACCTACAGTGGAAAGCTTGATACTAATGTTATGTTGGATTGGATCTTTGGGATTGAAAATTATTTTGACTATGAAAGTATTCCTAAAGATAGAAGAGTGAGGATAACAGGTGCAAACTTGAAAGTATGTGCATCTTTTTGGTGGGAATACTAGCAAATTGATAAACAAGGAAGTGGAAAGGAAAAGATTAAGACTTGGACAAACATGGTTGGTAAGTTGAAAAAGAAATTCCTCCCTATTGGAAAAATTTGAGGTAGAAAGATATGACTACGAAATATTATACTGGGAAATTCTATAAGTTGAGAAATTAAATCTAGACATGTTGATGATGAGGTTGAAAAGTTTGTTGTTGGCCATTTTTGTCCCCCATTCAGCCCATCACTAATAACCGATCAGAGAAATCTTCAATGGGTTGTTTTCTTTGTTGTGGGTTAACACGCTAAAGTTGGCAGTTAACATCTTGTGTTATCCAGTTCCTTCTTTTACCAAGTTGGCTTGAGTCGTTCTTTAACCAGGTTAGCTCGGTTTACTCTTTGCTTGAGTGACTCACTTATGGCTCAGTTATGGCTCAGTCTCTTCTTCGACTAAGTGAACTTGGTTTCCTCTTTTGTCGAGTTGCAGGTTAACATGTGCGTCTGTAGGGGTTAACATTTCGTGTTAACCATTATTGCTTTTCTAGAGAGGCACTCTTGTGCCCTTTCTGAAATAGTAAAATTGGCTATTTTGAAAAGTCATTTTTTAGCTCTTTCTAAAATAGTGAATTTCACTATTTTGAAAATCTTCATTTTTTTACTTTCACAAAATCATGAAATCACATGTTACCTCTTCCACCATGCATTGGGGAATGTGTCGACCAACAAATTTGTGCCACATGGCAGATTCTTCTTTTGTTGGGTTGTTTTTTATCCAACTACTCTTGTGTTTTCACATTACTTCTTAAGCCTCTTGTGAAGATACAATGGTCATCAGATTTGGACGCATCGTTAGTACATCTCAACTATCTGTTTGATATAAAGAAGATCTTGATTGATGGTTGCATTTTGATCATCTGTTGGGGAGATTTTCGTAGCATCTGGGTTGTCCATTTTAAAAAGGAGATCTACATCAATGACTCATATTTTTTGGGGCAAATCAAATTTATTCCACATTGGTCAACTCTACGTTTTTCACACTGGGTTAACATTGTGTGTTATCCCACCCCACATTTTTTGACAGCTAGACAAATTCATTTGTTGTGGTCATGACACATTACAAGGACCATTCCTTTATTGCAAAATGACATATGGGGCCTTGTTCCATGGTGCCAATGCATCTCCATGCCTCTCTATTTTATGTAGTGACTAGATATTTTAGATTTGATCTCTCTTATGGCTAGGTGCATTGATTTTGGTTTCTTCCTGTCACTTCCAAACATCAAGTTGATTTCAAGATCAAATTTCATTCTAATTCACTTATTGCTGCTCTTTGCAACTCAACTCTAGTCTTGTGGGGTTCAAACTTCAAGTCAAATCAAAGTTATGCTTCATCTATAAAGGTAAGTTGTGAATATTTCCTAAGGGTTCTTCTCTACTTGTATTTTATAGTGGAATTATGCCCTACAACTTTTTCCTTTCATCAATAGAAAACTTATCTTTTACCTCATCTTGTTAATTTGATATATTGTGCATTTTATGCCTTGTACAAATTATTTCTTTTATGTTCTTTCAAGTTTGTATGTCGTGTGTATCTTGTTATTGAATGTTGTCTTGTGAACTCATTTCCTTGCAACATTCATTAGTTTTATCTTCATGAGGATTTTGAAAGAGTTGGTTTGAGTCAAGATTTGTGTATGTAAGAATTTGCCTTAGGGCAAGATTCACCCAAGATCATAGAACTCGAACACAAGCAACAATTATAGACCAAAAAGGAGTGTGATCAATATATTAGAGTATGTCCTCATTCATTGCTATGTATTGTATGTGATGAATGTACACACTAGGAGTGCCTGTATATAAAGGCCTCTTAGGAAGCACCTAGAATGCCTCTAGAAAGAACCAGGAGATAAGATAAGCATGACAACTAAGCACACGTCTTATCCATCATTCTAGATGAGAGGATAAGAATGACAAGGTGTATCTCAAGTGGAGATGTTGTAGACACCATGTGCTTAATTAGTGTGCTAACTCTTGTGTTGTCCACATGACAACTCACAAGAGTGCACATACTCCTAGGTGACTAAATAAATAAATATTAAAATAATGCATTAACCTAAGTAAACTTAAGTAAGTGTAAATAGTAAATACGTATTTACACCAACACCCCCCTTAAGTGCAACTTAGGGGAATGCCCTTAAGCTTATGAAAACTAGGATAAAATGCAAGATGGGTCCCGACTACTAGGCCATGTTAGGTACCCATGTACATAATGAAATGCAATCTCTCATAAAGTGGAGAAAGAGGGAAAACCTCATGGGAAAAACCCTCCCCAAAAAAGAGAGATGAAAACAGCATGCATGGATGGATGGAGTAATCAAGACCCCACCCCCCATTATGACATAAATCGAGTATATACAAGACAGAATGAGAAGGACAAAACCCCTTAAGAGGAAAAAGTCCCCCCCCAAAAAGAAGAAGAAGAAGGAGGCAAGGTAGTCCCCCCCACTAAAAGTAAGGTGCTGACTAGTGAGAAATGCTCAAATGTAGAAGCTGATCTATGACCATTGAATGATGTTCCTCCCCTTTGGAAGAAACAAAGGCAATGGTACTGGTGAGATGCTTCTATTGGGTGTGGAAAGAATCTCAATGATGAATAGTGTCTCTAAAACCTACTCAAGTGTCCCTATGTCGATACTAACGATGGATCCTTCCAAAAATGTTGAGAAGAAGTGTAGATCTAGCAAGGATTGTTATAGAACCTATTTCAAAGAACCAATAGTCTCCTCAATTGATAGAGAGACCTCTTGCAACTACTATACATAAGGATCCACAATCACATCAACCTGGTAAGATTGATCATGTAGAGAATGGGCATGAGGGTTAGAGTGAGCCCTCACAACAACTATAGAAGGATCGTGCTCATCAAAGAGAAGCAGTATATCATCAAAGAAGTCTCCCAAATCGACTATGTGTGGTTCCGTGAACAAACCTGAAATGTCAGTCAAGAAGCCATCATCTGAGGCTAGAACTGGAAGACAAAGTGTACCCTGTTGTGGTGAAGTACATGAATCGATCACTATGGCAATAGATGAAGAATTCACCTAAAAAAGAAGACGAATATCATCAAGGATGTCTCCCACATCTTTAATGTGAGACTCGACAAACAACATTGCAACGTTTGGAAGGAAGTCGTTGCATGAAGGTAAAGTAGGAAGACATGAAGGTTCCTGTTGTACTGAATCCAAAGCATTTGTGGCTGAAACAAGATCAATAGGAGCAACAGGAGCATCTGGAGGTGTGATCTCATCTGGAGAGGATGCAGCTGCAACTAGAGGTAGAAGATTTTTGGGGAATGGAGGAATGTATGGATATCCATACGTCTCCCAAAGATGCATCCAATGAACATATGGATCAGTTGCTTTAAGGTCAATAAGTGAATCCAAACCTCCATATCCATATGTAGAAAGAGAACACTACTAATGAAGGAAAAAGCCTCAATATCATATGTAAGTCCTCTTGCATATGGCAGTGCATTGTGTTGACTGAGATATTTGATAGCCAATTAACTCCATTCTTGATAGTTGTATGGTGTCAAGTAAATTAAATCTTCCTCTTACATGATGTACTAATCAATGTAACCCCCCAAAATGCAAAAAAAATAATCAATCAACCCCCCACCCCCAATGGATGATTCAAGCACTTTATAACCACTTGCCAATTTAGGGCCTATTTCTAAAAGTAGTATTTCTATCCATAAAACCTATAATATGATTGCAGATCTGGAAAGTAGACCAAAAAAATGCACTTTAAAAAAAATGAAACTTGATTATGAGTCTAGATGAGCCTGTACTAAGCATTTGAAGTGGCAAAAATTGGGATTTATGAGTTGTAGAAAAATTCAAGAATAGAGATCTCAAACCACTTACACCAATGTGTAGATCATGAAATTCTACCCCAAAACAAAAAAAAAGTGCTCACAAAAAGGAGTCCATATGAGGGAGATGTCACTATTTGAAAATCACTGCTACTATTATTTTTTCTGAATTGCCGTCATCGCGCCACCAAAAATCAAATGACTCTAGATTTTGCCTCAGATGTCTGATTTGGATGAAACAAAATCCAATTTGGGGGTTTTTTGACCTTCTAAATAAGATGCAAATATTTGATTTGCACCAGCAAGCACCAATCTTCACTTGCAAAAAATCTCTCCTATGGCCCGATGGCCAAAAAAATTCTGGAAAATAATGGAAGACCAAAAAAAATAGCAAAGATGTAGCTGAAAAAATGTAGATCTAAAAATTAAATTTATAGATCTAAAATGATCATACCAATTTTGCAAATTGGGCCTTAGGGTTACTAGTTTGTAAAAAAAATGTTGCGTCATGATCGACTTTAGCCTAGGGTAGATAGCTTTATAGCCAATTTTCATCGAATTGATGTTCTAGATGCAATGGCGAGGTCAAATTTGTCTCTAGATGCTCCCAATGACAGTGATACTCTAGATTTGGGCTGAGGTGTTGAAGCAACAATGGTCTTGAATGGCTATGTGAAGAGAGATTCTCCAAGAGCTATGATACCATGTAAGAATTTGGTACAACTCTAATACCATGTAAGAATTTTCCTTAGGGTAAGATTCACCCAAGATCATAGAACTTGAACACAAGTACAACTATAGACCAAAAAGGAGTATGATCAATATATCAGAGTATGTCCTCATCCATTGCTCTATATTGTATGTGATGAATGTACACACTATGAGTGCTTATATATAAAGGCCTCTTAGGAAGCACCTAGAATGTCTCTAGGAAGAACCAGGAGATAAGATAAGCATGACAACTAAGCACATGTCTTATCCATCATTATAGATGAGAGGATAAGAATGACAAGGTGTATCCCAAGTGGAGATGTTGTAGACAACATGTGCTTAATTAGTGTGCTAACTCTTGTGTTGTAAACACCATGTGCATAAAAGAGGTGCAAACTCTTGTGTTGTCAACATGACAACTCACAAGAGTGCACATACTCCTAGGTGACTAAATAAATAAATATTAAAATAATACG
This sequence comes from Cupressus sempervirens, assembly GCA_028749045.1. Lineage (NCBI taxonomy): Eukaryota > Viridiplantae > Streptophyta > Pinopsida > Cupressales > Cupressaceae > Cupressus > Cupressus sempervirens. Next base: position 113,996,084 of record CM053793.1, read on the forward strand.
TTAACCTAAGTAAAGTTAAGTAAGTGTAAATAATAAATGCGTACTTACACCAACAGTGTATTTAGGTGATTTATTCATGCTTTGTGTAGTCATAGGCAGAGTTGTAACCATCTATCTATTCTGGTGCATCACCCCCTTTCATTTGAACATTTTATTTTTATGCATTTGTCTCCCTTTTCCTCTCAAGAAGTAGTTTAGGTTCACCCTGATAGTAAGGAAGTTGGCCTTCTCTCGAGATTTAGCCTTAGGGAGAAAGTCCCACACTTGGAGGTTGTTTCCATGTTACATAAGGTTGTTTGAGGGTCATACCTCAAGCAAGTGTACAGACTTTTGTGTCAATGGTTGCTACATACATGAACAGTTTGAGAACTTCTATACAAGATGAGATTAGTTTTGTGAAAATGGAAAGTGTTGAGGAAGTATACTTATATGCCTTGAAAGATGAAGAAATATTGGCAAAAAAGAAAGAAGATAGACAAAGGACAAGAGGTGGAAGATTTTAGTGAAGTAGAGTTAGATCTTATGGGGAAAGCAACAGATCTGATAATACATCTAATGATAAAGGGAAATCTAAATGGAAAGAAGACAATGGAAGTAGAGGAAGGGGTAACTACACTAAAGGTAATTATTTAGGTTACTCTAGAAATAACAGTATTGGCAAAAGAGAAGATAGATCTTGGTTTAAAGGCACTTTCTTTAAGTGTGGTGAAGAAGGACATAGACCCTTTGAGTGTAACATTTCTAGTAAGAAGATGGGAAGTAGTAGAAGAAATATTTTGATTCAAGAAGAAACACTTGATACTATTGGCAATTTGGATAGGTTATGATATTTGATGTTGTCATTTATGGAAACATATCATCTATGTGAAGTGGAAAGATCATGAAGATTGAGTTATGATAGTTGTACTTAGAAAACTATCTAAAAATCACCTAGCTTATCTGGAATAATAGGTAGAGTGTTGATCAGTGTGGTTCATAGAGGTAACATGGACACATGAAAGTTTGGTATGGACACCTAAGATAGTCAGGGTGACATGTTCAAATATGAAGGTCAATATGGATAGTACAAAAAGTGTTATGGACAGATTACCAGTCACAACAGTATACATGCATAATAGAGAAAGATAGAGAAATGGGTATTTTGGGGTTAAGGAAGTATTTTGTTTATGAAATAATTACTTAACTAATTAGGGATGACATCCTAGGTGTTAAACCTAAGTCTATGTAAGTTAATTATATATTTTATGAAGTGTATAAAGATATGAAGATCGACAAGGCAAATAATTTGAAATTACTAAGGTATAAAAGAAAGATTGTTAAATACAAAATGGTGAGAAATATATGTGATGTGTAATGTTCCCGTCATAAAATAACTAATTAAAAACCTTTTTTAATGGGCTGATTGATTTAGTAATATCTCAGACCCATTTTTATTTAATTGTTTATGTAGGTAGGTGTGGTCGTCAGCTATCTTTATACACCCTCAGAAAGGTTTCCCCGTTGGCTACTTAAGCACGACTTGTAGGTAGTAGTTGGTAGGCAATTTGGATTATATTTTCTTATACTGCAAATTCCAGTTGGTATTCTCTATTGTTTTCCATTTCAGAAGTGAAAGATCTAACCTACTTGGTTATTCCAATTTTAGTGGGATTCAACCCCCACCCTATTCCATCTATATTGCTTGTCTTGGATATGGAAAATCAAAGCACCATCATTATTTGCAACTATAATATCGACTTGGTACCAAATTGATGTTTTCTATGTATTCATTTTTTTTTGTGTGTCTCATTGGTAAAATGAAGGTAATTATCAATCTTGGCATCTATTCATACACCTTCCTTCATATTCTATTCATTGTACACTACCCATTGTCATTTCCTTCATTGTACCCTCCACATAACTCCTTGTTGTTGTTGACTTAGTGATCAACACCAACTTTGGGGTTCGTGACTTGGCTTAATCACCTCTCATGGATCTGGGCAAGTCTAATGTTTGTGGTGTTCATTGATAGCTCAAGCTTTTGGCACAATGACAAGCATACCAACAATTAGTATCAGAGCCTTGGGTCATGGGTTTGAATCTCAGGAGGTCTCCTTCATTTTTGTCAATGCAAAACCCTTAGTCGGTGCTGAAGGGGAGATTGTTGACTTGGTGGTCAACACCTCCTTAGGGGTTTGCAACATGGCTTAACTACCTCTCATGGATCTCGATAAGTCTAATGTTTGTGACATTCATTAATAACTCAAGCTTTTGGCACAACAACAAACATACCAATAGTTGCATTCCAAACGGTTGTTTCCTGCACCATACGACCTTTCTCCCTAACCATACAACTCTACACTCTCATCGTATGATCTCCCCTTCCCAACCATATGGCTATATTTCTTGCATCGTATAATCCACCCTTCATTGCTACAAATATTGTACAACACCTTGTCACCCAGCCATAGCATGACCTTCTTCTATGTGGACATTCTTGCAACCATACGTACACCCTCTACAACCATACAAAATATGTTTGAAGCTATTTTGGGAAGGTAGAAACTATTAGGTACATTATAGTGGTATCAGAGCCAATCATCTTGCCAGCCTATGGACAGTGAATGAGAGTTTATAGCTAGAAGAAAAGAAGATCCCATTCAATTGATAGAATGATAGAACAAGAACCCACTACTACTGAACTCATGGCAATACTAAGAGATCTTTCTAGGAATCAAGTGTAGATCAATGATACCCAATGATTTATGGAAGAAACTCTTAGGAAATTGGCAGATAATAAAATATTTGGTGAAAAAAATGGTCACAGTGTGAACTTGGTGTTGGGTAAGGCAAACCCTCATCCAGCATACTCTCAACCTTCCATGTTGTTTTTCCCTCCATGAACAGAGGTACCACACGGAGGAAAGCAAAAAACCTTTGAGGAAGTTCAAGGATAATTGAGAGAAGACTAGAAGAATGCAAATTTGGAGGAAGATATATCTTACAAAGATTATGTAGAACTAAGAATGAGGTATTCTGGAGGCAAAAACTAAGGATATTTTAATGATGGTCTCTAAAGGAAGTTGAGTATGGTAAATTTGTCACCATTTGACAGATCTAGAACCATATTTGCTCAAGTATGGGTAATGAAGGCCGACACTTACTTCCAACTTAATCCAATGCCAAAAGAGGAAGCAATCAAATTTGTTGCACTATACTTGGGGGGAGTGGTGCATGAATGGTGGCATCATGGCACCATCACACTGGGGCATGAAAAAATAAATACTTATGCATAATTCAGTGAAATATTAATAGATCAATTTGATGGTAAAGATCCAGAACTTAATTTCAAATAATTGGCACAACTAAGGCAAAATGGATCGGTCAACCAGTACATCATCAAATTTCACAAACTCTCTATTTTGGTCATGGACATTTTTGAAAGGAGATGGATAGTGCTTTTCATGGAAAAATTGATGGAACCACTAAGTGGTTGGGTAAATAGTTTCAATCTTGCCACCCTTTCATAGGCTATAAAGAAGGCGTGGAGCATGGAATCATCATGGACATCATCCTCTCGAGGTTACTTACACTCCAAATTGCTAATATTTCCCAAGGACAAAGATAATAAATCTCTACCTAAGAATTTTTCATTGGATGAAGCTACCAGACAGGAGATCCAAAGGAAGAAATTATGTTTCAAATGCAAGGGACTATGGGAATTGGGCACAAATGCCTCAGCAAAGAAAAAATACACTACATTGAAGTTGTATCTGGTGAAGAGGAAGATCATGAAGATCTACCTACCAAAGACAACCATTCCCATGAGTACACCAAAATGGTTAGTCTAAACCGTACGAAGATAATTATAGCTTTAGTATGGCACAAAGGAACCATTACTTTAGTCGAGAGCCTAAGGTGTATTGTGTTTCATGTACAGGGAACCCTTCAAGGACAAAGGGTCATGGTGATGCTCGATAGAGGAGCCACTCTAAACTTCATAAACTCATCTTTGGTGAAATGAAGAGGTCTACATATTGAGACACATGTAAGATTCTAGGTCAAGGTCGCTAGAGGGACCCCTTTTCCCTACACACACCTTGTTCCCCAAATAAGTATCAGCATGGCTAAGCACTCTGTGATAGAGGGTTTCTTTATAGTGGACCTAGATGATATGGAGGTTATTTTGGGCATACAATAGATGGAGACACTTGATGAATACACTCAAAGCTTCAAATAGATGGACCTCACTTTTGTTGTCGATGAGAAGAAGGTTGCTCTCCATGGAATGACCAATGAGAGACCAAAGGAAGTTTCAACACAATGGATAGAGGTAATTTTTCAGCATGATGATGTTGTGTGCGCTGCACATTATTTCATTTCATTATAACCTATAAAAGGATAGCAGACACCCCATCAGGATGATGATCTTCAAAATATCTTTAGTACTTATGAAAAAAATTCATAGATATTCCTCTCGGCATACCACTCATCGCAGTTTGAACATACCATCAAGTTGGAAGTTGACGTCAAACCAATTATTACCACTCCATACCATCATCCCAAGAAATTCAAAGATGAGATCGAGAAGAAAATTCAAGAGCTTCTCGAGAAAGGATGGATTCACTCTAGTTATAGTACTTTTGTCCATCATTAGTGGTTTTGGTAAAAAGGCAAGGATGGGATGATGCAAATGTGTGTGGACTACTGTGTGTTGAATAAGAAGGCAATAAAAAATAGATACCTTGTTCCTAGGATTGATGAATTGTTGGATGATATGCATGGTGTGATTTATTTTTCTAAAATAGATCTCTATTATGGATACCACTAGATTCGCATGTAGAAAGAAGAAGTGGAGAAGACAACTTTTCTTTATCACTATAGGCATTATGATTTCTTGGTCATGACATTTGGGTTAACGAATGCACCAACTACTTTTTAGTCTTGCATGAATCACATCTTCAACAAAAAATTGCTTAAGTACTTGCTAGTATTCTTTGATGACATCCTTATTTATAGTAAGACATGGGAAGAACACCTAAAGCATCTAGATGAAGTCCTAAGGATCATGAAGTCTTAGTCCTTGTTCACCAAGCAATCCAAGTGTGAATTCAAGATGATAGAAATATTGTACCTAGGGCATGTTGTCAATAAATTTGGAGTACAGGTTCATCAAGAGAAGATTCATGCTATCCTTGATTTCCCCCCATCCCAAATCATTTTTTGAGTTATGAGGGTTTTTTAGACTATGCAGTTATTATTGAAGGTTTGTAAAAGGATTCTCTCAACTCAGTGCACCGTTGAAAGATCTAACAAAAAAAGGCTCCTTCTAGTGTAATGAAAAGGTGCAACACACTTTTGAAAAGTTGAAAGAAGTAACGAGAACTTTCCCAATACCCACCTTACCTAACTTCACTGAACCATTCATTCTAGAGTGTGACACATCTAGAGAAGGCATTGGCATAGTACTGATGCAAGATAGACACCCCATAGCCTATAAGAGTTGTAAGCTTACAGAAGAAGAGCATCTATATTCCATTTATGATAAAGATATGTTAGTCATCATACATGCACTAACCAAGTTTAGACAGTATCTGGTGGGTGCCAAGTTTGTTGTCTATACTAATCATAATAGCTTAAGATATTTTTTGGAGCAACGCGACTTGAATGAGAGGCAAAAAAATAGGTAAGAAAGATTCAAACTTTTGATTTCAATGTTGAATATGTAAAGGGAAAGAACAATGTGATTGCAAATGCCTTGTCTAGGAAACCTGCCATCTACTTACTGACTCAGATTTGTACTGACTAGAAAGCACATTTATTGGTGAAATATTCCAAAAACACATTTTTCTATGAACTAATGAATGAAAACACTTAGGATGATCGATACAAAGTGGTGGATGACATCATTTACTATAAGAATTAGATATATTTATTGCCTAAATCCAAACTAAAGCAGAAAATCTTGAAGGAGATACATGCCTCACCCTTGGCTAGACATCCAAGTTTCCTCAAAACTTATAGAAAACTCAAGGAAAGGTTTTCATGGAAAGGCCTTAAAGGAGATGTATTGCAATATGTAAGAGAGTGTGCAGTATGCTAGCAAAACAAATCCAAACATACTCTACCTATCAGGTTACTACAACCTTTGCCTATATCGAAACATAAGTGGGAAAGTATCTTGATGGTCTTCATTATTGGACTTCCCAAGGTGAATGAAAAGGATTGTATCTTTGTGGTAGTTGACAGACTGATGAAGTATGCAGGCTTCTTTGTCATCTCTTCATATTTCTAGGCTGCATAGGTAGCCAAATTATTTTTAGAGAAGTCTTTCATCTCCATGGATTACTACAAAATATTATTAGTGATCAGTGTTGGTGTTTTGAAACATTATGGTTTCAAATTACCCTGATGAGAATAAAATACATCTAGGGGCAACTACTTCCCATCTACAACATATCCTTTTAGACATCGAGCCAACTATAAGGCTAGACCCTTCTTCTAGTTCAGGCTTTGCAAAACCTAGGTAGGTGGACCTATTAGATTCTTCATATAGTGCTAGTGTTCCAAAAAAAACATACAACTGAATCTAAAAAAAAAGTAGATTAGAACCCTTATATCTTTTGTACTTATGCAAAGATCATATACATAAAATAGCTAATAACATGACCTAGGAAATTGATAAGCTAAGCGAGGGCATCCTTTTTAGTTCCTTCAACATTAAAGGGAAAAGATATTTGATTAATGATGTTGATTTCAGAAAAACCAAGACATGACCAACATAACACTTTGATCTTGTAGTTAATCAGTGCCTTATCTATTGAGAAATCCCACAAACCCCTAACACACATCCCTAAAAGTCATTGATATATCCCATACATCAAGACCTTCCTGATCTATCCATTCACCTTATGAATTAGACATCTGCATCTTTCTAAATCTCATACTTGACCTATCCCTTCATGAGATCTACAATCCTATGATGATAAACCAAGCATTTACATGACTCCTTGAGCCATAAGCAAAATAACTCAACATATACAACCTAGAATAGATTGCAACTAAGTTTCATACTCTTCATTTACAAAACACAAAAGATCACAAACAACATGAATGGGAGACGAGATATCAGAATGAAGATTAACTTGCTATTGCATTTTTATTCATTTCTTTGAAACAAATACAATAAGATGCATGAAATTGAAACATAGAAATGCCTAATAGATTAGAATTATCTGTATTTTATTCCTTATTGTTCATTACAATGAGAAATGCTAAGAAATGTGGAGGAATCATAGCTCTAGATCCAACAATGTGGTCTCACAGACAAATTGGAATCAACCCTAGTATCACAACAATGCGAAATTTTATCTAGAACTGGAACCCTTACAATGGATGAGAAAGAGAGAGATATAGGAAAGGAATGTAATCCCATATTTGATTTGGAAATGACGTGTCCACTTGAATCTTCATTCCTTGTCGTTGCAATGTATCTCTCATCTTTCTACAACCAAAATATGATATCATTCTCATCATTATCTGTAACAAATGTCAGAATATCTCTTCCTTAATGATGAAAACCCTTATTTTGCCAAAATATCTAAAATGCTAATAATACCTTCATTAAACTGATTTGGAGGTGACAATAATCATTCCTAACTATAGTTTTACTGCCTCTAGCATTCATCCAGTTCATCATTTCATCATACATCAAATCTAAGCTGTTATACTTGAATGCAATTGAAAAATGGATACCCAAGAAAAAAACCTTGAATAACTTGAATGCGTGGCTTCCTATGTAGAAACAAACTTCAAAAGTAGAAAGTTCATTCTCTCCCAGTTCCAATGATACATAATAGTGCTATATTGGCACATCAAAGATGCCCAAAATCTCAAAATGAAAAATAGGCTCTTGTTATGGCTCTAAGGTCTGAACTTGTTTGAAAGTATTTAATTTTATTCTAAAGTTTAAACTATAGGTTAAATCATCAAGTTTATTTAAAACTCTTTGCACGTGATTTCACAAGGAGAAAATAATAAAATATTAATTTTTTCACTTTTGAAAATTTCCACCATTTTCCATCTAGGTCAAACTTGTTTGACCGAGTTGTGACACATGTCACACTCTGATTGGTTGGCCTTTTACACTGTCATCTAACACATCATTCTTCCTTACTATGTCTTGGCATGTGTTAGTCTATTATTGGTCTGTACCACCTTGTCAGTAGCCTCTGGACATGTCTGCCACCTAGGTGCCATGTGTCGCTATGTTGTTGGACACCTCAACACCTTGCTACATCATCGCGATATAGTGACGTTGTGACATGTGGCACCTCCGACCATGTCATCATGTTATCATCTACCACCAAATCATCACTTCCACCTCATCGCATCACTATGTTGCTATCCTCCTTGGTGACCACCACGTCACTAGTGACATAGCAATGTTGTGCCATGTGTTGCTCCTACCACATCATCACCCTGAAATCCATGCCAAACCTAGAAATGTCTTCCACGTGTCACTTAGTGAATTATTCGACTACTGCCACTTGCTATTTTTTGATTGGTCAGTCAGATCCACATCATCTGACATCAGAGCATTCATTCAAAATTATGTGAAGTCTTTAACAAGATGGGGTCCACAGGAGTAACTTGTGGTTTCCAAAAGCCTCATGTCTCATAAGAAACTTAACTAGTTTGTAGAAAGGTATTTTAAAATCATAAAGTCTCCCCATGACAAGAATGTGGGACAAATGTTTTTACTATTTTTCTTGCTCACATCACAGTGCTAGAGATTGAGATGAATATTGTTAGAAGATCAACCACCTTCTCTTACAAAACCCAGGATTGGTTGTCCTTGGGTTTGAATCCTTTTAAACATTTTTAGAAGTGAATATTACAAGAGTTATAGTTTTTGAAATTGCCATTGAAAGCATATGCGATGCATTCATCTCTTGGTGCACACTAGAACATTTTTTGCTTGTTGCCATTAAACACAAGATATCACATATCTCCAGACTTCATCATAATGAAATGGATGAGCCCATACATCTCATGAGTTGGTATCAATCAGTCCTACAAACTAGAGCCACTAATTTCAATGCTTCTACTGAAGAAATCTTGGTTTTTTATTTCTAGAGAATTACTAAAAACTTTTACTATCCCAAACTCTGTTGATGCTGTCATTAACTGCTCATGCCTATGAGGCAGATCTCTAAAATCATCTTGGTCAACCAAAACTTCTCTCTCATTCCATTACTCCAGCTTTATCATAAATGCAAGGAAGAAAAAATCACAAATTTGTTTGGAGAAAAACATCTTCATAATATACCCCTACCACGTCTTAGTCTATGGGTTATTCTATGCTTATCGTTGAGATGGTTTGTGATTTTTATTGCTGCTCCCCTGCTTAAGAACTCTTACCATCATACCTTTACATTCCTATGTCATTGCCCCTATTAGTTGGTTGAGAAATATGTTCTGCAAATTCCACATCTTGTTTTGCTTTTGAAAAAGTGTCTTTGCCTTGAAGCATACCATGTATGGGCTCAAATCCTTCAAATCAAGTTGATGATTGATGTCCTCCTCTAATTGTTCCTGAAAAAACATCATATTTGAAGAGGAAGATCCAATCAAGGTAGGTTTAGAATTAATCATATGTTGAGCCCTAGTCTTTACTAAAAATTGTTTATGACTTGGGCCTCTCATACATTCTATTCAATTTACATCATGCTTTAAAAGATAACCACCCATATACACTGTAATGAGAAAATTTCAAAATTAGACTCTTGCTTTTCTATTTTGACCAAGCCTTCCTTTTCCATATACAAACAACATTTCTATGATAAATAAACACATTGTAAATGTGTCATCATTATCACAATTTGTAAAAACACAATCAATCTAATAAGGTTAGTCAGGTCCCAAAGTGGATTCAGCTAAAAAGAAATTTTGAGTTGAAACACCTGAGCCTTCAAATTGATCTACTAAACTCAACTTATTGACTGGAGTCAATTTGCATCACTGATTCAACCATTAAAAGTCACTTTTAACCTTTCATGCAAACTGTCAACTTTGTGCCAAGGGGTCCTTTGGCTAGCCTTAAAAACTGACTAAAACACCTAACTAAGTTTGAACATCAGACATGTTGATTCTTTGTTTTGCATCCTTGCGTCATTTCAAATTTTGTCTCATGATGACATCTGGTCAAAAGTTATTGACTGTTTAAGTTGCCTTTATGAAACTACCTACAAGCAAACATGCCAGAAAACCATAAATCACATTCAGTTTTGGCTTCAAAAACATGTCAAACTGACACTTTGGGGCATGAAAATTGGGGAATTAGTCATTGTCATGAGGAGATTATAAATTTGGGATTTGGTCTTATCACAAATAACTGAAAATTTTTGGCAAGCAGTCAAAGTGGGCTACTTGGATTTGTAGAACTAGGAACAATGGTAGGAAAGTGGTTTTTACAAATAGAATGGACCTGGGAAATGTGCAAATAGATTCATCAAGACTTGCAAACTGGCATACTTAAATTTTTTTTAGATTAGAACAAAATGATATAATCCATTTGATCTCACCTATCACAAATTAAAATTTATAACATCCCAAATAGGGGTACCGATCAATCTACATTTCTTGACACTAGCAAAAGTCCACAAATTGCATATGGAATCACATTCAAAAATTGATCAAATAGATTCATCATAAGCTCAAATAAAAAAAAAAACAAGTATCTAAGCTCTAGAATGTAGTGCAAAAAGAATTTTCTCATTTTGGTCAATTGGGTCAAAGTTATAACTGGTCAAACAGGGCCTCCCAAAATTCTAAACAATTTACATTAGCATGACAATAATAAACAACTGACTTTGAGGGAATCAAAACCTAGTAAAAACATGTCAAAATGACCTAAAATCTAAAACATAGGTTATCTGATATGGATATTAAACACTCCCAAAGTGTCGAGTCTTGAAATATTACCAGGAGCAAGATATTCACATGCAAACTAGGCCTCCTATCACTATTTGACATAGGCGAAAATGCAAATTTGGACATTGCTCAAAACAAAAATTCACATAATGACTTGCAATGAAAATTTATCTTCATGGAATGAGTGGATATATTGAATGTAAGGTGTTAGAAATATTAAACACCTCTTAGGCCTCAAAAGGACAGCTGGGTACACATGCATCAAATGCACTTTAAAGGGCTTAAAAGCTTGGAATGGTACTCAAATTGGGAAGGCGATTTTGAGTCCCAACAATTGGGATGGTTGATTTATTAGTATTTTCTGGACATAATTGTTTTAGTTGGAAGGAAAAAGTTATTGCCAAGTACTAGCTAACACCCTTAGATAGATGGATAGACAAAGATTGTGAACAAGTGACTAGAAGGCTACCTTCAGAACTATGTTTTGACACAACAATGAGCATGGATCAAATGGATGCATCTAGGGGAATACTATTACAACACCACTTACCACATGTCCATTGAGATGAAACCCTTCAAATTACTATACAAGAACCCCTTTCATTTGTTGACGTGGTGTTGGGTGATAGTCTCACACCAAGGGCTAGGGACTGGCTTCAGGAAGGGCAAGACATCCTTAGATGCTTGAAAGAGAACTTATGAAGGGTAAATAATCAACAAAAGATGTACATCATCACAAATTAAATTGAGAGAAGTTTTGAAGTGAAAGACTTGGTCTATCTCAAGCTCTAGCCATACAAGCGGTCCCCATTGAAGGAAAAAGGGAAAAAAAAATTGAAGCCACAATTTTATGGCCCTTATCATGTAGCTCACCGAATCAGTGAAGTTTCCTATGAGCCGAAACTTCCAGAGGGAAACCACATTCATAATGTTTTTCATGTCTCCTACCTAAAGAAATCCATGGGACAAAACATCATGATAACTGCAAACCTTCTGCCGCTCAAACAAGAAGGGAAGATCATATTGGAACTGACTGAGATCATTGATGCATGTGAGAAGACCCTGTAGAATAGTACTTTGAAGGAATATTTGGTAAACTAGAAACACTTATTGTTGGATGACACAACTTGGGAAGATGAACACATTCTATAGCATCAGACATTGCATTTTCTTGAGGACATGAAAAGTTTGGGATGAGAGGACTATAATTTTCTTGTTATAAAATAAATAAATAATCAAACCTTTGTCAATGGGCCAACTGATTTAGTATATCTCGGACCCATTTTTATTTAATTATTTTTGTAGGTAGGTGTGTCCATTAGCTATCTTTGTACACCCAAGGAAAGGTTTCCTTAAAAGGTATTTAAGCATGACTTGTAGGTAGTAATTGGTAGGAAATTTAGATTATATTTTCTTATACTACAAATTCGAGTTTGGATTCTTTGTTGTTCGCCATTTTGGAAGTGAAAGATTTTCCCTAATTGGTTATTCTAATTTCGGTGGGATTTAACCCTCATACTTTTTTGTCTGTATTGCTTGGCTTGGATCTAGTAAATTGGAACACCATCGTTATTTGCAACTATAAAATTGACTTGATACCAAATTGACATTTTTTTCATATTCAATATTTTTTGTGTATCTCATTTGGAAGACTAAAGATAATTGTCAATCTTGGCATCCATTCATACACCTTCCTTCATATTTTGCTCACCATACACTACCCATTATCATTGCCTTCATTGTACCCTCCACATAACTCCCTGTTACATTCCATATGATTGTCTCCTACACCATATGACCTTTCTCCCCAACTGTATGACTCTACACTCTTACCATATGCTCTCCCCTTCCCAACAGTACGAGTATATTTCTTGCAACATATAGATCTATTCAAAATACCATATGGTCCACCCTTCATTGCCACCAAATATCATAAGACATCTTGTCACCCAACCATCACACAACCTCCTTCTATGTAGAAATTCTTACAACCATACAGATACCCTTCGCAACCATACAAACTCTGTCTGAAGCTATTTTTGGAGGGCATAAACCATCAAGAAGATTACATGATGTGATTGATATGTGAATTTTGATGTATGATCATGTTAGCATGAATGATGGTGATATTCCTTTGGGGGTGTATCCCTCATTACTTAGTCCTGTGACCTTGTGAATTAGGTCATTATACATTGCAACATGCACATCTCGTAACCAAAACATTTCATCATGAACCCTACTCAGTATGATTTTGGTACAGTCATGATTATCAAACTCGATATAAAACATATACTTTAGTAGGTTCAACTCATTTAGGTGCATATAATTAGATTTCAAAGTTAGGTCATTATTATACATGACTCTTATGTCCTTGTGTATATCCTCATATGCTTTACTCTCAATCTTGTAGTGAATATAACTTCTAATATCTTCTATGTGAAGGACATTCTACGAGACTTGTGAAAATGTGCCTAATGGATCATCCACAAGAGAAATAAATGGATGTTTCTTAATACATATCTTGGCCTTTCACTAACATCATAAACCAACTATCTATCCATTGTATCTCTAACTATATGCACTGAAAACTTAATTTGAGCTCGATAAAATACCTTAAAAGTTATGTTTAGGGCTTTTTTAACATTGTGCTTTAAGAATTTATTTTTGCACTCCAAATTGCTATTAAATTGCTCTTTAATTCACTTTAGACACTTCACATGATCAAATGGTACTCACAATCTTGTTTGCAATCCTTAAATCATTTCAAATTGCACTTTGAATTAAATGCATATCTACCTTAAATTTGGAAACTAATTTTATTTATCAGTAACTTTATTTTCTTTGTCATATCTTCCTGAGATCATATCTTTTCTTTCACACTCAACCATAGCTTCCTTTCTATCTCTTCTACCTTTTGTTAACTATGTAACTTCTAATCCTTTCTCTACCATTAGTTCTGACCAATTGACACTCTATCTCTACTATAACTTCTAAATTCAGATCGGATGAGTCAGAAACAATTGCTGACTTCAATTTCTCATACAATACATCAAAACATTGTTCCTCCAAAAATATATAATAACTTTTTGGATCCTTATCTTTCACACATGCTTCCTTGAATTCATCAACATGTTCCTTGATTGCTTTCTTATGACTGTTATCATTCTTTCTATCATTTTTGTTGTTGTTTCTTCTATAATTGGGATTCCTATTGAAGTTTCTTCTATCCATTCTACAATATCTTACTATGTGTCCAAAGTTATTACATAACTGACATACATGTGCATTCCTTCTCTTATTGGTTCCATTCTAACTATCAAGTGCTTTGCAATTCCTTGCAATGTGTCCAGGATTGTTACATTTGTAACATACAAACTTTTTATTTTCTCCATCAGATGTTCATCCATCATTAGATTTTCTCTATGATCTTCCTCTTTCATTACCTACATTATGAAATCATTATGGAATTATTTGAGTTATTTTGGAAGATAAAATTCTCTGCCCATTGTAATACCACAAAATTGGCACATTGTCATGTTAACCAATTCTGGTCTATTCAATCATCCCTAAGTCTTATTTTACTAGGCAATTCTGATTCTGATTATTACTAATTGACCTAAGTGTCAGATGTAGAAAACCCTAATCTGCATTAATCACACTCTTCATTTAATTCCTAAGTATTGACTCAAATTAGCTACATTAAACCTATTGATTAAATTTAATTTAATTGTAAGTGTTCATACTTTAATTAAATTAAACTACTTCTTTAGCTAATGTGTGAAGGAATTAAACATATTTAATTTAATGACATAATATCCTTATTTTAATTATTGAATGTAATTTCTAAATTAATTAAAAATATGCACTTATGAGGTCATATCTTATTTTCTTAAATTAAATATTATTTTCAAATATTCTCTTCAGTTTAGGAATGGGAATTCTGAGTGATCTATCTTTCGAATTGGAATTGACCTAATCAACTTGTTCTCACACTCAGGTGAAATTCAATTAACTCTTCATCACACTCAGGATCTGAGTTAGTTAATGTCACCTACATAGGGAATCTTCCATCCTAACTGAATCTCATCTTCAATCTCTACCGTTCATCCCAATTGATCTCGATCTTTGATTGATTTCAGGAATTCTATTTAAGAGGTCTCCAATTCCTCAATAAAAAAGGTTGAATTTAATTACATCAAATTAATGTTGGAATACTCACTCACTTGCTCATATTTTTACAAGCTCTCACATTTTCTTGTATTATTAATGTCATATTAGATTAAAATGCACTCATATAGCATAATTTGCTTTTCTCTATTATTAGATTAAAATAAATTTCATATAGAATAATTGCACTTTCATATAGCTACATAAATCCTTCATACTAGAGGTCTAGTTGCCTACTTCTCATTTTAAGAGCAAAGGCAAAATCCTTCTAGTTAAAAGGCAACAGGTCGTATTGTTGGATTACTTGGATAAACAATTCAATGTTCATTCTAGGGTGATCACTCAGGTAATGATCGTGTTGAAGTGTATGTGAGGATTAGAGGCCCACATTTTAGATATATATTTTTGGCACCCACTGTGGGGCTGAGAAATCAAATTTTTTGGCCTCATTTACTCTATTTTCTACATTTTTAATAATTCTATCACATTCATCCATACAATTTTCCAAATTTTTGTGTGAGAAATCTCATTTTCACATGAAGAACTAAAGATTTCACCCCGTTGATTGCACTTCCTTGCACAAAAAAGTGCATAAATGTGCAATTTCTCGCACAGTGCACAACATATTCTCATGTGGGTCTGTGCATGATTTTGTGCAAAATCTTGCAACAACACATGCAAAATACAACTTTTGAAAATCTTTTTTTATCATTATGTTTTTTATTAATAGTGTTCTCTGAAGCATTTTTCTTTCCAATTTCTGGTTTTTTTGCAGCTTAACAGTGGTTTGCAAGACACTTGATGAAGAAACCTTTATATAAACACTTCAAACATATACTAACTGTGTGATTGTAGAATGCTTGTCAAAGATATGCATGTCAAAGACTTATTTCAAACCCACTTAAAATGCCATGTTTTCTTTTTTCTTTTCACACATAGTATAATTAGGGCTTGTGAACTTCATAGGGTGTAAGACATGGGAATAAGGGAGTATGCTCTTTACTACCTGGAAGTGATGCCCAAGAGTAAATCAGAAACCTAGAAGCCTTTGAAAGATGACACCTAAGAGAGGCAAGCAAGTTAGTGGGTCTCTAGTATGAGTCTTTTCTATGAAGGGGTGATGATTTCCTTTTAGGGAATCAAAATCTTGAGAAAGGACAAGTCTGGATTGATTAAGCTAACTCAATTATTACCATGTATTTCATGTTTGGGTGAGGTGATGAGGTAGAGGAGTATGTTCTTTCCACTTGAGGGAAATCAAAAACTTAGACCTTTAGATTTGAACCACCAATCCGAGTCAACCCTTAGAGGACCTACCGTACTGATCCAACCTCTGAGAATGACCCAAGTGAGCACACTCCTTTTTCTGTAGATTCCAAATCACTATAATAAAGAAGCTTTGTAGAGTGAAAGACTCCAAAGCCATATTAATTTCCGCTTCTTCATTCTAATATCACACATCAAGAAGAGGCTTTTTTTATTGCAGTGGTTGGCACCAACCCCAGTCTTGCTAGTCAAGTGTGTGCACTTTCAGATGCTAGTGTGGGCTGCTAGCCTCAACTTCACTTGTGAAGCCACTGAGGGTTAATATGAATGGAAGCCAAGTAAAATCCTTTTAGTTAGTAGCTACCTAGTTCACCTTTGAAAGGGGACATAATCTTTGTGCAAGGAGGGGGGAAGAATCTCTCTTATAGATACTCGCCATAGGCATGTACCTAGGTGTTGGAAGGTGGTATATGCACTTGACCCCTTCCACAAGGGTGTTCATTCAGTGTATATGTTATTGAGCCCTTAGGATACACCAAAAACACGGGTGCCCTCTGGTGGGGTGACATGGCTATTTGAGGTGAACACATACACGTAAGTTGTGAGACAAAGGTTTTGCCTTCTTTACCATTTTTGGTTTTAGGGATCAAGCGTGTCTTTTTCGAGTCTTAAACTTGTCCAAACTTGTCAAACAAATTGAAGGTCAGACTCCCCCATCCCTCCAAGTTGCTTTGTCCTTGGTTGGAATGTTTGTGACCACTACTTGCTTCTCGTGTCCATTTAAAAACAAACTGTCTTGTTCAAAACCAAAATGTTGTTTAACAACTTGAAAACCATCTTGCTATCTATCTAAAATCTATAAAAACAACCAATAATCTATCTAGAACTGTCTGAAACTTGCAAAATCTCTTCAAATCTAGTTAACATTTTTCAGTCTATCCACATTCTCGCACCCAGTTCTACAAAATTTCATGTGAGAAAAAACTTTGTTAACACTTCTTCACGTGGCCTTGTCCAGGTCCTCATGTGATCCTTTACAAATCTCCATGTGAGATCCTTTAAATACTATCTTTTTATGTCAAAATCTTGTCCTTTTGTCAAATTTTCAACTCTTCAAACGGCTCTGTGTAAGTCATCACACAAGAAAACTAGGCCAAAATTGTTATTCAAAATTTTTGCTTCCTTTGAGTTTCCTCACACAATTCCCTGGGAATCTTCGTGTGGGATCTTCTCCTAAAACTATCAAATTGTTCTATCATATCTATCTATGCTCTAAGTCTAGTCTATCACTTGCAACATTTTACCTCTTTTCTATCTGCAAACTGTGTCAAACAGTGGCTTCTTGCTTAGCTGACAACTTGTGACTTACACATAAACTAGTCTCATTTCTCAATTATCCTGTCGTTGTCCTCTTCTACTTGTCATACTTCATGTCATGATAGTCATAATATTTGGCTATTCTAGCCATTACTCAAATGACTCATACCTTAGTAAACAACACTCTTATCTTTCTTTTTGGGACTACATTCCAATGTGGTCCTTGTCTAGGTTTTGCTTTTTATCCTTGTCTATGACTATGGCAACAAGAAGTGGAAACATGTTTTATCCCCTTAGACTTAGATAAGGTAGAGCTAGGGGTCATAACTGTGATAGAGGTCACTTTCTAGTCTATACATAGTCTATCTCTAATTCATCTAGTAAGGAGACTTCATGATCTCCTTCACCTGTTAGATCACCTTATGTTCAGAGAACTTTCTCTATAAACTTACAACAAACTAGGAACCCCTTGTATCAAGAGGATCCCGAAACTACCAAAGGTCATACATCTCCAAAAAATATAACTAAATTCTTATTCAAAGGACCTTTCCAACCAACATACACTAAAACTTACCAAATTCCTACAATCACTAATCAAGAACTTGAACATGGAGAACATAGTAGGGACCAAGATCAAAATAGGAATGAAAAACATAAGGAACATTTTACTGATGAGACTGATAATAGATAATAGATAGATAATTTTATTAATGTCCAATAGAAGACCACAACATGGGTCTATGGGACTGGAAACTTACACCAAGAAGAAAGAAGACAAATGCAGCACCAAACGGTGTTTAAAAAAGAACAAGTACAACAAAAGAAGAAGAAATCAAGAGAAATCACAAAAAGGAATAGGTATTTGTCCTCATAGGGAAACATCCAACAATGAATAATCTATGTGGCTACCAAAGGCCCTATGATAAAGCTAATTTCTATGAGAGGAGTGTTGCTAGTGAGGAGATCCCCTACAGGGTCACACAAATCTAGAATGGCTCGTGTTAGGGATCCAAGCTCAAAGAAAATTGTTGTAAGGACAAAAAATTCCAAAAAGTCATGGAAATCTTACTTAATGAAGAGAAAAAGAAATACTTTCTCAAAATTTCTCAAGAGGGAGCCAAGCTACCTCATCACTTTAATGTTGAAACTATTGGGACTCAAAATTGCATGCTCATTTTGAGTCACAAGTTGTAGCAATTTCGAAATCTAGCTCCTATGAATGTTTTTCATGCATATGTAACCGACCATCATTTCAAGGCCTAGGTGGTGTTTTAGTTGTTTAACACCCTTAATTTGGCATATGCATGTGTTTCATATTGTTATTTTGTCATCTCGATTGATTTGGTGAAGTCCTATTTTGAGCTCGTGTCATATTTCACAATTCTGCCAAAGTGTCAAACAATGTACAGTAGCCCAGTTTTTCTTTGAATATCTTTTACCCAGAAATGTTTCATGAACCACCACTTTGGGGATGTTTAATATGCATATCAAAGAACCTATGTTCTGATTTTCAGCTCATTTCAATTCAATTTGATTAGGTTTCAGACCCCTCAAAGTTGGTTGTTTTCTATCGTCATGCATTTGTGTAATTGCCCATAAATCTGGTAAGCCCTGTTTGAATGATTATAACTTTGATCCAATTGACCTATAGAGAAAATTCTTTTTGCATTGCATTTTAGAGGTCACACACTTGCTACACTCCAGTTTTGAGCCTATGACAAATCCATTTGATCAATTTGCAAATGTGATTCTGAATGAAATTTATGACTTTTACTGGAGTCATAAAATGTAGATTATTCGATACCCCTATTTGGGATGTTATAAATCTTTATTCATAATTGATGAGATAAAATGGTTTGCACTACTATATTCTACTCCAAAAATACTTCAAGTGTGCCAGTTTGTAAACCTTGATGAATCTATCTGCACACTTTCCCATGGCCATTCCATTTGCAAAAAATACTTTTCTATTGATGTTTCCAATCCTGCAATTTTGAGTAGCCCACTTTGCATGCTCACAAAATGCGTCCTATTATTCATCATGAGTCCAAATCAAAGAATTATGTTCCCTCATGGCAATGAACCAATTTCCCAATTTTCAAACTTTCAAGCATTTGTTTGCCTAGGTTTCAAAGCTAAAACCAAATGTGTTTTATGGTTTTTTAACAAGTTTATCTACAGGCAATTTTGACTGGGCAACTTTGAATGTTAATATCTTTTGATTGAGTGATTGTCATGTGAGAAAATCTATTAGGGTGCAAGAAAGTGCAACAAAGAACCAATATTTTAGTTTTTAGAGCCGGTTATTTTTTTTATGCCAATTTTTAAAGCTAGGGAACAAGCCCTATTATCAGAAAATCATAGTTTATGAAAATAGGGTAAAACAAGTTTTAAATGGTTTTTCAGTACTTGATTTTGAATTTGGATAGTTCAAGAAGATCAATGGATCATTTTGCAATGCCAGTTGTTCAAAAACAATTTTTTTTAGCTAGACCCACTTTGGGGCCTGACTTTTTCCATTAGATCAACAATTTGTTGTGAAAGGGAAAATGTCTCAAAAGGTTAATTTGATTATGATCAACAATTTGTTGTGAAAGGGAAAATGTCTCAAAAGGTTAATTTGATTATGATCAACAACTTTGCTTTCATTTTACACATTTTATCATTAATTGGGATTTGATGAATATGTGGAATGAGGTGAGAGAAAGCCCAAATAAATATTGATTATTAATATGCTACTGTCAAATGTGGAAGTAGGCATCTTCCAAATGAGTTTCATCCTAGAGCGATGTAGCTTACAGTTTTATAAGTATTATGAGTCTACTATGTAGTATTAGAGAAACATGAGGAAGGAGATTGGTTGAGGTAGAGCATTCACATAAATAAAAATAGAGCACCCACATTAAGTGCTAGAATGGAAAGTGAGGGGAGATTTGCAAAGCAAACTATCACTACGTTGGATGAAGATGGCATTTGAAGGTAGCTGCAAGAGTTCTTGGGAGCTATCACGTCTCCAATGTTGAAGAGCGAGGCATCCACAGCACAAAAGGAGATGACAGTTGAAGACAAAGCCCCATGCAAGGGATCTGCAGAGTGTGGCATGATAGGAAAGAAACATTCCAAGATGAGTGTCCAGGCAAAAGGCAAAATTTGCAAATCTCCACCCATCTTAAGAGTGAATAGAAGATGCAAAGACTGATGGAGAAAGATGTGGATCCTCATTTGAAACTCACATAAACAATGTCTACGGTTGGTCTTTGTTTTAAGGTGAAGAGTAGAGCTCCATAGTAAGAGCAAGGGAAGACACAATGGAAACAAATTGCAGGAAGCCCATAACATTGGAGGGTCTATAGCAATTTTCAGCACCAGAGGAACAAGGTTGCAGGAGATATCTTGCAGTGTTTTAATACCACATGGGGGACATGACAATCTCTTTGGCTATTTATAACCCAAGAGACACAAGCGTTAAGTGTCTTCAAAAGCACATTTGAAGAACGTGCCACTGCTCACGTGGAGAGATAACCGTGGCCGTGTTGGTAGCAAAGTCAAACAAAGTTTTGACTGATCAGGTGTAAAAGAGAGAATGTCTTGTGTTAATTCACTAATGGTTTCATAAGTTCAGAGGGGAAATGTTGAGGTGCCTAGATATTATGCCAAGATACGCATCGGGAGATTGTGAAGGAAGGGAGAAGGTATTACGATGATACAATCAACATAGCATCAGGGTTTGAAATTTTCCAAGGTAAGATATCATGATGAGAATGGTGAGTTTGTCATATGGTTGGGGCATGAAATTCAAAGGATGAAGTTGCCAATTCTTGTTGGGAGATCGGAGGGTTTGTAATGAAGTTTTAAGATATTATGACAAGTCCATCATCATATGATCGTGAGTTAAAAATAAATGAATTAAGACACCACAAAAATGATGAAAATGATGAAAGTGATAAGTTCGTCATATCTTCAGAGTGGTAAAATATAAATGTTCAGATAATATGATAATATCATACGAGTGTAACATCTTAAGATTGTAGGCAAATTTCAAAATTTTCAAATAGGTGATGACGATGTGGGGCCTGCGCAAGTACATTTCCACAAATGTAAAACCAACACTTGGCACAAATGGAAAAGGAATACAAAATAAAGTTCAGAGATATTCAAGAAATTTTCAATGCATCATAAATTCAAATGATGAAAGATTTAAATAAATTTAAGATTTTATATAGTTTTGACTATATAGTTTATTTAATTTTTTCATTTTTTATACTCTGTTCATGGCCTAGGGCCTAAAATTTCAAATGCATATCAGAGGCGCAATTTTTATACAAATGCACACTATAATATATCATTGGAACCGGGAAGAGATGAATTTTTCATTTCTGCAATCAATTTTTATATAGGTATTCACCAAAAGCAACTACACGGGGAATTTGTAATTTTATGAATCCATGGTTTTTATAGGTTTTTCATGTTTTCTATTGCAAATATCAGTTGTGGTGACACTTGGCATGTTTGATTGTTCTAGTATGTGATATTTTGATCCCAGTCAAAGTATTTGGCTTCTAATTAGCAATTTGATGTATATTTGGTGGAAAATTTGGTAATTGTTGTTTCCTGTCAAGTTAGTTATATTTTCCATCAAGTTCTGAAGATATTTTCAACTTTGGAGGCAAACTGAGTGAGGATTTGATTTGCCAGTTTTTGGGAGAGATTAGAGAGATGTTTTTAACTTCTTGGGGAAGTTTTCCAAGGGGACACATGGTGGTTGTAGAGAAGATCTAGGAATTCATTCCTTGTCTATATCTTTCTTTGAAGGGTTGTTGGTTGGTTTTACTTCCTATCTATTGAGCAGTGCTCTAGCTATGAAGGCCAAACATCCACTCTTGTGCAAGTTTCTAGGTTCATTTCATGTATTTTTTCTCTAAGATAATGAAAATTGATGGTAGATCATGTAATATATCCTAAGTTTCATTTAGTGTTACTAGTTAATGTATTCAATCTTGTTAGGATAAACTACGGACATAAATAAAAACTACATGCAAATATAACCAATAACAGAAAAAAAAAAATAGATCACACAGAAATGAACACAAGGCACCAAGATTTAACGTGGTTCACCCAATCCCTGGGCTACGTCCACCAAACATCAAGTCTGATCTTATTACAATCCAGTGATTACAACCTGATTACAATCTGTAATCCCTTACAGCTCAATACCGCCACAAGAACCAATTTCGCATCACAACATTATGAAAAATACCCAACCCTAAGCCCTTTTATACAAGTATTAAACTGCTTTAGGGTTATAACATGTTGGCCATAATATGTCAGCTACCATGTCGGCCACTGCCCAAAAATTTCCACTATTTATGAAGTATGTACAGTACTTTCCTGATCGGTCACCACAATCTAACAAATCTTTCCAAGGATAAATACAAAAGGGAATTTAAAATGAATTATATGTGTTCTCTTATTATGTCTCCTAATTCTTCATATGATGTTAACTTTGTGATTGAATGAATAAGGTTCATTTAATTTAAGACAACTTGGATGAGTTGTGTGTCAGATTTTTTGTTGCTTTTAATTTAAGGAGTTAAGTAAATGCTTTAGTGATTTGATAGGGTTTCTAGATGTATGGAGGGGATGCGAGTAAGAATGGAGTTTGGGGATTTTAGTTGATAAAATTAATTGTAAGGTAATCAAGTTAGGTCATCTTGCTGATAGTGACTCTATGTTGCAATGAATAAGACATTGATTATTAAATCAAATGCAAGATGAGATGAAGGTCATTTGAATACCAACTTAGCACACAATTTTTTCAAGGAAGACCATGGATACATGAGATGTGAGTTGTGCCTTACACTTACCATCAATGTATAAAATTCCCATTTCATGGCTCTGAAGTCACCATACCTGCAAGCACTAGCCATACCTATAACATGCTGAAATCTACTAAAAACTTTGTACCTACTAATAGGGAATCTATAGACCATCATGGTAACAAGTTGAAGAAAATCAAGCAGTCACTCAAGCTGAAAGAAATTGGAATGGGTGAATATCACATAGAACTAGTCCTATCTTTTACATCTCTTCTTGAGTCTCCTCATCATTATGAGAGAGCATATGAAGTGAAGAGACCTTTTGTGTTGACACCCCAAACTAAGTACGATGGTACCTTTGTCAAAACTACTATACCTCTTGAGGAGGAAGCTAAAAATAGAGCTATTGCTACATGGATATACAAAGAGGAGACTCCAGTGGACCTTATATAATAGTCTCGTGAAATTGCTAAAAAAAAGTATGGTCCTGATTTTAAACACATGAAATGTTTTGGCTACAAGGGGACTAGTCCTATTGGATGCAACAAAAATGGTTTGATTGATTCTATCAAAGCGATAGCTAGAAGAAATCAAGATACGTCTGGTCTAAGCTTTAAGAAGATTCCCTTCCATTTAGTGATTAACAAATTTATACCAAAACCTAAGAGTTCATTTGAACATAAGTCACAAGTTGAGACTGATGACCATGAAGACAATGATGATGATGATGATGCTTAACCTTATCCAATTCCTGATGATCTGGCTAAATTCTTCGTAGAACTAGATGACTTTGTACCACAAGTTAGTATCATGGATGGTGATAGTGATTCTTCTGATGATACTATTGATTCACATCATACCCAATAAGAACAAGGAGAGTCAAATCATGCTTTATGCATTGAGTACCTTTGTAAAAATCCAGATGATGAAGGAGAGTTTATTCCCATTACTGTTGGGGAATTCTATAGTCTATCTCCTTACAGTACAAATTCTTGAGAGTATGAATTCAACTCTCTCTCAGAAGTAACTATAGACAAAGATATAGATCAAATTTATGTCTATGAAACCTCCTTAAAGTAGGTGAATTTTTTGGGGTTAAGTCAGATGAGTTCTATTCAAATAGTGTCCTCGAGTCTTCAATTAATGACGTTAGTGCTCAAAGGTGTTTGAACACACTTGTTGACAAAGTTGCTTTAAGTCTCAAATTTCTTGTCCAAGCATTTAATGATTATACCATGAACTTAATCAAAATTTCCACATCTCTTTCACTCACCCATCTAGAGCTCATAGACTAGAATTCTAATGCATCTAGTGAAGTCCTCACATTCCAGAATGACTATGCTCTTGCTTGCTACTTAAACATTGTCGAACTAGTAACATCTTCCACCACTAAACAAAGCATCAACATGACTAAAGTTGACATCAAATATCTTAGTCATAAAATAAAAAAAAGAAAAGAAATAGAAGGTCTGATAGTGAAAACCACATTGTGGTAGTGTCAAAACCTAAAATAGTAAAAATAAAAGATGGATCCAAGGGTGAAAACCTCTTTGAGGCCCCTATGAATGAGATATTTGATGCACTTCTTAGTCATTTTTAGGAAAGATCATCAATTTTGATAGAGCCAACACAACTGATCAACTTGGGAACAAAGGAGCATCCTCACATGATATATCTTGCACAATCTTTATCTCCAAAAGAAAAAGAGGAATTCATTGCCTTCTTCCAAGAGAAAAAGATAAACTTTGCATGGACATATTCAGACATGCTAGGATTAGATCCTAATCTCATAAAACATCATTTGTCTATTGCACTAGGAGTTAAACCAGTCAAACAAAAACTTAAGAAAATGCATCTTCATATTGCATTATTGGTCAAAGATGAACTGGAAAAGCTTCTAAAAGCTAGTTTCATTTGCA
Organism: Cupressus sempervirens; assembly: GCA_028749045.1. Taxonomy (NCBI): domain Eukaryota; kingdom Viridiplantae; phylum Streptophyta; class Pinopsida; order Cupressales; family Cupressaceae; genus Cupressus; species Cupressus sempervirens. Next base: position 114,021,483 of record CM053793.1, read on the forward strand.
CTATTAATTATGTTGAATGGATATGAAACATTGTTCCACTCTCCAAGCACAACAAATCTATCAGAGTCTATGTAGATTTCCAAGATCTGAACTTAGCATGTCTGAAGGATGATTTTCCACTACCTAACATTGATATGATAGTGGAAATGATAGTAGGATATGAAATGTACACACTCATGGATAGATTTTTTGGTTATAATTAGATCAAAATTGTACCAGAAGATTAGGAAAAGACTGCTTTCACTTGTGCATGGGGAACTTTCTATTGGAATGTGATGCCATTCAACTTGAAAAATACTGGTGCTACATATTAAAGGGCAATTACTACAATTTTTCATGACATGATGCATAAAACTAGGGTATAATTTAGTGGCTAATATTCGTAAATTGGCTAATTTTATATTTTTTTGGCTAGTAATTTGGCTAATAATTTAAGATTTGATACAACCTAAATCGCCATAGTTTTATAAAATTTGGTTATAGAATATTTAAAATCGCTCAATAATTTATTTTATTCAAAAATTTAAACTCAAATATTCGCCACAATATTTGTTACATGAATAGATTTGAGTTACCTAAATATAATATATTATTGGAGAAATTAAATTGAACTGACCAATAATTATCATAATTATTAGTTACTTTAGGGATATATCACCAATATTTATTTTTCACTATTGATTTAAAGTATATGTAATGATTCTCATAATATTCCATAAAGTAAAAAAATGTTCAATTTTGATTTGTAATATTCTATGGTGATTAATGAACTTCCTATTATTATTGAGATTCATCAATATTTTATACAAAAAAATTATGATTCAAAAATAATCGCTAATATTAATCATATTTAGAATTTAAAAATTGAGAGATTCGCCAATAGAAATAATTTTATTTTTTTAAGATCATGAGAGATTCGCCAATATTTTATTTCTTTATTTGGAGGCGGCTTTCTTAAAGTTTACCCTGCATAAAAAAATGGAAGACTATGTGGATGATACTCTGGTTAAGAGCACAAAATGCAACACTCACCTTCAAGACTTGGGACCTATCCTGGATTACATGGAGAAAATCAGTCAGAGACTTAATCCCAAGAAATGTGCAATTGGCATAACATCTGGAAAACTACTGGGCTATACTATGTCTGCATAAGGAATCGAGCTTGATCCAGAGAAATTTCAAGCAATCATGGACATGCCTCCATCTTGTAATATAATTTAGACGAGGGGATATAGGGAAGACTTCAATCCATTCATAGATTCATCTCACAATTGGCAGATCGGTCACAACCATTTACTAGGACTCTATGTATAACTGGAGCCAACATTGTGATCAAAGTATTACATAGATAAAGTAATACCTTGCTAATCCACCTATCTTGATGCCTCCTATCTATGGGAAGCCTTTGATTTTGTACATCTCAACAATAGAGACATCTCTGGATATCTTGCTAGCTCAAGAAGATAATGATAACAAGGAAAGACCTATTTACCATTTGAGTCACACACTAATCTCCTATGAAAGGAATTACAATATCATTGAGAAGGCTTGCTTGGAAATCATCTTTGCTTCCCAAAAGTTGAGACAATATATGCTCACACATACCACTCAACTAGTTGCTAAAATTGATCCACTGAAATACTTACTCAGCAAGGCAGCTCTAACATGGAGGTTGGATAAGTGGGTCATGATCATGAGCGATTTTGATATTCAATATATTGAATAGAAGGCTATCAAAGGATAAGTGATCATTGATCAGCTAGTAGAGGCATAAATGCAGAGTCTTCTTCCACTAAACATTGACTTTCTTGATGAATCAATTCTCATGCTTACACACCAAACTTGGGTGATGTTCTTTGATAGTTCCTTTACACAACATGGATCCAATGTTGGGCTATTGTTTATAGCACCACAAAATCATTCACTACCCAAGGCATACAAGATTATGTTTCCTTGCATGAACAACATTGTAGAATATGAAGCTCTTGTTAATGGTATGAAGATGGCAGTTGAATTGAGAGTAGATCAACTGAACATCTTTGGTGATTCATAGCTCATAATCAACCATGTCAATGACATATATCAAAAAAAGGATGAGAAATTGATCCCTTAAAAATGCATGGTGGATAACCTAAAGAAATAATTTGCTCATATCACTTTCCAACAAGTTCCTCAAGAAAACAAAAAAGTGGTTGATGCCATGGCTACTCTTGCTTCCTTATTATAGATGCCAGAGAATGATCTTCAACATGAGTTCCTAGTGGAAATGTTACTCTACCCTTCCTATGATACCCCTGAATCTCAAATGATCTATTCTATTGTAGGACATGACTCATCTTGCTACCACCATATATACTCCTACCTGCATGACCAAACCATTCCAGATGGTCTAACCTAGAATGAAAAACATCACCTTATTCGTAATGCTTCATGATATGTCATTATTGTTGAAAACTTGTTTAGGAGAGGTCTTGATGAAAAACTCCTTAGGTTTCTAGAACCTGATGAGTCTAAACATGCATTAATTGATGTCCATGAGGGCATTTGTAGATCTCACTCTAATAGCTTGACACTAGCTCACAAACTTATTAGAGCTAGTTCCTATCGACTGAATATGGAGCAAGAGGCAATCAAATACTCCAAGTCCTACAAAAAATGCCAACTCAATGGGAACTTGATTCATGCTCTAGCTAGGGAGCTAATTTCATCTATCACACTATGGCCATTCTAATAATGGACCTTTGATTTTGTGGGTGAGATTCACCTGTGCTCTTCAAATGGGCACAAGTTCATTATTATAGCTACAAACTACTTCACTAAGTGGGTAAAGGTAGTACCTCTCTCTATAGAAAATGGAAAAATTATAACTCTATTTATTATGAATTACATCATATGCAGGTATGGTGTACCTTCCTCCATTATTATTAACAATGGAGGACAGTTTAAAAATAAGGATCTTAAAGAGTTATGCAAAAAGTTTAGAATCATGGAACATTGGTCTTCTATCTATTACCCGCAAGGTAATAGTCAAGAAGAGGCATCCAACAAGGTGATCCTTAAGATCTTGCATCACATAGTTAACAAATCCAAAAGGGACTAGTACCTTTAGATTAATCTAGCTTTATGGGCTTACGAAACAAATATCAGAACTCCAATGGGTACAACACCCTTTTCTTTAGTATATGGAGTAGATGTTGTGCTTCCAATTGAAGTTGAGATTCCTACTTTGAGAATCTCCATGAAGGGCCTCATTACTAATGATGACTATAGAATATCTTCGCTTTAAGAGCTAGAATTGTTAGATGAACATCAATAAGTGGCATGTGATCATCTTTGAGCTTATCAACAATGTATGTCCAGAAGCTACAATACGAAAGTTAAGCCACCTGACTTCCAACTAGGTGGTCTTGTTATGAGAGAAAACCCTAAGAATCAACAACAATAGTTACAAAAATGGAAGTTTGAACCCAACTGGCTTGGTCCCTACATAGTTATTGTAGTGTTTAGATTTGGTGCTTATCGACTTTCTATAGCTGAGGGAGAGGTGCCCAAGGAGCCTATCAATACTCTCCACCTGAAGTGGTTCTATAGCTGATCTGATTTTAGAAGCTCCTTGTATATATCTAAATGTCCTAAAAAAAATCTAAAAATTGCAAAAAGTCTTGAAAAAAATCATTATCTTGGTGAAAACCTAGAAATAGGTGCCTTGGTAATACAAAAGAAAAATAAAAAAGAAGAAAAATACAAAAAAATCAAAAAGAGAAAAATACAAAAAGATCAAAAAGAAAAAATACAAAAAAATCAAAAAGAGAAAAATATAGAAAAAGAGAAAAGAGAAAAATACAAAAAAATTGCCATTGAGGAAAACCTAGAAACATACATCATGGTAGAAAAAAAAAGAATCTCTACCAAGAAGGTGAAAACTTAGTAAATAGGTGCCTCTTGTTTCAAATGCTATATCTTATAGTGCATCTTCTAGTTCATGTATAGTTTCTTTCCTACTTTAGTTTGCTACTTTTTCTCATGTATCCATGGATTGAATCTTGTCATAACTTAGGGGCAACACCCTATAGTGTCATAGGAATCTCTCACAATAGTCACTAGTTGTTCTAACTGCATCTGCCTATTGTTGCTAGTGTCACTTTTGAGATTCCTCTCATAGAAAATATTTTAAGCTTAAGTCACTAGTTGTTCTAACTACGTGTGCCTACTATCACTTTTTGTCACTTTTTGAGACTCCTCTCATGGAAGATCTCTCACATCAGTCACTAATTTTCCTAACTGTGTCTGTCTACTATGACTCTGTTTCCTACCAAGGTTCTTCTTACTAAAGATTCCTCTTTGACTTTAGTCACTAGTTGTTCTAACTATGTCTCTCTATTGTTGTCACCCTACTAAAGAGATTTATTTCATATATGTTCTGACCATTAAAACTTGACATCAATCCTATAACACAAAAACAAACTCAAAATGTTGAATTTGTTTGGAATATGCTAAGCTTTTCTTTGTTTTCTTTTCTTTATTTCTTTATCATGTCTCTTTGAGTAACTTGATGATGTCACTTTTGACTAGAGAACCGAGGACTAGGAGCATGATCTTTTCTTTACTTTCTATTTATGGTTTAGTTTTGATGATCTAAAGCATTCATATAAAAGGAGTGTCCACTACAAGAGCCTCCATCTCGTATTAGATGGCCATGTGTTCCTTGACTCCTTTTATATGGATAAATTAGTGAGGTTGGTTCTTCTCCTTGCTTGTTGGATTGAACTTTATGCTACAGTAAATCCTAATACTTGTCCTGCTAAGTGAATGTACAGGTCACTATGAGTATACCTAGCACACTTCTATCTTAGGTTACGAATGCAAGGGTCATTACAAACAGAATACTTACTGATTACTTAGAATAAGATAGATCTCTCATGTGTCTGGTGTGTTTGCATGCAAGAAACATTCTGGTTGTCCACACATTTATGATTTGATGATTATGTTAACTTGCTACATTAAAAGGGACAAATGTTCTAGTCATTCTAGCTTCTTGTGCCTCGAATGCTTACATTTAATCTCGAGAAAACTAGAAAATATGTCCTATTCATATTCCTATGATTGCAATGTCAGTGGGGATTGTATGACATATGGGATTTAGCTAAATACTCAGTGATGATAATTGTCAAAGCTTGGTAACTAGACCTAGGGTTGTATCTAGCATAGGGTTGCATTGCATAAGAACATGGTTTGATTGTAGATCTACTTGCATCCTTTGTTATGAGGAATTTTTCTCTTCTTCAAAGTATCATGCTTCTTCATGAATGCACAAGAATTTGATCTTCATCCTATTGATCTTCATGTAATACCTGTCACTATCAACACAAACATGGAACACTACATGAGATGTTAGTTCATTCACATTTTTGCATTACATACATACTATCATGATTCAACTCATCTACACTACATTCATACACCATATCAAATGTGCATTCATACATCACATCATATTTGCATTCATAATCATAAGCAAATAGATCTGATGTACAACAAGCTATAAAGATAGAAAGTGACACATGAAAATGGTACTTGAATCAAAATCTTGTATATATATATATATATATATATATATATATATATGTATATGTGTATATATATATATATATATGTATATGTGTATATATATATATATATATGTATATATATATGTATATGTGTATATATATATATATATATATATATACACACACACACATATACATATATATATACACACATATACATATATATATATATACATATACATATACATATATATATATACATATACATATATATATACATATACATATATATATATATATACACATATATGTATGTATATATATATGTATATGTATATATATATGTATATATATATATATATATACGTATATGTATATATATGTATATATATACGTATATGTATATATATATGTATATATATATACATATATGTATATATATATGTATATATATATATATATGTATATGTATATATATGTATGTATATATATATATATGTATATATATGTATGTATATATATATATGTATATATATATGTATGTATATATATGTATATATCAAAAGTGTACATCAATGCAAAACTAGACATTATTCAAGTGCTGTTGATCTCAAAAATGATATAAAACGATGTTGGCAAACCAATCAATATAGAGCCATATCAAAATCAAAGTAAATATGAATCTAACTCTCTCCTTCCTCCTCACCTCTCACTAGCAATAGAGGAGGAGGGGGTAGAGGAGGCATGTCTCCTCTGTCTGGTCAGCCATGCTCCCCTAAACTCTTATGCACATTATGAAAATTGAGGCACCTACTTGACCTCATCTGGTACAACTACTCCATAAGCTACAAAATAGTAAGCAACCCTGGCTGACTACAACCAGATCTCATCTTGCTGCTACTTTAATCTCTATTCCTTTCACTCTAACTACTCTCACAACCCACAGATCTCATGCTCTCGATCTACAATCTGGTAGTCTCTGATAGCCATCTATATTTGTAGCTCTCCTAGCTGTCACTATGTGGTCCATAAATGCTCTCTAGCTCTCCTTAGGGCCTCCTGAGTCTATATTAGGATATCTCCACCCTAGACCCTTATAGTAGGCTAGTCTTGCATCTCCTCATGTCCCTTCTTAGCCTACTCTATTGGCTACTCTGCCTCTATGCGAGGCCTCTGACATCTCCTCTAATGGCTCCCAAGGAATCCATCTTACCTTGAGGTCACTTTTGACCTAATCCACCCAGCACTAGGATCTACTTTTATCTACCACAGAGGAATAGGTACCTACCATGTCTTGTGTCTCACCCTCTCTTGTTGTGGCTATTGTGGCGGTCCCTACAGTGCCTGTCCTAGCTAGATTGATGTAGCTATCCCTACTAGATCTATAAATCATGGAAAAGGATGACTCACAAAATGGGCCTAATATGCAGGAGTCATCCCTTCATCTTCTACCACTGATAGGTAGTCCCACTATATCACAACCAAGTTGTGCACATCTATCATTGACCTACCTAGGTCCAATCTCGGAAACCACCCACAATCCAAATCTGTCACCAGTCGCATGTATAAATAGTACTCTTGTGAAATGTCCTATGGCTGCTCATACTATCATCATATGCAAGTCAATGGGAATCTCTCCATAATCTACACCGAGTGACCTATCAGTAGTTGAGAAGTGAACACATATCCTAGATCCTAGGGTGCATCATCCCAATCCTCTATCTCTCTCTAGGGCCACCATACTACTGCCACCAAGACATTGTGATGGCCTCTCCATTTCTTATTCTTCCCTAGAGCTATTTGGGTAACCTAGCCTCTATATCTACAAATATAAGGCTCCATAGGATGCCTCTTGTCTGCAAAAATAGGTCTAGTAACTAGCTAGTGCTCCCATGCCTAGATTTGAAGAACATAGACCCCAATGACCATGCTCTTCCTCTTGTGGCCTACTATCTAATGCATCTTGTGGTACGTGTAAGCGAGCATGCACTCAACCCATCCATAACTCTTTGGGGTCTCTAACATCATCTGGAGCATTCGACCCCATTCACACTCTAATCCATGCTAGCCTCTATTAGGAATCAATAAACAATTGATGAATATCCCCAACATTGTTGGCAATCTATGTGTGTGTTCGTAGGTGTGTACCAAATCCTCCCACATAATGACTCTTCCCATGATCAAATCCTCCTCAAATATGGCCCTTAGTGCCTTAGTGCCCATCTATGACATTATGTCATTAACTACTCTTAGCTCGTGGAATAGTTTATGTAGAATCCTATAGATGTCCTCTAGAGTCATTGTCATCTCTCCTTGGGGCAGATGGAAGGTGTTCATCTCCAAATGGAAATGCTCCACCAATGTAGTCAAAAGGCCATGATTCAACAACACTAGTGGAATCCAACAAAGATAGGACAATCCCAGTCTGTCAATGTGAGCCATATTGGCATCATGAAGCTGCTGCAACAAAGCTCTGTATGATGGGTAATAGGATCAAAATTTGACATTGGGAAATGTAACTTGTGAATAAAAACACATGTAATTGATTAGTCTCTACTAAATGAATAAGACAAAAGAAAGAACAAAATTACAATGTCAAATCAAATTTCAAAATTTTAAACTTGCATTTGACACCAAAATTTCGCACCAACATGCAAGTTCTCACGTGAGATTGCACACCTTCGCACAAGGATACGCTTTGTTGCATAAAGGGCGATCAATCTATAAGTGAAAAATAAAATAAAATTAGGGATATTCATGTGAAAGAGGGGTATCCTCTACACGATGAAACCCACAAAGCCACAAGATGAAGTACCAGCCTAGTACTTCTTTGCGCGAAATTTGATTAGCTTTGTGCGAGGAGAGACACCCTAGTGCAAGAAATAACACAACAATAAATTAAAAAGACTAAAACATGCTAAAACACCTCAAAACATGTGAAAATTCAAATGTGAAGCAAGGTTATTGACTACTCATTGGATGTCCATACTCCGTTGGCTGGCTATGTTGTGAAAGCTTGAATCAATGTCTCTGCATGGGGACCACCATTTTTGTCATAGAGCTCTCTTCTCCACAAAAAAAAAAGTGCAAATGAATTGAAAATGATAGTTTGGTCCCTTATATGGGATTTGACCTAATTTTTCAAAGTGCTTTGATTGGCATGAATATCAGCCTCCTGGCTAATTTGACCACTCTAAATCCATTTTTGCGATCAAATTCAAAATCTAACACTTAAACAACTCAAAATTGCATTTTAAAATTTTGGGACCAATCGAACTCTTGTGTAGTCCATTTTTTTGATACTTTGTGAATCTTGGAATCTTTTCAAGTCACATTTTCTTTAATTTGTTTCAAATTTTTGGAAAAAGTCAACTCTAGTCAACTTTGGTCAAACTTGGTCTTTTGGACCTCAAAATCACTTCAAATTGACTCCAAATTTTCTTTTGATCATTCTGATCTCTTCTATATTCTGTTGAATATCATCTTTCTTTAGTATCTCTTGATATACTACTCTCATCACTATTCTAGTGTGTCATCTTTCAATTTTTCTCACGAGGGGGTAGGATGATTACATCATTGAAGCATTTAAAACTAGCTTCAACTCACTCTGAATCTTATGTCCTCATCACTGGGGGCATCTTGTTCCCTTTCTATTTGGTATCTATGCCATCTATCTTATCTTTCAATTAGCTGATCAATATTATAGCAGTCCTTATTAGAGTTTGATGGATAGGTATCGAGACAGTCTAAACCCTAACTCCTGAGGATTAAGCCTCATTCTAGGGATGATTCTACAACTCATGATTGGATCTTGTTGTCTTTTATGGACTAGTATTTAGGTGTTCTATCTGGACTCTAAGGGATTAAGCTCTGTTTTGGAGATAATTCTAAATTCTTGCTAAGGATTAAGCTTCATTTTGGAGATAATCCTAACTTTTGTGGAGAATTAAGCCTCATTCTAAGGATAATTCTAAGCTCTTGCTTTCAATCACTATTCAATGGATAGTTATCAAGACAGTCTAAACCCCAACTCCTAAGAATTGAGTCTCATTTTGCAGACAATTTTATGAAATTTGACAATATTTGTGCTATCAATCTTAGTATCTAGGTGTTCTATCTAGATACCCTAAGGTTAAGCTCTATTCTGGAGATACTCTTTAAAAGCTTATCAATCTCAATATCTAGGTGTTCTATCTAGATCTCCTAAGGTTAAGCTCTATTCTAGAGATAATCTTTAAAAGTTTATCAATCTCGGTATCTAGATGTTCTATCTAGATCCCCTAAGGTTAAGCTCCATTCTGGAGATAATCTTTAAAAGCTTATCAATCTCGATATCTAGGTGTTCTATCTAGATTCCCTAAGGTTAAGCTTTGTTTTGGAGATAACCTTTAAAAGCTTATCAATTGGTCTACATATCATCAATTTTAGAACCAATCTTATTTCTTGATCTTTGCATCATGCTTCTGATTTCTTTGAATCAAATGTGCTACTCACACATTCATTTAAAGAGGGGAAAATGTAATACCTCGAAATTAGCACATTTCCATGTTAACCAATTTTGGTCTATTCAATCATCCCTAAGTCCTATTCTACTAGGCAATTCTAATTCTAATTATCACTAATTGACCTAAGTGTCAGATGTAGAAAACCCTAATCTTCATTAATCACACTCTTTATTTAATTCTTAAGTATTGACTCAAATTAGCTACATTAAACCTATTGATCAAATTTAATTGTAAGTCTTCATACTTTAATTAAATTAAACTGCTTCTTTAGCTAATGTGAGAAGGAATTAAACACATTTAATTTAATGAGATAGTATCCTTATTTTAATTATTGAATGTACTTGTTCAATTAATTAAAAGTATGCACTTATGAGGTCATATCTTATTTTATTAAATTAAATATTATTTTCAAATCTTCTCTTTAGTTCAGGAATGGGAATTCTGAGTGATCTATCTCTCAAATTGGAATTGACCTAATCAACTTGTTCTCACACTTAGGTGAAATTCAGTTAACTCTTCATCACACTCAGGATCTGAGTTAGTTAATGTCACCTGCATAGGGAATCTTCCATCCTGACTAAATCTCATCTTCGATCTCAACCATCATTCCAATTGGTCTTGACCATTGATTGATTTTGGGAATTTTATTTAAGAGGTCTCCAATTTCTCATTAAAAAATGTTGAATTTAATTACATCAAATTAATGCTAGAATAATCACTCGCTCATATTTTCATAAGCTCTCACATTTTCTTGCATTATTAATGTCATATTAGATTAAAATGCACTCATATAGCATAATTTTATTTTCTCTTTTATTAGATTAAAATGCATTTCATATTTCATATAGCTGCATAAATCCTTCATACTAGAGGTCTGGTTGCCCACTTCTCATTCTAAGAGCAAAGAAAAAATCCTTCTAGTTAGATGGCAATAGGTCACATTGTTGGATTACTTGGATGAAGAATTCAATGTTCATTTTGGGATGATCTCTCAGGTAATGACCGTGTTAAAGTGTATGTGAGGATTAGAGGCCCACATTTCACATATCCACCTATGTGTATAATCTTTGCTTCATAGGAAGGATAATCTTTGCTTAAATTTGATGGAAATTCTATTAAGTGTTCTATTCATAGCTCAATTAATGGTATTACTTCTTCCTATATAGTGTGAAGCTTTGCATAAATGCTTGTGATGTTCATTGTCATAGTAATTTGGTAAGTGTATTAAGTTGGAGGAAGGAGATAGTACAAAACCCAAATGGGACAATAGCTACATAACATCTGAGCATGATTGGATGTATTAGGGGGTAACAATGTTGTCGATGTTGGTCTTATTCCACCAATAAATTGGGGGTTTTACTCACAAATTTTTGTTTGTAAATGTTTACAAAAATGTTGTAATAGTAGATGCAATGCAATGGTTCCAAATGATGTGATTATTGAGTTTCCATCTAAATGCTGCCATGTTCAATCGTAGGATACATTTCTTAAAACATATATGTTTAAAATTGAAATTATACCATCACCATCATATTTTGATAACCAAACTAGGCATCGAGTGAACTAAATTTTTTTCCATTGTATAAATTATTCATGGTTTGTATACATAGTTTCTAAATAGGGCATAACAAGTAATTCTTTGTGTGTAGATCAATAAGGATTTGAAAAAATAGTTGTTTACCTAGGACTAGATGTTTATTCTCAGATTATGTTATATGCCAATTAATACATTTTTATGGGAAATTTGACTGTCACAACTGCAATTCAAACTACACATTTATTTGTTTCTTCCACTTCCATGTTGATTTGCAAGTGAGAAGGAAATGAATGCATGCATCTTGTCTTTGAGAAGTAAAGGGTAGCATCAAGGGTGGTTATGAGTAGTAATATAATTGTCTACTTTATTGCCACTTTTTTTTTTTGAACTGTTTAGATCATCATGTAGCATTTGGTTTGATGTTGGAATAATCAATCTAAGGTATTGATGTTCTTTCTTGTCTAACTAGGTCCTAAACTCTAAATAGAGTATGCTGTCTAATATGGTAGGCATGTATTGTTCATAAAACCATCAGGATTCCATGAACTCTTTCCACATATGATTCTTGAAACTTTTTATTAAAAAAACTTAGTAAAACTTTTTGGTGCAAAACCTTGATCACTGATTGATTTTGAAGATTGATGCCAATAGAATCTTGTAATTAGTTTTGGTTGTTCCATTTTGGTGTCAGTGAGCTGAAGATTTAATCTTAAACTATGTTTAATTATAGGTGTGATTATTTATTAAGTACTATATTCAATGTCATAATAGACACACATGTTCTTGTACCCATGTATTTTGTTTGCTAGATGTTGTACTCCTGGTATTTGTTTTTATTCTGGATACTTTTGCACTGATTCTTAGTATATAATGAAACTTCATATTTAAGGTTTTCTAATACTATCAAAATCATTAAGTCCTAAAATTTACCGAAACATCAAATTATAAATTAAATCCAATATAGTCATTATTAAGCAGGGCCTAAAATAGAAGAAACTAGATAAATTCTTCTGTTTAGCTATCTAAAATTTCTCGCCTTTGTTGGCTATGGTTACCTGATTAAGAGAAGTAGCTGCCTCTAAAATTATGACATTTAACATAGATATATGCGGTAATCTAAATGATTTTTATCCCCTTTATGGGATAGGTGAAACTAATTTTGTTTAACTCGAGTTGATGATGATGAATGCAACCTAGAACTTCATTTTTTTTATAAATTCATTTAATATTGATTGAAGTTCATTCAGTTATAGTTGTAAATTATTTGATCAATGTCTTGGGTGTCAAATGTATACATCCTTGATGGATGGGTGTAATAAGGCATAAGGGAGGGTAGGGATGGATGCATTTTGATTTTCTTCTCTCAGCCCATCAGATACTGATAGGTGGGATTCATGACATTTTGTGTCTTCTTTAGTAATGCTAGAAAATTTAGTGCTTGGCCAAGCCATTTATCTATTTGCATTTAGTTATGTTATTTTAATGTAATGGATATGTGTGTGACTATGCTCACTTTTATCTCATATATGAGTAGCTATGATTAAAATGTTACATATGGGTAGATATATTTTCAGTATATTCTTTTCATTGCATATGACTAGATGTTGTATTATTTTCTTTTTCCTACCATATTTTGTGATTAGGATACTAGGCACATGTATGGATTTAGTATGTTTAATGGCTACACTAGATCCATCTAATCTATCTTGTTCTAGGAAGCTAGGCTTCTCATGCCAACATCGGGCCTTTCTTCATGTCGAGAAGAACCCTAGGGGAGTAAATACTCTAGGTTGGTATGGTAAAAGTTCTCGGGCCACATCCCTGACTCATAAGTAGATGCATAATGTCTAATGGCTTTGGACACTAGATCACATAGAAGGACACATGAAATGGTTTTACAAAGTCTATATAATGATTGTACATTCATCTTAAAGATGAACATTATGATGTAAGTATGTAAATGTATAATGTATTTATAGAGATCATGATGTAATATTGATCATGCTTATGATGGTGATACGATGGATGCTTGATTTGTAGATCAAAATCTTAGTCATTATGTTGCATTATATTTAGTTCACAAACTAAATTATTAAATCTTGATTAATGATTAACTTTTCAACTCAATTTTTTATTTTTTAATTATGCATTTCTCATTTTTGTGTGATGTGGAAAATATTGAGTAGGAAATGATTCTTACATATGGTTCAGAGTGGTGTTTAATGCTGATCTCATTTTGGTTTTGACAAGGCAGTGACACAACACTTAAGTTATTACTTAATATAACCTAGTATCTGCCGAGTAAGTAGTGTATGCCGAGAAATATACATAGTTAGTGTTGAGCACTAGTATGTGCTGAGAAGATAGTATGTGTTGAGTCACTCAAGTGCCAAGAAAGTCATATATGTTGAGTGATTTAGATGCTAAGTAAAATAGTGGATGTTGAGTTATTTAGGAGCTAAGTTACAACATTAAAGATATAGTGAATGCCGAGCATCAAAGCTTTCAAGTGCTGAGTAAATAGTTTTTGGCATAGTTGTTTGTAATGCCACAAACTCCTATGTAAAATATTTTTGGGCTGACTTAAGGATTGCTTTATAATTATACAAGATATATACAAAGGTATATTGAGAATCCCTATGTAGTTCATTCAACCAATAAGAAAAAGGGATGTATTAAGTGGCAAAATAGATGAATCACAATCGTTGATTCCTACCTAACCCTATCTCACCTAAGTCTTCTTAAGGAGGGGAAACCCTAAAGAGTTTGTAATATGCAGATGAGAAGGGAAGGTCAAATCCTAAATGTAGAGAGAGAATTCATGGTGACTATGGAATTTACAATAGAGATATGAATTACAAAATCAGTTAGAGAGAACAAAGTAGAGTAGTTAAAGGATAGAAGAGATACATCTAATCAGGAGGATCAAGTACAGATTAGGAAAGAGGAGATCTAATATCTAGTAGAAAGGTGCTAACTGAAGGATCAAGGTTGAAACATTCAATAGGTGAATCAGTGAAAATCTGTTAACCGAGTAGTCTTAATAGGCTTTTGTAAATCCTTTAACAGGGTGCTTATTTTATTGCAAGTTTAAGTCCTCTAACAAGGCACACTTTTAGTAGGGTAAGATTTAACATTCTTTGTAAGCCTTTAATAGGGAATACCTTTCATAGGGTAGAACATAGCTTATGATCAAACAATTATAACCTTAATTAGATACACTTTACAACTGTAGTAGTGAAGATTTGTGGGACTCCAATTTTACCTTCTCATTTGAGGGTTTCTAGGTAACAAACTTATTGTGTTATGTGTTATTTGTTTCATGCCATGGATGAAAATGTGTAGTTATATATTTTAGTTTACATGTTAAATTGTGAGATGGATGTATGGTTAATGTTTCATGGTTAAAGTTTTGAAGTATAAATTTACCCCCCTCTCAGAGTTTACTTTCCCATTGTAAATTCCAACAATTAGTATCAAAGCTTTATTCTCTGAAAAAGGAAAGCTTTACAACTTTGAGGAAAGATCTTCAAGATGGAACTCTACGAGTTGGGAAAGAATATTGAGAACCAAAAGATTGAAATTAAACTTTCCCTACAAAAACTCATGGAAGCAAGAGATGAACTGCAACATTTATTGAAGAAGGAAAGAGATAGATATTAAGAAAAATGACACATATTACCAAGAGTAAGACACTACTAAATTGTTTGCAAATGGAAACTCAAGTGAGTTTGATGTAGTAGTTGCAGATCTAATGGAAAAGAATGATGTCCTAACTAAAGAGGTTAGAAATCTTAAGATAGAACAAGAAGTCCAATCAATATTTCTATGTGAGGTGATCGAGTAGAAAAAAAGCTAAAGAAGACAAGGTCATGATTGAAGGTGACAAAAGGACACTAACCAATAGACTAGAAGAGAAGACATCAGAGGTACATAGGAATGCTAACATGCAATTAGATATAATGAATCAATTAATGATTTCCAATCATGAACTGAATTGAAAAGACATTGAGATAACAACCTTGAAACTATAGAATGACTAAATGAGGAATGAAGTGAGAAAAGAAAAGGAATTTTTTGAAAGTTTGAACAAACCTATTGAAGCCATTAAATACTTTAAGAGACTAATGAGATCTCTTAGATCAAACAATGATACTACTAGATTGGGATATACCAACACTAAGGAAGGAGAATAATCTAAAAGTAGTGAAAAAAGAAACAAGGTAAGAACTATAAGGTCATACAAATTTTTTTTGTAGGAGCACCAATGCAAATTGGAACCCTAAGAAACAGTTCAAGGGTCACTATCATAAGTACAAAAAGCAAGGACATTAGGCACATGAATGCAGGACCAAGATCTTAAGTATAGATAGATTTGAAGGATATTGCCACAATTGTCAGAAGTAGGGACATAAAGCATATGAATGTAGATCTAATGCCAATTAGACATCAAACAAGTAGAAAAAGGTACAAAAAAATGGAAAATCCTTCCATTAGGATTACAACATAAGGTAAAATTATCACTATTGTCAAGAGTATGGATATGTTCCTGAGAATTGCATTAGAACACATTTAGAGGCAACTACAATAGATGGTTGAGTGAGACTACATGTTTTAATTGTTTGAAGTTTGGTCATATTAGCAGAAACTATCCAACGAGATCACCAGCATTGAGTAATGGTAACAATAAAGGTAACAAAAAGGCCAATGTTGAGAAGGTCAAAGTACAAATGAACAAATCATGGAAGAAGAAGAAAGATTACAACACATCAAGTTCATATGAGGTCACTTCATCCAATGGATTAGGTAATCACATCACCCCCAACTAGGCAATCAAAATTTATGCGTGGGATTGATATTTCAAAGTTATTTCATACATCAATTCCAAGAATCTAAGTTTTGAAAAGATAATATATGTATGAATTAAGATGCAATGTATTGGTTAGAACTTGGAAGAAATCTATAGTTTTGTTAGTTTTCATGTTGTTGCCTAGTGATGGAATTATATTAGTAGTGGCCAAGCTCACTGTGGTTGTTGAGCATAGTGGAAATCCTGTATAAGTCGAGTGAGTGGGAAATCCTATGATAGTTGAGCTTACAACTATATAAGTATTAAACATTTATTACTAAATATCAAGGGTTATATAGTCAAATTTTGACTCATTTGCATTAATCAGAGATCAAAGAGTACACAAAGAGCATAAGGGAAACTAAGGAGAAAGATTCAAGTATTTTGTAAACTAGATTTAACTGCTACTTGTCATCATTCATCATATTCATAAGGTATTTATTGAGAGCTAAATTACATTATTTGAATTCTTGTAAACCCTAGTTACATAAAATGGCATCTAGATCTTCTAAAAATGTTAGGAAGGAAGGAAAATAAGTTTTTAATGTATAATTAATTAGGAATGAAATTAGACAACCACCCTTTTGAGCTATTCTTGAGATAACATATAAGGGAGACTCATCTAGTGTGCTATTGATGATACCACCAAAGGTTTTAATGATACATGATGTTAGATGTTTTTACACTTGCAAGGTTGGAGGTATTAGAGACATGGAAATTATATCTATTTATATAGTAAACTATGTGCAAATGGAGTCTTGAGGGAAGAGAACAAAATTCTAGAAAGAAAAGGGTTAAGCCATGCCCTAGATTTCTCTAATTTATTCAAAATAGAATGGATTAAGATCATACTTAGTAGAATACATGATGACTTCATATGGTTAGAAAATTTACCTACTAAGATCACAAAGAGGATCATCCACCAAGTAATAGGATATCCTACCCTTCACAGACCTAAGAGCATGAGAAATGATGCAAAGGAAGTGATAGAGAAGAACATAGGGGAAGTATGGAATAAAAGAGGGATGTCCATAGACATAGTTTCTGATCCCCTCATTGATTTTGTTTTGACAATGATTTCTCACAAGTTCTTTCAATCTAGCAAATTGAACAATGTATCCTGCATGGTAGTAGATTTAGGATATAAGATTGTTAAGAGAGACCACTCCTATGACCTGGTCGAGTTACAACTTTAGCAACTATATGAAAAATTGGAGGCCATTAGGAAGGAAAAAAGTGCATCATACAAATTTGGCTCTTTGTTGGTTTGTATATACTTTTATGTACATAATACATTTCCCACATTTGGAAAGATAGCATGGAAGAAAAACAGGCCGATGATAGTGCAAATTTTAGAGTTGATAGTGAAACTAAAGATAGTTTTGAAATAGTGATGACAAGCTACTTTGAAGATTTTAAGAAATATATGAAGCAAAGACTAAGGATTACAGTGTCACTAGTGGAGAAACATTATAATGATGTTTTCTTCTTAGTTTATGCTGATTATACATATGTGCAAGAAGCCATACTTAGGGTTAGATGGCTCAAGCCATTGACTTATGAAATCAATGTGGATGGGGCATCTGTAACCATCAAAACATTATTAGTAGAGGGGATAGTCAAGAGTGCCACATCATTTGGAAATTATGAGGAAGGGAAGTCAAGAATAACAATAGACTTGAAGACAATTACTATGATTAGAAAGAAGAACAAGCTTATGAAGAAGCTTAAGAAGAGATTTGGTGAAGGGGGAGAAGGAGAAGGAGAAGAAGATGAAGATGAAGAATATGGCCAAGCCTTACCAATGCTCACATAAGGTCAAGGTGAGGACTAAACAAAAATTGTAGAAGATGCTAAGGAAGCACCCAAACTTGAGAAGAAGAAGAGGAAGGAAAAGGAGCCTGTAGTAGAAAAGCCAAAGAAAGTTGTGAAATCTATATTAAAACAGAAGCTAGCAGTACATGTTACCAAGGTTAGCACAAGGGAAGCTACAAAACAAGAAAAGGAAGTTGGAAAACCGAAGGGTAAAAGGACTATTGCTATTGCATAGTAGAGTCAGCTAAAAAAGAAAAAGAGAAGAAAGTATGTTGCTCCAACTAATTTAGATGAGGTGAAGACATATTCAAATGACATGAGTCAATTTTAGGTGGTAACCCATAGTCCCTTCTCTAACTTAGACAACTTATGTGATAACATTAGGCATAATGTTGATTTGTTAGGATTCATACATGTTGAATTTGATAAGTTAGGAAAGTTAGATATGAATAAGGTGGATGCAGCTATATGTGAGATTATGGCCACATTCAAGACCACACTTATTGAGATTTCCAACTCATTACCCAAAATTTTAGATGAAACAGTTGAGTAGAAATGGCAATTTAGTTTACAAACTAAAAGATAGATTAGGGAAACCACTTTAGCCCAAGTCATGTGTGAATTGCCAAAGAAAATGATAGATGAGGCTATGGAGTTACAGAAAGGTAAATTTACTCCAAAATAAAGAGCATTAAATATTTTGAAGAAGAATATAAAGGATTTGGTAACTAAGAGTAAAGCTATATGGAGATCTATTTACAAGTTACCCATTCCTGCTACAACTAAAAAAAGCAAGCAAGAAAGGCAAAATCCTAAGAAGGATGAACAAAAGGTAGTAGAGATTGCAAAAGATGTATCAGTCAAGGATGGTCATGTGGAAGGTATTGGGGAAATAGTAGGATAAGATGCCATAGCTGAGGATGAGCAATAGGATAGTCAAAGTGTCCTTGCAGAACAAGTGCTAAGTTCCAGTCCTCCATACATAGACAAAGTAAGTCAGTAGGACTTAGTAAAATCAAGGTTGTTTCTGACAATTTTTCTCAGAGCATCAATCCTTTGACATATCACAATTTGAAGAAGATTTTGAAGGATTCCACCATGACAGCTAAATTATGCTCAAATCTTGTATTGGTGAAAAAAAAGGAAATTGAAAAGGAAAAAATGACATCAATAGGGGAGAAGCAAATTGACACATCGAGTGTGCCCCCAGACCTAAAAGTTATAGAAGACCAAAACATAAGCACTGAATAATAAGGTGTTATCACTATTTACATTACCTCTAGTGCCATTCATTTCACATAAGCAAGCCTTATTTATAGTTGAGAAAGATGAAACATAAGTCAAACAAGGTCAGGAAGCAAGTCCTACACCTACATTACAAACTCAAGGTTAAAAGTAGGAAGAGGAAAGTTAGATTGACAAGTCTAAAAAATTGAAGGTGATTTTTGCTACAGAGGAACAAATTGCCATATAGACTTTGGTCACTCTACTAGTTTCTATTACTCCTACCAGTAGTCAAGTTCTTTAGAGGTCGAACACTCATGCCACCCCATTACAAATATCAAGGCCAAGTGAAAATACATCTAGAAGAATAAAACATATATCTTATGGAGATGTAGTTCTCAATGAGGTGATTGAACTACCCAATTTTGATCTTTCAAAAATCACCATTGAGAAAATGAGCATTCTATAGGAAGCTTTACATAGGAAGAAACAACAAGAGTTACTAAGAAGGGAGCCAAAGCAGAAGCAAGTTCTTCATGAAATAAAAGACATATTTCTTGATTCTTTTAGCCTCCCAACCCCTAATGAAGAGAAACCTTTTCTTGAGAAACTGGTACATATTGTTGAGAAGATTAGTGACGAAGACCTAGACTACATTGTTAAAATTCTAGAATGGTTTGAAAAGAAGTTTCACTCTAAAGTTCTTGAAAAGATTTCTAGTGCTATTGCACAAAGATAGGTTTACTTATCAACCAAAATGGAGGATGTGAAAAAGGTGTTGGAGAATATATTTTTTATATACACAAAGCTTTGTGATGTGAATTTATTCACACAAGAAGTATAGAGGGCTATTGAATGGTTGCAAGGAGATCTACAGTCCATAGGTACAACATTGAAACTATCTCCTAGTCAAAGCTGGACTCATTTTTAGATACTACTCTCTACTCAAGGTAAGCTAGAAACATTACATTCACAAGATGTAAACATAAAGGCTACCTTGATTAGTATCCAATCCATGTTGACCCCACACATGGAAGTATTGCATAAGGAACTAGCCTTTGCTGAAACATTGATGAAGAAAGATAATCAACTTTCAACACATTATGGCTTAGTTGACCTTGTTGCCCAATTAGATGTTCAATACCACTCTCTAGAGGTAGCATGAAATAATTGGGATGCAACACTGAAAATAATTATGGAGGTCCACAAAACATTCTTGGAAAAATACACTATAAGTGTACCACCCATGACATAATATGTCAAAAATGGGGATAGTGAATAAAAGGGGGATTATAAAATTTTTGTAGATTGACAAATGCATTTTATGGTTTTGAGTCAGGGGAGTACTCATGTAGAAAAAAGGGGACAAAAAAAGATCACACACTTACTGAACATGAGTATAAAATTCAATTACAAAAAGGAAATATCAACTTAGGGGGAGTTATAAAATTTTGGTGAAATAAGGTATGATAGTTATGTCATTAGTTTTGCAAATTTTGTAATTTTGTATGAGAGCCAAGTAATGTATATAGATTATTTGAGTTATGCACATAAGGTAGGTTGTATATGCATGAGAAAGTGTTTTTGCCACTCACGTCAAAGGGGGAGATTGTTAATCTTATTTTGGTTTTGGCAAGGCAGTGACAAAATAGTTAAGTCATAAGTTAACAGAACTCAATATGTGCCGAGTAAGTAGTGTGTGCCAAGTAATATACATAGTTAGTTCCAAGCACCATTATGTGCCCAATAGATGGTATGTGTCCAGTCACTCAAGTTTTTAGCAAGTCATATGTACTGAGTGATTTAGATACTGAGTGATTCAAGAGTCTAGTTGCAACATTAAGGATATAGTAAATATTGAGCATCAAAGCTTTCAAGAGTTGAATAAATAGTTTTTGGCATAATTATCTATAATGACACAAATTCCTATGTAAACTAATTTTGGGCTGACTTAAGGATTGTTTTATAATTCTACAAGATATATAAAAAAGTATATTGAGAATCCCTGTGCATTACATGCAACCAATCAGAAAAAGGGATGTATTAAGAGACAAAATGGATGAATAAAAATTGTTGATTCCTAAGTAACCATAGCTCACCTAATTATTTTTAAGGTGGGAAAGTCCTAAAGAGTTTACAATATGCAGATGAGAAGAGAAGCTTGAATGCTAAATGCAGAGAGAAAATTCATGGTGACTATGGAGTTTATGATAGAGATATGAATTGCATAATCACTTAGAGAGAATAGAGTAGAGAAGTTAAAGGACATAAGATATACATCTAATTAGGAGGATCTAGTACACATCAAGAAAGAGGAGATATGATATCTAGTAGAGAGGTCCTAACCGAAGGATCAAGGATGAAACATTATAATAGGTAAATCAGTGAAAATCTCTTAACCAAGTAGTAGGGTGTTGAAATCCTTTAATAGGGTAAGATTTAACAATATTTGTAAGCCTTTAACAGGGTAGATTTTTCACAGGGTAGATCATAACTTATGATCAAACTATTATAACCTTAATTGGATACACTTTACAACTGTAGTAGTGAAGACTTGTGGGTGTCATCCCCACTCTAGTTTTATCTTCTTATTGGAGGATTTTTGGGTAACAAACTTATTATGTTATGTGTTATTTATTTCATGATATGGATGAATATGTGTAGCTAGATATTTTAGTTTACATGTTAAATTGTGAGATGGATGTGTGGTGAATGTTTTATGGTTAAAGTTTTGAAGTACTAATTCACCCCTCCTCTCAAATTTTACTTTCCCATTATTAATTCCAATACTTTAAACCCTATGCCTTGGGATACTATGCTAACATGCATCAATGTGTATAGGTATTGAGTTATCACCATAGCCGCAAGTGCTAACCGTATGGGTGGATATAGTAGTGGTGCATGAGATGATGAACCTAATGAGAGGTTGGATAAGATATTGGCACTATTGACCTTGCAAAGGGATTTGTTACAACAAAAATCTCAAAGAATGGATACCTTAGAGCATGAGGCTAAAGGTAGACACATTAAGGAGGAGGCAAGGAAACATGATGAAGATCAAAATTTAGAAGCCTTGAGCAAGGAGGAAGAGGAATGAAGGAAGAAGCATGAAGATGGTTAGTTGGATGAGGCAGTTATGAGGTCTAACAAAGAGAAAAATGTGGAAGTTGACTGCTAAAGTGCTCTAGTTAATATTGATAGGGTGCAGATTCAGGCTAACTTGAGAAAAGATCTCAAGAAAGTCACCCCAACCACATTTCATGGTAGAAATTATAGGGAAGATGTAGAGGCATAGATTACTAATATGGACAAGTAATTCCTAGTTCAAAAATATGTAGGGAAATCCAAAGTAGTTTGGGCCTCATTTTAGCTGATGGGTGAGGTAGCTACATGGTGGGGAAATATGATGGCTGAAAATAAATTTTAGAATGGCAAGGTAACTTGGGAGGAATTTTTACAACTTTTCTACAAAAGATGGTTACCTCAATCATTCTATGATAAGAAATCATCAGATTTCTATAAGCTAGTTTAAGGAAACATGAATGTCACATAGTACCATGCACATTTTTTTCATTTAGTGAAATATACCCCTAAGTACCAACATGATGAACTATTTATAACCCATAATTTTGGCATGGGTTTGCAACTTGATATATACAATGAAGTCAAAATGTAGAAGCCTAAGACCATGGATTTTTCACTCTGTAAGGATCTCAAACAAGAGAAGGGATTGAAGGATGCAACCTCATCTAAATCCTTTAAGTAGAATTACAAGAGGAAGCATTATGATAATAGATCATAGTAGGACAATAGGTAATATCAAGATGACTGGCAAAGGGGAAATGGAAAGAAACAATAGATCATAAACATGAAGGAGAAAGGGCAAGATAATTCTAATAAGAACATGAATAAAGAAAATTGGAACAATAAGAGGAATCAATACAACAAGCACAACCAAAATGGGAATGGAAGAAATGGAAACAATAGGGGTGATTAGAACATGAATGATGATGTGAGATGTCTTAGGATAGGATGTTATGTATGCGATGGTAACCACTTTTTTGCTAGGTTGCCTCAACAATCTAACAAAAGGGATTTTACACCTCATCATATTCATACTGTAGTTGATCATATACATGCAAACTATCAAGCCACTCCTATAAAAATGACTAGTATAATTTTTGGTTACCCTGTTTCTATTCTTATAGATATTGGTGCTACTGAATTCTTTGTAGACCCTAAGATAATAGCTAAGATACCTATTAGGACTAGTTATATGATTGAACCTTGGACTATAGAATATTGTAATAGGGTTAAGCGTAGGGTAGAGAAATTCTTATTTTGTAGTGAGTTGGAACTCCCTAGCTTCTGAAAAAAGGTCAACCTATATGTAGCCCCTTTGGGCTATGTCATCTTAGGCATCAATTTGTTAAGTGAACATAAGGCCTTGGTTAACTATTAGGATAAGGTAATTGAATGCCTTGATGAAACATGCCACTTAGTGATAGTAAATGGTGTCAAATGACCACTTGAATTGAGACAAATTTTAGCTATACAATTGAAGAAAGAAAGGAGAAAGGGATGTTAGTTATGTGTGGTACATGTCAAGGATATGGAAGAGATAGCACCTTATCTAGAGGATTAGTCCCTTTTGTAGGAATTCATGGATGTGTTTCTAGATGATGTACTTGAACTACCCCCTAAGAGGGAGTTCAATTTCTCTATAGATCTTGTACCAGGAGCATAACCTCAGTCAAAGGTTCCCTAATGCATGACCTTTACAAAGATGTATGAGTTGGATACTTAGCTATAGAAACTCCTAGACAAAGGTTTCATCTGACCTAGCATATCAACATGGGGAGCTCCTGTAATCTTCATTAAGAAGAAGGATTGTACATTAAAGTTGTGCATCAATCATTGTATGCTAAATAAGGTGACCATAATTGATTGATATCCCCTTCCAAAAAATGATGAATTATTTGATTATATTAAGGAAGTGAATGTATTCTCAAAAATTGATTCAAGATATAGATACCACTAACTATAGATTCAAGATGAAGACATACCCAAAGAAAAATACATAATAAGTTATGTGCATTACAAATTTGTAGTCTTAACTTTTGGATTGAAAAATGTGTTAGCATGAATGCTGATCGTATTCCTTTGGGGGAGTATCCTAAGCATTTTTGAGCATGTGGCATAATTGACATGTTGCATTTATGACTATATTTTTTATTGATGACAACATAGTATGGTTTTTGTGAAGACTGGTAGAGTAGTAGACATAGATCATGGTTGTACAGAAAGTGTTTTGATGTTCAAGTGATGCGTTGTTAAGGACATGGTCCACACCATGTCCAGATGATGAGGTTAAGTTTACATAATGTAAGTCAAAGAAATATAGAAGATATGAGAGATTTATAGAGAGCAGTACAGAGACACAATACTTGAGAAGTAGTTTCTAATGATTTGATTGTATCTCCAAAAAAAGATATAATTAGAGTACACAAAGTTATACAATGATAGAGGGCAGTGTGATGATGATGTCAAAAAGTGCACCAAGTCTAGAATCACACATGTGAGAATTTGTATAGACTATGAGTCAACAATGTTATGAGATTGCAAAATAATTAATTATCTTATTCTAGTCCTATTATAATTAATTGGGAAAGCCTCAAGGCGAACTCAAGGAATTTTTTTGAGGACATGGTATTAAAGAAAGATGTTTTCCTTGGTTAAAATGTGATCAAGTTTGCTAGTAATCAAGGAAGTATGAAAAGGAGTTGAGTGTTTGGAAAATGTGAGTTAGCAATCCAAGGGTTTATTGGATGTAGAGTTGATGATCTCGTATTGAGATTAGAAGGAGCTAAAGTCCAATTGATAGGATAGAGGAAGAGGAAGGAAAAGTACAATTCAATTTTGATTTTTTTGCAAAGAATAATATAGAGATCATTTGGATAGTGGGTTCATTGGTCTTTCCTCTGAATCTATTTGGACAGTGGGTCCATCTACCTTCTACAATTCCTAATAGGGTTGGAATCTCCTAACAAGGATTCAAAGTCTCCTAATAGGGATTGATATGTACCGAATGTTTTCATAGACTTCTAATAGGGTCCATCTTCTAACAAGGAATATTTATATTAGTACATCACTTGGTAAACACCATTCTTACCGAGGTTTTCCCTCTGATCAAGGGTTTCCCTAGTTAACATATCTACTATTATTGTGCAGGGGTATCTTGTTGTGGTTTTTGATTATATTGCTCATTTGGTTAAGGTTTAATAAGGTTGAAAATTTTAATGATGATTGGATAACTAATTATGTTAGAATATATAGTCCACCAATATAAGTGGAGGGGGGGGGGGGGGGGGTGCATTAGCTGTCTAACTATTATCACAGTTATGAAATATAATCAACAACCATAAAAAGATGTTCATACACAATAACACCTGATATATTTGTTAGCATGAATGATGATGATACCACACTGGGGGAGTATCCTAAGCATTGAAGAGTATTGACATGTTTCATTCATCACTGTGTTTGTCATTGATGTCAACATAGCAATACATATGTGAAGACTAGTAGAGTAATTGAGAGAGATCTTAGTTGTACGAACAAGGTTTTTATTGTCTAGTGATGCATGGTCATGGACATGTTTAGTACAATTTCTTGGTGATGTGGTTCAATGTGCAATAAGTAAGTCAAAGATGTACTTGATTTACTGAGACAAATATAGAGACAGAGTGCTTGGAAAGTAGTTTTTGATGTTTGTATTATATCTTTCATCTAATATTTAATAAGGAGATGCCTAGTCAGACATTGACAAAGGACTGTTGGATGATGAAATTAGCAGATGTGTTGTTAATCTCAGATTAGTTTTGACATATGAGTGGCTAAACAATTAGTCATATTCATAAAGTACATGCTAAGTAAGTAGTATATACTGAGCATAAGTTATTAGCTAATGCAAGCTGAATATAATATATAGTATGTGCCGAGTAGATAGTTAGTGTTGAGAAACTTAGTATATGCTGAGTGATTCAGATACCAAATGAATAGTGGATGTTGAGTCATTCAATAGATGAGTTACAAAATTGAAGATATAATGGATACCAAGCATCATAGGTTTTAAGTGTTGAGTAAAATTTTTTGGACATGGTTGCTTGTAATGGCACAAACTCCTATATAAATCATTTTTGAGATGACTTAATTATTCTTTTGCGATTCCAGATGATAAGAATGAATCTATATTGAGAATCCCTATGAAATACATGCATCCATTTAGATTGAGAGATATTTTAAGTGGTAAAATGGGTGAATCACTATTGTTGATTCTTACCTAACCCTAAGTAGCCTAGGTCTTCTTAAGGAAGGCACATTGTAAAGATGCTAAAGTGAAAAAAGAGAAGTTTGTATGATAAAGAATTCATGGTGACTAAGGAGTTTTGAATTGAGACATGAATTGCAAAATTAGTTAGAGAGAAAAAAGGAAAGTAGAGAGAGGAAATAAGTGATACATCTTATCAAAGAGGATCAAGTATACACTAGTAGAGAGAAATTCTGATATCTAGCAGAGAGGTGCTAACTGAAGGATCAAGGCTAAGATATTCTAACAGGTGAACCAATAAAATCTCTTAACCAAGTAGTCCTAGTAGAATTTTCTAAATCCTTTAATAGCATTCTTACTTAATTTTCAAGTTGAAGTCCTTTAACTACACACACTTCTAATAGGGTGTTGAAATCCTTTAATAGGGTAAGATGTAACAATCTTTGTAAGCCTTTAACAAGGCAAACCTTTCACAAGGTAGATCATAGATTATGATCAAACATTGTAACCTTCATTAGATACACTTTTGAACTATAGTAGTGAACATGTGTGGGTGTCATCCCCACCCTAGTTTACCTTCTCATTGGAAGGTTTCTAGGTAACCAAATATCTCGTGTCATATATGTGTTGAATTTTTATTGCTTTCATGCAATGGATGAATATTTTTAGATAGCTATTTCAATTACATGCAAATTGTGAGATGGATGTGTGGCGAAAGCTTTAATGGATAAAGTTTTAAAGGAATGATTCACCCCCCACCCCCCTTAAAGTTGACTTTCCTATTGTATTTCCAACAATTGGTATTAGAGATTTGGTTCTCTGAAAAGGAAAGCTTTGTAGCTTTAGGGAAAGATATTGATGATAGAAGTCTACAATTTGGGAAAGGTTATCAATAATCAAAATATTGAAATACAACTTGTCCTACATTAGCTAAATGAAGAAAAAGATGAGTTGAAGTGCTCAATAAAGAGAAGGAGAGATATAGCTATTGAGGATAATGAGACACATTACCAAGAGGAAGACACTACTAAATTATTTGTAGATGGAAACTCAAGTAAATTTGATGCAACAATTGTAGATTTGATGGAAAAGAATGGTGCCCTAATTGAAGAGGTCAGAAATCTTAAGATAGAACAAGAAATCCAATCAATATTGCTATGTTAGGTGATCAAGAAAAAAAAGAAAAATGAGGAAGACAAAGTCATGAATGAAGATGACAAAATGATACTAATCGAAAGATTGGAAGAGAAGACATTAGAAGTATATAGGATTTCTAGCATGCAATTGGAAACAATGAATCAAGTGATGATTGCCAATCATGAATTGAATGGTAATGACATTGAGATCATAACCTTGAAGTTACAAAATGAACAACTAAAAAATGTTCTAAAAAGAGAAAAATAAATTGCTAAAAGTTTCAACAGACCTAATGAAGCTATCAAGTACTTTGAGACATTGATGAGATCTCCTAGATCTAACAATGATACTACTAGATTGGGATACACTAGTACTAAGGAAGGAGAATCATCTAAAAGTGGTGAACAAAGAAGAAACAAAGGTAAGAACTACAAACCCACTTGTTATATTTGTGGAAAGTTAGATCATACAACAAATCTTTGCAGGAGTAACAATACAAATCAAAACCCTAAGAAGAAACTCATGAGTAACTATCATAAGTACAACAAGCAAGGATATCAAGCATATGAATACAAGACCAAGAGTACAAGTATGCAAAGATTTAAAGGTTACTACTATAACTATTAGAAGTATGGACATGCAACATATGAATGTAGATCTAATTCCAAGTTGATATTAAATAAGCAGACAAAGGGACAACACAATGGAAAACCCTATAATTGGGATTACAATAAAAGGTATTGTTATCACTATTGTCAAGAGTGTGGACACAATGTTGAGAATTTCATTAGAACACATTTCATAAGTGACTACAATAGATTGTTGAGTCAAACTACATGTTTTAGCTATTTGAAGACTGGTCACATCAAAAGGAATTGTCCAACAAGGTCAAAAACACCTAGTAGTTAATTCAATAAAAGCAAAGGGAAGATTGATGTTGAGAATGTCAAAGTGCATATGAACAAGACATGGAAGAAAAAGGAAGATTGCAACACATCAAGTTTATATGAGGTCACTTCATCTAATGGATTGGTTGATCACATCACCCCCAACTAGGCAATCAAAAAGTATGTAGGACTGATATTGCATTAATATATTTTACATCAATTCCAAGAATCCATGTTCTAAAAAGAGTATATATGTATTAATTAAGATGTAATGTATTGGTTAGAACCTGGAAGAAATCTATAAGTTTGGTTAGTTTTCATGTTGTTGTTTAGCATGAAATTTTTTTAGTTGGTGCTGAGCTATTAAAAGTAATAGTATTGGTTGAGCTTGTTGTGGTTGCCGAGCATAAAATAAATCATGTGTAATCTGAGTGAGTTGAAAGTGCTATGATAGCTGACCTTATAGGTGTGTAAGCACTAAGCATCTATTTGTGATTTTTAAGGGCTATATGCTCAATTTTGACTCATTTGCATTTATTCAAGATCAAAGATAACATGAAGAGCATAAGGAAAATTGGAGAGAAGGATTCAAGAATTTGTGAATTGGATTCAATTGCTACTCATCACCAATCATTAGATTCATAAGGTATTTATCATGTGCTGAATTACACTGTATGAATTGTCACAAATCCTAGTTATCTGATACAGCATCTAGTTCTTCTATTTCTATTAGGAAGGAAGGAAAAGAGGTTTTATATGTTCAATTAATAAGAAATGAGATTACACAACCATCCTTTTGAGCTATTCATAAAATTGAATACAATGAAGATCCAATTGGTGCCTTATCGATGATATCACCAAAGGTTTTGATGATACAAGATGTAAGATGTTACACTTATAAGGTTAGAAACATTAGAGAAATGGAAATCAGAGATTTATATGGAAAACTATGTGTTGATGAAATGCTAAAGGAGGAACACAAGATTTTTGAGAGAAAAGGGTTAACCCATGCCCTAGATTTTCCAAATATATTCAAAACAAAATGGATTAAGATAGTGTTGAGCAAAATACATGATCATTCAATATGGTTAGAAAATGGCCATAACAAGATCACTAAAAAGATCATTCAATGAGCAACAGGCTATCCTACCCTTGAGAGACCCAAGACCATGCAAAGTAATGAGAAGAAAGTAATTGAGAAGAATACAGGGGTTGTATGAAACAAAAGAGGGATGACAATTGACATAATTTCTGATCCCCTAATTTCATTTGTAGTGAGAATTTTTACTCACAAGTTCTTTGAATCTAACATATTGAACATTATGTCTTGTATGGCTATAGATTTGGCCTACAAGATAGTAAAGAAGGACCACTCTTATGACCTTTTCAAGTTACAACTCTAATAGTTATCAGAAAACTTCAGAGTCACAACAAAGACAAAGAGTACACAATGTAAATTCAATTCATTACTAGTTTGCATATTCTTTTATGCACAGGACACATTTCCTTCATTTGGCTAAGTTGCTTGGAAGACTAATAGGTCTATTGTAGTTCAAATTAGAGAATTAATAGAGAAACTTGTGGAGAACTTTGAGTCAGTCATGAAAAGTTATTTTGAAGACTTTAAGAAGTCTATGAAACAAAGGCTGAGGATACCAGTATCTCTAGTAGAGAAATATTATGATGATGCTTGTTTTCTAGTTGATGCTAATCATACTTATGTTCAAGTAATTGATCCTAGGGTTAGATTAATCAAGCCATTACCCTATGAAATTAATGTGGATGAGGCATCAGAAGCCCTTGCAACTTTTAATGCAATGGAGCCTAGTGGGATTGATCAATGGACGATCACTAGTCTGAAAACCCTATTCACTGAAGTCCTCCAACCAAATGTCTTGGTAAGATTATCAAAATGTGCAAGCACCAATCAAAATTTCTTCAAGGATGATATTAGGTTATCGCAACCTTGAATTGAAACAAGGAAAACCCTAATCACTAGAGAACCCTATGGACAAAACAACTTATCACAAGTTTCCCACAATGTACAAATTGACTCGATTTGGTAAAATAACCCTAAACTTCATGAAATGTCTAGGGGAGACACATACTCATGAAAATGGTCTACTTAGGTCAATAATGGAATGATCCAATGAATAAAATCCAACTATGCAACTTCTAGCATATGGTTGCTTTGTTAAGTCACTCACAAAGGCTAGTAGCCCTTTTTGGTGAAAACCAAACTTAAAAGGAAATATATTCACACAAAATAAGGAAAAAAATTACTATTTTGGACACCCTTTTGGCACTTACAAAACATACCAAGGCACCAAGGTTTTATGACACATACAAATGGTCTTTTCTTTAATTTCTCACCTAGGGAATTAGGCCTCCATTTAAAAAGGAAGTACATGTTCTAAGATTCCATCCTACAAACCAATGATGGGAATATGTGAGGGAAGCCCTAGAAAAGTCACAAACCTAATTCCAAGGCTTGATGCCAAGTTTGGTTGAATTTGTAGGAGGCGTTGCATCCTTTTCCTAGCATGTACATGGGTCTTGCATGCCTAAGGCATCAAATTTATAATTTGTACCTACAAATTCCTAAAAGAACTTGAATCTTATAGTACATTGAAAATTATAGGATTTCACCAGTGGCTATTAGATTTCCATGGTGAAATCCTTCTCTATGCTTGAAACTCCTTCAAAACCTTAGGTTAGCAAGAAATCCGGACCTACTTGTGCAAACATGTGAATATCTTGAGTTAAGGAATAGATGGAGACTTCAAACTAGATTCATTGGAAATATTATTCATCTACTGATCTAAAAATGTAAGTGCAAATGCTAGATGAATTTGTACAAATCCATACAATGCATGACAATAGACTGATTGCACCAAAAATAGGGTATTTTATTGATTTGAGAGGTGAAAGTACATTATTTCTGCCTATCACCTACCTAAAAGGTCTTATTATAGGCATTCCAATGGTCATAACAACATTTCAAACTTTTTATGGCCATTAAGGAAATTTTTGCAGTATTTTGCAAAAAGTTGCTAAAGTTGCTTAACACTTTTTAACAATTTTTTCAATTTGTGTAATTTTTGCAAACTTGCAAATAGAACTAATAAAACTTAGTCCAAATGACCCAAATAGGTCCTGAACATGTTAAAACATGAAATAAATAAAAATTATAAGATTTTAGGCCCTTTGGACATGTTTTACCATAGTTGACCAAGGGCTTATAACTTTTCCAATCTTAGAACTAGGTCTTATAATTTGGTCTAGATGCCTCATTGATTGATCTAACCTAATCCAGGTGTTCTTATCACCTTGTTGATTCATCAATCATTGTGGGTGCTCCTACAATATACTCGCCTTGACTTCAAACACTCAAGTTCCTACTTGAGGGCAATTGCTCCACATAAGTACCATGTTGTTTGACTTGGTCTTTTGTCATCTAAGTTGCATCAATATTGGGGAGCCCTTTCCACTT
This sequence comes from Cupressus sempervirens, assembly GCA_028749045.1. Lineage (NCBI taxonomy): Eukaryota > Viridiplantae > Streptophyta > Pinopsida > Cupressales > Cupressaceae > Cupressus > Cupressus sempervirens. The sequence goes on from CM053793.1 coordinate 114,053,809, forward strand.
GACTAAGTATTGCATTTACTTATTCATTCTTATATATTTCATAAACTTGGTGTCCAAAATCTCTTCTAACTCCACTAGTTTACTTTGAGGGAGATCGGTCACACAGTCTTCATCATGGATGTCTACTTGCTCACCTTGTTTACTTGCTAAATCTGCTATGATTTTGTAGGAGGTGAGACCTGCAACATTGAAGAGTGGAGAAATTTTCAAGGTAGAGGGAAGAGAGATCTCATATGAATTTTCACCCATCCTATTGAGTATGCTGCATGGTCCAACTTTCTTCATCTAAAGTTTGGAATATCTACACTTAGGTAGCCTCTCTTTTCTTAGGAATTCCCAAACCTTCTCTCCAACTTTGAAGTGGATTTCCCTTTTCTTGTTAGTATGCTCCTCATATTTTAGTGTAGATCTCTACAATTATTCTTTGATCTCATTTTGCACTTTTGCAATAAGTTCTACCAATTCTTCTCCTTATGCACTAATTTTGAAGTTAGATGGTAGTACTACCAGGGCCTAATGGTCCCTTGGGATGAAGATTATGCACTGTTTTGAAAGGTGTCTTTCTTGTTGACCTATTCATAGAGTCATTAAATGAAAAATCTACTTGAGGTAAGAGTAGATCCAAAATTTGAGTATATTATTTCTTGATGTAATGGAGCATAGTGGGATTGATCAATGGATGATCAATTGGTCCAAAAACCCTCTTCATTGAAGTCCTCCACACAAATGTCTTGGTAAGATGATCAAAATGTGCCAGCACCAATCATAGGTGCTTCAAGGATGATATTAGGTTATCAAAACCATACATCCAAACAAGGAAATTCTAATCACCAGGGAACCCTACGAGCAAGACAACTTATCACAAGTTGCCCGCAATGCACAAATTGATTCAATTTGGTAAAACAACCCTAAAATTGACTAAATGACTAAGGGAGACACATACTCATGCAAATGGTCTATTTAGGTCAATAATGGAATGTTCCAATGACTAAAAGGCAACTATGCAACTTCTGGAATTTGGTTGCTTTGTTAAGTCACTCAAAAAGGCTAGTAGCCCTTTTTGATGAAAACCAAACTTTAAATGAAATATCTCCACACAACTTAGGGAAAAATTACTTTTTTGGAAACCCTTTTGGGACTTACAAAACATACTGAGGTACCAAAACATATTGAGGTACCAAGGTTTGATGACACAAACAAATGGGCTTTTATTCAACTTCTCGCCTAGGCAATTAGGGCAATTAGGCCTCCATTTACAAAGGAAGTACATGTTCTAAGACTCCATATTGCAAACCAATAATGGAAAAATGTGAGGGAAACCTTAGACAAGTCACAAACCTTATTTCAATCTTTGATGCCAATTTTGGTTGAAGTTGTGGGAGATGTTGCATACTTTTCCTAGCATGCATATGGGTATTGCATGCTTAGGGCATCAAATTTCTAATGGGTCCCTACAAGTACATTCCTAAAACCACTTTCATATTATATTACATTGAAAATTATAGGATTTCACCAATGATCATTATATTTCCATGGTGAAATCCTTCACTATGCTTGGAAATCCTTCAAAACCCTAGGTTAGTAAGAAATCCAAATCTACTTGTGCAAAAATGTGAATATCTTGAGTTAGGGAATAGATGGAGAAATAAAAATAGATGAATTGGAAAGATAATTCATCTAACTATTCAAAAATTTAAGTTTTAATACTAGATGAATCCATACAAATCCATACAATACAGGACAATAGGCTAATTGCAGTAAAAATATGATATTTTATTGATTTGAAGATTGAAAGTACATTATTTCTGCATATCACCTACCTAAAAGGGCTCATTATAGGCATTCCAATGGTCATAAATAAATTTAAAACTTTTTATGGCCATTGGGGAATTTTTGGCATTATTTTGCAAAAAGTTGCTAAAGTTGACAGCTTTTTAGTAATTTTAGCAATTTCTACAATTTTTACAAACTTACAAATAGAAATAATAAAACTTAGTCCAAATGACCCAAATAGGCCCTTAACATGTTAAAACATGAAATAAATTGAAATCCTAAGATTCTATGCCCTTTGACCACATTTGACCATAGTTGACGAAGGGCTTATAACTTTGCCAATCTTGGAACTAGGTCTTAGAATTTGGTTTAGATGCCTCATTGATTGATCTAGCCTAATCTAGGTGTTATCAAGACCTTGGTGATTCATAAATAATTGTGGGTGATCCTACAAAAACTTTATTATAAGAGGAAGTAGACAAGAGTGCAACCTTATTTGGTAATTATGAGGAAGCCTAATCTAGAATCACAGTAGATTTGAAGACAACTTTTGTGGTGAGAAAGAAGGACAAAACTATGAAGAAGCTTAAAGAAATATTTGGTGAAGGTGGAGAAAAAGAAGAAGAAGAGGAATATTATGAGGATGGAGAAGATGAGAAACCTACTCAAGCTCTTCTTGCACTAACACAAGGTCAAGGATATGACCAAGAAGAAGAGGAAGTTGAACTTGATGAAGGTGCTGAGGGTGAAGAAGCCAACAAAACACCTAAAGCCTTCAAAGAAGAAGAAAAGAAAATATAAGGAGCCATAAAAAAAAAAACAAAGAAGGTTGTGAAGACAACAAAAAAATACAACAATACCTATCAGTAGGGCTAGCACAAGGGCTACTACAAAGAAAACACAAGAAGCTGAAAAACCCAAAGGCAAAAGAACTACTGCCACTGTAGAGAAGAGTCAACAAGATCAACCAAAAGGGAGGAAATATATAGCTCCAAATGAATTAGATGAGGAGAGGTCCAAGTTAGATGAAAACAATCAATTGCAAGTGGTAAGCCACAACCCCTTTTCCAATTTAGACAACTTGTCTGATCATATTAAGAATAATGTAGATTTGTTAGGGTTCACACATGTTGAGTTTGACAAACTTGGAAAGGTAGAAATGAATAAGGTTGAGGAATCTGTATACAAGATCATGGCCACATTCAAGACCACACCTATTGAGCTTTCCAATTATCTACCCCAAAATCTATATGATAGAGTTGAGTAAAGGTGGCAATACTATTTAACCACTAAAATGAATATTATGGGGACTACTCTAGCTAGAGTAATGCAAAAATTGGATAAGTCATCTATGACTAAGGCCATTAATAAATACAAAGGGATATTTTCTCCCAAATATAGAGCCTTCAATATTTTTCATAATAACATTAAGGAAGTTTTCAAACAAAGCACCCAAATATGGAAAGTGATCTATGGGTTGTAAATAGAAAAGACTATTGACCAAGCACCTAAGGAGGTAGGTGAGGAAAAAGATGACCAAGAGGTAGTGAAGATTACAAAGGATGGATCTGTCAAAGATAGACATGAGGGAGGCATAGAGAAGAAAGTAGATGTAGAGGCTACAATTGAAGAAGAGCAACAACAAGATCAAAATGTACTTGAGGTACATATGTCGAGTGCCAGTCCCCCTCATGTGGAACAAGAAAGTCAACATGAAACTACAACAATAAATGATGTTTCTACTAACACTATGTAGAACATCCATCCTTTGACAAAGGATGATTTGAAGAATATTCTACAAGATTCAAATTTAGCTGCTAAACTTTGCACTAATCTTGTATCAATCAGTATAGATGAAATTAACAAGGCATCAATAGGGGAGAAACAAAAAATTGACACATGTAGTGTACCCCTCGAATCTATAGAGATGAGGTCTAGAAGTAGAACTGGATGTCACTATTGACAATTGGTTAATGCAAATATGTAACTACTATCATTTATGACAACACATGATGTACATACTTACAGGAAACCTTAGAAATAAAGATACTTAGCCTTTGGTACTTAGAAAACTATCTAAGTATGAATTTGGTATACATTAGTGTATTGTTTTGTTTGTATCTTATTTCTAACGTCATATTATGACTACCAAAGTTAGATGGAGATATTATACATGTTGATGATGATGTGCATAACATCAAAATTTGGTATGAACTATATGAAAATGAATATTTGTGTTTTAATGAAATAAGACAACAAAATTAAAGGAAAGGAATTATTTTGTTTACAAAATAATTACTTATCCAATTAGGGCCGACATCCTAGATGTTTACTCTAAGTTGGAAACGTGTATTATAGTCTTAGCCAACCTAGCAAAAATTTGTGTAAAGGCATGGTATTTATGCAAAGGATATATTGTGATAAGAAGTTTAATTTATGATGTAAGTTATGCAGGTATTGTGACATGTGAACTTACTATGAAAGCAATATATGAAAAGTTTGTGAACCTATCTCAAGATTTGAGATTGAACTAAGAAATAATCTATATTCTAGAAGTCTGATTACTTGTTTGGATAGTGAGCTCTTCTTTTAATTGGAAGTGCATGTTTGGGTAGTGGCTCATCTTGCATCTATCGTACTACAACTCCTAACAAGGTTGGCACAGCTCCTAACAGGGTTGAAATATCCTAAGAGAGATTCAAAGTCTCCTAATAGGGGCTCCTTATATTGAATTTTCTCATTGACTCCTAACAGGGTCCATCCTCTAACAAGGAACTTATATATCAGTATATTATCTAGTAGGTATCATCCCCACCAAGGTTTCCCCTTGGCCAAGGTTTCCCTAGTTCACAAAATATGATGTTATGAGTTATCTTTATGCATGGTTACTATTATTTTTCATCATTACTTTATTACTTTGTTATGTAGGTTTAAAGGAAGAAATAATATCCAGTTGGTGACTAAAGTTTATAGATTACTGATTCACCTCTCCCTCTCAGTAATTCCTAATTCTAACAATTGGTATAAGAGAACAATTACTTAGAAGATTTTTAACAATTTGAGTAAGATCCCTATGGATATGGAATAGTTGATGAAGAATCTTGAAGGGGCACTTGAACAAATTGATCTCCTTACTAAAGAAAGAGATAGCCTTAAGGATATATATGAAGACTCCAAAGTATATATTGGACAATTGAAGGAAAATATTGAACATCTCAAATCCAATCTTGAATCTACTAAATCTAAAAGTAGTGATGTTGATTATTCAAAACTAAATACATAGTACAAGATCTTGAAGCATGAATTGAAGATTATGAATTTGAAGTTGAATTTGAGGAGTGATCCTAGAAAAATTGAAACTGATTTGAAGACTAAGAATGCAGATCTTAGAGCAAGTTTGACAAAGAAGACATCTAAGTTTTAAGCATTCAAAGAAGATCATGAAGAACTTCAACAATACAATACTATTGTGAAAGGTGAATTAACTCAATGCAAGCAAGAACTTGAGAAGCTTTATTCTAGTAGAGAAAATCTTCATGATTCAATGTTAATACAAAGACCTACTTATGATGATTGGTCTTGGTTATCTATTTAACATGTCTATGAAGAAACTTGAGATTAGATCAGATCCAAAAGAAAAAAGATAAATCTGATGATAAGATTGAATCTAGTCAATGTTTTGATAAACCTAAAGAAGTTGAGCAAGACAAGGAAGTTGAAATTTTGGATGTATAAAATCAAGTGGAATCTCCTAAGGAAATCGGGTATGAATTTAAAGGTAACTGTTTTTCATGTAATGAAATAGATCATATGAAAAGAGATTGTATAAATAAGTCATTTAATCATGTCAAGGATTTTTATTGTCATAATTGTCATTGTATGGGTCATAAAGCAATTGATTGTAGGAAATCTAAGTATGATAATGATAGAAGAAATAGAAGAATGTATAGAAATACTAACCCTATAGATAGAAGGAGATCTAATGAAAGAACATCAAGAGAATGAAGAACTTATAGGAAAGAAGATAGTGTGTGTGTTATAAGTATAATAAATTTGCACACATAGCTCAAAATTGTCATGCACCTGATGATCAACAAAATCCTAAAAGTAGAATTCCAGTATGTTAGTTATGCAACAACTTTGGAAATATAATAAAGAATTGTAGAATGAATACAAACTTTGGAGATAGAAGGAACAATGAAAGAAACTTTGGAAATAGAAGGAATAATTGAAGAAATGTCAGAAACTACAAAAAGAATCATGAGAGGAACTCTGGAGCTAAGAAGGATAATCAGGAACACATAAATGTAGTTAGTGAACTTTGAGAAGAGCTCAATGAGGTATTTGTAAAAGGATCAGACATCACAAAATAAAAGCTAGAAGATGATGAGATAGGAAGATCAAAGTCACTTACGAAGTTTGATTCAATAAAGTTGAATTAAGCCTATTCACAACATCAAAATCTAAAAACTTCATCTGGAGATCAAACAAGAGGTAGAAAAGTTGGAGAAAGGTGTATCAAGTTAAGTTTAGACTTTATCTAAGCTCATGTGTAATTTAGATCTTATATAAACTAGTTGTGAAGGAATTAAGAGTCACTATTATTACAGAGTAAGTCAATTCTATAGCAGAAGATGAAAACTATGATTTTGCTAAGAATTTCATGAAGCAAAGTTTTATGGAACTTTTGTCATGATGGAAGAAATCCATGGAAAACCTCGAGTATCATTTGAAGATCAAATATAAGATCTTGAGCATATATTTGATTACAGAATGTAATTGATAGCTTTTTAGTGTTTGCAAAGTATGTAATTAACGCAAGTTCAAGTTGAAGGAATAAAATGGAGTATAGAATTGATTACTACATCATTGCAATTACATCCAAGGAAAAGAACACTCAGAAGCGTGATGCAGGAGCATCCTAGGTGTAATAGCAATCTTGCGTCACCCAAAAATATTTTTTATTTCAGTCTTTTCTATTTTAATAAGGACTCATAGACATGGTATTTACTATTTATGGAAACTTGCTATTTTTAGTAAGTTTTTCATACAAAATTAGGATGTTCTCATTTTCTACATGAAGGTTCATTTTGGAATTAAAATCTTGCCATAAAAATATCATTGCTATAGCTTAAGTATCAACGAAGTTATTGTAGATTTTCAGTGGAAAAAGTTGTAGAAAAATCTTCAAGGTCACCACTAGAGGCCTTAGAGTGCCCACATGAGGTCCAAAAAATAGAAAGAAGGGTGCTTGCACCATTTTAAACCTATAGATCATGAGTTATATTTTTGAAAAGTGTTTGTAATAGCCAATCAGAGCAATGGTTTGAGAGTTGTGGCCTTTGGAAGTTGGGCTATTAGAATTTCTAAAATAATTTGTCAAAAATGTATTTAGTTAAATCTATATGTATTGTCAAGGTCTACCAGCCCTAGGTATTAAGTTTGAGCATCTACAAAAGCCCCGGGTGATATAAAATTGTCTATTTAAGAAAAGCCCGAACATTGTCTAAGACAACTCTGGGTGGTAGTTCACAGCTTAATCTTGTAGATTATTGTAATGAAGGTGCCCATGTGGGTTAGCATATTGTACTTGTGAATTATATAATTATGCATTTGTGGTGCAAATAAGAAGTCCATATTCTGTTCTCACATTTTTTATTGTTTCTTTGTTTACCATTTATGGGAACTTGCTATTTTTAGTAAGTTTTGCATAGAGCTTGGAATGTTCTCATTTTCTACATGAAGGTTCATTTTGTTGGAAATGATTGAAAAGATCATGAGGAAAGTTGTTAGAATGATCATATGGAACTGGTAAAGAATTTTCTCAATCATTGTTTTATCATTGATGTCAAACTTGCTACTTGCAGGAATGACAATTGCTTTAGTGATCCAAATACTATTAGTTAGTTGATTGACAAGAAGGAGGTAATCAATAAGATGTAACTAGTACACCAAGAGAAAGGTTGAAGTTATGATGTTGTAATGAAGTACAAGGATTAGCTAAGCCATTGATGAAAAAGTGTGTTGATGACATACTATAAGACATAGAGAATGGGCACACTGAAACATATCAAAGATGAAAGGTTTTTAGCTAAGCCATCTATAAAGCCTAACTAAAGTTCATTAGAGAGAGGGAGCCGAGAAAGCAAGTAGGTGTCAAAAAGATTCCTAGTTGAAGCCGAGCAAGATCAACATCAAGTGCCGAGTAAACTTCAGATGCCGAGTGATACAAGTGCTGAGTAAACTTCAGATGTTGAGTGATACAAGTGCTGAGTAAACTTAAGATGTCGAGTGATACAAAATTTATCAAGTGTCGAGTGAAATTCAGGTGTCGAGCTATTAAGGAAATAGATGCCGAGCATCAGAAAACCAATAGTGCTGAGTAACACAGAGGTGCCAAGCACCAGTAAATCAATAATGCCAAGTTGCTGCATTATTTTGAAAATTGAAGATTTGCCAGATCTAAGCCGACAAGGTTGTTATCTAGAAGTTTGTAAATTAAATGAAAGATAAGAATGATGAGCTGGTGGCATAGAACACCATGTAGAATATTTTTAAAAGATACAATTGATGAAGTTTTTAATAAAAACAAGATATGGGTTAGATATATTGTATCCTACCTAATCCATTTGAAATCCTAAAATTGGAGAGGGAGAATTGAGTGGAAAAGGAAAATCAGATTTCTATTTAAGGAGACATAAGTTCATAAAGAAAATAGAGAGAGAGAGGCGGTCAAGCATGAAAGCATAAAATGCTGAAGGAGGTGCTAAGGAGGAAAGAGAGCATAGTTACTCTGTTTCAATAAGAAGACCCAGATATGGATGCATTGGTATGATGAGTAGGAAGACTCAAGGAGACGAAGCTTGAGAAGAAGACAAGCAGTTAGAGCTGAAGTGATTAAAGCCAAGCAAAAAGATAGAACTAAAGTGTCATCTAAAATCTGCAAAGTATGTTGTAAGTTGTATCAAATCAAAAAGCCATTATAGTTACTCTCTAGCAATTGTAACAGATAGTTTAAATTCTATGGACTTAGGTTGGTTTAATAGCCATGAGGTAAATCCTTTAATAGGGTGACATTCCTAGTGAATGTTCAAAAAGTCCTTTAACCAGGCCCATTCCTAATAGTTTGGTGAAATCCTCTAACAAGGTCATATTTAACAGTGTGTTGTAAGCCTTTAACAGGGCAGGCTTTTAATAGGGCATCACTTTAGAAGAGTGAAAATCAAGTAGCATGTTACTGGTGGTTTTTCCCAAATTGGGTTTCCATGTAAATCATTGTGTCATGTGTTGATTTTTCATGTTTTATCTCTGCACGTTGATTTATTGTAACTTGCTAATATGGTCGATTTAAGTTTGGATGGATGAAAAGTGTATGGATTCATTAAAAGTAGAGAAAAAGTATTATTAGAGCATTTGGACCTTGAACAACTAACCCCCCTCCCTTTCAATTATTTTAAAGAATTCTAACAATTGGTATAAGAGCTAAACTGCCTATAAGCAGAAAAGATCAAAATGCCTAAGAGAGAAGTTTCCAAGCTCAACAAAGACAACTTTGTTGCATAAAAAAGTTTGATGACGTTACATCTTGGATCCATAGGAGATTATGCCCAAAATTTAATTGTCACTGAACATGTAGATCCAACTGGTACTCTTACTACAGAAGACATGAAAAAAGAGAATGATTGATGAGGATGATGTCAATCAAATTGAAACTCAACAACAAGTTTTAGTTTCAGCTGACTCACAACTAGTGAATGCTAAGTTGCATTCAGAAGCCGAGTTGTAGAATGAAGGAAATGCACAATCTGATTTTGAAGTTAGTACATATGAAAGAGATGAAGAACAACCTAAAAACTTAGTACATAGTGACCCTGAATCAGAAATATCAAACATGGAAACAAGGACAGAACCAAGATTATCCAAATATGTAAAAAGACATCACCTTGCTGAACAAATAATTGGTGACAAAGATGCAAGACCAATGACAAGGAATAGACTAAGACATGAATCATGTATGATTATCAAATTTGAACCTAAAATAGTATATGGTGCATTACAAGATGATGACTAGTATAAAGCTATGGAAAAAGAGATTGATCAAATAAAGAACAAAACTTGGAGTTTGGTTCCCAGACCAATTGACAAGAATGTGATTGGTACCAAATGGGTAGTCATAAACAAGCTAGATGAGAATGGTGAGATTACCAGAAATAAAGCTAGACTAGTATGCAAGGGTTATGCTCAAGAAGAAGGACTAGACTATGGGGAAACATTCGCCCCTGTTGCTAAAATGGAAGGAGTAAGAACTTCACTTGCATATGTTTCATATAAAGATTTTAAAGTCTATTAGATGGATGTAAAGTCTACTTTTTAAAATGGTATACTAGAAGAAGAAGTATACATTGAACAACTGAAAGAATTTGTTGATGAGAACAACAGGGATATGGTTTGTAAGCTACATAAAGCGCTCTATGGTTTGAAACAAGCACCTAGAGCATGGTATGAAAGACTTCACAAGTATCTAGTGCAAATAGGATTTGAAAGAACTGATGATAACATCAACATGTACATCAAAGTAGAAGAAGGTAAGGATATTATTGTATCTGAAATATTTGTGGATGACATAGTGTTTGGTGGAAAGGAAGTGCTTTGAAAAGGCTTTGCTGACAAAATGAAACATGAATTTGAAATGTCTATGTTTGGAGAAATAAATTTTTTTGTTGGATTGCAAGTACATCAACTAAAACATGGTATATTTGTGACACAAACAAAGTACATCAAAGAGATTCTTAAAATGTTTGGATTGGAGGAGTCCAAACCAGTCAGCACACCAATGGCAACAGGGAATAAGTTGTCCAAAAATGATGAATCAGTTGAAGTCAATCAAACAATGTACAGATCCATGATTGGAAAACTACAATATGTTGTACATAGTAGACCAGACATATCATTAGTAGTTGGAATAGTGGCTAGATTCTTTGCTAATCCCAAAGAAAATCATCTCATAGGAGTAAAAAGAATAATGAGATATCTTAAAGGAACTGATAAATTTGGTCTATACTATAAGAAGAATGGAAAATTTGAGCTCAATGCATATATAGATGCAGATTGGGGAGACAACATTGATGATAGAAAAAACACAAGTGGAGGTGCATTATTTCTAGGAAAAAGGCTAGTTACCTGGACTAGCAAGAAACAAACATGCACATCTCAGTCCACTACAGAATCAGAATATGTCATTGTTTACCTAGATGATATTTTGATCATTAGTAAGACATTGGAGGAGCATTTGATCCATATTTACAAGGTATTTGATAAGTTGAGGGAAGAAAAGTTGTTGATAAACCTAAGGAAGTGTAGTTTTCTAAAGAAGGGGTTGGTGTACCTTGGATTTTTAGTTTCAAAAAAATGTCTAAAAATGGACCTAGAGAAAGTGAAGGCTATCCTTGAATGGCCTACTCCAAGGAGTGTGATAGAGGTAAGATCTTTTCATGGACTAGCTAGTTTTTATAGAATGTTCATAAGAGGTTTTAGTAGTATTTGTGGATCCGTGATTGAAACAATGAGAGGAGATAGGAAAGAATTTAAGTAAACTATAGGAGAAAATAAGAGTTTTAATTTGTTGAAATAGAAAGTTATTGAGCAGCTTATTTTAGCACTTCCTGATTTTAACAAGGTGTTTCAAGTAGAATATGATGCTAGTGGTATTGCAATAGGAGCTGTTATAAGCCAAGAAGGTAGACATGTTGCTTATTTTAGTGAGAAGTTGAATGATGCAAAATGAAAATATTTTGTTTATGATAAATTTTTTTATGCTATAGTTCAATCATTGAAGTAGTGAAGACACTATCTTCTTCCTAAGAAGTTTATTTTTTATATTGATCATCAAGCTTTGCAATATTTGAATAGTCAAGGAAAATTGAACGAAAGACATTTGAAGTGGGTTGAGTTTTTGCAGAGTTATACATTTGTTTTGAAACAAAGGAGTGGGAAGTCTAATAGAATTGTAGATGCTCTTAGTAGAAGACAACTTTTGTTAATAGAAATTTAGATAGAGGTGGTTGGGTTCAAGGAACTCAGTACTTTGTATCTAGATGATCCTAATTTTGGTGAAGCGTGGAAGGCTTGTACAGAACCTATTACACTTGATAGGACAAAGTGGTTGAATTTCATGATCCATGATAGTATGTTGTTCAAAGGAAGCTAGTTGTGCATTTCTAGAAGTTCAGTGAGAGAGAATGTCATCAAGGAGAAGCATAGTGGAGGATTGACTAGACATTTTGGCAGAAATAAAAACCATTGCTTTGGATGTTGAGAATATTATTGGCCACAGTTGTAGAAAGATGTGAAGAAGTTTGTACAAAGTTGTAGAGTATGTTAGATAGTGAAAGGAGTAAAGCAAAATAGAGGGATGTATCAACCATTACTTGTACTAGAGAAGCCATTAGAGGATGTTAGCATGGATTTTGTTCTTGGATTACCAAGAACTCAACATGGGCATAATTCTATTTTTGTGGTGGTTTGTAGGTTTTCAAAGATAACACATTTCATTCCTTGCAAGAAGACTAGTGATGTTGTTCATGTAGTAGATTTGTTTTTTAGAGAAGTGGTGAGACTACATGGTTTGCCAAATATTTTGGGTATTTTTGGCATACATTATGGAAGAAGTTGAAGATAGATTTAAAGTTTAGTTCATCACATCATCCACAGACTCATGGATAGACAAAAGTTGTGAATCGTAGTTTGGGAAACTTGCTAAGATGCTTGGTTGGATATAAACTAAAAGGGTGGGATATGATTTTACCACATGCAAAATTTTCATATAGTAATATAGTCAATAGGAGTACTAGTAAATAGAATTCCAGATTGTATATGAGAGTAGTTCTAGAAATGCTTCTAAATTATGAAAATTGGATAAAGGAGAGATAAGTAGTGTGGCAGCAAAAGAATTTGTTAAACATTTGAAGAACATCCATGAGGAGATGAGGAAGCACATCATAAAGATGAATACATAGTACACGGCCAAGGAAAATGTGAAAATGAGGTATACAAAATTTTAGGTTGGAGATGAAGTCATGGTTCATTTGAGAAAGGAGAATTTTCTAGTGGGTACCTATAATAAGATGAAGATGACAAATTTTGGACCGTGCAAGATAGTGAAGAGATGCATGATTCTAGAAATGCTTATGAAGTGGAATTGCTTGCTAAATTGAATATTTCACTTGTATTTAATATTTTAGATTTGATAGAGCATTATGAAGGAGGTGATGGAGATGAAGTCATAGAAGAGTCGTGGAGTATTCCAAAAGCTAGTTTGGCTACAAAGGAAATTGAGGAGATATTCGATAGTTATGTTGGAAAAAGCACATGATGGGGACACAACCCAACCATAGAATAGACACAACAGGAAAGGAAAAAATTTATTAACTATAAAAATATGCTAGTACACTTAGTGCAGAGAAATAGACTCCAAAACATGCCCTATGGGCTTACAATAGCATAAATCTTGAGATAAATTCTTCTCCCAGTACATTCTCTCAAACTCCACTCCTAACTGCCTTTTACAATGCCAGAAATTTTCTTAAATAGACCCTGGAGGGTCAAGGATTAGGAATACATTCTAGAAAGTGCTAGTAGGAATCCACCGACCAAATAAAAGGCTCTAGAAGTCGCATTAGAAGTTGGTGCAAAATTAGAAGAATTCAGAAACGGTAACCGAACTTTTGGGAGGCATAACTTTTGAACCGTAGCTCCGATTGACGAACCGTTTACATTTTTAGAAAGCTCTCGAAGTGCTCTATAGCCCTCTAAACAAGCCTCACTCATCCCCCATTTTTTGGCCCTATTCAAGGTCATTTAATGCCGCTAATCTAAGTTTGAAGCATTCTTAGGATGTCTCAAGAAATCAAAAAATTGCGATAACTTTCAAACCGTGGGGCCTTTTGACTTGATTCTTTTTCTAGAATGCTCTAAATTAAAATAAAAATCTTCCAACCAATTTAAACCTTCTAGTTCACTAAAATGATGGCTCAATTACATACTCCTATTTTTTTGACATTTACACGTATCCCAAGGTGATTAAAAACTCTAACCTAGAACACTAATAGTGGAACTGTGAGAGTTGGAACCTTTATTTGACCCAAATGGGTATCCAAAAATGAAAACACATGAAATAGAAACTAAGTCTATGTACATTTTTTTGGATGACATAGGATTGTCCTTATACCTCTGGATGCTCTTGCATCAGACACCCAGGGTAGATTGAAAAGTGACCCTGTCACTTTATGAATGGTAGAGGAAATCCCAAATGGGAAACCTCAGCTGCTAATATCCAAGTTGAGTCCTCGATCGGCCATCCTTTCCACTTGACCAAATACTCTTCATACTGCCTATGTCTGGTACTCCTACCCACACGATGATCTAGAATGTCTTCTATCTCCTCCTTCTTAGAAGTACGAATTGGACATGGCTCTAACATCGGCTCCTCATCTACACCATCATCATGATACTCTGTTAAGTCTGCAATGTTAAAAATAGGAGAAATTAGAATACCATCTGGCAACTCCACCTCATATGCATTTCCTGAGTCATGTTTCTTCAAAATTTTGTAGAGGCCAAATTTCTTCATTTTTAGCTTGTTGTAAGTACTGTTTGGAAATCTTTCTTTTCGTAAGTGTACCATGACTAGATCCCCTACTTGGAATTCCTTATGACTTCTCCTTTGATCAACCCTAGCTTTATACTCTTGATTCATCTTGGTAATGTGTGCCTAAACCTCCTTATGTAGATGCTTGATATGTTTAGCAAATTCTTTAGCTTCAGTACTTGTCCTCTCCCCTTGCTCTATCTTCCTCAATTCTGGTGCAGTCCTTGGGCTATTTCCATATACAATTTGGAATGGTGATTTTCCAGTACTCCTATTTATAGAGTTATTGTAAGAAAACTCTACTTATGGTAGAATCAAATCTCACCCCTTGGGCTTATCCCTAACTAAACATCTTAGAAAATTGCCCAAACTTCTGTTTGGCCGTCAGTCTGTGGGTGATGTGTGGAACTGAATTTCAAGTTTTTTCTCAACTTTTTCCATTATGTTCTCTAGAAATACTCCACAAATTTAGTGTCTCTGTCAAAAACTATACTCCTTGGGAGACCATGTAGTCTTACCACCTCTTTGAAAAACAAGTCTGCAATATGGACAACATCATGAGTTTTGTGGCATGGGATGAAATGTGTCATTTTGGAGAACCTATCAACCACCACAAATACTAAGTCATTACCCCTTTGTGTCCTTGGCAATTAAAGAACAAAATCCATACTTATTTCCTCCCATGGCTTTGATGGAATAGGAAATGGGTGATATAGTCCAGTATTGTGACTAAATCCCTTGGCAACTTGACAAATTTTGCAATTTTGTACAAAATTCTTCACATCCTATGACATTTGAGGCCAAAAATAATGTTCTTTGAGAATGGAAATGGTCTTATCTCAACCAAAATGTCCTGCCATCCCTCCACTGTGTTTCTCCTTAATCAGATTTTCCCTCATGGAACTCCTTGGAATGCATAATTGACTACCCTTGAACAACATACCATCCTGAATCAGATAGTCTAGCCACTTGATTCTATCTACAACAATAGGCTCTTTACAAGCTTTCCACGCTTCAACAATATTAGGATCCTTATCGTACAGATTCTTGAGTTCATCAAACCCAACTACTTCAACCTGCATTACGGTAAGCAACAACTGTCTCCTACTTAGTGCATCTGCAATCCTGTTAGATTTTCCACTTCTATGCTTGAACACAAATGTATAGCTCTGCAAGAACTCTACCCACTTCATATGCCTCTGATTCAATTTACCTTGGCTATTTAGGTACTATAATGCCTGATGATTAGTATACAAAACAAATTCCTTTGGCAATAAATAATGCCTCCATTTCTTTAAGGCCTGAACTATTGCATAAAACTCTTGATCATAAACATAATACTTCTTTTTTGCATCATTCAATTTTTCACTAAAATATGCAATAGGCTTATCTTCTTGGCTTAATATAGCCCCAATAGTGGTGCCACTAGCATCAAAATTCACTTGGAATACCTTTCTAAAATCTGGAAGTGCCAACACAGGTTGTTTTGTCACCTTCTTCAGCAATTCAAAACTTCTCATAGCTACCGCAGTCCATTTGAACTATTTTCTATCCCCTCTTATTGTGTCAGTCAGGGGTGCACATATGCCACTGAAATTCTCAATGAACTTTCTGTAAAAACTAACCAGACCATGGAACGATCTTACCTTAGTAGTAGACCTTGGAGTAGGCCATTCCAAGATGACTTTTACCTTTTCTGGATCCATTTTGAGACCTTCAGGTGATATAACAAACCCCAAGTAGACTAACTCCCTTTTTGCAAAGATACACTTCTTTAGATTAATTAACAGTTTCTCTTCCCTTAACCTTTCAAGGACACTACAAATATGCAATAAATTTTCTTCCAAAGTCTTTCTGAAAATTAAAATATCATCCAAATAGACAATAACAAATTTTCCCAAGAACTTCTTAAGTACCTCATTCATAAGTCGCATGAAGGTGGTTGGGCATTTATCAATCCAAAGGGCATGACTAACCACTCATAAATACCCTGCTTGGTCTTGAAGGCAGTTTTCCACTCATCTCCTTCTCATATCCATATCTGATGATAGCCACTCTTGACATCTATCTTTGTGAAGTATTGAGCTCCACTCAAGCAGTCCATAAGATCATCCATTCTTGGCAAAGGAAACTGATACTTGATGGTTATCCTATTTATAGCTCGAGAGTCTGTACACATCCTCCACTCTCCATCCTTCTTTGGTTCTAGTACTATAGGTACTACACATGGACTTAGGCTCTCCCAAATCAAGCCCTTCCTGAATAGCTCCTGCACCTGTCTGTTTAGCTCCTCGGTTTCAATAGGAGTCATCTTGCGAGTAGCCTTGTTAGAAAAACTAGCTCCTGGGATTAAATCTATTTGATGACTAATTTTTCTTATTGGTGGAAATCCTTCTGGAACATTATCAGAGATAATATCTCCAAACTCACCTAGTAAATCTAAAACTCCAAGTGGTATTTCACTACTACCTTCTTTATCTTTCCTAGGAATCAAAGCATAGCACATACGCTGATGTTTCATGCCATCTAAAAACTTCCTTCCATCAACAAGACAAATCCTAGCACTGCTACATACCTTTTTGCCTTCCTTTTTCATGGGCTTCAGTTTGTGGTGAACTCCATCCTTTGTTAGAGAGCATGTGTTTACATGACCATCATGGATTGCATGCCTATCAAACTGCCATGGTCTTCCCAACAATAGATGGCAAACATCCATTGGAATAACATCATAGAGAACTTCATCATGGTAACTCCCAATTTTGAATTTCACTAAACATTGTTCACTTACCAAGACCTTATGATCATCTTTGACCCAAGCAATCCAATAGGGCTGGGGGTGTTTCTCCCTCTTGAGCTTCAGCTTAGAGACTATCTCCTCTGATACCAAGTTATCAGGGATACCACTATCAATGATCATATCACAACATTTATCCTCACACTTGCACCTGGTACAAAATAAACTACTCCTTTTTCCTGGTTCAATCTTGCCACTTAGTAGGACCCTTTCATTTACTAAAGTCTCTTCTCTTTCTGCATCCTTTGAATGTGATTATTGTGCATCCTCATCCACATGAGCAACCCTAGCTTGAACCTCAGCTCTCCTATCTATCCTTCCTTGTCATTGAGGGCATTCAAAGGCACGATGACCTTCTTCATTACAATGGAAAAAGGTACCATAGAAGCCTCCACTTCTTTTTCCATGTCCTCTACCTCTTCCTCTCTGATTTCTAAAGTCTTGGTCATGAGAGTGGTTGAAACCCTCATTCCTCTGGTTCCTGCTAGTACCCACATCTTCAATTTTCTTTTGGGTTTCATTTTGGCCTCCAGATGACCTACCACTACTCCTTCCTCCTTGACCATCCCCTCTTTGTCTCCCTTCAAACCTCTTATTTAGCTTCTCTTCAACTTGTAGGGAAAACTGGTATGCAAACATAGAACAAAACTTATGAGGAGTACTTGGTCAAATGGAAAGGGATGCTTGTAGAGGATTGATTATGGCTAGAAAGGAAGGAGGTTAGCCATCTTGGTTTTCCTTTGAACACCTGAGATGTGATAGAGTCACTTCTCAAATTACCCTAGGTATTTGATGTAGGGGCATCCTAGGTTTAAGAGTAATCTTACATCACCCAAAAATATTTTCATTTCAATATTTTCTAGTTTAATAAGAACTAGTAGATAGGGTGGTTACTATTTATGGGAAATTGTTATTTTTAGTAAGTTTTTCATACAAGCTCAAAATGTTCTCATTTTCTACATGAAGGTTCATTTTGGAACTGTAAGCCTACAATAAAAATCTCATTGCTCCAGCTTAAGTATCAAAGAAGTTATCATAAATTTTTGACAGAAAAATTTGTAGAAAAATCTTCAAGCTCACTGTTAGAGGCCTTAGAGTGCTTGGATGAGGTCCAAAAACTTGATGGAAGGGTGCTTGTGCTATTCCAAGCCTATAGATCAAGAGCTGGCATTTTTGAAAAATGGTTATAATAGCTAATTAGAGCAACTGTTTGAGAGTTATGGCCTTTAGATGTTGAGATACTAAAATTTCTAAAATAATTTATCAAAAATGTATTTAGTTGACTCTTTATGTATTGTCAGGGTCAGTTGGCCCTAGGTATTAAGTTTGAGCATCTAGAACCTTACCAAGTGACATAAAATTTCCTATTTAAGAAAAGCCTGAACATTGTCTAGGACAACTCTGGGTGGTAGTTCACAGCTTAACCTTGCAGATTATTGTAATAAAGGCACCCATGTGGGCTAGCATATTGTACTTGTGAATTCTATAATTTCACATTTTTAGTGCAAATGAGAAGTCCATATTTTTTCTCTTATTTTGTGTTGTTTCTTTGTTTTTGTTATGATTATGGTATTAAGGGGAGCACCCTTCATCAAAGTGACTTGTTAAGGTGATTTCAAAGGAAACCCTATTTTTTGAAAGAGGTATTTTATCATTTACCCACATAATTTATTTGATAAAAGTTCATATTTGTTATAAGCATGGATATTTTTGTAGTTTATAATGTTGAGAATCAGCATAGACCTAAGTTGAAGATTATTTCCATGAAACCCATAGAAGGAAACCCTAATTCAACATTATTCATTACATTGAACAATGTAGTTTATTTGAAAGATATAAGAAGTTATCTTAACAATAAGTTTGAATCTATTTGGAGTGAATATATGATCAAGGATATGGAATTAATCTTTAACCATGATATGACTATGAAAACCATATTTGAATATTTGAAGGAACTAGACTTATTCAAATATCATTTCTACCATGAATTGGACACAGATGAGTGGAGACAGATCATATTAAGTAATATATATGATGAAAAATTATGGATGCAAGATAGTGGAGTTGATATCTTAGTCAACCTTATACATGAGGTAACTGGTCTTAGTAAACAAGAAAGTGTAGCCATAGGCAAGAAATTGGTTAAGAAGAAAGTTGAGAGTTATACCAAAGCAGTGTATAATGCAAAGGCCATGGTGATCAACACCATTAAGAAAGATGATGCAAGCTTCTTGAGTAGAATCATTGCATACTTTGTATGTGCAAGTTCAAAGATTGATGAATTGTTAGTCAGATTCATCTATGTAGCCTACAAGATGTGTGTAGAGAAGGAATGAGTTAACCTCAGTGAAATTTTGGGAATGCAACTACTTGAGGACCTAGAAAAGATCAAAAGGACTAAGAACTGTGTATTTAGATTCTAGTCACTAATCAATCACATATTCTATCATGTTCTTAAAAGATTTCCATATTTTTCAGTCATAGAGATTATGAGTAATGATAGATGTACAATGGAGAAGATTATTGTAATGCCCCGCCAAGGGATCCAAAGAATTTAACCTAGAATTTCACTAGTTTGGTAACATTTTTTTTTTTTTGAAAGTAATTACCACATATAACTTATGCACAATAACGGAAGCAATAGCAATGTCCATCTAAAGAGTAAACATAACATACATAATAGATTACATTCTTTAAGATCCCCTTAACGTGAATTACTTACATGAATCCATCTAGTACAACATCCACATGAAATAATAATGATAAGTCCAATGTTCAAATATTACATATCCAAATGCTCATTCATCCTCTGTACATGTCACAGGGTATGAAGGCTTAAAAGAATATACATATGTAGAGTAAGGTACATCATCCTATCCTAATCCATGATACATCAAAGTAAAGATAGTCACATGATACACATGATACATCATCATAGAATTCATATACATCCATCATAAAGATCAACAAAATAAACTAAGTGCACAGTTCCTCCCAACCGTTAATAGCATCATTAGACCATCGTGGGCCCTAGCCATCCCTCCATGCATAACATTCCAATAAAATTTGAGAAATAACACTTCCAATAATCAAAACTTCGATAATGAATATGCTAATAATTAATCTTAATTAAAACTAATTTTTAATTAAATTAATTATTAAAAATTCTACTAACTCACATCTTTTATTACTTGTTATAATTTACATATATACATATATACTTATATATATATATATATAAATACATATATACTTATATATATATATAATTATATATATATATATAATTATATATATATAAATACATATATACATACATAATAATAAAAACCGAATTACATATATACATATATACTTATATATATATAATTATATATATATATAAATACATATATACATATATAATAAAAAACCAAATTACATATAAAATTGAAATATTAAAAAAAATGATATCATATAACATAAAATGTTTTTAAAAAAAAAAAAAAAAAAAAAACACACAACTCAATTATAAACACCGCTGCCACGGCACGCAAACCTTGCTGTCGCAGGGCCTGCGACGGTAGCGGGTACACAATACCCGCTGACGTCGCAGTACCTGCGACGGTAGGTACCTGCGACCAACAGGCATGTGGAGAAAGGGTTCGTCCCTCCACTTTCAAGTTTTAAATATACATTTTAAAAAAAATTGTTCTTTCAAAACAAGTTTGCGAAATAAAATTCTTTAATGAAAACGTTTAATCACGTTTTTAATACCACAGTTACAATTACAAATCGCAACGCGATTTTCTGCGGTAATACATTCAATTTTTCCATTTAAATAAATCAATATATATGTATGTATATATATACATATGTATGTATATATATAAATATATAAAGGTATATATATGTATATATATATGTGTGTGTGTGTGTGTGTATATATATATATATATATATATATATATGTATACGCAAAGCTTTACACAGCATGAATATAAAAATGTATTCTCATGCAAATCTGAAAATACCTATTTTTCCACAAGAATGTATATATACAATTTTAAGAGTTTCTCATAAATATTTGCTCTCTAAATTCCTTCAATAATTTTCTAATGGATTTGGCTACAAAGTTAAACCCTAGCCCCCGTGTGCTTTTCAGATCGATGCATATAAAGTTCTCAAATAAATTTAAACTTCCCATGCATGCAATAAAAAAAATATAAAATTCCTCAGAAGACATATGGAAGACACGAAGAAGATAGGGAAAGCATGATGCAGAAATAGCATAAGTAAAATCACAGGAATCTACCCGGATTCTGATGCTAATTTGCTCTTCCTTGGAAAACCCGCAGAGCAAGCTCCCTTCTTCAGAATTCTCGAGTCCTCCAATGCTCCAATTGCTCTCCATGCTATCCACGCTATCTATGCTATATCCAAGCTATAAAGGAATGCCCGTATATAAAGAGCTCTCAAGAAAACCCTAGAATGCTTCTAGAAATAGCTGGAAGATGTCACCAACTAAGCATGGGCCTTTTTCCAACCTTTTGATAAAGCTTAAGGTTGTAGACACCATGTGCTTAATTGATGCACTAACCCCCGTGTTGTTGACACATGAGAAATAGAGAACTGCGTTATTTCCCATGCAAACTTATAACTCCAATAACTTTAAAAAAAATTAATTTTCATTTAAATATTTATAACTCCCACTTTAATCTTCATAACTTTTATTTTAATTTTTATAACTTTTATTATTAATATCTGTTTATTAATTTTTTAATATTTTATAATTATTATTTATTTTAATTTCTAATTTTCTTTTAATTTAATTCTTTTATTTCTCAATTAATTCTCCTTGAATTAATCATAATCAAAATATCAAAAATCATGATATTTAATTTCTCAAATAATTAATTTATTAATTAAATCTATTTGTTAAGACTTAATTAATAGAAAATTCACCATAGACCTTCATGATAAAATATGAAAACCCATCATAGGACAATTCATATGAAATCAGTCTAAAGGATTAAAAATCACAAAATATGTCATCCGACACATTCAGTGGGTACTCAACTCGGATACTTGTCCTAACTCACTAGGACAAATGGTTTTAGGGTTTGGGATTTGGACTTGAGAATTTATCTCCCCTCTCTTATCATTGAGATAGTATAATAGGGTACGCTCATCTTAGCAATTCAGGGAAGTCGATACTCGGTACCTGCAACCTGCAAAAAAAACCATGCATGTACATAGAATATATATACATATATATATATAGTGCTAAGCTAAACAGGCAATGGCAGGAAGTGGTGCATCGTGTAGATCCCGACTAAGCAGGTGACTACGACTCCCTTCCTTAACCACATCAGAAACACCATACAATAAGAAAACACACACACCATACACATGCAAGTATGGGGTAAGTATCCATAATAAAACACATAAGATAATCAACCATCTAACTAATCATTAGTAGTAACTGAGAAAAATATAATGATCATCATTCATACATGCAATATAAAGTTTAAATGATCTCATCATATAACAACTGAATCCATACATAATATCTGATAGTGTCAAAACAACACCACTAAACCTTCAACATGAAACTAGTCCATCAAAGTCTGATAATAATAGCAACAATGAGTCTAGAAAAAAAATGTGAACGAGGGTAGGCACTACATCCACCCCCCTTGGGTTAGGCTTACTCCTGGAAGCCTACAAACAAGTAGGGATATAACTCCCTCAATCTAGCTGCATCCTCCCAAGTAGCTGAAGAATCATTAGTAGGGTCCCATTGGACCCTTACCTGCTCGATGGTTCGACCCCTGAGGGTCAACCCCTGTTGCTCCAGAATACGAACCGGCTCCAAAGCCAGTTGCCCGCCCTCTACTTGCAATGCATTCCAATCAAGAACATGCACAATATCAAGAATATACTGCCTAAGCACTAAAACATGGAAAACATCATGAATGCGAGCTAGGCTGGGCAGTAGAGCAAGGTGGTAAGCAACCAGGCCAATCCTCTCCAAAATCTCGAATGGTCCCACAAAATGAGGTGCTAGCTTAGAACCCTTTCCGTAATGGATCAGACTCTTTTGTGGTCGCACTCTCAAGAAAACCTTATCTCCCACTACAAATTGCTTATCAGTCCTACGAGTATCAGTATACTTCTTCTGTCTATCCTGTGCCATAGTTAAATGCTCATGGATACGCACTACCTGTTGCTCCATATCACAAAGCATCTTAGGACCCAACATAATGCGATCCTCAAGGTTATCCCAACTCAAGGGTGTACGACAAGGATGACCATATAATGCCTGAAAAGGTGCCATGCCAATAGAACTATGATATCCATTGTTGTAAGCAAACTGCACTAGATAGAGATAGTCCTCCCAATATATCTGCCTATCCATCACATACATTCGTAACATATCCTCCAAAACTTGATTCACTCTCTCCGTCTGACCATCAGTTTTTGGATGATATGCCGAACTGAAGTTTAACTGCGTTCCAAGCTCATGCTGCAACGATGTCCAGAATGTAGATGTGAATACAAGATTCCTGTCAAAAATGATCTTTCTAGGAATACCATGTAATCTCACAATGTCATGCATGAAGACATTAGCTACAAAAGCTGCTGTGTAAGAAGACCTGATAGGTGAAAAATGCGCCACCTTAGTCAACCGATCAACTGTGACCATGATAGCATCATGACGACGAACTGTCATATGTAATCCTACAATGAAATCCATGGAGATAATATCCCACTTCCAAGAAGGAATGAGATTTGGCTGCAAAAGTCCAGCCGGGTGCTGATGTTCTACCTTGACTCTCTGACACTCAAGACACCTAGCCACAAAATCAGCAATATCTTGCTTCATTCCAGACCAAAAGAACAAACGTCTCAAATCAGCATGCATCTTTTTAACACCTGGGTGTGCTGAGTATGGTGTGCGATGGGCTTCTGCTAGAATCAAGGTGCGAAGCTCATCCGATAAAGGCACATAAATCCTCCCCAAATGTCTCAAAAGACCATCTGATTCTCAAACATAGCCTGCAAACTTTCCTTCCAAGGGTCTTCCTGAATCTATCTCTCTTCACACTTCTTGATACCATGAATCCGTAGGAAGTGCCTGAAGAATCTGACCCCTCAAATCGACACTAAGAGTCATAGATGATACCACATGTCTCCTGCGACTCAAAGCATCTGCCACCACATTCTCCTTACCTTGTATGTACTTAACCTCAAAATCATACTTGCATGGAAACTCCATCCATCATCTCTGGCGAGCATTCAAATTAGGCTGAGTAAAAATATACTAAAGACTGTGATGATCGCTGTGTAGCTCAAATTTGTGCCCTAACAAGAAATGTCTCCATCTTGTCAAAGCATGAACCACTGCCGCTAACTCAAGATCATGCGTAGGATAATTTAACTCATGATCCTTGAGCTTGCATGATTCATACACTATCACCCGTCCATTCTGCATCAACACTGCCCCAATACCTTCAAGAGAAGCATCTGTACACACCATGAAATCTCCCTCTGGATCAGGTACTGCTAAAATGGGTGCACTAGTTAAAAGTTCCTTGAGCTCCTGAAATGCTTCCTCACATTTCTCTATCCACACAAACTTCTTTCCTTTCCTCTAAAGAGAAGTGATAGGATGTGCTATCCTAGAGAAGTTCTGGAGAAATCTGCAATAATAACTAGCTAAACCCATGAAACTACGAATCTCTGACACGTTAGTCAGTGTTGGCCAATCTATTATCGCCTGAATCTTTGCAGGATCCACTGATATACCATCACCTGAGATAACATGCCCTAAATATTGAATCTCTGACTTGAAGAATTCACATTTAGCAGCATTAGCATAAAGCTGATTGTCTCTCAAACACTGCAATACCAACCGCAGGTGTTCCTCATGCTCCTTCTGATTCCTGGAATATATCAATATATCATCAAGAAACACAAGTACAAACCTGTCAAGATATGATTGAAAAACACCATTCATCAAACTCATGAACACTGATGGAGCGTTAGTTAACCCAAAAGGTACTACTGTGAACTCATAATGCCCATAGCGAGTTCGAAAAGCGATCTTGTGAATGTCAGCTTCCTTAATGCGAAGATGGTGGTATCCTGAATTAAGATCAATCTTGGAGAATACTGTAGCTCCCTTGATCTGATCAAATAAGTCATCAATCCTAGGAAAAGGATACCTGTTCTTAATAGTCACCTTGTTCAACTATCTGTAATCGATACAAAGGCACAAAGAATCATCTTTCTTCTTCACAAAGAGCACTGGAGCTCCCCATGGTGATACACTAGGTCGAATGCTCCCTTTAGCCAGAAGTTCCTCTAGCTGAAGACGTAGCTCACCCAGTTCCTGCGTAGTCATTCGATAAGGAGCTTTAGAGATAGGCTCTGATCCAGGAATTAGATCAATGCTAAAATCGATATCCCTCTTTGGAGGCATGCCTGGAATCTCACTTGGAAAAACATTTGCGTACTCCTGCAAAATTGGGTGATCTAAAGTCTTCCTCACAGGATCTTCCTCATCAAGATCATTTACCATAACAACAAATATCTGACATCCCTTACGAAAACTTCGCTTCATTTGCATAGTAGAAATCATCCATAGAGATATAGGCCTTGGTATCCCAACTATCTTCACATCATTCCCTTGGTCATCTTGGCACATAATTATCTTCTTCCTGCAATCTATACTAGCTTTATGAGTTCCAAGCCAATCCATGCCTAAAACCACATCATAGGAACCAAGGGGTATGACTCAAAGATCCACTACAGAAACAAAGCTTCCTAAGCTAAGCCCACACTTATGAACTATAGAGTTCGTGGAGACCTTGATACCTGAGGCTAGTTCCACTTGCCAACCATGATCTTGCTTCACCGCATCTAGCTTACACTTAGAAACTATAGATGGTGAAATAAATGAATCGGTAGCTCCTAAATCAAATAATACTGAAAGAGATATACCTCGAATAGAACCTGTGGTCTCAACCACTGTACCCTGATGATTTGCCTGACGGTGATCAACTGCTGCAAATACTCTATGAGCTCTACCTGCATCACCTACTGTAGGCTCTGAAGCTGTAGGCCTAGGTCCTAAAAACTGAGGCACTCACTGTGGACATTGAGCTGCATAATGTCCAATTTGTCCACATGAAAAGCATTCTGTATTCCTGCCAGATCCTCTACCCATAGGTGGTATATTTGATTGCTGTCGGCTATTCCTGCTAACAAACGATTGACTACTCTGAGTTGGTTGATTGGGTTGATTTTGTTTATTGCGTTGAGCATTGCGATTGTTCTTAAAGTTAGAAACTTTGCCACCACTTTGAGCCTGAGAATTAAATCCCTTCTGTTGTTGCGTCTGCCGAGACTGCTGGTGAAACTATTTTCCCTTAGAAGAGAAAGGCTTCTTGTTACCATCTGAATTAAAGTTGCTTTTAGATCCTGACGCTGCTGGCACTCCTAGAAAACCACCTTGACCAAGGTTGACGCTTTGCTCAACAAGGATTGCTCGATGTACCGCATCCTTGAGGGTTTTTGGCTCAAATACTTTGACACCCCCAATAATACGGTTGTTCAAACCCCTAATAAAATGTTGTGTCAACTGAGCTGAATTTTCACTGAATCTTGAAAAAGACATGAGCTCATAAAACTTACACTCATACTCGGTCACTGACATAGTGTACTGCTTGAGATTATGAAATTCATCTGCCCTTTGCTGATTCCATTCCTCTGGTAGGAATCGTTCACGAAAACTCTCTAAGGAAAGTTCCCAAGTGACACTGTTCATATTGATTCCCAGCTTCTTCTCCTCAATTGTCCACCAAGTGGCCCCAAAATTCTCTAAATTGGTGATCGTAAATCTTGCCTTAACGTTGCTGTCAAAGTCCTGCATAGTAAAAAGCCTGTTAAGAGAAATAAGCCACTGCTCGGCCACATAACCAAACCCTTGCCCATTGAAAGGCTTAACCTTGGATCTTGAAAGATCCTTCATCTGAGTGGACACAATGGACCTCTGACGATCCTTTTGAGGGCTTCTAGATCTGGGTCTATGCTCTTGTTCTATCTGATGCATTTTAGGCTGTTCTTGAACAGGAGGTAGATGTTCTAGAATAGTCTGCATCAACTGTCTTAGACCAACCTCTTCAAACTCAGCTTGGTCCTCTCTTTGGCTCTCTTCCTGCTGCCTATTAGAGTGCTCTTCCTTGCTCTTCATACGAGCCGATCCCTCATGGGCAGACTCATGGGCACTGACAGTTCTGCCACGACCATGACCTCTTCCATGGCCTCTGCCACGACCTCTAACAGAAGACCTAGTCCCAGATACCATCCTGCAACAGTACAAAGTACTATTACAACCAAAAGACACATGTTGCAATAGACTACATTCAGTTCTATGTTTAGGTTTAAGTAAAATTTCAATTTTAACAACTAAGTGTTGAAGTATGAAAAATATACAAGTAACAGTTCAAGTTCTGTTTTTAGTTTACCTAGTTTCAAGTTGAAGAGATACACCTAATAGTTCAAGTTCTAGTTGTTCCAAAATACCCAGAGTTCCCAATGTAGAAACTCACGCTTTGATACCAAATGTAATGCCCCGCCAAGGGATCCAAAGAATTTAACCTAGAATTTCACTAGTTTGGTAACATTTTTTTTTTTTGAAAGTAATTACCACATATAATTTATGCACAATAACGGAAGCAATAGCAATGTCCATCTAAAGAGTAAACATAACATACATAACAGATTACATTCTTTAAGATCCCCTTAACGTGAATTACTTACATGAATCCATCTAGTACAACATCCACATGAAATAATAATGATAAGTCCAATGTTCAAATATTACATATGCAAATGCTCATTCATCCTTTGTACATGTCACAGGGTATGAAGGCTTAAAAGAATATACATATGTAGAGTAAGGTACATCATCCTATCCTAATCCATGATACATCAAAGTAAAGATAGTCACATGATACACATGATACATCATCATAGAATTCATATACATCCATCATAAAGATAAACAAAATAAACTAAGTGCACAGATCCTCCCAACCGTTAATAGCATCATTAGATGATCGTGGGCCCTAGCCATCCCTCCGTGCGTAACATTCCAATTCACCGAGAAGATCATTGGTATTAACATAGTAGGAATGTCACTCCTAATAAATACAACATCATATGTAGAAGTAATCTAACGTGCAAACATAAGCATAAGCTAACATCATCTAACATATGCTAATCATCAATGAAAGGATACATATCCACCATCATGAAGGACACATCAGCCACGATGTCTCAATGAATCTCAAATGATAAGAGTGAAAAATAAACTACCACCCGACCGCGTGGTACCTAGGTGGTCCACTCCCACCATGCTGAGGAGATAATCTCAAGTCCCAAACAAGCTATCAAAACTACATAGCACAAATCTCTAAAGTCCAGGAATCCTAAAAGTATACTAACTCAAGGGTTCTAGTCACAAAATAGACATCTACTTCCCAGAGGCACACAATGACATGTAGGAATCTACTATGCAAGCGAGAAAGTGTCATCACATTTAACTCGTACAAGTTACCTTGGCAGTTAGCTAAACTCCACGGGTCCATACAGATCTCATGCAGCCACTAGTATCCTTTCATACTGACAAGGCATACTATGGAATGCAAGGTCACAACCATGCATTCTCTCTACTCCCATCCTAGCCTATACAAGCACTCAAGGCATGGGCGAGAACCAAAAACTCTTATCTTTTTAAGTTCATTAAGTTAGTATTAAGTGTGTGAATGTTATCACTTATTAATCCAACTTATAATGAGTTACCCTGGAAGCCTCTTAGGGCCCCGACCCCCATTGCAAGCCACTTCCCGACACTACATGCAGATATCCTACCCTAATGCTCATGGTATCATAATCATAAAGAGAGTCCATAAAATCATCAAATGAGAATCATCAATTATCCATGATAAAATCATCAAATATGCAAAAAAGCATCAAATCACCATGAGCAAACATCCATAGAAAATCATGAACACAACAACTCTCTATTGGCAACTGAAGTATCACTGATAATCAAAATATCCATTGGTTCTCAATAACCAAAATATATCTCAAAATCATATTGATCGAAGACTCCAAAATGGTTGAGTCATACATGTCACAACATGACATCATCAATAATAAATCCACATTTCAGTCCCATCATGGCGACTAGAATATAACCAAGGATAACTGATCGATGACCAAAAATAATGGTTAAGTCAAGGGTCTCAAACATAAGAATCTCAACTTTAACAATCAGTAATCACAACTAATACATAGAGCATTACATCACCTAATCATGGTTGGGTTTATAAAGATCGAGAGTAGAACATCATCATGACATCACATTCACATAACCCCCAAGCCTCTAGTAGATGTCCTATGCCGATCAACACTAGTCAACCCAAAATCCCAAAACATTAGCATAAGGAATACACAATGTAGACACATGTTTTGGTTTTGCTAAGTTTTCAAATTTGAATTCAAAAGTCTCAATTTACATTTTCCCAAATAAATCTCAAGAGGAGAAATTTCACGTTTTACCTAACCCATGTATTTACTTGATAGATAAAAGTTTCTCCATTAGATTCCATTTTTCTAATTGATACTTTATTTATTAAAAACCTCATTTGAGAAATAACATTTCCAATAATCAAAACTTCGATAATGAATATGCTAATAATTAATCTTAATTAAAACTAATGTTTAATGAAATTAATTATTAAAAATTCTACTAACTCACATCTTTTATTACTTGTTATAATTTACATATATACATATATACTTATATATATATATATATATATATAATTATATATATATAAATACATATATACATACATAATAATAAAAACCGAATTACATTTATACATATATACTTATATATATATAATTATATATATATAAAAATACATATATACATATATAATAAAAAACCAAATTACATATAAAATCGAAATATTAAAAAAAATGATATCATATAACATAAAATGTTTAAAAAAAAAAAAAAAAAAAACACACAACTCAATTATAAACACCGCTGCCGCGGCACGCAAACCTGCTGTCGCAGGGCCTGTGGTGGCAGCGGGTACACAATACCCGCTGACGTCACAGTACCTGCGACGACAGGTACCTGCAACCAGCAGGCATGTGGAGAAAGGGTTCATCCCTCCACTTTCAAGTTTTAAATATACATTTTTTTAAAAATCGTTCTTTCAAAACGAGTTTGCAAAATAAAATTCTTTAATGAAAATGTTTAATCACGTTTTTAATAACACAGTTACAATTACAAATCGCAACGCAATTTTCTGCGGTAATACATTCGATTTTTCCATTTAAATAAATCAATATATATGTATGTATATATATACATATGTATGTATATATATAAATATATAAAGGTATATATATGTATATATATATATATATATATATATATATATATATATATATATATATATATATATATATATATATATATATATATATATATATATATATATATATATATATATATATATATATATATATTATGCAGAGCTTTACACAACATGAATATAAAAATGTATTCTCATGCAGATTTGAAAATACCTATTTTTCCACAAGAATGTATATATACAATTTTAAGAGTTTCTCATAAATATTTGCTCTCTAAATTCCTTCAATAATTTTCTAATGGATTTGGCTACAAATTTAAACCCTAGCCCCCGTGTGCTTTTCAGATCGATGCATATAAAGTTCTCAAATAAATTTAAACTTCCCATGCATGCAATAAAAAAAATATAAAATTCCTCAGAAGACATATGGAAGACACGAAGAAGACAGGGAAAGCATGATGCAGAAATAACATAAGTAAAATCATAGGAATCTACCCAGATTCTGATGCTAATTCGCTCTTCCTTGGAAAACCCGCAGAGCAAGCTCCCTTCTTCAGAATTCTCGAGTCCTCCAATGCTCCAATTGCTCTCCACGCTATCCACGCTATCTATGCTATATCCAAGCTATCAAGGAATGCCCGTATATAAAGAGCTCTCAAGAAAACCCTAGAGTGCTTCTAGAAACAGCTGGAAGATGTCACCAACTAAGCATGGGCCTTTTTCCAACCTTTTGATAAAGCCTAAGGTTGTAGACACCATGTGCTTAATTGATGCACTAACCCCCGTGTTGTTGACACATGAGAAATAGAGAACTGCGTTATTTCCCATGCAAACTTATAACTCCAATAACTTTTTTTTTAAATTAATTTTCATTTAAATATTTATAACTCCCACTTTAATCTTCATAACTTTTATTTTAATTTTTATAACTTTTATTATTAATATTTGTTTATTAATTTTTTAATATTTTATAATTATTATTTATTTTAATTTTTAATTTTCTTTTAATTTAATTCTTTTATTTCTCAATTAATTCTCCTTGAATTAATCATAATCAAAATATCAAAAATCATGATATTTAATTTCTCAAATAATTAATTTATTAATTAAATCTATTTGTTAAGACTTAATTAATAGAAAATTCACCATAGACCTTCATGATAAAATATGAAAACCCATCATAGGACAATTCATATGAAATCAGTCTAAAGGATTAAAAATCACAAAATATGTCATCCGACACATTCAGTTGGTACTCAACTCGGATACTTATCCTAACTCACTAGGACAAATGGTTTTAGGGTTTGGGATTTGGACTTGAGAATTTATCTCCCCTCTCTTATCATTGAGATAGTATAATAGGGTATGCTCATCCTGGCAATTTAGGGAAGTCGATACTCGGTACCTGCAACCTGTAGAAAAAACCATGCATGTACATACAATATATATATATATATATATATAGTGCTAAGCTAAACAGGCAATGGCAGGAAGTGGTGCATCGTGTAGATCCCGACTAAGCAGGTGACTACGATTCCCTTCCTTAACCACATCAGAAATGCCATACAATAAGAAAACATGCACACCATACACATGCAAGTATGGGGTAAGTATCCATAATAAAACACATAAGATAATCAACCATCTAACTAATCATCAGTAGTAACTGAGAACAATATAATGATCATCATTCATACATGCAATATAAAGTCTAAATGATCTCATCATATAACAACTGAATCCATACATAATATCTGATAGTGTCAAAATGACACCACTAAACCATCAACATAAAACTAGTCCATCAAAGTTTGATAATAATAGAAACAATGAGTCTAGAAAAAAAATGTGAACGAGGGTAGGCACTACAATTATAGAATTATGAAAAAGACATCTAGTAGATAAGATACTTGTTAGTGGGAACTTGATAATGAAAATATTTCAAAATGAAATGATACATAGATTTACCCTCGCACCCACAATTGTAGATATATTTGAAAATGACATTTGTATTATGCTTGATACAAATTTTACTTATATTTAAGTAGTAGAACCTCAGGAAACATTTCTTGATCCATTAGGCTATGAATTAAGTGATGAAACAACAGTTGGATATATTGACTTATTGTTGAAATCAGAGATGGACCAAGCTGAATACAAATTTGGAACCTATGATGAGATTACCCAGTCAGCTCATTAGGTATCCTTTAGGAAGGCTTCTCATAAGAAGATAGACTCAATAATGAAGAAAGCTTTACCATAGGTAGGTATGACTAAGAGTGAATCACAAGTAGTTAGGCATACCATGAAATAAGGAATATTTAATATGCAACCTTTGTCAGTGTCTATTGTAGGGACACCTTCAGAACAAAGCATTCCTTGAAATATTGACTTACTATTGAAATTAAAGATAGATCAAGTTGAATACAAATTTGGAACCTATGATGAGATTATCTAGTTAGCTCGCATCCTTAGAGAAGGCTTCTCACAAGAAGATAGAGTCAATAATGAAGAAAGCTTTACCAAAGGTAGCTATGACTAAGAGGGAATCATAGGCAGTTAGGCATACCATGAAATAAGGAATATTTAATGTGCAACCTTTGTCAGTGTCTATTGCAGAGACACCTTTAGAACAAAGCATTCCCTATGCAATAATATCAAATGTGCAACCAAGTGAATTGAAGAGGAAATCTGAGAGATTAGTGGAAGCTGTGACCACAAAGAATAAAAGGGTCAAGCAACAAGCCACTGGACCAAGCAAGAGACAAAAGACATTATTGATAATTGTTGAGTTTGGTGAAAAAGAAGAAGAAGAACAAGGAGTTAAACAATTAGAGAAGGGAACCACTTCTAAGAAATCAATAGAAAAAGCTCAAAAACTCTGGAAGCCAAAGATGGAGAAGATAAACTTAGCTATTGCTAATGAAGGCAAATTTGTGTAGATGAACAAATTTCAGAGAGTTTATTGCTCTAAAAATATCTATGGTAGAGAAACAGTTGGAGGAATGTGTCAAGGCCAATGACACTTATTCTAAGTTCTTATATTCAGACCTTAATGCAATTGAGATTGTATTTTATGCCTTATGTGCAATTCTCACCTCTACTAAATCATCAAAGGATATATGGATAAAAGGTATGAGCAATCTTAAGGTGAATTTTGATGATTGCATGAAGATTCTATTAGCTTAAGGCAGAAGGATAACATTTTTTACAACAATTTTTTTGACATTCTAACCTTCATCACTAATGTCAAAGGGGGAGAAAATGCATAAGAAAATTATAAATTAGGAAAATAAAAGATTATATTGTAAAGTATGAAATCATATTGTAAGAGGGAACATATGTAAAATGAACAAGTTGTAATAGATATAATGTAAGTGTATTATTTTTGTTAAGTTCTTATCACTAAGCCAATTTTCTCTATTTTGTTGCCATCAATGCCAAAGGGGGAGATTTTTGACAATTAGCAAATGAGGATATGTAATTATTGTCATTTATGACAACACATGATGTACATGCTTACAGAAAACCTTAGAAATAAAGATACTTAGCTTTTGTTAATCAAAAAATTGTCTAAGTATGAATTTGGTATACAATAATGTATTATTTTGTTTGTAACTTGTTGCTAACATCATATTATGACTAATGAAGTTAGATGGAGATAGTATACATGTTGATGATGATGTGTATAACCTTGAAAGTCAATACAAACTATATAGAAAAGAGATATTCATGTTTTAATGAAACATGATAGTGGAATTAAAGGAAAGGAATTATTTTTTTTACAAAATAATTACTTTTCCAATTAGGGCCAACATCCTAGATGTTTACTCTAAGTTGGAAAAGTGTATTATAGTCATAGAAAATGTAGCAAAAATTTGTGTAAAGGCATGGTATTTATGCAAAGGACATCTTGTGATAAGAAGTGTAATTTTTGATGTAAGTTATGCAAGTATTGTGATATGTGCAAACTTATTGTAAAAGTGATATATGCAAAGTTTGTTAAACTATCTTGAGATTTGAGATCAAACTAAGAAAGAATCTATATTCCAGAAGCCTGATTACTTTTTTGGGTAGTGAGCTCTTCTTATAATTGGAAGTGCATGTTTGGACAGTGGGCTCATCTTGCATCTACTTTACTATAACTCCTAATAGGGTTGGCAGAACTCCTACTAGGGTTGGAATCTCCTAATAGGGACTCCTTATACTAAATTTTCTCATTGACTCCTAATAGGGTCCATCCTCTAACAAGGAACTTATATATCAGTATATTATCTAGTGGGTATCATCCCTACCGAGGTTTCCCTTGGCTAGGGTTTCCCTAGTTAACAAAATATGGTGTTATGAGTTATCTTTGTGCATGGTTACTATTACTATTCAATATTAATTTATTAATTTGTTATGTATGGTTTAAAGTAAGAAATAATATCTAGTTGGTGACTAAATTTTGTAGATTATTGATTCACCTCCTCTTAGTAATTCCTATTTCTAACAGTTACCACTAGAACTTATGTTTCAATGCCCATTATGGTATACCAAAGAAAGGACATAGTGACATCAAATGTTAGCACATTGTTAATAAATGCTTTAATGCAAGCAATTCTAATAGTTGAGAAGGATGAGACACATGTCCAAATAGGTCAAGAAGGTAGTCTTGCACCTAGCTCATAGCTTCAAGGTGAAGAAAACACAAGGAAGGAGAAGAATAGAACTGGAGAGTCAGTTTTGACTACAAAATTAGAGGAATAGATAGAAATTTAGACATTGGTTACCCTACCAAGCTCTACATCTCCTATTCCTAGTCAAATTCTTCAAAGGCCAAGTGTAGATGCTACACCATTGCACTAATCAAGGTCTAGTCCTAATACATCTAAGGGAGAAGGCATATCTTATGGAGATGTCAACTTAGATGATGTTATTGAACTTCCAAAGTATGATCTCACAATAATCACATTGAACAGATGAACATAATGCAAGAAGATCTAGCAAGGAAGAAGAATCAAGAGTTACTCAAGAGGGAGCATAAGAAAAGATAAGTGCAACATGAAATCAAAGACATATTTCTTGATGTGTTCATCCTCCTGGAACCTAATAAAGAAAAACCTATTCTTGAGAAATTGGTGAATATTATTGACAAGATTATTGATGCAGACTTGGACACAAACACTAAACTTTTAGAATGGCCTAAGAAGAGGTTTTTAATAAAGGTTCATGAAAATATTTCTAGTTCCATTGCACTCAGATAGGTTGACTTAGCAACCAAAATAGAAGATTTCAAAAAGGTGTTAGAGAATATATTTTCTCTATACTCAAAGCTTTGTGATGTGAACTTGTTGACACAAGAAACATAGAGGACTATTAACTGACTGTAGGGAGATTTAAAGATAATAGGTAATATTCTTAAGTTGTCTCTTGGTCATATTCAAACCCATTTTCAAAGGCTACTATCTACTCAAGGTCAACTAGCTACATTACAAGCACAAGATGCAAATACTAGGGCTATCTTGATAAATATTCAAGCCATGTTGACCCCATACATGGAGGTGTTGCAAACGGAACTAGCCTTTGCAAAAACATTGATGAAGAAAGATCCTCATCTTTCTACTCATGAAGACTTAGTGGACCTTGCTATTGAGTTAGATGTTCAAATCAAATCTCTAGAGGTAGCATGCAATAATTGGTATGCAACACTTAAGATTATAATGGAGGTCCATCAAACATTTTTGGACAAACAAACTATTCTTGTACCATCAATGACATAAGTGTCAAAAAAGGGGGAATTGTGATAAAGGGGAATTGAGATAGAAAAGAAGAGATTACCCAAAGGGGGAGTATAGTTAGAAACATAGTAAGCCAACAATTGAAGAAAATTTACTCAGTAAGAGTATCATATTTAGATACAACACAAAACAATTAACTTGGGAGGAGTTATGAAGTTTTGAGGTATGACTGATAAGTAATTAGTTTTGCAAAATTTTGATAATTTGAAATTTTTAATGTGAGCCAAGTAAAAATTATAGATTATTTGAGTTATGCTCAAGTTACAATTATATATGCATGACAAAATATTTTTTCTACTCAAGTTAAAGGGGGAGATTGTTAATCTCATATTGGTTTTGACATATGAGTGACCACACACTTAGTCATATTCATAAAGCACATGCCAAGTAAGTAGCGTATGCTGAGCATAAGTTCTTAGATAATGCAAGCCAATCATAATATATATTATGTGCCAAGGACCAGTATGTGTCGAGCAAATAGTTAGTGTTGAGTCACTCCAGTGTCAAAAAAGTTAGTATATCCTGAGTGATTTAGATGATGAGTGAATAGTAGATGCCGAGTCATTTAGGAGACAAGTTACAACATTGAAGATATAATGGATGCCAAGAATTAAAGGTTTTAAGTGTCAAGTAAACAATTTTGGATATAGTTGTTTGTAATGGCACAAACTCCTATGTAAATCATTTAAAAGCTGATTTAAGGATTATTTTGTGATTCTAGATGATAAGAACAAATCTATATTGAGAATCCCTATACAGTACATGTAACCAATCAGATTGAGGGATGTTCTAAGAGGAAAAATGGGAAGATCACTATCGTTGATTTTACCTAACCCTAAGTCACCTAGGTCTTTTTAAGGAAGGAAAACCCTAAAGATGCTAACATGAAAAGAGAGAAGTTTGCATGAATAAACAAAGAATTCATGGTGACTAAGGAGTTGTGAATTGAGATACAGATTGTAGAATTAATTAGAAAGAATAGAGGAAAGTAGAGAGAGGATAGAAGTGATACATCAAATCAGAGAGGATCAAGTATAAACTAGTAAAGAGAAGATCTGATATAAAGTAGAGAGGTGTTAACCAAAGGATCAAGTTTGGGACATTCTAATAGGCAAACTAGTAAATATCTTAACTGAGTGGTCCTAGCAAACTTTTGTAAATCCTTTAATAGGGTTCTTAATTCATTATAAGTTGAAGTCCTTTAAGTAGGCACACTTCTAACAGGATATTGAAATCCTTTAATAGGATAAGATCTAACAATATTTGTAAGCATTTAATAAGGTAGACCTTTCATAAGGTAGATCATAGTTTATGATCAAGCATTCTAACCTTCATTGGATACACTTTACAACTGTTGGTGTTTGAAAACCTTGGAGGGTTTTGAATTATCCCACTGAGAAAGTGACATATCTAGGGGCAGCTAACTCCCATTTTCAACATGCCATTTCTGACAACAAGCCAACTATAAGGCATGACCCTTCTTCTACTTCAGGCTCTGCTAAACCTAGGTGGGTAGACCTCAGATTCAAATGATACCATACCAGTGCAAAAACATATCCCTGAATCTATTAAAGTAGATAAAACCCTTATATCTCCTAGAAACTAATGAAATGACACAGATCTATAGTAGCTAAATGCAAATCTAGAATATTCATAAGCTAAGTGAGGGTTAAAAATTTAGGTCCTTCAACATGAAAGGTGAAAACACTTTGATTAATAATGTTGATTTCAACAAACCCTTAGATATGCAGTAGTAAGACTTAATGATCCTGTAGCTAATTAGTGCCTTAACCATTGGGAAAATCCATGAATCAAATGCATACATATGGATATCTAATACTTATACATATATTTAGATATTTGATCTATCTATTTAACTTGTAAATAGACATCTATGCTCAATCTTAATCTCATTCTTACATGATATCCCCATCAGTAAACTTATAACCCTGTTAGTTCCCTAAAGTATTTACATAACTTCTTGAGTCATAAGAAACAATGAAATAACATACAAACTTAAGGGATTGCAACTACAATCTAGGCTCTTTGTTCAAAGTTCATAAAACATTGAAACTTACTGATAAAGGGAGACAAGAATCAGAATGAAACTAATGAAACTCTGCTGTTCTTTGTATTAATTCCCTTGAAACAATACAACCATATGCATAAAATGAAAATATGAAAACACCTAATAGATTTGAAAAATTTGTATTAACCTTCTTAATGTTGATCATACAAGATAAATTTGCTGAAGAATGTGGTATCATAGTATGGGAACACATGAAAACTAGATCCAAAACTTGGTATCATAGTAGTGACTGGTTTTTCTCCAAAGACTAGAACCCCTCAAATGACAGAAAGAAAGAATGATATAGACAAAATGAATTCTTGGATCTGATTTCAGAATGATAGGTGTCTACTTGGAATCCAATCTTTTTTAGTTGTAAAACCTCTTTCCTCTCTCTACCCATTTGATCTGATTTTGTTTCATCATTACACTGTAACTGATTTGAAAATATCCTTTGCTCAATGATGAAAACTCTATGAGTCACCAAAAATATCTGGAAGCTTCATGAAAATGCTAGTGAATTTGAGTTTCAGTTGACTTGAAAGTAGTTACAATTTACCCCAACTACATTTTCACCATATTTTATGCTTATTCAGTTCATTACCATGTTATAAAACAATTTTGAACTTCATCACCTCAATATAGCTGCCAGTTGGGAACCTAAGAGAAAACCTCATTTAACTTAAATAAGCTGCTTCCTGTGCAGAAACTGACTCCAGAGTTGGAAAATTTAGATTCTCACAATTTCGGCTATATATAACATCGCCTATTTTGCTTATTGAAAACCCCCTGAAAGTCGATTTGAAAATCATTCCTCTAGTAAGGGACTTAGGTCTGATTGCAACTCTAATTTTAAATTTTGAAAATTTTAAAAAACTCTAAAGTTAAAACTTTAGAATTAACCCCCTTTAAACTTAAAAACTTTTTGAGCTCGCAATTTTCTTTAGAAAATAATAAAAATTTATTTTCTATTACTTTCACCTTTTCCCTTGCCTTTTGAATATGAGGTCAAACTAGTTTGCCCAACCACATGGCACTCTATGATTTGTTCATTTTTCTCAATGGACCACTCAACTGCCACATCACCAAGTGTGGGACCTGCTGCCATGTGGCAGCATCCTGCATTCCCAGAATCCTTAACTAGCTTGCATCTTTATTTTATGAAAGTGCGCTCACCGCAAGATCTGCCACATGGCAACATCTTGCACATCTGCCTTGAACCTACTTGTTTGCGCCATCTCATCGCGTCTGGGTCCCGCACTACCACATGGCGCAATCTCACTTTCCCATTTTATTTAACCAATGAGCAACTTTTTATTTTAGAATTGCGCCATCCACCCATCTTGCCATGTGGTTTCATCTTGTTGCACCTGTATATGCTACTTTAGTATGTTAGAAACACTAAATTAAAACAATCAAAAGCATTTGCATAATAATTTAACATAACTTCATGAGAGACAAAGTGAAGTCCTCAAATGAGAATATGAGCCATGGATAGGCTCTCTCAATGAGGATGATCACTTGATGTAGAGGTGTGTCTAATAGCTAAGATGGCTTGATTATGTATGTATGCTCAAATGCTCAAATGGGCTTCAATGGAGAATTTTTGATAGATTTTGGTGAATGGATTTGATTTAAAAATGGCTTCTCAAAATGGCATTATGGCTTTTACTTTCTAGATTGTGTTAAAATGGCTTGGGAGAGGATTCGTTAAATAGGCAAAGGGCTTGATGGATCAAGGGCTAGGGTGCAAGGATGGGAAAAAGCTTATAGAAGGTTTAGATTGAATGAGAGGAGAGCACATGGATTGTGCTTCCTTACAACCAATCAGGGAATGACACATGTCACAGAGTCATTGGTTAGAGCAAGAGGGGTTGAGGGGTCAGCAAAGGAGGCTCAAAACTCATAAAGACCCTCATAATGGCTTGTAAGAACAATGAATGGGCTTGTAAGAGTCATTTATGGCTTTGTGGGCTTCATAAAGTTTTATGGTTGGGATATTTGTGAGAGAGTTGAGATATTTTGACTTGGGTTGGATTAAGAAAGTCTTAAGCTTGACTTAGGAATGTGCAAATGATTAAGGCTTGGATTAGGTTTGGGTTAAGATTAGATTAGGGATGTTAGAGATGGGCAAGTGGATAGCATTTAATGAGGGTGGGTGAAGGAGGAGATATTTTTTGGCTTTGGCTTGGGTTAGCAAGTCTTAACCCATGTTTAGGGAATGTGACAAGGTTAGGGGGAGATTAGGATTAGGGTCAAACTAAGGATTGACATTTTCTAGAAGAGTCTAGGCTTTGGATGAGGATGAAGACTTTCTAGAAGAGTCTATAACTTCCTAGGATGAGGATAAATAAGGTTTTTAGGAAATAAATAAAGTTTTTATTTATTTCAAGGATTTGGGTTGAGGAGATATTTGTTAAAATATTTTTAATAAACATGAGGATTAATATTTAATCTTAATTAAATATTTTGAGTTGGGATTAGGGGTAGGAAACGATGGGATTAGCTTTTAATTGAAATTAAAGAAGGATTAGAAGATTTTGGAAGAGGTTAGTGGTCTTAAGAAAATTGGCCAAGTTTTGGGCAAAAAATAAATAAATAATTTATTTTGGAATTTTTGGTCAATTTATTAATTAAATAATTAATAAATAAGGAAATAATGTTTAAATAAGATTTAAACATTTTTGAGAGGGATTCCTTAATTAAATATTTTAAATTAAGATAAAGGGATTTAATGGCATAAAAATAAATAATTAATTAATTAATAAATGATGATGTCATCAGGGACTTTTTTCAAAAAATAAAAATATTTTATTTTCTAAAGGATTTTTAGGTGTCTACATTTTTCCCCTCTTTGATGTGATGCCGCAAGTGGCATGGCATCAAAGATAAGAAAATAAGATGCCCAAGGCTAAAGCAGAAGATGAGAGAATGGACTACGAGATGCCCCCTCAAGAAGGTAGTGGGGAGAGAAAGCGAGGCTCGATGACTTCTTGAAAAGTACAAGAATCTTGGCGGGTGGGAGGATGAAGAGTGGCTTAAGAGAAGAGGTTTAGTTAGCTCAAACTCTCACTATGGGAGAATGATAAAGGAGAATCAGATGCACAAGACGAAGCAAGCTTAAGACTTTAGGGAAGGTGGAGGATGAAGGAACAGAGCGCTATTAAAAGGAATTCAGGATAGGGAGAAGGATGAGGGGATTATAAAATTGATGCAACAGGATTTTAAAGAGTCAGATTAGTGGAAGATGGGTTTCAGAGATCCCTAAGACTAGGATTGTGGATCTCGAAAGATGAGGCTTGGTGGATTGATTGGATTGGTGGATCCCTAAGACTAGGATTGTGGATCCCTAAAGCTAAGAGTGATGATTGATTTTGAGAGATAAAATTGCACAAGTTGGGGTAGGAGAGATGAATGTTGGATATGGATGGGGGATAATGGGGATGAAGGGAATCCATTGAAGCTTTTTGGGCAGGGGGATACTTCAAAGAGAAGTACCATCATGTAGTTGAGCACTAAATTTTCTATAAGACTGTTGGTTAATTGCCAAGGTTACCAAGAACGTCAAGGCCATGTCACCAACCATCCAGAGAACTGATGGACTAACTCGAAACAAACACACAAGGATTTCCCTAGCATCACACATGAAACCCAAAGGAAACAACATGGAACTGACACTGGGTAACCCACAAGCAAAAAAAAAACAAACGAAAGATGATCAAAACTGTACACTTAGAGTGCCCCATTCGCAACATACCATGATATGGAAGATCATGGCAACCTTGAGGAGGGAACAAAAAGATTTCTTGAAAAAGATACGTCAAGACCTAGAAGGGAAGATTCCAAATTAAAAGAAAGCGAAAATCCAAAAGAGAAACATTTGCCAATGAGATGGGTAGGACGAGGTATTAACGGACCAAGATCAGACATGAGGAAAGCTATATCCTGCAAGGATCTATTGGAGAGCACCTAAGCTAGTGGATTTTGATGAGTGATGCACTTGGAAAGCTGAACTGAAAAGGATAACACTTTGATGACAAGAGATATAGCTAAAGGATGTAGTGGAATAGCTAACCAAGATTTGTGCGATGTGTGCAAGATGCTGATCAAGAATGAACTAACACAAAAGATGGATAGATACAATGGCACTAAGCTAAAGAGGATGTACAAGATGATAGACCAATATATGTTACAAATGTACAAGGTTGTTCATGTTGTGGTTTTTTTGAGATGGAAATGTTTGTGAAGGGTGGGATGTCTGTAATAGTTGATAGGCAGATAGGTAGATGGTTTGCGAAAAGCTTAAGTGAAAATGGGGTTCTTTGTGCGCATGTGATCAGATACAAACTAGGATACAAGCTTTGGTATATAATATAAGCTAGAATATGGTACAAGCTTTTGACAAGATTTGGATATACAAGCTATAATACAAGGGATGATACAAGATTTACAAGCTAGGGTACAAGATTTACAAGCTGAAGTACAAGATTTACAAGCTATATAGGAGGTATTTACAAGCTTCATTAGATTTTGGATATTTGGTTGGAACACCAAGGGAACAAGTAGGTGTTTTATGGGATGGTGGGTGAATGGATGAGGGATAGGATAGTGATAGATAATGGATTAGTCTTAGTACAAAAGGTGCCTGAATTACTAGGTTTTCACCAAGGTACCTATCCAAGGTCCTTGAATTGCCAAGTTTTCACCATTGGACGCTTATTTCTCTTTACTATTTTTTTGTATTTTTCAAAAGCTGGGTATACCAAGGATCTTCAAGCATAGAACTTCTTGAGATGAATGATGTTAGTAGGATCATTCAAGAGTTCTCCTTCTGGTGTAGATAGATGATAGGCTCCAGAGCCAAAGGAGGCAGTGACAACATAAGGACCAAGCCATGTAGGTTCAAACTTGCCTTTCTTTTCTCTATCAGCTTGGACTTTCATATTTTCTTTAAGGACGATGTTGCCCGGTTGAAAGTGTCGTGGAAGCACCTTCTTGTTGAAATTCCTTTTGAGATGAGTTTGATAGACTGTGAGATGATCATAGGCTTGTTGTCACTTCTCATCTAAGAGATCTAGCTGGGTGAGCCGAGCTACTCTGTATTCTTCATCTGATATTTGCCCTTGCAAAGATATGCACAAGGAGTGAAGTTTAACCTCTATGGGTAGTACTACTTTGGCACCATAGACTAAGGAGTATGGAGTTGTGCCTATGGATGTACGGAAGGAAGTTCAATAGGCCCATAGGGCTGGATTTACTTGTAGGTGCCAATCACGGCTGAAATCATTGACAACTTTCTTTAGGATTTTGAGGAGGGTTTTGTTAGTTGCCTTTGCCTGGCCGTTACCTTGTGAGAAATATGGGCTAGAAAAGTGGTGATGGATGCAGAGGGAAGTGCATAATTCTTCCATGTTGAGATTTTCAAAGTTACCTCCATGGTCGATGAAGATGGTGGATGGGATGCTGAAGTGGCAAACAATGTGGTACAAGATGAACTTGGAGACTTGAACTCCTGTAGCTGAGACTAGGGGGATTGCTTCCACCCATTTAATGAAATAGTCTGTAGCCATTATTATCCATTTATATCCATCAAATGAGAGAGGTGTGATAGTTCCAATTAGATCAAGGCCCCAACAAGAGAAAGGCAAAGGTGGTGCAATAGGCTATAGATCCTGTACTAGAGCGTGCACAAGATTTGCGTACTGCTGACATGGGAGACACTTTCTGACAAAGTCACATGAGTCTTCTTCAATGGTAGGCCAATTGTAGCCTGCTCTAAAGATTTTTTGTGCAAGGGCAATACCACTCATGTGGGCACTGCAAAGTCTAGAGTGCGCTTCTTTTAATGCCATTGCGGCTTATTTTTCATCTAAACATCGAGAGAGAGTATCATGATAACCCCGACGATATAGGGTATTGGCTATGATAACATAGCGGGATGATTGTTGTATGAGGTTTTGGCATTGGGTACGTGTGAGGTGAGGGGAGATGATACCATCTTTAAGGTAAGCATGAATCTCATGGTACTAAGGGGATTGGGGACCAACCAAGATACAAACACG
This sequence comes from Cupressus sempervirens, assembly GCA_028749045.1. Classification (NCBI taxonomy): domain Eukaryota; kingdom Viridiplantae; phylum Streptophyta; class Pinopsida; order Cupressales; family Cupressaceae; genus Cupressus; species Cupressus sempervirens. The sequence continues at coordinate 114,098,380 of CM053793.1, forward strand.
GTTTGAGTCATCATTTGCATAGGTCGGTGTGAGGAGCTGCTTGACTAAAAACTCATACTACGTAACCACTTATGGAATTTCCAAGAGCAAGCCGATAGTAGCCATAGCATCTGCTGCTTTGTTCTACATTCAAGGCACTTGTGTAAACTGAAGCTTTGTAAAATGCTGGGTTAGCTGATCAACTAGCTCTTTGTAGGGTAATAGGTTTTCATCTTTGGTTTGATATTCTTTTAGGGCTTGCTTGATGATGAGCTGAGAATTGCCAAAGATTTGTAACTCAGTGATGTTCCATTCTGCAGCTATCTTTAATCCTACTATGAGAGCCTTATATTTAGCTATATTGTTGGTGCTAGGGAGTTGTAGCTTGAAGGATTTTGGAATGTAATCTCCTTGAGGTGTGACCAACAATATTCCTACCCCTAATCCATGAGATGTATATGATCCATCAAAATAAAGTTTCCATGGGGGCTGTTCTTCAATTAGACAGATATGCTCATTTGGAAATTTTATGATCAAAGAATATGTATCTACTAGAGGTGCATCAGCTAGGTGATCTGCTATAGCTTGCCCTTTGATTGCCTTTCTATCCACATACTGGATGTCAAATTTGTTAAGGAGCATAACCCATTTGGCCAAAGGGCCTGTAAGTGCTATTCTAGAGAGCATATACTTGAGAGGGTCAATCTTGGAGACTAGTTGGATGGTATGACTTAGCATGTAGTGGCAAAGCTTTTGAGTTGAGAAAAAAATTGCTAAACAAGCTTTTTCCATAGGGGTACAATTGAGTTCATAACCAACTAGGGTTCTACTAATGTAGTAGATGGCTCTTTCTCTGCCGTAGTCATCGAGCTGTGCTAGAAGTGCCCCTAGAGCAGTAGGTGTAGCTGATATGTACAAGATCAAGGGACAACTAGGAATTGGTGGAACCAAGATAGGGGGATTGATGAGATACTGCTTGAGATGATCGAAGCTGCATTGACATAAAGGATCCCACTTGAAGTTTTCATCCTTCTTCAGTAAATGTGCAAATGGCATACACTTATCTACAAGTTGGGAGATGAAGTGTCGAACGGATTGAAGCTTTCCTTGAAGAGTACAAAGCTGTCCCAGTGTCTGGGGAGGAGGCATGTCTAAGATAGCCTTGAACTTCTTAGGGTCGATCTCTATGCCTCATTTAGAAACTATAAAGCCTAGAAGCTTGCTAGATGTGACCCCAAAGACACATTTCTTGGGATTCAGCATGAGATGATATTTGGCTAACCTATCAAAGACTTTCTCTAGGTCAGCAAGATGATCCATGAAGGTGTGAGATTTAACCAAGATATCATCCACATAATCCTCTAAAATGTTATGGATAAGATCATGGAAAATGGTTGTCATAGCTCTTTGATAGGTAGCCCCAACATTCTTTAGGCCAAAAGGCATCATGTTGTAGCAAAAGGTTCCCCAAGGGGTAGTGAATGATGTCTTATGCTGATCCTCTTTTGCAATCTTGATTTGATTATACCCAAAAAACCCATCCATGAGGGACAAAATTTCAAGTCCAGCTGTGAGGTCTGCAATCATATCTATGTTGGGTAAGGGAAAATCATCTTTTGGACAAGCTTTGTTAAGATCTCCGAAATCAGTGCAGATTTTGATGTTACCAGAAGGCTTAGTGACAAGGACCATGTTGAAGATCCACTCTAAGTAGTCGATAGGTCAGATAACCTTAGCAACTAACATTCTTTCTAATTTAGCTTTGCCCAGTAATGCCACCTTGGGGTGCATTTTTCTAAGCTTTTGTCTGATAGGCTTGATCTTTGGATCGACTACAAGATGATGAACTGCAAGCTTTGGATCAAGTCCTGGCATGTCCTGATATGACCATGCAAATTGGCCAATGTTCTCTCTTAAGACCTCAAAGAGGAGGTCAACTTGGTCTTGTGATAGGGATGTAGTAATGTGAACAAGTCTGGGGATCTCTAAAGAACTAATGTTGACTTCTCTAGTGTCCTCAATTAGAATAGAAGACACCTCTAGTCGATTATCTTGAGGAGGCAATGCTAAATCCTCATGTTCTACTTGTGACTTTGGATTTTCTTGCTGAGGGGTTCTCTTTGCTGCCTTAGCTAGTCCTGGATTCACCTTAGTTCTAGTTTTGGGTGTATTGAAACTAGGTTGGGGATTTTCTCCAAAATACCCCTTAGGATCTAGCTTATAGATATAGGTAGAATCTAGCTTTGTTTTCTTGTGTGGAGTTTTGGCTCCCATGAATCTTAGAAGTGCTTCCTCTGATGTGAACTCATCAATTTGTATGACGCTCAATTGGTCCCAATCTATGAGTTTTGGATGGGCGAGTGGTAGGTCAATAAAATGGATGGATAGTTCTTGGAGAACAGAGTCTTCGAGGAAGATTTGGTCTGGGATATCATCGTAGGCTCTCTTTTCAAGTTCCTTAGGAATGTCTTTGATTTTGACAAGGTTGCGGTGAATGTTTGAAAAAGTGTGACCATTCTCATTGGTGCCCCCAGTTGTGGGTATGCCAAAGCCAAGACCTAACTTCGATTCCCACTTGTGTGCATCGATGGGGCACTGCATGTCTCTTTCTTCTGGTCCTAGACCACTACGTTGATAGTTCCATTTTTCAGTGATGAGCTTATATTCTTGGGAATACTTTTGGCTGAAGTGATCAAGGCATGCTTGATTTCTTGGAGGTGCATCCTTATGTAACCAATTATTGATATCTAGAGTGAGCTCCTCATGAAGAGGGATTTTTGAGGATACAAAGGTTGTTGGGCCAAATTATTTGTATCAAGGAGGTGGAATCTCCTTAGCTTTGTGATATGTCAGTCATCCATGGGCGTGTGGATCAAGTGGGAGTGCCCCGACAACAAATGTGTCTTACAGACTATACTCTCCACAACCTTTGTTATTGATCTTCACGGTAGACAAGGTGGAGGCGAGGATGGTTTCTAGGTCATTACAAGTGTGGGATGAGCTGGCGATGGCTATGTCAATATCAATTCTAGGGAATTGGTTTGTATATGAAGCTTCAACTGCATTGTAGTAAGCAAAGGGTTCAAGATTGACATGGATGGTTACCTCAGTGCCTTGATGTAGAAATTTGACGCATTGATGGTAAGTGGATGGAACAACTTTCATGGCATGAATCCATGGGCAACTAAGGAGGATTTTAAATGGTAGATTTAGATCAATAACATGGCAGAGTGTTTCTTGGATGACTGGCCCAACCTTGATTGGTAGCAAAATAGTTCCTTCTATGGTTCTTTCCAAGTTGTCATAAGCTTTGATGGTGATAACCTCACTGATGATATCTACCTCAGTATACCCAGCTTGTTTTATGAATTTTAGGGTGAAAATATTCAAGGCTAATCCATTATCTATCATTACTCTTTTTACAGAAAAATTGGATACCATGATGGCTATGCGAAGTAGAAGGGTGTGATTTGGCTTGACCACGGGTATGTCAATGGGTTTGAATGATAGGCACATAAGGAGGATAGGTGTCCAACGAGATTATGAAAATCAGTAGCATTGATATTTGAAGGGACATGGGATTCTATGAGAGCACTGTCAAGGAGTTTTTGTACATAGGACTAGTGCAGGGAAGGTCTAAAATGGACATTTGGGCTGGCATGTTCCCGAGGTGTTCCAAGATATTGTATTGGCTTTTGGACAGAGCTGATGATACTACTAGGGTTGATAGTGCTGATGGGATTGATGGGGCTGCAATGTTCAATTGCACTCTTCCAGTGGTGACTGCACATTCATTGTTTGGGCCTTGGATATTGATAACATTGATAGAAGGCTCTTTTTTAGATATACAACCGATGAGGCTACCATAGTCTATGTAGGATGAAGTGTGGTCATTTTTCTTCACATGTTGTTGGTTTGGCTGGCGATTGTTGGCATTGTTGTTGTTGTTTTGGATAGGTTCTTTTCCAAGATTTTGGTTGTTGTGAGGAGGAAAAGCATTTTGATAGATCTGTAAGCCTGCATTGGGAGAGGTTTGGGCACCAACGGTGATTTCTTTTCGATCAATGAGGTCCTGCACATAATCTTTCAGTTTCATGCATCTAAGGGTGGTGTGACCTTTTACCTTATGAAATTTGTAGTAGTCATTGTCTTTGTATCATGCAACTTTGGATTGGCTTGGGCCAATTTGCTGGGTAGAAGGAAATTTGATGAGGTTTTCCTTAGTCAATTTCTCAAAAATGACATCCAATGGCTCACCAAGGGGTGTATAGTTTCTAGGTGCAGGTTGGAACTTAGGCTTTGGTCCTGCAGCTACATTGATGGCATTAGCTTGATTGCTAGACCCTTGAAAGTTGGGTCTTGGATTGTGGCTTTGATAGCTTTGGTGATTTTATTTTTGGTAGTTGATAGCTTGTTGATTGTTTGATTGATACGATGGGTTGGACTAATTTTGGGAAGGACCAACAATATTCACATGTCTCATATTAGTAACCCCATCTGTTGCAACATGCTTGTTTTTGTTCCAATACCTAGACTTGTCATTTGAATGTGTTTGATTTTGGTTGGCTTCCTTGTAAATCTTGACCACACCATCTTTAACGAGTCCTTTCTCAAGGATCATTCCTTTATCTTTGATATCTTTGTAGGTCTGCAAATAGTTCATGGTCATGTGGTGAGCCAAGCTAGGATGGGCATTATCAATAAACATTTTCACCAAATGGTGCTCTAGCAAGGTGCAAGATATGTGGGTGGTAAGGGTTTGCCATCTTTACAGATATTCGCGAAGGCTTTCTCCACCTTTTTGCTTAGTGTGGACAAGATCAACTACTGATAGTTCTATTTCGACAAGATGGGCATATTGGGCTACAAATTCCTTAGACAATTCAGAAAAGTTTTTAATTGTGCCATATGGGATTCTATAGAACCATTCAAGAGCTCATCTGGCCAAGCTTTTGGGAAAGAGACACCAGAGGAAGATGTCACCATATGCCACCTCTTGGCAGTGCATGTAAAATTCTTTGATATGCGTGATAGGGTCTTCTTTTCCTCTGAATTTGTCAAACTTGGGTATCTCAAAGTGTTTGGGAAATGGTGTCATGGTAATGGCTCTGTCAAATGGGTAAGGACACACATTCTCAAACTTGAAGGTTTTTGGATCATTTCTCTCCTGGATGTTCTTCAAAGCTGTCTTCATGGCTTCCCAATCTGAATTAATGGGTGATGGCTGGGGTGCCCCCAATGTAGGAGTGCCTTGAGGTAGGTATGTGCTAGATGGGGCAATGGAATATGGATGGATTTGAGGTATGGGATGGTAAGGATTGTACATGGCTTGGGCAATTGAATGGTGGATGATGGGTTGCTGAGGTGGAGGTGGCACATATTGCTACATGTGTTGTGAGGCTTGCTGTTGATATTGGATTTGAGGTTGGGATTGAGGAACATAAGCTAGCTATGGGATAAATGGATTGATTTGTGGACATAAGGTATAATATGGTTGTGAATCTTGGGGAAAGGATTGAGGAGCTTGTGGAAATTGACTTTTGATTTGAGGAGTTTGACCAATATATGTGGGTTGTGCCCCAATTTGGGAAGGTATTTGCATGGCAAAAGAGGCCAAGTAATTAGTGGTTGGTGGTGGTGGGTTTCCTCCTAGAAGTGTCATAGAAAAATAGTTAGTAATAGGAGCTAATGGATTAGTTGGTGGTGGGAATTGAAAGCTTAGAAATGGAACTGATGGGGTTTGATAGCTTGGTGACTAGATTTGAAAGCTTGGTAGAGTGGTGGCAGGAGCTTGGGTCACTTGAGAGCTTGGCAGAACATTGGTAGTCACTTGTGTGGAGTGAGGGCAGTAGCTTGTGGATTTGTGGCTGATGGCACTGAGCTCCAAGGACCTAGTGGAAATGATGGAATTTTACTCTGAGCTAAGGTAAACAAGATGGGGTTGATGAAAGGTTGATTACTTGGCCCCATGGGTGGCATCCCGGTTGTATATTGCTAAGGTTGGCCAAAGATGCTAGCATTGATTTGGGAGATGGGTGGATTTGGAAGGCTGGGTTGGAGAGTAGTAGCAACAATAGTGAAGGGAGTGAATGATGAGGTGTTTTTGGAAAAGGGGGTTTGGGATGGAGTGGTATGAACCAATGGTGGAGTGGTGGTGGTTGGATTGGCTTACCGAAGGGAGATTTCAACTTGAGTGGAGGCTGGTATGTTTGGGTCTATTGGATCATAAGGATTGGCTTGAGGCTCTTCTTTTGGCACATATTGAGGATAATCTAAATCATAAGAGCCTATTGGGAGTGGTAGTTGTCCAAACAATAGGTGAGATGGATTTGATAAGGGAGGAGGTCTTCCAAAGTCAAAGGCTCCTATATTGTCCTTTCGAAAGCTAGCCATGATTGTTTCTTTGTTCTTGTCTATAATGACGTTCACCAATACTGCATTTCTTGGTTGGTTCTTGAAAGCTTCAATGTTAGTAGGTGATGGTATAGTGTTCTTTGGGATGAAGGATGGTTGAGTGCTCAAGGGGAGCGATGCCATTTGATCCAAATGATAGGGTTCCATTGTTTCTTTCTTCTTCTTGGCTAAGTGAGTGATGGGCAACATGAAAATGTTCTTAGGGATGAGATGCAACAATGTTGATGGATGTAAAGGGGGAAGGCTTTTCTATGCAAATGATTTCCTAGGTTGAGGCAAAGCTATATGAAAAACCTAAGGAGGATTGGGTTGGGGATTCTAACTTCAAAGATATGTTGCCAAAGCATGAAAGGTCTACTTTCCTATGTGCAAGTTTGGTGGTGATTGTGTCAACTTTAAGGATAGACTGATGATCCTTTAGGAAAAACATGAGATTGACCACTTGTGGATCCCAACCTTTGGCTCAAGGCGATGAGGGATAACAAGTGACAAAGCTAGATTACCCGAGACAAGGCTCTGTCAGAGGGATAACCTCGGTGGGGCTGGTGGATTTGCAAGATGGTAGGAATGGAAAACCTTTTTCAAGGTGACAACAATTTTGAAGGCTTGGATGTGAAAATTAGGCTTTTTGGGATGCTAGCTAGGTTCAAGGGGATTGGTTTGGTTCTAAGGCAAAGATCTAAATGAGATGGATGAGCTAAAATGCTTAATGGGATGACTAAGGATGGCTAGCTTACCTACAAGGATGAATCTAAAGTGAAGCTTATGCAAGAAGATGTGGAGAAACAAGGGGGTCTAATCATAAAAATCATGCCTAGTTGGTATGACATAAGCAAGGTTAACTCTTGGATGCTTGCTAAATCTGATAGTGCGATCTAACCAGGCATCCTGACAAGTTTCATAGGCCGCTTTGTCTTCTACTTTGTGGAGTTTGGAAATTTGAGGGCTTGGTGTTACTTCCTTTCTCTTGGCTAAAATTTCTTGGTATGCCTGAGAGGGCTTGAATTTGGCTTTGTGAAACTTCTATTTGGGTTTGGGTTGTTTTGACATAAATTTTTGAATCTATTTGGCTTTGAGAGATCGTGGTTGTTTTGCTTCAACTTGTTCAACTTCTGAAATAGGTAGTGACTATGCTAAGTGTGCCCTAAGCTAGGATTGACCAAGTTTGGAAAACATTCTTTCAACAAGTAAAAGATCAAGCAAGAGATAGGAACAATCAGATAGAAGTTTTTGATTCTCAGAATGTGATACGTGTGTCAAGGAGTGTGTATATTCTACAAATGTGTCGATCAGTCACTTCAAACACATTAACATCCTAGATGGTTGTCTACAAGGCTGACAGTTGGTTTAGCTAGGGAGTCCTCAATATACCCAAGGTACGTGAGGCCCAAATCCGTAGATGAAACCAAAATAATGTCACATAGCCAAGAGGAGCGGTAAACCCCTTCTCCTCTTTCACTTCTCAAGGGTATAAAGTTCTTTGAGGCTTAGCCCGAGTGATAGAATTTTGATCCCAAGAGAGGTGTCTTTGGATTCACCTCCCGATCTTTATACTCCATCGGAACACTGGAGTTGAGGTCATTCCAAGGGATGATGAAATTCCCAAGCAGGCCTCCTAAAAGCTAAGACAAGATTTTGGATCCTAATCTTATGCACGCAAGATGGCCTCGAAAGACGACAAGGGGAGAGAAGATTTGGATGATCTTGGGCTAAAAGATAGAGTTCTTTTCCAAATGACGCTTTAAGTTTTCTAATCTAGACCTTTTGAAAACACACATGATTTAAGATGCAAAGGTTCAATTCCAATTTGAAATGCACCAACAAAAGAGAAGTGATCGAAGAATGAATACACCAAGAAGATTTAGGGTCAACAAAAAGTAAACTCACGCACCCGGAGGCCCTCTACATCAAGTATTGATTGATTTTCTTTAAAGCATTCAAGATTGAGTGTGAGTTTGTTTTAAGCCCAAAACAAAGATGTGTGTAAAGCTCAATTTCAAGTGTGTGCCTGGAGGCCCTCCATGTCAAGATTTGTTCAATTTTTATGTCCAAATGAAGTGTTAGTGAGACTAATGTGCATTCAAGAAATTTTCTATCTTAGAAAAACCAATAAAAACTCAAGCGAGTGGAATTTTATTTTTGTGGAGCACTTAACACCTTCTTTGGTAGACCCATCCCCATATATGGTGTTGATATTGCAACCAATGATTAGAAAGATGGGTGATTAAAGAGGGTGAGTCCAACAACAAATTCACTCAAAGTGTCTTTATTTGTTTTTATAACTTAGAAAGTTTCTGAAATATAGATTCTTTTTATGCCCCAAAAGATGAAGTGTGAGATATTGTAATGATTAATTGACCTTTTGCATTCAAGATTGGATTTGTAGTTTTAATCATGCATTCATAAAAAAACAAACAAACTTGATTTTAATCCATGGCACTCAAGAGTGATTTTAGCAACATGCATTCAAAGACAAGTGATTAAACATTCAAGTTTTTTCCTTTGAGCATTCAAGATTGAGATTTTGCATGTTGTTTTAAGAACTTTGAAGTGCTTTGTTTTAACCTTAGATCATTCAAGATTGTTTTGGACTCAAAAGTAAAAATGACTCTTTGGACTTTGGTTTTCATTTAAGATTTTATGTTCTAGTTTGCATGTTTTAAGCCCAAAAATGATATTCTTAGATTGTTTTGATGCATGGAAAACCTAAGAAACATTCAAGATTTTGCAACAAGACATTTGTTTGGAACAAATAAAAAAGCTTTTTAGGAAAATTTTGGCAACCATTTAGGACTTTTAGTTTTTATGAGATTTTTAAAAGAACTTTAAAATATTTGCAAATGAGGTTCATTTTATCCTTGATTGATGCTTTGAGCTTGATTTAGATTTTAGTGTGCACTTAGCGTTGATTTTGAACCTTTTGAAATGGAAACTTGAAGTTCTTTTTAAATTCCCAAAAATGAAGTGTTCTTAACTTTGCATGAATGCATCTAAAACCTTGATGTTGCAAGGATGCAAATGATTGGATTGGTTTAGTTTCACTTGTTAAAAGATTTTTTTTTTTTTTGCAAATTTTTAGTTTTTAATGGATTTAAGTATGATTTGGGGGTTCATTTTAAGCACTTAAAAAAAAGTGTGTATGATTTTTCTTCCTTAAAAAAAAAAGGCCAAGATCCCTCAAGAAGAAGAAGAAGAAGTAGACAGAATAGAAGAAGAATATAGAAAAGAAGAGGAAGAAGAATTCCAAGTGCTTCATCCACCTATAAGCTTGAAAAATCTACAAACACTATGAGATAGACTATGAGCTCCTTTGTCTTCTTCATGCTCATGTGGACCTACAAAACCAATTTATACAATCCTACCAATCACAAAAATAAGAAAAATTAGCAGAAATCAGCAAATGACATACAAAACTTGACTAAAAAAGCTAATGAAGATGACCAATGTGGGGTCCCACCGGGTGTGCCAAAATGTATATGCTACTTTAGTATGTTAGAAACACTAAATTAAAACAATCAAAAGCATTTGCATAATAATTTAACATAACTTCATGAGAGACAAAGTGAAGTCCTCAAATGAGAATATGAGCCATGGATAGGCTCTCTCAATGAGGATGATCACTTGATGTAGAGTTGTGTCTAATAGTTAAGATGGCTTGATTATGTATGTATGCTCAAATGCTCAAATGGGCTTCAATGGAGAATTTTTGATAGATTTTGGTGAATGGATTTGATGTAAAAATGGCTTCTCAAAATGGCATTATGGCTTTTACTTTCTAGATTGTGTTAAAATGGCCTGGGAGAGGATTCCTTAAATAGGCAAAGGGCTTGATGGATCAAGGGCTAGGATGAAAGGATGAGAAAAAGCTTATGAAAGGTTTAGATTGAATGAGAGGAGAGCACATGGATTGTGCTTTCTTACAGCCAATTAGGGAATGACACATGTCATAGAGTCATTGGTTAGAGCAAGAGGGGTTGAGGGGTCAACAAAGGAGGCTCAAAGCTCATAAAGACCCTCATAATGGCTTGTAAGAACAATGAATGGGCTTGTAAGAGTCATTTATGGCTTTGTGGGCTTCATAAAGTTTTATGGTTGGGATATTTGTGAGAGAGTTGAGATATTTTGACTTGGGTTGGATTAAGAAAGTCTTAAGCTTGACTTAAGAATGTGCAAATGATTAAGGCTTGGATTAGGTGTGGGTTAAGATTAGATTAGGGATCTTAGAGATGGGCAAGTGGATGGCATGTAATGAGGGTGGGTGAAGAAGGAGATATTTGTTGGCTTTGGCTTGGGTTAGCAAGTCTTAACCCATGTTTAGGGAATGTGACAAGGTTAGGGGGGGGGGGGGGGGGATTAGGATTAGGGTCAAAGATAAGGATTGACATCTTCTAGAAGATTCTAGGCTTTGGATGAGGATGAAGACTTTCTAGAAGAGTCTATAACTTCCTAGGATGAGGATAAATAAAGTTTTATTTATTTCAAGGGTTTGGGTTGAGGAGATGTTTATTAAAATATTTTTAATAAACATGAAGATTAATATTTAATCTTAATTAAATATTTTGAGTTGGGATTTGGTGTAGGAAATGATAGGATTAGCCTTTAATCTAAATTAGAGAAGGATTAGAAGATTTTGGAAGAGGTTAGTTGTCTTAAGGAAATTGACCAAGTTTTGGGCAAAAAATAAATAAATAATTTATTTTGGAATTTTTGGTCAATTTATTAATTAAATAATTAATAAATAAGGAAATAATGTTTAAATAAGATTTAAACATTTTTGGGAGGGATTCCTTAATTAAGTATTTTTAATTAAGATAAAGGGATTTAATGGCATAAAAATAAATAAATAAATAAATAAATAAATAAATAAATAAATAAATAAATAAATGATGATGTCATCAGGGAATTTTTTTAGAAAATAAAAAATATTTTATTTTCTATAGGATTTTTAGGTGTCTACAGCATCTTTGCCACATCAGCATAGAAGCATCTTCATTTAAAATTTTGACTTTATGTCACGCAGACATCAGCATCCAACCTGCATCTGCATCTAATGTATGGGGGCGCCACCCTATCACACGCACCCCTGCCTTTAAAAAAGGCCCTTTCTTAATTCATCTTATCTTTTATGTGAAAAGGTATTTAATGACTTAAGTGATTCAACTCACAGCAAATTTGGGACATTTGTTTTATAATGTTTTCCATACTCCTACGCTTTCTCTTGCATTGACTGGGTGTTTTGCCTTGTTTCAATTACATTTTTTCCTTTGATTGCCCCTACTCATCATGGTCTTCTTCTTTGCATGGTCGGAGCTCTGTTTTGTGCTTAACCGTGGATTCTTCTTGAAAATCCAACTGCAAAAGACAACCACTCTTTCTCATGCGTGGTCAATGCCTTAATACGTGGGTCCTAGTTTGATGGTGTCCTCAAATTCTAATGCCTTCCTCTACTTTTAGCATGGATTTTTATTTGATTTTCTTTTCCTTGTGCTGAGTCTGCAAGGCATTTTCTAAAATGTGTATCCTCCTACAATTTCCTCTGAGAAACTGATTGCTATAAATTAGGTTCAAGCTTTTCAAATTGTAAGTCTTTCATTGACATTTGTTGCAGAGAAGAATTAAATGCCTCAGACTTGGCAGGCTCTAATATAGAAAGATTTTTTTGTTCCACCCTTTCAATGGCCAACTGCTGCTCAATATGCTCAGGTTTTTTTTTAGACATCATATTTTCAGACTTGATTGTTTCTGAACAAATTTTGCAAGTTGTAAACCATGTTCATTTTGAGAAACTTTCATAATTTTATCTTGTGCATTAATTTCTTGTGGTTTCTCCAATGCAAGAGACAGCATAGGGGCACCAGATGTGGTGGAAATTTGGGCACCAGTTCTCATAGATTGTGTGGTAGCTGAGCCAAAAATAGATTGTTGGCTACTAGGATGAGGTCATGCAGATTGATGAACTGGGGGGTATTGATGTGGTACTTGTGATCGCTGATCATGTCTTGGCATGAATACCTAGCTAGGTGTTGCAACTTGGTTAGGTGTTGCTTGTAATGCTTTGGTTGGACCACAAATAGTTTGACCATAATTTTGAGCTTCTCAAAGCTGATGGAAATAAGTAATGAATCCTAGCCAAATCCTTTCTATGATAGAAAAATCCACACTACAGTGTCCAGTTGTGATCTATAATTCACAATAAGTGTCCAGCTTACCATATGTAATTGCACCTTTGATGAGAAGAATCCATCCTATCTTCAAACTCAAACCTAAGAATCCATGGTTAGAATAGCAACACACGCTAATTTTGAAGACTCCCTATTTAGAATCGTTTCTAGCATATAATTCTCAAATAGGTAGTGATGTTTCTAAATGCACGTCTCATGGCAAAAATAAGCACACACTCAAATACTTTTTTAGAATTTCTCACAAATCAATTGCACCCATGTTAACTTTCAATCTACAAATATGAGTTTTCTTCGATGGCACCTTTCAATGTGGACTGCGGCTTTCTAAGTGGGCTTGTTTTCAAAAGTTTTCTGCTTATCAAAATACTTGGATTAGTCATTAATTAACTTGTTTCTTCTAATGGTGATACACTGGTTGTTTGAAATTTTTTAATTTACCATATCTCTTAATAATAGTACAGGCAACTACAACTTGTATAACAATCTCCCTAAAACATGAAGATATACAACTACCTTGTCTATTCCAATTCCCTTTTGAGACAAGAATCAAAACAATATCTCTTCCTGTATGCTTAATTTGTTTCTTGTTAATCTGCCATTTATGTAATCTTCAGTAGTTGGGTCACATTAATTGGACCCCATTAAGACTTAAGTCACCCTTGCAATGCAACAATGCTGATAGAGCCATATCTTGATCACAGGAGTCGGGTCACATGGTGACCCTGCTAAATTTTTTTTGTTTTCGGGTGACTAACTTTTCAAATTGATATATTGATCATCTTGAACTAATTAGAATCAAATTCAACCACTGAAGACAACTTTTAACTCATTTTATCCCTTTTTGCAACCTGTCAAATTTGTGCTAGAATGTCCTTTGACTAGCCTTAAAAATTGATCCAAACATCTGACCAGGCTCTGAAAACTAACACACTGAATGTCTATTCCATATAATTGCACCTTATCAAATCTCATCTCATGAAGAATTCGGGGTCAAAAGATATTGACTATCAAATTTGACCTCTCAGAACTGCCTGCAAGAAAACAATAAATTGGGTTCAAAATTGGCTTCAAAAGTTGGGTAAATTGACACTCAGGGAGATGAAAACTGGGGCATCAGTTCTCTATCATGAGGACATTATGGATCTATGATTTGGGCTCATGAAAAATAATTGGGCACAAATGGCAAGCGATCAAAGTGAGCTACTTGGAATTTGCAGATTGGAAACACTGACAAAGTACTTTTTGCAAATGGAATGGACCTAGAAAAGTGTGTAGACAGATTTGTCAAGGCTTAAAAATTGGCACACTTGAAATATTTTTTGTGGACAACACAGGGGTACAATACATTCAATTTCACCAATCACAGATTAGGAGTTATAACACCACAAATAGAGGTATTGAAAAATCTGCAAATGCTAACACTAGTTAAAAGATAGGAATTGCATTTGGAATCATGTTTGAAAACTAATCAAATGGATTCGTCAAGAGCTGAAAATTGAAACATAAAAAGTCTCTAATGTCTAAAATGAAACACAAAAGGAATTTTAGCATTTTGGTGAACTGGTCAAAAATTATAGCACATCAAACAGGGCTTCCTAGAATTAGGTGCAAAGTGCAAAAGTGTGAAAATAGTAACTAACCAACTTTGAGGGATTCAAAACCTAATCAAACAAACTCGAAACAACTCAAAATTTGAAAAATATGTTCTTGAGTATGGACACTAACCACTCCCAAAGTTGAAAGTCATGATATATTTTTTGGTGTAAGATATTCACTGGCGAACAGGGCCTCCTGTCGCTATTTGACACTAAGGGTGAAATGCAGATTTGAAATTTGCTCAAAATAGGACTTTGCCAAATGACTCGAAATGACATTTTAACTTCATGGAACACTTAGATAGGCTGAATGAAAGGTGCTAGAAGCATTAAACACCTCTTAGGGCTTCAATGGTATAGCCAGTTACAACTAGGTACATATGCATTTATGGGGCTTGATTTGACTCAATTTTAAATGGATGCTCAAAATGAGAATGCAATTTTGAGTGCCAACAACAACTACAATAGTGAAGATTTGTGGGTGTCATCCCCACCCTATTTATACCTTCTCATTGGAGGGTTTTTGGGTAACCAAATATCTTGTGTCATATATATATATATGTGTGTGTATGTGTGTGTGTGTGTTGAATGTTTATTTCTTTCATGCTATGGATGAATATGTTTAGCTAGCTATTTCAATTGCATGAAAATTGTGAGATGGATTTGTGATGAATGCTTTAATGGATAAATTTTTGAAGGACTGATTCACCCCCCTATTAGAGTTTACTTTCCTATTGTATTTCTAGCATGTGTCTACCCTAGTATCGTACATGTGAGTTTTTGTATGGACTGTGAGCCAAAAATGCTATTGTAATTGTAATTAATTAATTATCTTATTATAATTAATTAGGAAAGCCTCAAGGCCAACTCAAGGAGTTATTTTGAAGATATGGTATAAGGGAAAGATGTTTTCCTTATTTATAAAGTGCTACGATCATTGCATGAAGTGTGAAGTGTGAAAAAGAGTAGAGTGCTTATTGAATGTGAGTAAGTGATCCAAGGGATTATTGGATGTAAGTTTTGTGATCTGGTTACGAGATTAGAAGGAGCAAAGGTCTAGTTGATAGGATAGAGAAATGAAGCACTATTTATTTATATTATTCTACAAGGAATAATATCAAGATAATTTGGATAGTGGGTTCATTGGTCTTGCCTTTGAAGTTGTTTGGGCAGTGGGTCTAGTTGTCTTCCACAACTCCTAATAGGTTTGGCACAATTCCTAATAGGGTTAGAATCTCCTAACAAGGATTGATATGTACTAAATGTTGTTAGATATACCTAATAGATTCTATCCTATAACAATGAATATTTATATTAGTACATCATCTTGTGGGTACCATCCCCACCTAGATTTTCCCTTTGATCAACAGATTCCCTAGTTAACACATCTAGTGTTATTGTGCATGAGTATGTTGTTGTGGTTTCTTGTTATATTTCTCATATGTTTAAGTTTGTTTAAGGTTGATAATTGTGATAATAGTTGGATAAATGATTCACCCCCCTCTCAGTTATATTGGTGGACTATATATTCTAACAATGTTAACTAGGGAAACCCTTGATCAGAGGGAAAACCCTAGTGGGGATGGTACCCAAAAGATGATGTACTAAAATAAATATTCCTTGTTAAAGGATGGACCTTGTTAGGAGTCTATGGAAACATTTAGTATATATCGGTCCCTATTAGGAGACTTTGAATCCATGTTAGGAGATTCCAACCCCATTAGGAGTTGTGCCAACCCTATTAGGAGTTCTAGAAGGAAGATGGACTAACTATGCAAACAACTTTAGTGAAAAAACCAATGAACCCACTATCTAAATGATCTTTGAATTATTCCTTGTAGGATAATATAATTTAACTATACTTCTCCTTCCTCTTCCTCTATCCTATCAACTAGACTCTTACTCCTTTTGATTTCAATACCAAATCAGGAACTTTGTATCCAATAATCCCTTGGATCACTTAATCATATTTACCAAATATTCTACTCTTATTCAGACACTTCACACTTGATCCACATCCCAATCACCTATATAATCAAGGAAAATACTTTTCTTTATACCAAGTCCTCAAAAAAATTCCTTAAGTTGGCCTTGATACTTTCCCGATTAATTAGAATAGGACCACTATAAGATAATTAATATTTTGCAATCACATAACACTATCGGTTCATAGTCTATACAACTCCTGACATGTGGGACTTCAGGACTTGTGCACTTGCTAACATCATCATCAGACAATCTTCTATCACTGTATAACTTTATGTACCTTGATTATATCTTTGTTAGGAGATTCAATCCAATCATCAACAATTTCTTATAAGGTATTCTGTCTCTACACTACTCTCTACATATCATTTATATCTTACATATTTATTTGACTTATATTATGCATACTTAACTTCATCATTAGGATATAGTGTGGAACATGTCCTTAATTGCAGATCACTTGACCATCAAAAATCTATCTATATGACCAAAATCTTGGTCTCCTACTCTACTTGTCTTCATAGAAACCATACTATGTTATCATTAGTAAAAAACACAATCATAAATGCAACATGTCAGTTATACCACATGCTCACCAATTCTTAGGATACTTGCCCAAAGGAATACCATCAACACTAATTCTAATAATCTCCACTTTGGCATTGATGGCAACATAGATGAAAAACATCTAGGTTCCAAGAATACCAAATAATACTCTACTACAACTACTATTTTTCTCATCTTTTCAAATCCTCTTCATCAATCAAATCTAAAATTCTTTGCAATACTGCTCTATTATGCATCACTTAGGACTAGCATTAGTTGTTCAAATACTAAACAACTCTTAACTTTTCCCCCATAAATCATAACTCTTCATGTTTTATATCTCCTCCATAGAGATATTTCTTCTCCTTACTTACAAAAATCTTTCTAAATCTCCCTAGTAAAGTAGAGATGTTTTTCATGCACACATCTCTCCCATTAAAATTAATGAAAAAGGCTTCATTATGTTAATCCTTTGCTTCAAGTCTTCAACCAGATCAAGTGTCTAAAGATAGTGTTCAAGATCAATTACCAAGAGTCCTCAGTGACTCTACTCATCACAAGTACTCCCCTATACAAGAAGCATCAACATTCAGTCTAGTCAAACAATAGTGCTTTGTACCACTAGAATGATGCAATCTCTTCATCATCTACTCTGAAGTAGATAGGTGCATAACCCCAAGCATATCTCACAAATACTCAAATGTATCTTTAGGAAAGATATTTGTAAAGATATTTGCAATATGATCTTTAGTACTGGCATACTCCAATCGGATCTCTTTCTATGCTACCTTCTCTCTCAAAACATGGTACTTAATAGATATATGCTTAGTCTTAGAATGCAATAGAAGATTCTTAGAAATTCTTACTATACTTGTGTTATCACAATATATGATGATAGGTGATGAAAATTTTATCCCAATATCTTTCAACATCTGCTTCATCCACATGACCTAATTACAATTATTTTCCATTGCTACCTACTTTACCTGAACTATTCTTTGTGAAATACAATCTTGTTTCTTGCTAAGTTGTGAACCCAATCTTCCTCCAAGAAAGAATGTTCCATGACTGGTAATTTTTCTATCATCCATATTGCCTACCCAATTTGCTTCAATATAGGCACATGGAGTGAAATCACTTGCTTTATCATACCATATCCCATAATTAGATGTTCCCTTCAAATATTTAAATATCCTCTTTATTGCTGCATAATGATACTCCTTAGGATCATCTTGAAATCTAGCTACAATCTCAATTGGGTAAGGCCATGGTAATGGTTCCCACTTTTTGGTAAAGTTTGACACTAAAATAGATATTTCAACCAAAAACTTCATTTTCAAATGCATATTACTAAAAAACCATAAATAATTTGATGATGATGTAAAATAGTGATTTTTAGCATTTCTATCTAGTTTCTAACAATATCTTTTATTTTTTTTAATAATTTCATTTGAACTCCATTTTAAAATCTCCTCTAAGTATTTGTTTATACGGAAAAATGATATTTTCAAAAAATGATGGGTGTTTTGATCAACATAACATTTTTTCAAAATGTGATAATTACAAAATTCTTTCAAGGCTAGAATAGTAGCATCAATATCTAATAAATTTTGTTAATTTTGTTCAATTTTGTAAAAAATTCTAGGTTTTATTTAGTGACAAAGTGACACTAATGATAATTTAGACATAGGCTACTTTTGATCAATATAACTTGATTTGTATATATCAAAATGCATTTTTTCTTGACTTGCTAGAAAGATAACACGCATAGGTTTGATGATCATATTTAAAAAAAATATTATTCTTACTTTTATATTTTTCCTAAAGCTTCAAATGGGGATTTATAAAATGATAAAAAACCTATATCTAATAAAACTAAAAATAAAACATCACAATAAACTCAATATATTTTAAAAATATATTCATTGGAAAGATTATTGAAAGGACAACACTTTTCCAAATTTAGTTTTAGAAATTAAACTTATTTGGTTCTTCTTTGAGCCATCAAAATAGGAAAATTTGACATAAATGAAGAATAAATTTAGAAATTTCCTTTTTTATATATTTCAAGCCAAGTCAACTTTGAGTGAAGCCCATTTTTGGGTCTTTTCTTGAAGAGGCTTTGAATGAAGTTTTTAAGGTCTTTTATTGCCTTTTATTAGGGGCTTCATTCAAAGCCCCTGGGGCTATTTTTTGGCAACCATCAGTGGCCACGTGGGAAGGCCTGAGGGGATTCGAACAAAGCCCCCAATGTAGCCAAGGGGATTTTCTTGAAGCCCCTTGGCTATCGCGTCAAATGTCATGGGTCTTCCCTTGAAGCTGCTTGACTACTTTGGGTACCAAAGGGCTTCATTTGAAGCCCCTTGGCTATCATTTTGGGTCCCAAAATGCTTTTCTTGAAGCCCCTTATCGACAAATTTTTTTTTTTTGTTTGATATAAAAAACAACTTTGACTTCATTTTTAAATCAATACATAACAATCTTACAAGGAATTTTTTGTTTTTAAAGAAAAAAAAAGAAGAATGGAGACAATGTGAAATATTTTGATAGTTTTTTGAAGACCAAAGACAATCCAAAATATTTTGGTAACTTTTTGAAAATTGAAGATGGGACAACAACAAGGAAGACAAAGTAAAATTGCAAGAAATAGATCAACTAATGCAAAATATAGAAATCGTGAATTTTTTTTAGCAAATTATCACAAAAAAAGAGAAGGTATGTGTACATGTGCAAATTCATATGGATGTCTATATTTTCAAGTTTATAATTAAGTTTCTAAATTTATTCATTTATATGCATGTAGGTCTTAACAAACAATCACAAGACGAGAAAATATATATTGAAGAAGATTTGAATCATGACAATCTAGGACAAAACAATTTGGGACATGCTAATTCAGGACAATGAATCAGTGGAAGGTCGAGAAGGGTTAGGATTAGTTTCCCAAGTTGGTATGGATGAACACATAAGACTAGCCACAAGTCTAAATAAAAAATATCACTTATAAAAATTTAGATCATTTTCTTACAATGGATGTGGATAAATTGAAATTACTTGATGATATTAAATTATTAAGTCTTTCCAAAAAAAGAGCTTTGAATAAGATAGTAAAATATATAGCAAATAAATTTGATGTTTTGGAAACACTTGAAAAAAATCAATTACTTGCTTGTTTACTTTTATAGAAAAATTTGGAAGAGTCATTAAAATTTCTAGGTGTAGACACAAAATCAAAAAAGAGAAAATTTTCTAATATGCAAAGTGATATTATTGAAAATGTTAAGAAAGGTTTGAGCTCTATAGTGAAGAAAACTTGAAGGATAAGAGCACTATATGAAGAATTATGTTGCAATCTATTCTTGGTACTATTATACTCCAAAATAGATAAATATCTTCAATTTCATCACATATTGGTTTTAGTAGGAAAACCATATCAAAATATTTTAAGAGGAGAATGGTTTTGGATGATATCACTTTGTAAGGAAATTGGGAAATTATGTGTAGAGATCCTTGTTGTGATAGGGTTGATGATAGAATAAAAAAATTGGTAATATCATTTTAAAATGATAATGCTCATCTTTCATCAAATACTAGAGATGTTCTCAGACATAGAGTTAGAGATAACCTTTATGAACATCATACAAAACATTGGTTGGACATAACACAACATGAAATGTATCTAATTTTGTAGTCAAACCTTGATATAAAGATTGGGCATACATTATTTGGAAGATTGAAGCCATATAATGTTAGGAGAAGTATGTGTTTGAAACTTGTTGTTTTCTTTATCATATTGAATTTGATCTCCACTATCAAGTTTATCAGAAATTTATAGAATAAACCTTTTGCTATAAAAATGTCCCTTCATCTCATCTATTTTATGTGAACAAATAGATGATCATGTTGGTCAAATCAATTGCATTAGAGGAACATGTGACATTTTTTCTAATTTGGCTCTTTTTTCTTTGAATAATGAAGATATTGATGTCACAAAAATGATAACTTGTAAGGGTTACAAGTATGTAATGAATGAAACTAAATCTAGGAAAGGATTGAAAAGACTAGAATATGTTTAAGAGGAGATGACTGTTGGAGCATTTATGGACAAATTTAAAAGTTTTATAGAACCATATATTTTTCATGCCTTTTTTGCAAAGTTGCAAGCACAACAATTTCAAACACTATAGATAACTTCCCACTTCGAGTTACTATTATACTATAGATAACACTATAGACTACTATTTTTTAGATTAGGTTACTATTATGGTACAAGTGTGCCATCATCATGCATGGTTAGATTTGGATGGTATTCAAAGCATAGTTGAAGCACTAGTCATCAAAAAAGAATATCACTTCTACTTAAGTGATGATAAAGAACATGATATTCATTATGTAGAATATTGTCTCAAGATTTTTTTTTGCATATATCAAAGAAAGAGGCATAAGTATTGATAAACATTATGTTTGGTCATATGGGTGTGCTACACAATTCAAATCATCTCAACCATTTTATGCACTTTTTTGATATCATTGTGATGAAAAAATTCCACATGTATGGAGTTTCTTTAAAAGTGGAATGGAAAAGATGAAGATGATGGTGTTGGAGCTTGTATCAAATGCACTATACAAAACTATAAAATGAATTATAAGGGAGTTCCTATAAATAATGCACATGACATTGTTGAATAGTGTAAGGTACAATTTGCATCAAATGAGGTTAGCACATCATCAAGAGTGAGTCAAATAGTATGGTGTAGAGTCTTTTTGGAAATACCAGGTAAATGTACATGCACGTGTATGTATTTTCTCTTATCTATTTTAAGTTGTACACACATGACATGTGAATATATATTTTTGTCTCTAATTTTTTTTTGTATATATTAAATATGTGTCTTCAGGTATGGATAGAAAAACTATGCATGGTTGCAAATAGATAGAAAAAACACAATCCTTACATTATGTTATGAGTACCAATCATTGCAATTGGACATTGTACACAAGAGACTATTCATAGTTTTGTTGTTATTGCATTGTTCAAAATTACAATGAATGCATCAAAAATGATTGTGGATATGTAGGTCTATGGAATTTGGTGCCATTTGTTGTTACTGATATAGTTAATAAAGATGAAGATAAAAACTTTGATGACATTCCTTTGATTTTGACTGATTATAACCATCTATCAAGACTAGTTTGAATTGGTAAGTAAAATATAAAAAATTATATATATTAGTTGCAAAGAAATTTTAGAGCTCACAATATGCATGCATGATATTTAAATTGTGTGTAGACAAAGTCTTTTTAGTTATTGTTGAGCTTGAAAATGTAGGAGTGGGTTACTATATATTACATTGCACTGTAAAAAGGATGAAGGTAATTAAACCTAAAGAAAGTGATGGAATGTTATTCCCTATAGGTACACATTAAATTAACTAAATTATGTGTGTTTATTATTAATTGATGAATTTATTTATTACATGTACACATTAAATTAAATTTTAAATGCATGGTATGTAGGTTCAATTTTTTTGGAGGGAACATATCTTAGCCAACACAAATTAGTGAAACATGGAGTTCACTTTGTTGATTACCAACCTGATAATAAAGTGCTTCAATAAAGTCACCATGTTATTGCTATGTCCATTTCCCTACATCTAGTTAAACATAAAGGTGGATTTTGCAAGTGGAGATTAGATACTGAGGACCAAGATAGAATATTAACTATTCTCCATGAGCGTGTGGAACCAATTGACATATTTCGTATTTGTAGCACTTTCTAGATATTTCATATTTCCAAAATTTTCTACATTTAATATTTCATGCTTCTAGCACTTGCTTAGATATTTCATATTATCTATTTCAATTAATCCATTTCAAGTACATGTATGTTCATTTCATGTAACTTAGGACAATTATATGTGTAGACATGTCTACATGTCATCATTTCATACATAACTTGTAGGACTTATATTGAGTGCATGTATTTGTTCATCTCATCTAACTTAGGACTTATATGTGTATACATTATACATGAACAAGTATTTAATACAACTTAGGACTTATATCAAATTTACATGAACTCAAGACATGTTACACATGTAGGATTTATATTGAGTACTTACATGTTCATTTTATATAAAGTTTAAGAGTTTATTTGTGTACATATATATTTTCATCAATCATGTACATCTAACCATAAACTAAATACATATATAATATATCTAGTCATAAATTTAACCAATCACATACATGTCTAACCATAAACTAAATACATGTATATCACATGGATCATAAACTAGAAACATGTATATCACATTTAGATAGTCATAAATTGAACCAATCATGTACATGTCTAACCATAAACTAAATACATGTATATCACATGGACCATAAAATAGAAACATGTGTATCACATTTAGATAATCATAAATTGAACCAATCATGTACATGTCTAACCATAAACTAAATACATTTATATCACATTGACCATAAACTAGAAATATTTATATCATATTTCTAATCATAAATTAAACCAATCTTGTGTTTAATAAACATTGAATCATAAACACACATGTGCAAAGATCAACACACACACAGATATGTATTGATCTTTGCACATGTGTTTATATATATATATATATATATATATGTCAAATAATAAATGCATATGTTCTTATAAGATCAATGATAAAATAAAAATGTGCATGTGTCCTAAACTAGAGAGTCATCCAAACACATATGAACAGAGCAACCCTCTATTCAAGACTCACGAGGATCATGTATCTATGGAGTATCAACTGAGTCTTGCAAATTAAAATACAACAATGTGCTAGACATATACCTGTATATATACATGGGTTCTAGTTTCAAATATTTTTACAAACTTATATGCATTGATGTAAGTGCACATGTATCTAGTAAATTTCAAATTAATTTAAATTTTTATTTAAAAATTACCTAAGCACTGTGGGTGTCACATCCATCGTATTTGTAACCCCACAAGTAGTAGGTGTCACATCAATAACATCTCTCCTCCCACTATGATTAGAGTGCACCTTGGAAGAAGCATGCTTTGCTATCTATGCCTACAAAAATATAATTCATTTGGAAATATGAGTACATAATTTTATACTTGCGAGTATAGATTTGTTATTGTAAAAATAAAACTTAAAAGAGGTGTATTTGGGTCTAAGGAGCAAGAGGGTCATCAATGACATGTAATAAGGTGTCATCAATAGAAAATCCATCTCCAATAGTCTCAGTGCTTTAAAATAGTGAGGAGTGAAAAGGACTAACAAGTTGGGATGGAAGTGGTGTAGAATCAATAGAATGAAATAGCATGTCCATGTTGTTGGCTCCTAAATTAACAACTTTTTAATAACCCAATGATAGGAAACAATACATCTAGGGGTAGCTAATTCCCATGTTCACAACATACCTATTTAGACATTGGGGCCAACTATGAGCCTATACTCCTTCTTCAAGCTCTGCAAAACCTAGGTGGGTGAACTTTAGATTCATTCATATGGTATTAGTTGCCAAAACATACATTTAAATATGGATAAAGTAGATTGAAAAATCTTGAATCTTCTATGCTTATGCAAACAATATAGACATGAAATAACCAATAACATGACCTATGAACTTGAAAAGCTAAGCGAGGTCAAATCCTTTCAACTCTTCAACATAAAAAGGAAAAGACTTTGATTAATATGTTGATTTCAGCATAACCAAGACGTGAACAACAAAATACATAGATCTTGTAGCTGATTAGTGCCTTATCTATTGGAAAATTCCACAAATTACTAATACACATCCATGGAAATCATTGATACATCTCATATATCAAGACTCCAGATCTATGCATTCACCTTGTAAATAAAACATCTACATCATTTCTGAATCCCATACTCAACCTATCCCTTCATGAAATATGCAACCCCATTATGGTAAATCAAGCATTTACATGACTCCTTGAATCATAAGAAAAACATACCAAAACATACAACCTAATACAAATTGCAACATGATTTGTGCTTTTTATACACAAACCACAGAAGATTACAAACAATATAAACAAGAGATAAGAACCAAACATAAGATAAACTCATTTCTGCATTTTATTCATTTAATTGAAAAAAATACATGAAAGATGCATTAAATTAACTCATGAAACAATTGAATAGACTTAGAACTATCTCTAAAATTTCATCATTACTATTCATACAAGAGAGAAAATGTTGAAGAATAGTGGAAACCCAATTGAGAACTTTCTCAAAAAACTTGGAAACCAACCCTAGGTGGTATCACAACAATGGAAAACCTTCTAATCCACTAGAACCACACCTTACAATGATAGAAAAA
Source organism: Cupressus sempervirens (assembly GCA_028749045.1). Taxonomy (NCBI): domain Eukaryota; kingdom Viridiplantae; phylum Streptophyta; class Pinopsida; order Cupressales; family Cupressaceae; genus Cupressus; species Cupressus sempervirens. The sequence continues at coordinate 114,123,446 of CM053793.1, forward strand.
GAGAAGGATATAGAGAAACAAGAAGAATCTTGATCAAATCTAGAAGTGACACATGTCCACTTGAATCTTCATCCCTTGTTGTTGCAAAGCCTCTTTCTTCTCTCTTTTTTCAACTAAAAATTAGATCTCATCATTCTATTTGAAAAATGCTTGAAGCTACCCAAATAATGGAATGATACAAATGATTTGCAAGAAGACACAAAACTACTGGTAAAACTCATTCCAAAACCCATGCCATATGGTTTTAAAAGAAAAACAACATTTCTAAGAACATTTTCCCCAAAATATGGAGCCAAAAAACTTCTCTATTTTCTTTCCAACTAATTCTAAAACTCCATCATGAAAATACCCATTTTGTTGATAATGCCACTAATTTTACAAATCTACCTAGATCTTTCACCTAGTTGAAACTACACACATTCTAACCATAAATTTAAAAAATTCATCTTCTCCCCTTTACAATGGTATAGTACACTCTATATTTTGGACAAGAATGATTCCCCTAGTGCGTATTTGAAAATTCTTTCCCTTGGCCATGAACAAGGCACTTTAAAAGTTGAAAAATTAAAATTTTTATATAGTTTTAACTTTATGAAGTGATCATATCATTTAAAAATTTCAATCCTCAATGTGAATATTTAGTTTTGAGAATTTTTTATTTCAATTTTTCAATTTATATTTGACATTATCTCTCCAATTCCACATGGATGACATGTGTCAATTCCCCATTGGCTAAATCTACCACCTCATCACTTAGCAAAACCCACATTTCCTCAAGCATAAGTTTGCAACATTGAAATTTTTGCTTCCCAATCTCTCAAACCTCATGACCATACACTTAGGAATAATTTTTTAACTCCACATTTTGAGACTCCTGAACTTACAAAATTCATAAGTTTGTAACTCTAATCCTCTGCCTTTTTGAACTCATGATTGGGTGTATCCTCGTTACTCCAAATTTTAACATTTCTAACCATACAATTTTTTGAACTTTGTAGCTTCACCTTTTTAGAATCCCAATCATATGATTTTACATAGCTTCTTAAGTCCACCTTTTAGTGCTTATGATCTCACAATTTCTTGTATCTTTGCATATCCAAATTCTTGCATTCATGAACTTACAAAGGCCTCCAAATTTCTTGCCACATCACCATCTACTCATCTACTTGTGTGTGGGTCTAAAATTATGTGTGATGTCACCAGCCAACTATCTACATGAGCCCCTCATGTGAGACTCCTTCTCCAAAAAACCATGTGCCTTTTAAGACACTAACATATTAAGTGTTGGGCATTTAAAAAATAAAAAAGGTCCACACACAAGCAATGTGGAATAATGCTTTTATGCATTCTTCTTGTGTATGAAGCAATGGAGCATACTTGTATGTAAAGAAACAAATTAGGCCAAAATTTCTCTTTAAATGCTACTTGAAATCCATAATATCACCTCACCATCTAGTAATGAGTTATTTTCACACACCCCAAATCCCCGATCCCACTCATTCAGAGCTTCAACAAGTGAAGTAGTGGTTTTAATGTCAAGATGGTTAGCCAGTTCATCAAGCAAAACAAGATGAGGAAACCTAAAAGAAAGCCATACAAAAATCACACAAATTTTCTATCCATCTAATAGAATTTTCATGGGCATAATCCAATCTTTTCCTGTGAGTCCAAATTCTCCAATTGCTGCATGAATCTTCTTTTCCTTAGTATCTTGGTACTCATGCATCATGCACTACAATGAAACCATTTCCAAATCTATCATTTTAGTCAAATTATAGTGATACTAGGTAATTCAAAGATGACTATGATGCTTTATTATGCCATCCAGTGGAGTCAAATAATGCATTCACATTTCAAACTAGCAGTAGCTACTTTCAATCCATCTTGTGATTTTAGTTAGCAATCATGTGAATGACATGGAGTGGCCTAATTTTGATCCATGTAGTGTCAAATATCAACACACTAGAAACCCTAGTCCACCTCTACAATAGTGACTAATCACATAGATTCTCTAGCATTGACCAATATCTGGAGGAAAGGTCCCATTGAGATGTGTAATTAAACCAAGAATGGATGGGGAATTGGAGTGAGGGGGTGGAGGGTGATTCTTCCCATATAGATCATATCATGGTCACACAATCCCTATTTATTATTGGATGCATCCCCAATAAGTATCCAAATAAACTCAGAGCATGCTAAATGGATCCTATTATCATTGTTGTCACTCATTCCTTTTCTTTCGCCTTTGATTAAATTTTAGGGCTTCATTGAAATTCTCAGTTTTGGCCACAAGATCATTTAACTTAAACCTTTGGGGGACATGGTGTAGAAGCTTGTCAACATCCATGCATGCCCACTTTTTTGTCCTCTAATGATGGATTCATCTTTTTTTTTTTGACAAACCAAAAATGAAATAAACTTATATTCCACCCAAGACTAAATGCATCTAGAAAATCAATCAATGAACCTAGCCTCTCAAAAAACTCAAATCTACAAAGTAATTCAGTTTTTACATTTGAATGACCATCCATAAGATGTCACAAATGGTCTTTAGCTAAGTCATTGTCTATTAGATCTAATGTCCTCAGCCAAGAAGATTCCATATGTTTCTTGAGTTCTAGCAGTGTCTTAACCTTGAGAATGCAAACACTATACAAAAAAAGTGCTTTATCTTTCTTAGCATGTCAATATTTGAATTCCATTATATTCATTGGCCCCACTAGCTCACAAAATTTCTTAAAAGAACCACTCTACTCTTTTCCATTTTTGACCAGATCGTTGCTCATCCTGACTAGATCGGGGTTGATGATTTGACCACATAAGAACATACTAGTTATCTCATGATTATATAGTGTCCACTTAAAACTTACAAGCTTGGCCTTCTAAGGATTAGGCCCTTTTCTTAGTTGATTACACAACCGTATTTAAGCTTCTAAGAAACATATTTAGCACTGTTGTTTGTGTTCATAATCATTGTATCAAAGGTAATAACTTCCTTAATGAATACTTATTTCATCAAGTATTTCCCAATACTTATTTGCATTGAATAACTTTTAAAACCTCTTTGTGATCTCACCATTTGAAAAACTATTGAATCCCATAATATTCTCTCAATAACCTAGTGAAGTCAGTCAGGCCCTAGAGCAGGTCCAACTAAATTTATTTTTGAGCTGAAACACTTGAACCTTAACCTAATGTAATTAACTCATCATATTGATTTGATTCAATATCCATCACTGCTTGAAAAATTTAAAACTCATTTCAATACTTTATGCAAACTATGATTTTCTATTCAGAAGCCTTTGAGACTGGCTTTAACAACTGAATGAAACAAAGAATTGGGCCCTGAGATCTGACATAACTATTCTCTAGCTTTACAGTCTTATACCCTACCAGATTTTGTGTCACGAAGACATCTGGGTCAAAATATATTAATGACCAACTTTTCCTACTTGAAACTACCTACAAATAAACATGTTAGAAAATAACAAAGTGTGTTTGGTTTTGATTTTGAAAATAGGTTAAATAGACACTTGGGAACACAAAATCTAGGACATTAGCTCACTATAACTTTTAGAGTATAAATATATGATTTTGAATCATGATGAATAACTAGGAGAATTTGGAAAGTAGTTAAAGTTGGGTACTCAGAATTGCAAAATTGGGAACACTAGCATAACTATGATTTTCACAAATAAAATGGAACTGGGAAAGTGTGCAATTGGATTAGTCAAGACTCAAAAGTTTGCACACTTAAAGAATTTTTAGAATATAACACAATGGTATAATCCATCTAGTCTCATATATAATGGATCTAGAGTTATGACATCCTGAACAGGGCTACCGATCAATTTGCACTTTAGACACTAGTAAAATTTCATAAATTGCATTTGGAATCACGTTTGAAGATGAGTCACACAGATTCATCATTGGCTCAAATCTAGAATATAGCAAGTGTCTGACCCCTAGAATGCAATTCAAAAGTAATTTTCTCATTTTTGTCAACTAGGTCAAAGTTATAACTAGTTAAACAATGCTTCCCAAAATTCTAAGAAATATGCATCAACATGATAATAGTAAACAACCAACTTTGATGGATTCAAGACCTAGTCAAAACATATCAAATAACTTGAAATATGATACTTAGGTTCTCTAATATGCATAATAAACACTCCCAAACTGGAAAATCATGAAACTTAATCAGGTGCAAGATATTCGATTGCAAACTAGGCTTCCTATCACTATTTGACACTTACAAAAATGTAGATTTTAACAATGCTCAAAATGAAACTTTATGGAATGATTCAAAATGAAAATTTATCATCATGAAACACATTCATATACTGAGTATAGAGTGTTAGAAACATGAAACACTTCTTAGGCTTCAAAATGATAGTTGGGTACACATACATGAAAAACTCTTATAGGGGCTCAATTAGATTCATAATTTAGTATGGTACTCAAAATTAGGGATGCATTTTTGAGTCCCATCACATGTATGTTCTTATCTTAGTGGAAACATAAATCTGACTTAAATCTCAAAAATTTTGATCAAGCACGTCAAATCCATCAGTAGAAATAGAAATACCTTGACCAACTCCTAAGGTCCCTATTACCACATTTTGTTTGCCCCGCCAAATTTCAAAATTTGAATGTTACCCTGCCCAACGGTCACCTCCTCGATTAATAATATTTTAATACCCACAAAGATATCAAAATTACCTAAGTTTCGAACCTTATGATATTTTATGCCTCGCAAGTTCTCCGCTGTCAGATCAAGGCCGATTAATGGTCATCGCCATTTCGCTATGATGAAGTTGTGCGAGGGTTATGATGGTGACATAGCGTCTGGTTGACATGTGTCCAGTGGGTCTAGCTTGCAGGGTAGAGGATGGCACAGGTCAAAAATGTTCTGCGGTGTCATAGGTGCTATGTCTCTATCACGCGTTGGCCGAGAAATTCCCATGGTGACATAGCACCTGTTGAAAAAGGTGTGCCGATGATGGTGAGTCAGCATGTTCGGCAGCAAGGTTTGGCAGGCCAAAGAAGATAAACGGCGAGGTTTCAGGAAAGCGGTTGGGTTACATACTTCATTTGACTATTTGGCAGAGTTTGGTTTCACAGTTGCAAATCAGAGGGAACGACGTGTGCCAGATCTTTAGTTCAGCCAGCACAGAGATGAGTCTTCACGACCGTCAGATCTGTAGAGATCTATGGCTGGCGCTATCTCACCATTAGAAACCGCTCGAGAGATAACATTGGCAATGTAGCAACAGGGCACCACGTGTCCTATTGGGACCGTATTTCATGCCGCCAGCGTAGTAGGGATTAAATGAACGACAGACCAACAAGGAAGTGCCACATGTACCACAGGCCCAACAAATTATGAGGGAGGAAGGTTGCAGGAAGGTGGGTCTTCGTGACTATTAGATTAGAGAAGATCAACGACTGTCACCATATCGCCATGGTGAAGATGTGCGATCTTTACCATAGCGATGTAGCGATAGGTCGGCATGTGTCAGTGGGGCCAGGTCTCACTAGGGTGCAGTCGCTGAGGTGTTGCCAGGTGTCAGTTGGATACGACAGAAGTTGCCAAGGTGGTGCCAAATATGATGGGCTCGGGGTAAGGACAACATGGAGTATGATGAGTCTTCACGATCATCAGATCTAGGCCGATTGATGGTCATCGCCACCTCGCTATGGGTAAGTCGCTCGAGGTTTATGTTGGCAACACAACACCTTGTTGACAAGTTCTCACTAGCTTGGTTAGAAAGGACGATCGGTGGCTGGCGATTAATGTAATCGTCACAGTTAATATTATCTGCAAGGGTGGTGTGATTAGTTAGATGACAGAAGGTCAACCACGAAAGACTTCCCTAGGTCGCAGAACGAAGAAAGGTGATTGGCTCGCATGACCCAGCTGGCTCACATAGCCTGTTTGATTTGCTTCAACCCTATTGATTCATGAACTAGGAAGAAAGGGTGATCAAGGTTATCTTATGATCTAATCTTCATGATCAATTCTGACCTACCAAAAATGAATGCAAGGCATAGGGAAACACTCCACCATCTCAGTCAATCCATCTATTGTGTCAAGATCATTCATTGGCGCCACTTCTGTCTACTCGAGGTGTTCCTTCAGTCAAATATCTAATTTTGTACTTCAAAACCATGCTTGAGTGTGATATTTGATTAGATATTTTGGGGTTCAATGGCAGTAGTTGAGAAGTTAATGCATAATCATTTCCCTCAGTTATGCCTAAACTATAAAGACAATTTTGTAATCTTTTCCAAGGGTCGACTCTTTCTGACTTCTCTGATATTTCTCTGCAACTCTTAGTGTAACATTCCCTGTGCCTTTGAACTGAATGATTCTTTGTTTTATCTCCTTCAGCCATTGATGTGTATGTGCACCCCTTTTGCCTCTCATTGGTGTATTGTCAAGATCTGTAACTTGCATACTGTATCTATTTTTTGCCTACTAGATAATATACAAGTGAGATTCCTCTTCCCTTGTGTTATTCAATTTTGCTTCTTGATATGCATGAGGTTATTAGATCAAAAAAAGCCTATATGTATATATCCTTAGTTTCATTTTGGTTCAATAGTGCATATATGGGCAAAAATGGGTCTAAACACTCTATTTTGGTGCATCACCTCCGTAGTTTAGGTAGGGTAGAGTTATTTTCTGCATCTCCTTCTTCCCCTTTTCCTTTTGAGAGTAGTTAGGTGCACCCTGATAGTAAGAGGAAGCCAGCCTTCTCCGAAGACTCAACCTCGTAGTTCAAGTCCCATAGCTTGGAGGTTGTTTCCATGTTTCACTAGGTTGTCCTCATGCATAGGCCTTGGAAAAGGGTGCAAACCTAAGTGACAACAGTTTTGGCACACCCGGTGGGACAATCCTATTGAAGATTTAAAGTCTACTGGTGTCAAAGAAGGAAGAATTTTAGAGATTAATGCTGAAGAGGTAGTGCTGGCTTTAGTATTCTAGCCTTCAAGAGGTTGGTCCTTCAAAGTACTTGGTGACTCTGAATATCAACAAACCTAGTTCCAAGCCAAAGTTGCAGTGATTCATGCCCAGAGCTGAAACAAGGGCATCTTCTAGAGGTAAATTTCAATATCAAGAGCTTTCCCTTTCAAATCCTAGAAGAAGGAGGACTAGAATTTCATTATCACCAGTTAGGGGTGAAAAAATAGTTAATATACCTATAAGGTCCATCTCTACTCCTCCTACTGCTCGAACTCAGCCTAGATTGCCATTAACGCTCATCAATAGAACACTTGTTTACATGGCACAGCCAAGAGTTCATGATTTTGCCACCTTTAATGGTGGAAGTCCTCTGTTGTTAGCCCAAAGACATGATATACTAGTATCTGCACTAAAAATCATACCTGATTTTACTGGTGAGACTTCTATTTCCCCTTTAGAGCATATCCAAGAAGTAGAAAATGTCTGTAATATTCATGGTATTACAGAGGATGATGTTGTTGTTAGACTTCTAGCCTCATCTTTAAAAGGAAAAGCATTACAGTGGTATAGGGGCTTAGCTCATGGTTCTATAACTAATTGGGATGAACTAGGAGCTGGATTATGTAAACATTTTGAGGATAGAAGTGACCATCTGTCACTATTAGAGTAGTTGACTACAATAAAAAGAGCCCCCCATGAGTGTATGGCTGATTTTAATTATAGATTCCAAAAGACATGGGATACAATACCTACTACAGTGAAATCTACCCCTGGTAATGCCTTCTTGCATTACCTTAGAGCTTTTAACAGTGATATTACCACTACAATCCAAACTATGGGAGCGGATACCTTGCCTAATGCTTATGAGATAGCCATAAAAGCTGAGAACATCCTAATACAAGGAGGAAAATTGGCTCCAAGGTCCCCTATTCCTTTCTTTCCTGATGTTCCTAATCACCAACCAGCAATGGCCCCTCTTCCTACAACTTCTACATCACAAACCCTTACTCCAATCCCTCAAGCTTCTACATCCTCAAATGGGATAGATGAGCTCAAAGAAATGCTCCAAGGTCTAGTACTAAATATAGATAAAAGAGAGAAGACCCTAGATAAAAAATTACAAGAGCAGGGGAGGGAGTTGAAGGACCAGGGGAAGATATTAGAGGATAGTCTCTCTATGATACAAAAAATGAGTAACAAGGTGGTGACCTTAGAAAGGCAGCAAGCTCAAAGTGGCAAGCCTCCCCAACTGCAATATCAAGCTCCAAGTGGTGGTAGGCTTCCTAATCAGTGGAATAGCTCCTTTGATCAGGGTAGGCAAAATAGTCATGCTTCTGCTTCAAGCTCAAATTAGAACAGAGCTATAGTCCCTCAAAATAACTTGGCCCAAGACCAAGATTTCTGTCCTTCTTGCAACTATTCTTATACCTATTGCATGTGCCAGAAGGCAAAATCTTATATGGCCCTAACTATCCAAGAACCTACAAAAAAGCAATCATACAAGGAGGATCATCCCAAGGAGGCAACATATATTCAAGGACGTGATGATTGCTCTTTCATGAATCATCAGGATGGGGAGCATTGTAATGTAAACCAGGATTCTGTTGCTCATAACACAAGAAGCAGGAAGAGAGCTATGGAACATGCTGCCCCCCTTCCTCCCAAGTAGGCCTCAACTTCGAGTGCTACACCTCATATACAAGTAACAAATGAACAAGCAAGTACTTCACAATAGCAAGAACAAGATCCAAGAAAGAAAGATGTAGGTGGTCCTTATGTTGCCCCACCTCAACCTCTTATAAGTGCAGCTCCCAAAGTTTCTACCAAAGTTCCTAATGCACCTTCCAGTGTGGTAGAGAAAATGAAGAAAACTAATGTGAATATCTCTATGTGGGATGCTGTTGCTACCATACCAATGCAGAAGAGGATGCTGCAGCAAGAATTAGAGAAGATTGAACTCAAGGATCAACCATCTATCATGGAGAATGCCACAAGTCTAGTACAACCAACAAGGGATGTGGAGATAAATAAAAGGGTTAGACCTCCCCCATTCTATGTTTCCTTTATTATAGGAGGCAAATTAGTCCATAATTGCATGATAGATTTAGGGGTTAGTAGCTCAGTAATGCCTAGGTGTGTTGCTGATGCTTTAGGGATGAAATATGAGCCCATTGTTAGGGAGGTGTTACAACTAGATGGTAGTATTGTCAAAATCATAGGTATCCTTGGGAATGTGGAGATGGCCCTACATGCATGCCCCGATTGCACTGTGATTCAAGATATATCTGTTGCTGAAGTCAAGCCCTATTTTGCCATCTGTCTTTCAAGAGACTTCACTGCTTAGATTGGTGGATTCATATTTTTTGATTGGTCATATATGTCATTTAAGACCAGATATGGAGCCAATGCCTCAATTAGAGCAGAAGCTCAAGCCCTTCATCACACTGAATCTTACACCCCCAACTTCATCAATATGAATTGCCCTATTCTAGAGATGGATGAAAATGACATAGTAAATGAGCCTGTCACTTCCATAGCAGAGATTCCTGATTTCTTCTTGGATGAGTGGGAAAATACATATCAGTTTGAGCCTATGTCAGAAGTTCTTGAGATAGGCCTTAGTACATATTGCATAATAGAGAAAGAGGCTCAAGTTCCTGATCTTGTTGGGACTAATGATGATATAAACAGAATATGGAGTATGTACTTTGATGGCTCAAGGAATAGAAATGGATCAGGGGCCGGTGTTATGTTGGTCTCCCCTACACAAATAAGATACTACTTCTCCTTTAGGCTCCAATTCAGTTGCACCAATAATGTAGCCGAGTATGAATCCTTGATTCAAGGTCTCCTAGTTGTCCAAAAGAGGGGAATCCAAGCCTTGAAAGTATATGGAGACAGTGACTTGGTAGTGAATCAGGTGAGAGGCTAGAATATCACCAAAAATGGCTTGCTCAAGTCTTACAAACATAGATTCTGGGATTTGCTCAAGGGTTTCAATGCATTTAATGTTCAGAGCATTCCTAGGAAAGAAAATAAACATGCTGATAGACTTGGAGTGAAGGGTGCAGCTTATGATGTACCTGGGAATCTTGAGGAGGAGAAGAAGAAACAAATTAGGGTGGTAGTGAGGCCTGCCATCCCTGAAAACAACACTCATTGGCAAGTGTTTGAGTCCGATGAGAAAATTGTGAGTTTCTTGTAGAATGAGGCAGAATTCTCAGATAGAAACCAATCAAGGCTGCAAGATCAGTATGGTGATCAGATCATTCACCTTAGTTCTAACAAGTTTCCCAAGGGTCTCATTACTTTGGAGAGTGTTTTTAATCCTGACGATCAAACAAGAGGCAAAGGAATAAATCTAGCTGCAGAAAAGGATGATTATGCCCCAGTTACAATTGCTGATGGAAAATCTCTGAATATGGGGAAGGTCTGTTCTGAAATTGAGCAAGAAAACTTCATTCATTTATGTCAAGAATTTAATGATGTATTTGCTTGGACATATGATGACTTAAAAGGGTTTGACCCTAGTTTGTTTCAGCATACTATAGATCTAGTTGATAAGGCCAAACCAGTAAGGCAAAAATAGAGACCAATGAATCCTGAGATTGAGCCCCTAATGAGAAAAGAATTATCCAAGTTGATAGAGGCCAATATAATATTTCCTGTCAAACACTCATCATGGGTAGCTAACCTTGTCCCTGTAAGGAAGAAGAATGCGGAAATCAGATTGTGTGTGGACTTTAGGGATCTTAATTTGGCTTCTCTTAAAGATCACCATCCTCTCCCTTCCATGGAGCAAATTCTATCCAAGGTCAGTGGGTCAAGGAGATTCTCTTTTCTTGATGGATTCTTTGGTTACAACCAAGTGCTGGTTAAAGAATCTGATAGACATAAGACAACATTTACTACTAAATGGGGCACCTATGCTTACTACAAGATGCCATTTGGACTAACAAATGCAGGTGCCACATTTTAGAAGGCAATGGAGATGGCCTTCAAAAAATTAATTGATAAGTTTGTCTTAGTATACCTTGATGATATAACTATATATTCAAAAGATGTAGAAGATCATTTTGATCATCTAAGGCAGGTATTTCTAAGATGTAGAGAGTTTGGGGTTTCCCTCAACCTATCCAAGTGTGTCTTTGTTACAAGCCAAGGAAAATTATTGGGACACATTGTATCTGAGGATGGTCTGACCATTGATCTAGAAAGAACAAAGGCAATACTTTCCCTTCCTCTTCCTAAACACAAGAACGGGCTGCAAAGTTTCCTTGGTAGAATAAACTTTGTGAGAAGGTTTATCCCTAATCTTGCTACCATGGTGAAACCTCTTACATCAATGCTCAAGAAAGACATGGTTTTCTCATGGACCAAGGAGGGGAAGGAGAGTTTTGAAGAGATCAAGACAGCCATAGCCTCAACCCCTACTATCATGAACCCAAATTTTGAGAAAGATTTCATCCTCTACACTTTAGGTGGTGAGTCGAGTATCTCTGCTATCTTGACTCAAACAAATGACAAGGATGAGGAGCAGCCCATTGCTTTCTTTAGTGAAGGGCTCAAAGAATATGAAGATAAGTATAGCTTTGTTGAGAAGCAAGACCTTGCAGTCATCAGAGCCTTGAAGAAATCCAAGCACCTCTTATCCCACAATAGGATCCATTTGTTGGTGCCCCATGCCAGTGTAAAAGATTTTCTGTTAAGCAAGGATATCAGTGAAAAGAGAGCTGGATGGATCACTAGGGTAATGGAATATGATGTTGATATTTAGATTACCAAGCTGGTAAGAGGGAGAGGATTGTGCAAAGAAATGTTATCAGGTCAAGATTCTGATGAAGAGGCCACTATGGTATTAACAGAGCAGCAAGAGGAAGGAAATGTTAACGGCCCAAAGAGCTGGATAAATAATATGAAGAGCTTCTTATCAAGGGATGGATACCCTCAGGGATTGGACAAAGCTAAAAGGAGATAATATAGACTGCAGTCCATTCCCTACATTGTGATTGATAGTATCTTATTCAGGAGGGATTTTAATGGGACCCTGTTGAGATGCATTGAAGAGGATCAAGCTGAGAGGATGATTAAAGAACTTCATGATGGCCCTGATGGTGGCCATTTCTTTGCTAGAACAACTACTATGAAGATCACGAGGGCTAGTTATTATTGGCCATCTCTGTTCCATGATTGATATAGGTATGTGAGAAAATGTTCTTTCTTTTTAGGCAAACAAAGGCTTGCAACTCTCCCCCTTCATCCTACTCAGGTGGATCAGCCCTTTACCCAGTGGGGGTTGGATTTTATAGGCCCTATTAATCCTCCATCTAGTGCAGGTCATAGATGGATTTTGGATGCTATTGATTATTTCACTAGATGGACAGAAGCAGTTGCCTTGAAGGATGCCGCAGAACCATCAGTTATTGAATTCCTTGATGGGATTGTGTCTAGGTTTGGTGCTCCTTCTACTATCATCTCAGATAATGCTAAATATTTTGTTGGAATCCATATTTTTGCATGGGAAATGAATCACAATATCTACCTAAGCACATCATCCAATTATTATCCCCAAGGCAATGGTTTGGCTGAGTCTTCCAACAAGAATCTGATCAAAATTATGAAGAGGACAATAGAAGACAATCAAAGAGTCTGGCATAAGAAATTAAGAACTGCTCTATGGGCTGATAGGATAACACCCAAGAGATCTATTGGGAATTCACCTTTTGTGCTGGTATATGGTAGGGAGGCTAGACTTCCAATTTCACTAGAATTCCCTTCCTTGGAGTTGGCTCATCAGTTGTAATTGATTGAAGATAGTGCCATGTCAGTAAGAATGGCAGAGCTGATGGAGCTAGAGGAAAAAAGAGATAAAGCTATGAAGACCCTGGAGTTGCATCACCAAGAGGTGAAAAGGAATTTCGACAAGAGGGCCAAGGACAAAACTTTCAAAGAGGGGGATCTAGTTCTGAAATGGGATGTTGATAGGGCGAAACCAGGAAGACATTCTAAGTTTAATGCATTGTGGAGTGGTCCTTACCTAATTGCCAGTTGCAAATAGGCTAATGCATTCGAACTGAGCAGACCCAATGGTGAATTTCTGCCCATCCTAGTCAATGGGATTTATCTTAAAGCTTGCTTCTGATGAAGATTGTGAATCCATGTACATAGTTAGTCTAGTTCCTTTTCTGTTATTTCCTACCTTTCAAGGAGTGTTCGTGCATGGGGTTCTCCTTTTGAGTTGGCAGCTTCCAAAGTTTTGACAGTCTCAGGTTGCAGAGGAAGTTTTTTTTTGTTTTAGTTACAAAGGCAGATCTAGGGTTTTTTATGTTTTAATTTCTTGCAGAGGGGTTAGGTTTTTGCAGTTCTTAGACTTGTACCTTTCAGACCCATTTTTGACTCCATAGCCCAATGGATTGTTTATAGGCATTGGTCTTATGCATTGAGCAAGCTCATGCCCCCTATGAGTCGCCATAATGTTACCACATTTTGTTTGCCTCGCCAAATTTCAAAATTTGAATGTTACCCCACCCAACGATCACCTCCCCGATTACTAATATTTTAATACCCACGAAGATATCAAAATTAACTAAGTTCTAAACCTTATGATATTTTACACCTCACAAGTTCTCCGCTATTAGATCAAGGCCAATCAATGGTCATCGCCATTTCTCTATGATGAAGTTGTGCGAGGGTTATGATGGTGACATAGTGTCTGGTCGACGCATGTCTGGTGGGTCTAGCTTGCAGGGTAGAGGATGGTGCAGGTCGGAAATGTTTTGTGGCATCGTAGGTGCTATGTCGTTATCACACATTGGCCGAGAAATTCCCATGGTGACATAGCACCTGTTAGAAAAGGTGTGCCGACAACGGTGAGTCAGCATGTTCGGTGGTAAGGTTTGGCGGGCCGAAGAAGATAAACAGTGAGGTTTCAAGAAAGCGGTTGGGTTATGTACTTCATCTGCCCAGTGTACAGAGTCCAATGGCACGGCTGCAAATTAGAGGGAACCACGTGTGCCAGATCTTTAGTTCAGCCAGCATAGAGATGAGTCTTCATGATCGTCAGATCTGCAGAGATCTACGGCTGGCGCTATCTCGCCATTAGAAACCGCTTGAGAGATAACATCGATGATGTAGCGACAGGGTGCCATGTGTCTTGGTGGGACTGTATTTCATGTTGCCAGTGCAGTAGGGATTAAATGATCGACGAACCAACAGGGAAGTGCCACATGTACCACAAGCCCAGCGAATTACGAGGGAGGAAGGTTGCAGGAAGGTGGGTCTTCGTGACTGTTAGATTAGAGAAGATCAACGACTGTTGCTATATCACCATGGTGAAGATGTGCGATCTTTACCATAGAGATGTAGCGACAGGTCGCCATGTGTCAGTGGGGCCAGGTCTCGCCAAGGTGCGGTCGCTAAGGTGTTGCCAAGTGTCGGTTGGATACGATAGTAGTTATTGAGGTGGTGCCAAATATGATGGGCCCAGGGTAAGGACAGCGTGGAGTATGATAAGTCTTCACAATCATCGAATCTAGGCCAATCAATGGTCATCACCACCTCGCTATGGGTAAGTCGCTCGAGGTTTATGTTGGCGACACAGTGCCTTGTTGACACGTGTCTCACTAGCTCGATCAGAAAGGACGATCGATGGCTGGCAGTTAATGTAATCGTCACAGTTAATATTAATATCTGCAAGGGTGGCATAGTTAGTTCAATGACGGAAGGTCAACCACAAAAGACTTCCCCAGGTGGCGGAATGAAGAAAGGTGATTGGCCCACATGACCTAGCTGGCTCACATAGCTTGTTTGACTTGCTTCAACCCTGTTGATTCATGAACCAGGAAGCAAGGGTGATCAAGGTTATCTTGCGATCTGATCTTTACGATCAATTTCAACCAACCAGAAATGAATGCAAGGCATAGGGAAACACTCCACCATCTCAGTCGATCCATCTACTATGTCAGGATCATTCATTGGTGCTACTTCTGTCTACTTGAGGCATTCCTTCAGTTGAATATCTGATTTTGTACTTCAGAACCATGCTCGAGTGTGATCTTTGATCAGATATTTTGGGGTTCAATGGTAGTAGTTGAGCAGTTAATGCAAAATCATTTCCCTCAGTTATGCCTAAACTATAAAGGCAATTTTGTAATCTTTTCCAAGGGTTGACTCTTTCTGACTTCTCTGATATTGCTTTGCAACTCTTAGTGTAACATTCCCTGTGCCTTTGAACTAAATGATTCTCTATTTTATCTCCTTCAACCATTGATTTGTATGTGCACCCCTTTTGCCTCTCATTGGTGTATTATCGAGATCTATAACCTGCATACTATATCTATTTTTTGCCTAATGGATAATATATAAGTGAGATTCCTCTTTCCTTGTGTTATTCAATTTTGCTTCTTGATCTGCATGAGGTTATTAGATCAAAACAAGCCTGTATGTATATATCCTTAGTTTCATTTTGGTTCAATAGTGCATATATGGGTAGAAATGGGTTTGAACACTCTATTTTGGTGCATCACCTCCATAGTTTAGGTAGGGTAGAGTAGTTTTCTGCATCTCCTTCTTCCCCTTTTCCTTCCAAGAGTAGTTAGGTGTGCCCTGATAGTAAGAGGAAGCTGGCCTTCTTCGAAGACTCAACCTCGCAGTTCAAGTCCCACAGCTTGGAGGTTGTTTCCATGTTTCACTAGGTTTTCCTCGCGCATAGGCCTTGGAAAAGGGTGCAAACCTAAGTGACAACAGTCCCCTTAGGTGGAGTTACAATAGACTATTGTGCATCTGAGTGTTGAGTACTAGATTGTTAAGCGCTAGATTGTTGTGTAAAGTTCTCAGTGCCAAAGTCCTATGTAGAGTGTTGTGTACTCTAGTGTGCATAACCTGATGGTATGTCATGGGAAACTTGAAATATAGGCCTATGTGAAATTTTCTTTGAGACACAATGTAAAGGCATCCCCTATGTATTTGTGATGTATGAATATGCTTATAAAATATCATCTAGAAGATACAAGGCCATCTCCATATGTATGTGCTCTCTAGCGAGGCCACATATATCTCCTAGGGTAGGAATACGTGCAACTCTATACATCTTATTAGTGGGTAGTGTAGTACTCGATGATGCATCAAAAGATGATTTCCATTGACTAGGTCTACTCAAAAGATATCTCCCTAGAGTGTCAGATGTAATGCTCCACCTAGTAGTAGATGTAATGTGTCCTATTTGATCAACTACTTCCCTCTAAGAAGCAATGCCAGCTCTATCCACAGTAGTAGCCATCACTGGAGTCACTGTTGTGGTCCTAGATCCCTCAAATGCATGATGATGAGGAACAACATGAGTTGACTCATGGTATGTATCACGATCACAAATTCTACTATGTCCCTAACCATAATATCTTGGAATATCTAAATAATTGATACAATGCCCCAAACAAAACTTCATGTACAATTGCTAGGAAAAATATTATGGAATTTGGTCATTATTAGGATAATGAACATGTGCTACTAGGAATCAAGGGTATACCATACAAGAAATTTGTGGCACAACACATCTAGTAACCTGATATTCCTTGACCTTTGCTCTTCCCCTCATAAAATGGGAATGGCTTTCATTTGATAATCTCGTTAGAAACTAGGCTCTAAAGCTGGTCTAGGGATATACTAACCAAGATCTCTACTCTAAGCTCAACAAAAACCCTATCTATAGACTATGATGCAAATGCAATCTTTGCATAAGCTCCTCAAGACTAGTCAAAATATTTTGACATATACCTTTATATAGATGATCCTAAGATCTGTTAATAGCTAATCTCAATCTAGCGATCTCTATAGTCATAAATTGGAATATAGTTGTCATATAATGAATGGAAGGGTGGATAGAAGATACACCCATAGGTGGTCCCTATCCTTGAGCCTAAGCCTCTCTATGTCCCTAAGCTTGAGCCCACCCCTATCTATGTCCCAATCCCTTATCATGTTCTTGTCCTTGACTATCTCCTTGTCCTTAATCCTGAGGCTAAGGTTGATTATGGGATGCCATCTATGTGTATGACATGTGAAAACTAAATGTTAACTTAATATTACAAGAAAATAAGTGGTCAATATCATATAATTACAAGAACATGTATTTTGATAAGGGGCCGTGATAGGTTCTATCATTAATCTAAAGTCATAAAGGGTCCTATTAAGTGTTATTTAAGTATTTCTAAGGTCTTAAGAGGTTATGTATAAGGTCTTAAGTCTTATAAGTATTTCTAAGGTGTTAAGAGGTCATGTATAAAGTGAGAAGAGAGAGCAAGTAAGAAGAGGGAGAGAAAGTGAGATGAGAGAGTGAGGAGAGAGAAAGTGAAAAGAGAGAGAAAGTAAGCAGAGAGAAATTGAAGAGAGAGAGATATAGAAAGTTTGAGGAGAGAGAGTTGAAGAAGAGAGAAAGTGAGAAGAGAGAAAGTGATGAGAGAAAGTAAGAAGAGGGAGAGAGAGAGAAGTGAGATGAGAGAGTAAGGAGAGAGAAAGTGAGAAGAGAGAGATAGTAAGGAGAGAGAAAGTGAAGAGAGAAAAATTAAGGAGAGAGAAGTAAGAGGACAAAGAGAGAGTTCAAGGAGACATAAAGTGTGAGGAGAGAGAGAGTTGAAGGAGGGAGAAAGTGATGAGAGAGAAAGTAAGAAGAGGGATAGAGTGTGAGGAGAGAGAAAGTGAGATAAGAAACTAAGGAGAGAGAAAGTGATAAGAGAGAGAAAGTAAGGAGAGAGAAAGTGAGGAGACAGAAAGTAAAGAGAGAAGTGAGAGGAGAGAGAGTTTAAGGAGAGAGAAAAAGTGAGAAAGTTGAAGTAGAGAGAAAGTGATGAGAGAGAAATTAAGAAGAGGGAGAGAAAGTGAGGAGAGAAAGAAAGAAGAGAGAAAGTGAGATGTGAGAGCTTGATTAGAGAGAAAGGAGAGAGAAAGCGAAGAGAGAAAAAGTAAGGAGAGAGAAGTGAGAGGAGAGAGAGTTCAAGGAGAGGGAAAGTATGAGAGAAAGTTGAAGGAGAGAGAAAGTGAGAAGAGAGAGAAAGTGATGAGAGAGAAAGTAAGAAGAGGGAGAGAGTGTGAGGAGAGAGAGAAAGTGAGATGAGAGAGTGAGGAGAGAGAAAGTGAGAAGAGATTGAAAGTAAGGAGAGTGAAAGTGGGGAGAGAAAGAAAGTAAAGAGAGAGAAGTGAGAGGAGAGAGAGTTGAAGGGGAGAGAGAGTAAGTGAGAAGAGAGAAAGTTGAAGGAGAGAGAAAGTGAGAAGAGTGAGAAAGTGATGTGAGAGAAAGCAAGAAGAGGGAGAGAAAGTGAGGAGAGAGAAAGTAATATGAGAGAGTGAGGAGAGAGAAAGTGAGAAGAGAGAAAGTAAGGAGAGAGAAAGTGAGATGAGAGAGCTTGAGGATAGAGAAAGTGAGAAGAGAGAGAAAGTAAGGAGAGAAAGTAAAGATAGAGAGAGAGAAAGCAAAGATAGAGAAAGTAAGGAGAGAGAAGTGAGATGAGAGAAAGTTCAAGGAGAGAGAAAGTGTGATGAGAGAGAATTGAGGGGGAGAGAAAATGAGAAGAGAGAAAATTATGAGAGAGAAAGTGAGATGAGAGTGTCAAAAGAGAGAAAGTGAGAAGAGAGAGAAAGTAAGGAGAGAGAAAGTGAAGAGAGAGAGAAAGTACAGAGAGAGAAGTGAGAGGAGAGAGAGAGTTGAAGGAGAGAAAGTGAGTTTAGAGAGAAAAAGTGAAGAGAGAGAGAAAGTAACAAGAGATCTAAGTGAGTGGAGAGAGAGAGTTCAAGGAGAGAGAAAGTGTGAGGAGAGAGAGTTTTTCTAAATATTGAAGGTAAGTTTTTAATTTTTTATTCATCTAGAGTTTTAAATCAGTTTTTGTTTTCTACATCTAATCCTATTGTAGGTTTTGTACATCTAATGATATTTTTAGTTTTATACATCTAATCAAATGTTTTATTTTTATTCTTTATCTACCTAGCATTTTATATTTCTAAACATATTATTTCTTCTATTGACTATAATTTTAACTATATTTTCTAACATTTAAACTAAAATACAACATACAAACATAAAATTAATTAATATATGCTAAAAAGAACAAAATACACATAAAAATAACTAAATATTCATAAAAAATAATTAAATATTCATTAAAAAACTATTAATCATTAATCCAAATCAACTAAATATTCATTAAAAATAACTAAATAATCATTAAAAATACAAAAATGAACATACTTGATATGCTGAATGCTTAAAGGAGGTTGAAAATGGTAAACTAGAATGATAATGCAATTGAAGAGATCACGAAGTTCACTCCAAGGCTTGCTACAAAACTGTCATCATAATAATGAATAGTGAAATGGTAAAATAAGTTTTAAAAAACCATTTTTGGGCAATGACTAGGGTTAAGATAGGCTTTGAATGAAGCCTTATAGGCTTCAAACAAAGCCCTAGAGGGCCCGTGGGCTACTTGGGCTTTGAGCAAAGCCCATAGCTTCCATAGAAGCCACATCCAGATGGCTTCGAGTGAAGCCATGTGGAGGCTTCACATGAAGTGGCTTAAAATATTTTTTCCCACTTTTCATTCACTTCATTTATGATGAAAAGTGGGAACTATTTGCATGGCCTCACCTAATTATGCATTTTATCAAAAGGCATTAATCCCAAGAAAAAAGAATAACCAATCAAAAAATAGAAGGGATAAATGAAAAAAGGATGAAATATGGATCGTTAATTATAATCTAGAACTTTCTATTATTATCTATTCAAGAAGAAATTTAATCCTAAATCATTATGGAATGGAGAATGGAAGTAAGTGTGAAGGTGCGAACAAGCTAAGGATAGAGAAAGGAAGGCTAGGTTTGATAGATAGATAGATAGAGAAACCTAGTAGGGAAGAGAAGAAACAAAAATCAAATAAGGAGATTAGCTTTGGATACTAAATAGAGGAGATTTTTAACCAAGTTCTAGAGAAAATTGAAGGATCAGGTACTGAGACATTGTAACAAGTGTATCAAGGAAAACCTCTTAACAAAGTGGCTTTAAGAGACCTTGTTCAAATATCCTAACATAGTGCTTACATTATTGTGAATTTTAATCCTTTAATCAAGGTAGATTGAATAGTCTTGTAAAGCTCTTAACATGGTAGACCCATTATAGGGTAGATCATTAGAAGTGATCAAATTGTATCCCTAACATGCAAATTTTATTGTTGCAATAGAAAGGTTTTTGGGTTTGATCCCCACCCTAGTTTTACCTTCAATTTGGAGAGTTTCTAGGTTACGAAAATCTTTGTGTTATGTGTTCATTTTTTCATGGATGTTATGCTTAGATAAATTTGATTTTAGAATTATAGTTTATGATTATATGGTATGAAATCTATGATATGAGATGGATTAGAAGTGAATGTAGTCAATCTATTATATTTAAGTAGAGAAAAGTTTTATAGATCCTGGTTCACCCCCCTCTTAGTATCTTGTTTCCCAATAAGACATCCAACATAGGTGTGTAAACAAAAAAAAACTCATAAGGTTTCTTACTTTTTCCTTTCTTGATATAGACTATATTCATAGTGTATACTATAGTGGTAATGGCTTCTCTCCAATAGATATGTTCTACATTTCCTTCTGGGAATATCACTTGACTTGCCTCAACTAATTATTTTATTCCTTCTTTTTTCTATTCTATTCTATTGTAGAGTCTTAGGATCAAAAGCCTATCTACAACTACCATTTTCCTCACAAAAGGTGTTAAACTAATTCTATATAAATTGTCCTCACAAAAGGTGTTAAAATAATTCTATATAAATTTTCCTCCTCCATATGATCTCAAATATTTGATTCTCATACCAAATACATCCTCAAATTTATCTTTAAATATATTGAAATTGTTAAAATTGTTTGATTTCTTTCATATGGTGCCAATTTCCAAAACATACATTGAATCTGGGTAAAGCAATTTGCAACCCCAAATCTTCTATTACTTGTGTAAACAACAAAGACATGAAATAGCTAATAACATGACCTATTAATTTGACAAGCTAAGTATGAGTAAATCCTTTCATCTCTTCAACATAAAGGGGAAAAGATTTTGATTAATATGTTAATTATCAACAAAACCAAGGTATGAACAAGAAACATATTGATCCTATAGCTGATTAGTGCCTTATCTATTGGTAAATTCCAAAAATTACTAACACACATCCTTGGATATTAGTGATACATCTTATTTATCAAGACTCCAAATCAATCCTATCACTTTGTGAATCAGACATCTTCATCAAGACTAGACCTCATACTCAACCTATCCTTCTGTGATATCTACAACCCTATCAAATATATCAAGAATTTACTTGGCTCTTTTTTCTAACAACAAAACATATTAAGAAATACAACTTTAAGGAATTGCAACTGGGTTTAAGCTCTTTGTTCAAAAACAAAAAAACATTATAGACAACATAGATAAGAGACAAGAATCAGACTAAAGATAAAATGGAATTGCCAATTTTATTTATTTCCTTGAAACAAATACATAAAGGATGTATGAATAACTCATAAAATAGCTGAATAGATTAGAACTATCTATAGAACTTCATTAATGTTGTTCATATACAAAGAGAAATGCTAAAGAATGGTGGTATCACAGTAATGGAAAACCTTCTAAACTAGAACTAACCTTGTGGTATCAAAGTAGTAGAAAAATATCCAAGAAACCCTTAAAGAAAGAGAAGAGAAGAGAATACATAAAATGAAAGTAATCTCAAATCTGCTATATTGCTGCCATTTGTCCACTTGAAAAACCTCCATCTACTCATGCATAACTTCTCTCCACTCTCTTCATGTAACTGAAAATTAAATCTTCATCATTTCTATTGATGAATGCTTGAAATATCTTCAAAATGATGGAATCACCAATTGAAAAAGATGCTAGATTTGATATTAAAAAGGGCTAAAACACCTTCCAAATGGATTTTAAGGAAAAATAGAACTCTTAAAATATTTCCCCCTAAATTTGGAGCCAACAAACTCCCATGTCTACTCTAGCTAATTCCGATGCTAAATAATGACAAACACCCTTTCTACCAAGAAGGCCCCTGATTTCACAAATCTACTTATAAATTCTTACCACTAGATACTTGCACACATTCTGACTGCATATTTGGAAAATTCATCTTCTACCCTTTCTAATGGTATATTTTACTCCATATTTTTTGGATAAAAGGCCCCTCCAGTGTGCATTTGAAATTTCAAGCCCTTGGCCATGAACATGGCATTTTAAAAGTTTTAAAAATTTAAAATTTGAATATAGTCTAAACTATAGATTATATAAACTTCATTTAAAAAATCCAAATCTAAATGTGTGCACTCAACTTGGGAATCATTTTCCTTGTAATATTTCATAATTTCCATTTTTCTCTTCAATTCCACCTAGGTGCCACTTGGCACATTTTTATTTGTCAAATCACCTCATCATCGGCCTACACAATCCTCCCTATTTTCTCTTAAGATCTTATAGTCCCCTTAGCTTCATATCTTTGAAGAGGCCTTTTAAGTTTCTTACAATCTTATGAGCCACAACTTATCATAAGATCAAAATACTAGATGCCATATATTTTCTAGAGCCCCAAACTTACACTTAGTATTGAGTCTTATGACCATACAATCAAAATTTTGTGTAGTATCAAGATTTGTCTTTTCCTACCTTACGATCTTTCAATTGCAATCAACTAACATTTGTTCTAACTTCAGAAGCTTTCCCTTAATCACTGCTTTTTACCTCCTGATCATATGCCTAACATTTCTTTGTGACATTGAAAACTTCATGATCTAGCCTCACAATCTTATGATCCTCTATCCTTTGTAACATCATAAGAATTTATTTACATGTGCTTATGCATTGGGCTCCACTTAGCTTTAACATTTCCTTTTTTATGATCTTATGACCATATTAGCTTACAATCCAATGTAGCATCTTAACTTTGAAATTGGAGGCTCTCGATCCTACAAATTCTCTTATCTTCTTAGCTCTTCATCTTTTCTCCTCTCAATCTTATGATGAGTGTAAGATCATAACACATCAAATTTTTCCTTCCAAATATTTGAAATCTTGTATCACTATAACTCCTCTATCTTAAGCCTTATGATCTCATGATTAGGCATAAGATCAATACTTCATTTCCCCTTACATCCATTTATATGAAAGCCTCAAATTTCTCACCACATATCATCCTTCCTCTATTTGGGTACCCAAAATATCTATTGCATGGTTGTCAACTATCCATAGGCCCCACCACATGAGCTTGGATTTGCCTACAAAGCATGTCTCTTAAAGAAAATTAATTATTGTGCCTCCATATATTTAAACATTAAAAGTTTCTCTACAATATGAATGTAGGACTAAATCTTTTCACTTTCTTTCACTAACTACTATGATCTTTTGATGACCATCCAAATAACCATCTCACACCTTTAATATAGTTCAACACCTAACATTTCTTCTAGTTGTGAAACAATGATGGCTCAAACAATTAACTACTACTTTACTCAACTGTTTTGGTTGTGTTACACACTCTTGCAACTCAAAAATCTAACTTAGCATTTAATCCCACAATGATGTGATGATAGACTTTCATAGCTTTTCTACTCTTACTAGAGGTTAACCTTAACTCTCTATGATATTGTGACTAATTAGGCCTTAACTATCTTTGATTACCCTTTCTTACATTCCCAACTTAAGCTTTCACTTCAATTTAAGCCATGTGATGGTGCGATGATCATTTTTCAACTACTGACCACTTTGTCACAACTCCATAACTTAAAATGTACTCAATGCTTTCTAGCCTATGATCTTGCAATTACTATTTGAAGCTAATTGTTTATTTCTAATTATAGCCTCTAAACTTGAATTCTTAGCTCAACACTTAACCCTACAAAGCTGTGATCGCAAGCTTTCACTACTTTGCAACCTTAACCCTAGGTCGTCAATCTCAACTACCTTTGACCATGCGATTACATTTAACTTAACTTCTACTATCTTTCATACCTTCATAACATAGACTAGAGTTTATTTGACCAATTGCAATCATGTGATGGTTTTAAATGTAACTGCATGGATTATGCCCTTCACACCATTGCAACTTGAATTTCTTTAATCCATAACTAATCTATGATCATGAGATTGATAGTGAGTCACTCTTTTGCACCCTTAATTTGACAATTAGTCCTAATAGCTGTGAAGCCACCTTGACCTATTGGTGACTAGTTTGCATCCTCACAACCTTCAAAATGCCTAGTGATTACAAAGAAGTGATGTTGTGCTTGAAAGACTTTCACAACAACACAACTTAAAATACTTAAGAGGCATGAAATATGAAGTAATAAAAGATTAAAAGACTTAGGGATATCAACATACAAGCAAGATTTTTTATGTATCCATTTTTATGCTTGCATATAATTTTATGAATAATTCATTAGAATATGGGACATGACTATTTCCCTAGGGTTTTTCATAGGGAATGATAAATTTTTAGAAACCCTAAACATAAAAAAATACCCTCTTCTTGATTTTCACAAGGCATTTCAAAACTTTTGGCTAGGTGATAGGATGTACATTTTATGTGTGTTTGTGGCTAGATCATTATCTCCATTGGCACAATAGGAGTGGACCTAAGGGTTCCATGTGGTTGGTAGGTGTAGCTACCTATACCACTACTAAGGGTTGATGTACAAAGATGACCTACTTCACTTGAGGCTAGTGCTAGATTTTCACTTGGTACTTTGGTATATTTGGAGTGTGTTCTCTTGTGATTTATGTCTTACTTTGGATGCATTGATATCATGTTTTATATGATGTTTGTATATTTACTTAATGAATTCCTTTATCATGATGTTGTATCATTATATTTCTATATGAGGTATGTTGTATCATAGTGCTAGATGAGGTTTCTTACCACTACTTTGGATTAGTGATGCTATGGGTATATTAGCATGTTGGATGTATTTGTTTCTGTGATGTTATTTGTGGGTTATTGGTAAGAATGATCTCATGATACAACTCTTACTATCTGTCAGCATTTTGAGATTCATGCTCAGGGGATGGCTATGTTGGAAATGATTGAAAAGATCGTGAGTGAAGAATAATGTAACTGGTAAGGAATGTTTTCAATCATTGTTTTTTCATTGATGTCAAACTTGCTACTCGCTAGAATGACAATTTCTTTAGTGATCCAAGTACTATCAATTGGTTGATTGACAAGGAGGAGGCAATCAATAAGATGTAACTAGAACACCTAGAGAAAGGCTGAAGTTATGATGTTGTAATGAAGTACAAGGATCAACTAAGACATTAATGAAATAGTTTATTGATGACATAATCTAAGACATAAAGAATGGACACACTAAAACATATCAAAGATGTAAGGTTTAGCTAAGTCATTTTTTAAGCCTAACTAAGTTCATTAGAGAGAGTTGAGCAAGCTAGTTAGTGCTGAACAGATTCTCAGTTGAAGCCAAGAAAGTTCAACTTTAGCATGTGCTGAGTAAAGATCAAGTGTCAAGTGAAGATCAAGTGCCAAGTGAAGATCAAATGCCAAATAAAGATTGGGTGCCGAGTGAAGATCAGGTGCCAAGCATGATATAGGAGCCGAGCATTAGTAAACCAATAATGTCGAGTTGCTGCATTATTTTGAAAAGTCAAAGATTCACCAGATCTGAGCTGACATGGTAGTTATCTAGAATTTTGTGAACCAAATAGAAGATAAGAATGATGAGTTGGTGGCACAAAAAACTATGTAAAACATTTAGTATAAAGCCCTTATTGCTACTCTCTAGCAATTGTAACAGTTAGTATAAATCCTATGGACCTAGGGTGGTTTAATAGCCATGTTGTAAATCCTTTAACAGGGTGACATTCCAAGTGAATGTTCCAAAGTCCTTTAACTAGGCCCATTCCTAATAGTATGGTAAAATCCTCTAACAAGGTCACATTTAAAATTATGTTGTAAGCCTCTAACAGGGCAAGCCTTTAACAGGGCATCACTTTAAAAGAGTGAGAATTGAGTAGCATGTTACTGGTGGTTTTTCCCAAATTGGGTTTCCACGTAAATCATTGTGTCATGTGTTGATCTTGCATGTTTTATTCTTGCATATTGATTTGCTGTAACTTGCTAAGATGGTTGTTTTAAGATTAGATGGATGAATAGTTTAATGGACTCACTATAATTAGTGAAAAAGTATTATTAGGGCATTTAGACTTTGAATAACTGATTCACCCTCCCCTCACAGTTATTCTAAATAATTCTAACAGGCTAGGGCCTTTAAGGGTCTCATGATGCTATTATGGATGGGAGGAAATGAGAATAGTTATTTTCAATTTGGTGGCTCTTGGATGTGTTTTCCTTCTTGAGATAGTTTATTTATGCTCATGTATGTTATTGTGATGTTACTTTTCCACATTGTTACTAGATGCTATGGATTAGGTGGTTAGATGCTTGATTCATCCCTTCTATCATGATTAGTTGTTTTAAATTCATTTGAGTGTTTGAGCCTTGATTATTGTGGATTTGGTACTCCTTAGTGTGGAGGTTCTAACTCTTTCCCCTTTAAATTCCTCATTTAACTATTTCTTTGCAAACTTGGGTGACATAAGTTCAACATTGGATGATACTAGAAAAGTATCACATGCCTTAAGGAGAAATATTATGTGATATTGGAAAGTATCACACTACAATATTGAGTTCTATCATGTGACATTGGTAAAGTATTACACAATAGTAATAAGGTCTATCATGCTCCCCCTAAAAGTGTTCCCTAGTAGTAGTAAGTAGTATTGCATGATAGTGGAAAAGTGTCCCCTAATTCCTTTACAAAAACTTGCTTGAGAAAACAATAGCTATCTCTAGATTTGTTGGTTGAGACTCAAAGGGTGTTTTGGGTACCCTCTTGGGATGCACTCCTTATTAGGTCCTGATAGGTCAGAGATCATTGGTTTCTTGTTTACATTAACTTTCATACTTGGTTTTGGACACATTAGCAAGTAGTGACACTTGGAGATTTGTTAGTTGCCTAGACTTTGTGGTTAACTCTTTTGTAATGATATTTTGATCAATTGCATGCTGATGTGTTTGATTCTATGCTTGTTCAAAAAAAAATATTGGCTTTTATTTATCCTTGTTCCAAGGATCTCCAGGTGGGTCATTAAATCATGTGAATTTTGAGAGTTTTGTAAATATTAGTAAGATGAAGAAAGTAAGAGGGTTTCCTAATCTGAAGAAGCCTAACAATGCTATGTGTAAACAATGTCAATTGGGAAAAATGATGAACTCTAGTTTTAAGAGAGAAATATACATTACTAGTGATATTTTGGAATTGGTTCATACTGACCTATGTGGACCAATTGATGTTTAAAGCTATTGTGGAGATAAGTATTTCATTCTATTTTTTGATGACTAATGTAGGATGATGATTGTGATGTTCCTTAAAGCTAAATCTAATGCTTTGTAGTTATTTAATTTGTATTTAGCTTTAATTGAGAAGGAAATAGGGAAGAGTTCGAAGTGCTTGATATCTAACAGAGATAGTGAATTCATTTCAAATGAGTTCAATACATTCTACAATGACAAAGGAATTAAAAGATAGATGCCAACAGAAAGGACCCCTCCTTGGAATGAAATAGCTAAAAGGATAAATAGATCAATCATGGATTTTTAAAGACCATTGATGATGGAGAAGAGTGTATCAAATAAGTATTGGATAGAAGCTATTAGTACTACTACCTATACCTAAATAGAGTACAAGTTAAGGAAGGTACAAATGCTACACCTTTTGAACTATGGTATGGTTATGCTCCTAATGTGAAATATTTGAAAATATTTGAATGAAAATGATATATACTTAAATATAATAGGAAATGAAAATTTGATGAAAAAAGTGATGAAGGTATCTTCTTAGGATATTTTACCAAGAGTAAAGTTTTGAAGTGTTTGAATTCTAACAATAACAAAGTTGTGGAAAGTTCAAATGTAAAAGTTGACAAGTTTTTAGAAAGAAGTGACATTCCATGTAAGGAACAACCTGGATATTATAGTACATTCATCTATGTGGATGATGGTGCTCCCAACACTCAAAAAGAATAAGCAAATCAAGCTACAATTTCCCAATAGATAGGAAATGATGAAGTACAAATAAAAATTGATGAGAAGCTCAAAGTGGGTCCCAAGAAATAGGCTAAGATCTTGTGTCATAGACAAACATTGCCAACTGTCAGATAGCAAATGTCAAGTATACAAAAGTTGGACCAAAACCTAAACAAGAAAGAGAAAATGAGCTTGAGATTATTTTTCAAGATGAACCTATAGAAGAAAAAATAAGGAAACTACCTATGCTAGCAAAGTACATAAGAAGACATCATAAACCTAAACATATCATTGGTAATGTTGAACCAAGTGTTATGACAAGGAGATTTTTCAAGGATGACACATACTTACTCTATGAATTTGAACCAAAATTAGTAAATGATTCTTTAGAAAATGAAGATTGGGTTAAGGAAATAAACATAGAAATTGACCAGATTGAGAAGAACAATACTATGACTTTAGTGCCAATACCTACAGACAAAATTTTTATTGGAACAAAATGGGCTTCTAGGAACAAACTCAACGAAAATGGTGAAGTAACAAGAAAAAGGAAAGAATAGTATTTAAAGGTTATTCTTAAGAAGAAGGAGTTGATTATGGAGAAACTTTTTCTCCTGTGGCAAGACTTGAAGGAGTCAGAACTCTACTTGCATACTTAGCCTACAAGAATTCAAAGGTATATCAAATGGGTGTCAAATCTACATTTTTAAAAGGTATAATTGAGGAAGAAGTATGCATTGAACAACCTAAAGGATTTGTGGATCCTAACAAGAAGAACATGGTATGTAATCCAAACAAAGCCATTTATGGATTGAAACAAGCCCCAAAAGCATGGTATGAAAAATTGGTTTTGAAAGGACAAATGGTAACAATAACGTATATTTGAAGAATGGTAAGAATAATGAAGTAATTTTATTTGAAATATTTATTGATGATATTATATTTGGAGGAAGAGAAGCATTATGAAAATTATTTGCTAATGAAATTAATAAGGAATTTGAAATGTCTATGTTTGGTGAAATCAAATTCTTTGTTTGATTAGAAGTATGTAAAATGAAGTTTGGTATTTTTATTACTCAATCAAAATATGTGAAGGAGATACTAATGACTTTTGACATGGAAGATTCAAGGCCAGTGAAAAAACCTATGTCTAGAGGACATAAGCTATCTAAGAATGATGATTTTGTTGAAGTGAACTAGACCTTATACATATACATGATTGGAAAATTATATTATGTTGTTCACACCAGACCAGATATTGCATTAGAAGTTGGGATAGTTTCTAAGTTTTTAGAAAATCCTAAAGAGAATTACATGATGGCGGTGAAAAGAATAATGAGATATCTAAAAGGTATAGAAGACAATGGATTGTATTACAAGAAAAGTGATAGATTTCAACTAAAGGTATTCACTAAATCAGATTGGGCAAGAAATATTGATGATAGAAAAAGCACCAGTGGAGGTGCATTATTTCTTGGAAAGATATTGATGTCATGGAAAAAAAGAAGAAGAATTATATTTCCCAATCAATAGTTGAAGCCAAGTGTGTGGTAGCTATAGTAAACTATTCAAATATCATGTGGATAATGAAATTATTGAACGGTATGAAAGAAGATATTATAGATCCATTGGTTATCTACTATGATAATACAAGTGTTATCAACATTTCAAAGAATCTAGTGATGCACACTAAGCAATAGATTTCTATCAGTTATCATTACTTGAGGGAACTAGTTCAAGATAAAGAACTGAAGCTAGAATATGTGCATACCAAAGAACAAATTTCTAACATATTCACTAAAGCCTTACCTAAAGATTCTCTTGAATATCTTAGAGGTAAATTAGGGGTGATTCCCCTCAACATAGCTACTTAAGGAGACAAGATGCATTGCATCAAATGTTATAATTGAAATATCTTACACATTCATGCAATACAACTCTACTTTGGAAAATGCCTAAGGTAGATAGTTGAGTACAACATATTAGATCAGTCATAGACATATGACATAAATTAAACATAAATGCAAATATCTACATAAATTAGATGTATGAAGAGTTTGAAGGTAAGTGTCTTTGGTATTGTTCTCAAAGGGGGAGAGTGGTGTAGAGTGCAACAATGGAAGCAAATAATAAGCCCAATCTCAAAACAACCAACACAAGGTTCCAAAGGCTTGAACAATTGGTTTGGATTGCTTTCACAAGTTTCTACCTCTCCTAGGGATCACTGAGAAAGGTTTTAAGTTTCAGCACCCAGAAGTAAGACTCAAGGCAACATGAAACCAAAATGAGCAATCAGGACAAATTCCCTTAAATAGAGCAAAATAGGGATTTTAAGGTTTTAGACCTTAAAACTTCCAACCAAGGATGGGATTCACTTGATCTCAACCCAAATAAGGCAAATCAACCACTAGTTGCACTCCCAACAACCTACAACTCAATTTTTCTGAATAGACATAAATCTTATTAGGTCTTCCAACATTGATTTTTGCCAATGAATTAAAAACTCTCCAAAAGACCTGAGGAACAAAACACAGTTTCAAGTACCCTTTTCCAAGTTCTCATAGACTTCAAAGTTGCAAAAAAAAATTATACTCCAACATATCTCAACCAACACCAAGTACACAGGCCTAATTAACTACTTTAGGCTTGGTTTTCAAAGCAAGTGGTCAAGAATGGGTGCATAGTATTAGGAATCCACTTCCAGGATGTTCCACTAGCTTAAATAAGGGCACTTTATTTGAACATCATGTCTCCAAATCATTTTCATTACTCTGAATAGTCTAATTCCTTCAAAATTAGGTCAGGATATTTGACCTAGGGCTCGCTCCCAAAAATCACAAGCTTAACCTCCTACTCCAAAACTATTAGAATCATATGGAGTACACCCCTAACTCGCTCCATGCTAGTGGTGAAGGAATTCCATTGGTGGAAAATCAAATTAGGGTCATTTAATTGTCCAAACCTTGAAATTAAGGGTTTCACAGACCAACAAGATATAAAAATCAATAACTTTTGTAAGAGGAAAGATGAAGACTTCAAATCAAAGCCAAAACTCCTTAAAAAAATAGCACCAACTTTTCAACACACAAAATTCATTCTCTAATCCTTGGATTTCATACTGTACATGAAGAATTAGAGAAATGCACTGAAAAACAACAAGTTTTAATTGATTTTGGAAGCATATAACATTTGGATCTCATCCTATGTTCCATCTTTGACTTCGTAGGGCCTATATAAGCTATTTACAAATATTTTAACCAACCAATAAATAGTTTTAACTATTGAATGGCTTAAATCAAAAGTTGCTAAGAAAATTGCAAAAGTTGTTTAACAACTTTTTGCAATGTTTGCATTATAGCAAGAAATATTGAAAGACTTGCAAGAGGATTTTATTGACTCTTAGAACTTTATTAGATTCCCAAACTCCTAGCCACACCTAGAAAACATGAAATGACTCAAAATCCACCCACTAGGACCACTTGATGCCCAAGGTTTATAGTCACACCAAGGGGTCTTGTGTCCTTTACATGATGGATGGGCCATAGGGAGATCATTAGATCTATCCCTAGATTTATTACAACATAAAAAAAATGAGAGTTAGGCGCTCTACACCATACTCCCCTGCACAAAAGGAACTCTAGTCTCTAGAGTAGTGAAATGGGAAGGATCAATTCCATATGCCTTAAGAGCCTTCTTAGTCAACCAAGTAGTATTTGCTGCTAGTTTCCCCTTCCAATGAACTAGGTACTCATAATATATGTGCCTCTTTGTTTGCTTGCTAATCATCCTATCCAAAATAGTATCTATTACTAGTTTTGGCATGGATGGCATGGTTTTCCTCAACTCTTCCTTAGAATCCTCAAGTGTACCTACATTCACATCAGTTGACAAAGTACCTTTGAAAAAATATAGGTTAGAAATATTAAATATAGGAGAAAAATTCATATTAGGGGGTAAATCAATTTCTTAAGCATTATTGCCACATCTTTTGACTATCTTGAATGGACCAATTTTATTCATTTTCAGCTTGGTATGCATCTATTTTGGGAGCGTTGCTTTGCTGAGATGTACCATTACCATGTCCCCAAATTTGAAGTGTAGTTTTCTCCTTTTCTTATTTGCCTACTCTTTATATTTTATGGAAGAATCCTTCAATCTGTCATGCACTTGTTGATTGAGAATCCTTCAATCTGTCCTACACTTGTTGATGGACCTCTTTCATGAGCTCTACAAAATCTTCAGCTTGAACACTTTTCTTCTCCATTTCCCTAATATCTTTGAGTTCCAATGTACCCCTTGGATGAGTGCCATAAACAACTTGAAAATGTGTAAGGCCTGTACTACTATTGATTGAATCATTGAAGGAAAATTCTGCCTGAGGAAAAATACAATCCAATGAAGTTCCATGTTGCTTGGAAAGACATATTAACATGTTTCCTAAGGACCTATTAACTACCTCTATCTACCCATTAGATTGAGGATCACAGGAAGATGAAAAACAAAAGTTAGTCCCTAATTTCCTCCACAAAGTTCTCTAAAAATGCCCGAAATTTTTTGGATCTCTATGAGATATAATGGACAAAGAAAAACCATGAAGACTAACAACCTTCTTGAAGAAAAAACTTGCTATGTGGGAGGCATCATGAGTAGTTTTGCAAGCTATGAAGTGAGCCATTTTGGAAAACCTATCCACAACTACAAAAATACTATCATTGCCTTATTTGGTTCTTGGAAGTCCTATTACAAATCCATACTTACTAAATCCCAAGGCTTGTGAGGAATTGGAAGAGGTGTATAGAGTCCTGCATTTGATGTACCCCCTTTTGCTTTCTCACAAATAAAACACCCTTCCAAAAACTTCCTGATATCAGTCTACATTCTAGGCTAAAAGTAGAATCTCCTAACCTTCTCTATAGTCTTGTCAACTCCAAAATGACCTACCAAACTACCACAATGCTTCTTCTTTATGATGTTCTCTCTAATAGACCCCTTGGGAACACAAAGCTGACCACCTTTGAACAAATGTCCTTCTTGCAAAATGTATTCATTGAAATCAGTATGGTACCTTTCCCCCATGGTTTTGCAGACTTGCTATGCCTCCTTAAAATCTTCATCTTGTTCATACATATCCTTCATTGCATGGATGCCAATGCTTTCTAACTGAACTTCTTGAAATGTCAAGTTTCTCCTACTAAGTGTATTAGCAACCTTGTTGATTTGTGCTCTTTTTTTCTTAATGGTAAAGGTGTAGGCTTGTAAAAATTCTATTCACTTCATATGCCTATGGTTCAATTTTTATTGCCTATTCAAGTATCTTAGGGCATAATTATCAGTGTATACAACAAATTCTTTAGGCAATAAGTAATGTCTCCATTTTCTAAGGGACTGCACCATAGCATAAAGTTCAAGATCATATGTTGAATACTTTTTTTTGGCCTCATTTATATTTTCACTAAAAAATGCCACAGGCCTACCCTCCTAGCTTAAAACACCTCCAATAGCCTTGTTACTAGCATCACATTCAACTATAAACAACTTGTAAAAATCAAGGAGCACCAAAATAGGTTGGTCTACAATCTTTTTCTTCAAATGTTAAAATGAATCAGTAGCCTCCTTAGTCCAAGAAAATACACACTTTCTCCCTCCTTTTATGGTATTGATCATAGGAGCACACACCACTAAAATTTCTAATAAATTTTCTATAAAAATTGCACATCCCATGAAAAATATTTACCTCCGATGGTGTGGTGGGAGGTGGCCAGTTAAGGATGGATTCAACCTTGGAAGGATCCATTTTTAGCTCATTTCCTAATATCACAAACCCCATGAAGATCAGCTCTATATGCAAGAATGAACATTTTCCAAGTTTATCATTATCTCCTCATGAAGCCAATGTAAAACCAAATCTAAGTGCCTCAAGTGTTCATCCCTATCCTTTCTAAATATTAGAATGTCATCTAAATATACAAAAAAAAAATTATTCATGAAAGGTTTTAAGACTTCATTCATAAGTCTCATAAATGTGCTAGATGCATTGGACAAGACAAAAGGCATCAAAATCCATTTATAAAAGTCTTCTGAAGTCTTAAATTCCAATTTCCACTCATCCCCACCTCTGATCTTTATTTGATGGTATCCACTTTTGAGAAGCATCTTTGAGTAAATGCTTGCCTTCCCCAAAAAATTCATCAAGTCTTCTATCCTTGGCATAGGAAACCTATATCTAATGGTTATCCTATTGATTGCCCTAGAATCTATACATAATCTCCAAGTACCATCCTTCTTAGATGCTAAGATTGTAAGGACTACACAAGGACATATACTTTTCCTAACAAACCCCTTAGCCAAAAATTCTTTAATTTTTTTTTTCTATCTCTTCATTTTGTTCAGGGCTCATCTTGTATGCTATTTTGTTTGGAAGTGTGGCTCTTGGGATGAAATCTATGCAATGATTGATGTCTCTTTTAGGTGGTAATTTTTTTGGTTGGCTGCCTCAACTATTCCTCCATACTTTTCTAACAAATCTCTTACCTCCTTGGGTCCCACATTGATAAACTTGGATGGGCTTTGTGATTTTTTAATGGGATGTTTTTGTGCTCTGACTACTAATGCAAAATAAGGTGTGTCCTTTTCCTTAGTGACTCTCATAAACTCCTTTTCACCTACCAACATCACCCCATTTCTAGTAGGTTCCCCATCATCTAGTAAAGGTGGTATAGTATATTCAACCCCATCCTTGGTTATGGTATAAACATTTGTTTGCCATCATGCTTAGCACATACATCATATTGCCATGGCCTCCCAAGAAGAAAATGGTATGCATCCATCTCTGCCACATCACAAAAAAATCTATCATTATACTCCCCAATCTTGAACTCCACCCACACTTGTTCATTTATAAGCATTTTTTTGTCTTTTTTTAACCATGATACCTTTATATGGGTAAGGATGAGACCTTGTGGTTAGTTTCAACTTATCAACCATCTCCCTAGAAGCAACATTATCAAATGAACCAGAGTCCAATATAACTTTGTAGACCTTGTTATTTACCTTGCAATAAGTCTTAAATAGTGAATTTCTTTGTGGTGCTTCTATAGTTGTAGGGGCTTTCAACATTGTTCTTTGCATCATTAATGATTCACCATGCTTAGGAAGTGTAGGTCTAGAGGTGGCAGACTGATAAGAGGTGACACTTTGACTATCTTCTTCTTGGGTTAATTGAATTCTCCTATCTCCTCCTTGTCTATTCTTTTTAGGAAACCTAAAAGACTGATGTCCTACTTGGTTACAAGTAAAACACTTACTAGTGAACACACTAGGACCTCTTATACCAGACCTTCCTCTACCATTAAATCTCCCATCACTAGATGCCCCTCTTCTAGTAGATTTAATTTCATTATTGGAACTATAGGAATCCTCTTCATTTTTGTTAAAATATCCCCTTGCATGGAACCTACCTTTGCCCCTACTATTATTTCCTCTATCCATATTGTTTGTATCTCCTCTCCTTTTATGTTTTTCTTCTATTTTTAGAGCCATATTATAGCACTGATGAACTGAACCAAGAGCTATCAATGTTAATTCATCTTGAATACAATATTTTAGCCCATTTACATACCTTGAAAGCTTCCATTTTTTAGTCTTATATACCTTGGCTTTGAGGGTCAAATTGTGGAACTCTTGTGTGTAAGTGCTGACATCCAAGTCTCTTTGCTTATGGTTTTGCAATTTTTTGTGCACCAACACCTCATAATATTTAGGTATGTATTGCTTATTAATCTCAGCCTTCATCTTCTTCCAAGTGGCAATTTTTCTTTATTCTCATCCAATCTCTCATTCTACAAGAAATTCCACCAACTCAAGGTAGGGTCTTTGAGTTTGGCTTTGAAAATTCTGACCCTCCAATTTTTAGGGGTTTTATCACATTCAAAGTGATCATCTAGGGCCTCTATCTAGTCCACACATTCATCAAGGTTCAACTTACCATGGAAGGTAGGTAAGTCCCCCTCTCCCTTCTTTCCAACTCTCTCCAATGCTACAAGAAAGGGTCTCTGATCAATAGGGATAATATCTTGTTCCTCATTCCCCATTATCTCCTCCAGCTCAGACTATTCATTACTTCCTTTCCTCATTTTATTCTCGAGTCTATCTAACTCCCTCTTCATAGTCCTATTTTCTTCCTAGACTACTCTACTTTCAACCATCTGCTCCTTAACTAGCTTGGATAGTTCCACATTGATGATCCTTGAAGAAATCTCCCTCTCAAGTTCTTCTCCTCCATTAGCCATGGTGTCTCTTGATGTCACATCAAGATCAATGTGGCTCTGATACCACTTGGTGCAGAGTGCAACAATAAAAGAAAATAATAAGCCCAATCTCAAAACAACCAACACAAGGTTCCAAAGGCTTGAACAATTGGTTTGGCTTGCTTTCACAAGTGTCCACCTCTCCTAGGGATCACTAAGAAAGGTTTTAAGTCTCACCACCCACAAGTACAACTCAACGTAGCATGAAACCAAAATGAGCAATAAGGAAAAATTCCCTTTAATAGAGAAAAATAGGAATTTTAAGGTTTTAGACCTTAAAACTTCCAACCAAGGCTGGGATTCACTTAATCTCAACCCAAATAAGGCAAATCAACTATTGGTTGCACTCCCAACAACCCACAACTCGATTTGTCTGAATAGAACTAGAATCCTATTAGGTCTTCCAACACTAATTTTTGCCAATAACTTAAAAAATCTCCAAAAGACTTGAGGAAAAAAACATAGTTTCAAGTACCCTTTTCCAAGTTCTCACAAACTCCAAAGTTGTAGAAATCAATTCTACCCCAGCATATCCCAACCAACACCAAGTACGTAGGCCTAATTAACTACTTTAGGCTTGGTTTTTAAGGCAAGTGTTCAAGAATGGGTGCATAGGATCAAGACTTAACTTCTAGGATGTTCCTTTGGCTTAAATAAGGGCACTTTGTTTGAATATCAAGTCTTCAAATCATTTTCCTTACTCTGAATAGTCTAATTCCTTCAAAATTGGGTCAAATACATGAGGATATTTGACCTAGGGCTCACTCCCAAAAATCACAAGCTTAACCCCCTAATCCAAAACTACAAGAATCATATAGAGTACACCCCTAACTTGCTCCATGTGAGTGGTGAAGGAATTCCACTGGTGGAAAATGAAGTTAGGGTCATTTAACTATCCAAATCTTGAAATTAAGGGTTTCACAGAGCAACAAGATATAAAAATCAATAACTTTTGCAAGAGGAAAGATGAAGACTTCAAATCAAATACAAAACTCCTTAAAAAAATAGCACAAACTTTTCAACACACAAAATTCATTCTCCAATCCTTGGATTCTATACTGTATGTGAAGAATTATAGAAACACACTGAAAATAACAAGTTTTAATTGATTTTGGAAGTATATAACATTTGGATCTCATCCTATGTTCCATATTTGATTGCTTAGAGCCTATATAGGTGGTTTCCAATTGGTTTAACCAACCAATAAATAGTTTGAACCATTGGAGGGCTTAAATCAAAATGTTGCGAAGAAACTTGCAAAAGTTGCTTAACAACTTTTTGCAATTTTTGCATTATGGAAAGAAATATTGAAAGACTTGCATGAAAGTGTTGCAAGAGAATTTTATTGAATCCTAGAACTTTATTAGATTCCCAAACTCCTAGCCACACTTAGAAAACATGAAATGACTCAAAATCCACCCACTAGGACCACTTGATGCCCAAGGTTTATAGTCACACCAAGGGGTCTTGTGTCCTGTACATGATGGATGGCCCATAGGAAGATCATTAGTTCTATCCCTAGACTTATTAAAACATTAAAAAGAATGAGAGTTAGGTGCTTTGCACCAGAGAGATACTTATAAGAGATATTGAGATAAGGGAGAGATACTAACATAAAAGCACAAAAGAGACAAAGGGAAAAAATACAAAAGAATATGTATCCAAGAGGGAGATATATTATTTTAGGGAGAGAAAATTACATATAGATAATTAGAATGATAGTAAAACATGTTTTGGATTGTATGATAACAAAGTTTTTGAGATACTAAGTTGTTGCTAGTATTGAGATGTTGCCATTAATGCCATAGAGGGAGTTTGTTGGAAACTTACAATTGGAACAATTGTTGTTTTGTCATTGATGTCAAACCTATTGATAAGAAATATTGTTACCTAATCTAAGTGTTATATCTATTTGATTGATGAAGAAGTTTTGAGAAATTTCTCATAACAATAGCACATAGAGGAAAGGTTGAGTTATTAAAAGGATATCAGAATCAACATTTGATTAGATAGAATTTGATAAAGAAAAGTGATTATTTATATCAAGAAAGTTAAGCAAAGCTGAGCAATAAATTAAAATGCTAAGGAATGTTGAGTGATGCTAGTGTCAATTGAGCCATACTAAGCACTAAGAAAATCTAGTGTTGACTGAGCATTAGTATCGATCGGGCAAGATAGTTATGCCAAGCCAAAAGATTTACAACAACTGAGTAATTCAGTGATGACCAAGTGTCAGAATTTAGAGATTACCAAGTAACAGTGTTGAGAATGAATTTGAGGAAATCATGAGATATAGCTAACTTAGTTGGTTTCTTGGGAGATGAAAACTACACTTAATATAAGATTAATGATTTAGACCATTAAATTCAATGTGAGAATTAGGTAAAGACCTAATAGATGAATTCTAGAGAAGTTTCTAAAGGATGATCAAGAAGATGGACATATACAATGAATCATTTTGAACCTAATCATAAACCCTAAGATCTAAGGTGATCATGGAAAATGGAAAATAAATAATTACCTATTTAAATAGGTATGGAGCCAAACTTAAGGTGTATGAGAGAAGCACAAAGATAAAGGTGGATCAGAGATGTAGAAGAGTGAATACAAGAGTGTATCAGTGAATCCAAAGCTAAAGGAGATTGCTTACATAGATGTTGTTGATTTTGATTGGTGAATCTAAGTAGATGGCTTGAGTGTTGTTAAAGGGAGAATGTTGATTGCTTGAAGGGTTTCCAAGAGAATCAAGAATAGAGATCACAACAAGGAGCTTATCAGTGAATCGACACATGGACCAAATGGAGATTTGAACTTTCAAATTGAGTTATAATCATACAGATAAAAAACTTATTGTTTTCTTTCTAATCATTATAAACATTTTTTATTGAAATCCTTTTAACATAGGTTGACCTAATAGTTATTTGGAAGACTTAATAGTCTATGTAAATCCTTTAATAAGGTGACATTCTAAATGATATGATCAAAGTCCTCTTAAAAGGCTACTCCTAATAGGGTGATTAAATCCTTTAACAAGATCATATTTAACAATGTGTATTGTAAAACTTTAACAAGGTTGGCTCCTATCAAGGCTCACTTCTAAAGAGTGAAAAAATGGCGACATGTTGCGGGTGGTTTTTCCCAAATTGGGTTTCCATGTAAAATACTAGTGTCAAACCTATGTTGAATGCTTTATATGATAATGTTGTCATTAAGAAAAGCATGTTATGTTTGAGATAGTAATTTTATCATGATAGTAGAGACCAAGCAATAGTAGGATAAGAAGAATAATGAATGTTTATGTTTAATTGTTCAAATGATACTTATGGACACTGAGTAACTGATTCACCACTCCCCCACCCACTAGTTATTCTAAAAATTTCTTAAAAAAGGAAGGTGACCATATTAGTAGTAAAATGAATAAAATTAATACATGTCAATCCTAGTTAGGATATTTTGAATCCCTACCAAAATATTCCAACTTTGTTAAGAGCTATTCCAACCTTATTAGCAGTTGATAATAGGAGGACTAAACCCATCATCCAAATTTGAATATAACTATTCTAAAAAAAAAATTAGAATAACCTATCCAATAAAATCTAACTAATTAAAATAATAACTTATATTTTCAATATAGTTCCTATAAAATTCAAAACTTATCCTTAGCATCAAGCACTACTCTAACCTTCAAGAAGTCACAGCCAAAGATCACATAGCATAACATCAAAAACATATAACTATATACCATGATTTCCAACCAATGAGACATATTTCCTTTATACCAAGTCCTAATAACTAATTGAGTTGACTTTGAGGTTTTCCTAATGAAAAAATAATAATATAGGACCATAATGATATATTAGAATTAGGTCCAACACATTACAAAGCATATTATATCAATTACAAAATATAGTTGGCCTATAAGGAATAATTCAAATGTTATCATTTCTTAGTTTCCATAGAATGAAAATTAGATTCCATAATCTTGAATATAGCCTCACCATAATTTATTTGTCCAAAATCCAAGCTCTCTAAACAAACTTCAACCTCACCAAAAAGTTACAACATGAACAACAACATATAGTTTCCTAAAAACTGTCCCACAACTAGTCCTTTACAAATCTTCCATGGCTCATTCAAAACATCATAAATCTTTCATAAAAAATAGATTTAGCATCTATGAACACTAAAAACATACTTTTGACCTATTAAAAGAAACTCATCAACCTCTAACCTTGCTAGACAAAATTGTCTCTACTACTCTATCATAACTATCTAGAAAGTTGATATGTTGACATTAATGACAAACCAAGTTATCAATGCAATACATAAGCACTCATTCATCTCCAAAACACTTCCTAAAAATGTCCTCAACAACATTCATTAAACTCCCATTATAATTTATGTCAACAATCACCCCATTTAGCATTGATGGAAGATACATATGATGAAAAAATATCAAAGTAACTTTAATATCAAGTATATTTCTTCCTCATCTACATTTTCTCTCATATTCATGTAAATCTCTCCTCATAAGAATATATCTCCACTAAAGATATAGAAAGGTTTTAAAGTTTTCTTTCATATTTTGATCTCTCCCATTTCATCAATCAATGTGTTTTTATGTATATATATATATATATCTCCCATTCAAATCAATGATAAAGGTTCCATTATGCCAAAAATAATCATTTCCAAAATTTTAAAAAAAATCTCACCAAGTGTTAAAAGAAACTATTTAAATTTTTTTCAAAGAGTTCCCAGTAACTTTGTCCAAAAGTGACTGATCCCCCAAGGAAGCATCACCATTATATAGTCTAAATGCTTGTAATATACCATACTAATTCAATCTTGTATCAATTAATTGGAAATACTTTGGGGCATAACATTGAGCATACCTCACAAGTACTCAAATGTATCCTTAGTCAAAGGATTTGTGAAAATGTTTACAATATGCTCCTATGTATTAACATACTCCAGTCTGATTTCCTTCTTTGCTACCTTCTCTCTTAAGAAATGATATTTTATTTAATTTTTTTTGTATTTAAATCTAACATTAAATTATTTGACATATTAATTGTGTTTTTATTATCACAATAAATTATAATAGGTTTAGTAAAATCATTTCCAATGTCTTTTAAGATCTACTTTATCTAAATACTCTTATTACAACTATTTTCTATTGCTACATACTCTAGTTCTATTGTAGATTTTGATATACAAATTTTTTTCTTAGTTAGACATGAAACCAACCTTCCTCCCAACAAGAATGCCCCACAACTTGTTCTTTTCCTATTATACACATTTCTTTCCCAATTTGCATTAGTATATGCACATAAGGTAAAGTCATGTGATCTGTCATATCATAAGCTATAATTAGGTGTATCATTCAAGTATCCAAATATCCTCTTTAATGCTATTCTATTTTATTATGGTGTCTTAGAGGATGCAAGTTGTTTCTTTATTACATTATCCTCACAAAATATATTAAAGTCATTTGAAATGAATTCTCCTCTTAAGTATTATCTTAAATAATTAGTTTTTAATCAAGATTCACTCTCTACTCTATATTAGGATTAACTAGATAGAAATAAAAATTACATGGAAATATAACCAATATAAGAAAATAATAAATCAAACATAAGAGAACACAAGAAACAAATATTTAACATGGTTAACCCAATCGACGAGCTATGTCCACTAAACATCAAGTCCAATATTCTTATAATCCAATAACTACAACTTGATTACAATCTATAATTCCTTATAGGTCAATACTATCACAAAATGATGCAATCTCATCATGTATTATGAAATCCCTAACCCTAAGACATTTTATAAAAGATTTTTGCTTCTTACAAAATTTAGTTTGGAATAAGTTATCCAATAGAAAAATAGGTTCTAATTTTTCTCTAAGGAATTATACCATCACCATCCTTGTAAAATAATCAATAAAAAGCATAAATAACCTTTCTCCATCTAATGCTCTTATTCTTGTTGGACCAATCAATGCTTTGTATACAATATCCAAATTCGTTGATGGAGTAAATACTTTTCTTAGAAATGAAATATTCTTTTTTTTTCCAAAACACATTCCTTCCAATCATGTTAGAAGGTTTCAAAATCTTAGGAAAATATATAATTGCACATGGAGTGCTTATCTTAATAATGTTATCAAAGTTAATGTGACAAAATATCTTGTTCCATAACTAACTATCATCAACTTTTTCTACCAAACATGTCATCTTAGTAGGAATCAATTAAAATATATTACCTTTTGTCCTTGTACTAGTACTAATAAAATTACCATATTTATCCTTTATTATAAAAGTCTTCTCTATGAATTACAACTATTTTTTTGTCCAAAAGATATCAATCCCTCAAAATATTATGTTTCAAACCATCAACAAATTAAACATCCTTAGTGTTAGTTTTCCCATCAAGTGTAATTGATCAATTTCCCTTAATTTGAC
This sequence comes from Cupressus sempervirens, assembly GCA_028749045.1. Classification (NCBI taxonomy): domain Eukaryota; kingdom Viridiplantae; phylum Streptophyta; class Pinopsida; order Cupressales; family Cupressaceae; genus Cupressus; species Cupressus sempervirens. The sequence goes on from CM053793.1 coordinate 114,166,323, forward strand.
ATGGCGTATTATTTCAAATTTTAACTACTCCTCTAAAATAATTGTTAAACTTGACAACTTCTCCATACCTCATGTCATATGGTGAGAAAAATCATTGTATATAATCCAATCTACTTTTTGTTTTTAACATGTGATACTAAGACTTTCTCTTCTACTACTTCATCATTCACTTCTTTCTTAGAACTCTCTTCTTTAATAAAAAAAACCTAAGTTCATCACCCTCATCATTAATTTCTATGAGATATATCAATTTAAAATTGAATTCATCAACTTCATCAACATAGAAGCAATCTTTCATAAACTTTGACTTATAAGGCTTCCTAGGTTTTATTTTCATTATTCTCATACAACATTATGATGGAAAATGACCAAGTTCTTTGCAAGTCCAATAATTTTTTTTTTCTTGCTTTTAGTCTGTTTCTTCATAAGTAATGTAAGTCCTTTATAAATCTTCTTATCTTTCCCTTGTTTAACTTGTTCAATCTCTAGCATAATCTCCACTTGTGCTTTCCCTTCTTGTAAGTTTAGTTCTTTCCTTTTCACTCCTTGGGTATGGTTTGAAAATATTTTTAAAATATTTATAACTTCCCAATTAATGTCTCTCTAGTGATTTTTGATGTCACAAAAAAAAATTCTTCAATGATCTCAACTTGTGTGCACATTCAGGGTTTAAGAATTTCAATATCTTCCATATAACATCTTCTTCTATCATTGTTCTTTCAAAACTCTTGACTAATGCAACAATATTAGATATTATACCAAAATATGATCTAATAGATTTATCATTCATCATTCTAGCATTACTCAACATATTCTTCCAATTATGTAATCTAGACTTCTTTTCAAATGTATCCCCTTCAATAAATTATGTAACATAATCTAAATTTCATGTGCAATATATACACCTTTTTATCTCAACATACTATGGTTCAAGAAAAGCTAATTAAAATGCTTCTCTAGAATACATATTATACATGAATAGATATTTGTCTCCTTTTGAACAAGATTCCAAATCCTTTTCTTTTGTCACATCCTTTTTCTTTCTTGTAATCAACCAATAATCTTTTCCCATACATAGAAATAAATTCTTCATCCTTTCCTACTAGTTGTTGTAGTTCACTCTATCAAATTTTGGAATTTCTCTCCTAAATGTATCTATGGACCTCCTTAAGCCATTAAACTCTCTTCAAGGACCTAAGACTCTTGTACCAATTGTTAGAAAGTAAAGCCCACCAATATACCTAAGAGGGGATTGGGGTGTGAATCATTTATAAATTTTAAACAACTTAAAAAAATCTAAAATATGTAATCAATAGATTCAACAACCACACAATAATAACCATGAAAATTGGCACAATATATTTTATTTAGGTAAACTCTTGATTAGAGGGAAAACCATAGTGGGAATGATTCCCAATAGATGATGTACTAATATAAAATTTCCTTGTGAAAGGGTGTGAACCTTAGGAGTAAAAATAATACAATTAGTACATATGAGTCCTTGTCAGAGACTTTGAGTTCCTATCAATAGATTCAACATTATTAGGAGTTGTTCCAACCCTATTAGGAGTTGATAAGAAGAAAATTGAACCCATCATCCAAATTGCTTCAAAAATATTCTCACTAAATAATTTAAGATAACATATCCAATAATAATGAGCTAATTTAAACAAAACCCATCTTTCCAATAGAGTTTCTTTGAAGTTCACAACTTATCCTTAGGATCAAACATGGCTTTGACCTTCAAAAATTTGAATCCAAAACTAACATAACATAAAATCAATAATATATGAATGGAAACATATATTTTTTTAATACCAAGTCCTAATAACTAATTGAGTCATTCTTGAGGCTTTCCTAGTGTATAATTAATAATATATGACCATCATAAGATATTAAATTTAGGTTCTACACATCACAATGTATATTAGACCAATTACAAAATATAGTCGACCTCCAAGGAATAACCGACATGTTATCCTTCACAAGTCTTCATAGAATGAAAACTAGATTCTACCATCTCTAATATAGGTTAAAACATGTCTCTAACTAAAGTCCAATCCTACTAAATATCCTTCAACCTCACTAAAAATATACAACACAAACAATAGCATATAGTTTCCTAAAAACTATCTTGTAATTTGTCCACTAAAAATCTTCCATAACTCACTAAAAACTTCATAAATATTTCTACGAACATAGACATAACATCTATGAAAATCCAAAAAATTACAACCAACCATGTTGAAAGATACTCAACAACCTCTGACCCATCGAACAAAACTATGTTTACTACTCTACTAGAATCATCTAGAAAGCTGGTATGTTAATGACATAAATGGAAACCAAGTCATGAATGAAACATATAATGTTAGAAATTTATCCAGCCCTCCCCTTGGGATTCATGACAAGAGATTAACTACCTCCTGTGTGCTATAAGTTGAGTGGTTGTATCAGGCATTGAGATATTGGTCTTTTGGTACAATGAAAACCTTACTCTAACATATAAGTACTCAATAATCTCCAACAACTTCTTAAAAGTCTCCTCAAGAGCATCCATAAATATTATAATGCATTCACCTTGTTATCATATAAATAGGGGTCAAAGATCACAACATTTTGTAGCATACCACATCTTTGGATACTATTCCAAAGAGATCTTTATAGATAGGAATCTTAGTCAGCTTTTGAAAATATGACTTAATGAATTAAACCTCTTGTATTCACATGCTTTCAAGCTTAGATTTTTAATTTTTTAAGCTAGCCTTCTTTGTCTATTCATCACCTTTATATTAACCTATCTAATCTATTTCAAATTTTATGAGAAAGATCAAAGACCCTTTACCTTAAAAAATTATAATTTAGGAAGTGCAATGATTAGTGCTTCTATTGCATACATATTGCACAAAAATATCTCCTTTTACTTATTAGTAAATGAAGGTAGATTCATATTAACAATAACTTGTGTCATTATCATCAATCATTAATCAATCCCCATGCAGATCAAATTAGTCAACATGCTATCCTTCCAACTATCATAGTTCTCTCCATAAAAGTTTTCACTCTCCCACTTTAATTCCATGAATCTCCTCAAGCTACTAAGATTTCCTTATCAAAGAGGACTTGATTGTCTAATACTAATTGTTAGAAAGTAAATGTTATGATATATAGTCCACCAATATAACAATGAGCTAGGGTGGGGGGGGGGGGGGGGAGGGGGGGCGGTGAATCAATTATCCAACTATTGTCACAATTATCAACCTTATTAATTCCTAAATATATAAAAAATATAATTAGAATTCACAAAAAGATACTCATGCACAATAAAACCCTATATTTTAACTAAGGAAACCCTTCATTAGAGGGAAAACCTTGTGGGGATGGTACCCACAAGATGATGATATAAATATTCCTTGTTAGAGGATGCACCGTATTAGGAGTCTATAAAAACATTCAATACATATCAGTCCCTATTAGGAGACCTTGAATCCCTATTAGGAGATTCCAACCCTATTAGGAACTGTGCCAACCCTATTAGGAGTTGTGGAAGGCATATGGACCCACTATCGAAATAGCTTAAGGGGCAAGACCAATGAACCCACTGTCCAAATGATCTTTGTATTATTCCTTGCAGAATAATAGAATTGAACTATACCACTCCTTCCTCTTTCTCTTTCCTATCAACCAAAATTTTTTACCTTCAAATCTTGTAAGTAGATGATAAACTTAGCATCCAAAAATCTCTTACATTTCTTACTTGCATTCACCAAACACTCTATTTCTTTTTACACTTCCTTGCACACTTTGCAATTGATACATTTGAAAAACAAGAAAAACATATTTTGTTTATACCACATCTTCAAAATAATTCCTTGAGTTGGCCTTGAGGCTTTAACAATTAATTATAATAAGATAATTAATTAATTCCCAATTATAATAACATTATCATCTCACAGTCTATACAACTTATCACATGTGAAAATTTAGGTCTTGCGCACTGGTTGACATCATCATCATCACACTATTTTATATTACTATATTACTTTGCATATCCATATTATATATTTTTTATAAGATATAATGCAATAATTAGAAACTACTTCTCAGGTACTTTGTCTTTGCATTGATCTCTATAAATCAAATATATATTCTGCATGTTTTTGACTTACTTGATGTGCACTTAACCTCATCATCAAGAGATAGTATAGAATATTTATTTAACCACATGTCACATAATAATCAAAACTTTGTCTGTACATTCATGATCTCTCTCTACTACCCTCCTAGTCTTTATAGAATTACTACTATGTTGACATCAATGACAATCATAGTCATGAATGCAACATGTCAACACTGCTACATGATCTCCAATTCTTAGGATACTTCCCAAAAGAAATACCATCAACATTCATGCTAACAATCTCCCCCTTTGGCATTGATGGAAAAATAGATGAAAAACATCTAGATTCCAAGAATACCAAATAATACTCTTCTGCTACTACTATTGCACTCATCTTTTGAAATCCTCCTCATCAATCAAATCTAAAATCTTCTAGAGCACTACTTTGTTTTGCATCTTCTTTAGGATTGGCAACAATTTTTCACACTAAAAAGATCTCAACTTCTCCCCCATTCATCCAAACTCTTCATGGTACATATCTCCCCCATAGAGATATTCCTTCTTCTTACTTAAGTGAATTTTTCTAAATCTCCCTTATAAAGTAGAGATTTTATCCCCATTCACACTTAGGAAATGTTTCCTTTCCCCCATTCAACTATCTCTCCCCCATTCAACTAGAGGATGTTTTTAATGCTCATTTCTCCCCATACATGATTAGGAGACATTTTTCATGGACTCTTCTCCCTCATTGACATCAATGATAAAGGCCTCAATATGTCAATTTACTACTCCATGTTTTTAACCAACTCAGGTGTCTAAAGACACACTACTACATTTGGGCCCAAATTGCAATGACAAGCCATTGCAATTATGACAGTAACCCATCACCCAATGAACATTAGTTAGAATTGGCTCCTATCAAATTGGCATCAGACTTTTTCTATTGTAAGTTGTGAAGACAAGGGTTACCATCAAAATTTTGATAGCTAGAGGTGTCATAAATTGGGATACCATTTCGGAAAACCATTCATTTTCACCATAAGAATGGCAATGGAAATTTGTCGAAGCACCATCACAATTGTGACATCTGTGTGATAGAAATGCTAAGAGTCACGCAACAAGAAATTAGAAACCTCCTTTGTAATTGGGATGGGCAAGTGGCAAGAATGCTATGGGATCGATGATTATCTGTCAAAATTGTGACATCATGTTGTTTTAATAAAAAAATTGGTGGCAAACATTGAATAGCTATGATGCAATCATAGGTTAATATTGAGATTCACTTGGTTTTGAAAATAGTTTAATATTCTTTACTAACTAGAGCCAACCATGCAAAGGTGGAAGCTCATTTGGGCCCACCCCACCCCCTCACCAAAAAAAAAAAAAAAAACTAAATTCCTCATTAACATCTAAAATCTTTAAGAAATGATCAATGTTTAAAGTACAAAAAAAGGTTCCAGACCTAAAAAAGTGACATCATTTTTCTATTGCATCTAGAAAAAGATTCTACCACTCTGAATTGAGAATACCTGTTCAACTACATTCAAATGCATAGATAACAAAAAAAGTTGATAAAACACAACACGATTACATTTATTTAATAGGTATATTAAGTTTTTAAAATTATAAACCATCATCATGAACAATTTTCCCGATGGTCTATAACTCAAGATACCTAATTAAAGTATTCTAATGAAAATGCAAACCTATTGCATTTTTTAGCTCTACCTAATGCCATATGCATATGAATTGATATTGGATATTTAACTATGGTATCCTTCTACATTTCCTGAAAATAAGAGATTCACACAATTAGTTATCACACAATCATAGCTTATTATTGATAATAGTTTAATATTTTCTACTAATCAAGGCCAACCTTGTGAAGGTAGAAGCTCATTTGCCCCCCCCCTTGTTGGAAATTTGATTGAAAAGCTCATTGATTGTTGAAGATCAAAGAGGGATATTGTTGTAAAAGAATTTTTTCAATCATTGTTTTACCATTGATGTGAAACTTGCTATTTGTAGGGATTATATTTGCTTATAAGATTCATGCACTATCACTTAGTTGATTGATGAAGAGGATTTGATCAACAAGATGTAAAAAGAGAACCTAAAGGAAAGGTTGAGTTATGATATTGTAATGAAGTACACAGATTAGTTAAGACAATGGTTATGCAATGTATTGATGACATACTCAAAGATATAGAGGTTGGTCACACTTAGATACATTAGAGGAAGAAGTTGTAACAAGGTTGACTGCAAAGCTTTAACTAAGATCATTAGTGACTATCAAGCAAGTTAGTTGAAGTTGAGAAAAATCTTAGTAGAAGCCAAGTAATAGATATTTATAGTGTGTTCCAAGTGATCTTCAAGTGTTAAGCAAAGATAAGGTTCCAAGCATCAGGAAATTTTTGGTTAGTGCCGAGTGATCTTCAGGTGCTGAGCATCAGGAAAAACATAGTTGATGTTGAGTAACACAGTATGTGTTGAGCACCATATTTCAATAGTGCCAAGTTGTTGCATTATTTCAAATGATAAAGATTTGCCAAATCTAAACCAACATAGTGGGTGCATTAAATTTTGTGAACAAGTTGGAAGATAAGGATGATGAGTTGTTGGAATAGAATCTTATGTAAACCATTTTTGGATGAATTCTAAAGGATTATTCAAGAAGTTTCTAGAGGAAACAAAATATGGGTTAGATACAATATATCCTACCTAATCCATGCGAATTGAAATTGAAAAATAGAAGAATCAAGTGGGAAAAGGAACTCCAAGACTTCTATTTAAGAATTCATAGACCAAGAAGCAAGGAGCTACTAATATTGTTGCTATAGAAGTGCCAAAGTCTAAAAAGTTATTGAAAGGGTGTCAGGAAGGAGACATCTAGGAGAAGGAAGAGCACAAAGGCTCTACTTCTACAACTGGTCATGAAGAGATGATTGCATTGGTACATTGAGTATGGAGACTCAAGGAGGCAAAACTTCAAAGAGAGGGCAAGCTATTAAGAGTTGCAGAGATTGAAGGCCAGGAAAGGGTATGAGCTGAGAAGTGATCTGAGATCTGTAAGATAAGTTGTATGTTGTAATCAAGTCAAGCTTTTCTAATACTCTCTAGAAATTGTATTAGATCTAAAAATCCCATAGACTTAGGTTGGCCTAATAGTCATTTGTAAATCCTTTAATAGGATGGCATTCCAAGTGAATGTTCTAAAGTCCTCTAACCAGACCCACTTCTAACAGGGTGGTTAAATCCTCTAACAAGGTCACATTTAATAGTGTGTTGTAAGCCTTTAATAGGGTAGGCCTTTCATAGGGCATCACTTTAGAAGGGTGAGAATTGAGTAGCATGTTACTAGTGGTTTTTTTCAAATTGGGTTTCCACATAAATCACTATGTCATGTGTTGATTTCTTGTGTGTTATACTTGCATGTTGATTTATAGTAACTTGCTGATTAGATAAGTCATAGCTTGGATGAATGAATGGTTGAATTAGTTCACTACATTTGAAGAAAAGTTTGAATAGGACATTTGGAATTTGAATAACTAATTCACCACAAACCCCACCCCCCCCCCCCCTCTCAATTATTTTAAAACAATTCTAACAATTGGTATCAGAGCCTTCTGCTGATTTAGTTTCAAGGTACTAGAATCAAGAAGATTAAGATGTCCAAGAGAGAAGTTCCCAAACTCAAAAAAGACAACTTTGCTACATGGCAGAGTTTGATGAAATCGCACCTTGGATCAATAGGTGACTATGCACAAACCTCAATTGGAGTAGAGCATGTAACTCTAGTAGGACCCCTTAATGTAGATGACTTAAACAAAAAGGAGCATAACCAAGCAATGATGGAGATTATGTCTGCACTTAGCTATGTTGAATATGATGATATCAAGGATTGTAACACTACATTCAAAATGTAGAAAACCTTATTAGATATCTATGGAGGTGATCAAAATGTCTAGAGAGCAAAGAGAGAAAGCCTAATAGGGAATTTTGATGATATGAAGATGGAGGAAGGTGAAAATGCTGCTTAGTATGCTGCAAAAATAAAAGAAGTGGTGAGTGCAATAAGAAGTCTAGGTGGACGATTGGAAGAAAAAACACCCATCAAAAAATAACAAAGAACTCTACTCCCTATCTATGCTATAAGGGTTTCAACCATTCAAGAGCTCAGGTGTGTACAAGGGAACATACTAACTTTTGAAGGAATAGTTGGAAGACTTACTGCACTTGAGCTATCCAATTTTGACAACTACAGACCTGAGAACTTTGAATCTGCTTTCAAGGCCATGATGACAATAAAAGATACTAAGGAGGATACATGAAGAAAGAGAAGAAGAAAAGGAAAACATGTATCCAGTGATAGTAGCACAAATGACGAAGATGTGGAATAGTTAGAAGCACTGCTGGCTAGGAGATTCCATAAAGGCAAAGGAAAATTCAAAGGTAAGCTCCCTAACATATGTTTCAATTGTAATAAAGTAGGTCATATAGCTACAAGATTCCCATAGAAGAAAAACTCTAAAGAAGGAAGCAATTATAGGGACAAAAGAGAAGATGATAGCAAAGATTACAAGGAGAAGGCAAGAGATGCCACATTATTGAAGAAGACTCTAATGAAAATGACGATGAAGTAGTCAATGTAGCCATGAAGGATGAATCAAACAAAGATGAAGATGAAGAAACAACATTGGTTATCTATGTGAACAAGAATGAAAAGTGGATCATAGACAGTGGATGCTCACATTACATGACATGAGATAAAAGTAAGTTCATTACCTTTACTCAATATGATGGAAATAGTGTTAGATTTGGTAATGATGCTCCATGTCAAATCAAAGGAAAGCGATCTATCAAACTTATAGAGAAAATTTCATGTGATAATGCATACTATGTTGAAGGATTGAATTATAGCTTGTTGAGTGTATCACAATTAGGCAATGTAGGATGCAAAGTTGAGTTTGGAAAAAAAACAGCAAAGATTTATGACACTAATGGAAATCTAATAGGAAAAGGTGAAAAAACTAGGAGTAAATTTTGTTACCTAGACATGGAAGAACTAACATGTCTTGTTGTTAGATTTGATGATGGGTGGTTATGACATAAAAGGCTGTGTCATGTCAACTTTGATAATTTGATTAGTATTAGCAAGAAAAAGAAACTTAGAGGATTGCCCAAGTTGAAGAAACCTAAAAACACAATGTGTAAACAATGTCAACTAGGGAAAATGACTAAGTCTAGTTTCAAAAGCAAAACATACACTTCCAATGAAGTACTAGAGTTAGTTCATGCAGACCTATGTGGCCAAATAGAATTGTAAAGCTACCTAAGAGAGAGATACATAATGATATTTCTAGATGATTATTCCAAAATAATGATTGCTATATTTTTAAAGAAAAAAATTGATGCATTCCAAATGTTCAAGTGGTATTTGGCTAGAGTTGATAAGGAAATAGGAAAGAACCTGAAATGCCTAAGGTTAGATAGAGGAGGTGAGTTCACATCAAGAGAGTTTGAAATATTCTGCACTGATAAAGGTATCAAAAGGAAAATATCAACACAAAGAACTCCACCACATAATGGTATTGCTGAAAGGAGAAATAGGTTAGTGCTTGACTATGCAAGAACCTTGATGATGGAGAAAAATGTTGCATTAAAATAGTGGAGAGAAGCTATAAGTACTATAGTCAACACATTGAATAGAGTTCAAATCAAGAAAGTTACAAATGCAAGACCCTTTGAATTGTGGTATGGTTGTTCACCTAATGTTAAACATTTCAAAGGGTTTGGTTGTAAATGCTATATTCTAAAAGATACTAGAAATGGAAAGTTTGATGAAAAAAGTAATAAAGGCATATTTCTTGGATACTCCACTAGAAGTAAGGCATATAAGTGTTTGAATACTAACACTACCAAAGTTGTGGAGAGATCAAATGTAAATTTTGATAAGCATTCAAAAGTTCAGATTGATGAGTCAAGGCAAGTGGAGGATTATAGATCCTTTGTGTACTTCTATGAAGGAATGATAGTTGAAGATAATGCTACAACTCAAGTTGAGAATCAGCAACAAACTTTAGTATCTACCAAATCTCAACTAGTGAATGCCAAGTTACATTCAGAAGCCAAGTTGTAGAATGTGGAGCATGCACACTTTGATTTTGAAAATTGCATGCAAGAAAGAAATGATGAAATGCCAGATGAAGGTGAATGAAATGACTCTGAAACTAAAGGATCAAACATGGAAAGAAGGAATTAACCCAGATTAGCCAAGTATGTAAGAAGACATCACCCTGTAGATCAAATCATTGGTGATAAGGATTCTAGACCAATGCCAAGGAATAGAATCAGGAATGAATCATGTCTATTGAGTAAGGTTGAACCCAAAATAGTCAAAGATGCACTACAAGATGATGACTGGTATAAGGCCATGAAAGAAAAGATAGATTAGATTGAGAAGAACAAAATTTGCTCTCTATTTCCTAGACTAGCTAATAAGAATGTGATTGGTACCAAATGGGTGTTTAGAAACAAACTTGATGAGAATGGTGAAATAACAAGAAACAAAGCCAGATTAGTTTGCAAAGGCTATGCACAAGAAAAAGGATTGGATTATGGAGAGACATTTGCCCCTATTGCAAGAATGGAAGGAGTAAGAACATTACTTACATATGTTGTATATAAAGGTTTCAGAGTCTGCCACATGTACGCGAAGTCAGCTTTTCTGAATGGTATACTAGAAGAGGAATTCTATATAGAACAACCAGAGGGATTTTTTGATGAAAAGAACAAGGAAATGGTTTGCAAGCTACACAAAGAACTTTATGGATTGAAGCAAGCACCTAGTGTATGCATGAATATGCGGCCTCTACTAACACACACACTTCAACACAGTCATTGTATGTGGATTCATCTTAGAATGAAAATTGGATTGTTCATCTAAAAATCAGCTGGCAAGACGACCTATTGCCTTCTATCTAAAGGGAATTTCATGTTAGATATCCTCAGATTTGAGGTGTTTAACAACCAGACCCTCTACAAATGAAGGATTTGAAAGAAAATGAGACTAATCTATATGAGAATGCAGATTAATCTAGAATGGAGTATGCACGTTTAATCTAAGAACATGTAAAAGAGAGCTATGCTAAAATGTATGCATATTATGCTAAATGAGATTAAACTAGAAAATGAATATCTTATGAAAGTAAGGAGCTCAAATGAATGCACAATCTAGTAGCAATTTGATGCAAATTCTCATTCAACCTCTCCCAAAATGAAGAGATGAGGGTCTCTTAAATAGACTTTCCTAGAATCCATCAACAGTTGAGATCGATTTCAACCAACAGTCAGGATTAAAGGTAAAGTTCAGTCATAAAGGAAGATTCCCAAATTAAAGGGAGTTAACTAATTTAATTTGAGTAAAATAAGGAGTTAACTGATTCAATTTGAGTAGAAAAAGGAGTTAATTGAGTTAGAGAGATTTTGGTGAAATATTTAATTTAATAAAATGAGATATGATCTCATAATTACCTTTTCTGTTTAATTAAATAATCTTTTAATTAATTAGAGACACTTTTCTTATTTAATTAAATAATTTCATTTAATTAATTAGGAATGGCTTCCCATTTAATTAAATAACTTTATTTAATTAATTAGAAATAAGTACTCCATTTAATTAAATAATTTCTTTTAATTAATCAAGATAGGTGTATTTATTAAATTAAATAAATTTAATTCCATAGTACATTAGCCTTAGGATATAATATAATTGAATTAAAGTATAAATGCTTAGTAATTAAATTAAATATTAATCAATAGGTTTAATGTGACTGATATGAGTAAATACTATAGGAATTAAATAATAAGCATGATGAATGTAGATTAGGGTTTTTTGCATTTGGTGATTAAGTCAAGTAGCGAGTAGCCGAATAAGAATTTGCCTAATGGAATAGGACTTTAGGATTGATCAGAAATAGACTAGAATTAGTTGACATGGCAATGAGCCAATTTTGGGGTATTACATTTTGCCCCTTTTTGAATGAATGTGTGAGTAGCATGTTTAATTCAAAGATAATCAGAAAGCATGATGCGAACATGAGATTGGTTCTAAAGTTGAGTACACAGAGACCAATTGATAAGCTTTTAAGGACTATCTCTAGAACAGAGCTTAATCCCAAGGAATCTAAGGAGAGTACCTAGATACCTAAGATTGGTAAGCATTTAAAAGACTATTTCCAGAACGGAGCGTAATCTTTAAGGATCTAGACAAAACATCTAGATACCTAAAATTGATAAAGCATTTAGAAGACTATCTCCAGAACGGAGCTTAACGTTCAAGGATCTAGATAGAACACCTAGATACCTAAGATTGAAAGCATTTAGAAGATTATCTCCAAAATGAAGTGTAACCTTCAAGGATCTAGATAGAACACCTAGATACTCGAGATTGAAAAAAATATAATAAGGTCTAATCATGAGTCATAGCATCATCCCCAGAATGAGGCTTGATCCTCAAGAGTTGGGGTTTAGATTGTCCCAATAACTGTCCATCGAACTCTGAGAAGAGTTGTTATAAGGTTGATCAATTGATGAAAATATAAGATAGGTAGCAAAGATGCCAGATAGAAGGGAACAAGATGCCCCGAGTCATGAGATACCCCAAGTGATAAGGACATAAGATGGGAACCAGATGCCCCAAGCAATAGGTATTTAATGATGTTTAATCATCCTACCTCCTCGGGAGAAAAATCGAAAGATGACACACTAGAAATATGATTTGAAGTAGTATATCATGAGATATAGAAGAAATTTGAGATTCAACAGAATATAGAAGAGATCAGAACAATCAAAAGAAGATTAGGTTTGATTTGAAATGATTGCAAAGTCGTAAAGACCAAGTTTGACCAGATTTAGCCACAGTTGACTTGAGTTGACTATTTCAAAAATAATTTTTGAAAATATGGAGAATGTAAAGTTAAAAGGATTCCAAGAATCACAAAGTGTCAGAAAGATTGGGGCTGCACAAGCATTCGATCATGTTGGTCCCTAAAATTTTAAAACACATTTTTTAGGCTCTTAGGTGTGTCCGATTTCAAATTTGATCTCGAAAATAGATCCAGAACGGTCCAATTAGCCAGAGGTGTGATTTTTGCACAAATTTGAGCACTTTGAAAAATTTGGTCAACAACTATATAAGGGCCCGAGGGGTCACTTTCAATACATTTGTGCTTTTGTCTTGAGTGATTTTGAGCTCTGATAGAGACATGGTAGTGAACATGAGATATCATCATTTTGAGTGCTCTAGATGACACAACTGGCTAGCAGACTATGGACCACTGGTGAGTCATCAATTTCCCATCTTCATACTTTTGTTTTCATGCATTTCAAGGTCATTTATTGCATTTTAAGAATTTTTAGGATTGTTTAATTCGGTTTTCACGCGAGGCCAATCTCTTCTCACACAAAGATCTTCTTTCTTTGCATGAAGAAATAGGGTACACTATTTTTTTGTCCATGGCCTGAGGATCTTCGCACAAAATGAATTAGGTTTCGCACGAAGATTGAGTTTCTTCGTGCGAGGCAATTAGTGTCTCGTGCAAGAATGTCTTTTCTTGAGTAGATATCTCTTTTTCCACATGAGCAACTCTTTTTTTGTGCGAATACGAGAATCTTCACATGAAGAAAGAATGATTTCGCATGAAATTGGAGAGCTTCACACAAAATTCAAAAATTTCACGTGAAATTCCATGACAATTATGCAAAAAAATTTGATTTTCGCACACCAAAATTGCATTTTAGTTCATTTTGATGCTTCATTTCGACTTGATAGTGATTGTTTGTTTGTCATTTTTTGTTTGTACATGCAGGAGGTCTTTAGTGACGTTTCATTTAGATCACATTATCTGCCATATGGAGAGTTATTGCAGAGTCTTGATGATGCAGATCAGGCTCACATTGCCTGATTGGGTTTGCCCTCTTTATGCCAGATTCCAACCGTGATGGTGAATCATGGATTACTCACAGCTTTGGTGGAGCATTTCCATTCAGAGACGAACACCTTCCACTTGCTAATGGGCAAGATGACCATCACCTTGGAGGACATTTGGAGGATTCTAAGGATTCTTTTTCATGGCGCCCAAGTTATTTATGATACAGTGCCCCAAGCAGGGACAGAGGCATTATCTATTATGTTCGAGAGAGAGTTACCAAGAGGCAGGGCCATTAGCTAGGATGAGCTGATGCATACCTATGGACCCACACACAGGCTGGCATTCATGTTGGGTATATTTTAAAGCTATTTCTTATGTTTTGACAGAGGACAACATGGGTTGGAGTGCAGATGGGGTGCCATGCTTTGCAAGATGTTGGAGGCACCAGAGATCTTCGGGTGGGGTCAGTGTATGTTGGCCCACCTTTTCCATGAGATGCATGAGGTCGTCTTCCATGAGAAGAAGACCATGGTAGTAGGAGTATATGCATTACAGATTTGGGCCTGGGAGCATCTCCCAGTATGTAGGCTGATATTTGAGGATGCTAGAGAGCCCATAGAGCCCTACATATGTAGATATTGAGGGCATATTATCCAGGCCCACTTGGGTAAGACTCAGCACTAGCAGACGCATCTTGATGACCTATTGTCCATTGTATGGTGCCCCTAGAGAGCTGCCATGGATGTTTAGTTCTCAACCTCTAGTGGGTAGGATGATATCAGTTATAGAGAGATTTTATATCTCACGAGTGTGGCGGCAGTATGGCCAACCATGGGACATTTCTCATGAGTACTGTGCCTATGCTAGGGTGCAGAAGGATATTGAGTAGGGATGGCCACCATGGATGGATCCAGGGTGATCCATGATAGATATCTATAATCTAGCTACTATTTAGTGGGACTACTTGCTAGTGGTAGTAGATGTAGGGATGAAGCTTGCATATCAGGGATTTTTGATCAGCCATCCATTCCCATGCTTCACAGATCCACTAGGGATGGTAGGGCAGGTATAGAGATAGGTGCCCCAACAGCAGCAGGCACAACCAAAACTACCAGGTCAGTCATAGATTCTACCACAGGTCCAACATTGGGTATAGCAGATGCCTATTCCCCCACATCAGATGGGATCAGACCCAGGTGCTGGGGGCAGTGGGGCAAGACACAGTAGACGACGAAGGCAGAGGATAGAGGAGCAGGCCTTGCAGCAGGAGGGTCCATAGCAGCAGGTGCCTCCATAGCCATAGGTACCTCCACCACAGCAGGCACCAGAGATGGTAGATGAGGACATGCTGGATTAGCTAGTGGGTGGTGTGTAGGACATGGTGCAGCGGTATCAAGAGTGAGTTCATCAGGCCTCCTGACAGTTGGGAGAGTTGCAGATTGTAGTGGCAGTCAGGGATGTGCAGCTGGTAGAGTGACATCAGGACATTGATCTTTGGAGAGAGCACGTTGAGAGAGCAGAGTGGAGATTAGAGCTGGTGCAAGATGAGATCCACTTCCAGTCAGCTTAGGCAGTGTATTACTATGCTATATACACTAGTGTCGTGTCTGATGAGACACTTTAGGTGCATCGATATTCTCAGTATGCACGAGAGTCTGGGGGCGCATGACCTCCTGTAAGGCCAAATATGCCACTGCTTCCTCTGCCACCTGCTGCCCCTACTCTTCCTACTCCTCTTGGAGGTGAGGGTTCGAGATAGAGTTAGACACTCTATGCCTGATCTTTGATTTTGATCCTTAGCTATGTATCGATTGGTGTGCCAGCACCACATGTATCATGTTTGATCGATTGCACTCGAGTAGCGCCCATTTTTGTACTAACCCATTCCTTTGATATATATATATATACGATATTTTGAGCCAATTTTCTATGTACATGTCATTGTCTATTTTGTTTTTCTTTGATGTACATGAGATGTATGTTGTACTTAGATACAACGCATATGTATGAACTGACATCTCCCGTAGTGTTGCGTGTTTTTGCTTGATAGTCATAGGTATTCCATTGAGGAGCATGAGTCAACAAATCAAACACTTGTGCAGTCATGGAGGAATCTGATGTATGTGGAGTATGAACATAATGACCATTGAATTGCATGCTTATGCAAATGAAGTCTGTAATGCAAGACTATGTTAAATGCAACCCTAGGTCTGGTTACCAAGCCTCGATGATTTATCATCACTGGATATAAAATAAATCTGGTATATTATACAATTTGCACTGACATTGCAATCATATAAATATGAATATAGCATACATTATTGGTTGTTAGGATTAAATGTAAGCATTTGAGGCACAAGAAGCCAGAATGACTAGAACATTTGTCCCTTTTAATGTAGCAAGTTAACATAAGCATCAAAGCATAAATGCTAAGATGGCCTAAATGTTTCTTACATGATAGGCACACCAAACACATGGGAGATCCCTCTTATGCTAAGTATTTAGTATTCATTCTGTCTGCAATGACCCTTGTGTTCGTAACCTGAGACAGAAGTGTGCTAGATATACTCGCAGTGACCTGTACGTTCACTTAGCAGGACGAGTATCAATATTTACTATAGCATGAAGAGTTTACTCCAACAAACAAGGAGAAGAACCAATGTCATTGACGTATCTATCTAAAAGGAGTCGAGGTACACATGGCCATCCAATATGATATAGAGGCTCTTATAGTGGACACCCCTCTTATAGGAATATATCAACTTATTAGAACTAAACCGCAAACAGAAAGCAAAGAAAAGATCATGCCCCCAATCATTACTTCTCTAGTCAAAGATGACATCATCAAGTTTCTCGAGGGGATATGATATAGAAAAACAAAGGAAACAAAGAAAATGCTTAGCATATCCAAAAAAATATATCATTTTTTTTGAGTTCAATGTTTTCAGGATTGATGTGAAGTGTTAATGTCTAGAACAAGTTTGAAAGAAATCTCTTTAGTAGGGTGACAATAGTAGGTAGACATAGTCAGAATGAATGGTGACTGAGGTCAAAGAGGAATCTTTGTGATGAAGAACCTAAGAAGGACTGAGCGATAGTAGGTAGACATAGCCATGATGATTGGTGACTGACGAGATTTTCCATAAAGGAATCTGGAGACATGACTTAGCAATAGTAGGCAGACATAGTTGAAACAACTGGTGACTATCACGAAGGAGATTCTATGAGGAGAATCTCAAAAAGAGTGACACTGGTGATAGTAGGTAGACGCAGTGAGGACCACTGGTGACTATCATGAAGGAGATTTTATGAGGAGAATCTTGAAAAGAGTGACACTAGTGACAGTAGGCAAATGTAGTGAGGACCACTGGTGACTGTCACGAAGGAGATTCTATGAGGAGAATCTTGAAAAGAGTGACACTAAAAAAAGTAGGCAAATGCAGTGAGGACCAATGGTGACTGTCGCGAAGGAGATTCTATGAGGAGAATCTCAAAAAGAGTGACACTAGCAATAATAGGCAAACACAGTGAGGGCCACTAGTGATTGTCATGATGAGATTCTATAAGGAGAATCTCAAAAGTAGTGACACTAAAGGGGGAATGCCCTCGAGCTATGACAAGTCTGAATCTATGGATACATGAGCAAGGAGCAGGAAAGAAAAAGCATGAAAGAAACTATATAGAATAGCCAGAAGATGTACTGCAAGATGGAGCATTGGGAACAAGAGGTGCCTGTTTACCAGGTTTTCACCTTCTTGGCAAGATTCTCTTTTTTTTTGCTACCATGATGCCTATTTCTAGGTTTTCATCAATGACACTTTTTTTGTTTTTTCAATATATATATATATATTTAGTGTTACCAAGGCACCTATTGCTAGGTTTTCACCAGGGTAACAATTTTTTTAGGACTTTTTCTGATTTTTAGATTTTTTTTAGGACATATAGATATGCACAAAGAGCTTGCTGAGATTAAATTAACTGTAAAACCACTTCAGGTGGAGAGTGTTGATAGGCTCTTTAAGAACTTCTCCTTCAGTTGTGGAAAGTTGATAAGTGCCAAATCCATATACTGTAGTGATGATGTAAAGACCTAGCCAGTTTGGTTTGAACTTTCCCTTTTGCACTCGCTGTTGTTGATTCTTAGGGTTCTCTCTCAGGACGAGGTCACCTAGCTAGAAGTCACATGGTTTGATCCTCTGATTGTAGCTTCGTGCCATTCTTTGTTGATATGCTCATAGATGATCACATGCCAGTTGTCGTCATTCATCCAGTAACACAAGCTCTTGAAGCTGAGCTATCCTATAGTCATCATAAGTGATAAGGCCTTTCATAGAGATTCTCAAGGTAGGAATCTCAACCTCTATTAGAAGTAAAGAATTTTCCCTGTACACCAATGCAAAAGGAGTTGTGCCTATTGGAGTTTTAATGCTTGTTCTATATGTCCACAGGACTGGGTTGATCTAGAGATGCCAGTCTCTCCTTGACTTACTAACTATGCGATGAAGAATTTTGAAGATCGCCTTATTGGATGCCTCAGCTTGGCCATTACCTTGGGGGTAATAAATGGAAGACCAATGTTGTGTAATCTTGAATTTCTTGCACAGTTCATTAAGGTCTTTATTTTTGAATTGTCCTCCATTGTTAGTAATGATTGAGGATGGTACACCATATTTACATATGATGTAGTATGTGATAAAAAGTGCTACAGTTTTGCCATCAACAATGGTGAGAGGAATTGCCTCTACCCATTTCGTGAAATGATCTGTAGCTATGATAATGAACTTATGTCCATTGGAAGAGGTTGGGTGAATCTTCCCCACCAAGTCAAAGGCCCATTGTTGAAATGCCCATGTTGTAGTAGATGGAATCAACTCTCTGGCTGGAGTGTGAATGAGATTCCTGTGTAGCTGACACTGCTTGCAGGACCTAGCATACTTAACAACTTCTTGCTCCATTTTGGGCCAGTTGTAACCAGCACGAAGGAGTTTGTGAGCTAGTGTCAGGCCATTGGAATGAGATCCACAAATACCTTCGTGAATGTCAATTAGTGCACATTTAGACTTGTCAGGTTCTAAAAACCTAAGGAGTGTTCCATTAAGACCTCTCCTATACAGATCATTAGCAATAATGACATAATGTGAAGCATTACAAATTAGGTAACGTTTCTCATTTTGGGTCAGACCTTCCAAAATGGTTTGATTATGAAGGTAGGAATAGATGTGATGGTAGTGGTATGATTCTTGTCCTATAATAGAACAAATCATCTTGGAATCAGGTGTGTCATAGGTTGGGTAGTGTAACGTTTCCACTAAGAACTCGTGTCGGATATCATTTTCTGGCATTTGTAGCAGGGAGGCTAGAGTGGCCA
Organism: Cupressus sempervirens; assembly: GCA_028749045.1. Taxonomy (NCBI): domain Eukaryota; kingdom Viridiplantae; phylum Streptophyta; class Pinopsida; order Cupressales; family Cupressaceae; genus Cupressus; species Cupressus sempervirens. The sequence continues at coordinate 114,185,743 of CM053793.1, forward strand.
TGGCATCAACCACTTTATTATCTGTGTGTGGAACTTGTTGGAAGGTAATGTGTGCAAAACACTTCATCAAGTCATCAACCATGCATTTGTAAGGAATTAGTTTCTCATCCTTTGTTTGATACACATCATTTACTTGGTTGATAAGAAGCTGAGAGTCAATGAAGATGTCCAACTGATTTACTCTCCATTCAACTGCAATTTTCATACCATTGATCAAAGCTTCATATTCAACAATGTTATTTGTACAAGGAAACAAAATCTTGTATGCTTTGGGCAATGAGTATCTCTGTGGTGTAATGAAGAGTAATCCAACACCTGATCCTTGTTGTGTGAAGGACCCATCGAAGAACATAACCCATGTATGGTGTGTGAGTGTCAGAATTGACTCATTTGGGAAATCAATGTTCATTGGTAGAAGACTTTGTATGGGTACCTTGACTAGCTGGTCTACAATTGCCTGTCCCTTTATAGCTTTGCGTTCAACATATTGGATGTCAAACTCACTTAGTATCATGACCCATTTAGCCAATCTTCCTATGAGAGCTGCCTTACTGAGCAAGTACTTTAATGGGCCTATTTTAGCCACAAGCCATGTAGTGTGGGCAAGCATGTAGTGTCTCAACTTCTGGGAAGCAAAGATAACTGCCAAGCAAGCTTTCTCAATAATGCTGTAGTTTTTTTCATAAGAGACCAATGTTCAACTCAAGTAATAAATAGCTCTTTCTTTGTTGTCATTATCTTCCTAAGCCAACAGGATTTGTGAAGATGTTTTGGTGGCTGAAATGTATAAAAGCAAGGGCTTCCCATGCATAGGAGGCATCAGGATTGGTGGATTGACAAGATATTGTTTGATCTGTGTTAAGCTTTTCTCACAATCTTGGCTCCAATTGAATTTCACACCCTTATGTAAGGTCTTTGTGAAGGGTTGTGATTTATCTGCCAATTATGAAATAAACCTGCGAATAGATTGAAGTCTTCCCCATAGTCCTCTCATCTGACTAATGTTCTGAGGTGGTGGCATGTCCATTATTGCTTGTACTTTTTTTGGATCTACTTTAATTCCCTTTGTAGAAACAATATATCCCAACAATTTCCTCGATGTAACACCAAATGCGCATTTCTTAGGATTGAGCCAAAGATTAAATTTTTCCATACGATCTAGGATGGGTCCCAAATCTTGCAAATGAGTATTGCGTTTAGCACTTTTGACCAAGGTATCATCAACATAGTCCTCCATGGTTCTATGCATCATGTCATGGAAAATTGTAGTAATAGCCTGCTGATATGTAGCTCTAGCATTCTTTAAACCAAATGGCATCACATTCCAACAAAAGGTTTCCCATGCACATGTGAAAGCTATTTTCTCTTGATCTTTTGGCACAATTTTTATCTGATTGTATCCAGAAAAACCTTCCATAAGTGAGTACATCTCATAGTTAGTTGTCATGTCCATGATCATATCAATATTAGGGAGTGGAAAGTCATCTTTAGGACATGCCAAGTTAAGATCATGAAAGTCTATACAAACTCTAATAAATTTATCGTGCTTGGAAATAGGAACAATATTGGATATCCATTTAGCATAATCAATTGCACAGATGAAACCAGCCTTTAGAAGTTTCTCCAATTCCGCTTTGACAAGCAATGCAACATGAGGGTGCATTTTTCGAAGCTTCTGTTTAACTGGTTTGATGCTTGGTGCTATGGACAAGTGATGCATGATAAGATCAGGATCCAATCTTGGCATGTCAAAATATGTCTAGGAAAAATTTATTTTCTTTTCCTTGAAAAAGGCAATGAATTGTTCCTTTTCTTCAGGTGATAGTGACTATGCCAGATGTATTACATGAGGATGTTCTTCTGTGCTTAGGTTAATTGGCTGCGTCAGCTCTATTAACACTAATGATCTCTTCTAAAAGTGATTGGGAAGGACATCAAATATCTCATTTGCGGGTGCCTGAGAGAGGTTTTCACCCTTGGATACATCTTTTGTTTTTATTTTTTTGGGATTTGACATTGCCACAATGTGGTTTTCACCATCTGACCTCTTGCATTTTTTCTTTTTAATTATGTGAATGAGATATTTGATGTCATCCTGAGTCATGTTGATACTCTTCTTATTGGTGGAAGACATTATAGGTTCGATAGTGTTTAGGTAACAGGCAAGAGCATAGTCATTCTAGAACATGGGGACTTCATTAGATGCATTGGGGTTCCAGTCTATAAGCTTGGGATGTACGAGTGAGAGAGTAGTGGCTGGTTCAATTGCATTCACAATATAGTCATTAAGTGCGTGGACCAGAAATTCAAGACTTACGGTGACCTCATGCATAGGTGTATTCAAATGCCTCAGAATACTAACATTAGGAATTGATGACTCTAGGACACTAGTTGGATCAGACCCTCGTGACCTAACCCTAGATGTTTCACCCACTTAAATTTGATTTTCATAGACATGTACTTGGTCAATGTCTTTATTAGTTGCTTTTGAAAGATTGTCAAATTGATAGTCATGAGAATCAGTGCTACATGGTGAGAGACTATAGAACTCCCCAACAGTGATAGGGACATACTCTCCTTCAACCTTTGGATTCTTACACAAATACTCAATATGGCATGACTAACTAGATTCTCCCTTTTCTGAATGATATTTGAGTTTCTTAGTATTATCCTCAGAAGAATCACTGGTATCATCCATAGTGCTAACATGTGGCACAAAGTCATTTGGCTCAGCAATAAATTTAGCGAGATCATAAGGAATAGGATGAGGGTAGGAATCCTCATCATCAAATTCTTCCTCTCGAGTACCTGACTCAGATTGCGACTCATTTTCAGATGAACTCTCAGGTGTGGGTATGAATTTATTGGGTCCCAAATGGAAAGGGACCTTCTTAAACCCTAGGCCAGTTGTGTCATTGTTGCTTCAAGCTATTTCTTTGATAGGATCTATTAGACCATTGTTATTGCACCTAATAGGGCCAGTTCCCTTGTAACCAAAATGCTTCATATGCTTAAGACCAGGTCCATATTTCTTAGGATTGATTTCTCAAGCTTGTTCTATTAGGTCCACTAGAGCTTCTTCTTTGTAAAGCCATGCAACAATGGCTCTATTTTCACTTTCATCTTCTAAGGGAAGTGTAGCCTTAACAAAAGAGCCCTTAAACTTGGTCTGAGGTGTCAGCACAAATAGCTTCTTTGCTTCTCAGGGCCTCTCATAATGTCAAGGGGACTCTGGAAGAGATGTTAATGATAGCACTGGTTCCATATTGTACTCTCCCATACTAGTTTCTTTTAGTTTAAATGACTTCTCAATTTGTTTCAGCTTATTGGTGTGACAATCGGTAGATTCACGATTAGCAGGGATGAAAGAATCAGTAGCTTTGAGCATATTGCAGGTGTAGCTAGTAGTGGTAGGAATAGTAATTTTAGAGCCATGAAATGAGAATTTAATGCATTGATGATATGTGGATGGAACAGTGTACATCTCATGTATCCATGGCCGTCCCAACAAAATGTTGTAGGCTAAGGGAATGTCAAGCACCTGACAGGTGACATCCCTTTCGACAGGACTGACGTGAATTGGTAAAGTCACAAGACCTAGTGACTTTCATTCTACTTCATCGTATCCTTTAATAATGATCTTTCATCGAGGATCAATAGAGTCCTCAGAATAATCCAATTGTCTAAGCAGAATAGAAGAGACAATATTTAGGCTAGCACCATTGTCAATGAGTTCTCGACGAACACGTGTTTGGTGGATCATAACCTCAATGTGTAGAGGTTGATTATGTGGGTGATTCAGTGTGTTGTCATCCTCCTCAGAGAAGCTCATAATATGAGGTGAGGTCAGGTGACCTACCATGGATTGAAATTGCTCAAGATCAAGATCTTGAGGAATGTTTGCCTCAGTGAGGGCTTTTTCCAAAATTTGCCAATGAGTAGGCGAGATTTTAAGCAACTCAAATATGGAAATGTGAGCATTAGTTCATTTCAACTAATCTAGAACACTATAACTAGTTGCAGTCAAGTTTTTTGTGTGTTTTGCACCTTTACAGGATGAACCAACAAGGGCTTTGTCTTTGTGTTGTTCAAGATTTGAAGTAGGAGGTGCAGGGCCTTTGAGCACCAACTTCGCATGAGAGTGAGTAATAGCGTTAGCATAGTGTTGCGAAGACGCATTATCCATCTTATCAGAAGTAGGGCCTCTCAAGATGAATGGTGTCTTGGGTTTGTCATTATCTTGCTTGCCATTTATGGTAATAACATCACAGTATTCAGAATCTACAGGTTTAACCATGTGAATGACATTGTCATCATTGGAATATGTATAGTTGACCTTATTGTAGGGTTCTAGTTTCGAAGTCTCTCCTTTTTCATAAGCTTTGAAAGGCTCTTTGAATGCCTTGTGGTCCCAATTTTTGTTATGTCCATCTACCACAAGTTCACCAACATCAATTATGTCCTGGACTTTATGATGCAAGTTTATACAATTGCTGGTTTTGTGTCCCTTGTTTTGGAAATACTCACAAAATGAGGTCTCATTACACCATGGTGGATGTGGTTGTGGATCATAGGGATGAGGGTTATCCATTGGTGAGATAAGCTTGTGTTATAGTAATGTTTTGTAAACCACATCCAAAGGTTCTCCTAAAGGCGTATACTCTCCCTTGGGTCGTGTTGTCCATGAGTTTCTCGATTTGTTCCTAGAAGTCTTATTGTCAAGGGGAGGTTTCTTAGCATTTTTGGCTGCTTTGAGGCAATCTGTGAGATTAAATGCTACTTTAGTAGGTTTGGGTGTGACATTATCAACAACCCCATCATGTACAATTTCTCGGTTCTTGTTGACATGTTTGGTTTTATCCCTGTTGGAAGTGGAACGTTGTTTTGTGTCTCTTTGAAGAGTGAGCTCACCTTTCTTGACCATAAATTCTTTGATATAGATAGCCTATGTAATCATGTCTTCGAAGGTATGTGGACCTTCTCCATACCTAAAATCAGGTAAGAGGTTATTAGTGAAAATGTTGAGCTTCTTAATTTTTGGGATTTTACAGGAATACTTAGTGTATAGTTGTCTCCACCGTTGGAGGAAAGTGAGAAAAGCCTCACCAACCTTCTATTTAAGGTTGCATAGATCTCGAATATTTACATGATGTTTAATGTTATGAGAATATTGCTAAACAAATGAATTAGCAATTTTGTCAAACATCTTGATACAAGGAGGTAAATGTGAGAACCACTCCAAAGCCTGACCACCTAGGCTTATAGGGAATAAATGCATGAGGTACATTTGATTGTGTATAAACTCCATAGAAAAAGGACCAAATTCTCACAAGTGATCTTGGGGATCAGTAGTACCAAAGTACTTGTCATATTTGGGTAGTTCTACACCTTGTGGGAAAGGCGACATGTTAATGCTTTTGTCAAATGGGAATGAACAAAGAGCGTCCAATGTGTATGTCTTTGTGGGTTTCTCCTTCTCATGCATCATCTGAGCCAATTGGTCTTGCATAATTTTCAGTTGTTTTTGAAGTTTAGAGGTCTCAATTTCTTCTTCACATGTGATAATGGTTTCCACAACGAAATGTGTGGGCAGTTTAGCTCCCTCTTGAGCAAGTTTGAGAAAGTATTTTTCTTTCTCTTCGTTGATTAGGATTCCCATGACCTTTTGAAAGTTTTTATCTCTTTGACATTTTTCTATGTGTTTCGGAAGGATTTTGACCTCTTCCTGTTCCTCATCAGTTTCATATTCTTTCTCTTTCTCTTTGTCATTCCTAGGTGGTTCTTGATATTGACTATGACTACCATGTTTAGGTTCATGATTAGTCATTATAGGAATGTGTTCAGTTTCTCTATGTTGTGTTTCAAAAGGGTCTGTGGAGAAAGGATCATACATTGTGTTTGGGAATGTAGGACCTCTACCTATCTTAGTATCCTCTTGGTAAAAAGGATTCCTAATTTTTTGCAAATTGGAAAATGTTCATTGAACTTGAGATGACCTAGCAGGTGAGGAAGACCATGAAGATGCCTCACTAGCCAAACTGGATACAAATTGCATAATGAAAGGTAAGTGACCTCTGCCATGATTACGACCTCTAGCATGACCATGTCTAAGGTTATTGGGATAAAACACGTTGCCACTTCTAGTTGTGACAGTCATAGGCAAGGACAAGAAGCTAGAACCTGGAGAAGGACTACACTAAGATTGAGTCTCAAAAAGGATAAGATAATAGCAAGAATGCTGTTCACTAAGGCACAAATGGTCTAATTTAAAGGCTAGAATATGCAGAGCTTATGACCACTACAACACAAAGTATGACAAGCATTAAGACAAAGACCAAAAAAATTACTTATGAGACGAGACTAGTCAAGGTATAAGACACAAGTCTTTAGCTAAGTGAAGTGTCTCTATTTCAGGACTATTTGCAAATAGAGAGTGATAAACAGACACAAAAAATGATAGCGTGCAGGCTGCAGATAGCTAAAATAGATCAAAATTGGTAATGATGACACAAGATTTCACGCAAAAAACCTTTACAGGCCGTGTGAAGAAGTTTTATAGGCCATGTGAAGAAGTTTCTATCTTGCACGAAGGTCAATGATAATAGTTTAATTTTGCATGAAGAAGTTCGTAGGATCGTGCGAAGATGCACAACAACAGTTTAATTCCATGCGATAAGAAAATGATTTTGTGCGAGGAGCATATAATTTTGCATGAGACCAAAATGATTTCATGCGAGAAGGAAGACCAATTTTACAACAACAATTATTTTGACAAATTTTTTGATCATTTCAGTAACTAGGCAGATAAACAGGCACATAGAACAACAAGCAGATGATTTCAAGGATGTCTAAAAAATAATGAGTAAGGGCAAAAGCAACCTTGCACATGAAAAATCAAGTGACTTAGTTTGTACTAATCCCTAAGAGAGCTATTTGTGTATGTTTTCAAAAGGTTTTGAAATCACGCATACATCCCTAGAAAATAATAGTTGGCCTCTCTAAGGTTTTTAGTAATGGTTTGACTCTGCAACTTTTATGACTCACAAGGGTGACCTCCAATCCCGGTGCACCAAGGTTTTGACACAGTCTGAGAACTTAATCTTCAAGAGCTACTAGGGAGATCTAACAACCCACAATGAACCACACCCATGGAGATTTCTTCCACAAGGACAGTTATATAGTGGTTGTCACTACCACGTGAAAAATGGCTATTACCGCTCGAGGTTCTGTCAACACATTTTTCCCTATAGAGGGATTGTCTGGTATGGTTAACCCTCTCTAAAGGTGACCGACTCACAATAGTGTACCACAAGGGGACTTAGATTCTAGATTCAAGGTTTTGGCAACTTTTCACTTTTAGCCCAATCAAAGCAGATAGATTAATCCAACACGCTAAACTAAGAGTATCTCTTAAAGATCTATGATATCAACTCCTAGTGATCTATCAACCTGTACAGAGAAAGGATGCCTTAATCAAAAATTTGAAGATTCATCTATCTATGAGATGCTCAAAGTATCCTCCCTACCTATAAGGAATCAATCTTATAGAGGAGTTTCACTAGGAACCCATTCCCTCAAGATCCATGAATAGTGTTCATGGGGGCTTAATTATTATGTGTGTACAGATGTTAATTCTTGAAAACAAATCTATCCAAAAGCAATCAAAAAGCACAAGGTGGTACACTTAACGCTTTAACTAATGTGAGGTGAGTCCAAAGATGTGAAACATTTAACCCCTCACACAAGCCAAAATGAGTCCACAACTCAGAAACTAGTGAGTTCTAGAAAGCACAAAAGGGTTGCCTTATGGAGCCTTTAATGCCTCTATCTTGTAGACACCTCCCCTTTAACGTGGTGCTGATCTTGCAACCACAGGGTGGAATGAGGGGCCGGTGGATTTGCGAGTCCAATAACCCAAGATAGCTAATTAGATCTATCACTAATAACTAAGCCTACTAGATGATACTAATAGAGATCACAACCTAGTATCAAATTATGCATGTGTTGTAAAATGAGAACATGGAAGGAAATACACACAAGCTTGACACAAGAGATGTTCATTTTAGCTCCAAATGAAGTGTTATTAGTCAAAGAGAATTACTTGGTAATCCTTGTAACACACTTAGTAGATGTTTTACCTATTTTTAGCAACTTTATCATGCTTTTCCAATTGTCCCACAAAGCGCTGTTATGCTATTCCAAAAAATCAGAAAACACAAAAAAACTAGAAACCGTGAGTACTTAGCAGAAAAACTAGAAAACACAAAAAATCAATGCAAAAATAGCCTCTGTCAGTAGAGTCTTGCGCGAAATTTTTGGCAGAGCTGTGTGAAGAAGTTTTACAACTCGCATGAAATTATATTCGGCTTGCGTGAAGAAAAAGGTTCCGCACGAAGCTTCACATGCCTAGGAACTTTCTCGTGCGATATAGAAAGAATCTTCATGAAAAAATGAACAGTCTCATGCGAAGATTCTTGAATTTGTACAGAATAGTACAGATAGAGAACAAAAAAATGATTTAAAAAATACAAAAAAAGGCTAGAAAAATTGATTTTTGAGCCCCACGGTGGACGCCAAAAATGTATGCATGAATATGCAGCCTCTGCTAACACACACACTTCAACACGATCATTGTATGCAGATTCATCTCGGAATGAACATTAGATTGTTCATCCAAAAATTAGTCGGCAAGATGACCTGTTGCCTTCTATCTAAAGGGAATTGCTTGTTAGATATCCTCAGATTTGAGGTGTTTAAGCAACCAGACCCTCTATGAACAAAGGATTTGAAAGAAAATGAGACTAATCTAGGTGTTTACTAATATGAGTAAATACTATAGGAATTAAATAATAAGCATGACGAATGCAGATTAGGGTTTTCTGCATCTGAGAATTAAGTCAAGTAGCGAGTAGTCGAATAAGAATTTTCCTAATGGAATAGGACTTTAGGATTGATCAGAAATAGACTAGAATTAGTTGAGATGGTAATGAGCCAATTTTGGGGTATTACACCTAAAGCATGGTATGAAAGGCTACACAAATATCTTTTGAAGATAGGATTTGAAAGAACAGATGACAACAACAACTTGTACATCAAAGATGAGGAAGTTAAAGACATTTTGATTTTAGAAATATTTGTTGATGACATAATATTTGGAGGAAAATATGTTTGCAAAGATTTTGCTGATCAAATGAAGTATGAATTTGAGATGTCAATGTTTGGAGAAAGAAAATTCATGCTTCATTTGATCAGCAAAATCATGACATATTTGTGACCCAATCTAAATACATCAAGGAAGTACTCAAAACATTTGGGCTAGAAGACTCAAAAATAGTTAGCACACCAATGGCAATAGGCCATAAACTATCAAAGAATGATGAATCTACTAAAGTAAAACATAAATTGTATAGGTCAATAATTGGAAAATTGTAATATGTTGTACATAGTAGACTAGACATTGCATTAGCTGTTGGAATAGTAGCAAGATTTTTTGCCAATCCAAGAGAAAATCACCTAATGGTAGTGAAAAGAATACTAAGATACCTAAAAGGAACTGATGACTTTGGTTTATACTACGAGAGGAATGAGAAGTTTGCACTAAAAGCTTACACTGATGCAAATTGAGGAGGTAACATTGATGATAGAAAAAGCACCAGTGGAGGAGCAATTTTCTCAGGAAAGAGGTTGATCACATGGACAAGAAAATAGAAAAGCTACACCTCACAATCTACTACTGAAGCTAAATATGTGGCAACTGCTATAAACTGCACCAATATTATGTGGATCAAACATTTTTTGCAAGGTATGAAGGAAGAGGTAATTGAGCCAGTGACACAATATTGTGATAATACAAGTGCTATCAATATATCAAAGAACCCAGTTACACATGCTAAAACTAAACACATTACAATCAAGTATCATTATGTAAGAGAACTGGTGGAAGACAAACAAGTAAAGATAGAATATGTCATCTCAAAGGAATAGATTGCTAATATCTTCACAAAAGCACTACCTAAAGATGCTTTTGAGTATCTTAGAGGTAAGTTAGGGGTGATACCTCTAGCTAAGGCTACTTGAACCAAAAAGCAAGTATGCCCTACATCAAATAAGTAGAATGTTGAAGATTTTACACATTGATGTAGAGGATGTTTACTTTGGGATCCATGCCTAAAGTAATAGAAGTGTTGAAACTTCAAATTAGTCACAAGCAAGGTGATAGAGGGAGATAGTAATTGAACCCATAAGAGCTACATCTACATATTAAGATGCTAATGTGTCTTTGGCATTGTTGTCAAAGAGGGAGAAGTAAGAAACTGATCAACAACTATTGAAGATAAAGGATTAGAGAAGTAGAGGGAGATTTCAAAGGTTGATTAGAATAGTAGAAGATGAATAATATAGAGGAAGAAAGATAAAGATAAAGGTTACAATAGTAAAGAGGGAGAAGTGTAATGAGAAAATTAGAATAGTAGTAGGAGATGTGATGTTACAATTTACTTTTTGGCATTTGACTTACTATTCTAATCTAGTAAGTTTTTGGTGGAATAGTTTAGTCTAATAGTTGATTAGTTTGGTTTGCCATCAATGCCAAAGAGGGAGATTGTTGAAAATTTGATTGAAAAACTCATTGATTGTTGAAGATCAAAGAGGGAGATGTTGTAAAAGAATGTTTTCAATCATTTTTTTCCATTTATGTCAAACCTACTATTTGTAGGGATGATATTTGCTTATAAGATTCATGCACTATCACTTAGTTGATTGATGAAGAGGATTTGATCAACAAGATGTAACAAGAGCACCTAAAGGAAAGGTTGAGCTATCATATTGTAATGAAGTACAAGGACCCGTTATGACAATGGTTAAGTAATTTATTGATGAAATACTCAAAGATATAGATGTTGGTCATACTTAGATACATTGGAGGAAGAAGTCGTAACAAGGTTGATTGCAAAGCTTTAACTAAGATCATTAGTGGGTGCCAAGCAAGTTAGTTGAAGCTAAGAAAATTCTTAGTAGAAGCCAAGTAATAGATATTTATAGTGTGTGCCTAGTGATCTTCAAGTTTTGAGTAAAGATAAGGTGTAGAAAATCAAAAAAAATTTGATTAGTGTCGAGTGATCTTCAGGTGCCAAGCATCAGGAAAAACATAGTTCATGCCAAGTAATATAGTATGTGTTGAGCACCAATATTTCAATAGTGCTAAGTTGCTACATTATTTCAAATGATGAAGATTCACCAAATCTGAGCCAACATAGTGGTTGCATTGAATTTTGTGAGGAAGTTGGAAGATAAGGATGATGAGTTGTTGGCACATAATCTTATGTAAACCATTTTTGGGTGAATTCTAAAGGATTATTCAAGAAGTTTGTAGAGGATATAGAATATGGGTTAGATACAATGTATCCTACCTAATCCATGTGAATTGAAATTGAAAAATGGAAGAATTGAGTGGGAAAAAGAACTCCAAGACTTCTATTTAAGAATTCATAGACCAAGAAGCAAGGAGCTACTAATGTTGTTGCTACAGAAGTGCCAAAGTCTGTAAAGTGATTGAAAGGGTATTAGGAAGGAGACATCTAGGATAAGGAAAAGCACAAAGGCTCTACTTCTATGAGTGGTCATGAAGAGATGATTACACTTGTACATTAAGTATGGAGACTCAAGGAGGCAAAGCTTGAAAGAGAGGGCAAGTTGTTAAGAGTTGCAGAGATTGAAGGCCAATCATGGGTATGAGCTAAGAAGTGATATGAGATCTACAAGATAAGTTGTATGTTTCAATCAAGTCAAGATTTTCTAATAATCTATAGCAATTGTATTATATCTAAAAATCCTATGAACTTAGGTTGGCCGAATAGCCATTTGTAAATCCTTTAACAGGGTAGATTTCCAAGTGAATATTCTAAAGTCTTCTAACCAGGCCCACTTCTAATAGGATGATTAAATCCTCTAACAAAGTCACATTTAATAGTGTGTTGTAAGCCTTTAACAAGGTATGCATTTCATAGGACATCACTTCAGAAGGGTGAGAATTGAGTAGCATGTTACTAGTGGTTTTTTCCAAATTGGGTTTCCATGTAAATCACTGTGTCATGTGTTATACTTGCATGTTGATTTACAGTAACTTGCTGATTAGATAAGTCATATCTTGGATGAATGAATGGTTGAATTAGTTCACTACATTTGAAGAAAAATTTAAATAGGACATTTGGACCTTGAATAACTGATTCAACCCCCCTCTTAGTTATTCTAAAACAATTCTAACACCCCCACCCTCAACATCTAAATTCCCCATTAGCATCTTTAATCTTTAAGAAATGATCAATATTTAATGTATTTGGAATTTCCTCATCGCCTCCTGCTACTCTTAGGGGAAGTCCATCTTCATTGCTCATAGTAAATTCATCACATAAGTACATCCAAGAATTTCATCATCCCCTTGTGCATAAAATGAATCCAATATTAGCAAATGTCCCTTGAGAAATATTAGTTCAAGTGAAATAAACACATGAAAAATGAGAGAGAGAGAGAGAGAGAGAGAGAGAGAGAGAGAGAGAGAGAGAGAGAGAAATCTACTTATCAATAGGCGTTGCCATTACATTTGTGGCCATGCTACTTGTTGAGTGAGTTTTATTATTTTTTTGTTGTGTCGAGATCTCTCTATTTATATATACACATACATAGGTACATACATATATACATATACATAGATCACAAGGGTGCAACAATGAGATGCAAAGTTCACAAGGGCATGACAATAAAATGCAATGATCATAAGGGCACTTATATACATACATATACCTACATACATACATACATACGTACATATTTACATATATAGATACATACATATATACATGTATGCATGCATGAATGTATATATACATACAAAGAGATCTTTTTAAGGTGCTAAGTGACTTACCTCAAGATACTCTACAACAATAATGTAGACTAGGAAAAATGGGCAAAGTTTAAAACAAATTTTACAAAAACATATCATAGCAGACATTTTTAGAAAGAAACAAGCCATAACCTAGTTAAATGGGTCTAGTTGCCGATTAGTTGGGTTGATATATACATATATTTAACTAGGTTATGGCTTCCATAAGGGAATGAGCCTTATGATTTTGGCATTTACATAGAAGCAAAAATTGCTTCTTCAACTCCTTACGATCAACTCTTCACTAAAGTTATTATTCTAGTAGTGAGAATAAGTGAGCTACAAATTCCTAGGAGCCAAGGGACCCTAAACCTATGCTACATTTTTTGGAGACATGGGAGAAGTTTCTATCAGCTTCAATACTTCATAACATTCTAGATCATATAGTGATGCTCAAATTAACATTAATAGTAGATACTTGGGATGTAGAGATTACAAGTGCATGCCAACAAATTCCTATATAACTATCACCATATTAGGTACAATAAAGAAAATGTGATGTAGAGATCAAAAGGGCACAACAATGAGATGTAGAGATCATAAGGGCATGGCAATGAAATACAATGATCACAAGGGAATGACAATAAAATCCTAGATCTACATGATACATACATACATATATACATACATATACATACATACATACATACATATACATGTATGCATGTATTTATCTATGTATACATAAAGATCTTTTTAAGGTGCCTATTACATATTAGCACAACAAAAAAATTGATCTAGCTACATGCATATTCTAGAATCCAAATATAAACAATAAAAATCACTCAACCCATACTAAGTGACTTAGCTTGAGATCCTACACAAAAATAATGTTAATTGTTCTTTTTATTGTACCTAATTTGATGACAATTCTACAACAATTTGTAATCAACCCAGGTAATTAGCAACTAGACCCATTCAACTAGATTATAGCTTGTATATATACATATATTTTACTAGTTAATGGATTTCACAAGGGAATGAGCCTTGTGATCATGGCATTTAGATAGAAGCAAAACTTGCTTCTTCAAGCCCTTACACTCAACTCTTGATTGCATTTATTCTTCTAGCAATGAGAATAGCTACTATAAATTCCTAGAAGCAAAGGGAACCTAAACCTATGCTACATTTTCTAGAGGCATGGGAGAAGTTACTACCAATTTTAGAACCTCATTACATTCTAGATCATATAGCGATGCCTAAATTAACAACAACATTAGATACTTGGGATCCTTACAGGGAGGTGTACAAATACATGCATGGTTACATATTTGGCTTCCTTTGTTAGGACAACTTATGGAGCCTTGATATTGTAGCAGCTAGAAAATGGGCTAAATGCATAACATACTATGAGCAAATCACAAACTAAATCAACATACATTAGCACCCACTAGTTGACCATGAAAGCCAAACTAATAAAGAAAGCAACCAAAACTAAAAATCCCTCTTTCATTTGTAGCTCCCATGTCCTTCTTTCTTCTCCAAATGATGTAGCTCCAACTTGCCTATAGTGCACACAATATTGAAGCAAAGTCTATGATAGGGATAATGCCATGAGAATACTAGAAGTGTGATTTTGGTGTGAGAGAAAGAATGAAAAATGCAAAGAAGCTATGGATTCAAAGACTCAAGAATTAGGAGCTAAAGGACTCAAGAGTTAGGACCTAAGGACTTCCAAGACCAGAAATAAGAGGAAGAATGCTCATTTTATAATTGGCATGGAGGATGAGAGCATTGAGATTTGTCACCCTTAGATATGCAATGTGCCAAAAGATTCCTTTGAGAATCCATGACGCATATGAAAAAATATGCCAATTGTAAGATTCTATGATGCATGAAAGTCAAACTTGGCTAAATGTGGAAGAGAATCTATGATGCGTCATAAGACACCTCAACCCACTTAAAGCCAAGAATCTATCACAAATAAGCCAAATATGGACATGTGTAAGAGAATGTGAATACTTGACTATGACATATCTTATCCAAGTGTCAAAGGAGAATCCAAGAGGTGTCATATCCAAGTGTCATAATGATGCAATATTTTATGGAATATTTAAATTAAAAATCCTTTTATTCCACAAAATAAGAATTAGTAGAAAATGGAATTAATGATGGAAAATGGAACTTAGGAAAGTAAGAATTTCCATGGTTTGCAGATAATGAATCAATTAATTAATAAAATTAATTAATTGAGGATGATAATTAGGAAGAATAATTAGAAAGAATAATAGGATTAAATTATGGGTTATTTAATCCTATAGGGAAAATTAGTAGATGATTGGCCAAAATTGATTAAATAAATGTGACAATACCCTTTGATAAAAATGTGATGATAATATAGATCAAATAAAATGATGATAGATAGACCAAAGCCATGGTCAAATTGATTGATTGATCAAAATTGATAACATGCCAAGGACACATGACATGAATTTGTTGATATGTAACATTTAATCGACATTGTAAATGCTACAGGATTGAAATTGATTGAAAAGGTTTGATCATAATAACATTGATGGACACTGTCAATATTATTAAAATGGTTGATGATGCCATTATCCAACATTGAAAGCCTCAAAAATGTGAAAGATTGAATGACATGAATGATAGTTTGACCTAGCACTGAGAGCCATGACAATACTAAGGTTAGATTGATAAGATTGATAGGTTGATAGGTTTCCAAGGCATTGAAAGCCACAACAATACCTAGGAATTAGATAAATGATGATTGATTTGGGATGTTTGATATGTTCTGGGTTGATTAGGATTGATTCTAAGTGATTTCAAGTTGATTTGGGGTGATTTTGAAATTGATGTGAAAGAGGATACAAATGATAAAGTATGATCAATTTGGCCAAAAGATCAAAGTTAGTAGAATGAGAAAATGGGAAAAATTAGTATGGAGAGATGATGAAACCATAGATGTGAACCATTCTTGAGCATCTACATTTTGCCCCTCTTTGATACAATGTGATTTAGAGCATTGTGTCAAAGAATGACTGATGAGAAAGCCACAACATGCCCCAGTAGGGATGATATATATGGGTGCCCCCTTAATAAATTGACTAAGATAAGCATATGATAAGTTTATTTGTTGATAATGAGAAGATAAAACCATAGCAATTGATGGATCACAAATTAGAGCTAAAATGTGAAAGTTATGAGGTCTAGAGTGTAGAGTAGGGTTAATCAGGAGCCTAAGAGTAATTGCATGGGTTACCACTCAAGAAAGAAATAAAATGATGAAAATGATAGCTCATTTTTTTTACAATGAAGATATGAATCCAATGTAACTGATGGATTTAAAATCCAAGTTAAAACATAAAAGTTATGGGCTTTAGAGTACAACATAGGGACTCCAGGAGCAGTTCTGGGTACCCTAGGTCCCCAAGTGCACCCAAAACTCAACCAAGTGCATCAATGATGCACTTGGTAAGCCCAAGTGTGTCATGAAAGTACCAAGTGTATCCATGATGCACTTGGGAAGCCCAAGTGGAGTCAAAAAGTGCAAAATGTGCTCGAGAAGGCCTCGGGAGCCAAAATCAACCTAACGAGGGTCAATTAGGAGCCCAAGAGTAATGTATTGGATTATAAATAAAGATAAAGACAAAATAATGAAAATTATAGCTTATTTTTTTCAAAAAAAATACATGAGACCAATACAACTGACAGTTCATAAATTAGAGTTGAAACACAGAAGTTATGGCCTTTGGAGTGCAACATAGGGACTCCAAGAGTAGTTTTGGGTACCAAAAGTCCTCAAGTGTGCCCAAAAATCAACCAAGTAGATCAATGAAAGAATTGGAATTCCAAAGTGCATCAATGATGTTGTTGGTATGACCAAGTGTGTCAATGACATAGTTGGGATCCCCAACTATGCCCAAGGATGTGTCAGAGCTCTAATTAGGGTTCGAATGGTCTTGGATTAAGCTGGAACTTGGCAGAGATGTTAGAAACATGATAAGATGCAATAAAAGGTGGTCAAATTTCTTATAATTTAGTCAAACATAGGGTATATGTAGGTCAAACTTGGGTAAATCTTGACAAAAAATTGTGCAAAGGGCTCGAAAGGGTGCAAAAAGACTCAGAATGACTCAAAACTTTGTGTGCATGCCCAACATGATGAAAAGATGTCATAACATGAGTGAAATCATAAAAAATGGTCATACTTGGTCAAATATGGTGAGAAAAATGTCAAACTAGGGTTGAACTAGGTGGAAAGCCACAAAAAGTTGATTGATAGTGTAGTATGATGTAAGAATGCATGAATGCAAGATGAAGATGATTTGGTGAATTAGAAGACACAATCATGGTGATGGAGAACAAGATGAAGAAGAAAGATGAGATGAGGAGATGTTAGTATGATGAAAAGACTTTTACTTTTGTAAAGTGCACTATATGTGAAATGCAACTTTATTTTGATATGGCAAATGGAATGCAATGCATCATGGCATAAAGGGCTAGAGCACAAATGCAAGCATTTTGTGTAAACAAGAATGATGCAAAAAAAGAATTACATTGCCTTCCTGAGGCATAGGTACATGCCCCAAACTCTCAAAGGTACATTTTAATAGATATAAATAGAAAACGATGACCATGAACCATCTCGACCAGTCTCATAGATCGGTTTTATATCATCGAGTGGCATAGGAACATGATCAAAGAAAAAAAAAGAAAAAAAAAATCACTGACTAAAAAATGTGAGCCAATAGCTATTCTTATCCATTATTATGTTCTTTTTATTTTTTGAGGTGTTCAAATAGTGTTTGACATGTTGACAGTGTGATAGTTCTGGCTGTGGATTTAGTTGATAGGTTCATAGTGACATGTTGGATTGATTGTTGATTCACATTGCTTAGATAGTGTGATTGTCTTGAAAGTTTAGTGCTTTGAGTTTTAGTTGGCAAAGTGCATGTGTGTACGCAAAAGGGGTGGTTATCCATAGTGAATATGTACAAGGTTTATTGCAAATTTTTGATGGGTTTTGTGATTTTTAGGGTTTTTGAGGATATTTGATTTTTTTGTGTAACTAGTTTTTTTAGGACATTTTACAATTTTTAGGGTTTTTTTAGGACATTTTATGATTTTTAGTGGTTTTTTTAGGATCATTTTATTATTCTTTTAGTGATTTTTTAAGGATCATATTTGAATGTTTAGGATCTTTTTAGGATCATGTTTGAATTTTTAGGATTTTTTTTAGGATCATAAAAGTATATACAAGTGTTGGCTCCAATCCATTATGTGATAGGTCCAATGGATAAAAATTCCTTAGGGATATGCCCCCAGTTCAAGGTCAAACTCATGCAATTGGTACGTAATATGCCTCCAAACAAGACAAAAACTATGTACAAAGATCGGTGATAGATTGTGTGTAGATTGGTGATGCTTAGGTGAGTTAACAAAGGACATTAACCAACTCATGAGCCATGGTTAAGGAGATAAGGATGTCTTGTAGGATGATGGATATGATCAAGGAATGATAAAAGGGGAACAAACTAGATAGAATTTTGATAGATGGAGGAGCAACAACCAGTTACAGATGGCACCTGTTTGCCAAGTTTTCACCATGGTACTTGCCCAAAGTGCCTGTTTGCCCAGTTTTCACTTATGGATGTAATTTTTCTCTTGACACAAATTTTCGTGCCAAGATGCCTGTTTGCCAAGTTTTTATCAAGGCATCCATTTTTTCATGACTTATTTTATTTTATTTTTTATTTTTTATTTTCCAAGGCATTTTTCTATTTTTTAGGACTTTTTCAATTTTTTGATATTTTTTTAGGACTTTGAGATGGAATCAAGAACATTGTTGACCAATGCTGATAAGAAATCTATTGTTAATGCTGCTAGCTAATAATCTCAGGGTCCATGACTGACCATAACTCTGCAAGATTTGTTCCAAGTTTGTAGCTAAAATAAAACCACTGGAAAGGCCTCAAGATATACCATCGTGTACCATATGTAAGACAATGTCTACCTCTTGCAAATAAATGCATATAAGGATAAATGGGTTAATAAATATGTCATGTGGGGTGTCACTAATGATGAGATGTGCAAAGGCTCATGGGATAAAGATTTGGTCTTCGGTGCTGGGAAAATTAGGTTGCTAGATTTGGGTATAGATAATTAGATATAAGGGAGGGTTGAGACAAATGAACTTCCACATGAATGTTGATTGAGAGAGCCTTAAAAGACTTTGTGGCATGTTGAATACTAGAACACTGATATTCATGGCATCATATTTTTCATTTTGTATTCTTGGGAGCTGCTTAGCTTTTGATTTTGTACGGTCTAATGGGGCATTTCAATTTTCACCAAGAGACCTACTTTTGTCATTTTTTACTCTTTTTGCTTTGTAACTAGAAGGTGGAGTTGGATCCCCAAAATATGCCAATGTGTTCTCTTTAGGAGAAATTGCTTCTTTATGATCTTTAGTGATAATGCCTTCATAGATTTCAAAGTCTATTATAAGAGCATTCTTATTGTTGAATTGATCAAAAATTGGTGGTCCATGTTGGTCCCAATCCAATAGCTCAGGATAACTTGAGGGGATGTCATCATCAGTAATGAATGGACTTTGATTAAAGTTATGGATATGACCATTAGATCCTATTGTATCCTTAGGATTATGCTCAGAAGTTTGAGGATTGTTGGTTTTAGGTGGGATATCCTCAGATGCCTTTTCATCATTCGAAACATCCATAATCTTACACGTAGGTATTGTAGTACTACGAGGACCTATTTGTAATGGTTCAAATCCAAGCCCCAAACTAGGAGGTCATCCTTTTGTAGTGATAGGTTCAAGGATTCTTTGGTTTTGATATCCAAGACTCTATAGCCATCATAGCATTGTTTCTACATGATAGTAAACCCAAGTTCATGCTTGCTAGGAGATATCAAAGTGGGTTTGTATTGTGCTTGTGTTTTTTCCATACATATAGATCTATCTTCACCAATAGAAGTGGTATTTTGTGTACTAATCTTAGAGTGTTGGTCTTTCAATAGTTGTGATGTAACATAAGATTGGGGAGAAACTGGTGACTCCCTAATGTGGGATACTTGAGACTCTCCACACCCATTGTCTTCAATCTTCATCTTTTCCTTGGCCTTATTAAGGAGTATATCAACATCCACATACTTAGAGGAATTTGTGGGTCGTGCTTCATTTTTTGTTGGGACTTGGTATGTAGTAGCATCTCTCAAATTAGCATAAAATTGGAAAGGATCTAGATTGCCAAGGATGGTAACCTCTACATTGTCATAGGAAAAATTTAGACATTGATGATATATAGAAGGGACTCCTTTCATAGCATGAAGCCAAGGGCATCCTAGCATCATGTTACAATTCATTTCTATATCTAGGACATGGAACAATGTATCTTCAATAGCTAGACCAAATTTGACAAGTAATATGATGATGCCTTTGGAGAAGCATTAACCATAATCATAAGCTTTTATTATGATTCTTCAAGAGGAATCCACATCATCTTCAAAATAACCCAAACCTTTGGAAACCTTAAGAGTGAAATTTTCAATCCTGCTCCTCCATCTATTAAGACACATCTACCTTTGGCATTATGGATGAAGACTTCAAGATGAAGGGGATCATTGTGATTAGGTTTGTCCTTAGGAATATCCCAAGGGGAAAAGGTGATATGTTGTGAGGTGGATAGGTTCCTAACCATGGCTTGGAACTAGGCAACATCCATGTTATCTGGGACTATTGACTCTTTAAGGGCTTACTCTAAGATCTTATGGTGTTGGGGAGATGCATGTAGTAGGTCTAAAATGGATATTTGTGAAGGGGTCTTGTTGAGATGTTCAACAAGGCTATAATCAGATGAAGTGGGAGTAGCAAGTCTACTAGGGGGTGTTGGGCTAGTAGAAGTAGTAGGTCTAGAAAAAGCTCCAGGTAGGGTGATCTTGCTATACCATGTAGTGATAACACAACAAGGGTCTTTAGCCTTCAACATGAAATTAGATATGTGGGAATATGACTCATTAAAATAGTTGATAGTGTAGTCATATCCCATGCACGTGTAATTCACATTAGCTTATGAGTTTGAGTTTGAACGAAAGGGCTTCTCTTTGTTACAATTACCCAAAGTATCTTTAAATATAATGTGGTCAGAGTTGGATGCTAACAATGATGGATCAACTATGATGACACCATCATCAATGAGGTCTTGTATCACATGTTTCAATTGGAAGCAGGATGAGGTTTTATGTCCTTTGGTACCATGGTAATCATAGTACTTTTTCTCAGCCCACCAATTAGCTTTAGTCAATAGTTAGTCTTTGATTGGGGGTAACTGTAGGAAGTTATTACTTAGTAACTATTGCAATGAAGTCTCAAGAGGTATCTCCAATGGTGTGAATTTTCTGTCCTTGGTTCTAGGATGTCTTTGAGGTTTGTCTTGCATGGAAGTCTCAATTTTTTGCTATGGAGCTAATGTTTGATTGGGATTTTGTGAATTCATAGGGTTTGAACCTTTCAAAGTCAATTGAGGTTGTGTTTTGCTAATTGTTCATGCATCTACGATGCCATCATTACTCACATTCTTGTTTTTGGAGAAAAAATTTGGTTTGTCATTAGATGAGTTGGTGTTTGTGTTGTCCTTGTTTATCTTGACGATTCCCTTATGAATAAGAGCATCCTCAATGCTAGCCCCTTTTTTCATCAGTTTAGAAATAGTGCTTGGACTCTTGATTTTGAGTTCATTCATTAAGTCCAGAACTAAGTTTTCAATGCACAAGTTAACTTGTTGTTCTTCAAGAATGTTTAGTGAACATTGACTGACTAAGCTTCTCCATCATAGTAAGAATGTGACAAATGGTTATCCTATCTTCTGTTTAGTCAAGCACAAATTAGAAAGTGTCACTTCATTCATAATGTTAAAGGCAAAGTAGGAAATGAACATATCCACAAGTTCTGACCAAGATTTGATATTATCAAGAAGTTTGGAGTACCACTCAAGTGCGGGCCCACCTAGAGAACGAGGGAAAAATCTCATAAGGTAAGTGGGCTCATCACTAAGTTTGGTACATGAAGCACAAAATTCTCTGATATGATCAATAGGGTTGCCTTTTCCTTGGTATTTTTTAAACCTTGGAGCCAAAAAGTGTTTTGGGAATGGAGGCATATACAAACTTTTATCGAATGGATTAGGACGCATGTCCCTTTCTGTATATAGAGCCTATTTCTTTTGGACTTCCAATGCCTCAACTTTTTTGGAAAGTTGTTTGAATTTTTGTAATAGTTCTCCATTAGGGTTTTGCATGATAGCTTTCCCTTCAAGTCCTTTGTGCCTATGAGTAGACCATTTGTTGTGTCAGGAGCTATGTCTACTTAGTTCTTACATTTCTATGTCTAATGAGTCTGGTGATGTGTTAGTAAGTGGCGGAGGTATGTTGGTACCTCAAAGATAGAAGGGTCATTGTGGTTTTGGGTACTTGTTGTGGTATTTGATATAGCACTTGTTGCAGGTTTAACTATGATTGTTGTACCATTTTTTGTTGTTGTGCCATGTGTGATAGTTGCTATTGGGATACCTCTATTGGTTGTATATGAGACCATTTATGTGAGTGTTGTTGTAGAGGTATCTATTGAGGTTGTTGTGGCACATGTTATTGTTGTAATAAATGTTGTTGGTATGCAATTTGTTGCTCAAGGCATCTTTGATATTCCATTTGTTGTTTGAGTTGTTCTTGTTGTTTAGAAAACATGGTTTTTTGTTGTTGGAATTGCTAATGAAATTGTTGTTGATAAATTGTGTGTAAATCAAGTGGGTTCATATGGGACTATGTATTAGGAATGTTGGATGTTCGCCCCACTTGAGGTTGTTGTCATTGTGGTTGATATTGTTCTTGATATGTGGGATGCGTGTTAAGTGGATGTAGACTTGGTTGAGGGTAGGAAGTGTTAAGTCCTTGTACCACCATAGGTTGATGTTGTTGGGGTAGTTGGTTATGTCCTTGAGAAGTGATTGTCACATTGGTATTGTTGTTTTGGCTCCTTTGTGTTTTGGAGGGTTCTTCATGGGACATCATATTGACTTGACCATGAGGTGCATTTTTTTGGAAATAGGTGCAATGTCAATAAGAATTTTCCTTTGTGCATCAATAAGGATTGTTCTAGATGGTGTTGCACATAATGCACTTATGGGAGGCTCCATAACACTTGATGTCATACCACTTGGTAGGGTTAGCAGCAAAGGTGTACTTTGTTGATTTTCCTCCAAAGAAGGTATGTCTAGCATCCCTAGAGCACACGTCCTTTTAGGTGCATCTTGTTGTTGTATCATGTGACTAAAATCAATTCTTAATGTCCTTTTTGGATGTTGAGGAATTGGTGGTATTTCATTGAACAACGGATTGAGATTGATGTGTTCAAATGTAATTTGGAGGATTTCAATTGTTGGTTCTCGATGGAACCTTATAGGTGCCATTATTGTGTTTGAAAACTCCAAAGGTTGTTTTCCCTTATCTAAGTCCAAATTAATCATGGGTTTTATGTTTTCAATGGTTGTGTTGGTTTGATGTTTGGACTTAGGTCCTTCCACATTTGGGTTGAATTTGACAATTTCTTGGGCTGCCCAAAGTTTGAAGTTTTTGTGAATTTTTTTTGTCTTGACATGCCCTAGCCATTTCTTCATCAGTGATTCCATAATTAGTGTCAGAGTCATATTGAGGTGTACAATACCTTGTTGTATGTTTGATGTGTTATAGTTGAAGGTACTCGCATTTGGTTTTCTAAATTCAAAGGAATGTGTTTTTTTATCCTCAAGTGTGGTTGGTACACTTCCACCTCTAGGTGGTATCAGCATGAATATAGGTTCAAAGTTAGGACTCCATTGAACCATCCCATGTGTGGGGGAAGTTTTTGGAGGAAGTCTCATGGTAGGTGCATTTTTTAAGGTTGGTTGCATCATAGCTTGATTATGGTGCTCTTTTGGATACATGTTTAAGGGGTTCATAGGTAAAGGTTGTGATGCATCGATTTTTTCTTCATCAATGGTTTGTTGGGTTTTCTTGCTCTTCTTCTATCTTGGACAAGGTTTTTCTTGTGTTTGTGCCTCAGAAAAAAAAGGTTGATAAAGTTCCTTAGGTTTCTAGGCAGATTGTGTCTAAATTTTCTTGGGTCTCTAGGCTGATTGTGTCCTAGTAAGTGTTGGCATGATACCTAAGAGGGTAGATGTAATGCAAATTTTGAGTGTTTTGAGTGTTTTAGAGTGTTTCCTAAGGTCTTGGGATGCAATGCAAGGTGTGGAAGTACAGATTAAGGTTTTGGAACCTAGAATGAAACACCTAGTTACCAAGTGCATCCTGAAACTACCAAGTGCATCCTGAAACTACCAAGTGCATCCTAAAAATATCAATTGTGCACTTTGAAGTATGTAGTTGGTAAAACAAGGTTGCAATTGGTAAAATAGGGTTGTAGTTGGTAAAAGAGGTGAAAACTTGATAACCAAGATGTGGGTATGCAAGATATGAGTGTTTTTGGGATTTTTAAGTGTTTAGAGATGTTATGCAACTTGAGGAAATGCTTAAAAAATTAGGGTTTTGACATGAAAAGTGCAAATGTGCTAGGGATGTTATGCAAATACAAATGAAAGGTGTCATTTTGAAGGTATTGCAAGACGAAGATTATGGTATGCAAAATGAAGGTTAGGGTTGTGTTTTGGACTTGGTAATGACACTAAAGGTAGGTGTATGCAAGGTGTACTATGCAAAGGATGGTTTCCTAGGGTTGATAATGATGTTTGGAATATGCAAAAATGGGGATAAGTGATCAAGGAGGCAATTTGGTTGATAGACAATTTGATAGGGTTTGATAGTGAAAGTGATGCTAGGATTTTGAAACATGCAAGATGAGGGTGATATGCCACTAGGGTAAGGCAAAATGAAATTTAGGAATATGATTATGCTAATGATAGAGGTATGTGCAAGGTTTTGAACTTAGGTGAAATCTTTACAAGGTATTAAGCTAAGAGTTTAGCATTATGACAATAGACTTTGGATCTTGACCAAAAAAAGGATAAAAAATGATAAGATCAAAATGACAAAACCAAATCTACCTTGACATAGGTAGCGTTTGACCAAAGAAAATGATAAGAGAAAATGATAAAACGACCATGGTCAAGATCCATCATCCATTGATACAATGTAATACTCTAGAGTTCATACTTTTGTTTAGATTTTTGACTAAGTTCAAAGGTTTTGGGATTCAAAATGATGTTTAGGGACTCAAAATGGTGGTGATGCTGACTAGGTATGCAATGTGGACAATTCCTATGATGCAAAATGGGATTTTGGGTGCAAGGTGCAATTTTGTGTCAAGTGCAGAATGGGGAGGTGCAGAGGCTCCTAGATGCAGTTTTGGGGTCCTAAAGTGTAGTTTGGAGGCCCAAAATGGTCATGTAGGTACCCAAGTCTTCCCTAATAGTACCAAGTGTACTCAAATAGTACCAACTACATCATTGATGCACTTCGAGCCAGTTTGGGCACAGTTGGTAAGCTAGGAAGAATGTTTGCTAATTTTGAAAGGTATGGTTGCCAAACTGATATGGTAAGAAGCTAAGACATTGGGGTTGCTGTTATGATGGGTTAGGAGATGTATAATAGAGATTATGACCTATATAATGATGTCCTAAGTGAAGGAAATGAAGACTAGGTGATGTAGGATGCATATTTGGGCAAGCTAATGCAAGGGGAGTTAACTAGGCACCTAAAGACATAGTTGAAGCCCCAAAATGTTATCTGGAATCCAAAACTAGGTTTGAGGACCACCAAGTGTGCCTAGATAATGAAAACTATGTTAATGACATAGTTGATAGTTTTATGATGCAGTTGGTAGTTTCATGATGTAGTTAGTAAATTGGGCTAAAACTAAGGCAATTTTGGGAGCTTTGTTTTCCAAATTGATGCTATAGAGAGGTATACAATAGGGGATAGTGTTAAGACTAGTATGAATTCTCAAAATGATTCTTAAGATACTTAGAATGAGGGTTAAAGTGTGCAAGATTATGGTTAGGTATGCAAAGATGCAAGGTGGTGGATGTAAAGTGCAGATTTTGAGATGGGAATGAAAAAAACTAAGGGAGGTAAACAAAACCTAAATGGATGCAATATGAAAGGTAATAGATACTAAATGAGGACTAAAAGGTGCAATATGAAGTCTATATGATGTAAGAATAAAGCCTAGACTAGGGTGAATGCAATTGAATTCTATGCAAGAATGAAATCTACATTTTGCCAAGCACATTTAGGAGCACAAGTTGCCATGTTTTCCAAGGTTTGAATGTGTTGAACCAAAGTTTGAAAAGTTTGGACAAATATTGAAAGGTTTTGACAATGTGTAATGTTTTGAAAATTTCAAATGATATCCAAGTTGTAAATTTAAAAGTTTGGCTGTTATCTTGATTACGTTTTACACACATGCATGACACATGAAGACAAGAATAGCTATTGTTAAAAGTGAACAAACACACCACAACCTAGGCTTTTAGGATTCTATCCATTGAATTACTACTTGAACCAAAATTTAGCTATGCTTATCCAGAGTGGACAACCTAGGATCTTGGCACCACAAGCTCCCCCTTGTAGCACACTCATTTCTTAGGGCTACCAAGATCTGCTTCCCAAGGGACTGTTGCCTCTACTAAGGACTGTGAGAATGTAGGATGTCTTCAGGGGCATAGGTGAACCCTTGAGCTAGTGGATGGAAAATATTTTGGCCACTAAAACATGGTTTTTAGTAATGGCATTCCATTTGGCAAGTGAATGTTAAACTTTTGTAGAAGGTCTCCCAGCCATGAGAATCAAAGTTTGATGCACCACAAGGGTACTGGAGGAGAGCTATCATGTAGTAGTACCATCAACATGACTTTCACTATAATAAAATTTTATATAGCAGCTAGAAAATTGACCTAGCTTTGGCCTATTACCACTCTAAGGTCGTCCCCTGGCATACCCAATATCAAGTATCTTTGTCCAAGGTAGGCCTCCTATAGAAGTTACACGAAATTCTCTTACACCCAAAATCCATGAATGGCGAGGCGAGAGGATACATCTAATGTAACTCCTAGAGATTAAAAACTATGGAAATGCTAGGAAGAAAATAAAAAGTTCATTTTAAGCACTGAGCAAAGTGTTATCTAATCTAGGAATTCCACACACATAGTTTTGACAAACACACAAAGTCTTCAACAACGTCTTGCAAATCACACATTAATAGTTTCTTATGATCATGTATTCATCCCATGATTTTCACATGGTGCAAGTAGACCATTAGTAACACAAAATCATCTAATCTATGTTCTAGAAGGAAATGGAAAACTTACATGTAGATTCTGATTGATGTGTGTGTTTTATATGAAGTACGTGTGCTCTAACAAAGTAGATTGCACCCCAAAAGGCCAAAATGCCTTAGAACACCCCCAAGTGCACTTAAATCATGCAAACTAAATCAATGACATAGTTGGGGCCCAGTTGGGTGCATTTGGTGCCTACATAAGACCCAGAAACTGAATTTTTTTGACACCTATACTACCAAGTGTTCCTAAATAGTGAAAATTGAATCAATGACATAGTTGGTAAGTTTTGGATGCATTTGGGAAGTCAAAAAAAGAAAAAAAGGGGTTTTGGTGGCTTCTACACTCCTAAAACTTCTCCTAGGGGTCCCAAGTGCACTCTGACAGAGTAGAGTGCACCTTAGGACAACAAGCTGACAAAATGCATAGAATGAAAGGATTCAACCATATTACTAGACCCCATAACTAATATAGGTGTGAAAAGGAAGAGAAAATAGTTGTTATATCCTTTCAAGTGAGCTCCATCCTTGCACCTACAAGCACAAAAGAAGAAAACCCAAGTTAGATATGCATGTTCACGTCAGGTTCACCAAAATGTAGCAACTTGAAAATGGGCTAAATGCATAACATACTGTGAGAAAATAACAAACTCAATCAACATATGTTAGCACCCACTAGTCTACCATGAAAGCCAAATTAATAAAGAAAGCAAAAAAAACTAAAACTTCCTCTTTCATTTGTAGCTCCCATGTCCTTCTTTCTTCTCCAAATGATGTAGCTCCAACTTGCCTATAGTGCACACAATATTGAAGCAAATTCTATGATAGGGATAATGAGATGAGAATACTAGAAGTGTGATTTTGGTGTGAGAGCAAGAATGCAAAATGCAAAGAAGCTATGGAAAATCAGTAGATGATTGGCCAAAATTGATTAAATAAATGCGATAGTACCCTTTGATAAAAATGTGATGATAATATAGATCTAATAAGATGATGATAGATAGACCAAAGCCATGGTCAAATTGATTGATTGATCAAAATTGATAACATTCCAAGGACACATGACATGAATTGGTTGATATGTAACATTTAACGGACATTGTAAATGCTGTAGGATTGAAATTGATTGAAAAGGCTTGATCATAATACATGGTTAAGTGCTACCTATATATGTCCAAGGAATTTTCACATTGGAGGCATACTTCACCTACTAGACTACCTACATACCCATATCCATGCGATTAAGACCCTTGAACTACTCACTAACGAATATGTAGTTCTGATTTCTAGTTGTTTTGATGTAGCTATTGGTGTTTTTCAACCATTATGTAACAAAATACTCAATACAAAGATAATGAAAGATCAAATAATCTAAGGATTAGCTACTTCCTATAAATAATTGAATGTGTTTCTTATCTGGACCCAACTGCAACAAAATCAAGACAAATT
Source organism: Cupressus sempervirens (assembly GCA_028749045.1). Taxonomy (NCBI): domain Eukaryota; kingdom Viridiplantae; phylum Streptophyta; class Pinopsida; order Cupressales; family Cupressaceae; genus Cupressus; species Cupressus sempervirens. The sequence continues at coordinate 114,214,437 of CM053793.1, forward strand.
TCCTACTCTTCAGGCTCTACAAAACCAAGGTGGGCATACCTTAGGGGTGGTTCAAAGAAATGACTATAAATGAGCAAGAATCTCTTAGTTTCATTCTGATTCTCTTCTCCTATTTTTGACATATACATACTTTTCTCATTCCATGACACTTTAAGATAATAAACATCCCTTATAAGTAGATTTGGTCACAATTCTTCTCAAATTTACAAGTATTTCTAGCAATATTAGCTAACTAAGACTTAGAGATTAAGTGTAAACAAGTGCTAACCAACATTGGTATTTCTTTTGAAAAATAAATTAACATTGATTTTTAATTTGAGTTTGATGCTTCCCTATGATTTCCTCACATACAGATTGAATTTAATAGCTCAATGCCTCATCCATTAGGATTCAAAGTCCATTCAATTCCTAGATTTGATTGATTGCTTTACAATCAAAATTATCAACAATTCTTACCAAAAATTTTAGTTATAGACATCCTTCCTATTACCATGGAGGCCCTATCAATACCACTAAAGTAGTTATTTAATTCATTAAACTAATAAAAATGATGAATTGATATATAGTTTGATTCAATTGCATTCAACTGGACAAGCCTTGCTTATACAACTTCAAAATAACTAGGTAAAAGAAATGGAGACAAGATTCAACTAGAAAAGATGTGGTGATAGTTCATCTTTGTATTAATTTAATTTTGAAAACAATTGTATACAATTAAACAAGACTCAAAATGGTTCAAGAAAAAACATTTAAATACAATCAAATTGATGTATTCTCATAAACCTGTAGAGAAAATATATCACAAAGTATTCATCAAAAAGGCTAGACTGAACAGACTTAGTAAAGACTTAGAAAGACAATAATTTAGATGCTTTCTCTATCCCTATAATCTCACTTATAAAGGGTGAGATGCAACAATATTCAAGTTTAGAGAAAATGATAGTTGTTCCCTAAGACAAAAGATATTTACATTTTGCTTTCATAAAAGAAAAAATCATGTGTAGCAAAAAAATATTTCATCATAATAGTCCTTTTGATAGGCCCCACTTCTATTACATTTTTAGATGCTACAAATTCCATTATTGGCCTTTTACTATTATGAATCCTTAAGATGTAGCTATTAGGTTTTCCAATGATGTGTCAGGCTCTAATTCCTACAAATTAATCTCTACTCTAGCATTTCCACTTGTATGATCTTGTAATGTCAAGGTGATAGTTATACATGGTTTTATTTCTACCACATCATCCATTTGGCCCATAGTACTTTCTATTTGATATGGTTGCCCTCCTTTGTCTTCTTCTTTCCTTTAATCTGTCAAAGGTGCATCAATGATCTATATTTCATCTTGATCCATCTTATCATCATCACTTTCAACTTCTTCCCACTACTCAATAGAAGTAATATCTACCATCCACTGGTCAAAAAGTGTGTCATCTTGTCAGTTAAAATATAGAATATCACTTTGTTTCTTGATCACATACTCAGCCTCTTTATCAATATTAACACAATCTTTTTATAAAGAATCAAAGAATAATTGGACCTTCACCATTTCTTCTATTGTGGTTGCCCACCGTGCATGTCTTATTTCATTAATGACTTTATTCATTCTCAACCAAAATAAATCATCTAATTCTTTTGCCCATTCATCTCTATTCTTTAGTTTATTCTTCTTATCCAAAGCAAGTGGGAATAAATCAAATTTCTTACTTTTTTATTTATCCAAGTAGGTAAAAAATGTTCTTTGTAGCTCAACTCTTTTATCATCAAATTCTAGAAGATCATTAGCAATGTCATAAGTTATTTCAATGTGGTCATGTGAAAATTTATAATAGATTAACATAACAATGTAACCTATTTTCTTCTCTTGCTCCACTTATTGGCAATGGGTTTCAAAGTCTCGTCACTTGCTTTTATCTCCTCCCATATTTTTGTTAGCTTTGACAATTGATCATAGAATAATAGCCATTCAATTTTGTCAACGAAATACATGAGAGCCTTTCTCAGTTTATCTTCATACTACACATTCAACTCTACATGTAATGCCCATAGTTTACTTTTCTCTTCTTCAAAATTTCAGCTGTATAATACTATGGCCTATGTGGTATATTAAGAATCTCAACAAGGGGATTGGATTTAAAAGGCTCCACTAGTTGGGGAGGGTATGTGATCTTTGGTCTAGAATACTATCCCCTAATTTTATTTTCAGTTTCAATTCTTTTTTGAACTTCTTTATTGTAAGCCTCCAAAACTTTCTCATACTTAGCCTATAACTCCAACCTTTCCTTCTCATCTCTTTTTGGAGTGGCCAAAGCTAGGTGAGATATACCAACATTCAAATTTACAACCTCCACATGGGTTGTATCTACTAGTCTCTTTAGAATTATATTTCCCATTAATTCAGTGTCATTTGACTATGAGGAAGTCCTTTCCTTATTGACCAAATGACTATGGCAACCTAGTCTTCACTAAAGGTTGCACCTTTTATTTCTTTCTTATTTTGGTCTTGTATGTTTATTTTATTAGAAATACAATTAAAAACTAGATCATTTTCTATATCCCAATTGGATAGTAGTAGAATTTTAGATGCTTTTACCATCTATCTCCCCTCTTCAGGGGTTATATTTTGGAATTCTTGCATCATTTCTTCTTTCATTTGATTCTGTATGGCTGCCTCCTCCATTTCTTGATGCTTTGTTCTAAAATTATTACATCTTTCCTCATATTTTCCCTCCATGTAAATTGGTAGAAGGTTCTTGTTCTAACAAAACTATCATTAGAAAAAAATTCATGACCATCCTATTTATTTACAAGATCTAGCTCTTTTCCTCTATAATTTGCTACTATCAAATCAAGGCTTGGCATTAGACTTTCTTGAGTATTTCCCTCTTCTAGCTCTACCTAGGTAAGAAATACTCCCCCTTGGGACCCCATCTATTCAACTTTCTTTCCAGTGAACTGCTAATCTCCAATCTACAAAGGGGACTGGGTAGGTGAATATTCCTCAATGTGAGGACCTTGTTCTTTCATTATTTTTTGCCTCTTGGCGAGGGCTCATTAGGTCTCTCTTCTAAGACAATAGTAGTTGATTCTGTTGGGACTGAAAATTGCATGCTTCATTTTTAGTCACATCTTGAAAATTTTGAAAAAATCAAGCCCTTAAACGCTTTTAAAATGCATATGTGCCTAGTTGTACCTGGTTGTCCATTTGAGACCCCGAAGGTGTTTAATATTTCTAACACCTTCCATTCAGCATGCCTAAGTGTTTTGTGAAGTTAGATTGAGTTTCTGAGTCATTTGGTAAAGTTCTGTTTTGAGCTAGTATAAATTTTGCATTTTCACCATAGTGTCAAATAGCGACAGGAGGCTGTGTTTGTAAATGAATATCTTGCACCCAGAAATGTGTCATGACTTGCCACTTTGAGATTATCTAGTGTCCATACCCAAGAACCTATGTTTCATATTTTAAGTCATTTTGAGTTTGTCTAACTAGGTTTTGAATCCCTCAAAGTTGGTCAGTTACTGTTTTAATGCTTTTGCACTTTGCACCTAATTCTGGGAAGCCCTATTTGACATGCATTACCTTTTGACCAGTTGACCCAAATGAGAAAATTCCTTTTGTGTTGTATTGTAGATGTCAGAGAATTGTTATATTCCAAGTTTTAGCTTATGAAGAATCTATTTGGTTAGTTTTCAAGAGTGATTCCATTCGCAATTTATAAGTTTTGATTGGTGTCAGTAATTGCAGATTGATTGTAACCCTTGTTCGGGATGTCATATCTCCTGATCTGTGATAGGTGTGATCGAATGGTTGGTTTCCCTATGTTCTATACTGAAATTAATTTAAAAGTGCCAATTTTCAAGTTATTGTGAATCTATTTGCACACTTTTCCAGGTCAATTCCATTCGCAAAAAATGCTTTCTGTCAACATGTCCAATTTGCAAAATTCTGAGTAGCCCATTTTGACTGATTGCCATTTGTGCCCTGTTATTTTTCATGAGCCTAAATCATAGATCCATAATGTCCTCATGACAAAGAATGAGTGTCCCAGTTTTCATTTTCCCATGTGCTAATTTACCCAGTTTTCAAGGTCAATTCCGAGCCCAGTTTGTTGTTTTTTGACATGTTTTGGTGCAGGTAATTCTAAGAGGGTAACTTTGACGGTCAATATCTTTTGACCCCAAATTCATCATGAGATGAGATTTGACAGGGTGCAAGAGTGCAGAACAAAGAATCACTGTGCCAGTTTTCAGAGCCTGGTCATTTGTTCAGGTCAGTTTTTAAAGGCAGTCAATAGACCTCCTAGCATGAAATTCATAGTTTGACAGGAAGTAGTAAACTGAGTTTTAATTTGATTGTTCAGTAGTCAAATTTGATGTGAATTAGTATCAGAGTGAGAGCATATTGAGGAAAAGGAATATTTTCAACTTTTCATAAGTGTTTGTTATACAGGATGCAAATATAGTTATGTTTTAAAATGACATGATGATAAAGCTTTGAAGGTTTTGATTTTGAAAAAGAGCTAATGTGCAAGACTTCATGGCTTGAAGCATTGTGAAAAGATACGATTATCATGAAAACAAACAAGGCCCTAGCACGAAGAACAACATCAACACATATAGTATTGACCTATGGAAACAATAGATCAGCTGGGGTACAAAACCCATGACTACACTGGCAAGGGTCCATAGCTTTATCACCATTAAGTGATTTGGCATGACTGCCATGAGCATCAATATGAAGAAGTTTAAACTTGCAAACACATTGGATCAACGTCATTGAATAATTGGTAAATGCCAATGATGACTGGGCTAGCATTAATTGAAGGAAATTCATGCCATAGCAAAGCCATGTCAGCACTAAAGGTAGAAGCATCATTAAAGGGGGCATGAAAACATATCAAGAAAATGTCCCCTTGCATGGAAGCCAGTCCAAAGCCAACAAAAGCAATGGAGGCATAGCTGATGATCAGTATCACGAACACCCAGAAGATATCAAGGTAATTGCATCACTTGGGCTAAATACTCATAGATTCTCCATATCCTGATCTCAAAATCAACCAGGTTGGTGTTGAGTATTATGATGATTTTATCAATGCCCTCCTTCTTAATGGGATTCAATTATTCGTTACACTATTCCATTGTGACCTTCCAAAAGCACTTTAAGATTCCTACGATGGACTAATTGGTCAAGAGATGGTAATACGTCAACTTGGCATATGCACAGTTGATGATGAAAGGAAAAATCTAGTTAGGGTGAGGTTCAATGACATCCAAACTAGAATCAAGGTATGTAGAGACAAGTGTAAGATGTCCAGTTGCAGCAGATTTTTTTGGCAAAATCAAGAGTCTGAGGAACTTGTGGTGGGCCAGACACACTTGTACTGTGCCCATCGTGCTAAGCTTTGAATAAATGGGACTGAGCTACACATTGTCATATAGTCATGCCACTTAACATTGACAAAGCATCCATGTTTTAGAGAGGCAATCAACACAATTTTTTTTTTTTTTTTCAAAAAGGAGAGAGCCAATTTAACAAAGGATGAGTGATTGCGATTCAAGAAGTATGGGAAAATGTTGTGACAATAAGAGTCAACATTCCATAGTAGAGGAAGGTGAAGTTTTCCTTTCTCAATCTGCGAGGCCTCCAAGGGTACCATGATGAATCCACATTTTTTGCCTATTGATAAATTGTTGATAGTAAAACAACCACTGCCATCTTTGCAAATGGATGAGCAGATAGAATAGGGGAAGGCTCCCATTACCCATTGTGCAAATGTTGCATGAGCTGAGGGACCAACATTCTCCACCACTTTCCAAATTTTTAACTGTTTGAAAAGAATTTCAAGTGATGCTTGTGAGTGACCAATATGTGGAAGCAGTAAAATCCTCTTTACATACATACAGTGTTTAATGCTTTTGTGGGTCTCCTTCAATGGTTGTTTCACGGCCTAATATTCTGCCTCTATATTAGTTAGCTCTAGAGGAACCAGATGAGATTATTTCTTTTCGATCAGAGAACCATGGTGGAAGATTTTTGTAGTAATGAGAAATGGGGAGTCAAGGACAGATACCCAAAATAGCACAATCATTAGACGATGGATTGCTACAATAATAAAATTAGGTTTAATGGAAGTTTTGTTAAAAGCCACAGTTAAGAGTAATAGGGGTAGTCGACAATTTGCAGGCGTGAGCAGAGGAAGAAAGCTTAAACCTTGTAAATCCCACATTGCTCGTGTGTTAGACTTTTCAATATCGTAAATACCCCAGTGCTCAACTTATTGGTTGTCTTGAAGACGTGGTCTTTTGGAAGGCATTGGCAAGCGTAGGTGGGACCATGGATGATGTCAGCCAGTCAAAGTATAATTTTAAACGAAAATGCAGTCCAAGTAGGATGACGTCAGCAGCAAAGGCGACCAAAAAATGAAAGAATTTGGTGTCTCACCACTTTGCTAGCTGGGAAATTTTAAAAAATTTGGCTAGCGAGGTCGCTGGAAAATCTCCAAAATTTGGCAAGAGTTAGAATGCAAAGTGGGTCCCGCCCAGAGACAACGACAAATTGGATGGTGACAAGTGCCAACAATAGAGTGACTGGGCAATGATGTGGCAAGCGAATGTTAGGAGCACACTAGATTGCATCACGTGGCACAACCAACAGTCCTCGTTACCTCACTAAGGCAAACTTGCTTACAGATTAATATAGCGAAGTAGCGAGTGTGACGTGGCATCCATGTACCATGTTGATATGGTGTCGATCGTGATGAGGTGGCATGCTGACGAGGCAAAACATAGGGCCAAACAAATAAGATGTTTCCATGTGGCAGTCAGTCAACCCTAAGTTGACCACGGATCTGAAGGCAAAGGAAAAAATAAAGAATTTAAAAGGTCATTTTTTTGTCATTTTTCAAAGAAAGGATGCACGTCAAATGTTTTAAAAAACCAAAAAGGCATTTAACCTAAAGTTTTAACTTTAGAGTAATTTAAATTTCTCAAAATTTAAATTTTAAAGATGTGTAGCCCTGATAGTTACACTAGAGGAGTCATTTTTGAAATGCTATTCTGGGAGTTTTTGATATCTAAAACTAGCACTCCAATATACCGTTGGAACCAAGAAACTCTGAATTTTCCAAATATGAAGTTCATTTTTGCACAGACTGCCACTGGTACATGCTACAGGTCATTTTTATGAAATCTGAGGTATTGACAGCAGAATAAGAAAAACTCATCACTGATTTTCAATTTTGGTTATGAGGTAGATTAAAGGCCTTTTGAACCCTGAGTGTGGTAAAATTAAGCTAGAAAGGATCATATTGCATTCTGAAAGGCCCTTTGTAACTGATTTGTTACTTTTACCTGTTGAATTCATTTTAACATCAGAGTCAGTTTTTTTTTTTTTCATCATTACATTTTGAGATTTTTATGCCTCTGAGGGCCAAGGTGAAAGGATTTGATTTGCCAGTCAAGGAGAGAGGAAAGAAAGATGTTTTTGATCTTCTCGGGAGTGAATTTCAAGTGGACAGCTATTAGTTGTATAATAGATCTAGGAATTCATCTCCCTCCTATATCTTATTTTCTTTCTGTCATTTGAGGGGTTCCAGTCTTTGGCAAAAAAATAGTCACTACTGGGATACCAGATTTTGGATCCAGTTTTGATATGTTCCCATACTGTGATACCACATATTTCTTCAGCAATTTCTCTCATGTGAACAATAGTAGGAGGATAAATACAGATAGTTCAAATCTGTTAGGTTGTTTCATGTCTTTCATTTCATGCATATGATTGTATATTTTCAAGGAAATAATGCAAAGAGCAACATATAATTAAGTTTCAGTTGAATCTTGTCTCTGTTCTCATTGAATTTCAATGTTTTACGATCTCTAAACAAGGAGTTTAGGTCATAGTTGTAGTCCCCTAAGACTGTATGTTGTTTCATTGTTGCTAGTAGTTCAAAGAATTGTGTAAATTCTTCATAGAAATCAATAGGGTTGCATATTTATTGAGGAGGATATCAGGTAAGAACGAGATTTTAAACTGAACATAGATGTCTATTTACAAGTTAAATAGATAGATCTATATCTAAAGATACGCACATGTCTCAGATATTCATATGTATGTTTTTTATCCATGAATTTGCCCAATGGACTAGGCACTGATCAGCTATAGGGTCATTACTTTCTCACTGCTGCATATCTGAGGGTTGTTGAAATCAACATAAAAAATCAAACGCTTTTCCCTTTTCATGTTGAAGAGCTATCATAGAATACCCTCAGTCAGCTTATGAGGTTCATAGATATGCATCTAGCTATGGTAGGTCTGTGTTATTTCATGAGTTCTTAGGAGAAATAAGGGTTTTATCTGCTTTGAATAGATTCAATGTATGCTTTGATAATTGGTACCATATAAAGAATCTATAGGTCCACCCGCCTAGGTTTTGCAGAGCCTGAAGAAGAAGAAGGGTCATGCCTTATAGTTGGCCTGGTGTTAGAATGGATGTGTTGATAATGGGAGTGAGCTGCCCCTAGATGCATTAGTTTCTCATTGGGATAATTGGAAATGGGTAATGTTTTCAAACACTAACAAAATGGTAACTCTGTTGGGGAGATAAGATGGCAATCCATTTTGTTGAAAGAACATGAGCCTCTGATGTGAAACAGATTGGATATATCATATCAATAGCAAGATGTGTTCCTTTTCCTTGTTGAAGTTTCATGTTCCCTAGTTAAGCTTTATTCATTATCAGCAGTATGTTGAAATTGGATGAAAATTGTGTTCTATGACTGTCATAGGTCTATCTTCAATCAGTTTAGTTTTTGCAAATACTGTTAAGAAAGTTTCAGAGTCAAGAATTCATTTATAAAGTATATTTTCTTTTCAAGATGTCAGTGATCTGCAAGTTTCTCCTACATTGAAGTTCTGGTTCAGATTTGTCAAGTGACAAATTATGTTTTATTTCTCACCAAGTGTGAGTGGCGACTCTCAAATCTCTGTACCAGTTTGTTCCTAGTTGATTTCATTGCAAAATTTTGAAGGATTTTTAGTTGTGTGGACAGATCTGAGACTGTTGATAGATCTTGGTAAAGAAGTTTTAAATTCTTGATAAGTATTAAAGTGCTGTTTGAAATCTGCTGTTATAAAGAAATTGAAATGTAAAACATCAATCACAACAGTGGTTATTTTATTCCTCTTGCAAAAAGGTGGTGACTCTACAAAGTTTGATCAGTGGTGTAAAGGATTTTCAGTCTTGCACCTGTGCCAAATCAGCAGATCAAAGCTTAGCATCAGTACTATAAGTATTCTGATTTTCATGCCTTCTTTTCATGGAAGTCAAGTGTTTAAAACATTGCCTCTATTAAGTGATTGTCAGCACTAGAAAGAAGAGGTAGAAATTTCATTCTCAAAATGGATTCAGATTGTAGATCTGATAATACTCTATCAAGCTATGAAGAGGTACATGAAAATTTGTTTATGTTGTATGGAAAGCTTCATAGTAAAGTCATTTCTTCTATCCGAAGGAATGTGGGAAATGTAGATGACTTAGACGCAATTCAAATTTACATGCAATTCAAGCTAGAAATCTTCGAGCTTCCCATTTCAGCAAGACCCAATGAATTATCATGGGTTTTTGTGTTTTTATTAGTCTTCATGCCTGATTCAGTACATTGGACAGCGAAAGCAAGATTTGAAAAGATCAAATACTTTGAGAGAGTATTTAGAGAATGTGAAGGCTATTTAGAAAAGAATGGTTATTGTATTGTCAAAATTGAAAATGTTGATAGTCATAGTGAAAGTGATGAGTCCTATGACAATATGTTTGAGAATGAAAAGGGTTATAACAGTAGTCTTGAAATATCTTCTTGCAATGAAGTTGAATGTAGTGATGCATCTAATGTCCAGATGTGGTGTAGGGAAGAGGATATGTATTGTGAAAGTACTACTAGTTGTTCAGATTGTATGGCTAATGATGTCACTGTCATAAGTTCTTTAGATTATCTGAGAAATAATTGCAATCAAGATGAAGAAGTTTGTGAAAACGATCTGCTAAATACAAATGAGGTCTCAACCTTGTTGCAACATGAGTTTGAAAGGTATATGTCAATGTGTGATTCAACTTTGCCTTTATTAGTGCGTGCATCTCGTAAGGATGATGTAAGGTATGATGTATACCCCTATGTTTGTTCTCCTGTATATCAACATTGTTATTCTTATGAAGACTTTCAGCATAAGCATGAAGGTTTGTTTGAAGAAATGAAGACCAGTAGAGATGTATTTACTACTGTCATGAGTGATGTTAAATCAGATCTCTGTTATAGAAATGATAATGAGAGGTTGTTGATATCTTTTGATTCTAATTTAACACTTAAATGAAGAAATTCCTATGATTGATGTTACTAATGATGATGCGAGATCAGTTGGTTTTTTATTTGATCCAGATGAAGTATATGATAGTAATTTGTAGTTACTTGAGATGAGATTTGATGATTCATGCAGTAAAGTGAATACTGACAATGGTACACATGAATCTATAGTTAAATCTTCTCTACAGGTTGGTGAGTCTTATGCTAGTGAGTTTGACGCATTCACAAGTATCTCTAGCAATTTCTTTGATAAGAATATTGATGCTAGTAGAGTTCCTACTGATGAGAATTTTAATGAAGATTCTTTTCATATGTCTGCTGAACCTTTGTTTGAAGACTATGGTGATGATTTTTCAGTAAGTTTCAGATCTGATTCGGTATGTAATGACATGATACATGAAGCTGATTCAGATCTATTGTATTTTTTGAAGCCAGAGGCACAAGGTGAGTTGCACGCCTTTAATACATGCAACTTGATGAATGATATAGAATATGAAGTCTTTGTGTTTTCGATCAATGTGCATGAATCATTGTCAGATTTTGATTCTAAAACTAGTTTGAATAATTATGAGCATGCTGATTTGTTCTCTCATAATGAGCATGAAGTAAAGGGTAATTCTGATATATGTATGCATTATGAGAATGAAAGTGTGAATTCAATTTTGCTGAGTGTTTTGCTTCAAAGTGCTGATCTGATTGGTGGAATTGATGGGAAAGAGAGTTTTAGTTTACCTTAGAAGGATATAAATGAGAATCAAGTTTTTGATAGAGGTAAGGAGTTCTAAAAATTTTTGGTGGTCCGGGGCCATCACTTGTACATAGTTAGAGTAGTTTTCCTATTTTCAATAAAGTTGTTCAAGAAAGTTTTGCTGTTCAGGAGAGTTTTGAAGTTTTGGAATGGTCTGCTTCTTCCAGAGATCTGAAATCTTGCCATGCTTGCAAGGGGCATGCATCCTCAGATAGAGCCACTATTGGGACTGAAAATTGCATGCTTCATTTTTAGTCACATCTCGAGAATTTTGAAAAAATCAAGCCCTTAAATGCTTTTAAAATGCATATGTGCCTGGTTGTACTCGGTTGTCCATTTGAGACCCCTAAGGTGTTTAATGTTTGTAACACCTTCCATTTAGCATGCCTAAGCATTTCATGAAGTTAGATTGAGTTTCTGAGTCATTTGGCAAAGTTATGTTTTGAGCTAGTATCAATTTTGCATTTTCACCTACGTGTCAAATAGCGACAGGAGGCTATGTTTGTCAATGAATATCTCACACCTAGAAATGTATCATGACTTTCTACTTTGAGATTATCTAGTGCCCATAGCTAAGAACTTGCATTTTAGATTTTGAGTCATTTCGAGTTTGTCTGACTAGGTTTTGAATCCCTCGAGGTTGGTCAATTACTGTTTTAATGCTTTTGCACTTTGCACCTAATTCTGGGAAGCCCTGTTTGACATGCAATAACTTTTGACCAGTTGATCCAAATGAGAAAATTCCTTTTGCAGTGTATTGTAGATGTTAGAAATTTGTTATGTTCCAAGTTTCAGCTTATGAAAAATCCGTTTGGTCAGTTTTCAAGCGTGATTCCATTCGCAATTTATAAGTTTTAACTGGTGTCAGTAATTGCAGATTGATTGTAACCCCTTTTCGGGACGTCATATCTCTTGATCTATGATAGGTGTGGTCGAATGGTTGGTTTCCCTATTTTCTATACTGAAAGTACTTTAAGTGTGCCAGTTTGCAAGTTATGATGAATCAATTTGCACACTTTTCCACGTGAATTCCATTTGCAAAAAATATTTTCTGTCAGCATGTCCAGTTTGCAAAATTTTGAGTAGCCCACTTTGACTGATCTCCATTTGCGCCCTATTATTCATCATGAGCCTAAATCATAGATCCGTAATTTCCTCATGACAAAGAATGAGTGTCCCAATTTTCATTTTCCCATGTGCTAATTTGCCCAATTTTCAAGGTCAATTCCGAGCCCAGTCTGTTGTTTTCTGACATGTTTTGGTGTAGGTAATTCTGAGAGGGTAACTTTGTCGGTCAATATCTTTCGACCCTGAATTCGTCATGAGATGAGATTTGACAAGGTGCAAGAGTGCAGAACAAAGAATCACTGTGCCATTTTTCAGAGCCTGGTCATTTGTTCGAGTCAGTTTTTAAAGGCAGTCAATAGACCTCCTAGCATGAAATTCACAGTTTGACAGGAAGTAGTAAACTGAGTTTTAAATCTAAACCATAAAATCTAAACACACATGAAACAGAGTATGGTATAATATCTCCCTAGTTATGCGATACTTTAAGACTAGTAGGATTGTCCATGGGCCTGATAAAATGTACTAGTGCCTTAGGAACTCTAGGATTGTCACTTACAATGAGGCACCTTAACCTTGAGGTAAATTACCTATCAAACGTGACAAAACTAGCATTCTCTTCATCTTAAGTCATATCTGCATTCCATAATTAGACTACCAGAGCTTCTCCCTCCTATTCTTTGTTTATGACCATTTCATTCCCAAAATATGTCACACCTTTAAACAAGAACATGTTCATCAACAATGAGTAGTGACCAAAAGCTTTTCCTACCTTTCCCTTGGCAATTCCAACCAAGCCTATATGGATTTCTTGTGCTAAATATGAGGCAAAATAAAAAATAATATCAACACTGAAAGAAGAAATTCGAGCTAGCATATACATAAAATTTATTATCATGATATTCTATTCTGAAGGGAAATGAGAGCATCCCAGAAATTCATCTGAGATCAGTATGCACATCCTGTATACAAAAGTTTCTTGTACAACTTCTAATCAACAAATACAAGTGCATACTACTATGCCATAAAAGCAGAAACAAACATAGTTGATTTCCCACAATTAAAACCTTAAAGGAAAGTGATTACAATTTACCAATCTAAACAAAATTTTGCAGCATTATGACATACAGATTATTACTCTACAATCATAGAACTAGAAGAATTAGACAGAATAGAGAACACAGATATACGTGGGGAAAACCTTTCCAGGTAAAAAACCCCACCCTCCAAACAATTAGGCTAATGTATTATTCAGTAACAAGTTACAATACATTTTCAGCCTTCACATGAAGATTTACATCTTGCTCCATTCGAGAGAAAGTCCGGCAGCATAACCCTGTGCAAATAACTTCTCATCTCTCACTCTCACACTCTCTTGCACTATTGCATGCAATACTCCTTTTATAAACATCTTAAGACCCAACCAAATGCCCACAAAAGAGTTGGGTGTTTTTCATGGCTCAACCACCAAGAACCATGCATAATGCCACATGTACATGCAATACCAAGAAAAGGGCATCCATCCCTTGAATAGGAAATGACAGCTTGTCATAGAATCTGCCAAAAATAGTGGTCGCAAGAGAAGTGTAAGGGAATCCGTCATACCAACCTATTTTTGGCATATTCTCTTACACACACCAACCACTCTTTCTTGGGTGCCCAAATAGGCCTCATGTCATAAGATGCTCTTACACCTATCATAGCATATTCCATAAATAGCTCTTACACATCATAGGAATCCGTCATAACCATTTCAGCCATGATCTCCTTCACACACTTCAAGATACCGACACATGTAAGTGATCAACATGCCAACTAGACATGTACACTCACATTTACATATTATTTGCAAAAATACATTTACAAAATAAATAATAATAAGAATAGGAATTATACAAGGTTGAGACACCTTATTCCTAACATTCTCCCAGTTGTCGAACACCTTGTAAGAGCAACAGGAACATAACAGGAACTAACCGCTATAGGCTGAAAGGCCCATAGACTCTGAACACCATTTGAACTTCTCAGTGCCCACTGGTTTTGTTAATGCATCTAGAATATTCTTCACAGTATCTACCTTCTCCAAATTTACCTTTCCATCTTCCACCATATCTCTCACAAAGTGAAACTACACATCAATGTGCTTCGTTCTGGCATGGAAAGTTGGATTCTTCGCAAGGCAAATAGCACTCTAACTGTCACACCAAATAGTAATATGTTTTGCATCAACACCAACATCAGAACACAATATCTTAAGCCAAATGGCTTCCTTACAAGCATGAGAACCGATGAAACTATATCATTACAACCATCCATGAAACAACATAAATCATAAGATATACTCTCGTGCTCCAACTAGACACCTGTCCAAATAACACAAGCATAAGATCCATGTGATAAAAAAGGCTACACACACTGCCACCACTCCACTATGCTCATGAGCTACATAGAAGCATCAAAAATATCAACTTCTTAGCCCAACAAAACTGTGAAGTCATCCTCCAGAAAACAAGATAAAACATCAGCCAGAACAACAACCAAACTAATTTTTCCAATCCAACTGATAAACCCATGAGATTGAAAATAGCATCCACAGTAAATGCTAACTCATCCAATCACCCATACCTCAAAGGTATTGAACACCAAAAAACTCATGCCAGCAACATAACCATCCCATAAACTGCAACCTCAAGCTCTATGTGCAAACTAGTCGATGAAGACCAAACAAATAAAAGAACTCCCACTACATGGATAATGTCGAATCTAAAAAATCAACAGCATACTAAGTCTACTGATAAGAACAAAAAGAAAGTGAAACCATGTAGTACCAAGGACCATCCACAAAGATATGCAAATCCTGTAGCAAAATCACTGCAAGAAACATCTCTCTCATCCAGTCTCCACAAATCTCCTATGTTCTCCACATCCAACAAAGAAAAGAGATAAAGGAACCAACTTGTCATCACCCAAAAACAATGAAGTACAAGTGATAACAATTTGAACACAAAAGAGTGACCACATAGCTCCAACAAATCTCAAAAACAATGTTATGTGAACCCAAACATTCAAGAAGATAACCAAAGCCAAAGAGAGAAGCTGCAAACCATAAGCATGTAGCATGTCCTTCTACAAACACTTCTAAATGTCAACTGTGCCATGTATGATCTCCTTCATAGCCCCAATAGAAAAGCCACAACTACATCCAAAACTGTTCAACCTTAATAGATCAAACATAACCTGATATCATAAATCTACATGGATGTAAGCCTCTCAAAGAAGATCAAACAAACTCCATTTTCCATTTTAGGAAATCAGCCCACTACCATCTCCTATTGTCATCATAAATTAAAGAACACCTCAAGGACATAATCATATTATCCATCTCTCACAATGAATCCTCTAGAACCATCTAACTGAAGCTCAAGATCCACAAATATGAAAGAAAAGATAAAGCACCTGAAAGTAACATTGGGCAATACATCTCAAGTGATAAACTACCAAGTAGACCAAGAGTGGGGAATGAGAATGCTCCTCCAAGATATGCAAGTCACCCTGTGACTTATCTAAGAACAAACTCCTCATAGGTCTCTATTGAACTCATGTCCAACAAAGGTGTAGGCTCCTCAAACTTTCTGCTGAAATCTCATCAAGAGTATACATCTCAACAACATGTCTCTCATCTCAAGAGAACTCTAGCCTCACCTAAGTCTCCAAGTATCCACAAGAACTTGTAATCAATCACTCCATGCAAAACTCCACTGCAACATAGCACTATCATGAAGTATCAAGCAAATGATCAAAGTACTTAATAACAAGAAACTAAAACAAGATCAATGTCAAAACTCCAACCATGGAATTAGGAACATAATCATGACATCATGATCTAAACCGTCTCCTCCAAAGAGATAACATGCTTCATGTGATCATATCAAATAACTATATCATGTCACAACTCTAAACATGTATCAAGAGTATACCATGACATAAAATCCACCATGATAACATATCAAATAAAAGCATAAACAACATCTATACCAAGGACTCCTTGAATCCTAAAGATGTCAACATCTCCAATCACATGAAGAGACCATGTCCAACATACCATGAAGAACCATCTCCATACACCATGAAGATAACAGGTGCACCATGCAAATGTCAAAGATGCTTCTGCAGCAATAGGATCTAAGACAAACCTCCAACATCTGCAAACACTTAATAAATAAATCAATGCCAAAAAACTCCCACTCAACTGTGGTACCAAGTCACCTATGGCATCATAAAATTCATCTCCTATATGAAGATCCAAACCAAACCAAGAACTAATCCTGCACTATCACCCCATCACTGTCACAAGCTCCCACTAAACTGTGTATCCAAGCTATCCATGACATAATGATACAACATCCTCCAAATCTGAAAATCATCTAGGTTCACACATCACATTGGGTGAAACCAAGATATCCACACTAAGGAAATTCACCATGCTTTAGGACTCCATAACTGACTATCCAAGTACTCAAATATCATCCATCCTCTCATCTCAAAGCAACCACACAAATGCACAAGTGACCACAAACAAGGTCAGCTAACAAGTTTGTACCAACACTAAATCAAATCTGGTGGATATAGACAGTCCACATCCAAGTTATCCCACTGCAATTAAATGGGCAGCCTACCCACTTGACTGCATAACTTGTAGATCCAATCATTGTAACATGCAAACCCACTATCACATTAGTGACATATACAAATGAGATCAAAGAGAATAATCATGTAGACAACATGACTCAAACACCAGATCAAGAACAAATCTGATTTGCCAATTATGTCCACATCAAGCACCATAATCCAGGAATCCAACAAAGCATCAGCACAAAAATGCTGTGTGACTGATCACATACCATCATCTCTATGCAGAGAAAGAAAAACACCTCCTCTCACCATGCACAAAGAATGTATGCATGTAGAACTACAACCATCTCATCTGGTACCACTCTAAAGGAACAAGAGTCCAAAAAATAGCTCTTTAGTAGATCCACAAAAAAAACCACAAGCTTTTTATTTCAACATGCAAAACTTGTAAAAACACTATGTTTAAGAACACCCATGCACATCCACATCCACTTCTCATTTGGAAGACTCAAAGTCTGAAAAAAATACCAAACAACTGAACCCAGAATAATGGATTATCATAGATGAACATTACCATATATTTTTTAGGAAAATCTATAAACCCCTTGAATCCAATGAACAAGAATCCAAGCCATACATGTATAAACATCCAAGAGGAAAACATAGTACTGGAACTTCAGGCCCACTTGTAGACCAATCCCACAACCACTACTAGTTCATGCATCTGAGAGAGAGAGACTATCTAGAAGCTTCCAGATCATCCAATGATCAACTCCATAGTCTCAATGCATTCCAGGTAAAAGAGACACCTTCAAATACCCATGCATCAAGAGTTATTCTGTTGTCAACCAAGAGCTCCAGATCAATGTCATTTCAACATGACCAACTCTATTTTCTCTGTCTTTACCATCCTTCAAGAAATGTATGTTGTCTCCTGAAAGAATAAATCAAATGCAATACTTCCACTCATCAAAGGATTAATTATCAGTCAATTTCTTCAAAACAAACTTCTTCAAGCTCTGCAAGCTAAGAAATCTTAATAGAAGAAATACCCAGAACCAAAAAACTCTGTGAATCCTCCCATGCAAACAACATGCAATTCACAAAAATGGGCTCTGATACCAATTGAAGGGAAATGAGAGCATCCCAAAAATTCATCTGAGATCAGTATGCACATCCTGTATACAAAAGTTTCTTGTACAACTTCTAATCAGAAAATACAAGTGTATACTACTATGCCATAAAAGAGGAAACAAACATAGTTGATTTCCCACAATTAAAACCTTAAAGGAAAGTGATTTCAATTTACCGATTTAAACAAAATTCAGCAGCATTATGACATACAAATTATTACTCTACAATAATAGAACTAGAAGAATTAGACAAAATAGAGAACACAGATATACATGGGGAAAACCTTTCCAGGTAAAAAACCCCACCCTCCAAACCATCAGGCTAATGTATTATTCAGTAACAAGTTACAATACATTTTCAGCCTTCACATGAAGATTTACATCTTGATCCATTCTAGAGAAAATCCGACAGCATAACCCTATGCAAATAACTTCTCATCTCTCACTCTCACACTCTCCTGCACTATTGCATGCAATACTCCTTTTATAAACATCTTAAGATCCAACAAAATGCCCACAAAAGAGTTGGGCATTTTTCATGGCTCAACCACCAAGAACCATGCACAATGCCACATGTACATGCAATACTAAGAAAAGGGCATCCATCCCTTGAATAGGCAATGACAGCTTGTCATAGAATCTGCCAAAAATAGCGGTCACAAGAGAAGTGTAAGGGAATCTATCATACCAAGCTATTTTTGGTATATTCTCTTACACACACCAACCACTCTTTCTTGGGTGACCAAATAGGCCTCATGTCATAAGATGCTCTTACACCTATCATAGCATATTCCTTAAATAGCTCTTACGCGTCATAGGAATCCGTCATAACCATTTCAGCCATGATCTCCTTCACACACTTCAAGATGCCGACACATGTAAGTGATCAACATGCCAACTAGACATGTACACTCACATTTACATATTATTTGAAAAAATACATTTACAAAATAAATAATAATAAGAATAGGAATTATAGAAGGTTGAGACACCTTATTCCTAACATATTCATCCTCACCAAAAGACCTACACAGAGTCCTATATATCTCCATAGCTTGGGAAGTGAAATATTCCTTTTTAAAAGGTTTCCTAGTAGATGCTATGATTACTGGTACACCCTGTCCAATCTTACCTCCTTTAGATAAATATTCTTTGTCTAATTCTTAAAGGTCAATAGGCATATGATAATCTAACGGTGGCTCAAGACCAAAAACTTTTCAAATTTCCTCAGGGCTTATTGTGATTAGACATTTGCCATCCAACCTTCTCACTACTCTAATTATTGGGTCATAATTTTTAGCAATAACCTATAATAGTTCATAATCCATGAAAACACTAGGGACCACTAGTTTTTCCAAGTCAAAGTTCTAGATGTTCCCATGAGGGGAAAATAATTTCCTTTCTGAGAACCATTTTTTGAAGAGACAAAGCCCTATTTGAGAAGTTTTAGCATCCCTAACCTAGTTTCCCTTATCATACAATCCATCAAAATTTTTAGTCTAGGGTTTAGAGTGGTTAATTTCTTCACTTGAGCATATTCATTTATGGACTTAGGAAACAACTCAAGGAGGTCATCATGTATGTTTCTAGATTAATAGTTAACCTGACTTGATAAAAATTTCTTTGGAGTCATGGTGATTAAAATCATAGAATACTAAAAAGCTTAATATATGATGGACTAAGAAACTTGGTCTTCACCATCCTATAACTACAATTCTATGACACACCATGATTACTGGATATTTCTTTCAATTTTAATCACCAAGAACAAGTTCTCAATAGCTCTAAGCTCTCTGGAAATCCAAAGATTTGTTTGCATGGAGAAGATTTAGTAAAAATTTCTACAATATAATTTGTTCCTAGTTCACTCGAGGAGCCTTCAATCTTCATTAATGAACTCTAAGGAGAATAGTTGGCACCACCTTCTATTATTTTTAAAACACATTGTTGACTGCAATTTTTTTTTGACGATCTAGGGATATGATTGTGGATGATTCATTTTATAACTTGCCAACTCAATAGTCAACCCAATAGAAATTATCCATGCAAGCCTTTCCTTTTACTACTTGCAACTTGACCTGGACCCACTGACACTCATGTACACGCATCATCTTCTTACTATATCATCATGCTTAAGTAGTGAGTAGTTTCCTTATGTGACATAACAATCATCATTGATTCATTATAATCTGATGATGTACATTTCATTTAACATGATTGTGGTGGCTCCCTCTATTTTTCCTTTTGGTTTCCACGGTGCTATCATTAAAAATCAAACAATTTCTCATAACGACTTAGTGCCTACTGTCGATGCAAATTAGATCTTATGGTGAGGAACTTGCAATCATCTTACTTAAGCTATGGTTGGCCCATATGTTCTTTCCTTTGGTTGCTATCTTGCATGGGATAAGAATCAAAAAAATCTTCATAGTAATTTGGCAATAGTCATTGATTCACTCTGATTTAATGGTTCTGACTATTCATTTGCCTTCTTCCTAAGTATGAGTCCACATAACATATGGCAAGACATCAACTTGACAAGTTGGTAGAGTATTAATATTAATTATCTTTATAGCACTTCCTCCCTTTTAGTTCCCACCATGTTTTGTTTTACTAGGAAGGTGCTATATCACTACTAGCCAAAATGATGAACTTCCCAATCACGACATAGTAACTTCTGGGTTATTTGAGAAAATCTGGCACCAAGGGAACACACGTGCTTGCTACTGTTATTTCATTGATTACTCCTAAAATTCCATGAAGATTAAGTGGTGCATTAATGATAAATAAAAAATCCTTATGGTGCTAGAAAAGCATTTGTCTCACTGCCTTTCACTTTAATGGGAAGGCTCTATGTCACTACTAGTCAAAAAAATGAGTTTTCTGGTTGTGACATAACAACCTTCATGAAATTTCAAAAAAAATCACTGTGAAGAAGAAAACAAAAAGTATTTACTCCCTCTCCAATTACTATGTATGACACCTCTAACAACCTCCCATGTTGGCATAGCTTATCAATGATATGCTAAATCCTGGTGCTATAACTTACTTTTGGTTCCACTATCTTTCACTTTTTCAAGGAGGCGTTATGTCACTACTAGTGAAAAATTATCACTTTCTAGTAGTGACATAGTGCCCTTCATTGAAATTAGAAAATTATGACAGTGCTGGTGAAACAACAAAAGTTTACATTAAATGTTAGCTAGGTCCTAGGAGTAACAACAAATTTGGTTGCTATATCACCAAAGATAAAATAATCAGAATCCCTTGATCATGACATAGCAATTACCGTAGATCTTGAAATATCTAATAGTGTGGGCTTTTGTATGAAACATTGATAAAAACCCTAAAAAAGAAGGGTTACCAAAAATTATGACCATTTAAAAATAATCTTTGCACTTAACCAAGTGATGATGATCATATGACATAGAGGGTACCAAAGATACTTAGAATAGGGCTTTTTCTTAGGGTTTAAACAATAATTCTATGACCAAAATCTAATTTGTAGCTTCAAATAAATAACCATAGTGATATATCTTTATGAAGACATAGGAAAAACCATGACCAATAGTGGCTCTGTCTGGGGACAATGAATATGCAAAATTCATATGAGGGCTCAGAATCCCTGGGAGAAGTAGACCACAAACCTAACCATCTCTCTAACCTTGACAACTCTTGAGAGAGAGAAACAATGCCATTAAAATAATATACATGGACTATGCATAGACACAAAGGATATACAAATATATAGAAAACCTAAAAACTACTATTCATTGATTGAATAAGTATTTTAGCAAAAATAACTCTTCAAGAACTATCCATGAACTACCAATTCAAGAATGTTTCTTGATAGATCTTTCAACCAATAAGATTCCTCTCCCCACAAAGCTTTAATTAAATAAGGGCCCAACCATATAGGATCAAATTTTCCATGTCTCCTCTTATCCTCACTCTTGGCATTCCACATGAGGACTAGATCTTTAAGTTCAAATTTCTTACTCATTGTTGTTCTATCATAAAGTATCTTAACTTGTAGTTGAAACTTTTAATTTCTGACAAATGCTTCTTTTTTGTTTTTAGCTAGTCCTACCAATTCATCCATTCTTTCTTGCATTTCATCAGCAATGTCTTCATCATACACTTGGATGTAATTGTACAATCCCATTAAATTGTTCTGTGGCATTCTTGCTTGGATCCCATAGACAATATCAAATGGCGCTACTCCTATATCCTTTTTACAGTCACCCTATCAGCCCATATTGCTAATCCAATGTCCTTTTTATTATTTTCAACAAATTTTTATTAGTGGATTTAACTTGTCCATTTCCTTGTGGATGATATGGACAAGATGTTGATCTTGTAATCCCATACTTAGTACAAAAATTTATGAATTTCTCAGATCTAAAACACATTGCATTATCTATCATAATCCTCTAAGGACAACCAAACCTTGAAATGATGCTAAGTAGCAAAAAATTGTTGACAACTTTTCTAGTTGCATTTCTTGTAGGAATTTCCTCTACCCATTTTGTGAAGTAATAAGTAGCAACCAATATCTATGAATAACCAATAGTAGATTTAGGAGAGATTTCTCATGTAAAATCTATTCCCCATTGTTAGAATGGTGCTTGAACTTTCACTAGTTTTAATGGAGTGTTTCCTAAAAAAATTAACTTTCTTGCAAATCTCTAATAGGCATCACACTTTTTGACCATCATTTGAGCATCCCTAAAAAATGAAGGCCACTAGAATCTAGCTTTCATCACTTTGTGTGTAGTGATCTTAGCCATATAATGTCCTCCATAGACTCTAGAATGTATTTCACTCAATACTTCTTTTTATTTCTCTTGATCAACACATTTTAATAGCACTCATTCAAAATTTCTTCATCATAAGCTGTTCTAGACAATAATATATTTGATGGCTTGTAACTTAGAGCTTTTAAAAAAAAAAATTAGTCAAATGAGATGGGGCTTCCATATGTTGTAAATAATGAATGACATTAGTATACCATTCACAATGGTCTATGTCACATAAGTGTGACCTTAAATCATCTATTACTATATTGATTTGATTAGCATCTAAGTTGGATTGAGCCATTAGCTTAGCTAATCCTTGACCTCTTACCAATTTTGTGATCTAAATTTCAATGTTAAATTCTTGGTTCGTGTTAATCCATCTGCATCTCCTGCATGATACCTTTTGTTGAGAAAAAATGTTCTTGTTAGCTACACTAGGTACACATGTAATAACAATGGCACCTATCAAATAACACCTAAAATCCTTAACAACCTTCACCAAGGAATATTCTTGCTTCTCATTTATCTCATATTTTAGTTCAGTAGGTTGCAATGATTTACTGAAGAAAGAAATAGAATGTTCATATCCTTCCTCATTATTTTGTAACAAGACTACAACTACAATATGGAAAGATGCAAAAGAGAGTATGTGCATTGGTTTTGTGTAATTTGGGGTCCTAAGAACTAGAGCAATCTTTATGGCAGTTTTAATGTCTTGAAATGTTTATGAAGGTTCACCATCCTAGTTTATAATAGCTCCCTTCTTGAGCATTTTTGAAATGGGTCTATTAATCTTAGAAAAATTTGTAACAAACCTCATCAGGAAGTTTACTTGCCCAAAGAAATATTGTACTCCTTTTACATTTCTTGGCTTAGGCACATTGTCAATAGCTGCTACTCTTTTAGGATCTATCTTTACTCCATCCTTTGATACTATGTGTCCCAATATTTTTCCTTTAGTTGCCCCAAATGTACATTTCTTTGGATTTAAAGATACCCCATATCCAAGGCTTTGATAAAGATCTTTTCTAGATGACTGCAACGATCACCAACTTTCTTGGAATATTCTGTATGGTCATCTTGGTATACCACCATAAATTTATCAATATACTCATGGAATGCTACATCCATAGCTCTTTGAAAAGTGGCACCTACATTGATTAAACCAAATGACATCCTCACATATACATAGGTTCCCCATGGAGTTGTAAAATCTTGTTAAAATTGTTCACTCTCCTTCACAAGCATTTGATTGTATCTTGAAAACCCATCCATCATGGACATTAGCTCAGAACTAGTTACTTGTTTCAACATAGCTTCCATATTTGGTAGTCCATAATTATCCTTCAAGGATGCAATATTCAAATTTCTAAAGTCTACACATAATCTTATGTCTCCATTCTTCTTTCGGATAGGAACCAAATTTGAAACCTAGGTGGAATGTCTAAAAGGCTTAATTATCCCTCCATCCCTTACTTCATCAACTCCTCTTGCATTTTGGGGGCTAGAGTGGGATTTACTAGTCTTTGTTTCTATCTAGAAGGTTTTACATTATCTTTTAGTGGTATGACATGTTGGAAAAAATCTTCCCCATAAGCCTTAAGGTCTCATATGTCCATGTAAAAACATGTCTATACTTCCTCAACAAATCAATTAGTTGTTTTCTAATTTAAATAAGAAATTTTTGGCCAATATAAACCTTCTTGGGAGCCTTAGTAGTACCAAGATTTAATTCTTCTAATTCTTGAGGCTTAGGGTCCCTAGTTCCAGGTTTTACTCTATCTTGATTATGAAAAATATTCTCCAAAACCACTAACCCCTTAGGTACCTTGTTGGTTTTCAACTGCATAATCTCCTAGCCAAAAATAGTTTCCTTACCATCAATGGTTTCAATTAAATTACTAAAATCCATTTCTTGACAATGGTATTTGTCCTTACTTGACATGAATTTTAAAATATCCTTGTCATCTTCAAAAACTTAACAATTTTTAATATTTTCAAGTATTGAAGGTCTATTTTGAACTTCCATTTGTGAGATTCCAACAAATGACATTTCCTTAGGCTTGATTGCTACATTTTCTAGTAAATCTATAGTGCCTACCCTCATTCACATCTTTCTTGGACATATTACTATTATTATCATCAGACTATGATAGACTAGTTTTATGTTGATGGATTAGTGGTATTGTTTTGACACTATCAGAAATTATGTTATGGATTCAGTGGTTATATGATGAGATCATTTAGACTTTAGATTTCATGCATACATGATGAACATTATACTGTTTTCAATTATTATTGATGATTAGATGGATGGTTTATTATCTTATGGGTTTTATTATGGATACTTACCCCATACTTGCATGTGTATGGTGTGCGTGTTTTCTTATTGTATGGCGTTTCTGATGTGGTTAAGGAAGGGAGTTGTAGTCACCTGCTTAATAAGGATCTACACGATGCACCACTTCCTACCATTGTCTGTTTAGCTTAGCATTATATATATTGTATGTACATGCATGGTTTTCCTGCAGGTTGCAGGTATCGGGTATTGACTTCTCTGAATTGCCAGGATGAGCGTACCCTATTATACTATCTCAATGATAAGAGAAGGGAGATAAATTTTCAAGTCCAAATCCCAAACCTTTAAAGCAGGTATCGGGTATCGACTTCTCTGAATTGCCAGGATGAGCGTACCCTATTATACTATCTAAATGATAAGAGGAGGGAGATAAATTTTCAAGTCCAAATCCCAAGTCTGAATGTGCTAGATGACATGATTCGTGATTTTTAACCCTTTAGACTGATTTTTGAGTGATTTTCTCTATGATGGGTTTTCATATTTTATCTCGGAGGTCTATGGTGAATTTTCTATTAATTAAGTCGTAATATATAGATTTAATTAATAAATTAATTATTTGAGAAAATTAATATAAAATATCATGTTATTTGATATTTTGATTTGTAATTAATTAAATGGGAATTAATTGAGGAAAATGAATTAAATAAAAGAAAATTAGAAAATTAAAATTAATAATAAAAAAATAATATAATAATAAAGTAATAAATAAATAATAATAATAAAATTTATAAAGTTAAAATGAAAGTTATAAATATTTAAATAAAAATTATATAAAAAGTGAATTGGAGTTATAAGCTTGCATGGGAATTAACGCACTTCTCTATTTCTCAAGTGTCAACAACACGGGGGTTAGTGCATCAATTAAGCACATGGTGTCTACAACCCTAAGGCTCGTCTTAAAGGTTGGAAAAGACCCATGCTTAGTTGGTGACACCTTCCAGCTATTTCTAGAAGCATTCTAGATGTTTCCTGAAAGCTCTTTATATT
The DNA here is from genome assembly GCA_028749045.1 of Cupressus sempervirens. NCBI lineage: Eukaryota > Viridiplantae > Streptophyta > Pinopsida > Cupressales > Cupressaceae > Cupressus > Cupressus sempervirens. Next base: position 114,240,514 of record CM053793.1, read on the forward strand.
CAGGCATTCATAGAAGCTTAGACATAGAATTTGGAGTGCAATTGGAGCATTGGAGGACTCGAGAATTCTGAAGGAGGAAGGGACTTGCTCTGCAAATTTTCTGAGGAAAGAGTGATTTAGCATTAGAATCCGGGTAGATTCTTGTGATTTTACTTATGCTATTTTCGCATCATGCATTCCCTGTCTTCTTCGTGTCTTCCATATGTCTTCTGAGAAGTTTCCTATTTATATGCATTCTCAATGTGGGTAGATTAATTTAATTTGGAGAATCTTATATGCATTCTATAATGCAAATATCTTATTCTTAATTGTAGATATAATATTTGTGGAAAAACAAAAGAAAAAAAAACATACATGGTTATACATTTAGATCTGCATACATATACATATATATAAATATATATTTATATATATGCATATGTATACATTTATTATGAATCTATTATAAAATTTGAATATATGTACACACACACACACACACACACACACCTATGTATATTTATATATAAAGCATCGAATTGAGAGATTAATAAAATTGCATTGGAAAATTTATTATTTTGTATCGCAATTCATATTGCATGGAACAAAGTTTATATATGCCGTGGGCACGTTTCGTACCTCGTACCGGCGGATGGCAAAGACCTACCATCGCAAGTCTGCGATGATAGGGGTACTACATACCCGTTGTCGGTGCAATGCCTGCAATCGCAAGTACTGCGTACCACAACAAGAGTTGGGGGGGGGGGGGGGGGGTTTAATAGAAGTTAATGATATGAAAAAAAAATAATAACGTTTATGTTAAAACATTTATGGTGTCAGTCGAAATTGTTAATTCGATTTTATGAAAATGTATTTACATATGTATGTATGTATATATATATTTAAATATATATATATGTATATATATATTTAAATATATATATATATATACATATATATACATATATATATATATACATATATATATACATATATATATATATATATATATATATATATATATACATATATATATATATGTATATATGTAATATGTAAATATGTTAATTATAAATTTAAGTTATTATTTGATCAATGACTTATATTGATGGGTATTTTCATAAAGGTGACTCTTTAATAATTTTCAACTATTTAATAATTTAATTGTTTTACATTATTAAATAAGGAATTGATAGTTTGGTGGTGATGTATCAAACAAATGTTATTAATTGGAAAATGGATTTATTTAGTTCTAATAAGGAAAACTTTTATTTATCCAAAACAATATATGTGTTCATTCTTCATACTTGGAAACTTAAACTAAGATCTCTACATTCAAGTTGTAAAACCAAAACATGTGTCTACATTGTTTATTCTTTATGCTATTATTTTGGGTTTTGGGTTGACTAGTGTTGACCAGTATAGGACATTTACCAGAGGCTTGGGGGTTATGTGATTGTGGTGGCATGATGATGTTTTAATCTCAATCTTTATAAACCCAACCATGGTTATGTGATGGAATGCTCTATGTATTGGTTGTGATTACTGATTGTTATAGTTGAGATTCTTAGGTATGAGACACTTGACTTAACCATTATTTTGGTCATTGATAAGTTATCCTTGGTTATTTTTCTAGTCACCATGATGTGACTGTTATGTGGATTTATTTTGATGATGTCATGATGTGACATGTTTGACTCAACCATTTTTGGAGTCTTCGATCAGTATGATTCACACACACACACACACACACACACACACACACACACACACACACACACACACACACACACATATATTTTTTGGTTATTGAGAACCATTGGATATTTGATTATTAGTGATACTTCAGTTGCTAATAGAGAGTTGTTGTGTTCATGATTTTCTATGGATGTTAGCTCATGGATATTTGATGCTTTTATGCATATTTGATGATTTTATGGATTATCTTTTGTGATTTGGAGATTTATGAGTCCATGAGCATTAGGGTAGGATATCTGCATGTAGTGACGGGAAGTGGTTTGCAATGGGGGTCGGGGCCCTAAGAGGCTACTAGGGTAACTCATTGTAAGTTGGATTAATAAGTGATAACATTCACACCTAATACTAACTGAATGAACCTAAAAAGATAAGTGTTTTTTTCTCGCCCATGCCTTGAGTGCTTGTATAGGCTAGGATGGGAGTAGTGAGATGCATGGTTGCGACCTTGTATTCCATAGTATGCCTCATCAGTATGAAAGGATACTAGTGGCCACATGAAATCAGTATGGACCCGTGGAGTTTAGCTAACTGCTAGGGTAACTTGTACGTGATAATTGTGATGACACTTTATTGCTTGCATAGTAGGTTTCTACATGGCATTGTGTGCCTCTGGGATTAGATGTCAAATTTTGTGTTTGGAACCTTTGAGTTAGTATACTTTTAGGATTCTTGGACTTATAGAGATGTGCTATGTGATTTTGATAGCCTATTTGGGACTTGAGATTATCTCCTTAGCATGGTGGGAGTGGACCACTTAGGTACCACATGGTCGGGTGGTAGTGTATTTTCCACTCTTATCATTTTGAGATTTATTGAGACATTGTGGTTGATGCATCCTTCATGATGGTGGATATGTATCCTTTTTCATTTATGATTAGCATATGTTAGATGATGTTATCTTATGCTTTTATTCGCATGTTAGATTACTTCTACATATGATGTTGTATTTATTAGGAGTGACATTCCTACTATGTAAGACCGATGATCTCTTTGGTGATTTGGAATGTTACAGACGGAGGGATGGCTAGGATCCACGATGGCCTAATGATGCTATTGACGGTTGGGAGGAACCATGCACTTAGTTTATTATGTTTGATCTTTATGATGGATGTATATGTTCTCTATGATGTTGTATCATGTGATTATCTCTACTTTGATGTATCATGGATTAGAATAGGATGATGTACCTTATTCTATGTATGTATATTTTTGAGCTTATCATACCCTGTGACATGTACAGTGGATGATTGAGTATTTGAAATGTAATGTATAAACATTGGACTTATCATTTCATGAGGATGTTGTACTAGATGGATTCATGTATGTAATTCAACGTTAAGGGATCTTAAAGAATGTAATCTGTTATTTATGTTGTGTTTACTTTCAGATGGACATTGCTATTGCTTCCGTTATTGTGCATTAGTTATATGTGGTATTTACTTTCATGAAAAAAAAAAAAAATGCTACCAAACTTAGTGAAATTCTAGGTTAATTCTTTGGATCCTTTGGCGGGGCATTACAAAATCTGCCATTTTATTCTAACTTTTGTTGCTCCATGAAATACCAAATGCATCAAAAAACTCTATCTCATCCTAAACAACATTTGTATATTGTTTCAACCTTTATTTTTGAAGCATAAGTTTCCTTTATCTATGAAATGACTAGTTCAGAATCAACTATGACATGCAACTTTTTGATTCCATGATGGGTGGCAACTTTCAATCCTAACAATAGGGCTTCATACTCTACTATATTGTTGGTACAATTTTTTTATAAAGTAAATGAATATTTGAAGGTATTCTTCTCAAGAGAAACAAAAACTACTCCTACCCCTGAACCTTCTTTGGAACTAGCCCCATCAAAGTACTTAGTCCACAAAACTGGTGAATCCATACAACATTCCACTTCATGTTCAATCACAAAAGATAATTTTTCTACTTCTTGAATGATCAATTTTTCCCTAAAATCATTTACTCCAATGTCCAAAAAGCAAGTTAAATCCTTATCAATGCCTTCTCCTAGAATTTTATTGACCCTTGGCTCTCTATCTACCCTAAATACCTTATCACCTATATGGAAAGTTGCATAAGATAAGTCACATTATAGACTACCTCCCATGGAAGAACTTCACTTTCTAGAGAGAAACATCCCATAATGTGGGGGGTTGTCAACCATAAGGACTGACATGGTCAATTCTACTTCAGGGTATGCAACTAACTTGAATGGTAGTACACTAATAGTACCTATAATAGGGACTTGTCTAGCATACATACCTCTACATCTACCTTGTTTAGTATCTACCTTTAGACCTAAAGCTTTCATGACTTTAAAAGGCATGGTGGTGTTAGATTCTCCTAAATCTATAATGTAGTTCTTTTGGGTTTTTCCTTTTATGATCAAACTGAGAAAAAATGGGTCAATATCTCCTATGTAGGCTACTGATCAATCATCCAAAAAAATTTGTGGGATTTGAGATATAATACCATTATCTCTACCACTACTAGGGTTTGTTGAATGGTACTTGATTCAACCATATTACTATTATTTCCTATCCCACCAACCATGATAAGGCCTTACTCTTCTACTCCTCAATTCTAAATAATTTAGACAAAGGTACATTGACAGTAATTTGTGACAACATAGATATCATATGAATAGGTTCAGACATAGTGGGCTTCACAAGCATACTTGGAATGGAATTCCTTTGAATAGTAGGTACTACAATCTACTTGGCTAAATCAGATTTTGAATTTTTTTCTTCCACTACTATTCTAGGGGTATTACTTGTTTGAAATTGCAATTTATTTTTGGGATCCCAATTCCTGATTTTACTATCTTTGGCCTTTGCTATCTCAATATGAGTTTTCTTGCTCTCATCCTTCATCTTGTGTGTAATATCCTTGATGAATATACTAGAATATTTTCCATCATCATTTGCAATTGTCCTATTCCTCAAGTTATAGTTACTATGCACTTGAGAAATTATCATTCTCAAGTTTATATTATCAACATTTTAGGATACATTATATACCTTCTCTTTATCATAATTTTCATTAGCTGGTAAGAAATTATTTTATTAGTAACATTATCCTCATGTTCCTATAAATCATAATCTACACAATCATCAAACACACCAACCATATTACAGCTCACATCATCATGACTCTTTTCTTCTTCTTCTTCTTCTTCATGTTGTGTACTTTGATCTAAAGAAAATGACTAAGAAACTTCACAATAATCTATAAAGTAGGGTGATTGACATATGATGCACAATGGTACATCATCATTCATATTAATAGAGCTTCTCTTTAGAGGATTTTGTGTACCTTTATCCTTCATGTTTTAGGTTTGGTTAGGAATAGATTTTCCATCCTTCCATTGCATAGTGTAGGGGTAATTCTGCATTCTTGGTTGTCTATTGAAATGGTTATTATTTGATGAGGCCTTCTCACCAATATTTGGTTTGTTTGAACTGAAATTTGATGGATTAATCTTCTTTAATAAGTTGAGAACTTAACCTATTGTGGGTTCTTTGGGCTTCTTCCCTACTAGAACTTTATCATTTTTCTTTCTTGTTATTCTTGGGATTGAACAACTTTGGGTCATCCCTTCTTCCTAACTTATAGGATTATTTTCTATTATTTTAAATACTTACTACAATTCTAAAAGCATACTCAAAGTCTTGGGCTCCTTATCCCTCAACTGATAAGCCATCTTGCTATCAAAAGCATTAAAATATGTTGTAAGACAAACATCCCCATTCAATCTCATAACCTGAAACAATTTATACATTCCCTTTTGAAAGCTTACATTGAAATCAAATGTAGATTCATTAGGGTTTTTCTTGATGAAATCATTCAACATAAATCTAGCATTAGTATTATCTCCATTTTGTTCTTTACAAAAAAATTCCATATCACTCCAATAACTGATATAGTCATTTGGTAATCTTCTAAACCAATCCCTAGCATCCTCAATCAATGAATGTACAAACAATTTCATCACCACATCTTCATGCTCAACTTGAAAGTCATTCAACATGTCTACAAAGACTCTCAAGTGTTCCACTCTAGTGACAACATTGTTTCCAAAGAATTTAACAACTTTATCTCTTAGATCAAAATTTATGGGTTGAGGGAAACCAAGAATCCATACAAATGATATTTGTCTAAATTTTTCCATATATATAGGGTTCTTCTAAAAACTAGTAGCATTTGATGTTCTTTCTATATTGGCCTAATTTTGAGCAATATTGGCTTGAGATTGTTGTATTTGGATAGTAGGGATCAAGATACTGGTAGTGGATGATGACATAAGGGCAGACTGGGACTTTGTCTGACTAGATATTATTGGTCCACCAATAAGCATAGAAGTTGCAGTTTGAGTGGACAAGTTGGGCCATGAAGCTAAAGCTTAATTAGACTTGATAAATTGAATCTTTCTCCTAGTTTCTACTGCTTTAGCTTCATTCTCAACCTTCTCAAGTTCTTTTGCTAGATCCTCTTTCCCTTTTCTATCCTTTTCAAGATCAAGGCCCAATTTAGACATGGGAGGATTTACAGATTCGATTAATGTAGCTTGGGGTTCATTTATTTGGATTCCTATAGCTTTTCCCTTTCCTTTATCTATGGGTTTCATAGTTGGTTCTAAAGGATTTTCTTGAACAGGCTTGTAGGCTTGGATTTGAGAAATGATAGGTTCTTATCTTTGGCTCATGAGTTTTTCTTATTCTAGAAATTTAGACCTTAAACTATCTATATCCCCAAACACATCAGCATGAAGGACTAAGGTCCTTTCTTCCAACTTCTTGTTTCATTCCTTCAAAGTAGCCATCCTTCTAGGTAGGTTATCTTGTTCAATATAATAGCATTCACAGTGGCTCACTCTCTTTCCTTCTCCAAACGGATATGTTTGGCCTCCTCTTCTGTGACCCATTTCTTCAAAACTTCTATTTATAAACATACTTCCTTAGGGTCTACAAAAGTTTCCTCTAAATCAGTAGGGTCATCAATATCTATAAGATTAGGTTCCATATATGGAACTATTCTAGGATCTTTCATGACATTCCCATATCCTAGCCTATGGTTCATATCTAATCTATGAAATGTATCTCCTAGGGAGGAAACATTCCTATCATGATAAACTTGGTCTTCTTGCAGTGGAGTACTAAATATCCCCCCCAAAAGCCTTGTAGTTTCTAACTCAAAACTTAATGAAGAAGACTCCTTTCCTACCACTAGTTGGCATTGAGGATTTATTGATGTATTACTTCTAGTTTCTAGGTGGGATATAGATCTACCTTCTTTTTGCCTTGATTCTTTCTACCACCTTGGGGAAAATTATTATATAAGGGTACATAAGGATTGGCCCATGTATAAGCTCTTGTATTCTTCCTTTTATTAGTCATTAAAGAGAATTTCTTGTTAAATAAGCAGTAGCTTCAAAACCTTGAATGAGTTGCCACCCTATTTTAGGGAAAATATGACAGTAAGATAGTTTTTGACTTCAAAGGAAAAAGAACAAGAATATACCAAATAACTTTATAACATAAGGGACCAATCACAAAAAATACATGACTACAACTCTTGCTTGATAGATAACAAACTTCATAAGGCTATATACATTATTATAAGTTTGTGGTACTTGTGGCCTTTTGTCTTTTGTTCAAATTCTCAAGCTTTGTCATTAAAAAATCACCACCACTACGAGCAATGCTAAAATGCTTAGACATACCCATATACACCTTGATTAAAGAAATTGTATTATGTTTCATACACACATGCATGTTAAGAAACTCCCTAGTAGACTCACCATTTTGTTGGTGTTTTTCAACTATTAAGTAGCAAAATACACAATACCAAGATAATGAAAGCACAAATAATCCAAGGATCAACTACTTCCTATAAACAATTGAATGCCTTTCTTATATGGACCCAACTACAATGAAATCAAGATAGATTTCCTACTCTTTAGGCTTCACAAAACCAAGGTGGGTATACGTAAGGGATGGTTCAAAGAAATGAATACAAATGAGAAATAATCTCTTAGTTTCATTCTATTTCTCATCTCCTATTTTTGACATATATATACTTTTCTCATTCCATGAAACTTTAAGATAATAAACATCCCTTATAAACAGATTTGGTCATAATTCCTCTTAGATTTACAAGTATTTCTAGAAATAGTAGCTAACCAAGGCTTAGAGATTAAGTGTAAACAAGTGCTAACCAACATTGGTAATTCTTTTGAATAGTAAAGTAATATTGATTTTTAATTTGAGTTTGATGCTTGCCTATGATTTCCTCAAATACAAATTAAATTTAATAGATCAATGCCTCAACCATTGGAATTTAGAGTCCATTCAATTCTTGGATCCGATTGATTGCTTTATAATCAACATTATTAACAATTCTTAGTAAAACTCGTACATACAGACATCTTTCCTATTACCACAGAGACTCTATCAATACCAATAAAGTGTTTATTTATTTCACTAAACTACTAGCAATGGTGAATTGATATACAATTTGATTGAATTACATTCAACTAGACAAGCTTTGCTTATACAAGTTCAAAATAAACAGGTAAAAGAAATGGAGACAAGATTCAACCATAAAAGATGTGGTGATAGTTAATCTTTGTATTAGTTTCATTTTGAAAATAATTTTATACAATTGAACAAGACTTAGAATGAGTCAAGACAAAACATTTAAATCTTGTCAAATTGATGTATTCTCATAAACCTATAGAGAAAATATATCACAAAGTATTCATCAAAAAAGTTGGACCAAATAGACTTAGTAAAGACTTAGAAAGACACTAATTCAGACCCTTTCTCTAGCCCTAGAATCTCACTTATAAAGGGTGAGATGCAACAAGTTTCATGCTTAGAAAAAATAATAGCTATTCTCCAAGACAAAAGATATTTACATTCTACTATCATAAAAGGAAAAATTGTGTGTAACAAAAAAACCTTTCATCATAATATTCCTTTTGATAGGACTTGCTTCTGTTACATTTTTAGATGCTACAAATTCCATTATTGGCCTTTTTCTATTTTGAATCCTCCATATGTGTACCTATTAGGTTCGCCAATATGTGTTAGGCTCTAATTCCTACAAATTTACCTCTACTCTGGCATTTCCACTTGCATCATCATGTACCATCAAGGTGATAGTTATACCTAGTTTTATTTCTACCACATCATCCATTTGGCCCATAGTACTTTCTATTTGAGATGGTTTCCCTTCTTTGTCTTCTTCTTTCCTCTGATCTATCAAAGGTGCATCAATGATCTATATTTCATCTTGATCCATCTTATCATCATTACTTTACACTTCTTCCCACTACTCATCAGAAGCAATATCTATCATCCACTTGTCAAAAATTGTGTCATCTAGCTAGTTAAACTATAGAATATCATTTTGTTTCTTGATCACATACTTAGTCTCTTTATCAATATTAACAAAGTCTTGCTTTAAAGAATTAATGAATAATTGGACCTTCACCATTTCTTCTATTGTGGTTGCCCAACATGCATGTACTATTTTATTAATGACTTTATTCATTCTCAAACAAAATAAACCATCTAATTCTTTGGCCAATTCATCTTTATTCTTCAATTTATTCTTCTTATCGAATGCAAGTGGGAATAAATCAAATTTCTTACTTTTGTATTTATCTAAGTAGCTAATAATTGTTCTTTGTAGCTCAACTCTTTTATCATCAAATTCTAGAAGATCATTAGCAACATCATAAGTTATTTCAATGTGGTCATTTGAAGATCTTATAACAGAATAACACAACAATGTAACCTCTTTTCTTCTCTTGCTCCACTTATTGACAATGGGCTTCAAAGTCTCAACACTTGCTTTTATTTCCTACCATATGTTTATTACCTTTGACAATTGATCATAGAATAATGGTCATTCAATTTTTTCAACCAAATACATGAGAGCCTTTCTTAGTTTATCTTCATATTGCACATTCAACTCTACATGTAATGCTCACATTATACTTTTCTCTTCTTCAAATCTTTAGTTGTATAATACTGTGGCCTTTGTGGTGTAATAGGAATCTTAGTAAGGGGAGTTGATTTAAAAGGCTCTAGTGGTGGGTGAGAGTATGTGATCTTTGGTCTAGAAGACTATCCCCTCATTTTATTTTCAAGTTTAATTATTTTTTGAACTTCTTTATTGTAAGCCTCCAAGACTTTTTCATACTTAGCCTATAACTCCAACCTTTCCTTCTCATCTCTTTCTGTAGTGGCCAAATCTAGGTGAGATGTACCAATATTCAAATGTGTAGCCTCCACATGGGTTGTATCTTCCACTCTCTTTACAATTATATTTCCCATTAATCTAGTGTCATTTGACTATGAGGAAATAGTCCTAGAACCTTTCCAAAGTGACCAAATGACTAAGGCAACCTAGTCTTCACTGAAGGTGGCACCTTTTATTTCTTTCTTATTTTGGTCCTGCATGTTTACTTAATTAGAAACAAAATTAAAAACTAGAAAATTTTCTATATCCCATTTGGGTAGCAGTAGCTTTTACCATTTGTCTTCCCTCTTCAGGGGTTATATTTTGGAAATCTTGCATCTTTTCTTCTTTTATTTGATTTTGTGTGGTTGCCTCCTCCATTTTTGGATGCTCTATCCTTAACTTATTACACCTTTTCTCATATTTTTCCATATTTTCTCTCCATGAAAATTGGTAGAAGGCTCTTGTTCTGACAAATCTGTCATCAGACAAAAATTCATGACTAGCCTATTGAATTACAAGATCTAGCTCTTTACCTCTATAATTTGCTATTGTCAAATCAAGGCTTGACATTGGGGGTTCTTGAGAATTTCCCTCTTCTATCTCTACCTAGGTAATAAATACTCCCCGTTGGGACCCCATCTGTTCAAATTTCTCTCCAGTGAGCTACTCCTCTCCAATCTACAAAGGGGATTTGGTAAGCAAATATTCCTCAATGTGAGGACTTTTTCTTTCATTATTTTTTTCCTCTTGGGTGAGGGCTCACCAGATCCATCTTTCAAGACAACACTAGTCAATTCTATTATTTTCTTTCCTATTTCCATAGAGTTCTTCTTATTTTGGATCACATTGTAACCTGATCTTTTTTGGACAATTAATTGTCCTGCTCCAACATTGGGAGTGAATGCTAGCCTTCTCATAACCTCCCTAGCTTTATTAGGATAGGTATTAATGAAGAATTGTTTCTTCTCATTCATTATTTCCATTATCTTAGGAAAATTTATCATGATTTTATTTATTTTATTTGCCTTTGTTTTTGTATTATCCAAAGGCTCATAATCCTTGTTAAAATAATGAATAAATTCCAAAACTCTTGAAAAAAACCCTCCACTTCTCCTTTTTTGTCTCTTGCTCTTGCAAAGAGAACTCATTCCTTATTATATCCTTGGGGTAATAAGGCTCATATTTTATGGAACCAAGTTTAGCTTTGAACCCAAAAACCAAATCATAGAATCTCTTAGTATCACAAAAATGGGGATGAGATATAGCCATCTTATTCTAGTCTAGTAGTTTGTATAAAGACAAGCAACCACCCTTTGTGATTACAAAATGGTGTACTACAATACAAGTTGGGAAAATTGAGCCTCGTTGTCTTCTTACCAAATAGTTTTCCTCCAATCCTCCTAGCATCCACAATATGTCAGCTATCCCCACTTTTAGAAGCACCTAGTAGGGCAATACATGAGGAGTTCTTCTAAAACCATAAACTCTAAACATAATTGAAATAGAGTATGGTATAATATCTCCCTAGTTATGATACTATAAGACTAGTAAGATTATCCAAGGGCTTGATAAAATGTACCAGTGCCCTAGGAACTATAGGATTGTCACTTAATAAGAGACACTTTAACCTTGAGGCAAAGTACCAATAAAACCTAACAAAACTAACATTCTCTACATCCCAAGTCATATTTGTACTCCATAGTTAGACTAGCTAAGCTTCTCCCTCCTATTCTCTATCTAATACCATTTCCTTGCCAAAATATGTCACACCTTTAATGTAGTGCCTACCCTCGTTTACATCTTTTCTAGACATATTGTTGTTATTATTATCAGACTATGTTAGACTAGTTTTATGTTGATGGATTAGTGGTATTGTTTTCATATTATCAGACATTATGTTATGGATTCAGTGGTCAATGATGAGATCATTTAGACTTTACATTTCATGTATGCATGATGATCATTAATCTTCTTTGTTTTCAGTTGATGTTGATGATTAGTTAGATGGCTTATTATCTCACGTGTTTTATTATGGATACTTACCCCATACTTGCATGTGTATGGTGTGTGTGTTTTCATATTGTATGGCATTTCTGATGTGGTTAAGGATGGGAGTCGTAGTCACCTACTTAGTCAGGATCTACGTGATGTACCACTTCCTGCCATTGTCTGTTTAGCTTAGCATTATATATATTGTATGTACATGCATGGTTTTTCTGTAGGTTATAGGTACCGGGTATCAACTTCCCTGAATTGCCAAGATGAGCATACCCTATTATACTATCCCAATGATAAGAGAAGGGAGATAAATTCTCAAGTCCAAATCCCAAACCCTTAAACCATTTTTCCTAGTGAGATAGGACAAGTATCTAGATATTTTACCTACTGAATGTGTTGGATGACATAATTCATGATTTTTAACCCTTTAGACTAATTTTGTGTGAATTGCTCTATGATGGTTTTTCATATTTTATCTTGGAGGTCTATGGTGAATTTTCTATTAATTAAGTCTTAATAAATAGATTTAATTAATTAATTAAATATTTGAGAAGATTAATATAAAAATATAATAATCTTTGATATTTTGATTATAATTAATTAAATGAGAATTAATTGAGGAAAAAGGTTTAAATAAAAGAAAATTAGAAATTAAAATTAATAATTATAATAAAATAATAATAAAGTAATAAATAAATAATAATAATAATAAAAGTTATAAAAATTAAAATGAAAGTTATAAATATTTAAATAGAAATTATATAAAAAGTAAACTGGAGTTATAAGCTTGCATGGGAGTTAACACACTTTTTTATTTCTCATATGTCAACAACACAGGGGTTGGTGCATCAATTAAGCACATGGTGTCTACAACCCTATGGCTCATCTAGAAGGTTGGAAAAGACCCATGCTTAGTTGGTGACACCTTCTAGCTGTTTCTAGAAGCATTCTAGATGTTTCCTAAGAGCTCTTTATATTCAAGCATTCCTAGAAGCTTAGACATAGCATTTGGAGAGCAATTGGAGCATTGGAGGACTTGAGAACTCTGAAAAAGGGAGCTTTCTCTACGGGTTTTCTGAGGAAGAGCGAATTAGCATCAAAATCCAAGTAGATTCTTGTGATTTTACTTATGGTATTTCCGCATCTTGCATTCCTTGTCTTCTTCGTGTCTTCCATATGTCTTCTGAGGATTTTTCCTATTTTTATTGTATGCATTCTCAATATGGGTAGTTAATTTATTTGAGAATTTAATATGCATAGATCTGAAAAAAAAAATGGGGCTAGGGTTTAGATTCATAGGCAAACCCATTAGATCAATTATTGAAAAAATTTTGAGATCAAAGGTTTATAGGAAAATTTTGAGGATTGGAATTTTTATATATATATATATATCTTGTGTATATATATGTTTATATTTTTAATTTGCATACACATATACATATATGTATATATATATGCAATTATATATATATATATATGTATGTATACATGTTTATATGTTGTAATGTTTTTAATTCTGCATGTATATATATATATATACATACACACACAAACATATATATATATATAACTTCATATATATATATATATATATATATATATATATATATATATACATACATATGTATATATAATATATATTTATTAAAAAATCAAATATTATACCATTAATCGAAAATGTTTTTGAAAAACATTAAACTTTATTAAGAACCAAATTGCATACACGAATGGAAAATCACATAAGCAATTTTAAAGAAAGTAATATGCATAAGTGGGGGGGGGAGGGGGGGGGCGGGGGGGGACGAGACCTACGCCCCTATGCCACTACGGTCACAGTGTATCGACCATCGCAAGTACTACGACGATAGGGGTACACAATACCCATTGATGTCGTAGGCCCTGTGATCGCAAGGTCCTATGTACCGCTGGCAATTTATATTGTTTTGGGTTTTGGGTTGAGTAGTGTTGACTAGTTATAGGACGTCTACCAGAGGCTTGGGGGTTATGTGATTGTGATGTCATGATGATGTTTTAATCTTGATCTTTATAAACCCAACCATGGTTATGTGATGGAATGCTCTATGTATTGGTTGTAATTACTGATTGTTATAGTTGAGATTCTTATGTATGGGACACTTGACTTAACCATTTTTGGTCATCGATCAGTTATCTTTGGTTATTTTCTAGTCGCCATGATGGGACTGTAATGTGGATTTATTCTTGATGATGTCATATTGTGACATACTTGACTCAACCATTTTTGGAGTCTTTGATCAGTATGATTGAGATATATTTTGGTAATTGAGAACCATTGGATACTTTTGATTATCAGTGATACTTCAGTTGCCAATTGAGAGCTGTTGTGGTCATGATTTTCTATGGATGCTTGCTCATGGAGATTTGATGCTTTTATGCATATTTTATGATTTTATTATGGATTATCTTTTTTGATTTTGAGATTTATGATTCCATGAGCTTAAGGTAGGATATCTGTATGTAGTGTCAGGAAGTGGCTTGCAATGGGGGTCGGGGCCCTAAGAGGCTGCCATGGTAACTCATTGTAAGTTGGATTAATAAGTGATAACATTCACACCTAATATTAATTGAATGAACCTAAAAAGATAAGTGTTTTGGTTCTCGGCCATGCCTTGAGTGCTTGTACAGGCTAGGATGGGAGTAGTGAGAATGCATGGTTGCGACCTTGCATTCCATAGTATGCCTCGTCAGTGTGAGAGGATACTAGTGGCTGCATGAGATCAGTATGGACCCATGGAGTTTAGCTAACTGCCAGGGTAACTTGTACGTGATAAATGCAATGACACTTTCTCACTTGCAGAGTAGGTTTCCTACATGTCATTGTGTGCCTCTAGGGATTAGATGTCAATTTTGTGTTTGGAACCTTTGAGTTAGTATACTTTTAGGATTCCTGGACTTGTAAATATTTATGTTATGTGTTTTGGATAGCCTATTTGGGACTTGAAATTATCTCCTCAGCACGGTGGGAGTGGACCACTTAGGTACCATGCGGTCAGGTGGTAGTGTATTTTCACTCTTATCATTTAAGATTCATTGAGACATTGTGACTGATGAGTCCTTTGTGATGGTGGATATGTATCCTTTCATTGATGATTAGCATATGTTAGATGATGTTATCTTATGCTTATATTTGCATGTTAGATTACTTTCTGCATATGATATAGTATATGTTAGGAGTGACATTCCTACTATGTTAATACTAATGATCTCTTCAGTGATTTGGGAATGTTACACATGGAGGGATGGCTAGGATCCATGATGGTCTAATGATGCTATTAACAGTTGGGAGGAACCGTGCACTTAGTTTATTATGTTTGATCTTCTATGAGGATGTGTCATGTATATCATGTGATTATCTTTACTTTGATGTATCATGGATTGAAATAGGATGATGTACCATTATTCTACATATGTATATTCTTTTGAGCTTTTCATACCCTGTGACATGTATAGTGGATGATTGAGCATTTGAAAATGTAATGTATAAACATTGGACTTATCATTATTATTCCATGTCGATGTTGTACTAGATGGATTCATGTATGTTAAGTGTTTTAGATGTAATTCAGCATTAAGGGATGTTTAAATAATGTAATTTGTTATGTATGTTATGTTTACTTTCAGATGGATTTTGCTATTGCTTCCGTTATTGTGCATAAGTTATATGTCGTATTTACTTTCATGTTAGAAAAAAAAAAAATGCTACCAAACTTAGTGAAATTCTAGGTTAATTCTTTGGATCCCTTGGTGGGGCATTACATTTAAACAAGAACATGTGCATCAACAATGAGTAGTGACCAAAAGTTTTTTCTACCTTGCCCTTGGCAATTCCAACCAAGCTTGTATGGATTTCTTCTACTAAATATGAGGCCAGATAAAAAATAATATCAAAATCGAAAGAAGAAATTTGAGCTAGCATATACATAAAATTTGTTGGCATGATATTTTGTTCATCCTCACTAAAAACCCTACACAAATTCCTATATATCTCCACAACATGAGAAGTGAAATATTCCTTTTTAAAAGGTTCCCCTATAGATGTTGTGATTATAGGTAAGTTTCTAATTGTGCTTATGTGTGCCCTTAATGCATCCTATGTAATCTTATCCCTTTTAGATAAATATTCTTTTTCTAATTCTCTTAGGTCAATAGGTATATGATAATCTGAGAGTGGTTCAAGGCCAAAAACTTCTTGAATTGCCTCAGGGCTTATTGTGATTAGACATTTGCCATCCAACCTTCTCACTACTCTAATTGCTGGGTCATAATTTTTAGCAAAAGCCTTTAATAGGTCATAATCCATGAAAATTCTAGGGACCACTAGTTTTCCCAAGTCAAAGTTCTAGATGTTCCCATGAGGGACAAATAATTTCCTTTCTTAGAACCATTTTTTGAAGAGACAAAGCCTTGTTTGAGAAGTTTTAGCATCCCTAACCTAGTTTCCCTTATCA
Source organism: Cupressus sempervirens (assembly GCA_028749045.1). Classification (NCBI taxonomy): domain Eukaryota; kingdom Viridiplantae; phylum Streptophyta; class Pinopsida; order Cupressales; family Cupressaceae; genus Cupressus; species Cupressus sempervirens. The sequence continues at coordinate 114,257,000 of CM053793.1, forward strand.
TACAATTTGTTAGCAATTTTGAGCCTAGGGTTTAGAGGGGTTAATTTCTTCACTTGAGAAAATTGATTTATGGACTTAGGCAACAACTCAAGGAGGTCATCATGATGTTTCTAGATAAATAGTTAACCTGACCTGAGAAAACTTTCTTTGGAGGCATGGCAATTAAAATTGTAGAATACTAGAAATCTTAATATATAATGGATTGAGAAACTTACTTGCTTTTCACTATCCTATAACTGTAATTCTGTGATACACCATGATTACTAGAAATTTCTTCACCTTTTAATCACCAAGCACAAGTTCTCAATAACTCTAAGATCTCTAGAAATTTTAAGATTTGTTTGCATGGAGAATAATTAGCAAAAATTTATATAGTATACTCTATTCCTAGTTTGCATGAGGAACCTTCAATCTTCATTAATGAACTATAAGGAGAATAGGGTGGCACCACCTTCTATTTTTTTTAAAACACACCGTTGATTGCAAATTTTTTTGATGATTCAAGGATATGATAATGGATGATTCATTTTCCCACTTGCCAACTTAGCAGTCAACCCAATAGAAATTCTAAATGCAAGCCTTTCATTTTCCTACTTGCAACTTGACCTGGACCCACTAGTACTTGTGTACACACATCATCTTCTCACTATATCACCATGCTTAAGCAATGAGCAATTTCCTTATGTGATATAATGACATTCATTTATTCATTATAGTCTAATGATGTGCATTTCATGAGTGCTTTAACATGATTGTAGTGGGTCCCTCTATTTTTACTTTTGGTCACCATGGCACTATCATTAAAAATCAAATAATTTCTCATAATGACTTAACACCTACTATCGATGCAAATTAGATCTTACGATGAGGAGCTTGCAATCATCTTACTTAAGCTATGGTTGGCCCATGTGTTCTTTCCTCTAGTCACTATCTCGTATGGGATAAACATCGAGCAACTCTTCATAGTGATTTGGCGACAGTCGTTGATGCACTTTGATTTGATTGTTCCAACTATTCATTTTCCTTCTTCCTGAGTGCGAGTCCACATAACATATGACAAGACATTAGCTTGACATGCTGGCAGAGTATTAATATTAATTATCTTTTTTTCCTTGCCTCCCTTTTAGTTCCCACCATTTTTTGTTTTATCAAGAAGGTGCTATATTGCTATTGACCAAAATGATGAACTTATTGGTCACAACATAGTGACTTTTAGGTTATTTGAGAAAATCTGGCACCAAGGGGATGCATGTGCTTACTACTATTATTTCATTAATTAATCCGAACATTCCATGAAGATTAAGTGGCACATTAATGATAAAAAACAACTCCTTACAGTGCTAGAAAAGAATTTGTCTTACTACCTTTCACTTTAATGGGGAAGTGTTATGTTGCTACCAGTCAAAAAAATGAGTATTCTAGTTGTGACATAGCAACCTTCATGATGAGGTGCTATGTTGCTACCAGTGAAAAATGACCACTTTTCAGTCACGACATAGTGACCTTTGTTGAAATTAGAAAATTTTGATGGTTCTGGCAAAACAAGAAAAGTTCACATTAAATGTTAGCTAGGTCATAGGGGTAACAACAAATTTGGTCACTATATCACCAAAGACAAAATAACTAGAATCCCTTGGTTGCAACATAGCAATTATTGTAGATCTTGAAAGATCTAACAGTGCAGGCATTTTGTATGAAACATTAAAAAGTGCCCTAAAAAGGAAGGGTTCCCAAAAATTATGACCATTTAAAAATAATTTTTGTTCTTGACCAAGCGATGACAATCATATGACATAGAGGGTACCAAAGATACTTAGAATAGGGCTTTTTCTTAGGGTTTAATCAATATTACCATGACCAAAACCTAATTTGCAAATTTAAACCAATAACCCATAGCAATATATCTTTATGAAGACATAGGGCAAAAACATGACCAATAGTAGCTATATTCCCATAACCACTGGTGAGCTTTACTCACCTAATACAACTCTTCACCATTATACACCTACTCGAGAAAATTGGGCGATTTTCTATAATTAAAATATTGTAATACCTTGGTACAACCTTTTGTGTTATAGTTTGTAGTTAATCTAAAGTTAACGTATAAATGTCCTAACTCACTCCTTATATAGTTATGTTTAAAATCTTTTGACAATACCCATGGCCATGCTACTTGTTGAGTGAGTTTTATTGTTTCTCTATTGTGCCAAGATCTCTTTGTTTATATACATACATACATACATACATACATATACAAAGATCACAAGGGCACAACAATGAAATCCTAGATCTCCACTAATCGCCGCAATCTACAATATCTCTCTCTATATATGCATACATACATATATACATACATACATATAGATACATACATACATATACATACATACATATATATATATACATACATATAGATACATACATACATATACATACATACATACATTTGCATTTGCAATTTTATAACCTTGAAAAATTATATTTGATGCTGCTAGTTGGGAACAACTGATTGTTCATTTTATTGTGCCTAATACAATAAAAGTTCTAGAGGAATTTGTAATCAACCCAACTAATCAACAACTAGGCCAATTTAACTAGGTTATGACTTGTTTGTTTCTAAAAATATTTTTTATGATATGTTTTTCTAAAATTTCTTTCCCATTTTTCTTGATCTGCATTATTTTTGTGCATGATCTTGAGCTAAGTGAATTAGCACAAGTTGAATGAGTTTTATTGTTTTATTATTTGGATTTTGGAATATGGGCTTTGTTTTATCATTGGCTTTGTTCAAGTCTTGATTTTAATGAAGTAACAAAGTGGTTTTTGTTAGAGTAAATAATTAATAATTAATAATTTATTTTATTTACTTAAGCTTACTTAGATTAATGTATTTATTTAATATTTAGTAGTTAATATTTGTAGTGATGAGTTGTTGACAACACAGGAGTTTTTTCCCTTCTAGCATGTTCCACCTTTTTGTGGAAATGTGCTTAGTTATCAACCTTATCTTCTACCTCTTTCTAGCTTGTTCTACAAGCTTCCATGAGGCCTTATATTCGAGCTATCTCTTGTATTTTCTCAACTCACAACTCATTTTCATTGTAAATACATTTTTTTGTTTTGCAATATGTTCTCTCTCAAGTCCATTTAGTGTTTTTCCAAGCTCCAGCTCTTCCTTCTTGGTTTCCCTTCAATAGGTTATTTGCATGTAGGTGATCTTGGTGAGTTGTGGAGTTGGATTTCATCAACTCCTACATGGTATCAGAGCATTGATGCTACTACTTTGTTGAAGGTTTTTTGAAGCCACGATTCAGAGACACAAACCCTAGTTTATTTTTGCATTTTTCTTCAATCGAGGGGAAGAGCATTTTTTTGGAGCACTTTGGGCCCAAATGGACACTACCATTGGATTTAGAAGGCACTTTTCAATCAGGATCCATATAAAATTTGTCAATTTTGGAGACAGGGCTCTGGTAGGCAAATTTGTTTTGTTCTAGGGCTTTTCATATAAATTGTACAGACACTTAGAGCATAAAAAATAAATAAATAAATAATTACAAGGAGTATCACTAGGTGGCCACCACTACACCACCTAGTGGCTACCAAAGCCCAACCATAGTCTAGCAGGGCCACCCTTTTACCTCCCAGCTGCCACCTCAGCTTGCACAGTAGCGCCTTTAAACTCTCCACCAGCGGCATTCCTTTGCGGTGCCACTTAGTCGGCTTTCTTTGCCTCTACCGACACCTTTCTGCAACCCACCACCTGCCATCTATGTTAGTGATTTCATGGAGGGTTTTTTGCAATATCACTAGTTTTTAGCGTATGTGGCATTGTCAATAGCCCGCAACACACTTGGCACATTTTTGTGGTGACATGTGGTACAGGTTCCACATGGCACCTTTCCATTGGACCCTACCATGTCACACCTACTGACATCACCACCTACAATGTGGCTACCATGTGGACCTACCACATGGCATGTCATGTGGCTCTTTTTTGTTGTGATGACTATCAGGCTATCAAATTTAAATGCATGATTTGCTGACATCAACACTACATCATCGGTCCTCTTACACCTTTCTAGGGTCATTTTGGACTTGTGATTTTTTGGCCATAACTTGAGCATATAGAGGTATTTTTCTAATCTAAAAAAAGTGTCGAAAAGATAGTTTTGAGACGGAGACATTGGTGTAGGTATTTTCAGGTTTTGATGTAGTTTTATTGCTCATTTTTGTAGTTGAAGTCTAAAATTCTATTTTTGACTCCAAGAAGCATATCTTTTGTATCCCATGTCTATTTTTTCAAAATGCTATATTTTTGAAAATTTTCTTTTGTCACCTTTCCAGAATTGTGGTCTTTTTCCTTAGATTCTAGCCCATGCTTTTTCTATCATGTTTTTGGCATTTTTTCTCTATGGCAGATATCTTGGGTGCTTTAGGTCTAAGGATTGTTTTCCTGGCATGGTTTCTTTTGTTTTGGGCTGTACTATCTTTTTTATTAGTTTTTTTCTTATTTTGATCATTGTAGACATCATTTGTAAGCACTTTTATGTATATGCATTGAGATAAAGTGCCACTCTTGCATTTTGGGTTCATGAACATTGTTTTGAGACAATTGTACTTGCACTCTTTTTATAAAGCACCATGGGGGGATAGTTGTTTGTTGTTTTAGGCCCTCTCCCTTTTTCAAGTGAGCATCCCTTCCATGACATTAGCCCCATGTAGCATTGGTGTGACCATATCTTTATAGGTGTTTGTATCTCTTCCCTCTCTCATCATTCTTGGTTTTGTCTGCAGGGGATTTTGGCCCACCTTCTTAGTGGCTTGTCATCTCATGTCATATGAATTAAGGGGGGGTTATGCTATTTTTCTAATGCATCCTTGGTTTGATGGTTTGATAGTGTGAGCTATGTATTAAGTGGTTGATCCTATTTACAAGGCAATTGTAGTGGTTGGCTACCTATGCGTTTCGGTGAGATGGATCATCTACCATATAGAAACACTCAGTTCATGCCTTCTTCTTCCATGGAGGTTCTTTAGATCAACAGTTTCTTTCTGAAGGTAGATTTTGTGGCTTCTTCATGTTTTAGTGATGCTCTTCATGATCACTTTTCTTTCCTATTTTAGGGGACATTCCTCTAGTTGGAGACTTCTTCAGTCCTTCGCTAGGTTCTTACCTATTTTTGGGGGAGGGTTATTCCCACATAGTTTTTTCTCTTTCCTTATTTTTAGAGGTTGCATTTCTTTGCATTGTACATGGGTACCTAACATGGCCTCATTGTTGGGACCCATTCTACATTTCATCTTAGTTTTTGTGAGCTTAAGGCATTCCTCTAAGTTGCACTTAAGGGGGGTTGTTAGAGTAAATAATTAATAATTATTTATTTATTTTATTTACTTAAGATTACTTAGGTTAATTAATTTATTTAATATTTATTAGTTAATAGTTGTAGTGATGATTTGTCAACAACATGGGAGTTTGTTCCCTTCTAGCATGTTCCACCTTTTTGTGAAAATGTGCTTAGTTGTCAACCTTATCTTCTACCTCTTTCCAACTTTTTCTACAAGCTTCCATGTGGCTTTTATATTTGGGCTCTCTTATTGTATTTTCTCAACTCACAACTCATTTTCATTGTGAATGCATTTTCTTATTTTGAAATATGTTCTCTCTTAAGTCCATTTAGGGTTTTTCCAAGCTCCACCTCTTCCTTCTTGGTTTCCCTTCGACAGGTTATTCGCATGTAGGTGATCTTAGTGAGCTACGAAGTTAGATTTGATCAACTCCTATAGTTTTTAGGGTGGAAAGGACTATATATAATGAAGAGGAAACTTGAAAACTTGAATGTTGAAATTCTAAAATGAAAGCTATCAAGGATCAAACACCTATAATAGAGTTACAATACAATGTGAAGTTGATTTTAAATATAAACAAAAAAAAGAAAACACAATATAGATTATTCCCAATTTGTTTTGATTGTGGAGAGTTGCATGTGAAAGAGGGTGGAGAGCTTTGAACAAGGGTGGAGATTTCTGAACATTAGTGGAGATTTCATTGCCATGTCCTTGTGATCATTGCATTTTTTTGTTGTGCCCTTATGATCTCTTAATTTCATTGCCATGCCCTTGGTGGAGATTAGTGGAGATCTAGGATTTCCTTGCCATACCCTTGTGATATCTACATTTCATTGTCATTCCCTTGTGATCTCAATGCCCTTGCTCTACAATTTCATTACCGTGTCATGCCCTTATGATCTTTGTGCTCTTTGCATCACTGCAACATTGGGTGTCAAATTGCAATTACAATTTGTGATAGTGGTATAATTTGTGGTTTTCAGGCCCGAATGTAGTAGTGCTTTCTTTGCAATTTTCTTCGAGGGGAGAAGAGATACCTATGTAAATATCCTTTTCTTTTCCTTCTAAACATGTATCTCTTTATATTTCCCCTAGAAGGTGATTAGAGAAGCTTCTCTTTATGTTAATATATGTGTATATATAGATATACACATTTATATATGTATATACTTACATAAAAATATACATATATAGAGATCACAAAGGCACAGAAATGAGATGTAGAGATACATATATACATATATACATATATACATACATATGTACTTCTACATATGCAATTTCATCACCTTGGAAAATTATATTTGATCTTTAATAATCACCAAGAGATAATATAATTTGTAAGTATAGATTTTTGCATACTTAGTTTGGTAAAAATAGTATCAATTGAATTTGTCTGAGGAGACTGAGTCTACTCATGATGGTAATGGCTCCATGTGTTGATTCTTTAGAGGAGAGAGAGTCACAAAAGATTAGATGTGGTTTATGAATATGTGATGATTTGTTTGTGTGAATGGCTAATTGGGCAAGTTGCAAAAAATTAGGGTGTTAATTGCAAGTAGTTTCATTAATTAGATAAGGAAATCAACTTTGAAAGTGGGATGATCAAAATTTGCATGTCCATCCTTATGATAGATGTCTCTATCCCATAATAGAAAATTACCTCAAATGACAAGTGAAAAATTATTAAATATATGGAAAATAAGAAGAAAATTCACCTATAATATTTTTGAAGGACAAAATAATAATAAAAATATAATTTTATGGAAAACGCCATGAGCTATGTGGCTCCACACTATGGCTATTCCACTATCCAGTAGTGGAATCTCTTCACTTTAAATATGAAGAACATGAAATTACAAAAGATAACTATTAGAGATCTATATTTGTGTTTTAGTGATAAAAAATATACAATCTAATTTTAAGAAAAATAATAGTCTTAAATATTTATGATTAAATAAAATAAACAAGAGTACTAGTTGTAGCTGTATAATTCTAGTATTACTGATTATGCTAAACAAAATGTTCAATAAAACAAGTATGAAGGAACATAAATGGATCATCTACTCGATCCTATTATGACTTAATGTGAATGCATCTGATCATTACCTAGATGATATTATGCACGCGATATTTACTCAATGACCAAGAGATAATATAATCTCTAAGTATAGATTTGTACATACTTAGTTTGGTATGAATAAATTCGATTGAATGCAAGGATAATTGCTTGTGTGAATTAAAGACATGTATTATTAATTTAATTTAGCACAATTACTATGCAAGTGTGTATGTATGCATGTAAAACAATTCACATAGTGAAATGATTTACATACAATCATCATAATTAGTTATTCTTGAATCTAACCAAAGCTATTATATATGAACAAGAGATACATGTTTAGAAAGAAAAGAAAAGAACATTTACATAGGTACCTGTTCTCCCCTTGAAAAAAATCATAGAGAAAGGGCATGAAGATCACAAGGGAATGACAACAAAATCCTAGATCTCTATTGAGCTCCACCAACATTTAGAACTCTCCACCCTCATTTAGAGCTTTCCACCCTCTTTCGCATGTAGCTCTCCACAACCAATCAAAAAAAATGGGGAATGATTAATGTCGTGTTTTGTTTTCTTTTTTGTTTATAATCCACAATCCACAATACACAAGATCTCTATGTATGTATACATACACACATAGATACACACACACACATACATACATGCATACATACATACATATAAACATACATACATGCATGCATGCATGCATGCATATATATATACATATATATATATACATATATATACATACATATATACATACATACATATATATACACACATACATATATACATACATACATGAAAACAATAATGTACTTTCTAAGAGTTTACAATTGTTTAACAAAATTAATATTTTTACAAGAAAATGCATCTGAAGAACTATTAGCTCAGAAGCAAGAACATGGTGTTGAAACAGTACAAAAAGTGCTTGACATGCAAGTGAGGGTGTTGACCAATCTTGAAAACTTTAATGTTGAAATGAAAGCTATCAATGATCAAACACCTATGCTAGAGTTACAATAGACTATGAAGTTTATTTTAGATAAGGTAGAGGTAGATATTCAAAATTTAAGGCATGGGATCAAGGAGAAGGAGTGGCTTTAGAAAGAGAACAAGAAGGAGTGACTTTAGAAGGAGATTGAATGATAGAAATAACAACTAGACAACATAGAAAATATTATGGGAGCCTTGGATAGAATCCAGGAAAGTGTTGTGATAAGTACTATGACTCTAGAATCACTTGCAAGTGTCTTTGAGAATTTATAGTCCAAATATCAAATGCTTATAAGAGTGTTTCAACTATTGGCACAATTTCCCTACAATGATCCCAAGTATCAAATGCTTATAAGAGTGTTTCAAGGTTGGGAACCACTTTAACATCCTTTGCATGGTTTAGAGGTAATGTCATTATTGAAGAGGCTTTTGCAAGGGAATGGGCCTCATGATTATGGCATTTACATAGAAGTAGAACTTGCTTCTTCAACTCTTTACACTCAATTCTTCACTAAAGTTCTTCTTCAATTCCTTGCATATGCAATTTTATCACCATGAAAAACTATATTTAATCCTTCTAATTGGGAGCAACTAATCGTTCATTTTGTTGTACCTAATCTAATGAAAATTCTAAAGGAATTTTTAATCAACCCAACTAATCAACAACTAGATCCATTTAACTGGTTATGGCTAATTTATCTCTAAAAATATCTGCTATGATATGTTTTTGTAAAATTTCTTACAAACTTTGCCCATTTTTCCTAGTCTGCATTATTTTTGTGGAGGATCTTGAGGTAAGTCACTTAGCATAGGTCGAATGAGTTTTATTTTATTATTATTTGGATTCTAGAATATGTATGTAGTTGGATCAATTTTTTTGTTGTGTAGCTAATATGTAATAAGAACCCTAAAAAAAATCTAAATATACATGTTCAAAAGGAGATATAAAGATATAGTTGTTTAGAAGGAAAATAAACCAAAATTTACATACCCTTGAAGAAAATCATAAAGCTAGGGCATGGAAACAAAATCATAGAGTTAGGGCACAACATGACAATAAAATTGCAAACCAAGGACATGAAATGGAAACAAAATCATAGAGCAAGGGCATGACACTAAAATCACAGAGTAAGAGCATGACAACAAAACACAAAGATCACAAGGGCATGACAACCAAATCACAAAGCAAGGGCATGACAATGAAATGTAGAGATATATCACATGAAATAAATGCACCAAACACATGCATAATCATAGGCTCATTCCCTTGCAAAAGCCATAACCTAGTTAAATATATGTATATATCAACCCAACTAATCAACAAATAGACCCGTTTAATTGGTTATTGCTTCTTTCTTTTGAAATATATGCTATGATATGTTTTTGTAAAAATTCTTGTGAACTCAGCCCATTTTTCATGCTTTACATTATTTTTGTGTAGTATCTTGAGGTAAGTCACTTAGCACGGGTTGAGTGAGTTTTATTGTTTTATAATTTCAATTTTGGAACATGTATGCAATTGGATCATATATGTAATAAGAACCTTGAAAAAGATCTCTCTGAATATATAAAGAGATACATGTTTAGAAGGAAATATAATTATATACATGCTCACAAGGAAAAGAAAAAACATTTACATACATACCCCTTCTCACCCTTGAGGAAAATCATAGAGCTAGGGCACGCAGATCACAAGAACATGACATGAAAATGAAATTGTAGAGCAAGGGCATGATATGAAAATATGATCATAGAGAAAGGGAACAACATGATAATGAAATCATAGAGAAAGGTCACAGTAATAAAATGTAGAGATCATACAAGGACCACAAAAAAATTCATAGTTCTCCACCTCTTTCACACACAACTCTCTCCAAAATCAAAACAAATGGAAAATAATTGTTGTGTTTCTTTTTTTGGTTTTATGCTTGTGAGGGCATCACAATTACAACACTAATGTTAGTATTGCGATGAGGTTGGGGACAATTGCAAAAAAATATGAAAATAACCACAAATTACACTCCCATCACAAATTGGCATCAGAATTTGACCCCAAATGTTGTAGTAATATTATTCAAGACCAATTACCAAGAGTCCTTAATGACTCTTCTCATCATAGATACTCCCCCATAGAGGAAGCATCAAAATTCAATCTAGTCAAACAATAGTACTTTGATACCAATTGTTAGAATATGTAGTCCACCAATATAACTGAGAGGTGGGGAGGTGGGTGGGTGAATCAGTTATCCAACTATTATCACAATTATCAACCTTATTAATTCTTAACCATATGAAAAATATAATCAAAAAGCACAACAAGATACTCATGCATGATAAAACCATATTTTTTAACTAGGGAAACCCTTGATAAGAGGGAAAACCCTGATGAGGATGCTACCCAAAAGATGATGTATTAATATAAATATTCCTTATTAGAGGATAGACCCTATCAAGAGTTTATAAAAATATTTAATACATATCAATCTCTATTAGGAGACTTTGAATCCCTATTAGGAGTTTTGCCAACCCTGTCAAGAGTTGTGAAAGGTAGACAAACCCACTATCCAAATAGCTTTAGGAAAAAGACCAAATGAAAACTGTTTAAATGATCTCTATATTATTGCTTTCAAAATAATAGAATTAAACTATACTACTCCTTCCTCTTTCTTTTTCCTATCAAATAGACTTCTACTTCTTCAAATGTTGTTACCATATCATGAACTTATTATCCAATAATCCCATGGATCACTTACTCACATTCACCAAACACTTTACTCCTTTTCAAACTTCCTTGCACTCTTCATAATTAATACATGTTAAAAACAAGAAAAATTTCCTTCCTTTATTCCATATCTTCAAAATAATTCCTTGAGTTAGTTTTGAGGTTTTCCCAATTAATTATCATATGATAATTAATTAATAATTCACAATTTCAATATCATTGTCGACTCACAATCTATACAAATTCTCACACATGTGACTTTAGGGTTTACACACTAGTTGACATCACCATCAGATTGCCTTCTATTACTATGTCACTTCACATATCCATATTATATATCTATTAGGAGATATAATGGAAACATCAGAAACTACTTCATAGGTACTTTATCTCTGTACTTCTCTTTATAAACTAGGCATATCTTCGATACATCTCCAACTTATTTGATGCAAACCTAACCTCATCATCAAGACATAGTGTAGAATATGTCTTTAACTATACATCACTTGATAATCAAAACTTTGTTAATAGGATTGTGATCTCTCTTTGCTACTCTGCCAATCTTCACAAAATTACTAATATATTGACATCAATGGAAAACACAATCATGAATGCAACATGTCAATACTACCACATGATCTCCAATGCTCAGGATACTTCCCCAAAGGAATACCATCAACTTTCATGCTAACAGTAAAGTCTACACAAACAAATGAGAGAAAGGGGTTGAATTAGTTATGACCAAATTAAAATTAAATACAAATGATTATATCCAACTTAAATAACCAAAATAATGAAGCATATCAAGAGATAAATGATGCATAATGACACAATAATTTGTTGATTAGGGGAACTCTTGATTAGAGGGAAAATATCAATGGGGATGGAACCACAAAATAGTGTACTAACATATAATTTCCTTATAAAAGGATGTGACCCTTTAAGGAGCCAAATACAATGCAACCAGTACAATAGTCCTTGTTAAATGATAGATCTTTGTTTAACTCTTGTTACAAGGTTCTAACCTCATTAAAGGATAACAAGAAGACAACCATAACCACTATCAAAACTACTTTGACAATAAAAAAGTGTAAATATTTAAAATAATATATCCAATGTACTAAACTAACTATTACTGCAACTTAGTTGCCAATAAAATTCTTTTCAAGCCCAATACCATTTACCTAAATAATCTCTTCTCTACTTTGATTATTCAACTTTTAAAATCAAAACCTTTGACCATATACATGAAATATAGTACATGTGATGTCTTCCAACTAAGGAAATTATCTTTCCTTTATACTCTTTCCAAATAAATAATTAGATTAGAATATTAAAGCTTCCCCAATGTATAATTAATTACATAGGATCTCACTAAGGTATACACACCTTCTTAAGAATCATTACAATTATCAATAAGGTTCTTGTTTTCACAAAAGTTTGCACCCTTTCCTAAAGTTTTTACCGAAAGGAAACCTTGTGAAACATGGAAACAATCTCCAAATTGTGGGACTTGAACAATGAGATTGAGTCTCTGGAGAAGGTTGGCTTCCTTACTATCAGGATGCACCTATCTACTTCTTGAGAAAAGGTTAGAATAATATGCATGAAAATAAAACTACCTAATCCAATCTAAAGGGGGTGATACACCAGAATAGTATGTTAAGTCTTATCTCTTCCTAGAAATGCACTATTCACCAATATAATCTCAAAATACACAGATTCAATCTTTTCCTTCATCCAACAATCACATGTAGATTACAGACTAATGAAATGTTATAAGGAAGTAAATTCACTCTATATCATTTAAGGTAGTATAGATATAGTTATACAATTGAAAAATGGAGGCAATACATTAACAAAAGGCAAGGAGATTTTGCATATGTATTAATGGAAGAATGAGGTACAGTAGAGAAATATATTCACTCAGGGGTAAAAGGAAATTATAGTAGTAGAGCATATAATATGAATACTATAGAATCAAAGAAAGAGCAACCCTTGGGAGGGTTACAAAACTTTCTTTTATAGCTCAAGCATAACTGAGAAAACTTTTACGTTAAGCCAAAGTTCAACTATTGCCACTATATTCCTAAAGAAAAATCATTGCTAAGCCAAAGAAGATTTAATTGAGTGCTTGCCCATATGTAGAAAATGATATCTTTCATACCAATTAGGATCTCGAAGACATAGAAATGATGATCATAATTGCATGGTTGAGTGAATGGAAAACTCAAGGTGGTGATAGAATGTCCTTTGCATTAAATAGGTATGAAGAACATCAAAAATAGTTGCAAAAAATCAAGGAATTGATTTTCCATTAAAGGGATTCTTTTGATAGTATTTTTTTGATGTACTAGATCACATATGTCATCATTTCAACCATCAAACTCACCACATGGCCCAATATCATCGAAGTGTTCTACCAACTTGTCAAACATGCAATCTTTATATCATTGACCTACTCTTACACACTAATAAATTTGGACTCAATTTTTGATGAATTTTGGTCAAAATTTTGACATAAGTTGGTCAAAATTTTGACCAAGCAATTCATGGCAATTTTTCTTGTCAAAATTTTGACCAACTTGTAGGTTGGTCAATATTTCGACCAACAGTTGGTCGAAATGGTTTTGTCATTGTTGGTCAAATTTTTGACCAACTATTAGTCAAATTTTTTTAATAATTGGTCAAAATTTCCACCAATTTTTGGTAGAAATTAATCAATAATTGGTCTAAATTTTGACCAATTCTTAGTAGAAAACTTTCAAGCATTGGTCAAAATGTCCACCAATTGTTGGTAGAAAATAATAAATAATTGGTCAAAATATCCACCAATTGTTGGTAGAAAAAAAAACAATAATTGGTTGAAATGTCCATCAATTATTGGTAGGAAACTATCAATAATTGATCAACATTTCTACCAATTGTTGGTAGAAAACTATCAAGAATTGGTTAAAATTTTCACCAATTATTTGTAATGAAGCAGCAGCTTGTTTGGTATGTGCAGCTCCCTAAAGATGCTTTTCTTTGTCACTCCATTGGCACAAATTTGGAAGTGTGGTTTGATAGCGGTTGTTGTTCTAGTGTATCATTGTGGTGATCTGGAAAGTGATGCTAAGGGTGAAGCTTGCATCTAGCACTTGGGATGTTTTTGTGAGTAGGGGAGCTTCTATTCTACAAGCCTATCAGATAAAGTAGAACTATTGGTACCATGACCAACCATAGATGAATCGTTAAGAGAAAAGTTTGAATCCATGAAACATAAGGGGAGTCAAGTTTGATATTCTTAGGGAAGCCCTTCAAAGAACCAATGATAATAGAGGAAATAAACAATTTCTATCATTTGGAACACTTTGTGCAATTAAAAGCCAATAAATAGTTCACCAATGTGTAATTGGTGATGCATAAGGATTGATAACATTATTGTATTGATTGCACATATGTATTTAACTTTTACCTATATATCAATTTTAAAACATGTAAATGTCATACCTGACTAGCCCCAATTAGCAATTTAGTAAAAATAATTCACTAGAATTTCAACAGAAAAAAGAACACAAGTTTTTCAAAAAATGTAGTTCTCATGCTTATAGAAAAATTTCCAATGGGAATGCATATCATTAAGAAAATCAACTTTGCAAACAATATTCTTTCTTCTGCCAACTATCATTGAGGTCACTCAAACATTATAATCTATAGGTGAACAAATAAAAAGTAACTTGAGGATATTATCTACCATATTAAAAGGGATGTATTGAGATTTGAATTCCCTACTCGAGACTGAATCAATGTATGTTGATTTCAAAGTAGCATGACTCTTATCTTAGGGAATGTTAACAAACAAAAAACCAAGAGTGAACTTCACCATGACCATTGCAAAAAAATGTACAAATTTATGTAATAAGCAATGAATTCAACCCAAAACTAAGCACAAATTGGGACAAAACAAATGAATTTTTTAGAGATAAATACAAACAAAAATCGTACTACTCTAAATTCAAAAAGATTAAAGTTATCTAGCCATATCATATTCAAGAATCACATGAAATACCACATCGATGATTAAGTTAATACTGGGTTAAAATATCATATTCTCGAGCTGAAAATGAGTTCCTATTGATAAAACCTTAAAATCTCAACAATAAGTCAGTTGATAAAGGCATCAAATTGATATCTAAGAGGAAACCCTCATAGAAAATGCTAGACAACACTATATGGGAGAAAAAAAAGATGATTAAGAAGGCAAGAAAGCAGCTCAGTATTCACTTGAAAATTTTAGAATAAAAAGATATCACTTCTATGGTTGCTGTTGGTTTGGTAATTGTTGTTGGTTTTTTTGATAGTTCAAAGGCCTCCAAAATAACATAATGTGGGGTTCAGGACAATGAATGACATAATGTACCCATCCATGAGATTTTTGAACTCCAATAGCTCTCCACTCATTCTAAAAAAAAAAAAATGAAAGCATTAACAAGTATATTTGAGACAATGCATTGTATTAGAGAGAACACTAGAGAAACATTTTTTCAAAATAACTTCAATAACTACTGGTATGATTACCTCTGCAAGTAGTCGATTCTTTGGAAGCAACTTTGCAATCTTTAGAGGAAGAATTACATGTCTAAAGACATAAAATATAAAGGCATAAGGCAAAGGATATGTCTATAATGATGTCCATCCAAAGGAATAAAAACTTTAATTGTAGCAAAATAGAAAAGGAAGAATACCAATAAAGACACAGTAACATAGAGAAGTTCCTTTGACATAAACATAAGCAATATGGATATTAAAAAAAGTAGGTGCCCTTGAATCTGTGTGAATAGGCCAAACTATAAGCACATCCATTTATATCAGAGTAATCCCAAATCCTAAATATTGGTATAAGTGTGTTCAAGGTAAGTACATATATGTGCATATAAACAAGAAAAGGAGCACAAACAAGGTAGTGCATTACTGTTCACTAATAAATCATTCCCAAACAAAGTTCAATTTATAGGTATCTTTAAGATGATATAAATTGATGCAAATTTTAAAGTATAGCTAATATATGTGTGTGTTTACAAATGTATCCACACTTGTGAATTGTTGTGAACCTATACATACATTAAATAAATTCATCTAGGTCAACTTGTATCTTGGTGACAACAATCTATGTTATATATGCATTATAGATGTAAGAGGAAAAGAAAGATCTAGATACTTTTTCCTCTCTTCATACATACACATAGAATATTATGAAAGATAACTTGCAATTTTTTCTAACATAGAGCTCTAGGCTCTGTAAATTCATCCAAGCTTGAAAAAGTGTTTAGCATAAAGAGAACAAAGGGAGATATGAATATAAAAACCTATAGTTAAAGAGCACAAGGTCTGCATAGAAACCTATACTCAAAAGTATCATCAAAGTATTTCTCAGAATATCAAATATTAGGCATGTTGATGAAGTAGAGACCTACCAAATTTTGAGCCAAGAAAGGGACTTAGATCCTAAACATCAAATCCATCTTGTAGAACAAAGTAAAATATAGAGTGATCTATAAGTGCATTTGCATAATTAAGTCAAAAATCTATATGGATTGTAACTTGATTTCTTAAAATTCTAATCATACTAATCTAGTAATGAATTTGAATACCTAAACAAAAGAGTGATAGGTCTTCAAATCCCTCTAATTCTATTGTGCTACATTGAAGAAATAATAAACATGCCAAGATCCATGTAGAAAATAAACCTAAAAATTCTTCTTTTACAAAATCCAATCAGGAACAACAATAATTTGTGCTTGAAGTTGAATAGAAATACACTCTATTTTTGGAAAAATTAAAAATTAAAAAACAAATTAAAACCCTTATAGGTGTACTAATTAAAAAGTGTCAAGTGGCAACAAGGAAAGAAACCTTTAAAGAGAAACTAGTCTGTAGCAGTTCTCTAAGATGGTTGCTAAAGGCAACCTATTGATGCGAGTTTTAAGACCACTTCAACATGCAGAATCGAATACTTAGTATTCTTAATGAAACACTAAATTTCCAACTCTCTCTTGAATAGGCATACTCATATGATAAACAATGTATAGGGATAGTGTGATAAAATGAGGCAACCCCAAGGTTTCTTCTAGTGGTGGACGTTCACTCAGTTATAATGATGTGATATGCTAGTATCACAAAGGTACTTATGTTGTTCATTCAATGGAAATCAACAACTTCAACTACTTGTAACAAAAAAAATACAAATAAGAAGGGGTTTAGAAAGCTATTATATTCCTAGAATGCGAGAAATTGTGAATTTCTTTGTGAGTCTACAAGACATGATAATATACCTCTCAAAGCATGAGAAGCCCTTGCAGAAAGATCATAAAAGATGTGATAAGATCATTCCCCTATGAGCCTATTGTACAATTCTTGACTGCACATGAGTTCATAGTATCAATTTCTAGTTAGCATGGTGTGAATCAAATACTGAAAAAAAATAGGAGTGCACTCCTCACCTTTTCTAGCATATCTTCCACAATAGAGTAATAGTGAAAAAGTCATTCCACATTTTTCAGCATATTCTCTTTGACTTGTTTCTTTAATATTACAACTAATAACTAATGTAAAAAAAATCAAGATTGACAATATCTGAACCATCAAAACATATTAAAATTAATAAAGAGAGAAAACCTTACATGCTTAAATATTTGCACCAGAAATCTTGCCAGAATTATTGAAGTGAACACTAATCAACTTTCCCTGCATACCATTTTAGACAATACCTTTCAATTTTGACATTCTTGGTAACAAGTCCAACAACATTGTTAAGCAATGATCTGAGTATGCTAAAAAGAGTTTTGTTAAACTAGGACAATAGATGTTTGCATATACCCTTTTTAAGGGTAAAGACTCTAGTACATCAACTTATACTATTTAAAATTTTTTGTGTATGAAAGTTGATCAAAAACTTACAAATTGGGTAGATTTATCATTTTTTAGTGTCCTCACATTGCCAAATGACTCTAGTATGAGACTTGTTTTGAGAAGTGTATTCTCTATTTTGCTACAACCTCCAATTGATGCAAGGTATTTTCTATTCCATAGAAACCTCCAATTAGTTCTTCTATTGTTTAGAGGTTTAGATATCTTAGATGGTTCATAGGTCTAGACTTCATAGTGAAATTTTCATAAAGGGGGCTCCTACATAAATGTACAAAATGTGCCACAATATTTAACATGATAAACAATTTAGCTCTTCTTGCAAACTATTCAAGATAGGAACTGAGCAGAAATCATAGATCCATAGTTTGGCTAAGAATCTTAAAACTCTAGGGTCATTGCTCTTTCTTTGGCTTCCTCAACACTTTTGCTTTTTCTAAAACAACATTATCATCATTACCAAGAGAGCAACCTTCATTTCTTGAATATGTTTTTGATAAAGAGGTAGTAGTTTGCATATTTCTACTATGGCTAATTGTAGGCAAAACTTGTTCAATCCCTCCACTTTTTGTATTGGCATCATTCCTTCCTTTAGACCTACTCTCTGAAATCCTATTAAATGAAGACTCTTTGTTCACAACCCTTTCACTTTTTACTACACTCATTATAACACTCCTGTTAGCAGCCATATTTGTTGTCTAAAAATGTGAAATAGTACTCACTACATCATTGTTGCTATGCCTAATAGCTAGCACATCATGGTTGTGTTTTCCTTCATAAGTTGTTATAATTTCCTTTTCATCACTTGATGCCCTTTCAACATGTTTGTGCATAGGGCATCCAAGATTAGTGCACTTGTAATAACTCCTAATGCACAAAACAAAAAATGCAAGGGTTAGTATAGATGACACAAGGTACAAATTCCTAATATTTTACCAATGCAATCATGAATGATGGTATTCCACTTTGGTACTAAATTTTCTATATTTGGTCCCAATGAGTTGCATAACAGTGTATGACATAGAATTTGCTAATGCTTAAGGAGAATAATAATTGCTTGGATCATACCATGCTCATGTTGTCAAAATGGACATTAAAATATATAAAACTAATTAGGAAAGAACAAGTATTTAAAGAAATAAAATTTCTAGTGTCTCTCATAAGTAATATTTGAGCTACTTGAAATAATCTAAGAATTATAAGAAATATTTAGCATAGATTTGTTATGAACAAAATTGAATAATATAATGAAGGAATAAAAATAATGTGAAGGTGGGGTATGGATCCATTGTAGATTAGTAATAGGATTATTCCCTTTTCATTTGGTGTCATTTTGTCTACATTCTTTACTCTTTTGATAAGACAATCAAATAACTCCACTAATGAACATAGAGGATGATAAATAACCAATTAAGCAATACAGGTATTATAGTAAGATTTTTATTTAGTTGTATTCCTTTATATATGGGTAGGCTAGGGAAGATCAGACAAGGATTAGATAGGTAGGTGATTTATCTACAAGAAGTAAATTAAAATGGTGCCAATGGTTTCAACATGACCATACATCTACAAGAAGTAAATCTAGCATGGTTGCATATAGTCTGTGTGATCTCCACCAATGGCAATGCTAGTTCTAGCCACCATGACCATTGTCATTATGCATATCCTGCAATCACTGAAGTCCATGAGATCCTAGTTTTTAGGTAGTTCTTCAAAAAACCTTAAAACCTCATCAAGAGCACCACTTGGAGCATATCCTACAATCATTGTAGTCCATGAAACTATATTTCTTTGAGATGCTTCTTTGAAAATATTTAAAGCCTTATCGATACCACTATTTTTTTGAAATCCTGTAATAATTGAATTCAAGATACCACATTTCTTTGAGGTATTACATTTAAAAAATTTAAGGCCTCATCAAGAAGACCATTTTGTGCATATCCAAATACAATTGCAATCCATGAGATGACCTTTGGTTAAGGAATTTTTTTGAAAAGCCTCATCATGAATATTATTCTATGCACATTTAGTGATAATCAAATTCTAAGAAACTAAATTTCTTTTTGGAATTCTATCAAATGCTTCACATGACTTGTGTATGTTTTCACATTTTGCATATAATTCTAAAAGGGTTGTTGCAAATATTTGATAGAAAACCCTTTTCCACAATGCTTTGATGAAGTTTTGTACCTTGATCCAAAGCTCCTATTTTCACATAGGTGTAAATTATACAAACTTATTCAAGTACCCAATAGTAAATGCATATGTCACCAAGGGACTCTAAAATAGAAAATGTAAAATGTAATAGTGTAGTCAACAGATGGAGATGACATTATGAAGACAACACAAATGGAGACAACATAAAGATTGAATTTATAAGTGGTGTCCAAAGAAGTATATTTACATTTTTTGATCAAGTGCCTTCTCTCCTCATGGTGTCTTTACACAGATGGGGGCTGAAGACATATTTTTTTGTATCATTGAAATAGATCTTAACAAAATTTGGAGGGTATCCCATGCAATTGAACTTCTGTTGAAGATTTTGTATAGCTATATAGTTCAATGTTAGTGGCTATTTGGAAAGATTGGCTAAATCTAAAGAACTTATCAAAAAAATAGGTCAACTACCAAATTTAAAATGTGTAATAGATCCATATAGTGTTGATAGTGAGCTCAAAATTTTGTGAATTGGCCAAATTTTATCAAGGAGAAAATGAAAGTGGCCAATAATAGGAAAAGCCCTAGGGACTAGAAGGAGATGGGTCCTATTTTTTCGCTTGTATTTTAGTAGAATTGTTGCTACAATTAAAATTTTGATTGTGCTCTTGGTAGCTCCTACCAAGCCAATGGACATTAGAGGAATTTCCATGTCCATGACAATACACATATTTTGCTGAGGGCAGACACATATATATCAAGTCTTGAGATCAATGACAAAATAAAATCAAGGAAAATTGTGAACATAGAATCAAAGGCACCATAATGTGTAGGGAAATACATGTTTCTCTTTAGGAACTAGGCAATCACCACTACTTTCTAGGGTTTTAAACAAAAAATTCTAGCCTACATATTATATGCTCTCAAATCATATATAACTTGTTATAAATTCTTTCTAAAAACAAAATAAGATTATGGGTAACTACTCTTTTTGAATTGTAGAGCAAGCTCAAAACATAGACATTTTCACTATTACATTCAACTGAATATATAAGACATGTTATTGGAATGGTTAAACCTTGCATAAAAATTGATAATCTATGCACACATTTCCAAGTCTAATTCAAAATAGGACACCAAGTGTGAGTCCAGGTGCACTCAATTTTCTACTCATTATGCCAGAATGTAAGATGAATAGTTTTCTCCTACCATTAATTGGAACTACCATTGAAAAAATGAATTGTGAGGAGGTGTTTCAGTACTTCAACTCTTTGCAATTTTTTTCATCATCAAAATTTTAGATCATGCTACACATCTCTATGAATAATCTAAGCTACAAGGTTTTTGTTTCTAAGGTGTGGAGGTTTGAACTACCTATTTAAAATTTTAATAAAAATAAAGAAGATTGAAATGCCAAACTTTGATCTATGACCTACTAAGTCTTTTTAGGAATGACCCAGTTAGGTTAGAGATCTATCATTGACGATAATCTTTATCTGTTTTCCTGCAAAATGAAAAGTGCATGAACTATTATCCAATTATCACAAAATTGATAGATGATATTGATGATGTGCATCTTAGGGATAAGGTTCAAGTTTTCTATATGCTTCTTTGTTATCAATATGAATTCCTAATGAGTAATATCAAAAGCTTGATTATGATTGTCTAGAAAAAATAAATGTGTTTCCAAATAGGTTTAGCAAGAGAAGGGTGTTGGGATGCCCCTTTCTTCTTACTTATTTTCTTTTTGAACAACTAAGGAAGAATCCTAAAGACAGATGTTTGATTTTGTACAGTCCTCATGCAAGATCCTTTCACTACTACCTTCAAGTTGGGTAGGTCACACTAGAAATTAATATGAGTTCCCATCATGAAGTTGTTGCAGTTGATGTTCAAGATAGAAATACAACTAGTGTTGAAGCAGAAGAATGACTAAAAATTGAAATGTATTTGGTGTCTGATGATGAGGATGAGGAGGATGATGGACATAATCCTACCTACACCTTCTATTGCACATTAATACAAGTGTTGCTGAAGTAGAATGGCTTGATATTGAAAAGTATCTTATGTTTGATGAGGAG
The DNA here is from genome assembly GCA_028749045.1 of Cupressus sempervirens. Lineage (NCBI taxonomy): Eukaryota > Viridiplantae > Streptophyta > Pinopsida > Cupressales > Cupressaceae > Cupressus > Cupressus sempervirens. The sequence continues at coordinate 114,279,279 of CM053793.1, forward strand.
GATGGACATAATCCCTCTCTATCTACACCTCCATCTACACTACAAAATTATAAGTGTTGCTAAATCAGCTACAGATGGTGACATAAATTTGAGTTTCTATTCTATAGTTTGTATAAATATTTCAATACATTGATTATATGTCAATATCCATTGCACTTACCTATACACATTCCCAAATACTATCACTAATACAGTTAGATCCAAAGGACTTCCCATCTAATATTTTTTTTGTATTAGTGTAATCCATATGTTTTCTAAAAAAAGTTATTTCTAATGCTTTATGTTTTAGATCCCATTAATTTTTTGGGCATGCTATCATAATATGGGAATCTTTTTGTAAAGATGATTTTTTTTTTAAAGAGAAACATTTGAAGTCATTGTTGAACCAAGGTTAACAAAGTTCAATAGAATTAGATAGTTTGAAGGGTTCAAATAATTTAGTAAATCTAAGTTTAGATTCAAAATATTAGTGAGTTTAAATTTTTGAGAGTTTCATAATTCCTCAATAACTACCATGTTTTTGAAAATAATGGAAAGATGCTCAACACATCCAATACTAGTAATCTGCCAATAGACCTTGAACTAGAGGAGACATTAGGAGACATCAAATTTAAAAAAATAGTTTGTTAAAAGTGGATTGAACTTGCAACTAGTTGCAACGAGGCTCGATACAACACCTACAGATGCTCCACGAATGACCATCTCTGATATTCAAGAAAAGAATGAAGTCATAAATGAAATCTTCAAGTGCATGTTGAGAAACAACACTACACATAAAAAGAGACAAGATATCTTACCTAATATACCCCACTTAAATAGATGGATGAGAATTTAAAAAGTCCTTGACTCAAGATAACGAGGGAAAATAGTTTTGTTCAATGTGATGAAAATATTTGCAAAATATTTGTACATAATACAATGTTCCCATGATCCAAACAAAGAGAGTGGACAAATCATAAAAGATGTAGTTAATAAACAATATGTTCTCATCTTATCATGCATCTTGAAATCAATAATATAAACACATTTTGTTGAAAGAGCACACTGCTACAAAACTAGAATAAAAAAAAGTAATTATAAAAAGAGAAATAATTACGTGGAAGATGAACACACAGGGAGAAGATTCTTCTTATAAGGCTAAAAAAACATTCTCAATAATTAGGTATGTCTGAATTCTTGAGGCATGCATTCACTAAAATTATTATCTTGATCATAACAACAACTAGAATTATCTATTTCTTCTTTAAATATTCTATCTTGAATTATTCATTTCTTTCTCAAAAATTCTATCTCTGAATTATCCATTAATTGTTGCTGAGATTTTCCTTACTCTATTATTGAGAAAATAATTTTGCCTCCTTTTCTTCTATCCATTAACACTTTTAGACACTTATGATCATCACTTGCCTCTCACTGCAATGCCTATATTTATTATTTCTGTTGATTTAGTGTTTGTGTGAAGGGACAAATGAGCTTAGAAGGAATTTGAAGTAAATTGACTCCATATCACAATTTTTTTGATTTCATATTTTAACTTGATCTTGTGTTGACATAATAATGGAAAAGGATTTCTAATTTATTTTTCGTTCTATTAAAGTAAAGAATACACATTACTTCTATGTAGGTTTGTAAACCTTCAAGAATATTTCAAGCCTAATCTCAAAAGAACCTATTGAAGTAAACATAGAGTATAATTTCACATGAGTAGACATGAGAATCATCTTTATGGAATATCACATGTCCCCTCCCCTTGCAGAAGTGGATGTTTGCTACTACCTATTTCAAGGAAAATACAAAATCATAATTCAAATTCAGTTCTAAACCTATTGGTTTATCAGTGCCTTCTATTGGAAATTATTATGCAATATGTTAAAGATAACTTTCATGATTTTTTCACTAGGGAAGTGATTAAAATAGATCAGGTATATGACTCAACTCTTACTATATAGAAGACTTATCTACATGTCCACTATATTGCATTTTTAGCCTTTTACTTTTGTTACTCTTCAATAATATGGAATTTTTTATTTTTAAGAACTTGGTCAAACATTAGTGTAGGTTTAGGTTATATTTTCAAGAGAATGGATGTTGGGGAATTTAGATTAATGGGCACTGAATGATAAATTATACACTTGAGTAGAAACATAAGTCACATATTGTAGTTTGCTAAATAAATTTGGTAGAAAAATCTTAGGAATTCATTCAACCATTTTTAGGATTCAAGGAACATTGGTGAGAGACGTGAGGCTATAGAAATTGACTAATGCCCATTAAAATTAAATGTGCATAACCATTGAGTAATAGTGACAAATCTACTTCATAGTTTTGATGAACTGATCAAACTTATGCGATTATATGGAACCCTAGAGTGGGCGAGAGAATTAGTGTGATGATTATAACAAGATTTGAGTATTAAAGTTGGTTTATTAAAAGCTATGAAATTTTAACTAGGAACTCAATTTTTCCCCTACTATTTCAATAGTAATATGTGGAGGAAGATGATTTAGAGAATAACTTTCATAGCCAACTTCTTGCAAGTATCCCATGATTGAAATAGAGAGGAAACTAGTATAATAAAATCCATAATTCAAATTAAACACTTTGGCTAAATCCATGATTCACATTAGACATTGATCTATCTATTTGAAACCCCCACAAAAATTAATAGTAAGAGATGAATCAAAGAAATGATCAAATTAATCTAAATCATTTTTCTTCTAATTGAAGAGACAATGAAAACTTACAATCATAGGGAAAATGAAGAAAGATTCTCCAATGAATAAAATGATGTTGAACATACCAGAAGGGATATTGCTCATTGTAAAATGTCAGTGTCAATGCCAAAAGAATGAGCTCATAGCTATGGATAATGGAGGTGGTCAAAAGCCATAAAATGTTTTAGAGAAACATTATCTAGTTTTTATTGCATCATCCAAGCTTGATTGCTTCTACCTCAACAATAAGAAAATGTGTTTTGAAAGTGGATCCTCATGACATTGAATAGGCACTCACATATATTCATTCTCAAAGTGGCTTCCAAAAAATCATCAATGTGTATAATATGTAAGCATGACCTATAAAGAGGTAATAATTTATTTTGATGACATATCAAATGATTTGTGTGCAATCTGCAAGAGAATCTCCAAGTCTAAAACCTTCTCCATTTTTTCCTAATGCACATCTATAATCTATTTGAGGTATATTTTCACCAAATCATCTTATGTTAATGTTTTATTGACCATGTTCTATGAAATGCCATTTTAGAGGCATTATATCAAACAATTGATGTGACTTCTCTTCGTTTGCATTTTGCAATTATATCTACTACAACTTTTGATAGAAAAAATGAACTTGGAGATGACATAAAGTTCCACCCGCTACCCTCCCAAAAAAAAATACTAAGTAGAAGTATTTAACAACCCTTACATCAAAGAAACTAGGGCTATCTAAAGTGTTTTTAAGATCCTAAATCATTCTCTAAATTCATTCATTGCAACAAAAAGAAAACAAATCTCAACAATAAAACAAGGGCATATAAGAAAATAACATAGGAAGAGAAGTCAAAGAACCTAAAACAATGGAGTTCTAGCTCAGCTCCATGCCTAAGACTCAATGTATGTCGACTGATCTACACAAAGCCAAAATGAGAAAAAACCCAATACACAAGAAAATTTGTCCTAGTATTACCCAATACAGGAATGAATCCCATTTTTTTTTCTGCTCATTCTCATACCTTTAGTATTATCTACGAATAAATGATTTTCTTTTTTTACTTGAGAATGAATGAAACTTTTTCTTTTTTTGTTATAACATTGAGTTGGTTAAAATTCAACTTGGGAAAACATAGGTTGGTCAAAATTTTGACCAAATTGGGCATAGAATTTTTATTTTTGACCAACGTGAGAATGAGGACAAAAAAAGGAATCATAGTTTTGGTCAAAAATTTTGGTAGAAAAACAAGTGCAAATGTACTAGTGACAATAGTTCGTAGCTTCATGACTTATTTTCCTTATTAAGTGTTTGACCTTGTGAAGCCCCAACCTCTTCATGTTTCATGTTTATTGCTACTTCATAGCCCATTTTCACTTTATCTTCTTAACTATTCTGACCTTGCGAAAGTAGTCATTTTTCCCTAATCGCCCTTTCACAACCATGATCCTAGGTTAGCATAAAATGCCCATGATGTCATAGTTGTTAAGAACTTAACTTTTAGAATCCTCCATTCACATTGTCATGGCTTCAATGTTAACTATAGTTTGGACCCCTAGGACCATGGGAAACCATAACTTAACTATGATTGTATTGTTAGAACCCCCAACTTCCTCCACTAGCTGTTGTGAATGAGAGAAATCATTAATTTGACTATCATCACCCCATCACAACCTAACTCATTAACCCAAAGGTTAACCTTGTGACTATGTGCACAAAGCATTTTTTAGCTTTGCTACCCTAACCTTGGTTTATCTTTAACCTTTCGAGATAGTGTGAATAGAGTATAAAAATGAACTACTATGGTTAAATTTTGAGTGGTCATAACTTGTAAATGTTTAAAGATAAGACATCTTACGATCATGCAACTAAAGCTAATCTCTCCATCACAACTCCTTTGATAGTTAGGTGAACAATGAAAGATCACATCATTGCAGCTTGAATGCTTCCTTTCATATGCAAAAAAATAAGGGCTTAGGGATATAAGGAAAAGTCAAAGCCTTATGTCATATCCCTATTAGGATTACAAGACAATAAATGAATAGTAAATGGATGTGGACATGGCTATCACCCTGGATATTTGAATTTTGGAAGGAGGAAAAAATGGCTAACAATTCCCACATGTTACAATATAATTAACACAATCTTCATTAAGGATCACTATTTTACACAAACACTGTAAAATATATATCACACATCTCACTTTAGTGACCTCTCTAAAATGATCACTACACAAACATAGATTTGGTTGGTTAGTATAATGACTCTATATATAAGGACTAGACATCATTCTTATATTGTCTTTGCATATGATTAGTGCCAGGTAATGTACTAGAATGACATACTAAACTCATTAAATTATTGACTAGGGACATAAACATGAAATTATGCCCACAAAGTATATGCTCTAGTCAATCTAATATATCATTCTAACCTTGCAACAAAATTCTAAAATAAATACTAAGCTAGGAAATGAAATGACAATTTAACCTAGTATTCAGAAATGATGCTACAAACATGAAACTGAACTATTTACTTATGTTGTAGGAAACAACCAAACGTTCTATTACCATATGGGTGCAGAAGCAATAGAGTTGTAAAATGATTTTTTTCCATGGAAATGGAAGGCTAATTCTTACTAATAGCCCTTATTTTCAATGTGCCAAATTTCTAAAAATTCACTATGAAAATGTCTTGAAATGTGTTATGCAGTTAGGGTTTTTCATATATTTTTGTCAAATTTTCAAAAAAAGCCTAACCTAGTAGGGTTATACCCTAGCCCTCTCTAACTTTTCCCCTAACATAGGATCTTTCAATTTCCTAAGAATTATGTCCTTTACCCTATCATTGAAATTTTTCCCTTACTTTGTAATTAGATTTGGCCTTCACCCTAGGTTTTATGTTTAAGCGGGAGATCCCATTTGATTGTCAAGCTTTCCATATTTTGTTATGATCTTATGATTAGGGTTTTAGCATGAAGACATAGGTCTAAGATTTCAAGTCTCATGATGTTACAAAAAAAAATATTAACACATGATTATAAAGGTAAATGTTAAGTCTCCTGATGTTATGATATCCAATGTAATCATAGAATAGTGAAAGTATGTTATATGGGTTTCAATCTTATGCTCATGGTAATAAAGCATCATCATAACTATTTTGTGGTAAATATTAGGTGCTATGATCTTATGATGAATGAAGAAGTGTAGAAGTGTAAAAGCTTTTAAAAGGACCCTTAACCATACAAAAAACAAGAGAAGTTTTGATCATAAGGTATGAAACTCTAAGGTTGTAAAGTTTCATAATCTTGTAAAGTGGGGCCAAGAATATAAGAGAAGGGGAATTCAAATTTTTTTAATAAAGCTTCACAAAGATACAAAGATGGGAGATCATAAGATTGCAAGAGCAAATCATGAAGGTTTTTGAGGCTACCAAACAAGATTAAGCGTATGGTCATAAGGGTTAAGACAAAGTAACTACTAGAGCTTTTAAGGTTACAATAAAAGAAAAGATAATAGTTAGCATATAATTAGAAGCTAAAGGCAATGGTTAAAGGAAAGCTTCCAAAGCTATGATGAAGGTTTAGATAGCTATGATCGAGGGATTGTAAAATAAGGAAAGGTAAGCTATGATGCTATGGGAAGCTATGATTGTAAGATCATAAAAGTTCATTTGTATGTTGCTGATGATAAGAAAGGGTTTGTAAACCACTTGGTCTTAAGTTCAAAATTTTGAAGAAGACATAGTAGTTGATGTTTTCGATCTTATGACAAGTTGTTAGGCATAAGATTGTAGGAGGCTTAAAAGTGCCCTCCTCTCATATGATGAATGACTAATCATAAGATCATAAAGATCAATTTCTTTTCTTACAAGGTTATGAACAGTTTGAAATTCAAAATTAATTGTAAGATTGAAAGCCCTAAAATATGACATGAAATGTTCTTTTTTCTTTCTATGAGCTAGAAAATGATAGGAACTTCTTCATTAATAAAAATTGAAGAAAGTACAAAAAAGTGCTAAGCTGGATAGTTATGTTGATGCTTCATTGAGGTGACAGAACAAAATGATTTTAAGGCTTGTGCATGAAGGAAATCAATGCAACAAAATAGTTGATGAAGTACTCATAGCATAAAAGACATTCTCCAGGCTGATAACATATTACTATTTGTAGAAGCATGAAGAAATCAAGAAGTTGTAGAATTTTAGTGTAAAGATTTTAGAGTTTTTAGTGCTAGTTGTAGAGCTTCTAGATTGCTAATTTATAGTCAAGATGTTATATAAAGAGGTAGAAGAAATTCAAGAAAAGGATATGGAGGCTATGGAAACATCTACTTCTAAAGGAGGGAAGACTTGACAAAGAAAGCCAAATAAATTTGCAGAAGAATGGATGAAAATTTTCCCAAACTCATCAAATGTCATATCTGCAAATAATCATGACCTCAGAGACCCATACTCATTCTGTAGAGATGTAATTTCCCTGGTGTCAATGGTTATGGGCTCTTTAGATATTTTTTATAATAATAGATTTGAAAATATCCCTATCTGCAATCTATAGAAGAAAATTTTGTGAAGCTCTTGTTCCTAGAAGTATTTGTAGATGTTGATTTGGGGAAGGCCTTGATCAAATCTTACAACTTGACAACCAAATAATTTCCTAGGCATGATGGGAGCATTATGTGTACATTGGATCATACTTCTTTCATTGAAGCCTTTGGATTAGAGGATCAAATGAGTACACCATTGGACACAGATGAAATTCAAGGGAAGTTCAAGAGGAATATAAAGGCCTACACTGGAAAGGCTATGATGAAACACATCCTTATGGACCTCAAGAAAGTAGGGGATTACCTAAAGAAAGTGGATAAAATGATGCCCTTGGACAATTTTAAAAATTATTTCTAGAAGACTATATATGGTGCCTACAAGGTGGTGGGAAATGATAGATCTAATATGGTATATGGGTCAATCTACATTATAGCCTGAGATGTACAAGATGTATATGTTGGAAAATGAAGATGGGGTAACTGAGAGGGGAGGGGTGAATCAGTTACCACAAAAAAATTTTCAAAAGTCCCAAAGATGCCTTAAACTTAGTTACTGCTACTACTCAATAAACACAAAAATTACTGCTTAAAACTTGATAGATGTTTAGTTAATTTATGAAGCATTTATTGAAATAAGCGACTATGCAAAAGAAAGTAATCATTAACACAGTAGACACCAGATTTACATGGAAACCCAATATGGAAAAAACCACCAGCAACTAGTCACCAATTTTCACTCTTCTGAAGTGAGCCCTGTTAGGAGCCAACCCTGTTAAAGGTTACAAAACACACTGTTAGGTGTGACCCTGTTAGAGGATTTAATCACCCTGTTAGGAGTGGCCTTGTAAGAGGTCTTTTGAACAATTCAACTAAATTGCCACCCTGTTAAAGGATTTATGAAATGGCTGTTAAACCAACTCTGTTAGGAGATTTTGGAATCACTGTTACAATGGTTAGAAAGCAACAATGAATGATCTGAAAATACATGCAACTTATCTTGCTGAATACAGATCTCAGTTTAGCTCCACAAGATCCTTACTGATCAAATATATCTCTGCAGCTCCAAGATTTCCCTCTTCTCAATTCTGCTTAGGCACACGCAAGTCTCTTCCTTGCACTTCCTTGCACTATCCATACATACTTTTTTTTCTTCTCTATTTTTTTCGCATCTTGAGCACCTCTTTATATATTATTCATAATACCAGGTCGGCCCAACCAACTTGTCAAAACAATTCCAAAGTCGGCTTGCCCAACCAACTTGACGAAACATATTCCAAAGTCGGCTTGAACTAAAAAACAAAATTCTTCACTGGCCGACGCTGCCCGATCAATACAGAACAAAAACTTCCTTCCTGTGTTAACCGGCAGAACTCGGTAAAAACTACAATTACCGAGGAATTCGGTAAACCTGCCACTTCCTTTGGAAACCCACTGGACTTGGTAAAAGCTGTCTTCGACTACTGAGTGAGCTCGATGAAAACTCAGCTTTCCTTAGCTTACCGTATGAACTCGGTTAACACTAACTGTTTGCTACAAAATCCTTTGATACCCGAGTGATCTCGGTAAGAACTAAACTTTCCTTAGCTTACCGAGTGAACTCGGTTAACACTAACCATTCGCTACAAAATCCTTTGATACTCGAGTGATCTCAGTAAGAACTAAACTTTCCTTAGCTTACCGAGTGAACTCGGTTAACACTAACTCACCGTGTGACATACAGGAACGCTCGGTATACACTGCAAAAGGCTTTTACTGACCGACTGAGCTCGGTAGACTCTGTAAACTATTTTCTTGATTGATAGAACTTGGTAGACTCTATCTGATAACTGATATGACATTTGTGTAACATCAAAGACAATACACAATTATTTAATTGTATCCAACAATCTCCCTCTTTGGCATTGATGGCAACACAACATGTCATAGCAGAAATGAAATTTGAAAGCAACCAACAATCTCCCTCTTTGGCATTGATGGCAACACAACATGTCATAGCAGAAATGAAATTTGATAGCAAGTCTACTGCAACACAACACAATTAACAATTCTCTCTCTAAGATAGAGAACTCTCCCTCTTACAGTAATCTCCCTCTGTGAAGAAATTACTTAATCAAATTTTGGATTTCGAAAAAGATATGATAGTAAAACTCTCCCTCTTTGACAACACATGCCAAAGACCATCTAATTTCAAATGAATTTCATTGTACCTTTAGTACTGATTCATATGTAATATTTCCTTGATTTGCTGCATCAACTGATGATTGTTCAATTTTGTAAGAGCTGATGCATCACTAAAACTTATTTTAGTGAACTTCAGATAGGGGAATAACCCCTAACTTACCTCTGAGATACAAAAATGCATCCTTAGGTAAAGGCTTTGCGAATATGTCAGCAATCTGTTCCTTTGTATGTACATATTCCAATCTGATTTCCTTGTCCTGCACCAATTCTCTGACAAAGTGATACTTGATTGCAATGTGCTTAGTCTTAGAATGCATTACTGGGTTTTTAGATATATTGATTGCACTTGTGTTATCACAAAACATGACGACTGGTTCTTTGATTTCCATCTTCATGCCTTGTAGCAATTGCTTGAACCAAACAATATTAGAACAGTTTACTGCTGTAGCAACATACTCTGCCTCTGCTGTTAATTGAGCTGTACAGTTTTGTTTTTTGCTTATCCAAGAAACCAACCTCTTTCCAAGAAAGAATGCACCTCCACTTGTGCTTTTTCTGTCGTCAAGGTTTCCCGCCCAATCAGCATCAGTAAACACTTTTAAGTCTAGGTTTCCTCCAAGTTTATACCATAATCCATAATCTTCAGTTCCTTTCAGATATCTCATTATTCTCTTGATTGCCATCATGTGATTTTCTCTTGGTTTGGCTGAAAATCTTGCCACAATTCCAACTGCAAGAGCAATATCTGGCCTAGTATGAACTACATATTGCAACTTTCCAATAATAGATCTGTACAATGTCTGATCTATTTCCTTTGAATCATCTTCTTTGGTAAGTTTTAGTCCAGTACACATGGGAGTTCCAACTGGTTTACAGTCTTCCATACCAAACTTTTTCAATATCTCTTTGATATATTTTGCTTGAGTGATGTAGATGCCATTCTTGTTCTGCTGAATTTGAAGTCCCACAAAGAATTTAATTTCACTGAACATTGACATTTCAAATTCCTTGCTCATTTGTTCTAAAAATTCTTTGCAAAGATCATCATTCCCTGTAAAAATAGTATCATCTACAAATATTTCTACCAGGACAATCTTATTTTCTGGTCCTTCTTTGATATATGAACTACTGTTATCATTATTTTTTTGAAATCCAATTTGAATAAGATAGCTATGCAATCTTTCATACCATGCTCTAGGGGCTTGTTTCAGACCATACAATGCCTTGTGCAATTTGCAAACCATGTTCTTTTTATCTGGATCAATAAAACCTTCAGGTTGTTCAATGTAGACCTCTTCATCCAGTATACCATTTAGAAATGCTGACTTGACATCCATCTGATAAACTTTAAATCCTTTGTAGGCAGCATATGCTAATAAGGTTCTAACACCTTCCAATCTAGCAACGGGAGCAAAAGTTTCTCCATAATCTATGCCTTCTTCTTGAGAATATCCTTTGCACACTAATCTAGCTTTGTTTCTTGATACTTTACCATTTTCATCCAACTTATTTCTGAAAACCCACTTTGTACCGATTACATTTTTGTCTTTAGGCCTGGGTATAAGAGTCCATGTTTTTTTTTTCTCTATCTGCTCTATTTCTTCATTCATTGCTTCAATCCAATTATCATTTTCTAATGCATCTTTGACAATTCTAGGTTCAAAATCAGCAAGTAAACAAGTACCTTTCAACTTACTTCTTGTGATGGTTCCATCAGATTTATTTCCAATGATCTGATCTGCTGAATGATGTCTCCTGACATATTTGGCTAGAATAGGTTCTTTTTCTTTTGGATGAATTTTGTCATTATCTTCTTGCATTTCTCCTCCTTGCTCGGTTTGGTCTGGCTCGGTATCAATTGGCACGGTATGTACCTGCTCGGTTACCTCAGGCTCGGTAATCTCTAACTCGGTATTTTCTGACTCGGTAGATGTTGGCTCGGTAGATATTTCCTGCAACTCGGTTAGTGATGACTCGGTAGAAGAAGATTTTTGATTCTCAGATGTAGTTGATATTATATCTGAATCACTGAAGACGAATCTTTTGTAATCTTCTGGTTCTTTTCTGCTTTTTTCTTCAGTCTTTTCTGCAAATTCATCAACTTTCACATGTATACTTTCTATGACTTTGTGAGTAGATAAGTTCAAGCATCTATATGCTTTACTCTTGCATGAGTATCCAAGAAATATACCTTCATCACTTTTACATCAAATTTACCTTTTCTAGATTCTTTCAAGATATAACATTTGCTTCCAAATACTTTCAAATAACTTACATTGGGTTTATAGCCATACCATATTTCGTAGGGAGTTTTGAATGAGTCCTTTTTTAACTGTACTCAGTTTAAGGTATGAACTGCTGTACTGATAGACTCCTTCCAGTATTTGATAGCAACATTCTTTTCTATCATCAAGGTTCTTGCACAATCCATGATGGATATGTTCCTTCTTTCAGCTATGCCATTTTGTTCAGGTGTACCTGGTGCTGAAACCTATCTTTTGATTCCTCTTTCAATACAAAAGTTATTAAATTCATGTGAAATAAATTCACCACCTCTGTCTGACCTTAGGCATTTCAATCTTTTCCCTGTTTCTTTTTCTACTCTTGCCAAATACCATTTGAACTTTTCAAATGCTGCTAATTTGTTCCTTAGGTACATGATGGTCATCATTCTTGAATAATCATCAACAAAAAGAATAAAATATTTTTCACCAATATAGCTTTCAGTTTCAATAGGTCCACATAAGTCAGTATGCACAATTTCTAATAAATCTTCAGACTGATAATTTTTTCTTTTGAAACTAGACTTACCCATCTTTCCAATTTGACAATTCTTTCATAAACCGACCTCTGATTTTTTTAAATCAGGAATGCCTCTCACTTTCTTGAATTTGCTTATCTTTACCAGATTGTCAAAATTCACATGACATAATCTTTTATGACATAACAAACTCTCTTCTATTTGAACAATAAAACATGAATGTTCATCAAGTTCAAGATAGAACAAGTTACCTTTAGTTTGAATACCAGATCCAATCAGCTTTCCTTTACCGTTCAACAGTCTTGCTTTGCCTTGGATGAATTCTACTTTGAGTCCATTGTTGAGTAACTGTGCCACACTCAATAAATTGTGCTTTAGTCCTTCTACCCAATAAGCATTATCACATACAAGTTCCTGGGTTAGAGTGATTCTTCCTTTTCCTTTGATGCAACAAGGTTCATTGTTTCCAAATCTTACACTGCCACCATCATACTCTTCAAATTGATCAAACTTTGTTTTATCTCCAGTCATATGATGTGAGCAGCCACTATCAATGATCCATGTATCATTCTTACTTATGTGAGAGATGAGTGCCATTTCTTCATTGTTAGATTCATCTTTTACAGCAATGTAAACAATCTCATCCTCTTCTTCATCATTAGAATCATTAGAATCTTTAGCCATAAAACATGATTTCTTACTTTTATCCTTAAATGATTTGAAATCTTTCTTACTGTTCCATTTATTATCTTTCTTTTCATCTTTATCTTTCTTGTTTGAACACCTTGCAGCAATATGACCGACTTCTTCACATGAAAAGCAGATTAGGGGTACTTTACCTCTGTATTTATCTCTTCCTCTTGAATATTTCTTTGCAAGTAGGGATTCAATTACTTCAAGGTCACTGTCAGAGCTCTGATTTGATTGATCTTCACTCTCTGACTGAGATTCCTTCTTCTTTTTTCCTTTGTCCTTGAGTGAAAGCTTGGCTTCAAATGTAGACTCAATGTTCTTTGCAGCTAGAACATAATTATCAAAATTATCTAATTCAAATGCTGTCAATCTTCCAACTATGGCCTCTAGGTTTATCTTGTGATTGGCCTCACACCTTCTTTCTTGAATGGCTGATACCCTGATGGCATAAACTGGAAGTAGAGTTCTAAGAACTTTACTTATGACTGTCTCTTCACTGATACTTCCTCCAGAAGCTTTGATAGCATTGACACATGCTTTAATTCTTTCAACATATTTGGCAATATTTTCATCTTCTTTCATTTTCATCTTATCAAACTGTCCTCTCAGACTTTCAGCTTTGGCTCTTCTGACATTGTCATCTCCACCATAGATCTCTTTCAGTCTTTCCCACATTTCATAGGCAGTAGTGCAGTCCTTGACATCATCAAACTCTTCATAACTCAAGGTAGATGCAATATCAATCATCATAATGTTATGAGTCTTCTTTATAGCAATGTCATTGACTGATAATGTACCTGATGGTTCTACATATTTCTCATCAAGATATTTCAGACCAGTGTCACCAATGGAAGCTAGATGAAGTCTCATTAATCCCTGCCATGCTGAGAAGTTGTTTCGGTTAAGCCTTGGGATTTCCCTCTTATAAGACATCTTGATCTTTGGCTTAGATCTTTGAAATCTTCTCCTACAAGCACCAAAAGCTCTGATACCAATTGTTGGAAAATGAAGATGGGGTAACTGAGAGGGGAGGGGTGAATCAGTTACCATAAAAACATTTTCAAAAGTCCCAAAGATGCCTTAAACTTAGTTACTGCTGCTACTCAATAAACACAAAAATTACTGCTTAAAACTTGATAGATGTTTAGTTAATTTATGAAGCATTTACTGAAATAAGCGACTATGCAAAAGAAAGTAATCATTAACACAGTAGACACCAGATTTACGTGGAAACCCAATATGGGAAAAACCACCAGCAACTAGTCACCAATTTTCACTCTTCTGAAGTGAGCCCTGTTAGGAGCCAACCCTGTTAAAGGTTACAAAACACACTGTTAGGTGTGACCCTATTAGAGGATTTAATCACCCTGTTAGGAGTGGCCTTGTAAGAGGTCTTTTGAACAATTCAACTGAATTGCCACCCTGTTAAAGGATTTATGAAATGGCTGTTAAACCAACTCTGTTAGGAGATTTTGGAATCACTGTTACAATGGTTAGAAAGCAACAATGAATGATCTGAAAATACATGCAACTTATCTTGTTGAATACAGATCTCAGTTTAGCTCCACAAGATCCTTACTGATCAAATATATCTCTGCAGCTCCAAGATTTCCCTCTACTCAATTCTGCTTAGGCACACGCAAGTCTCTTCCTTGCACTTCCTTGCACTATCCGTACATACTTTTTTTTCTCCTCTATTTTTTTTCGCATCTTGAGCACCTCTTTATATATTATTCATAATACCAGGTCGGCCCAACCAACTTGTCAAAACAATTCCAAAGTCGGCTTGCCCAACCAACTTGACGAAACATATTCCAAAGTCGGCTTGAACTAAAAAACAAAATTCTTCACTGGCCGATGCTGCCCGGTCAATACAGAACAAAAAATTCCTTCCTATGTTAACCGGCAGAACTCGATAAAAACTACAATTACAGGGGAATTCGGTAAACCTGCCACTTCCTTTGGAAACCCACTGGACTCGGTAAAAGCTATCTTCGACTACTGAGTGAGCTCGGTGAAAACTCAGCTTTCCTTAGCTTACCGTGCGAACTCGGTTAACACTAACCGTTCGCTACAAAATCTTTTGATACCCAAGTGATCTCGGTAAGAACTAAACTTTCCTTAGCTTATCGAGTGAACTCGGTTAACACTAACCGTTCGCTACAAAATCCTTTGATACCCGAGTGATCTCGGTAAGAACTAAACTTTTCTTAGCTTACCGAGTGAACTCGGTTAACACTAACTCATCGTGTGACATACAGGAACGCTCGGTATACACTGCAAAAGGCTTTTACTGACTGACTGAGCTCGGTAGACTCTGTAAACTATTTTCCTGATTGATAGAACTCGGTAGACTCTATCTGATAACTGATATGACATTTGTGTAACATCAAAGACAATACACAATTATTTAATTGTATCCAATAGTATATCATGGTGGGGAATATGATTATGTATCTTACATCCTAGGGAAGATGAAGGAAAATATTGGATTGGCATAGAAAGGAGAATTGGAGAATTTCAAATTCCACCATTATTCATTGCAAATGCATATGATTCTATATAAGAATGTGGGGTACATTAGCCCAGAGTTCATTGGCTAGATGTCTGATGCAAGTTGAGAGCTTCCAGTACAACTTTGGACATGGGTATGGGATAGATTTTATCATTATTATGAATTTTTTTCATGCTTTAATAATTTTAGCTCTGTAATAATGAAAATATAACACCCTAATTTCTTTAGGGCTCCTGAGATTTTGAAGAGTTTTTTAAGAACAACATTTTTTCCTAAACCCAAGAGGCTAGACCATAATTGGGGTGACATATTTTTGTTTCAAACATTTTCCCTCATGAGAGTCTATCGATGACCCTAGCCACAACATATATTGGCAAAGTATATCCCTCCTAGACTTTCCATCATTGAATTCATGTGACAATTATTTATGGTAAATATAGAATACCTAGGGAAAAAAATGAATAAGTTCACTTTTCTATGTAGATGTTTCAGAATAGGGGATTTTTCAGTTGGGAAAGAATCCTTAGATCAAATTCATGCATTCCTCTACCACTACAACTTGTCCACTACTCCATATAAAATGTATGACCCAAAGGACTTTATGAGAAACACTCTAAAGGAGATTAGGGGTTATGTGTTTCCCAATACCAAGGATTCATGCTATGAAGATTTAATCACAAATCTTGTAGCTGAAGGGGAGGCTAAAAATAAATTGAAAAAAATTGATGATGTCTTAACAATAGAAAATGAATAAAAAAGAGAAGACCCAAGATTCAAAGGTTTCTACATTGATATCCCCTATCCATGCAGACTAAGGAAGATGGTGGAAGGTTAGATCATGATACATATGCCCATATAAATAGTAGGTAAAGAGTGAACGTTGACTTCTCTAAGCAAGATTTTTTCCTAGAGGTTAAGGAAGAAGAGCCTACAAAGGTGCCATGGTTTGTCAAGGGAAATAAAAGGAAAAACTGCTCCAAACACTTGAAAAGGTAAAATAGAGGACACTTTAGCTACTTAGGAAGAATCAATACTTTGCTAATTTGAAGCATAACTCCCTACAAGATAGGGTGATAAAATTAGAGAATTCTTTAACTAACTTGGAATTAGCAATAGCAAGGTTGGATGACAAGATCATCCAAGCACAACCGTTCATGAAGGATGATGATTTCCTCAAATCTACAAAATTCAAGAATTTCCTATATAAGGTGAAGTAGAGTGAACTATTTCTAAAACTCAAGCTAGGAGAATCTAAAGAAAATATACAAGAACTAGTTGAGAAACTACATGCCCATGCCCATGATTCCTATAGAGAGGCAAGAAACATGGTTCAAAGAAGTGGAATGCTTCTAGTACCTGGATGGGATCTAGAGCAAGATTTTATGCTTGACTAGATAAGAAGACAAGAAAATTTAATATCCTATGAAGCATTTAGTGCTGATGGTTTTTAGAGTGGATTAGGCTTTAACATTGATTCCAAATCCTTGGCAGTGTGGAGCATGGCTCTTGAAACAAACAAGCCTAAATAAATGAATTTAAAAAACACTGCCAAAGGCAATACAATAGTTTGGACTATGTAGAGCACATCTAGTTCAAAATTCTCCAAGGCTATGAAACACTTCTCATTTATGAATGAGACTAAGGTAGACAAGATAGAAACAAATCTTACTAGAACCTATTGGAATTACAATAGGAAAGGAAAACTTCTAGGGGGGGTGAATCAGTAGTTTGAACTTGGAACCATAAAACTTTTTACCAAACATCCATCTCATACATTTAATGAGTAAACTAGAAAAAAAATTAAAACATGTACATCCAAATCATGTAAGAAATCATACACATATGACACCAGATATGATTACCCAAAAACTCTCCCATGAGAAGGTAAAACTGGGATGGGAATGACACCCACAAATCTTCACTACTGTAGTAATAAAGTGTATCCAATGAAGGTTACAATGTTTTGACCATGAAACATGATCTACCCTATGAAGGGTCTACCCTATTAAAGGCTTACAAAGACTACTAGGTCTCACCTTGTTAGAGGATTTCAAAACCCCATTAGAAGTGTACCTTGATAAAGGACTTTAACTTACAACTAAGTAAGCACCTTGTTAGAGGATTTCATATAGCCTGTTAGTACTACTCTGTTAAGAGATTTTGACTGAAATCACCTACTAGAATGTCTTAGCTTTGATCATGCAATTAGCACTTGCTTTCTTGATAACAGATCACCTCTAAATAATGTCTTCTTGATCCTTCTCAATCAAATGTCTCTTTGATGTATCATTTTCCCTTTCTCTATTATGCTCTAACTGATTCTACAATGTTGTTTCACTTCATAACTTCTAAGTCACCATGAATGCTTTGTTTGAGCATGTAAAATTCTCTCTTTACTCCTTCAATTCCTTACACACTCACTCATAAAGAATTTAGGGTTTGTCCTCCTTAAGAAGACTTTCGTAGCTTAGGGTTAGATATGAATCTACAGTAGAGATTCATCCATTTTTTCACTTAATCCTTCTCATTTTCTTATTGGTTTCATTTAATTACATAGGGAACCCAACTAGAGATTCATACTTATCTCCAAAATATCAAAATTCAATTTTAAGTTAGCTCAAAAATAGTTAACATAGTTGTTTGTGCCTTTACAAAAAAATATGTCAAGACTATCTTACTCAACATCCAAAGTCTTTGATGCTTGGCATACACTAATCTCTCTGCTATGACTCAGCACCTATATTGCTTGACATCCACTATTTACTCATCTCATGTGCCACTCAGCATATACTGTCTACTTGGCACTTGAGTGACTCAGCACATGAGTTGTTCGATACTCACTATGACTCAGCATGGTCTAATATATACATGTTGTGCTCAACATGTACTACTAGTTTTGCATGAACTAAGTAAATAAATTAAGTGTGTTGACACTCACTTGTCAAAACCAATCTAAGATCAACAATCTCCCCCTTCGACATGAGTGTCAAAAACACTTGAATATACATTAATATCCTTGATCTCACAAGCATAACATATCTTAACTTGGCTTATATACAAAACTTCAAAATGTCAAAAATACCTCAAAATTTCATAACTCTCCCTACGTTGATATGTTTTTTCTATATCCAAAATTGTGTGCTCCTACTGAGTAAATGTGTCTCTAGTGATACACTTTGACTTCATGCTATTTTGTTGATACTCTTTCATCTAATACTTTTAATATGTTTTGATTCTTTCTCTCCCTTAGCTAATTCTTTCTTTTCTCTATTCCTCTTATTTCTTACAATCCTTGTATCTCCCAAAAGTAATATCTCCACCATTATCCTATGTCATTCTTCCCCTTTGCTCTATTTCTACCCCAAAAATATGTCTCCCCCTTTTTAACACTTATGTCAATGGGCTATACACTTATGGTGTGTTTGTCAAAAAGATTTATGGGAAACTAATATCATCTTAAGAGTTGCATCCTAGTTCTCACATGCTACATCCAATGACTTGATTTGGATTGCTAGCTCTATAGCAAGGTGGACTAGATCATCTAAGGTAGAAGTATTTGGGTCTTTCTTCATTAAGGTTTTGGTATAGCCTAGCTCCTTATGGAAAATTTTCATATGGGGAGTGAGATTTGCTTGGATGCTAGTTAGTTTGGCCCTTATGTTGGCCTCATCTAATATCAATATAGCTAACTAACTCTATGTTTGCAGCAATATTGTCCTAAAATACTTCTCACTCTGAGCTAGATTCATTGGTAGTTTTTCACCTAATGCAGTAATTTGGCTCTCCAAACTCACAATGTGACTTTTGGTCTCTTAGGTGAAGAGTAAGGGATTGCACAATTTAGCATACAATAAGAATATATTCTCAATTACCTTCTTCACATCCTCAACCTTAGCTACCAATGCAACTTGTGTTAGTGCCATATCACCTAATATTTTATCATTAACTTTGTTTTGGAATTTCTTTTCTGACCATTCAAGTAACTTTGCATTAGTATCTAGGTCTTCATTATTAACCTTCTCCACTATATCTTTTAGTTTTTCAATTAGTGTCTTGGTCTCATTAGGAGTTGGTAGACTAAATTCATCTAAAAAGATGTCTTTAATATCCTATAGTGCCTACTTCTACTTGTGCTCCCTTCTAAGCATTTCCTTATGTTTTTTTCCTTGTTAGGGCCTACTGCAATATCCCATTTGTTCTATAGTCATGGTATCATAATCATACTTGGGAAAAATGATCTCTTCATCAAGCCTCACATCTCCATATTGGATCACTTCATCTACCTTTGATGAACTTGGGCTCAACACTGAGATTTGTAGTGGTGTAACATTTGTGTCTAGCTTCTAAAGAGTATGACTTGATGGAGTGCTAGATACTAGTAAGGTTACTAGGGTTTGGATGGTAGTTTTCTCCTTTAGTTGTGGTGTCATCTCACCCTCTTTAGGCTTGCCTTGTTCTTCCACAATGACTTGACTTGCACCTTGTCCTTGTATTGTAGGTGTAGATAAGTCTATCTAATCTATTTCTTGTTGTTCTATAGTAGCAACTTGTGTTTCCATTGTGCTCTTCTCTACAATATCAATCTTGGCAATTTTATCAACCTTGTTAGATGTATCTTTTGGCATTTGGACTGAAGGTTGTACATTAGTGACTAGAGGAATGATAGAAGATGGTTCTTGTGGATTCACCTTTTCCCTTACAACATCAGTCATTGACATTTGTAGCTCATCCACATTGACCAAAACAAGATTATCACAAAGTTTTTCCTCCAATGTAGACTGATCTAATATTTTCTTCAAAATCATCTTTAGTAAGGGGATTGATGTTTTGAGCTGATAGATTAGAAAAATCCTTAACAATTATTGTTTGAGTAGTCTCACTTCTGACATATGGAGGACTAACACTCGACAATTGTGTGTCTTGCACAATTTGTTCTTCTAGCTACTCTAGCTTAGTTGTTGCCTTGTCATCTACTTGCATTTCTATTCCTCCTCCAATAGTGTCAACTTTTTCATCATCTTTTATTGCAATGGGTACTTGTTCTCCTTCCTTAACTATAGTCAACCCATAAGTGAGCTTCCACATCTGTGTGGACTCCTTAACAACATCCTCAATATTGTTTTGCAAGATGCTAAAGGCTCTGTATTTAGGTGTGAACCTAAATGCATATTTCTTTGCATCCTTAAGAATTTTTTCCTTAGTTAGTTTAGGCATCACTTGGGCTAGAGATGTTTCTCTAATTTGTTTCTCCAAGTCTAGACAATAGTGTCATTTCTACTCAACTTTATCATATAGACTCTTTGGTATTGAGTTAGAAACCTCTAGTGGAGTTATCTTTAATTTTTCCATCATGGCATATATGGCCTCCTCTACTTGATTTTTCTCTACTTTACCCAAATTATCAAAATCTACATGTGTAAATCCTGATAGGTTTGCACTATTCTTAACATTTTCACATAAATTTTCAGGATCTAAAAAGGGTTATGACTTACCACCTTAAATTGGCTATTGTCATTTGACTCTATTTTCTCCTCATTAGAATCTGCTTGTGCAACATACTTCCCTCTTGGTCTCTTCTACTATTGACCTCCTTGTTATGCTTGTTTTGTCTTTTCCTTGGTCTTTTGGGCTGTTGCACATGTACTAGCTCTTGTAGTAGGTGTAGTGGGCTTGGGATGACTCAACTGAGTTACCTTCTTAGGTTTAGTCACTAATTGATCCTTAGCCTTCCTCTTCTTTGACTCGATAGGAGTAGGTTAGTCCTTGGCTTCTTCTCCCTTGACACATTTAGTCTCCTTGTCTTCATGGTCTTCTCCCATACCTTGTGTTAAAGCTAAAGGTGCTTGTGCTTGGGCATCTTCTTTCTCTTCATCTTCTTCCTCCTCAGAACGCTCTCCAAACTTAGCTTTTAGTTTCTTCTCTATCTTCTCCTTTTTCTTCATGGTAGAGGCAATCTTCAATTCCATGGTAATTTTGGACTTTATCATCTCATAATTTCCAAAAACCTTTGCAATTTATCTACCTCTTCTACTAGTAATTTTTTTTAGTTGTAGAGGCCTCATCCACATTTATTTCATAATCTAAGGGTCTCAACCATCTCACCCTTGGTGTAGCAACTTGTACAAATGTATAATCAACATCCACAAGAAAACATACATCATCATAGTATTTCTCAACTAAGAATATACATACATCATCATAGTGTTTCTCAACTAGGGATACTAGTATTCTTAATCTTTCCTTCATTGACTTCTTGAAGTCTTCAAAATAACTTGTCATCAAAGATTCAAAATTCTCTCCTAATTGTTCAATGTACTTACCAATCTATTTTTCTATTGATTTGTTGGTTTTCCATCCCATAGTGTAAAATGAGGGGAACATGTTTTTTACATAAAAGAATATTCAAATCAATATAGAACCAAATTTACATTGTATATTCTTTATCTTTTTTATTTATCCACGGTTCTCCATCAATTATTGCAATTATAGCTCCGCTAGATCATATGTGTGATCTTTCTTTACAATTTTGTATCCCACATCCATAGCTATATAGGGCACACCATTTAATCTACTAGATTGGTATAACTTTTTTTATATAACCCTTATAGAAAATTTTATCAGAGAATCAATGATTGTGTTAATTATCATGCCTCTCTTGTTCTAGACAACTCTAGTATTCTTCTCAATCACTTCCTTCAAATCACTTCTTAGTGACTTAGGCCAATCTAAGGTTGGGTAACCAGTAACCCTATGAATTATTCTCCTAGTAATTTTTATAGGTCCATTTTCCATCCATAATGAACCATCATGAATTCAACTAAGCACTATACTTATCCACTCTATCTTGATTACATTCAAAAAATCTAGAGCTCATGTTAATCCCTTCCTCTCAATGATTTTGAACTCTTCCTTCAAAACACCATTATCATGATTTTTTTTGTATGCTTCCCTAATCTCCATATCACCAATGCTACCAATTTTATAGTTATAGAATTTTCTTACATCTTGCACCATTATCACATTTGGTGGAATCATCCACAATGCACTAGAAGGGTCTTGCTTATAATTAATATTAGGAATAGCTTTGAAAATGGTTTTCCTAACCTCATTACTTACTAATTGAACATTCAAAACTTCCTTTCCCTCTACATTCTTTGAACTAGATGCCATAATGTGAAACTATGGTTTACAAAATTTAAACTACGTAGCTTGACTCTTGATAAATACCTTATGAAATCTGATAAACTAGTGTAGAATCACTGCTCAAATCTTCTAAAATCACTTTGAATGTATTTCTAGATCACCTTCTACTCTGCTCACTCTTTCTCAAATTTTAAGTGATGAAAAATGAGCTAAAATTGATAGAATAGCCTTTGAAAATCTTGCAATAAATGTTGAGTTCTTACACAGCTGTAAGCTCAGCATCAACCAATTTTAGGCTCCCTCAACATCCATTAACATTTCAATCACATGGCAACTACTACGAGCTCAACATCAACTAGCCAATTTGTAAGCTTGACATCTTCTAGCATTTCACTCAGCACACATAAGAAATATTTCATGCTTGGAAACAACATGAAAAACTTAAAGATTTATCTTGGATTTCTAACAAAATTTTGCATCTTTGTTCATGCTAATGTAATATTTTTAGTGTTAATTCATTTTGGAACTGATGTATGATATGACCTTTAAGTATCGTTATCACATACCACTTGATTGCCTAGTTTGATAGGTGTGATCACCTGACCCACTGGGTGAAGTATCCCTTCTCCATTTAATGTACTACAATCATCCTTTCTCTTCCATGTCTTGTTCATTTCATCTTTGATGTGTTCAACATTTACTTTGCCTTTGCCTTTATCAAATTCATAATTTGGTGCCTTTGACCTAGTTGGACAGTATCTATAGATGTCACTAGCCTTCAAACAACTAAAACATGCAGTTTGGCTCAACCACCTTTGGTAGTTACATCTGAAGTGTATCCTAATAATTTTTTTAGGAACATGTCCATATTGTTGACAATAATGACATCTATATCTTGTATTTTGATTCCAATTATAAGAGTTTTCATTGTTCCTTACCTTAGTTTTCTTATTTGATGACCACATGTGTTTGGATCTATATTCAAAATCTCTATGTCCATACTTCTAATAGTTGTAACAATATCCTTCAGATCTTTATGTATGCATGGTCTTGGTTCTGCATTCATGTGCCTCATGACCTTGCTTGTTGCACTTATGGTAGTGTACCATGTTCTTAAGCTTGACATTCTAATTTGTAGTCTTGCACTTGCACACATCAGTAGTATGTCCTTTCTTACCACAATTATGACAAGTAGGTTTGGAGTTCTTACCTTTTTTATTTATTTCTTCTACACTTTTGGATGACTCTCATTCTTTAGTGCTTGTGTATCTGATTCTAGATGTATCATTATTGGATCTAAGAAATCTTAATAGTTGCTCAAAGTATTTGATGGCTTCATTTGGCTTGTTGAAACTTTCAGTAAATTCCATTTCTCTCTTTAGGTCATTCTGTATTTGTTCATTCTACAATTTCAATGTAGTTATCTCAATGTCCTTGACATTCAATTCATATTTGGAATTCATCATTTGGCTTAGAGTGTCCAATTGTATGTTGGAAATATTGGTTAGTTTTGATGATTTTTCTTCTAGTCTATTGGCCAAAACTCTTTTGTCTTCTTCAATCATAGCTTTGTCTTCTACAACTTTCTTCTTTTATTTAGTGACCTCACATAATAGTATAGCTTGTGATTCTTTTCATAACTCGAGATTTTTTATTTCCTTAGCTTGGGCTCTATTCTTTTCAATTAGATTTGTAACTATTACATCAAATTCATTGGAATCTCCATCTACAAATAGCTTAGTAGTGTTTATCTCTTTGTATTGTGTGTCATTCTCTGCAATAGAAATTTCCTTCCTTCTCTTTAAATATTTCTTTAGTTCTTCTCTTGCTTCATCTAGTTGATGTAGAATGAGTTGTATTTTAGGGTAAAAGCATAAACTTATGTCACCCTTTTGTAAAGGAAAAGGCTAACAAAAGTATAATTATCCACCTTCAATGTCATAAAACATGTATTATTATTTAGAATTTGAAAATGAAGTAAACTACTAAAATGTGTAGAAATGGATAAAGTTTAGGATTAAATTTTTTAATAATTATTTGGAATAAGAATTGATATATTTTCCTAATTTTTATAGGTAATTTTTTAGTTGCTAAAAAAAGCTAAAAATTAGGGGTCTAGTTCCCACCACAAAACTATATGAAAATAAACTTATTTCCCTTTGATCTCAAACTATGTTATAGATAACATCTATAGCTAAACAATAAAAAATAAAATGTTTTAGACCCATATTTTCTCTTTTATTATTATTCAAATTTCAACTCACTTGAAATTGATAGTTTTCATCTCCCACCACATTTTTAAAAACAAATCTATTCTAACTAGAAGAAAAATTATACATTCTGGAAGAGGACTCTCTCCTCTAGAACGTCAAATAATTTTAAATTTTTTTGATATCATTTAATATTTTTCTCCTTCTCAAAATTGACATATTTTCAAGTGTTAAAATATGGGCTTGTAGAATTTTTCAATTACACTATATTATATCTAATTAAAACTCTATAAAATCTATATGATAATATTCTTGACTTTGATCTTTATAAAATGCTATTTATATGTTATTAAAAATATATCATAAAAAATAGTAAGAGTTATTGAAATATCATCTTTTTGAAATAATTTTATTTCTTTAGTAATTAGATACAAACTAGTATAAAACATGCATTTAATTGACATTTTCAATTGGAAAAGTGTGAGATTATGCATAACCTAGCTAGAATAGATTTATCTAGATCATATGTTTGAAAAAATTTGATTTTTAGATAGAAATACTCAAATTGAGTCATTCTAATAAGTTAGCCTGAAGGGTGACACAAATTTGTAATTTTACCCTTCAATTCCTCGATTCTCAATAGTTTTTCCCAACTTGTAGACTTCCATTTCAAGTATTTAATCCTCAAAGCTGCAAAGCTTCTCTTTTAGAGAACAAATCTCTGATACCAATTGTTGGAATTACAATAGGAAAGGTAAACTTCAAGGGGGGGGGGGGGGGGGGGGGGGGGGGGGGTGGGGGAGTGAATCATTAGTTTAAATTTGGACCCATAAAACTTTTTACCACACATCCATATCATACATTCAATGAGTAAACTAGAAAAACATGTAAATCATGTACATGCAAATCATGTAAACACATAAGAAATCATACACATATGACACATGATATGATTACCCATAAACCCTCTAATGAGAAGGTAAAATTGGGGAGGGGATGACATGTACAAATCTTCACTAGTATAGTAATAAAGTGTATCCAAAGAAGGTTATAATACTTTGACCATGAAAAATGATCTACCTTGTGAAGGGTCTGCCCTATTAAAGGCTTACAAAGATTGTTAGGTCTCACCTTGTTAGAGGATTTCAACACCCTGTTAGAAGTGTGCATTGCTAAAGGACTTTAACTTACAACTAAGTAAGCACCTTGTTAGAGGATTTTATATAGCTTATTAGGATGGCTCTATTAAGAGATTTTGACTAAAATCACCTTTTAGAATGTCTTAGCTTTGATCATGTAGTTAGCACTTGCCTACTTGATGATAGATCACCTCTAAACAATGTCTTGTTGAGCCTTTTCAATCAGATGTCTCTTTACTATATCCTTTTCCTTTCCTCTATTCTACTCTAACTAATTCCACAATGTTGTTTCACTTCATAACTTCTATGCCACCATGAATGCTCTATTTGTGTGTGTAAACTTCTCTCTTCACTCCTTCAATTTCTTACACTTTTTCTCACATAGAATTTAGGGTTTTTCCTCCTTAAGAATACTTTGGTGACTTAGGGTTAGGTATGAATCTATGGCTGAGATTCATCTATTTTGCCACTTAATCCTTTCCATTTTTTGATTGGCTACATGTAATTGCATAGGGAATCCAACTAGAGATTCATTCTTATCTCCAATAATATCAAAATTCAATCTTAAGTTAGCTCAAAATGGTTTACATAGTTGTTTGTGCCTTTACAAAAAAATATGTTAAGGTTGTCTTACTCGACATTTGAAGTCTCTGATGTTTGACATACACTAATATCTCTATTGTGACTTGACACCTATATTTCTTAGCATCCACTATTTACTTGGCTCCTATGTCACTTGACATATACTATCTGCTCAACACTTGAGGGACTCAGCACATGAGTGGCTCAACACTCAGTATGACTTAGCATGGTCTAATATATACATGTTGTGCTTGCCATTTACTACTAGTTCAACGTGAACTAAGTAAATAACTTAAATGTGTTGACACTCACTTGTCAAAACCAAGTTGAGATCAAAAGAACCTTCCATGATTATATAGATATCAAGAAGTTATATGAAGAAGAGTTCAAGAAGAGCTATGTTTACAAGAAAAGAGTAAAAGAGCTAGAGGAAAAAGTTGAAGGGCCAGAAGTGAAAGGTGCATCCTTAAAGGAGTAACTAAACATTGTAGAAAATAACATAGCACAAACCAATAGTCAGAAACCAACCAAGGTCATGCAAGAGATGTCTACTCAGACCACAGAGTTGGAACATGATGATGCAGAGCCAAGAAGAATGAGCATTGATGCTCAAGCTCCAAAACAAGGTGGTGAGGCGAGGACTAATGTCCTAAAAGGTATGATAGGCAACAAAGTAGATACTATAAAAAAGATCTCTCAACATGCACACAACCCTTTTATTTCTTTACACAGTATTGAGCATGTTTGTAATGAGGCACTGTCATGGCTATCATTCATTTTCAATCAATGGAAGCCATACATTTTGATTTTTGGAAAGACTAATCTTATTGATGGAAAAGAAGCCAGACTTTCCTAACAAAATCTTCATAGTGAAGGAAGGACTAGAAGTTGTAAAAGAACTGATTGGTTTCTTTACTAGCAAATTAAAAATTGTACAAACTAAGATGAAGGTCTTGTTAGGAGGGATTGAACCATGTGTCCTACCAATTTTGAATACTAACAAAAAATTGAAGGACTAACAAGATTGGTTAGATTCTTTTGATTCAATGTTAACTCAAGGAGGAGTAGCATCAATTTTTGAAGATGAAAGTGATATTCCTTTAAATGATTTAATTGATTCCCTATTTAAAGTAGAAATAGACTTATATAAGTTTGCAATAAAATCAAGGGCCATAATAGATTCCAGATGGAAAAAATTAGCTAATGAATTGGATGGAGTTAGAGGCACTAAATGGTGCAGAAAAAGGGGAATATACTTATGGGAAGCGGTTAGAGAGATCAAAGCTCTACCAATAGGAAGTAGTTAAGAATTATGACTAGATGGAAGAAGGGACAAAATAGAGAAAAGGTTAATGATAGTGATAGGTTATTAAAGTGTAGAACATGCTCATCTTGGAGACACCTAAAGAAAGCTACCACCTGCCAATTTTGGAAATGTCTTCTCAACTATTTCCAAGTATAGAGAATGTTTTGTAAAAGTAAAAATATCTAAAACATCTTTGTATTTATTTTTTAGTCAAATTTTGACAAGTGTCCTCCCATCTGAAGCTTGTTACAATCCTTTTCTATAAAGGTATTTCCAAGATGTGGAGTGTGTATGCACCCAAAAATGGTCGCCTAGACTATGGGCCCCCATTATTCAATTTATCAATTTATCAAATTTTCTGAATCAATGGTTTGTAATATTTTATTAAATCAATTCAAATCAATTTTCTTGATCAAATTCGATTTATTTCATTTCTAAGATTGATCATTTTATTCCAAGTCCTATTTAATTAAAAGAAAATCTTCTCTTTTAATTAAATAAAATAAAATCTCCATTTAATTAAAAGAAAATCTCTCTTTTAATTAAACAGTTCATCCACATTTAATTAATTAAGAGAAAAACCTCTCTTTTAATTTAATTAAATATCTTCTATTTAATTAAAAAGAACTTTCTCCCTTTTAATTAAATAAAAATCCCACTTAAATATCTCTTTTGATGAAAAAAGAAAAGAAAATAAATTCTTTTTATTTAATTTCTCTACACTTAAAGATGTGATCTAAGTGGGATTTATCTTTCCACTTTCTCCTCAACCACTCCTCTTTTCTAATTGGTGGAATTTTGTCTCACATGGATCAAGCTCTATTATCCCATATTGGTTGTGAGAAGCCTCTCACCTCCATAATTTCCTTTATAAGGGAGAGCCCTCTCCTCATGTTAGACACCCATGATTATGCTATCGTTATGCTGCAGGTTTGAAGATCAATTTTTGAAGGAGTTTGAATACAAAAGCTTTTTGTGGAGAACTTCTATTTTCTTGTCTTTTTCTCTCTTGCACCCATCATGGGCTTTTAGCTTAGATCTTGCATTTATAAATTAGATTTTTCTTTCATAGATTAGATCTTTTTTTCATGCATATTTGAAGATCATGGAGACTAGCATTCTTGCTTTTCCTCTTTGAATCTCTCATCTCATGGTGTACTTGCATGGGCACAAAAAATAGGTCAAACTGAGGGCCTCCATTGCAAACCCTTTCACTCTATGAGTAGAGAGCTATGGATCGATTTGTGAGGGCTCATTCTTGAGTTTTCTTACATGTAATGATTCATAGAAGTGTGACAACATTTTAGCACACATTTTTGACGCCCACCGTGGGGCTTGAATCAAGTTTCTAGCTCTATTTGCTTTTATTTTTCATCTCTAGTTTTTTACAGCAGCATATTGGATCTAATCAAGTGCTTTTGTAAATTTTTCACTTTGGTTTTAAGGCCAACCCATATATAGATTGGTTTGCAGGCAAAAAAATCTAGTTGGTTAAAAGATTCAATCATATTTTTTAAATCACTTAGAGTTTGGTTCTAAATTGTTTTTTGTGGGTTGGTTATGTGCCCAATATGTCCTAGTTCAATTTTTAGATCATTTTGACATGATTTGCGTGAGTTATGAATTTTTTTTATTTTTCATAAAAAGCCATTTCTGATCGCAAATCAAAGTATTTTTTAGAAAATTTTACATTTTCAAAAAACTTTCTGAATTCTAAGGGGGGTTCTTTGTGTTTTGAATTTTGAGGCCGTATTAAAGATCAAAAATTTGATTTGATGAATCTGGCCTATTTTAAAAAATTGGGTCCCTAGAGCACAAATGAAGAAATTTTTTTGAATTTCTTACATTTTTGGAAAGCTCTTTAGTTTTTAGTAGGGGTCTCTTCTTTTCATTTCTATTTTTGGATTCAAAATCATAGCAAAAAAAAGATCTAATCTATGAAAGAAAAATCTAATCTATAAATGCAAGATCTAAGCTAAAAGCCCATGATGGGTGCAAGAGAGAAAAAGACAAGAAAATAGAAGTTCTCCACAAAAAGCTTTTGTATTCAAACTCCTTCAAAAATTGATCTTCAAACCTGCAGCATAACGATAGCATAATCATGGGTGTCTAACATGAGGAGAGGGCTCTCCCTTATAAAGGAGATTATGGAGGTGAGAGGCTTCTCACAACCAATATGGGATAATAGAGCTTGATCCATGTGAGACAAAATTCCACCAATTAGAAAAGGGGAGTGGTTGAGGAGAAAGTGGAAAGATAAATCTCACTTAGATCACATCTTTAAGTGTAGAAAAATTAAATAAAAAGAATTTATTTTCTTTTCTTTTTTCATCAAAAGAGATATTTAAGTGGGATTTTTATTTAATTAAAAGGGAGCAAGTTCTTTTTAATTAAATAGAAGATATTTAATTAAATTAAAAGAGAGGTTTTTCTCTTAATTAATTAAATGTGGATGAACTGTTTAATTAAAAGAGAGGTTTTCTTTTAATTAAATGAGGATTTTATTTTATTTAATTAAAAGAGAAGATTTTCTTTTAATTAAATAGGACTTGGAATAAAATGATCAATCTTAGAAATGAAATAAATCGAATTTGATCAAGGAAATTGATTTGAATTGATTTAATAAAATATTACAAACCATTGATTCAGAAAATTTGATAAATTGATAAATTGAATAATGGGGGCCCATAGTCTAGGCGACCATTTTTGGGTGCATACATTTGCCCCTCTTTGACTAATGTGTGATCGATTCGGGAACACATGTAGTCAAAGAAAGAAATTGAAGTGTGAGGTCAATTTGGGATCACAAAACAACCCAGATGTGTGGTCGACTTGGGAACACATCAGGACAAAGAATACAAATAAATTTTAACTTGAAAAAGTCAAGGATAAAATTGATAGAACTGAATCAAGGATTGAAATTGATAATTACTGAAATTGATTATAAAAAGTCCTGAAAAAAAAAATAATAAAAAGAAAAGAAAAATCCAAGTGGTGAAAACCTAGAAACGGGTGCTACTTGAGGCCTTTGCACCCCTGTTTCTTAGCACATGTCCTCAACACTTAGCCTTTCTCCACCATGCCTTGTCCTTGTTACCTTGGTTTGGAATTGGTCTTTGTCTAGGGAGCATAACTATGTTAGCTTTGGTTTCTTAGATGTGTGAGTCTTTAGGATACCTCGCAAATGATGTTTTTCAACACCCATTGACATCGAGTGTTTTTCAACACTTTTTGGTTTGGTCTTACCCAGTATCATCATGTGATCTTACCTTCTTGCAAGCATTTGATCCTTGACCTCAGAACTCAGTATCAGTTAACACACTTAAATTTTTAAATGCAACACTTAATGCCTGACTTATGTCATGATTTTCTTTTCTTTGTGTGCTGATTGTTATTGATTTTTGTTGAGTGTCCTTGTCTGATAAGTCTCTCCGGGATGCATCGCTAGAGGACTTGGGGCATGGGACATGTTTTTATTTGTTTTTTTTTGCTTGCGGGTGTGGTCTTGAACTCTAGAGTGTCTTTTGTTGTCCCCTTGAAACACTTAGGAGATTTGAGACATCATCCTTGATTGTTTTTGCACAACCATTCTTATAGTCATCTTGGCATCTATGTCTTGATGTGAGCATAGTTTTTCTATATTAAATTGGGTAAGCTAACATCGAAGTCATCTTGACCTTTATGTCTTTGATGTTTATGTTATAATCTTTCCACATTTCAATCCAATATAAATCGCATTCATATCTTCATAGTTACATTTGTAACTAGTGATGATTGTGTAATTTTTTGATGTCCGTTAATAATTTCCCAATGATGAAAATAAGTTCTTTTACATTCTCTAATGAATGATGAACACAAAATCCTATGTTACAGTTGCTCTTTTGCAAGTACACCATTGCATTTCATGTAGCTTGCATTATTAGACTTCATGTTAGTTTGCATTTTTAGGCTGCATTATGAGTTTGAGAGGGTTCTCCTTTCATCTTTATTGTGGACATTTAATCAATTGTGGTCACATTTTGATCTTCATTTCCTTATTTTCTTTCGTGATCTCAATCAAAATTTCTATCTTAAACAGTTGATTGATTTTTGGAGCATTTTCTTTTCTTATTTCTATTTCTTTCCATATCTTTCAAACTTCTATCTTCCATTTTCTTTTTCCCCACTTCTTTTCTTCTAAATCACCTTTGGGGCATAATATTTCATGCTTGATGATCTACCTTGGTTCTATGATTCTTATATCTTTCATCTTACATCAAGAACCTTATCTTTTGTTCGATTTGATCAAACTTATCAATTTGTTGTTTCTCCTCTATCTCATTTTGATTTCGATCACGAGGGGGCAGTAATTATCAATTTCAATCCTTGATTCAGTTCTATCAATTTTATCCTTGACTTTTTCAAGTTAAAATTTATTTGTATTCTTTGTCCTGATGTGTTCCCAAGTCGACCACACATCTGGGTTGTTTTGTGATCCCAAATTGACCTCACACTTCAATTTCTTTCTTTGACTACATGTGTTCCCGAATCGATCACACATTAGTCAAAGAGGGGCAAATGTATGCACCCAAAAATGGTCGCCTAGACTATGGGCCCCCATTATTCAATTTATCAATTTATCAAATTTTCTGAATCAATGGTTTGTAATATTTTATTAAATCAATTCAAATCAATTTCCTTGATCAAATTTGATTTATTTCATTTCTAAGATTGATCATTTTATTCCAAGTCCTATTTAATTAAAAGAAAATCTTCTCTTTTAATTAAATAAAATAAAATCTCCATTTAATTAAAAGAAAATCTCTCTTTTAATTAAACAGTTCATCCACATTTAATTAATTAAGAGAAAAACCTCTCTTTTAATTTAATTAAATATCTTCTATTTAATTAAAAAGAACTTGCTCCCTTTTAATTAAATAAAAATCTCACTTAAATATCTCTTTTGATGAAAAAAGGAAATAAAATAAATTATTTTTATTTAATTTCTCTACACTTAAAGATGTGATCTAAGTGGGATTTATCTTTCCACTTTCTCCTCAACCACTCCTCTTTTCTAATTGGTGGAATTTTGTCTCACATGGATCAAGCTCTATTATCCCATCTTGGTTGTGAGAAGCCTCTCACCTCCATAATTTCCTTTATAAGGGAGAGCCCTCTCCTCATGTTAGACACCCATGATTATGCTATCGTTATGCTGCAGGTTTGAAGATCAATTTTTGAAGGAGTTTGAATACAAAAGCTTTTTGTGGAGAACTTCTATTTTCTTGTCTTTTTCTCTCTTGCACCCATCATGGGTTTTTAGCTTAGATCTTGCATTTATAGATTAGATTTTTCTTTCATAGATTAGATCTTTTTTTCATGCATATTTGAAGATCATGGAGACTAGCATTCTTGCTTTTCCTCTTTGAATCTCTCATCTCATGGTGTACTTGCATGGGCACAAAAAATAGGTCAAACTGAGGGCCTCCATTGCAAACCCTTGCACTGTATGAGTAGAGAGCTACGGATCGATTTGTGAGGGCTCATTCTTGAGTTTTCTTACATGTAATGATTCATAGAAGTGTGACAACATTTTAGCACACAGAGTGAAGGTCCAAATTTATTTTATTACATGGGTTTATTTAAATTTTGAGTTGGTCCATGCATACTGTAAATCAGCTCCATAATTGAAGACAAAAAGTTAATAATTCCTGGTCTATGTGTGTTATTTTCTAGTAGAGATGATCACTAAAAGTGTATATAGTTTCAAAGGAATTAATACAAATATTGAGAGTTGATTTTCATCCTAGATCTTGTCCGTTTCCTTGCCTCTATATTATTTTATGACATTTAATAGCAAATTTTATTAAGTTTTAGTTGTAATTCGTTCTAAATTATATTTCAATTTTCTTTTGCTGATAATCTAATAGATTATGTAAATGCTTAATGTAGATTGAAAGAACACTATAGTTTTAAGAAAAAATAATATAAGTATGAGATCTAGAAATGAATATAGATAAATCTTAGCATAAAGTTTTAAGCTAAGATCTAAAAGTAAGTGTGTGATCTCTGAGAGTTGTAGATGAATGGATTAGGCACTAGCCATCCTTGTGAATTGATATAATTGGAATTCTTTACACCATTCAAAAACCTTATAATCAATCAATCTTTTAGTGTTTTGTTGTCTAAGAAATGAATGCCACTTTATACTTGATTCATCATGTCTAGGGTTTAGTAAAATAGCTAGTTATCATCTCTTCATTACCATTGAATTAGAATAAAGAAGGCTAAACAATTTATTATTTCTAGAGTTCATGTTAAGAACATTGTCTTTAAAGTAAACAAAAATGAATTCCTAAGGTAAACCCACTTGAATCTTGTAGAATTCAAATTGGAGAAGACTCTAAGTTATTGTTAGTTGGTCTTTTTATTTTGTTTTTAGAACACCCAATATGATTTCTAGCTAATTTCTAGGTTTTTTTGATATCATAAAAGGTAGTTGAACTTATGTCAAATTAGGAACCAACACCTACCTAGTTACAAAGTACAATCACCTCCTATGTAGCCCCCCATAGAAGAATGAATAAACAACAAATCAAAGATTAAGAACTATAAATATAATTTTATTCATTAGATACTCATAAATACACATTGAAGCAACAAAATTATATTTATCACTATTGCTGGATCACAAGAGAGTTTTCCATCGATAACCAAACTCCAAAATCTAAATTCCAGCTTATTTATAACATTGACATAAAACATAGCTCCTAAAATCTAGGATCCTCCAATGCTAGGGATATGAAAAGATTGATAACACACAACATCATTTAGTATAGGAATAGGTTGTCCTTCATTTCCACATGAATTCAAGAGTTCATGGCTTCTAGATCTACTCCATAATGATTTGACAATCACTTTGACTCAACCCATAATAATAACTGATAATTGAAAGGTCATGGGATCATTATGAACTCAAAGCAATCAACCACTTCCTTATCAACACTTTATCTTTTGATTTTGACTTCTTCCTCCATTGTTGACTCACCATTTTCCTACAAAAGATTAGCATGCACATGCAAAGATTGAAATACATATCCAAGATAAAATTCATAATAAGTTTTCTCACATTATCTTTTTTCTTATCACATGGCTACAGGAAGAACTACCCAATCAATGTAAAATAAAAAGATACATTATTCCATTCTATGTAACTATATAATATATTTGGCGTATTAATCCAATCTCAAGAATGTCAAAGTGGACACATATATTAGTATAACTATAAACAATCTAAATAAGTTCATCAAAAAATCATAAAGTTCTCAACTCTTAACCATCAAAGAATATAAAAATATGGACTAAATAGTCCTTAGATTGGCCTCATCAAGCTTCCTGAACATGTCTTAAACTATGATCCAAGATTTTTAACCTTGGTTCCTCTTTGATTATAAGATAAATTTAATTTCCTAACATCTATTTCTGACAATATTTCCTACTCAATAGTCTTCTATTAGTCTTCACTAAATAAATTGTAACTCGACCAATACTCAACAAAAGATTAGCAAACATAGTTGTAGCTTCTATACTCATATATGACACAATTCTTAACTCACATAGCTTAACATTTTCTATTTTAATTATTTTGTTCCTATAATCCTCTATAATGTACATAATCTATATTTTTCATGAATTCACAAACATATGTTACATCATCAATGACAAAATTTGTCATCAATAAAACACGTATCTAGCATATCCAAGTGCCAACTAAACATGCATTCCTAACTTATTCAAGATATGTAAGAATTGATATCTTGGTAGTGAATGAGTGCATGGCTATGCAATTGACGTGTTAAATGTGTGAAAACATGAATAAATATAGATAACTTGGAACTAAGTGATTGACACAAACAAAATTATTGGTGTATTTAATTTTATACCTTAGATAGCCATTGTACATAAAAAAAGATATTTTTCTTGAAAGTTGTGAACATAGATATTTTGATGAAGAAAATCATGGATGGGCAACATTACTCCCATTTGGATACTCAGGTGGTCCTAAATGAAGTAAATTTCCTTAGTTTGACTAGGAATAGTTTGAGAATGTCTATCAATTTAAATTATCCAATTAAGTTACTAGAAATTATCACATGTGAATACTAATCCACAATTAATTCAACACTTTCACTCTATTTATGGTCATGGTTGAGCAATATTTGTGAGGTTTTCTTGTCTTGGTTGTATAGGAAGAGTTATTTTCTAGCTCTTTCATCTTTTAAGGATTTTTTGTAGAATTTGATAAAAAATTGATAAAAAGCCTTAAATAAATTAAAAACCCTAATTTAATCAAAATAAAAAACAAAGATAATTAAAATAGTTAAACCTTACCTCTTCAAGTGGTGACATGGTTGGAAATTGATATAAATACCACAAAATGTAAATTAAGGCTGAACATGGTATGGTTCTAAGGTAAATTTAGTTTTTTTTGTTTAGCTTCAATATTTTTAGGCATTAAAATTGGACCAAACCTATGGCCTCCAAAAACATATCAATTTTTTTATAAGCTATACAAGTTATGATAAACTTTGTAGTTCTCATAGACCACACATGTAATGATAAACTTGCTATGTCTTATGGCCCACACAGATTATGGGAAACTTTAACTATTTTTTAATGTTTTTTTAAAGCTTCATAACACCAAGCCAAGTGTGATTTTAAATTTTATAGAACCCAAGTGGGCCATTATTATCTTTTTTACATGTGGTGACTTAATTGACTAACATCTTGATGCACTTAATGTGTAAAATTATGCCAAGTAAGCCTAAGTAAGATTAAATCATAAATTATGTTTAGACTAAAAATTCCCCTTAAGTAAAACTTAGTGAGTGAAATTATTATGCAATGAGATGCAAGAGGGTTTATGAAAACTAAGCCATGTTAGGAACCCATGCACACCTTCAATGCTTGATGAAAATAAAAATCTCACAAATGGGAGAAAGGAGAAAACCCCTTTAAGAGAAAAATCCTCTCCAAAAGAGATAAAATAAGGAACTAAGAAGACCTTGAATTAATTAGTATCCCAAAAAATAAGAACATGAAAAACATCTTTGAAGTAGAAAGAAATTGCAAATAACTGTCAAAAGAAGAATTTTATAATGTTTTAAATAAAATACCCCATCTAAAACAAGATGATAATCAAGATTAAAATATAAAAATTCTACACAAGTGTGTCAAGGAGAACTAGTCTAAAAATAATTAGATGGAAATAATAACAAAGTGTATATCAATTAAAAATACTTATAGCACATGAATTTTCACAAGTGATCTAATCATCACAACTAACCAATTATATTGAAATAAACAATACCATATCTTAACAAGCCATGATAAATTGAGGATAAAAGACTATGTCGACAAAATAAGAATGCAAGAGTGTCTCATAGTCACTCTAGCTAAAAGCAATGAAGGATTATCATGAACATAATAATACCCCCACAATGTTGATTAGAGAGATACATGCACCAAAAATACTAAAACTATGAATGAAAAGAAATGAATGAAGAAGATGATGTAACATCTAAACTAACCAAAAGAGTTCTTGCAATTGAAAAAGGGTCTTCCAATAAAATGGCACACACACATGAAGAAAAAATCTTAGAGATCCTAATTTTTGTGGTGCAATTCCCACTTGAGACAACTATAATAGGAAAAGAAAAAAACATTGTGGAACCTACATGACACTTTATACTACATTGCAAGTACAAATAGTGTAGGAGCACCTATACCTCCACTTTCTAGGGGCTCTTCATGAGTTTTACTCAAGGGAATTCATGCCTAAAAGTCTTTGATAAGTTTTAGAAGTAGTTTTCCATTTCAAATAAGCCTATTTGTAAGGCCTAGACAACATGGGTGTTTTATAAACCATGGGTTTTTAACAATGGTCAATGGGCACATCTTAGTCTTAGGATAGGGTAGGTGTGTTCTTAGGATTCTAAACATGTTTTAGGTCCCTAGGATGCTAGAGGAAGGTACTAGCATGTTAAAAGTGTGTATGTGTACTCAGTTAACATAGAGGATCCCTGTGTTAACGAACCCAACTATTGGCAATATGGTTAGTTAGATGTCTTGATGATTGTCATTTATGGGAACATACATTCACCATTTCATTTATGCATTTAGAGATAGAAAATTGTCTAAGTATTAGATAGTTTGCACTAGCATAGAGTACAAATCTTAATATTATGGACAATGCACAAAGAGTTATCATATACATAGTTGAGGAAAGGTTTGTGACATTGTCATGATGATGTGTACTAGTGGGCATGTACGTATGGATTGTATGACACAAAATATACTAAGATCAATAGTGTGAGCATTTAATAGTAAAGAATAGAGCATGATAGTAAATAGAGTTGTATGACTTTAAGAATTATTTTGGTTACAAAATATTTACTAAGTTATGTTGAGCGAACTATGTGGACATTATTCCATAAATTATTTTATATTATGTCAAGCCTATGAAGACATGAAGGATGACAATACAAAGTTTTGTGATTGTGCAAGGTATATGTAAAGATCTTATCTTGCATAGATAATGTGGAAGTTGTGTGATTAAATGTGACATGTAGACTATTGTGAGAACTATTTGCAAGCCTTATGTGATGTGAAATCTAATGTAAGATTAGAGCAAGTATGAGTTACAGTAGCAAAACAAGTATTATATGTATACCTATCTTGTGAAGGAATTGAATTGTGTAATTGCATGTTAGGAAAATGAGCTCTTCTTGCATACATTGTAATTGTTCTACCAAATCCTAATAGGCTTGTAGCAACTCCTAATAGGGTTGAGGCTTCTAACAAGGCCTAGTCCCATAATAAGGACTTGAGACACTATATGTACTTCATAGATTCCTAAAAGGGTCAATATCCTTAACAAGATCCTATTGTTTAGTGAATCATCTATTGGGTATCATCCCCACTAGGGTTTTCCCTTGGCTAGGTTTTCTCTAGTTAACAAATAATGGTGTTATGATTTCTCTATGTGCATGGTTATGTGTACTATTCAACATTGTTGGTTTACTTTCATATGAAATTTATAAATTAATTAAAAATACTTAGTTGTTGGAAAATGTTTGTAATATATCAATTCACCCCCCTCTCAATATTATCTATTTCTAACACCAACTCGGTTAGAATAGGAGTTCTATGTTAATCAACCCAACTCAGTTAGTATAGAGTTCATCCTAACATTCCTTTGATAATCAACTAAGTTTAGTCAATACTATCTCCAAACTTGGTTATAAATGAATGATCGACACATACAAGAAATTTTCTTCACTGCCCGAGTGAGGTCAATTATCACTAATTACTTGGTAAAGGCTTGATAATTTGTGACAATATTTAGCAAATTTTTCTAATAGTATCCCAATGATCATAAATTTTGAAGATAAGTTGGATTAGTTGGGAAAGGCCTTCATATAGCCCTTTCAGGTGGGTGAAGACATCATAAGAATAGAATGTAATTTTGTAGTTTGAAATCAATAAAACTCCCCCTTTTCCTTGTAAATTGACTAATGTACATGTGTGTATGGACTAGTACGGATTAGAAAAAGAAAATGAATGATTGGATTAGAATCTAGGAAGATCTAAGAATGAAATGCAATTAGATTGAAGTGTTGAAAAGGTTTGAGTCAAAAGATATACAAACATCTCTCTCACATGCAGCAAAACCGTCATTCCATTGGTAGTTTTTGGCAAAAATGCCCTAACTTGATTTTCCACCATGGGAATTCCATGCCACTTAAGAAAATGAAAATTACGTTGGTGTACTATAGGATTCTAGAAGGATGGGAGATGGGGTTTGAGTTTCCTATTTTTGCAAACCATCCCTAGGCCAAACATCTATATTTGTTTGGTTTAGGACACTAGATATTGAAGTGTCAGAGACACTATGGGGGTGGATAAAACATGTTTGATGGTGGATTGTGATCTCTTATATATCACTCCAAGTATCTCAATTAGTGGTTAAGCCTAGACAATAAACTAGGGTGGACTTCCTTCACAAACCTAATCAATTAGGCCTATTAGGACTAGTTGTTGTATTTAGGGTTTGGTGACCATCTTAGTGTTTGTGAGTCTAAATATTTGGATTTTGAAATAAATTCCAAAAGGGTATCAGAATATCCACTTTGTTTACTAGGTCCTTTACAGGAGTTTCAAACTAAGTCCCAATTTCCTCATTTGTAGGACTAATAGGCCTAAAAGCTAGAATTGTTGTTTGGGCTCTTGTGCATAGGATAGGCTATCGTAATCCATCATTGTGAGATTGATAGCTATTTTGGAACCTTTCCATTCCCCTTTAACACATAGGATCCCATTTCAAGAAAAATCCCAAGTATTTGGTTGTGTTTTGATAAGAGACCTAGTAGTACTCTAATGGAGTGCCTAGTTGATGTTTTGTTTGCAGGACTATACTAAGGTGTAGAGCCCTCTCTCAAGCCAATTTTGGGGTATAGAAGAAACTATAAGGCCACACCACATCAATATTTCCTAATCAAGGGAGGGCTCTACATCAAGTGGCATTAGAACAATATAAGATCCCTTAAGGTAAAAGTATACTAACACCATGGATGGAGAAGATGAAGGAGGATTGTATAAAAGGATGACCAATGTAGAGATAGTGAAATAACTTAGAGAGAAAAACTAAGAAAAGATGAACAAAGGAACAAGGAGATACAGTTGATGTGGCAAGAGATGGAAAATCTTACGGAAGAGCTTCATAATAGAAGTGGTGAAAACTCCAAAGAAGTTAGATAAGGAAGTGATGAATAACCCCTTGAGCAAGAAGAAGAAGAATAGCCTGCTAATCAAAGGCTACTTGTGAAGACTTTAAAGTATATGGAGAGGAGAATCATGGATGCTAAGCTTGATTTTCCTACATACAATGGGAAGATGTACTCAGATGCTATAATGGATT
Source organism: Cupressus sempervirens (assembly GCA_028749045.1). Lineage (NCBI taxonomy): Eukaryota > Viridiplantae > Streptophyta > Pinopsida > Cupressales > Cupressaceae > Cupressus > Cupressus sempervirens. The sequence goes on from CM053793.1 coordinate 114,320,020, forward strand.
GGGTATATGCCCTAATCAATTTCTTCGATTGTGAAGATATCCTTGAGAACCAAAGGGTGAACATTGCCAAGTCTAGGCTCAAAGGCTCTACACTCACATGGTGGTATTTGACTCAAGATGACATGGTGAAGAACAAAAAGGATCTAGTCACCACATGGAAGAAGATGGTGACCCTACTCAAAGAGACTTATGTCCTTGAAGACTATGAAGTCCAGCTTCATAAGAAGAGGATGAGTTTGAGACAAAAGGAGATGGATATTTTTACCTGCACTAAAGAATTTCTTAAATTGGTGACGAAATCTAAGCTTGTTGAATGTGAAAGTGTGAAACTTGCTAGATATCTACAAGAACTAAGGTTTTCCATTCAAGATGATCTTAGTCTAACAAGTCCTACCACAATAAACTAGTTTTTCCAGTTGTCACTCGAGGTTGAAGAAAAATTCAAGAGGAGAAATGAACAAGGTGGTAGAAATAAAGAGAAGAAAGATAGAGAAAAAGGAAACTATGGAGGAAGAGGAACACAAAACAAGAGGCCACAAGGATATTCCAATAAGGAGAATACCCAAGGAAAAAGTAGTTCAAGAGCTGGATATAGAGGAAGGAGAGGTAATGGAAGAGGCATAAATGGTGGAAGAAATAATAGGCAGATCAAATGCTATAATTGCAACTAGATAGGTCGCTATACTAACAAGTGTATCGAGAAGAAGAATAACCTAGGAGAGAGAAGAACAAATCTTGTGTAAGAAGATTATGATGACAATGCAAAAGATTGTGCTAGTGAAGAAGGGGCTACCCTCATGATAAAAAGATCCTTGATCCAAACAACTACACTAGTGGAGTCTCCTCAAAGAAAGACTCTTTTCAAGACCAATTGCAAGAGCCATGGAAAGGTATGCAAAGTATAAATTGATTATGGTTCTATTGAAAATTTTGTATCTAAAGAAATGGTAGAAAAGCTATATTTGGAGAAAATACCGTACCCAAATCCCTCCCATGTATCTTGGTTGATAAAAGGACAACAAACCCTTATAAATGAATAGGCTTGGGTAGATTTTTCAATCAAAGACTTCAAAGATAGAGTCATTTGTAATGTTGTAGACATGGATGTCTGTCAACTTTTGTTAGGGTGTCCATGGCAGTATGACTTAAAAGATAAGCATGATGGTGCACAAACAAGTATCAAATCAATCAAGCTGGTCATAAATATAACCTACTCCCTCTCCCTGATCCTCACCAAGAGAAACCTAAAGAATAATTAGTCATCATGGTGGGAGAAAAAGAAATGATAAATACCTATACAAAGATGATCCAAATTTTGGTGACATCCATAAGGTTTTCTCTACTCTATATAATGCCTATAATAGCTCATATATTCTAAATATTTGTTCTAAAATGGCCTTTTGTTCAAAGGAGAACAATTTTATATTCCAAGATGCTCCATGGGAGAAAATATGATAAAAAGAAAATCATTGTGGCACATTAAGAGGTCACTTTGGGATTGATACTTGACACTAGAAATCCTAAGAAGAAACCACCATTGGCCTAAACTACCCACTGATGTTAGAAACTTTGTGGAGACAGGCACTATTTTCCAAAGAGCCAAAGCAGTCAGAACAAATCAAGGTCTTTACCAACCTTTACCAATTACAATAAAGCCATGGGACAATGTGAGTATGGATTTTGTCTTGGGCCTCCCAAGAACTTAACAAGGTTTTGATAGCATTTTTTTCATAGTTGACAGATTCACAAATTGGATCACTTTGTTCCTTGTAAGAGCTCTAATGATGCTTCACATATTGCTAACCTATTATTTAAGGAAGTGGTAAGGATTCATGGATTGCCAAAATCCATTATCTCAGATAGAGATGTGAAATTCCAAGGACATTTTTGGAGAACTTTGTGGAAAAATTTGGGAGCAAATCTCTCTTTTAGTTCTACCTACCATCCACAAATAGATGGGAAAAATAAAGTGGTAAATAGGTCTTTAGGCAACCCTCTAAGGTTTCTAACCAAACATCATGAAAAATCTTGGGATTCTATCCTCCCTCAACAAGAATTTTCCTTTAATGACTCACTGGAAAAGTCAAAAAAGAAGACACCATTCTACATGAACTATGGATTTCATCCTAGAGGAGTCATGGAATTAATAAATGTACCTATTAAATTTAAGGTCAGTGCAAAAGGTGAAGAACTATCCACATGGATCAAGTAGATTCATGACCAAGTCAAGGACACTTTGAATTAGAATGCTACAAGGTATAAGGCACATGCATATAAGAAGAAAATGCATGTTACTTTGAAAGGAGACTAGGTGTGGGCATATCTAAATAAAGAGAGGCTACCTAGGGGACACACCAAGTTATAGATGAGAAAGATTGGACCCTGTCAGATATTGCACAAATTTGGGGAAAATGTATATGAAATCTCATTGCTCCAAACCATTTCAATCTCTCCTATATTCAATGTTTGTGATCTCACTCTTTCAAAGGTGCTATAGGATCTATTGATTTTTTGTAAGATACTGATGATGTACAAGAAGAATGGATCAAAGACTTATCACCTAGCTAACCATTATAGTTAGAGAAGACTCTAGATTCTAAAATGATCAAACAAATAAGGAAGAAGACCTACATGGACTACTTTGTTAAATGGAAGGGTCTCCTTGATATTGATTGTACATGGATGAGTGAAGAATGTATTTCCAAGCATGACACCTCTATTTAGTTACTACTCTCAAGTGGGACTTGAGTTTTTAAAACAAGGGAGTATGGTGCAGGAGCACCTATGCCTCCACTTTCCAAGGCATCCAATACAATAGGCTCTTTATGAGTTTCACTTAAGGGAATTTATGCCTAAGATTCTTTGACAAGTTTTAGAAGTAGTGTTACATTTCAAATAAGTCTACTTATAAGGCCTAGTCACCATTGGTGTTTTATAAACTGTGGGTTTTTGACTATGATCAATGGGCACATCTTAGTCCTAGGATAGGGTAGTTGTGTTCTTAGGCTTCTAAACATGTTTTAGGTCCCTAATACACTAGAGGAAGGTACTAGCATGATCAAAGTGCACATGTGTACTTGATTAACACCGATGATCCCTTTGTTAGCTAACCCAACTTAGTTAGAACATGAGTCCTATTATTAATTGACCCAACTTAGTTAGTATAAAGTTCATGCTCTAGCATTCCTTTCATAACCGATTAAGCTCGATCAATACTATCTCCAAACTTGGTTATAACTAAACATTCTACACATATAGGAAATTGTCTTCAATGCTTGAGTGAGCTCAATTATCATTGATTTCTTAGTAAAGGCTTGATAGTTTATGACAACATTTACCAACTTTTGCAAAAACTTGTCAACATTTGTTAATAGTCTCCCAATGGTCACAACCTTTGAAAATTGATTGGATTAGTTGGGAAAGGTCTTCATATATCCCTTTCAGGTGGGTGGAAGATAGTATAATAATATAATGTAATTTTGCTAATTGATATTAATAAAACACCCCATTTTCCTTGTAAATTGACTATTGTACATGTGTGTACAGATTGGAACAAGAAAATGAATGATTGGATCATCATCTAGGATGATCGAAGAAGGAAATTCAATTGGTTCAAAATTTTGAAAAGGTTTGAATCAAAAGATATACAAACATCTCTCTCTCTCTCTCTCTCTCTCTCTCTCTCTCTCTCTCTCTCTCTCTCTCTCTCTCTCTCTCTCTCTCTCTCTCTCTCGTGCACCAAAACCCTCAGTCCATTGGCAATTTCTAGCAAAAATGCCTTAACTTGCTTTTCCACCATGGAAATTCCATGCCACTCATGAAAATACAATTTAGGTAGGTATACTATAGGACTCTAGAAGGATGGGAGGTGGGGATTGAGTTTCTATTTTTGCAAACCAACCTTAGGCCAAATATCTCCACGTGTTTGGTTCTGGACAACATACATTGAAGTGTTAGAGGCAATTTGGGGATAGATAAATCATGTTTGATGGTGGATTGTGATCTCTTATAGATCCCTCCAAGTATCTCAATTGGTGGTTAATCCTGGACAATAGATTGGTGTGGACTTCCTTCACAAACCTAACCAATTAGGCCTAGTAGGACTAGTTGCTATATTTAGGGTTTGGTGATCATCTTACTATTTGGGAGTCTAAAGCTTGGGATTCTAAAAAAAATTCCAAAAGGGTGTCAAAATATCAACTTTTTTTATTAGGTCCTTTGGAGAAGTTTCAAACTAAGTTCTAATTTCCTAATTTGTATGGCTAATAGGGATACTAGGCCTAAAAGCCAAAATTGTTGTATGGGCTCTTAGGCATAGGATATGTTGTCTTAATCCATAATTATGAGATTAATAGATTTTTTTGAACCTTTCCATTCTCCTTTAACACATACTTTCCTGTTTCAAGCAAAATCCCAAGTATTTAGTTGTGTTTTGCTAAGAGACCTAGTAGTTCTCTAAAGGAGTGCCTAGTTGATGTTTTGTTCGTAGGATTGTACAAAGGTGTAGAGCCCTCTCTTAAGCCCATTTTGGGGTATAAAAGAAACTATAAGGCCACACCACATCAAAGTTTCCTAATCAAGGGAGAGCTTTGCATCAACAACAATATATAGTAAGATGTGTGATAAATCTCTAAAATATGTGAACAATAATTTGCCACTTTATCTCAATGTGTCTATAAAAGAAAGGTCTTACTAAATATGTTTGAATGATCCATGATGATAAATTTTGTATATACATATAAAGTAACCAAAATGCATGCAAACTAGATCCAAAAACAATAAATAAATTAAAATCAAGTGCCTAAAATAACCTAGCAATTATGTAGTGTGAAACAACAAAAACTTGAAGTAATTGTACTTGGACATTTTTTTGGCAAAAAAAATATGTATACAGATTGGAAGATATTTGAAATACCTTTCCAATTCCATGATAATAGAAAGAAGTGGAGAAATTGGTTAACATTTATGAACTCAAGAGTCCAAAACATACTTTTGACTTCAACGGGCCACAAAATGCACCAATAATTAAAGTGAAAAAACTAGAACACTAGATAATGCACAAAATCACCTTTATGAAGATATATCATTTTCCAAAACACTAATTCCATACATCCTTATTATGGACATTTGAAAAGGATTGCTTATATAGAGCCTAAAAGTAGTCAAAATAGGCCCACCCTCTTTAGACTATGGGGATAGGGTTTGGTCGCTCATGTGACCTAGCATCTGTCATGTAAGAAAAAAATGTTATCCCCTCTAGAGTGGAATTGGTAGAGGAGGTAATAGGGTGACAAGGTCTAGTCGTGGCTCCATTAACCAAACCCTAATACTCAGAAATACAAACCAATAAAGCCAAAGAGAACCATACATGGAGGTTGCAACCCACAAAAGTTATGATCCAAGCTATTAAGGTGATATTCATAGGTAAGAAGAGAAAAATAACTCATGTGCAATTAATGAAAGATTTAGGTTATGATGCAAATACTTAAAGAATTCAAAAATGACTCATGATAATGAGCATTTTTTTTGGGTGGTGGTGCCAATAAAAAAACCCAAAAATTAAAATAACGAGTCTAAAAACTACCATTAAATTACTCATGACCTCAAAACTCAACTAGTAAAAAACATTAGCTAGAAAGGAAATTCAAAATTGACTTCTCTGATATCATATTGGAGCACCTAGGAAAATAATCTAAAAACAGAAAGGAGAGAAAGAAAAAAAAAAAAAAAACTTCAAAATGCAAAGGGAAGCAATACAAATTGATGTTATTTCAGTAGATGTGAATAATTATATTGAGACATGATGATATATCATGCAATGTGCAAAGCCTTGCTTGCATAGGCAAGGTAATGAGGTAGAATGAGGTAGTTATAAATACCTTTGTTGGATATATTAAATGCACGTTGCAATATAATAAATGACAAATGAAAATATTAAATATTAAACTATCATCTATCTTTTGGAATGCTACCTAGGATAACCAACTTGATCTACTGACAATATCAAATGACAAGTTATAAAAGTAGCTTTATAATAACTAACTCATACCAATTGAAACTAAATAAGCTTAATGTGTAAACCTATGCCAACTAAGCGTAAGTAAGTTTGATTTGTAAATAATGATTACACTAACATGGGAGATCATTAGATCACAAGGTTTTTACACTAACATGGGAGATCAATAGATCACAAGGTTTTTACTATCATATGGTGAACCCTTGACATGTCTCTTATTCTCCTAACTTGAAGTCATGGTAATTCAAACTACAATTTATTTTAGTCCTTGAATTGAAATGCTCTTTTCTTGTTTGGAAGTACACAAATGATAGACAAATTTAATCGTACACCTTAAATACAAATTTGCAACAATAAATAATGTCAACACTTATAAAGAGAGCTTAAAGCGACGAACAAGCAAGTGAGAATTAACCAAACTTTTCATTTAATTGTAAAGTTTGTATTCATGTGGGATTGTTCTATATAAGTAAGTTGATTCAAGATATGGAAAAGGAAATATCTTGGTAGTAAATAAGGGTCTGTTTGGTGAGCAAAATAGGCATACGTATTCTGGAATAGAACGTATTCTTGTTCTCCGTTTGGTTCAACGAATATTTGATGGGAATTCGTGGACCCAAAAATTTATGTTTTCTAAAATAAAATAAAAATGGAATAGGAATACGTATTCCAATACCACCTATTTTGGTGGAATTGCAAAACCCCATTTTTGCTGCGTATTCCAATCCCGTTTTGGTGCATCCAAACAAAGAATTCACAATTTTTGGAATACATATTCCAGAATACGTATTCCTATTCCGCTCACCAAATGGGCCCTAAGTGTAGGGATATGTAGGAGAAGTGTTAGATGTGTGGAAAAATGAATGAATATCGATAAGTTGGAATCAAGTGATTAACATGAACAATTCATATATGAAAGGGAAATATATTGATAGAGAATGATTATATGGATATGCTAGTGGGAGCTTAGAAGTGTGGAAACATGAATGAATGTAGATGAGTTTGAATGAATGTAGATAAGTTGGACCCAAGTGATTGACATGAACAATTCAGAGTGGAGTAAAGTAAACCTTAGATAGCCAAAGTTTACACCTTAGATAGCCACCGTACATAGAGAAAGAGAATTTGTCTTGCAAGTTGTGAAGAGAGAGAATTCGATGAAGAAAAACATGGATGGCCCACTTAACTCCCCTTTGGATGCTCAGGTGGTCCCAAATGAAGTAACTTTTCTCTGTTTGACCAGGAATAGGTTTTAGAATATCTATCAATTTGACTTCTCCAATAAAGTTATTAGCAATTATTACATGTGCACACCAACCCACATGGAAGCAGACACTTTCACTTTATTTTCCCCAAATTTACGTTCCATGGGTCCTCGACCTCATTATAGTGGTAGACCAATCAACAGATTCAAGTCTCATAAGATTTGTTGCTCTTAGAGATAAGATCTGCAATACGAGAGAGTGAGTCGGCCTAACTTGTTCATGCCAGATTATTATTGCTTCGTTTCTAAAAGCAGTCAAAGGCATAAAATCAAAACTTCTCTTTGTTTCTACTGTTGTGCTCAAAAGTAAATTGGTGTACCTTTTCATGGAATAAGTACAGTAGTTATAACATTTCTGTGATGAGTAAAATGTCCTATAAACCGCACTTAAGGATTCTAACAAATCTTCATAATCATTTCCATGGCACACATGACCCCAATCTCCATTGGATATGTCAAATCATTCAACACAATCTTGGGCTACGTGAGAGTGATTTGTGATATTCTTCATAAGGAATGATTATGCTTTTTATGCGAAATAGTTATGATGGACTGCACAAAAAATTAACTGTAACGGTTGAACAGAAGCAGAAAACAGAGTAATAGCCCAAGCATGCAATTACAACTTGTTTTAGATTGTCAGGTATTGCTGCAATACATTGTCAGAGCAGCATTGTACCTCAAAACTATCACTTTTAAGCTAGAAATGAAATTGGTTAGAGAGATTAGAAAAAATAAATAATTTGGTATTTATAAATTAATTTGTTATTTAATTAGTTCATGATAATAATTTCTTTTATTTACAATTGTTGGAATGTATTACTTCTGATTTTAGTAATGAGAATGATTTGTTTGTCTTCCAAAACTATCAATTTTAATCTAGAAATGGAATTGGTTAGAGAGTTTTGGAAATTTGAATATTCTATTCTATTATAATTAATTTATTATTTAATTAGTTAATGAGAATGATTTAACTTACAATTGTTAAAATCGATTAAATTTTAGTTATGGGAATGATTTATTTATTTATTTTGAATTTATGATTTTGTATAAATGGTTATATGGAATAATAGCCATGACTTGTATTATGCACTTTCTTTAAACATAAGTTAAAAATGAATAGATGAAATTTGATATATTAATGTGTTATTTTTTTGAAAATATAAAATACTTGAAGTCTTAAATTTAAATTACTTACATGTAAATATCATTCTAAAATTTTGAAAAATATGAATTTTAAAAATATTTTCTTTAATAATAGAAAGTTTAAAAAATCGTGAAGTTGGCTTACAAATTCTTAACTTTAACAAAATTCTGAATTTATCTCATTTTTATCTCGTTAAGAATTTGAGATTTACATATTGGTTGTTCTTGACTTCTACTTTATCTTTGCAACTTTTTCAACTCTTTCCTAATACTTGATGTGTGTAGTTTTTCTTTTGCAATATGTTATGTTTTAGTGATTTATAACCACCTTCATTTCACGAATAGCAAAAAAACCCATGGGTGTATTAGATTTATTAGATTAATCTATGGTAAATAATTATGATTTTATAGAATAGACTTTCTTTCGAAATAAACTAAAATTGGAAAGAAGAGATTTATTAGATGAGTGTGTTATTTTTGAATTTATGCAAAAATAAAACTTTTGAATTCTCAAATTTGAATTACTGAGCAAGGTATCACCTTTAAAATTAGAAAAAAGAATTGAAGAGATTTTTCCTTTTAATAATGGAAAAGTTCAAAACTCTTTACATATTGGGTATTCCTTGGTGAAAGGGATAAAAAATTGGGTGTTCCCTATAAAATTTACCACTATTGCAGTAATTGATTATTAATATCCCATCACAAACAATTATTAAATTGATGAAAACAAATTCACAACTAATATCGAAAAATAACACATCTGTAACTTCACCAATAAAATATGGAAAGATATCCACAACACAAAGAACACAATATTTTTGGACAAATTGTCCTCGAAAAAACACCTAAGGGAAAACCAATTCTGCAAATGGAAAATATATTAACTTAAGCAAAACAAGAGATACAAAATTCCTTGCCTCTCACTGGCAAAGTTCAGACAACCTCCTAATTTCTCATGCTAATATTCCCTAATGCTATCCCTAACACCATCATTGTGCCCTTGCTAACACTGCAAAACTATTTGCTATCATTGTAAACTCATTTACTAACACTACAAATGTTTCTACAACTTCTTGTTGTTCTTTGTTATGTTCTATTCTCCAAATGCCCCCCTTGACCTTCTTTTATACTACTTAACCAAGAGGTTTCTAGTTGCTTCTTGATCAAGACAACCTAACTAGGAAGTTTCTAGTTACTTCCTAACCAAGAAGTTTCTAGTTGCTTCTCAATTAAAACAACCTAATCAATAGGTTACTAGTGGCTTCTAGAAGGAGTCAATTAATTAACAAATAATTATTTGCTAATTAATAACATGTGGATGAACAGTTATCCAAGCTACCTAAACCTAACACTCCCTCTTAGTGAGGAACCTATTCTGCATGACACCTAACTTATCTATGAAGAAAATGAATTTTGCCTTCCCCAATGTCCACTAGCTACTCCTATCTAGGTATGTATGCTAGCTGAACAACCCTCCATTGTACACAATCTCTGATGAAGTGATATATGATGTCTAGGTGATCCCACAATAATGGGTTCCACTTTTTGACCAATTTTGACTCTGAAATCAATATTTTTGCAACAAACGTCACGTTCAAGTGACTATATCTCCAAAGCTATAAATAATTTCAAGATGACATAAACTAGTGATTTTGAGTACTTTGTTCCTACTTTGTAACGATATTTTTTAATCTAAATTTTTTTTTTTATTTATGTCAATTTTTTTTATCTCCTCCAAAAAGTGGTACATAATAAAATTCAATATTTTAAAAAGTGACAGTCTGTTTGACACACATAACTGTTTTTCTAGAAATGATAATGAAGTAATTCTTTCTGCGTTGGATTTGTAGCATCAATATCTAGTGTATGCATTTGGTTTGATTTATTTTTGTTGAATATTGTATAGTTTATGAAGTTTTGAAGTGACATGAACCGTAATTCAGACATACGTTCTGTTTGACATAGATAATTTGAAGTCAATTTATCATAAACCATTTTATTTTTTTTTGAATAGAAAGCTATCTCAATAAGCCAGTGCCTCCATATTTTTCAAAAAAAAATTGACATAATTTACTAATTTTCCTGAGGTGTCAAAGTCGGTTGATGTTCAATCGGTAATGAACCTATAATGAGTTAAACTCATATTTGAAAGTCTTAATGATTAAATTATGTAATAAAATTATAGTCGTTGGAAAGCTTGCTCCGAGAAGCACATTTTGACATTTTTAATTTTACAGTAGGAGATCATTCTCCTACAATTATGGCAGTCAAAAGAGCAAAAAAAAGAAAAAAAGAAAAAAAGGTTAAATTTTTTGTGATTTTGCATGTTCGTGCGAACATGGCGTTCACGCGAACACATTTACCATGTTCGCGTGAACCTATGTTCTCGCGAACATGCAAATAATGTTTGCGTGAACATGCAAATCATGTTTGCATGAACATATATATCACATATGTTCGCGCGAACATGATTAAAAAAAAGTCCACGCGAACATAATAAGTGTGTTCGCGCGAACATATGGTAAACTCAATTTCTCATTTCTCATTTTTTTCATTTTTGTTCGTTCCACTAAAGTGGAACCCATTATTATGGGTTCACCCGTCTATATGTTTAGACATATCATGAAATACTAGATTCTCAGACAACTTGATGTAACTCTGATTATCATAGCATATCGCAATAGTCTCAAGCTTCTAACCAAACAAGGCTACTAACAACTTTCGAAGCCATATAGCTTCACATGTCACCATGCTAGCTGCTATGTATTCTTCTTTTGCTGAACTCAGAGCCATGGATTTTTTCTTCCTATTGAACAAAGATACAACTCTTGATCCCAAACTGAAACAACACCTTGAAGTGCTCCTTTTTTTTGTTGTACTTCCTACCCAATATAAATTAGTATAGCCCATCAACCTGATACCTTCACCTTGAACACATCTGATCCCATACTCAACTATACCACCCAAGTAATGCAATACATGCTTGGCCATTGTCCAATGTCTTCTCTTTGGTTCATCCATGAACTGACTAAGTGAGTTTATTGCAAATGCTATATTTGGCCTAGTGTTGACTGGATACGTAAGTGAACCAATCAACTATCTGTATAAGGTGGGCTTTACATCCTTCTCCTGAGATGTATCTACCTTCCTCCAATTCATGATCATGGGTGTAGACATGGCTTTGCAATCCTCCATCCCAAATATCTTCAAAATTTCAATGCAATATTTCCCTTGACCAAGGAAAATCTCTCCATATCTACCACACCTCCATGCCTAGAAAGTAGTGCATAAGTCCTAAGTCCTTCATCTCAAACTCTTCTGCAAGGTCCCTCTTATAGTCTTCTATGAGCCCTAGTGAACCTATAAGAAACAAGCCATCCACATAAAGAACAAGAATGAAAATCTCACCACCAACCACCAAGTAGTAGAGGTTAGCATCCACTTCACTCTTCACAAATCCCATTTCTTGCAAGTATGTATCAATGCACTCATACCATGCTCTGGGAGCTTGCTTGAGTTTGTACAACGCCTTCTTCAATTTGCACATGTGGGTCTCTTTGTTGTGTGCTTCAAAGCCTTCTGGTTGCTCTATGTATACCTCCTCCTTTAACTCACCATTAAGGAATGATGTCTTGACATCCATGTGATGGATCTACCATCTCATCTATGCTACAAATGAGATCATAGCTCATATAGAAGTATACCTAGTCACTAGAGAAAATGTCTCCTCATACTCTATTCCCTAAGAACCCCTTGGCCACAAACCTTGCCTTGTATTTCTTGATGCTACCATCTGCACTGTGCTTTATCTTATGGATCCAATGTGATCTAGCTACTACTCTATCTATTGGTCTAGGAACTATCTCCCACATATCATTCTACATTATTAAGGAATACCCCTCAACCATAGCATCTTGCCATACCTGATGCTCTATAGCCTCCTAATAGTTGGAAGGCTCGCTATCTACCAATTGACTAACTAATGCCATAGTCATTGAACTTGGTTAGTTGTCTCTGCTATCTAGTAGTCTTTCTAGGAGCTCCCACAAACTCCTGAGTATCCCTTTGTGTCTGTTGAACCTCATGGTTAATGCTGCCAACTGTACAGGATGAAATATCAACCTCTAAGTCATCTAGATGGATTCTTTGTTGCACTTGTTGCTCCATACTCTATGAAACTTCACCACTTGAGCCTATACTTGTACTGTAACTGTACTTGTGCTTTGCTACCTTTGACTAGGCCTTAGAGCTTCTGCTGGCTACTCACTCTAATCATATGTTGGAAAATCTCTAGACTTTCTAAATGCCTTTTCCTCCATGAACTTGACATCACATCTGACAATAATTCTTCTAGTCCTAGGAACAAAAATCCTATATGCCTTTGAGGTTTCACTGTACCAACAATGTACCCTCTCTCTGTAGTTTGATCTAATTTAGTATGTGTATCACCTATAATATGACAATATGCCAAACTCCCAAATATTTTGAAATGGCTAACATCAGGCTTCTTACCTACGAAATCTTCCTCTAGTGTCATCCTCCCTAGCACCTTATGTGGAACCCTATTTTGAATGTAGACTATTGTACTACATGCTTCTACCCATAAGTAGTGGGGCATATCCTAGTCATGTAGCATAGATCTTGTCGCCTCTGATATAGAACGATTCTTCCACTCAACAACTCCATTCTGTTGTGGATTGTAAGGAACAATCCACTCTCTCTTGATTCCTTTCCTGGTACAAAACTCCTAGAAGTTATTTCCTTTGTACTTGCCTCCATTTTCTAATCGAAGAACCTTTATCTTCTTTCTTGTCAAGTTCTCCACAAGAGCCTTGAACTCTTGGAACTGACTAAAAACCTCATCCTTGGTTTTCAAGAAATATATCTAGGTCTTCCTGGAGAAATTATCGATAAAAGTAACATACTACTCATATCCTCTGATAGACTTTGTTGACATCGATCCACATACATTGAAATGTACTTGATCAAGAACACCTTTAGATCTGGTGTCACTCCTTGGAAAAGATGATTTCACAACTTCCCTAACACACATCCTTTACATACATCATCATGCTTCATGCTCACCTTTGGAACACCTTTCACTGTCTCACAAAGTAATTTGAGTGCTTCATGATGAATATGGCCCATCCTCCTATGTCATAGCTCTCCAAGATCTCGAGGATTATAGATGCTGATGAGTGCCTTAGGAGTATCAAATTGCAACCTATAAAGGTGACCACTCCTAACTCCAATAGTTATGGGTGCTTTCCATTTCTTGTACTTAATTAACACATGTGTCCCTCTAAAGAGTACATTATAACCCCTGTCCTAAGAATAGATATAGAAATCACCTAATCCTGGCACATGCAATACATCATGAACTAGAATTATCTTTCCATTCTCCCTCTGAAATGAAATAGTCCCTTTCCCAACTGGGTTGAGCTTGGACATGTTTCCCATAGAAATATGGATGTTGGTGTTCTCCTCCTTATAACTAGAGAAGTACTCTCTAACTCCTATTATATGAAATGACACCCCACTATCTATATACACGATAGTCTATGAGGTTAAGCTCACCAAAAAAGCTATAAGTGCAACTCATTTTCCATTCTATTAGAGAGTTCTTCTACACTTGCTAAAGCTGCCATCTACTTCTTTGCCTTCTTCCTTTCTAAGAAATCACTGACATAGAGATCATACTCATGATATCCAAAGCACTTGACCTTAGAAAGGTCCTTCTTCTTCTTCTCACTTTGTGAATTCGATCATTTGCTAGATCCCTTCTTTACTTTCCCTTTGCATGCTAGGGAAACATTCTCCTGTTCCACCTCACTTTTCTAACTCTTGTTGGCCCCATTGACAAAACTTAGTCTAAACTCCTCCTGAGTGAAATTTTTCCAACTTGAACAAAGACACTCCACTATTTAGAAAACCCATTTAGGGCTATTCTCACTAGCTCATCATCACTTGGACTATCTCCAATAGCTGCTAACTCTTTCTTGACAAGTCTAAGCCTAGTGAGGTAACTTATAATATTTTCTCCCCAGTTCATCCAGGTATTCTTCAACTTCTCTCTAAGAATCATCTTCCTATTGGTGGTAGCATTCTAGTACAAATTCAAAATGGCATCCCACATCTTCTTCACCATGTCTAGTTTTGAGATATGTGGAATAATATGATCCTTGACACCATCGAGGATAATCCTCCTCACCTTGGCATTGTCGTTCTTATATGTTGCAAGCTGTGTAGCATCTATAGGTATAGCTATACTAGTGGTAGCATAATCATTGACACCATTCTATTCCAACAATAAAGAAAGTCAGGCCTTCCAGACACCAAAATTCGAGGCACCATCCAAGCTGTCTTGATCTCTCAAACTAGCTAAAGCCATCTCAAGGGATTAAAGGAATAATAATTTTGAAGAGATCACATTAGGTTATATAAAACCTTAATTTCTTTCCTAGGGAAAAACTCTTCTACCCTCAATACTAATTTAATACCATGTAAAAATTACCACTATTGTAGTCACTAATTATTAATCTCCTATTGTAAATGATTATTAAACCACTGAAAAAAAATTCATAGCTAATATAAAAAATAACACAAATGCAAGTTCATGAATAAAATACGGAAAGAAATCCATAACACAAAGAACACAATATTTTTGGATAAAGTGTTCTTGGAAAAACCCCTAAGGGAAAACCAGTTCTGTAGATAGAAAATATATTAACTTCAGAAAATCAAGAGATACAAAATTCCTTGCCTCTCAGTGGCAGAATTCAGACAACCTCCTAATTTCTCCTACTGATATTCCCCACTGCTATCCTCAACACTATCATTGCACCTTTACTAACACTGCAGGATTGTTTTCTATCACTGCAAACTCATTTGCTAACACTACAAATGCTTCTACAAATTCTTGTTGTTCTTTGTTCTGTTATGTTCTCCAAATGCCCCCCTTGACTAGTGCAGTGGCACCCATGAAAGAATTAATTTACCATCATTATGGTTTAATATTATGCACAAATGTAAGCAAGAAATGTGACATGGGTGAAGGATCCTAGGAGAATTAATATCTTATCATTATTATTTAAGTTGATGCACAAGTTTAATTCAATGGGTAATGTATCTTATAAAGAATCCTCAAACAAAGGGATTTTACACTATTTTGTAACCGAATGAGAATTGAATGAATGATTTTAGGGTAGTTGTAAACAGTTTGTAAACTATTCAGATAGTCTTTAAAAGACATCTCATAATGTAATGGAAGGAGATAGAGAAGAGAATCAATAAGTGGGGAAAAGACAATAGGTTTGAAGAAGAGAGTAAATTGAGAAGAAACTCTCATGGCTCTTTGGTGGCAGCCATGAGAGAGCCATATGTTTGTAATCTATCATTAGTATATAATGGAAGTGTGTTTTAGTTTTAATAATATTTAGGTCTTCTCTATATCAATCTTTTGTACTCTGAAGCATTCGGTTACAATTCATTGGTTCATTGATAGGAAGAATGTTATAACAATTTGGTTCAGGTTCTAAGTTAAGAATAGTCAGTTTCATATTACCATTATTTTATTGTCATTATTATGATTGGTCCACATTAGATTGGTATCAGAGCTCAAAAGATTCTAAGCATGTAGATGGAAGGTGATCTACACTAGGGAGTTTGTGGTTGTTTTGGATTCTTGGTATGAAGTTTGTGGTTGTAGTTTGGTGCCGGCTCACTCAGCTGTAGGGGGTGGACATGAAGGTCTACCAAAGGCCATAGGAGATGGTCTTGTGTGTTGCCAATAGACTGGGAAGAGAGGCATGATGGATTCTCAGGTGAGGGACAGAGATTGTGATGCAGCATGGAGGAGTGGACTGGGGAATGGGAAGCACCATGGAGGCGACCAACATAACTCCATAGATGGGAGTTGGTTGATAGTGAAAAAGGAATTAGTTGAGGCATCGATGCAGTGACCTAATTTCCATTAGACATGGAAACATTTGAAGTCTAGCAGTATGGTGTAGTGGCACCCATGAAAGAATTAATTTACCATCATTATGGTTTAATATTATGCACAAATGTACGCAAGAAATGTGACATGGGTAAAGGATCCCGGGAGAATTAATATCTTATCATTATTATTTAAGTTGATGCACAAGTTTAATTCAATGGGTAATGTATCTAATAAAGAATCCTCAAACAAAAGGATTTTACACTATTTTGTAACCGAATGAGAATCGAATGAATGATTTTAGGGTAGTTGTAAATGGTTTGTAAACCGTTCAGATAGTATTTAAAAGACATCTCATAATGTAATGGAAGGAGATAGAGAAGAGAATCAATAAGAGGGGAAAAGACAATAGGTTTGAAGAAGAGAGTAAATTGAGAAGAAACTCTCATAGCTCTCTGGCGACAGCCACCAGAGAGCCATACGTTTGTAATCTGTCATTAGTATATAATGGAAGTGTGTTTTAGTTTTAATAATGTTTCAGTCTTCTCTATATCGATCTTTTGTACTCTGAAGCATTCAGTTACAATTCATTGGTTCATTGATAGGAAGAATGTTATAACAATTTGGTTCAAGTTCCAAGTTAAGAACAGTCAGTTTCATATTACCATTATTTTATTGTCATTATTGTGGTTGCTCCGCATCATTGACCCCCTTTTTATACTACTTAACCAAGAGATTTCTAGTTGCTTCTTGATCAAGACAACCTAACCAAGAAGTTTTTAGTTTCTTCCTAACCACAAAGTTTCTAGTTGCTTCTAAATTAAAACAACCTAACCAATAGCTTACTAGTGGCTTCTAGAAAGAGTGAATTAATTAACAAATAATTATTTGCTAATTAAATACATGTGGATGAATAGTTGTCCAAGCTACCTAAAACTAACATTCCCCTCCTTAGTTAATCTTGGCATTTTGTTCAACTTCTTCATTATACTCTGGTTTTATATTAATCATACTTGAAAGGCCCTCTACTCAATCATTTTAGTTTTGCCCAATCATTTTCTTCTATCTTGGTATGTCTAGTTTATTACTTTTAATATGATAAGTTTATATCAAACTTCTTTACATTTTTATCCTTGAACATTTTCATATATTATTATTTATCAATATTTTAAATTTTTTTAAATTACATTATTATTACATTTATCATTATATTATTGTTATTATTTATTAAGCCAAGTAGAGTCAAACTCAAGACCTAAGAAGCTCACAATTTACCATTGTATTATAGACTTTTGCCTAAAATAATTTTAATATTAATTTTAACATTTAATTTTTATTTATTATCAATTTAAAAACTTTCTAAGAATACCAACATACAAAATTATATATGTAGTATTTCCCATTCACTTGTTTTCCAAAATATCAACATGCATACATTTTGATTTTCGAGACTATTATTTTTTAAACAAAATGAAATAAAGAAGCAATCAATTTTGAACCCTCCACCCAAGTGGTTTAGTGGCGAGATACCTAGGGCATGCAAGGACAGTCTATCAATCCAGTCGTCCTACACATACACACATCATGAGAATATGCCTCTTGCCCAGCACTTTTCCTTTTACCTTTCCCTACTTTGGAAAAAGAAATCGAAAACCCTAATGGGCCTTATTATAATCTATCATCCTAATCCATCCCTACAGAACCCACTATCACTCGTAGAGTTGAGTGGGTACCTAGGAAAGTGTGTAGAACCGACCCTGGTTATTCTACTTTACTCAAACAACCCTACAAAAGCATTAAACAAATGCGATGGGAGACATTCCTTCACACCATAAATTCATGTCATTCCCAAGTCAACCTCCATTCATTCTCCATCCAAGCGATGCTCTTGTCTGTCTCCATTCATTCTCTTCATTGCCAAAGTCAAGCAAATTCCACATTCAGACAAGAATCCATTCATGTATTTATTTTTCTCCATAGCAATTCCATTGTGGATCTTTTCACATCTTCAAGCTTCTGATTCTCTCTGTAAGTACAATATTTGCTAGGGCCAGTTTCCATTTAATTCCTTTGGATAACTTTGTCAAAGAATACTGTGCACAGCAATAGATTTTGTAAGCATCACTGTAGATTATGATACTCAAATGCATCTGTCCTTGCAGGGAATGGGAAATTTGTTTCCTTAACAATAAATAGAGTTGTGATAGTCTTTACCCTTTTTCTAATCTCACTTCATTAGTATAAGCACATGAGAGTTTTTCCATGGCTGTTTTCTCTATTCATTTGGCTCAATAGAACTTCCCATGTTATTGAAATTCCTCCTAGTTATGTTACCACTGATATGTTGTATATGTATATATGTATATATGATAGATCAGAATGTGTAAATAAATCTATCTGGCTTGGACGTTTATGAGATGAATACTTATGGAATATATGATCTATTTCATTTGTGAGATGAATACTAATAGAATATATGATCTATTTCATGTTGCAGATGATGGGTATTGGATGAGACCTAGTATTATGACTCAGGTGAAAGTATGCCTGGCTCCCTGTATGCCACATAGAGAGTTTATCAGTTGTTGATTGACTTCATAGGTGGCTTACAAGGAGCCAAGCATACGTTTTCTGACCCTAACACAGCCTTTCCTTCATGTTTTTTCTCTTTCTTTTACTCTTTTTCTCCTCCTATTTTCAGATTTGCATAAGTATCTTCTGCTTCACCTTTGATCCATATGTATTTTCATATGCCATTAAATCTTCATTTAATTAGAGAAACAAGGCTGCTGTCTAACAGTTTTGCGTAAGGATCTTTTGCTTCATATGTATGTTCATATGCCATTGAATCTTCATTTAATTAGAGAAACAAGGCTGTTCTCTTAACGGTTTTGCACAAGTATCTTCTGCTTCATCTTCGATTCATATTTTTTTTTCATGTGCCATTGAATCTTCACTTAATTAGAGACACAAGCCTGTTGTCTTAGGGATTCTTTTAGGAATTGAGATACAAATAATTTGCAAGGAAAAATGTTTCCAAACAGGGAACATTTATCTTGTGCTTTAGTTTAGATTCAAATGATTCTGTACTGTGACTGAGCACTTTTTCTGTTCAGGGAAGAGTGAGTTCACCGATTTGTCCAATATTGAGGCAACGATTGATTCATTGAAAATTACTGATGTGCTGCTTGCATTCAGTCAACTTGAAAAAGTGGTATTTAATTCTCATATAGGTGATAGATGGGAACAGGTAGGTATGTTTATCTTTCAATTCTTATCTTCATAAAATGTCTTTACTGGACAAGAGCATATGTCTAGCAGATAAATCATCTATTGGGTGTTCTCCTCCTTCCCAACCGTATGCAGACAATAAGTAGGACAAAATATGCAAAAAAATTTATTGGCAAAGGTTTTTATGCAGGGAGATAGATGAAACTTTTAATTGATGGTATAAGAAAATTATATTGTAGAATCACAAAGCTTTTCAACAGTTTTCAGCCATAGTGAAACAGCAAAATGTTTGAATGTATCTTCAGTTAATCTCCATTTACAACTATAGCCATTTTCTAGACATGCTGATAATTACATAGATAGAGAATGATGTGAAAGATATCCAAATGTATGACCATAGTGATAAATTTCAAAAGGTATTCCGATTCCATAGTTTGATTTGCATATCTCTTGTAAAACGAAAGCTCCAACAAATTCCATGTGCATCGAATAAATCTTTGCCAATCCAGATATTACAAATTTTGTACTAGTTTTTGCTCTGACAGTCGAGGTAAATTTACACAAACTGTAGGACATGCTTTTTAACTAAAACATTTGGAATGAAAGTTTACATTGACAGAAATGCATATCCTATATCAAGAATATTGGTAGGTTGTTTTGTTTATGAATGAAATGAATGGTTAAGATATTAGTCTTTTTTTTGGTGAATTTGTTCTTAAAATGGTTTCTTAATATCATTGGTGAAATTTTTCTCACAATGATTTCCTTTTATTGGAGATTTTGTTTTCTTACAATGTTTAGTTATTATTGGATACAGGTTCCTAGCTCAACTTGCTGTCATATATGCCTGATCAAGGCTACATCCAAAAATTGATCACAAGATTGTATCAGATGAATCTATCAGTCTTTCTTATGACGGCATGTTGAAGCCTGATATGTACATGATCCGAATCTAAACGGGAGGACCAGAAATTTTACTATTTTGATGTGAAGAACTTTTCAATTATTCATCAGTTACATGTAAATTGCTGATATATTCCAGAGAGAAAATGACAGTGGTTGCTTTCATATTCTCATATCAAAAGGGACTGGCCTTTAATGTTTGAAGAAATGTAGAAAAATATCTTACGTCTCTAAGATAGAGATCTCTACAGACATGGTTTCCAAAATTCTGAGTACAAATGTAAAAATTCGCTGTAAATATAAATACTTTTAGCTATTGTTTTTCAAGACCAAATAGTACATGTTGGAATGATCGTACTTATTCACTGAAAATACAATTTGAATAATGACATTCAGATTTGTTTTAATTTATTTTATATGGGTCAAAACTCTACCTTTGTTTTGTTTGCTCCAACTTTATGTATAATAATCAGAAGTGTCAAAGTCTTGGAAAACAAAAGAACAAATCTCTTGGTATCTTATGTCATATTTCTTTTTCATAGTTGATCATTTTCACCTAACAATCTTCACAATTGACATTATCGTTCACTTGTTTATAATAAACTTTTCCATATGATCCAAATTCAAGGATACCTAATGACATTTCAGTAGCGTGATAGATAGCATAGCTCTGAACAACGCCATTTCTATATTTTGATTTGTCTCCTAATATTTCCATTCGTATAACACTTCTCCAATTTAACAACATATCATTATCTGGACCCTATCATTAGAATGTACATGTTTTACCACACATTTTGCAATCTTATCTTTTCAAATGTACAGTGAATTTTCTACTGGTTTCTAGGTTTCCTCCTCCCTTACATTCAGAAAAATGATATGTAGACGACTAGTTACTAACTTATTTATTTTATGTACTCTCTTTGTAACCAGGGGCGAAAAGTAAATGACATATATGCGCAGAGAGTGCAATATACAATACATCATGTGTATTGCTGGAACTCGGTACTCTCAATTTATTCCTGCTTACTGCTATGCAAAAGACAAAGGTGCCCAAGTGTAACGTATGGTTTTGTGGTTATAAATAGTTCTCTAGGAAAGAAAGAATAAGAAAAAGAAGACAAAATTTATTCCCATATTAATACAAGACCAAACTACACTGTTTGGTGGTATGGGAAAGGACACTGGACTCAGGATTCCCATAGAAGACAGAGTAAGATAAGATAAAACCAGCATCAAAACAAATTAACCATGATTTATTTATTCTTAGTACATTGGCCATATCACATTATCTTCAAAATGGATCTGGTGCTTGAGAAATCTGTAGTTTTGTTTATGTTTTAGAATTGTATTTTCCTTACTTTGCACTTACGTATGTAATGGATGAGATTTCGCAGAAGTGACAATGCTTTGATTTTTATTATAAGTTATCTAGTGTTTATGGAAGGTTAAAAAGTTTTCTTGTATATGAAATGTAACTCTAGATTGAAGCGTCGTATGCTTTCAAGGCTCAAGGTGACAGAAATATATTTTAGAATGTATTGTATACAGATTTGTAAGGACATCAGAATGATTGATTAATTAATTAATTTAATCAATTAATGTTCATTCAAATAAAATGCTAGTAATAATACATAATTGTGAAAGAAAAGACTGATCTTTCATGATATTTTAAAATTTAGGTAGGTTAGAGGGTAAATATTTAAACAATCTTGATAGAGAAAATATTTATCATGGGGTTATGTAAATAAGTTCAAAGTCATAGTCATAAAGAATTCATAAGGCTTAAGAATTTTCACAATAAGTTACAGTATAATTAATTGAACATTTTGAACTAATAATAATACTATGATGATGAAGTTACAATAATGAAAAAAATAAACTTAATTTTATAAAGATACTATTTAAATTATTAAAAAATAATAATTAGACACAGAGAATATTTAATCAGTAGAGATCATATGCAAAAAAGTTCAATGGTATAGCCATGAAGAGTAGATAATATTAAGAATTTTTAAAATAACTGAAATGTACAATTGATTGAATATTTTTTTAAGCTTATACTAGCTATACAATGAATATATAATAATAATAATAATAATAAATTAAATGTTTTAAGATATTATTTAAATTATTGAAAATAATAGTTTAAATAAAAGAATTCTTAAATTTATTATACACCCTCTTAACACATATTTAAATTGATTTTATGAAATTTTATATATATATATATATATATATAATTTGACATAAATTATGGTATAAATTTACTTTATATTCTCATTCCAACCTAATATACTTTTATTTATTCAAAATTATAAAATCATTATAAAAAGAATTATAACTTTTTTCATTATATTATAGATTAAAAGGTCAATATTATTTTCTATTAGTACTTGTTTACTCATATAGTCTATTACTTGATAATATTAAGAGGTAGATAATATTAAGAATTTATAATAATAATATGGATTTATAGGTTTGGCCTAAATCAAAATGTTTCCCATATTTTCCTAGTAGATCAAATGATTAATTTTTTTTATGGTAGCGAGGTGGGATTTGCATATTTAGTCTTGCCAACCATTATTATGCTAGTTTACTTTCGAAGCTAGAGAATAAAAGTTTGCAATGTTCACTATCCATTTTAATGGATTATCTCACACTACAATTTAAAGTATGAAATTATTTATTTTACAAAGTCATTTGAAGTTTTAGAAAGTCATAATATATGATGGAAGGTAAGTCTCTATTAAAAATGTTAATATTGAAGAGGCAATTTATAATGAAGGAGGCAAAACTATGATGTATTTAAAATAAATAATATGAATAAATATAAGTAGAATCCAATAAATAGTGAAATGAAAACTATGTGCTTAAATATAACACTTAGATCATAGTTTTCATTTCACTATTTATTGGATTCTACTTATATTTATTCATAGTATTTGTTTTAAATACATCATAGTTTTGCCTCCTTCATTATAAATTGCCTCTTCAATATTAACATTTTTAATGGAGACTTACCTTCCATCATATATTATGACTTTCCAAAACTTCAAATGACTTTGTAAAATAAATTATAAATTCATACTTTAAATTGTAGTGTGAGATAATCCAATAAAATGGATAGTGAACATTGCAAACTTTTATTAGTAAACTAGCATAATATTGTTTGGCAAGACTAAATATGCAAATCCCTCCTTTCTACCATGAAAAAAAATCATTCGATCTACTAAGAAAATATGGAAAACATTTTAATTTAGGCCAAACCTATAAATCCATGCCACTTTTTCCCATGTCCCTAAAGATTATGTAAGCACATAATTCTACGGGTTCATGCCCTACAAAACAAAAATGGAAAAAACTATAATTAGGAGGGAAAAATCCTTGATTTAACTAGAAAAGGAAGAAGAGGATTGAAGCAACTCAAGATGGCCACAAGGTGAAAGAAGAGAAATAAAGAAAGGGTGATTCTCATTTCTAGGAAATTCCCTAAGTTCATATTAAGAACAAGTGCCACATAGTGTCATGTACTTGTTGTTAAATTAATAAAAAAAGTTTAAATACTTAATGGTTAGTCGATATGCCTAGTGTGAGGCCTCGCCCCTTGGGATATTTTTTTTAATCTTTGTACTTAAATCTTTTTGAACTCTCTATTTTTAATTTAAAAAATCTAAATATAATTTTCTAAAGTCTTAGTTATGGAAATTGAATATTGTAATGGTAAATAAAAGATGAAAATTATAGATGTATAATTAAATTATTATATTAACTTTATCTATGAAAGATATTTATTTTGTATAAAAATATTTTTAAAAAAAATATATGCAAGGTTAATTATTATTTTTAATAAAAAATTAAAGATGTGCTAAGTTAACTAAAGAATAATGATTAAATCATAATGTATTATATGGTTTAGAAGGAAATAATGGATAGTAAGTATTTAAATTGAGTTAATCTATTTTAATATAAAAACTAATATATTATATAGTAGATAATATTATTATATTTTAATAATGATTCATTTTCACATGAAAGGCAATATATTGTATATAAGAAATGTTAATATTATTAAAATATAATAATTATTTGAAAATGTAGTTGAAAATAAATCAATATGGGAGAATCCTCCAAGGGGTCTATAAGACCAAATCAAATGAGAAAATAAATATTATATGTAATATATTACAATAATATAATAATAAATCAACTTTATAAATATTTTAGTAACTCCTAAAATAGTTCATTCTCATTGATTCATTGATGGTGAACTAATTCATTATCTATGCAATGTGAATAAAATAATACTAGCTTAATGACAAGTACATTAACTTAATTTCATTTAGTTAGGTCATTGAACCAACCCTAAAGTCTCTTCGATTAAGCATCACTCTCTTAGAAAGAGAACTTCATTATTGGCTTATTGAGGGGATTCAAAGAAATTGAGGGAAGAGCCTTTAATAGTACTTATAGAACAACTTGCATAGCCATTGAATAACTATGGCTTTAAGGCATCCCCCCAAACCGCCATGAATGAGAAGGAGACCTTCAATCCAAACAATAAATACACAAATAACCTCTGTAATTACTTCAAGAAAAATGATCTCATTGCTAAATTGTGTAGTAGTTGGAATCTCAAAGGGTAGGATAGGTCAAAGGATATTTTCATGATCTAGGTAAGTATTACTCTCCTTGATAATGAATTTTTGATTTTTGATTGCAAAAAAATTACATTTTAAATAATCTTTTATTTGGTAATCCTGTAATACCCCTCCTTTGCTATAATTGTAGACTTAGTTGTTAAAGTTTTATATGACTCTTCTATAGAGAGGTTAGCCCTTAATTGATATTTGAAATGCAATACTTTGATATGTTGAGTAATTGATTTTGTCAGGTTGTAACAATTTCCTACTTGCAGTGATGATGCTTAATTGATCTTAATTAGTTCATGAAACTACTTTTATAATTATGTCATACGATGTGTCTTGAAAAGATATTTATTATGTCCTCATGGTGATGAGATATTCATGTTAGAATATGATGTTATTTATATTTAGGATTTACTATTATACTTACCCTATACTTGCATTTGTATGGTGTGTGTGTCTGGTTTACATTTATGTTTGACATGTCTAATATGGTTGAGAGAGGGAGTTGTAGTCACCTACTAGTCGAGATCTACATAATGTACCACTCCCACTATTTTCTCTCTCTCCCTCTCTCTCTCTCTCTCTCTCTCACACACACACACACACACACACACACACACACACACACACACACACACACACACATGAACATGTACATGCTCATGTTTTATACAAATATGCAGGTACTAGACATTGAATTCCCTAAATTCCCAACATGAGTGTGCCTTAACACAATAACTCAATGGTAAGAATAAGGAGATAATGATCAAGTCCAATTCTAGTCATAGCCTAAATACTTGTCTTGCAAGGACTTGTAATTGACATTCCAAACTTTTTAAACCCACAAGTTTATCTTTTCCTATGAAGTTTAATTTTGAGTTTTGGCCAGTTTTGGTAATGTTGCTTTATGTGGATTTGGCTATGTGATTTATTTGGTAAATGATTTAACTATAGTACTTGGGTTAATCATATAATATTAGGAATTATTAAATATTATTTGACTAAATAGAAAATATTAAAATATGCGAATATTTAATTAAATAAAAACTAATTAAATATGTGCTTTAATTTAAAAGACTTAAGTTGGATGTCTAAATTGGAAAATTGGTTAAAGAGAAATTAAAATATGAAGATATTTAATTAATTGATAAGTCTAATTTAAGAAGTTGGGTTAAAAAAAAGAATTAATGTATTAAAAGATTAAAGATTTGATATTTCTTTATTATAACTATTTAATTAATAATAATGAAATTAGAGTTGCATTTAATAATAAGTTTTAATTATTATTATTAATTTAAATAATAAATTACTCATTAAATAGTGCTTGCACTAATTAATAAAGTTAATGAAATGGAAATAAAATAATTAAAATGTTCTTTAAGTGCACATGAAAGGATTAAATAATTAATGTATTTATTATTTAATAAGGTTAGTGGCTTTAGTAATTTAGAAATGCTAGTTAGGGTTATGGTTCTTTATAAGGGGGTTGGTAGTTCATTGGAGAGACACACAGGTTTTAGGGAGCAAACTTTAGAATTGGAGCAAAATGATTGTTGAAAGTTTTAAAGGGTTTGGATTTGCATGCATTCATAGAATGTCTCATATTTTAGCTGTAGTTTTTAGGTAGGGTTTGAAAACCCATTGAAGAATTTAATTGAAAGATTTGTCTACTTTGTGTCTTCTTGGGTGCTTGCATAATGCTTATTAATTTATTACATTCTTTTTGGATAAAAAATTATGTTTAGACTTTGAAAAGGAAAACCTATTGATCAAGAAAACTTGACTGAGGCAAATTGCAAAAAAATCTAGAAAATTATTATGATTGTATTCTTTCAAAACCCTTCTTAATATAGGGGAAACTCAGTTATAGAAAATTGGAGGAAAACAACAACTTGAATAGCTAGGGTTTCAACTTTAAATTTGTCATTAGAACCATGTGATTATCATGAATTTTCTAAATAAAGAGATTTGGCATTAAAAAACTTATTTATTTAAATAGATATATATATATTAGCCAAACAATCTATGTAAATATGTGTATTCTTACTTTAATGCCAAACACATCCTTATGACCCATACTAAACAAGAGAAACTGATGGAACTAAATATTATGATTGGAAACTATGTGTTTTCTTATATTCTATTTATAGTCTTGTAATGTTTATTTCTATGATGGTTTTCTTTGTAGGTTGTTTAGTTGACCAAGTTAGGATGTACATTAGATGCATTTTTGAGAATTTTTTTTTTAATGATTATTTGACTTGATATGATGTACTTTATGATTTGAATTAAGATTTATGTGTTATGAGGTTTATGCTATTGATAATTTATGAGAACTTGGGTTTTGAGAACCAATCTTTTTTTGGGTTTCTTGTTAAGGAATCGAATTCGATCAGCAGTGCTTTGTGGTATGTGACACAATTGTGGCTTGTGAGTTTTGGGAAGGTAGTCTAAGTGCATGCCTATGGAAGTGGCTTGTGATGGGGCCCAGGGCCCAAAGTGGCTACCAGGGTAATTCATTATAAGTTGTGTACCAAGTAATAACATAGTAATTAAAATATCTTGCCTAGCCCTTTTTCTTAAGATAAACTAAAAATATTAGTTAGAAATGTTTTCCTTGTGCATGCTTTGAGTTCTTGTATAGGCTAAGGATGGGAATGGGATGATACCAAGTGAGAGGTATGACTAGTTATCTTCATCTTCATGAGAGGGTATTCTGATTCCACGTGTGTCACATTGAGGGTTTCGGGTCTAGAGTGACAAGTCCAGGGTAACTCAATGCTTGAGTGTATGGGGTCTAATGAGAGACTAGCCCAAAGTAACTCAAGTACTTTGACCATGTGATGAAACTCCCTAGTATGTAGCCTAATTATCCTTAATGACATTTTTTTATATTTACCTCTATTGGTGTACTTGTTGGATATTAGTTTTGATAGTGTATTTATTGTGAGTTGTTACTCATTGATTGAATATCATTTATTGTTGATAGTTGACTTTTGTTGATGAGTGTAAGCTATTTATTGGTGGTGTACTTATTTTTGGATGTTCTTATTGTTGGTGATTTACTTTTATTGATGACAGTTGTTATCTATTGATTATTATTCTTGGACATGTGGCCTTTGACTTAAGGAATATACCTTTTATTGACTTTATCTTGATTTGATATGCTATTGTATTTGGTATCTAGATGTTGACTTGGTGTGTGATGTTGGTATTGGAGTGAGTGTCCTTTCAATTTTGATTATTGTTGTCACAAAAGTTTGCACCCACGTCCAAAGTTTTTACCTAAGGACAACCTTGTGAAACATGAAAACAACCTCCAAGCTGTGGGACTTGAATTGTGAGGTTGAGTCTCTAGAGAAGGTCGACTTCCTTTACTATCAAGGTGCACCTAACTACTCTTGGAGAGGAAAAGAGAGAAGGGAAGTATAGAAGAAAATCCACCTATTCTAATCTAAGGGGGTGATGCACCAAAATAGAGCGTTCAAACCAATCTCTGCCCATACATGTACTATTGAACCATCATGACACCAAAAGATATACACATTTAGACTTGCTTTAGTCTAATAATCACATGTAGATCAGAAAACCCAAATGAATGACACAAGGAAAGAGAGGACTCACTTATATACCATTCATAGGCCAAAAGAGATATAGTCATGCAAGATTGTAGATCTCTACAATACACCAATGAGAGGCAAATAGTTCTTGCACTTCACACCAATGGTTAAAGGAGATAAGGTAGAATGTCATATAGTTTAGAGGCAAAGGGAATTTACACTGAAGTTGTAGAGCAATATCAGAGAAGTTAGAGAAAAGTCAACCTTTTTTAAAATCTAAAAAATTTACCTTTATAGCTCAGGCATAACTGAGATATTTTCCAACTGAAGTTACTTCGCAACTACCTCCATTAAGTATTACAAAGAATAATCATGTAGGTCTAGGGAAAATCTAACCTTGGCACAAACATAAATGCAATGAAATTTGATCTTTTTTGAAACAGGGCCCTTAAAAGATAGAAACGATGCCATTAAATAATTTTGACCAAGTAGATGGATCAACTAGGGGGTGGAGTGTTATCCCGTGTTCACTGAGTACAACATTCATCCAAGAGTGGTTGGCATTGATCACAAGGATCAGATCATGCAACAAAACTTGATTTCCCTTGTTTGTAGCTCATGAATTAGTAAGGTCAATAGGTCAACCTAACTCCTACACCAAAGATAGGCCACGTGGGCCAATCACTTCATTTCATTTTGCCACCTTGCAGAGGCTCCACATGGTTGACCACACCTTTATAACCAACTGCACCACCTCCTCAGAACCTTGACCATAATGTTACATAACTGCCAGTCTCTAACTATCAATGCCTATCCACAACGTATCTCCTTGGGCCCACAAGGACATGTGTCACTAGAAATCTCTATCTCGCTATACATATCCTTCGAGCAATACTCCATGGTGAGATAGCGACGGCTATCAATCTGAGATCAATCCAAGGGTGAAGAAACTGCACAAGTACCCTAAAGAAGTGGTGGGTCCCATATTCACTATGTCACTATAGTTAAAAATCAATCATTTCCTCATAGAAACATAACAAGAAACATCAATCTGTCACCATTTGATGGCCCTAAAGGTACACCCAACCTATTAGTGTACTAACCAATAGGAACCTGGCCTTTTTCAACCTATCTAGTAAGTCTTCACTTTTTTGGTCTGCCAAGGGAAATTCGACCCACAATTCACATGGCAAGTGCTCGCTACCTCGCTATACATAAATTTTGAGATGCCACCGTGTCTTGCATTTCATGACACCTAACTTTGTCACTAACATCAAGATGCCTGAGTTTTTTTGATTGCGAGATAGTTAGTGCCCAAAAAACTTTAATTTCGGCAATGTCTCTTGACTATTTCTACTAGGTCCCTCTCCTTTTCATATAGTACTTGCATGTGGCTAGGAAGTTATTCGGAAAACAAATCTTGACCGCCACTCCTTCACCTTCCAGTCCTACTTATAGATTTTTGACACTCGCTATGTTGCTATGCAAAACAACCTTGCAACTCCACATAGCGATATAATGACAACTGCAGGTCCTAAAAAGATCTAACAATGGGGAAGTTGCAGGCTCGTAGAAATATTAAAGTGCACGGTCACTTAGAAAATAAAATAACCTAAGACTTTAGTACAAAGTATTTTCCCTATTTGAATATTAAAATATGTGAACGTTACTATGTTTGAATTGAAATATGGCGATGTCGACGAGAAGGGAAAAATGGGTAACATTTCTGGTGACTCAGAGGGGATGCAAGCCTGCTATGCATGTGACCAGTGACCTTATGCATCCATTGGGCTATAGAGTCACAAAAGACTTGGATCAGTGTACTATGAAACCCTAACCCTACCTCTATGGAAAAAAAACCCTAAAAACTTGCCCTTTGTCTTTGCAATTGGAACTAGAGACCAAAAAACCTTCTGCAACCTCAAAACTGACTATCTCATAGAGAGAAGGCTATGCTCACGCACTTCTTGGAAATTTTAAAAACCAACAGAAAGAAAAATAAGCTACATATGTACATGAAACCTCAAGCCCTATCAAAGACATGGTTTGAGATAGATCCCATTGACTGGGATAGGCAAAACTTCACCACCAAGCCTGCTTAATTGAAAAGCATTGGCCTACTTGCAACTGACAATCAGATAGGGAACACTCCATAGTGCATCAAATTTTGAGTGCCTCCCTAGTTTTTCCCTGTTTGCATCCCATTTTAAAACCAAAGCACCCTCCATAAAGGTTCTAACCCTAGCCTTCTTGTCAAAGCTCCTTTTCACCTACTAGTGATGTGTTTCTAGGGTTTGCATGGCTCGACTTCTTTTCTCCTCTAGCTCCATTAGCTCTACCATTCTCATTGTCATGGCATCATCTTCAATTAGCTCCAGCTAATGAGCTAGTTCTAGGGATGGGAATTCTAATGAAATTGGAAGCCTTGCTTCTCTGCCATATACCAACATAAATGGTGAATTTCCTATTGACCTCTTGGGTGTTATTCTGTCAGCCCACAGTGTAGTCCTCAAATTTTGATGCCAACACCTTTGGTTATCCTCTATAGTTTTTTCATAATCTTAATCATGTTTTTGTTGGAGGACTTAGCCAAACCATTGCCCTGAGGATAGTAGTTTGAGGATGTGCTCAAGTAGATATTATGGTCAACTGCCCATGCACAAATCTGAGCTCCCACAAAAGATTTTGCATTATTTGAAATAATGGTTGAAGGGGCACCAAACCTGGTCATAATTCCATCAAGGAACTCAACAACTGAAGATTCTGTGGCATCCTTTAATGCAACTACCTTTTTCCATCTGGTAAAGTAATCTGGAGCAGCTAAAATTATCCATTTGTGACCAGAACTAGAAGGAGGATTGATAGGGCCTATGAAATCCAATTCCCATTGAGCAAAAGGCTGGTCCACCTGAATGGGATGAAGAGGAAGAGCTGAAAGCCTTTTCTTACTACAGAAGAAGGCACATTTTTCACACTTCCTCACATACCTATGACAATCGTGGAATAGGGATGGCCAATAGTAACTAGCCCTCATGACCTTCATTGCAGTGGTCCTTGCTGAGAAGTGACCACCATCAGGACCATCATGAAGCTCTCTGATCACTCTTTCAACTTGGTGTTAGATTATGGTGACTGATCAGGAAAGTACTGTACATACTTCATAAATAGTGGGGTTCAGGGCATCGCCCCAAAAAAAATTTTTGTGCCGTGGCCGACATGGTAGTCGACATATGGCCGACATGTTATAACCCTAAAGCGGTTTAATACTTGTATAAAAGGGCTTAGGGTTGGGTATTTTTCATTATGTTGTGATGCAAAATTAGTTCTTGCGGCAGTATTGAGTTGTAAGGGATTACGAATTGTAATCAGGTTGTAATCACTGGATTGTAATAAGATCGAACTTGCTGTTTGGTGGACGTAGCCTAGGGATTGGGTGAACCATGTTAAATCTCGGTGCCTTGTGTTCATTTCTGTGTGATCTATTATTTTTCAGTTATTTGTTATATTTGCATGTAGTTTTTTAAAATTTCTGTCTGTGGTTTATCCTAACAAGTGGTATTAGAGCAAGGTTGTCTTTTAGTTATCCTCTGCAGGAAATTCTCACAGTTAAGTGGGAGTTTCACGGTTGAGTGGGAGCGATGGAAGATGAGGGTAAGCTGAGGGTTGATAGGTTTAATGGGTAGAGCTTCCAATTATGGAAGATGCAAATGGAAGACATTTCGTTATGCTTGGCACCATTAGTGGCATTTAATATTACAAAAGTAAAGACGACAAAAAATTTGATGAAAACCCTAGCGACACTATATGAAAGCCCTTCGCTTCAAATAAGGTATTTCTCATGAAGCGTTTATTTAATATGAAAATGGTAGAAGGTGGATCTATTGCAGATCATTTAAATGAGTTTAATACTATTACTAGTCAATTATCTTTTGTGGGTATCAATTTTGATGAAGAAATTAGGGCTCTCTTGATTTTATGTTCTTTGCCTGAAAGCTAGAATGGCTTGGTAATGGCGGTGAGTAATTCGGTTCTTGGATCTAGTATCCTAAAATATGATGATGTGATCAGTGTTATTTTAAGTGAGGAAACTCGTAGAAAATCCTCAGGTGGATCTACATTAGGAAGTGCTTTGAATGCACAAAGCAGGGGCAAAACAACTGAGAGAGGAAATAAATTTGGAAATTGTGGGAAATCAAGAGGAAAGTCAAAGGGGAGGAGGTCTCAATCGAGAGGACCAAATGATTGCTGGTACTGTGGGAAACCAAGGCACAAAATGAAAGATTGCTGGAATCGAAAGAAAAATGAAGGAGATAAATCAGATGGAGACAAGGAGGCAAATGTGGCAAGTAACAAATCTGAAGAGGATGCTTTGCTTCTGTCTTTAGAGAGTGTTGATGATTCATGGGTTTTAGATTCTGGTGCTTCATTTCATGCTACACCTCATAGAGGTTATTTCATTGATTATGTCCAAGGGGATTTTGGGCTTGTTTATTTGGGGAATAATGAACCCTGTCATATTGTTGGAAAGGGAAAAATTAAGATTAAGTTGCAAAATGGGAATCATTGGCTACTACATGAGGTAAGACATGTTCCAAAACTAAGTAGGAATTTAATTTCAGTAGGGCAACTCAGTGATGAGGGTTGTGTAGTTACATTTAATGATAAAAATTGGAAGGTTTCAAAAGGTTCCTTGTAGTAGCAAAAGGTGTGAAAGTAGGCACCTTATATCTTTGTACAGGTCATATTGTTCCTTCTACTTTAATTGTTTCAGAGAAAAATGAATGTTCAGGAACAATTGCTGCAGTTGAGTAGGGAGAACAAATAGCTATTGTAGATTCTGATACAACGCTGTGGCACAATAGACTTGGGCACATGAGTGAGAAAGGTATGAAAATACTTCATTCAAAGAAAGTTTTACCAGGTCTTAAATGTGTGAATATGGATTTTTTTGAAAGTTGTGTGTATGGAAAACAAAAGAGAGTGAGTTTTGTAAAGACTGGGAAGGAAAACAAAAAGGAGAAATTAGAGCTTAGAAAATTGTTCCAAGGACTCCACAGGAAAATGGAGTGGCTGAACGCATGAACAAGACTATAATGGAGCATGCAAGGAGCATGAGGTTTCATGTTGGGTTGCCCTTACACATGTGGGCAGAGGCTACCAATACTACAGTATATTTGATTAATAGAGGTCCCTCTACTCCTTTGGACTGTGGTATTCCAGAGGAAGCATGGACTGGTAAGAGGTGAGTTATTCTTTTCTCAAGACCTTCGGTTGTGAAGCTTTTGCTCATATAGACTCTGAAAATAGAACCAAGCTAGAAGCTAAATCAAAGAAATGTGTCTTTGTTGGATATGGCATTAATGAATTTGGTTATAGGCTTTGAAATTTTGAAAATCTTAAAATTGTTAGAAGTCAGGATGTCATATTCAATGAGAAAGTGTTGTACAAAGATCTGTTGCAGTAACATGAGAAGAAAGAAGATGATTATGTAGTGCTAGATGATACTCCAAAAGCTGATGTTCTAGCCATTCCTCATGATGTGCAACAACTGCAACAAAAAATACCACACACACCAGTGAATGTTAGATGGTCAACAAGGCAAATCAGACCTCCACAAAGTTTTTCTCCCTCTTCGTATTCTATTTTACTTACTAATGCTGGTGAACCTAAAAGTTATGATGAAGCTGTGCAGGTGGATACTAAGATTCAGTGGCAATCTGCAATGAAAGATGAAATGGACTCTTTGTTGAAAAATAAGACATGGGATTTGTGCAAGTTCCTGTAGGTAAAAAGGCTTTACAGAATAAGTGGGTTTATAGGTTGAAAGAAGAGGAAGGAGGTAAGAAAAGATTTAAGGCCAGGTTAGTTGTAAAAGGATTTGCATAGAAAAAGGGAATTGATTTTGATGAGATATTTTCTCCTATTGTTAAAATGACTTCTATTCGTACTGTTTTAAGTCTTGTGGCTACTGAAGATTTGCATTTAGATCAGATGGATGTTAAAACAACCTTTCTTCATGGTGATTTGGATGAAGAAATATATATGGCTCAGCCATAGGGTTTTGAGGTCAAAGGTAAGGATAACTTAGTGTGCAAATTGAAGAAAAGTTTATATGGCTTGAAGCAAGCACCTCGGCAATGGTATTTGAAATTTGACAGTTTTATGCATGAGTATGGATATAATAGGTGTCATTCAGATTACTATGTTTATTTTAAGAGGTTGGATGATGATAGGTACATTATTTTATGTTTATATGTTGATGATATGCTTGTAGTTGGGTCTAATATGGGTCATATTAAGGGGCTGAAACGCTAGTTAGCACATGTATTTGCTATGAAGGATTTGGGGGCAGAAAAAAAATCCTTGGTATGAAGATTTATAGAGATAGGAAAAATAGAACATTGACGCTATCTCAAGCTAATTATGTTGAGAAGGTGTTGCAACGTTTCTCTATGGAGAATGCTAAACTTGTCAGCACACCTTTACCCAGTCATTTGAAATTGACTAAGGAAATGTGTCCCAAGACACATGAAGAGGAGGATAAGATGTCCAAGGTACCCTATGCTTCAGCTGTAGGAAGCTTGATGCATGCTATGGTATGCACTAGGCCAGATATTGCACATGCAGTGGGAGTCGTTAGCAGGTATATGAGTCATCCAAGATTTGAGCATTGGAATGCTGTCAAGTGGATTCTCAGATATTTGAGAGGAACATCCAATAAGTGTTTACACTTTGGGGGCTCTACTACTAATTTATAGGGCTATGTTGACTTAGATTTGGCTGGGGATATTGATACTAGGCGGAGTACTACAGGTTATGTCTTTACTATTGGTGGGGCAGCCGTGAGCTGGGTTTCTAGGTTACAGAAGATTAATGCTCTATCCACTACAGAGTTAGAGTATGTTGCTGCTACAAAGGTAGCCAAGGAGATGATATGGCTTCAGTTCTTCTTGGAAGAATTGGGACATCCTCAGAAGGATAATTATTTGTTCACAGATAGTCAAAGTGCCATTCATCTTGCTAAGAATTCAGCTCTACATTCTAAGACCAAACACATACAGTTGCGGTACCATTTCATTTGATCAGTTTTGGAGGATGGACAGTTAAAGCAAGAGAAGATACATACCAATGAAAATCCAATAGATATGTTGACAAATGTTGTAACAAGGGAGAAGCTGAACTCCTCTTCAGCTTTGGTTGGTCTTTTAAACTGAACATGAATAAAAGAATAGTAGAGTCCAGGGTGGTTTGATCTAGTGGGAGCCCCATGTTGTAGTGGTATTGCTACAAGATTAGTCTCCAAGTGGGAGATTTTTGTTTAGTATGGAGCCTGATCAGTCCCCAAGTGGGAGATTGTTAGATTATGGTGACTGATCAGGAAAGTACTGTACATACTTCATAAATAGTGGGGTTTGGGGCATCGCCCCAAAAATTTTTTTTGTGTCGTGGCCAACATGGTAGCCGACATATGGCCGACATGTTATAACCTTAAAGTGGTTTAATACTTGTATAAAAGGGCTTAGGGTTGGGTATTTTTCATTATGTTGTGATGCGAAATTGGTTCTTGTGGCAGTATTGAGCTGTAAGGGATTACAGATTGTAATCAGGTTGTAATCACTAGATTGTAATAAGATCAAACTTGCTGTTTCGTGGACATAGCCCAGGGATTGGGTGAACCATGTTAAATCTTGGTGCCTTGTGTTCATTTCTATGTGATCTATTATTTTTCAATTATTGGTTATATTTTCATGTAGTTTTTTTTAATTTTTGACTGTGTTTAATCCTAACACTTGGTCTATGTCAATGCATCTTAATAGGGCTTCATTAAAATCTCTCATGAAAAGGATACCATCAACTATAACATAAGGAATTGATTGTCATCTATACTGTCTCTTTTTGGTTCTATCTACTCCTTGAGGATATCCATTGTAAGAAATTATTCTTATCATCCATCCAGTTCCTTGGGCCATCATTTCTTGCCTCTTGTTGTTCTGTTAGTATCATAGTGACTTCCTCATCAAGCTCCTGATATGATATCATTTGTTTACACAACCCCTTCCCTCTTACCAGCTTAATGATCTAGATGTCAACATCATATTCCATTACTTTAGTAATCCAACCAACCTTTTCTCACTAGTATCTTTGCTCAAAAGGAAATCTTTCACATTGGCATGGGGTACAAACAAATGAATCTTATTATGAGATAGGAGGTGTCTAAATTGCTTTAAAGCTTTGATGACTGCAAGGGATTGCTTCTCTACATAGCTATATTTTTCTTCATATTCTTCAAGCCCTTCACTAAAGAAGGCTATGGGTTGCTCTTCATTTTTATCATTTGTTTGAGTCAAGACAACATAAATGCTTGACTCACCACCTAGGGTATAAAGGATGAAATCCTTTTCAAAGTTTGGATTAATGAGACTAGGGGTTGAGGCTATGGCTACCTTGATCTCTTCAAAACTTTCCTTCCCTTCCTTGGTCCATGCAAAAACCATACTTTTCTTGAGCATAGATGTAAGGGGTTTTACCATGGTAGCAAGATTAGTGATGAATCTTCTCACAAAATTTATCCTACCAAGGAAACTCTGCAACTCTTTCTTATGTTTAGGAAGAGGGAGAACAAGTATTTCTTTTGTCTTTCTGGATCAATGGCTAAACCATCCTTAGATACAATGTGTCCTAATAGTTTTCCTTGATTGGTAGCAAAGACACACTTGCTTAGGTTAAGGGATACCCCAAACTATCTACACCTTGAGAACACCTGTCTTAATGATCAAAATGATCTTCTACACTCTTCGAATACATTGTGATATCATCAAGGTAAAGTAATACAAACTTTTCAATCATGTTTTTTAAGGCCATCTCCATTGCCTTCTAAAATGTAGCACCTGCATTGGTTAGCCAGAATGGCATCTTACAATAAGCATAAGTACCCCATTTGGTAGTGAATGCAATCTTGTACCTATCAGACTCTTTGACCAGCACTTGATTGTAGCCAGAAAATCCATCAAGAAATGAAAACCTCTTTGAACCACTAACCTTAGATAAAATCTACTCCATGGCAGGGAGAGGATGGTGATCTTTAAGGGAAGCTTGGTTAAGGTCCCTAAAATTCACACACAATCTAATTTCTCCATTCTTCTTCCTAACAGGGACAAGGTTTGCTACCCATGACAAATTGTGCTTGATGGGGAAAATTATATTGGCCTCAATCAATTTGGATAGCTCTTTTCTCATTAAGGGTTCAATCTTGGGATTCACTGGCCTCTATTTTTGTCTTACTAGTTTGACACTATCAATTAAATCTATGGTATGCTGAAACAACCTTGGGTCAAAACCCTTTAAATCATCATATATCTAGGAAAGTATATCATTAAATTCTTGACATAGGTGAATAAAACTTTTCTGCTCAGTCTGAGAACATACCTCCCCCATGCTTAAGGATTTTCCCTTAGCAATCATGACTGGGGTGTGATCATCCTTGTCAGCAGCTAAGTTCATGATTCTACCTCTTACTTGGTCATTAGGATTAGAAACACTCTCTAAGGTAATGAGACCCTTAGATAATTTGTTGGAACTGAGATTAATGATTTGATCACCATACTGATCTTGCAATCTTGACTAGTTTCTATTTGAAAATTCTACTTTATTATGCAAGAAGCTTACAATTTGTTCATCGAATTCAAACACTTGCCAATGGATGTTGTTGTCGGGGAATGTAGGCCTTACTACCATTTTGATTTGTTGCTTTCACTTTTCCTCAAGATTCCCTAGCACATCATAAGATGCACCTATTGCTGCAAGTCTATCAGCATGTCTATTTTCTTTTCTAGGGATGTTTTGAATATTAAGTGCATTGAAACCTTCAAGAAAATCCCATACCCTATGTTTATAAGACTTGTGCAAACTGTTATTGGTGATATTTTTATTTCTCACTTGATTAACCACCAACTCACTATCTCCATATACACTTAAGGCTTGAATTCCTCTTTTCTGAGCAAGTAGGAGACCCTGAATCAAGGATTCATACTCGACCACATTATTAGTGCAACTAAACTGGAGCCTAAAGGAGAAGTAGTACCTTACTTGTGCAAGAGAAATCAACATCACACTAGCCCCTGATCCATTCTTATTCCTTGAGCCATCAAAGTACATGCTCCATATCCCACTCATATCTTCTTTAGTCTCCACAAGGTTGGGAACTAGAGCATCCTTCTCTAATATACAGTATGTACTAAGGCCTATCTCAAGGGTTTTTGACATAAGATCAAATTGATATGTATTATCCCATTCATCTAAGAGAAAATCAGGTATCTCTGCTAGGGAAGTAGTCGACTCATTCACTATGTCATTCTCATCCATTTCTAGGATAGCACAATTCATGTTGATGAGATTAGGGGTGTAGGGTTCGGTATGATGGAGGGCTAGAGACTCTTATCTAATCAGAGCTTTGGCCCCATATCTTGTCTTAAAAAACATATATGAACAATCAAAAGATATGTAACCACCTATTTGGGTAGTGAAGTCTCTTGACAGACAAATGGAAAAATGTGGCTTGACTTTAGCAACAGATATATCTTGAGTTACAATACAACCAGGGCATGCATGTAGGGCCATTTCCACATTCCTAAGGATCCCTATAGTCTTGATAGTACTACCATCCAATTGTAACACATCCCTAACAATGGGTTCATATTTCATTCGCAAAGCATAGGTAACACACCTAGGCATCACTGAACTACTAGCCCCTGAATCAATCATGCAATTGTGGACTAGTTTATCCCCTATAATTAAAGAAACATAAAATGGAGGGGGTCTAACCTTTTTACTTGTTTCTTCCTCCCTTAATGGTTGTACTAGGCTTGTGGCACTCTCCATGCTGGGTGGCTGACCCTTTGGTTCAATATTTTCCAATTCTTGCTACAACAACCTCTTTTGCATGGGTATAGTAGCAACAACATTCCACATGGAAATATTCACATTTTTCTTCTTCATTTGTTCTACCACACTGAATGGCATAGTAGCTACTCTAGTAGAAGCCTTAGGAGCTACTTTTGTAATAGGTTGAGATGGAACAGCTTGAGGATCACTTACATCCTTTCTGCCATTATTTTACCTCTGCTACTGAAAGGTATTTGATTGATCATTTACTACTTGCTCATGAGGTATTGCATTTGAGGTTGAGGCATGATTGGGAGGAGGAGGGATAACATCTTCAATAGCTCTTCTTTTGCTCCTAGTGTTGTGAGTGATGGAATCCTGGTTTGCATTACAATGTTCCTCCACTTGATGATTCATAAAGGAACAATCACCTTGTACTTGCATATATGAGGCATCTTTGAATTGGACCTCCTTGTATGATTTTCCTACTGCAGGCCCTTGGATGATTAGCACCAAATAAGATTTAGCCTTCTAACACATACAATGGGCATAGGAGTAGTTACAAGAGGGACAAAAATCCTAACCTTGGGCCATATTATTTTGAGGGACTATGGCCCTACTTTGGTTTACATTTGAGGTTGAAGCATGACTACTCTACCTATTCTAATCAAAAGAATTGTTCCCATAATTCTAATTTGGAGGCCTACCACTGCTCATAGTTTGATGCTGCAATTGGTGAGCCTTACTACCTTGAGCTTGCTATCTTTCTAAAGTCACCACCTTATTGCTCACTTTCTGCATCACAGAGAAACTATCCTCCAACTTTTTCTCTTAGCCTTGTAATCTCTTATCTATATTCCCTACGTTTAGCATCATAGATTGCATCATCTCCTTGATTTCATCTATTCCATTTAAAGATGTGGAAGGTTGAGGGACTAGAGCAAGGGATTGTGATGTGGAAGTTGTGGAAAGAGGATCCATTGCTAGTTGGTGATTTGGAACATTAGGAAAGAAAGGAATAGGAGGCCTTGGAGCTAGCTTGCCTCCTTGTATTAGGATGTTTTCTGAATTTATTTCGATGTCATAGGCATTAGGCAAGGTATCTCTTCCCATAGTTTGGATTATAGTGGCAATGTCACTGTTAAAAGCTTTGAGATAATGCAAGAAGGCATTACTAGGGGTAGGTTTTATTGAAGCAGGTATTCTATCCCATGTCTTTTGAAATCTATAGTTGAAATCAGTCATACATTCATGGGGGGCTCTTTTTATAGTAGTCAACTATTCCAAAAGTGACAAATGGTCACTTTTATGCTCAAAGTGTTTACATAGTCCTACTCCTAATCCATCCCATTTTGTTATAGAACCATGGGCCAAACCTCTATACCATTGTAATGCTTTTCCTTTCAAGGATGAGGCTAGAAGCCTAACTGCAACATCATCCTCTGTAATACCATGGATATTACAGACATTTGCAACCTCTTAAATGTGCTCTAAGGGAGAGATAGAAGTTTCACTTGTAAAATCTAGTATACTTTTGAGTGCAACTATTGGTATGTCATGTCTTTGAGCCAATAAAAGAGGACTTCCACCATTAAAGGTGGCAAAAGTATGGACTCTAGGCTGTTCCATATAGGCAAGTGATCTATTGATATGTGTTGATGGCAATCTAGGCTGAGATATAATAGTAGGAGGAGTAGAGATAGATCTTCTAGGTGTATTTTTTACTATTGCACTCCTAATTGGTGAT
The DNA here is from genome assembly GCA_028749045.1 of Cupressus sempervirens. Classification (NCBI taxonomy): domain Eukaryota; kingdom Viridiplantae; phylum Streptophyta; class Pinopsida; order Cupressales; family Cupressaceae; genus Cupressus; species Cupressus sempervirens. The sequence goes on from CM053793.1 coordinate 114,361,356, forward strand.
AAAGATACTCTAGTCCTCCTCCTTCTAGGATTTGAAAATGAAATCTCTTGGTACTGAAATGTATCTCTAGAAGATGCCCTTGTTTCAGCTTTGGGCATGAATTATTGCAACTTTGGTCTAGAACCAGATGTATTTGAAGCTCAAAGTCGCCAAGTACTTGAAGAATGAGCCTCTTGAAGGCTTGAACACTGAAGCTAGTACTATCTCTTCAGTACTAATCTTGAAATCTTCCTTTTGACACTAGTAGACTTGAAATTTTTTGAATAGAGTCCCACTGGGCATGCCAAAAATTGTTTCACAAAAGTTTTCACCCATGTCCAAAGTTTTTACCTAAGGACAACCTTGTGAAACATGAAAATAACCTCCAAGCTGTGGGACTTGAACTGTGAGGTTGAGTCTCCAGAGAAGGCCAACTTCCTTTACTATCAGGGTGGACCTAACTACTCTTGGAGAGGAAAAGGGAGAAGGGAAGTATACAAGCAAATCTACCTATTCTAATCTTAGGGGGTGATGCACCAAAATAGAGTGTTCAAACCAATCTCTGCCCATACATGCACTATTGAACCATCATGAAACCAAAAGATATATACATTCAGACTTGCTTTAATCTAACAATCACATGCAGATCAAAAAACCCAAATGAATGACACAAGGAAAGAGAGGATTCACTTATATACCATTCATAGGCCAAAAGAGATACAGTCATGCAAAATTGTAGATCTTTATAGTACACTAATGAGAGGAAAATAGTTCTTGCACTTCAAACCAATGGTTGAAGGAGATAAGGAAAAATTTCATATAGTTCAGAGGCAAAGGGAATTTACACTAAAGTTGCAGAGCAATATCAAAGAAGTCAAAGAAAAGTCAGCCTTTTTAAAAATCTATAAAATTTGCCTTTATAGCTTAAGCATAACTGAGATATTTTCCAACTGATGTTACTCCACAACTATTGTCATTAAGTCTTACAAAGAATAATCATGTAGGTCTAGGTCAAATCTAACCTCGGCACAAATAGAAATGCAATGAAATCTGATCTTTGTTGAAACAGGGCCCTAAGAAGACAGAAACGATGCCATTAAATAGTTCTGACCAAGTAGATGGATCAATTGGGGGGGTGGAGTGTTCTCTCACATTCACTAAGTTCAACATTCATCCAAGAGTGATTGGCATTGATCACAAGGATCAGATCGCACAACAAAAGTTGATTTCCCCTATTTCTAGCTTGTGAATCAACAAGGTCAATAGGTCAATGTAACTCCTACACCCAAGATAGGCCACATGGGCCAATCACTTCATTTCATTTTGCCACCTCGCAGAGGCTCCACACGGTTGACCACACCTTTATAACTGATTACAACACTTCCTCAAAAACTTGACTGTGATGTTACATAACTACCAGCCTCTAATTGTCAATGCTTAGCCACAACGTATCTGCCCTAGCGTACAAGGACATGTGTCACTGAGTTGCTATCTCGCTATACATATCCTTCGAGTGATTCTCCATTATGAGATAGCCATGGCCATCAATCTGAGATCAATCCAAGGGTGAAGAAACTACACAAGTACCCTAAAGAAGTGGTGGGTTCCATATTTTCTATGTCGCTATAGTTAAAGATCGATCATTTCCTCATAGCGACATAATGAGAAATGTTGATCTGCCACCATTTGATGTCCCTAAAGGTACACCCAACCTGTCAGTGTACCAACCAATAGGAACCTGGCTTGTTTCAACTTGTTTGGTAAGTCTTCAATTTTGTGGCCTGCCAAGGGAAATAGGACCCACAATCCACATGGCAAGCACTTGCTACCTCACTATACATAACTTTCAAGCACCTTTCCATAGTGAGTTAGTGAGTACCATTGATTTTTCTTGATCTAACAATCATGAATGACTTTCCATATTACTATGCTTTGCCCTTAATACTTCTAGCCCCACAAACCTACTTAGCACAACCTGGCATCCAACTGGCACCACTTTCCTTGACTCTGCCGTGTTTGTCATTTTTAGGTATGTCGCTACCTCGCTACCAAAAAAATCACAAACTTCTCGATAGCAATATAGCGAGCTCCGATGGAGTCAAAACTTTTGACTTACAAATGCTAAGCAGGATACCACTATGTCTTGCATTTCATGACAGCTCACTATGTCGTTAATAGTGAGATGCCTGAGTTTTCCAATAGTGAGATAGTGAGTTCCAAAAAGCTTTTAATTTTGGTGACGTCTCTTGACTATTTCTATTGGGTCCCTCTCCTATTCTGATAGGACTTGCACATGGCTAGGAAGTTAGCCAAAAAAAAATCCTAATCGTCGCTCCTTCACCTTCTGGTCTCGCTTATAACTTTTGACACTTTCTATGTCACTATGGGAAACAACCTTGCAACTCCGCATAGTGATATAACAAAAACCACAGGTCCTAAAAAGATCTGACGATGGGGAAGTTGCGAGCCTACAGAAATATTAAAGTGTACGATCACTTAGAAAATAAAATAACCTAAGACTTTAGTACAAAGTATTTTCCTTATTTGAATATTTGAATATTAAAATATGTAAATGTTACTACATTTGAATTCAGATATGGCGATGTCAGCGGGAAGGCAAAAATGGGTAACAATTATCTCTTCTTTTTGAGTAGTTTGAGTTACCTTTGAGGTAGTTTTGGCTATTAGGATTCTTTTCCTAGGAATGATTTGTGATCGATTAGCCATTTATGGATCATTCATTATCTTCCTTGTATGGTGGGAGTGGAAGCCTAACTAGATAACCACACGGTTGGGAGGTAGTATTTTCTTACCATTTGGGTCACCCCTCATTTTCATCTATTAGATGTTCATTGTTGTATATATGTTAACATATATCTTATATTTGGATGTACTTGTATCTATTCTTAGATACCCTATAACATGTGCACTAGATGTTATTCATTACATGTATTGTGTTAGACATACTTATGCATTTTCTTATGGGATGATGTATCTATTATATCCTTATGATTCATGAAAATTGTATTTGAGACTTAAACTAATTATTATAAACTTCCTAAATGTGACTCAATGTGAAGGAACCCTTCAAGAATGAAATTTGTATTGTAATTACATTTGTGTAAATGTTGTGTATGTGTATATTACTTCCACAATGTTACTTTGATGTTATTTAAACTTAAAAAAAGAATAGTTTCATAAACCTTGTAACATATTAGATTTATTTCTTTGGGTTCCCAAGCAGGGTGTTACAATATGTATCAGAGTATGAGTTTCAACATTGGGAACTCTAGGCATATTGTGTGATATTAGTTAACAATTAGTTAAATTTGCAAAAAGATTAAACTACAAGACTTATCAATAGAAAATATAAACAAAAAATTAGAAACATGAACAATAAAAATTAGATGCATAACACATGGTTCTTCAAATGCTATTTTCTAACTGTATGTTTCATCTTTGTTATGTTAGTAGAAATAGTTAGCTTCTAGGAGTAAGCCTATTTTAAGGGGATGAGGATGTAATACCCCTGCTTTGCTATTATTATAGACTTAGTTGTTGAAGTTCTATATGAATCTTCTATAGATGGATTATCCCTTAATTGGTATTTGAAATATAGTACTTTAATATGTTGAGTAATTGATTTTTTCAAGTTGTAACAATTTCCTACTTGCGATGATGATGCTTTAATTGCTCTTAGTTAGTTAATGAAATTACTTTTATGATGATGTCATATGGTGTGTCTTAAAAAGAAATTAATTATTTCCTCATGATAATGAGATGTTCATATTAGAATATGATGTTATTTATATTTAGGATTTACTATTATACTTATCCCATACTTGCATGTGTATGGTGTGTGTCTATTTTACATTTATGTTTGGTGTGTTTGATATGGTTGAGCGAGGGAGTCATATTCACCTTTTAGCTGAGATCTACATGATGTACCACTCTTTGTTATTACTTATTTAGCTTAGATATATATGCACATGTACATGCTTGTCTTTTATATAGATTTGTAGGTACCAGACATCAAATTTCATGAATTGCCATGATGAGTGTGCCCAATTGCAATAACTCAATTGTAAGAATAAGAAGATAAAGATCAGGTCCAATCCCAACCATAGCATAAATACTTATCCTACAAGGAGGATTCATAACTGACTTTCCACTTTTTAAACCCATGAGTTTATCTTTGCCTGTGAAGTTTAATTTTGAGTTTTGGCAAGTTTTATAATGTTGCTTTTATGTGGCTTTGGCTATCTGATTTATTTGGTAAATGATTTATTTATAATATTTGGGTTAGTCATATTATATTGAGAATTATTAGATAATATTTGATTAAAAATAAGATATTAAAATATGATAATATTTAATTAATTAAAACTAATTAAATATACACTTTAATTTAAAAGACTTAATTTGGAAGTCTAAATTGGAAAATTAGTTAAAAAGAAATTAAAATATGAAGATATTTAATTAATTTATAAGTCTAATTTAAGAAGTTGGATTAAAAAAAAAATTGATTGATTGAAAGATAAAGATTTGATATTGGTTTATTATAACTATCTAACTAATAATAATTAAATTAGAGCTACATACAATAAAGAGTTTTAATTATTATTAATAATTTAAGTAATAAACTATGCATTAAATAGTGCTTGCACTAATTAATAAAGTGGAGGAAAAGACAATAAACGAATTAAAAGGTTCTTTAAGTGTGCATGGAAGGATTAAATAATTAATGTATTTATTTTTTAACAAAGTTAGTGGCTTTAGTAATTTAGAAACCCTAGTTAGTGTTATGGTTATTTATAAGGGGGTTGATAGTTAATTTGAGAGACACGTAGGTTTAGGGGAGTAAAATTTAGGATTGGAGCAAAATAATTGTTAAAAGTTTTAGAGGATTTGGATTTGCACGTGTTCATAGATTGTCTTAGATTTTAGCTATTATTTTGAGGTAGAGTTTGAAAACCTATTTTAGAATTTTATTGAAAATTTTGTCCACTTCATGTCTTCTTGGGTGCTTGTAGAATACTTATTAATGTATTGTATTGAAATTTGGATAAAGAATTATCATATAGATTTTGAAAAGGAAAACTTTTTGATCAAGAAAACTTGACTGAGAAAAATTGTAGGAATATCTAGAAAATTATTGTAATCTTCACTAGTAGATTACCACCAACCAAAATTACCCCTTACCACTTTTAACACAAAAACATTGTTTAGAATCTCAACTAAAAAAGTATCAACAGGCATAACACAACTACCACCTATACTAGAACTTATAAAACTAAGAAAGCAAAAAAACAAAGACACTACCACCTTAAACCAAACAAAGTTCAACAACCAACAAAAAATCATAAAAAACTAGGAGGAAAGAGCCCTAAGGTTTCTTGGTGTCCTTCCTCCCCAGGAAGATTTTAGCCTAATCTTTTGCAGGGAATTCAAACAACATCCTAGAGTCCTTGTTAGTCAAATCACCCTCCTGGTCTTTCAAAAAATATAATGAGGTAGCAACAACATGCATCACCTTGATAGTAAATGTAGTCAAGAGACACATTCTTTCCTCCAAATCACAAATTCTTTACCACAGCTCATTGCCAACCATCTTCCAGACCTCCTTGATGACCTCTTGCTTATCACAATGGTAGCCATCCACCTACTCCTTACTGACATCCTACACAATTGGGGGGTTAGGTATAGTATTATCTTTGGAAGAAACCCTTACAGGAGAGGAAATCATAATAGGTGACAAAACTTTATCCATAGTTTTAGGTAAACATGTGGATTGTTACTTTAATACTAAACACATCCTTGTGACCCAAACTAATTAAGAGAAATTAATGGAATTAAATCATATGAATAAAAACTATGTGTTTTTTTAATATTATATTTAGAGTCTTTTGATGCTTATTTTTGTCATGGTTTTCTTTGTGGTTTGTTTAGTTGACTAAGTTAGCACTAGAGGCATTTTTGAGATTTCTTTTATGATTATTTGACTTGATGTTATGATGTAATTTATAATTTGAATTGAGATTTATGTTTTATGAGATTTATGCTATTGAGAATTTATGATAACTTGAGTTTTGAGAAATAATATTATTTTTGGGAACTGTCTATTAAGAAACTAAATTCGATTAGTATTACTTTTGTGGTATGTGACATAATTGTGGCTTGTGAGTTTTTCGAAGGTAGTCTATGTGCATGTCTATGGGAGTGGCTTACAATGGGTGTTAGGTCCCAAAGTGGCTACCAAGGAAATTAATTGTAAGTTGTGTAACAAGTGATATCATAGTAATTAAATATCTTGCCTAGCCTTTTCCCTTGAGATACACTAAAAAGATAAGTTAGAAATGTTTGCCTTACACATATCTTGAGTGCTTGTACAAGCTAAGGATGGGAATGGTATGATAGCTAGAAGAGGTATGAATAGTTTTCCTTGTCTTCATGAGAGGGTATTCTAGTTCCATATGTGTTATGTTGAGGGTTCAAGGTCTAGAGTGACTAGTCTAGGTTAACTCAGTGCTTGAGGGTTTGGGGACTTTTGATATCTTGTGAAAATTAGGAAGAAAATATGTTTTAATTGCTTAGGGTTTCTGAAAATATTGTCATCCTCAAGAAAAATCCCTAGAACTAGTACCATACCCTATGATTTGATGAATCATTCATAAGGTTGGTGTGCAAGTATAAAATAGGGATACTTTAAAACTTTGGTTATATGTTTGATTTTATACACCTAAGTCCTATGGTCATTTTTCATATTAAAATTCTTACCTCTAACATGTCCTAATTTGTGATGCCATGAAATTATTTTGATTAGTTTATCTTTGCATTATAATATTTAATTGTTTTGAAGATCATGAAGTCACAAAATAGTCATCTACAAGGTCATCACAATGTTGCAGATGTTAATGCTAACTTTCAAGTTAGGGCTACGAAGAAGAGATTAACCGAGAATCATAGGATCACAACTTAGGTTTGGCTTAAAGGATTTTAAGTTGTGATATAGTGAAAGGTAACCATGATAGTCAAAATTGAAAGAAATCATAGTGTCACAAGAAGTTAAAATTAACCTAGGGTTATAGTAGCGAAGTGGAGATGGCTCTTTATCGCAGCTTCATAGGATTAAGAGGCAAGTTAAAAAATTTAGTTGTGAAGCTACGAACATGGTAAAAGTTAACTCCAAAGGGTTTTTGCAACATCATGGGTAGTAAAGAAGATAATAGGTTTTAAGTTGTGAAGTTGAGAATAGTTAGTAATCATGACTTATGCTAGAAGATGTGAAGAGTAACTTGGGAAGTTAAGTTTGAAGCTATCGCTACATCTCATGTGGTTAAAAATGACCGTAGGTTAAGGTGGAGAAGCAATGGAAGCTTTTTATCACACTATCACAAGGTTTAATCATGAGTTAAAGTTTACAATTGTGAAGTTGTAAAGGGAATGTAACCATTAATAAAATAGCTATTGTACCATTGTACAACTTAATTATATGACTAATAGTTGTGAAGAAGTGATAAGGTCAAAGTTTGAGTCATTGCAACAATGTATGTGATGAAAATATTAAACCTTAAACTATAGAGAAGCTTTGAAGTGATTAGTCCAAAGGCTTCCACTAGTTTGTAGGTTAAAGTGATAGTTTAGAAAGTGAGCAATAATGAGGAGGTAGGTAGGCTTATACTGTCACAAGGATTGAGTCACACTTAAGTTTTAGGGAAGAGAAGTTGCAAAAAGAAACCAAAAAACTATTTTGTTTGGTCATCACGGTTAATAAAATAGAGGATTAAGTAGTTGAGAAGTTGTGAAATGGTAAAAACTATGCATTTCATCACTTTGTAGGGTATTGATAAACAATTTATTTCAACATTGTGATGCAATGATGAGGTTAGTTTGCTGGTTATCACCAGATCTCTACTATTAGTAAAGTGGACTGATAAACAATTGTGATGAGGTGATAAAGATTTAAATGAGGTCTTCATTGTTTTGTGGGTCCATGTGGTAAGAAGAAAGATAAAGTTACAAAGTGGAGAATGACTTGAAGCACAACATCACAAGGCTAACCTAAAAGTTAAAGATTTAGGTTGATAAGTCACGAAATAATTAGAATAGTGCATTTCTAATGGTTGTAGCCTAAAACAAAGAAAAACAAGAGACTGCCAAGAAGTGGAGATAGAGGGTTAATTGCCACTTCACTACTAACAATTTTAAAAGCATAAAACAAAGATAAAAGTGCATGTCTGAGATGGAAAAAAAAGGGAAACAAGGTGGAGGTACAAATAGTGTAGGAAGACAAGACAACATAGCTTTTTAATGACTAAAACAATTTTGAGCATGGTAGTTTTAAATGCCATTAATGCCACACTCCAATTTGTAGAAACGGATAAATTCTAAGAATAATGAGGATTTTCATTATCAGTTGTATGGTGTTTGAAGTTTCAAAGTAAAGTTCAAATTTTAGAGAAAATTTTAGCCTTTTAATGTACAAAGATCAAAATTGTTGTAATTTTTTGAAGTTATAGAAAAAAAAGGAAGGAGAATTGATAGCATAGGCAGAAATTGAGGAGTCTATATTGAAAGGAAAAATCCTTAGCCCTTTCATAGATGAATGGTTGCATGTTTTACCAGGGTCATCTATTCTCCAATTTGCTAATGATCATGCATTCAGGGACCCTTATAGTTCTTGTAGAGATGCAGAGGTACCTAATAAAAATGGAAGTGAGCTCTTCTGGTATTTTTACAAGAATAGGTTAGAAAAGGTTCCAATATCCAACCCTTGGACTAGTAATTTGGGAAAATGGATCATTCCTAAAGTGTTTGTTGATGTAGATTTAGTCAAGGCATTACTAAAGCCATATAATCTTGGAAACAAATCATTCCATAGGAAGGATAGGAGTATACTTTTCCCTCTTGATAAGGAAACATCCATTGAGGCTTTTGACTTGGGAGGACCTATGTCATTGCCAATTGACATGGAAAATCTCAATGAGAATTTCAAAAGTCAAAAGAGTTTTTATATTGGAAGAACAATAACAAGACATATTCCAATGGTGAGAAAGGAGAAATGAGATATACCAAAGAAGGTTGGGGACTTTATGCCTTTAAAATTTTTTTAGAGGTATCTTTAGAACATAGTCTTTGGCCTAGGAAAATTCCTAGGTGTAGATGGAACTATGAATTCCTTAGTTGGACACTACATCATGGCATTGAACATTTAGGATCCATACACAAATGTTGGGTATGATTTTTTCACATATATAATCACCAAGATTCATGACAAGATTGTTGTAGCATAGGAGAGAAGGATAGAAAACTTCAAGTTTCATCACTACTACCTAATCATGCATCTGATTCTATATAAGAATGTACAATTTGTGAATCAAAGTTTTTTTGAGAGCATAGAGGAATGAGGAGAGAGATTGCATGTGTAATGGTGAATGAGGGTATGAAAAATATTCTACCATTGTTCTAACACTATTTCTTTCTATAATGATTTTTTATACCCTATTTTGAATATGTTAGGGGCTATAATGGAAACACTACTTAGGAGTGTTAGGAAATTAGTTAAGCCAAACTTGTGTTATGATGAAAGAAAGCAATTTGGGCATGACTAGGGAAGTGTTTTTATTTTTGAAGATTATATAGTCATTAGGATTTATGGATGCCCTCAGCCCCCACACCTTCACCAAAAATATGTTCCAAAAAGATTAGGAATTGTAGAAGTCTTCTAGAAATTAATTTCATTGAATACTGAGTACCTAGGTAGAAATGTCAAGAAAGGAACCTTTTTGTGTAGATGCTCTAAAGTTGGAGATTTTGACATTGGAAAAAAGAAATCAAGGAAACTAATGCCTTGTTAAGAGATTATAGATTGCCAACTACCTCTGCTAGAACATATGAGCCTTCTAGTGTTGTTAGGAGTGCATTGAAAAAAATGAGGGGATACAAATTGCCTCCAACCAAGGGTTTATGGGAGGGTAAAATTATAAAGCTATGTCACCTTTTAGGCTGACTTATCATAATGAATGAATTTGAGTATTTCTATCTAAAAATCATTTTTTTAAAACATATAATCTAGATAAATTCATTCTAGCTAAGTTATATATGTTCCCACACTTTTGCGATTGGAAATGTCTATTAAATGCACATTTTATACTAGTTTGTATCCAATTACTAATGAAATAAAATTATTTCAAAAAAGTAGCATTTCAATAACTCTTACTATTTTTTATGATTTTTTTTAATAACATATGAACACCATTTTATAGAGCTCAGAGTCAAGAATGTTCTCAGATAGATTTTATAGTGTTTTAATTAGATATCATATACTGTAATTAAAAAAGTCTACAAGCACATATTTTAATGCTAAAAAAGATGTCAATTTTGAGAAAGAAAAAAGATCAAAATCATATCAAAAAAATCTAATAATTATATGACGTTTTAGAGGAGAGAGTCCCCTTCTAGAATCCATAATTTTTCTCTTGGTTAGAATAGATTTATTTTGAAAAATGTGGTGGGAGATGAAAACTATCAATTTTAGGTGAGTTGAAATTTTATTCATTATAAAAGAGAAAATATAGGTCTAAATTCATTTTTTATTTTTGATTGTTCTAGATATATGTTATCTATAACATAGTTTGAGGTCAAAAGAAAATAAGTTTATTTTTGTATAGTTTTGTGATGGGAACTAGACCCCTAATTTTTAGTGTTTTTTAGTAGCTAAAAATTTATCTATAAAAATTAGGAAAATATATGAATTCTTATTCCAATTAATTATTAAAAATTATAATCCTAAACTTCATACATTTCTACACATTTCATTAGTTTACTTCATTTTCAAATTTAAAATAATAATATACCAATTTTATGTCATTGAAGGTGAACAATTATACTTTTGTTAGCCTTTTCCTTTACAAAAGGGTGACATAGGTTTGTGCTTTTATCTGTGAAGAGGATGTAATTGCATATTTTTATATGATAATATTTACAAAGAGAGGATGATAAAATTTAGAGATGTAATGAGTTTTGAACAAGAAATGAAAAAGGTTGATCCATTCTTCAAGGGATTTTATCACAAGGTGGATTACTGCTCTAGGCTCAATAAATGCATAGAAAACTTTGATGAGATTGCATCCCAAGTGCCTGGGGAGATCAGAAAGAGAGTGGATCCTGAGTTTGTTGATTAGGACATTATTGTTGAAGTTACTGATGATTAGGACCAACCAAAAAGTTTAGAATGAGCTCATCAGAAGAGAAAAAAGTAAAAAAGTGGTCGAGATTCCACAAAAGGCTAGAGAAAAAGCCTTGTAGATTCTATCAAGGATCAATGAATTATTTGATAATGCAAGGAGAAGCTACTTGATGGCTCAAGCCACTGAGGATAAGCAAAGGGCCAAAAAGTTTGAGCTTCAAGTCTAGATGATTGTTGAAAAAATCATTGAGGCTAATGAATTCATGAATGATGAAAATTTCATCAAAGAAAAAATTCAAAAGCCTCCTATTTAAGTTAAAGAAAAAAGTATTATCATTGTAGATGAGGCTATGCAAATCTGATGAAATAGTAGCTAAGATGGTTAAGAAGCTACAAGAGTATGATCTTCCAAGTGAGACTCTAACTATAGAAGAGGCAAGAGAGATGATACAGAGGTGTAGAATGATTATTTTCCCAAGATGGGATATTAGTTCTTCATTCCTATTAGATCAAATGAGGAGACAAGAAATAACTATCTCATTTGAAGATGAGAATCAATAGGGGTAGTTGAGAGGGTCTGGATATAACATTGATGCCACAATATGGAGTTTAGCTCTAGAAAACAAGAAGCCAACCCTCATGGAAATTAAGGAGTACCCTAGGGGAAATGTGATATTTTGGAATATTCATTCCACATCAGGCAGCCAAATATATTAGTTGTTAACTTTAGAATCACTATTAAGTAAGAACAAAATTGATGTACTTGAAGAACAATTAGAAGGAGACTATGAGAGGTAAATCAAGACTCAGAGGTACTATGAAGAGGAGATGAAGAAAACCTATGTTGTGGAACAAAAGAATATCCAATTGGAAAATGAGATAGTGGTTTTGAAGAGCACTATTAGAACTACCAATGAGATTGAGGATAAAGGTGTGCAAACAAAGGGATGCACATCTGAAGCAAGGGATATGACTAGACAGACCATGGTCATTGATGAAGAGGAACTAAAATCTAGCAAAGAGATAGAAATCAAGACCATAAAGAACTTGTTGAAACATAAAATAGGTTCCTTGAAATATTCTTCACAAAATGTGCATAGCAACTATATTATTTTGCAAGGAGAAGCATATCATTGCTTTGAGGAAATTTCCCTTTTATATCCATTATTCTCTACATGGGGCCCTTACACCCAATTTTTTAGGAGCTTTGTGCCCATGCTGACATAGAAGAAAGACTTTCCAAAAGGGTTGATAATCTTTGTCAGGAAATTAATTCATAGGGTAAAATAATTAAATGGTTTCTTTGTAGGAAAATTGTAGTTGATTCAAAATAACATGAAAACAATTGCTACAAGAACACAAAATTTTGTGCCTAGCATATTGGATAATAATGGAATAGTGAAGTAATGGAAAGAATGGTCATCCTCTTTTGATGAAATGTTGAATCACTCTAGGTTTATGGCATATTGCAATGGTGACGTAGATATTGTTGTAATTTATGATTTGATGGATATGCTATATAAAATAGAACTAGAAATCGGTAAAACAATGACATAGGTTAAGGCCATTACATATGATAAATGGAATAAGTTCCTTGAAGAGCTTAATGGAATTAGAGATGCCACTTGGCCTAACATTGAAACTAACATGGCAATTTGGGAGGTCATAGCTAGCATAAAGGCCTTACCATCTAGGGATGGTGGTTAATAAGTTAAGGTAATAATGAAATGGTAGAAAAGACAAAATAGAGATAAAGAGAAATGATAATGACAAGTTGTTAGAATAGAAACAACTTCATGTTGAAGGCACCTAAAGAAAATTCCACCTTCCAATTTAAGAACTGCTTTTGCATTTTTTTTTTCAGATACAAAGAATGTTTTGTAAAGTAACAATGTAAAAAAATATTTGTATTTTCTTTTGAATCAAATTTGAAATGTGTCCTCCCATCTAAAACTTATTGCAATCATTATATATAAAAGGATTTCCAAGATGTGTAGTGAGGGTTTGAGGCTTATATAATTTTAGTGTCTATGTTATTGTAGTCAGTCTAATTTCTGTGTTGATTGTATGTGTAACACCCTAACCATAACCAAAAGAAAAAACACAGAACAAAAAAAAAATACCATACAAAGATACAAGGATAAAACTCATACAATTTTTTTTTTAAACTTCATAACATATTACCATTACAAAATAGCTTTTACAACTTGGTACTGAAGTGAACTAAAAACAACTTTAATTTTTTTTTCTAAACATTACATCTGAGTATATAAATATACCCTTATTTTAAAATTAAATCAATAATACAAAGACTTTCAGGTTGACACTGATCAAAATTCAAACCCTAAGTTATTCGTATCCATTAAACAAACTATGATCAATCCTCAATGTTTAAGTAGTAGTTTCTATGTCCAAGTCCATAAACAAATATTATAATGGACTTGAAATCAAAACAAACACAACAAAAAAACACAAACAGGGCTTAGTCACAGTAAATATGCTAAAGAGTTCTCTAGTAAACCTACACCTTAGATTTAATAATAGCATGAAATACATGTATCCAAATAAAGAATTATTTGAAAGTTCTATTTTTCTTTTAGCAACCAGATTTGAAATAAGTTCATAATTTTCTACAAATAGATATGTAGAAATAAACTCACACAGAATATGCCAAGGTAATGATCCAGTAGTTTCATGGGTGTCAACATAAGAATCTACGTTCATCCATTCATAGAATTCTATATGTCAAGTGAATCCATAATATTCTTATCTTGTTATATGAAACCTAGCCCATGAATTTTAAATATTACCACTTGATTAAATAACTATCATAAACTTTCCCATAAGGATCTAGACTAGTGTCAAAGGGCATCCGACAAAGTAATTCTATCACCACAAGTTACTCGCTTTATGATAGCCACCCAATCTAAAGGATCACACTTGCATAATCTAACACACACATAATTCTAGTTTTACAAATCAAAAGAAAATTAAAGTTTTAATTATTCAATTTCAACTAAGAAAATTATTTCTACTACTTCAATATAACAATTGAATCAGCAACCAGAAATTATCTTTTAACACCAAACTTCCAATCTTTCCAATGTAATCACTTATCAGATTACCAAACAAAACCATAATTTTAATTTTCCAAAAGCAATCCATGTTTCAAAGAATCAAATGCAGCCTTGCCTTTTTTTAAATTTTTTTCATAAGTAACCAAACCTTTCAAAAACACATTAACTATATTCTTAACATTTAAACTATTAACAAAGAAATAATTTTAATGAAATTAGAGTAATAGAATCATACAATTCCCATTTCTGGAAATAATTAACCACAGTAACCTCATCAATTGTAAACATATATTTCAATTCTCACAATTTATTGATAAGGAAATACATATATGTTGATACATATATTTTAATACACACACACACACATATACATGGCAACATATATATATATATATATATATATATATATATAAAGCCTTATTAATTAAATTTAGAATAAAAAAATAATAGTTATATTTAAACTTTTCCACTGTATGAAACATATAACGTACTGATAACTAAAATTTTTATTACTCTTGTAGTAACTATTTGTCAAAAAGTCGATGACAAAGAAATTTAATGCTGACTATTATCATACTCAATATTCTTGTACCAAAATCAATGAAATACAGATTTCCTATCAAAATAATAACTATGGATAGTAAAATGGCAAAGTCTAAAATTTCCCAAATCTCATAAAACCGTTATAGCCTGCAAGGTTTTCATGTTTGCATTCTATGTTTAAGATTTGATGTAAGTTAACAATCACCATGGATCATACTGAGCTATGGTTTTAAATAATAAAAAACCATCATGTATAACAGTTTTGTTTTCTAAAAAAAACTATCTAATTCCAAAACCAAAAAAAAATTATAACACGTTTAAAATCCACTGTTTGACTAAAAGACCATCATCTATTCTAATGGCTCTTATTAATAACAATCATTAAGCATTCGATACCATAAAGAATGCGATTGTCTTGATAGACCAAAACCCATATATATGTTTTGTGAGAAACATAAAACCCCTATTTTTTTTAATCTACTCTGTACATCATTTAGTTTTGCTATCACCTACATAAACATTATAAACTCATTGCAAACACAAAGCATAGGACATTCATATATTCACAACCGATTCTGGGTTTATACCGAGTTTGGTGATGAACACACCAAATTTGGCATACTTATAGAGTTGGGTGTTGAACTTTCCACAAAGCCACTGCATATTCAATATTCACCATATATAAATGAAACATTACAAAAGAAATAAGATTGAGTTAAAGAAAAGCCCCCTACCTATGCAAGTGTAGAAAGATACTCAAGAAAAATTGCTTGGAGAGCCCTCAACTTCAAACTCACATCCCAAGCCTCCAAACTCTCTAAGCCTTGGCACAGAGATCCAATGAAACCCTCTCAATCACAAAATTTGAGAAATGCAACCACAAAATAACAAAAACCATGGAACGACAAAAGAATGAGGAATACAAAATTGTGTGGATTTATAGAGCTGGAGTGAGAAATGAAAATCTTCTTCATGGACACCAAAATCCCCATAATAAGTGCAAAGAAACTCATTTAACAGAGTTTCCATTAAACCCCAACTGGAGTTCATCAATGGTGGACTAAACTCAAATTCCAACTAACCCAAGCCAAAACAATAGACTAAACATGCAAATCAATGCTCATAACTGCAAGCTTATCCCTAAAACTTTATTCTCTCAGCATTTCAACACTTGGCGAATGGAGTACCAGTTCATAGTTTGATGAACCTACCCTCCATTAATTCCCATTAACATTGCTGCCATAAGCCAAGTCCAAAATTAAGCTAAATTTTAGTAAGGCTAGCGGCCACGCAAGTAAAAGCTTGGGTTAGGTCTTAGTCGCATGCATTAGGTGAGCTTAGGTACTAACTTAGTTTAACATAGTATTAGGTATTAATGTTAATATTAATATTAATATTAATGTTAATATTAATATTAATATTAATCCTAATTAATATTAAGATTACAGCTACTCAATATGTATATACATATACATACAATTATAACTTGTATAAATATAAACACAAGCACACCAATATACAAAAAATTACATACATATACACACACACACACACACACACACACACACACACACACACACACACACACACATATAATTATTTAATACTAATGCACTTATATATATATACACACATACTAAAAGAAAAATGGAAAATAAAAGATTCTAGGTATAGTTAAAATTTTAATGCCACAATAATCATAAGTCTAAAAAAGACCATAAGTAATGAAACTAAAATCAATCCAAATGAAATTTAAAACAAAATTGAATTGCCATATCTGAAAACCATTTCTTTATTGCAGGATTCCTGAATCTGAAATGATTCAGATAATGAGATCTTGATAATAACACAATACAAAAAGTATTAAAACATTTATTCAGAGAATTAGATCTTAGAAACATCTAAATTCTCATAGTGCATAAAAAAAAATCAACATAATGATGTCGAAAACAAAATAGTTTTCTACAAAATCAATGTTTCAAAACAAGTACCAAACCATCTAGTAAATTAAACTAATCTTAGAGTCCGAGGTAACAGATGCAAAACTGTTAAGGGCATGACACCCTTTCCCACCAGCTTAGGCTTACTCCTAGAAGCCTAAAAACAAATGAGGATGAGAAGCTTTCATTACCCCTGCATCTTTCCAAGTTGTAGAGGTATCATCATTATGATCCCATAATACCTTTACTTGCTCCACCTTGCAACCTTTGAGATTTAGCTCTCTTCATTGGATGATCTGCACTGGTTCCATCATCAATTGGCCACCCTCTACTTGTAATGCATTCCAATCAAGAATATGAGTGATATCAGGTATGTATTTTCCTAATACAAACACATGAAAGACATCATGGATTCGAGATAGACTAGGAGGCAAAGAAAGTCTGTAGGCAACTGGACCAACTCGTTCTAGGATTTCAAATGGTCCCACAAAATGTGGAGACAATTTGGAACCTTTACCATACCTAATAAGACTTTTTTGGGGTCTGACCCTCAAAAATACTTTGTCCCCAACCACAAACTGATGCTCAATCCTATGCAAATCTGCATACTTTTTTTGTCTATCCTATTCTATAGTAAGATGTTCCCTAATCTGTTTCACTTGCTATTCTAGATCTTGGAGCAAGTCAGGCCCTAGGAGAATTCTGTCTTCTAGATTATCCCAACTCAAGGGTGTTCTACAAGGTCTTCAATATAAAGCTTGAAAAGGAGACATACCTATAGAGTTGTGATAATCATTATTGTAGGCAAACTCAACTAAGTATAAGAATTCTTCCCATTTTTTCTATCTATCCATGACATACATCCTGAGAATGTCTGCAAGAATCTAATTGACACGCTCAGTTTGTCCGTCAGTCTCAGGGTGATACACATAACTAAAATTTAGTTGAGTACCAAGTTCACATTGCATAGACCTCCAAAGTGATGATGTAAAAACTAGGTCCCTATCTGATATGATCTTCTTTGGAATCCCATGCAGTCTTACAACCTGCTCCATAAAAACTTGTGCTACAGAAGCAACATTATAAGAAGATCTTACAGGTATAAAATGTGCAACTTTGGTTAACCTGTCAACAACCACCATGATTGAATCATGCCGCCTAGCTGATAATGGTAATCCCACTATGAAATCAATAGAGATGGTATCCCATTTCCATTCAGGTACATTGTGTGATTGAAGTAAACTAGCATGATGCTGATGTTCAACTTTCACCCTTTGACATTCTAGATATCTAGCCACAAAATTTGCAATATCTCTCTTCATACTTGGCCAATAATAATGCTATTTAAGATCAGCATTCATTTTCTTAACACCAGGATGTGTTGAATAGGGTGCTTTATGAGCTTCATACATAACCAAATTTTGTAACTCTCCAACTTCAGGAATGTAGGTTCTATCTCTAAAGATTAGTAATCCATCAGAGCTGATAGAGTATCCTTCGTACCTACCTTCTAAAGTACTACCACTTTCTACTATAGATTTGACATCTAAAAACCAAGGATCAACAATTAAATTTTGCAATATTCTTTCCTTCAAATCAACTGTGAGAGTTAAAGAAGGGAGTTCATGACGTCTTCTGCTAAGTGCATCATCCACTTTATTTTCTTTACCCTACACATATTTTACTTCAAAATTATATTCACACAAGAATTCCATCCATCTGTGTTTTCGTGCATTCTGAGGTTGGGTAAATATATATTGAAGACTTCTATGATCAATATGTAAATAAAAAAGCTATCCAAGGAGAAAATGTCGCCATGTAGTCAATGCATGCATTACTGCTGCCAGTTCTAAATCATGAGTAGGATAATTAATTTCATGATCATTGAGTTTCCTAAACTCAAGCAATAACCCTACCTTCCTGCATTAAAACTGCTCCTAGTCCATCTAAAGAAGCATCTGAACAAACCACAAATTCTTTACTAGAATCAGGCACAGCTAACATAGGTGCACTAGTCAAACATTCTTTAAGATGTTGAAAAGCTTCTTCACATTTATCTGACCAGATAAACCTCTTACCTTTTTTTCTGAAGAGAAGTAATTGGATGAGCTATTTTTGAGAAATTAGCTACAAATCTTCTATAGTAACTGGCTAAACCCATAAAACTTCTTACTTAAAACACATTTGTAGGTGTAGGCCACTCTACAATTGCTCTAATTTTAGCTGGATCAACAGCTATTCCATCACTTGTTATAATGTGTCCAAGATAACTTATATTTGTTTTGAAAAATTCACACTTTTCAGGATTAGCATACAGCTTATTCTTTTGGAGACATTCAAAAACTTGTTTTAGATGCTGTTCATGCTCCTCCAAGGAGTTAGAAAAAACTAAAATATCATCCAGAAAGACAACTAAAAATCTACCTAGGAAAGTTCTAAAAACTCCCCGCATCAGACTCATAAAAATTGCTGGCGTGTTTGTTAAACCAAAAGGCACAACAGTGAATTTGTAATGCCCATACCTAGTATGAAATGCTATTTTATGGATATCAGATTCTTGAATTCTTAGCTGATGGTAACTAGATTTAAGATCAATTTTGGAAAATACTTTAGCACCCTTCACTTGATCAAATAAATCATCAATTATAGGCAGTGGATACATATTCTTGATAGTAATTTTATTTAACTATCTGCAATCAATACACAGTCTAAGTGATCCATCTTTCTCCTTAATGAAGATAATAGGTGCACCCCAAGGAGAGACACTAGGTCTAATCAATCCCTTCTCAAGAAGTTCTTCAAGTTGAACCTTAAGTTCCACCAATTCTTGTGCTATCATATGGTAAGGAGTTTTAGAAATAGGTTTAGTTCCTGGAATAAGATCAATCCTAAAGTCTATTTCTCTCTTGGGAGGAATACTTGGAATCTCCATTACAAAAAAATCATAAAATTCCTTCAGCAAAGGATGGTCTAATTTGGTTTGATTTTCCATGGGTTCAGAAAAATCATTAACCGAAATAGCAAATAGTTTGCAGCCTTCCTGCATACACCTATGGAGTTATTTGGAAAATAAAGATCTAAAAGAGATAGGCCTCTTAACCCCTGTTATGAATTTGTTTGCTCCATTATCATCAATGCATCTAATAACCTTTTTGTAACAATCAATAACAGCCTAATGATGTTCCAACCAGTCCATTCCTAAAACAATTTCATAGGTTCCTAAGGGAATAACTCTGAGGTTAACTGAAGTGGTAAATGCCTTAAGTTGTAAATCACAACCTACAATAAACAATCCAACTTCTACCTTAGACCCAAAAGCCAACTCAACTTGCCATACCAACTCAGCCTTTCTCACAGGAATATCACAAAGTTTAACCAAATTGGCAGAAATGAAAGAATTAGTGGCACCTGAGTCAAATAAAATGGAAATTTTTGTACCTTGAAAATTACCTTTGGTCTCAATCACTGTGTTCTAATCTGCTTGATTATGGTCCATAGTAGCAAATATACGGTGGTTCCTTCTTGAATCACCAACAGTAGCCTCAGAACCCGATGCTTTAGACCTACCCTGATTATTGCCTCGAAGAGGACAATTCCATTGTAGATGACCCAACTACCCACAATGCCAACATTCTACTCCTCTTTTGGTGCTCTTATCCTATGAGGAATTTGCTTGTGGTGGTACATAACTCTGCTTCACACTTTCAGCAGGCTTAATGGATTTAGGTAATTTAGGGACCTTAAAACTCTTGTTTGATTTGGAAAATTTATTAAATTTTCTCTTCTGAGATTTACTAACAAAGCTACTAGGTTCTGCCTTAAAATCATCCTTGAAAGGTTTTTGACTCTCATAGTTTCTAGGAACTGGTGGTTTAGCATTGCTTTTGATAGAAAAACTAGATTTCATTTCAGTAAGTTTAGCCTGATCAACAACTTCTTTAACAGTTTTTGGTTTGAAAGTTCTCACTTCCTCACCAATTCTAGGATTTAATCCTCTGATAAAATGTTGCAGCAAAGGTCTATCACCTTCATTCCAACTAGAATACTTCTTTAAGTGAAAGAATTGTCTTTCATACATTTCCACTAAAGAATTACCTTGGAAAATGTTAAAGAATTCCTCAGACCTAGATTGCTGCCAATACTCAGACATGAACCTTTCCCGAAATCTCTCTAAGAACAATTCCCAAGTGACTTGAGAAATATAAATTCCAAGGTGTTCTAATTCCATTTTCCACCATATAGATTCAAAAGACCTTAACTACATTGCAGTCCAGTGAAATTTCACATTAGTGTGATAATCATGAAGAATAAAACATCTTTCGATGTTTATAAGCCAAGCTTTTGCTTCATTACCAACTTTTGTTCTATTAAAATATGGACCTTTAAACTTAGATAGGTCTTTAAGTTGAGTCTTGATAACAAGATTTTCTACTATAGCCTGATTTGCATTGGGAATTTGCAAATTTTGAGCATTTGCTCCCCCACTAGAAATATTATTCCTAGCTTCAATCCCATCCAATCATTCAAGAGTTTTCTAAAGAATTTCAGCTTGAAATCCCCCTTTCTCTTCAACATGAGGAATTTTGTCACCAAGCATCTCTTGATGAGCCTAACCTCTACCTAGGCCATGACTGTAGCCTCTATGTCCTCCTCTACCTTTGCCTGCATCGGCCTCAACATTAAGGATACATCATCCCCGTCTTCCTCGTGTAATTGGAGGCATACTAGAATTCCTAAAAACAAATAATAATTAAATCTTCCTAGGAAGCATAATGAAACCCTATTTTCCAAACATCGAGTCCCGAGTGTTTAAACCAGGCTCTGATACCAAATGTAACACCCTAACCATAACCAAAAGAAAAAAAACACAAAAAAAAAAAAAAAAATGATACAAATATACAAGGATAAAACTTGTACAATTTTTTAATTTTAAAACTTCATAACATATAACCATTACAAAATAGCTTATACAACTTGGTACTGAAGCGAACTGAAAACAACTTTAATTTTTTTTTTCTAAAAATTACATTTGAGTATATAAATATACCCTTATTTTAAAATAAAATCAATAATACAAAGACTTTCAGGTTGACACTGATCAAAATTCAGACCCTGAGTTATTCATATCTGTTAAACAAACAACGATTAATCCTCAATGTTTAAGTAGTAGTTTCTATTTCCAAGTCCATAAAAAAATCCTATAACGGACCTGAAATCAAAACAAACACAACAAAAAAACACAAACAGGGCTTAGTCACAGTAAATAAGCTGAAGAGTTCTCCAGTAAACCTGCATGTTAGATTTAATAATAGCATGAAACACATGTATCCAAATAAAGAATTATCTGAAAGTTCTATTTTTCTTTTCACAACCAGATTTGAAATAAGTTCATAATTTTCTACAAACAGATATGCAGAAGTAAACTCACATAGAATATGCCAATGTAATGATCTAGTAGTTTCATGGGTGTCAACATAAGAATCTACGTTCATCCATTCGTAGGATTCTATATGTCAGGTGAAATGTTCTTATCTTGTTGTATGAAACCCAGCCCATGAATTTTAAATATTATCACTTGATTAAATAACTATCATAAACTTTCCCATAAGGATCTAGACTAGTGTCGGAGGGCATCCAACAAAGTAATTCTATCACCACAAGTTACTGGCTTTATGACAGCCACCTAATCTAAAGGATCACAATTGCATAATCTAACAAATACATAATTCTAGTTTTACAAATTAGAAGAAAATTAAAATTTTAATTATTCAATTTCAACTAAGAAAATTATTTCTATTGCTTCAATATAACAATTGAATCAGCAACCAAAAATTATCTTTTAACACCAAACTTCCAATCTTTCCAATGTAATCACTTATAAGATTACCAAACAAAACCATAATTTTAATTTTTCAAAAGCAATCCATGTTTCAAAGAATCAAATATAGCCTTGCCTTTTTTTAAATTTTTTTCATAAGTAACCAAATCTTTCAAAAACACATTAACTATATTCTTAACATTTAAACTGTAAACAAAGAAATAATTTTACTAAAATCAAAGTAATAGAATCATACAATTCCCATTTCTGGAAATAATTAACCACATTAACCTCATGAATTGTAAACATATATTTCAATTCTCACAATCTATTGATAAGGAAATACATATATGTTGATACATATATTTTAATACAGACATACACACATACATACATACATATATACACATAGCAATATCTATATATATATATATACATATAAAGCCTTATTAATTAAAGTTAGAATAAAAAAATAATAGTTATATTTAAACTTTTCCACTGTATGAAACAAATAACTTACTGATAACTAAATTTTTTATTACTCTTGTAGTAACTGTTTGTAAAAAAGTTGATGATAAAGAAATTTAATGTTGACTATTATCATACTCAATATTCTTGTACTAAAATCAATGAAATATAGATTTCCTATCAAAATAATAACTATAGATAGTAAAATGGAAAAGTCTAAAATTTCTCAAATCTCATAAAATTGTTATAGCCTGCAAAGTTTTCATGCTTGCATTCTCTGTTTAAGATTTGATGTAAGTTAACAATCCGCATGGATCATACTGAGGTATGGTTTTAAATAATCGAAAACCATCATGTATAATAGTTTTTTTTTCTAAAAAAAACTATCTAATTCCAAAACTAAAAAAAAATTATAACACATTTAAAATCCACTGTTCAACTAAAAGACCATCCTCTATTCTAATGGCTATTAGTGATAACAATCATTAAGCATTCGATACCATAAAGAATGCGATTGTCTTGATAGACCAAAACCCATATATATGTTTTGTGAGAAACATAAAACCCCTATTTTTAAAAATCTGCTATGTACAAGATTTAGTTTCGCTATCACCTACATAAACATTATAAACTCATTGCAAACACAAAGCATAGGACATTCATATATTCACACCTGATTCTGGGTTTATACCGAGTTTGGTGATGAACACACCAAATTCGGCATACTCACAGAGTTGGGTGTCAAACTTTCCACAAAGCCACTACGTATTGAATATTCACCATATATAAATGAAACATTACAAAAGAAATAAGATTGAGTTAAAGAAAAGCCCCCTACCTATGCAAATGCGGAAAGATACTCAAGAAAAATTTCCTAGAGAGCCATCAACTTCAAACTCACATCCCAAGCCTCCAAACTCTCTAAGCCTTGGCATAGAGATCCAATGAAACCCTCTCAATCACAAAATTTGAGAAATGCAACCACAAAATAACAGAAACCATGGAACTACAGAAGAATGAGGAATACAAAATCGTGTGGATTTATAGAGTTGGAGTGAGAAATGAAAATCTTCTTCATGGACATCAGAATCCCCATAATGTAGAGAAACTCATCCAACAGAGTTTCCATTAAACCCCAACTGGAGTTCATCAATGGAGGACTGAACTCAAATTCCAACTAACCCAAGCCAAAACAACAAACTAAACATGCAAATCAATGCTCATAACTGCGGGCTTATCCCTAAAACCTTATTCTCTTAGCATTTCAACACTTGGTGAATGCAGTACCAGTTCACAATTCGATGAACCTTCCCTCCATTAATTCCCATTAACATTTCTACCATAAGCCAAGTCCAAAATTAAGCTAAATTTTAGTAAGGCTAGCAGTCATGCAATTAAAAGCTTAGGTTAGATCTTAGTCGCATGCATTAGGTTAGCTTAGGTACTAACTTAGTTTAACATAGTATTAGGTATTAATGTTAATATTAATATTAATATTAATGTTAATGTTAATATTAATATTAATATTAATATTAATCCTAATTAATATTAAGATTACAGCTATACAATATGTATATACATATACATACAATTATAACTTGTATAAATATAAACACAAGCACATCAATATACAAACAATTACATATATATAAATATAAATATAAATATTATATATATATATATATACTAAAATAAAACTAGCAAATAAAAGATTCTAGGTACAGTTAAAATTTTAATGCTACAATAATCATAAGTCTGAAATAGACCATAAGTAATGAAATTGAAACTGATCCAAATGAAATTTAAAACAAAACTGAATTGCCATATCTGAAAATGATTTCTTTACTGCAGGATTTCTGAATCTAAAATGATTTAGATAATGAGATCCTGATAATAACACAATACAAAAAGTATTAAAACATTTATTCAGAGAATCAGATCTTAGAAACATCTGAATTCTCATAGTGCATAAAAAAAAAACAACATAATGATGCCGGAAACAAAATAGTTTTCTAAAAAATCAATGTTTGAAAACAAGTACCAAACCATCCAATAAATTAAACTAATCTTAGATTCTGAGGTTACAGATGCAGAACTATCAGGGGCATGATAGTATGTTGCTTCAAATTTCCAAATTTGGCAATACAATAAATATTGAATGATAGAATTTGTCATATTTTGAGTTATATTATGAGTCTCATATCATAAATGTATTTTTTTAAAGGAAGATTAATACAAAGAGGAAGTTTTGAATACCGATGTCTTTGAATGCTGTCTCCATTTTCATATGCTTGTTATTTTGAAATTGAATGAATAAATTTCTTTCAATTTAATGTAGCCGAGATAGGTTGTATGTCTTTTCATTATTTCTTTTAATTCAATGAATTAATTAAATGTTTCTATGAATCTTTACGGTTTTGAGGTATATGGAAAGGATATCATAAGAATGAAATTTAGGGTTAACAACTGATAAACTTAATTGCAAGTAAATTAAATAGGTCAAGAAGTACTTTTATGACTCTGTATAGCAATGGATAAGGCATTGATCATAAATTGAGATGCAAATTGATATAGTCATTTGGTTGCACAATAAACATTTAAATCAAAACCATTTGACTATTTTTTTTAATAAAGAATTACATTGCTAGTCATTCCCTTGTTGAAATAGCTTTCTTTGAATCTATAGCTAGTTGTTGTAGCCCAAGGATTTGATTACAATTTCAAGAATATTGTTGACCATTTTATGCTATAATGGATAAAATATGTAGAAAGAAATATCAGTGAATTAGAAATTAATCCCTAGGTGCATCCACCTTGGCCTTTTAGATCCTAAAGTGTAGAAAGCCCTCTGTGCTTTGTTGAAGTTGGTCCAAATTTGAATGAATTTTTTCTTAGTATGGGAAATAGCTATCCCCTAGGTATCTACCTTCATTTTGCATCTAATATTGTTTTGGGACCTATAGTTTTGAAATACCAATAGGACTAATGAGGGACAAGTCTAGGGTAACTCAAGTAGATTGACCATGTGATGAAACTCCCTAGTATGTATCTTGAGTCTCCTTCATGTGTTTTTTATATTTTCCTCTATTGGTTTAGTTGTTGGATATTACTTTTGATGGTGTATTTATTTTGAGTTCTT
The DNA here is from genome assembly GCA_028749045.1 of Cupressus sempervirens. Taxonomy (NCBI): domain Eukaryota; kingdom Viridiplantae; phylum Streptophyta; class Pinopsida; order Cupressales; family Cupressaceae; genus Cupressus; species Cupressus sempervirens. The sequence goes on from CM053793.1 coordinate 114,387,508, forward strand.
ACTCTTTGATTGGATGTCATTCATTGTTGACAGTTGATTTTTATTGATGAGTGTCAAGTATTTATTGGTGCTGTACTTTTTGTTGGACATTCTTATTGTTGGTGATTTACTTCTATTGATGATGGTTGTTATATGTTGATTATTGTTCTAGGACATGTGGCTTTTGACTTAACGTGGATACCTTTCATTGAATTTATCTTGATTTGATATGCTATTGTATTTGGTATCTGGATGTTGACTTGATGTGTGATGTTGGTATTGGAGTGAATGTCCTTTCAATTGTGATTATCTCTTCTTCTTGAGTAGTTTGTGTTATCTTTGAGGTAGTTTTGGCTATTAGGATTTCTTTCTTAGAATTTTTTTGTGATTGATTAGCCGATTGTGGATCATTCATTATCTTCCCTACATGGTGGGAGTGGAAGCCTAAGTAGGTAACCATATGGTTGGAAGTTAGTGTCTTCTTAACATTTGGGTCCCCCTCACATCACCATCTTTTATATGCTCATTACAAGAGATGCAATTTTTCATTCTTATTCATATCTTGGAGACTTCTATTTAGCTGATGTATATATGTTAACATGTATCCTATAGCTAGACGTACTTGTATCTATTCTTGTATACCCTGTAAGATGTGTAGTAGATGTTATTTATTAGATGTATTGTGTTAGACATAATTATGCATTTTCTTATGGGATAATGCATCTATTATATCCTTATGATTCATAAACATTGTACCATAATTTTTTTAAATATGACTCAATTTGAACGAACCCTTTAGAAAAGAAATATGTATTGTAATTGCATTTAGGTAAATGCTATGTATGTGTATATTTCTTCAATACTATTACTTTGATGTTGTTTAAACTTAAAGAAAAATAGTTTCATAAACTTTGTGACATATTAGATTTATTTCTTTTGGATTCTGAAGTGGGGCATTACAAATCCTTATTTTTTTAAGGATATCATGTAAGAAAAATTAAATGGTTGCCTAATTTCAAGCCTATGCATACCATTTTTTTAAAAATCTATAAGAGGCCAAAGTCCAGATTATTTATTATATGTTTTTAATTAATTTCTATTATTTATTTATTTGACTCAAGGAAATTTGAACCCAAGACCACCCAAGACCTCCCAGATAAGAGGCTCACAATTTACCATTGGGTTGTAGGCTCTTGCCTCGATGCATACTATTTTCATTCTTAAATTAGTAGTGTAAGAATGCTTTCAACTACCAAGTTTCAAAACTTTGCAAATTAGTCCTATGGAGAAACTATTTTTATTTCTTGTGGGTTTTATTACTAACAATTCCTTAGTAAATTTTGATCTATGAAGAAGCAATGTTCTATGCCTATGTTGAACTTGAAATTGAACCTCAAGGTTCAAAGTTAAAAGTTTGAAATGTAGAATTGACTAGTTCAGGAGTTTAAGTTTGGGTACAAATTCTAGATTTATCAAAAGCCCACATTTAAAAGTTCAAGGTTCAAAGTGTAGAAGTAATGGTCTAGAATATCAAAAATCAAAGTATTGCTTCAACTTCACTAGCTCAAGAGTGTAGATCTAAATCCAACTCTAATGATAAAGTCCAAAAATTTAGTTTAATAAGTCTAAGAGTACATGTGAAATTTAGTTCAACATCAAAATCTAAGGTCCAAGATATATTTTTGATGTTTCAATTAAGTACAAATGGTCTTAAATAGTGCAAGTTTCCAAGTTTGTGATATATAGTTTGGATTCAAGGTGTTGAATCTAGCTAGAGACTTTCAATTGAAAATCTCATTTAGAATCAAACATGTCCAAGTTGAAATCTTTATCAGATAATTATTAATGATCCTTGTATAAGAGGTGCAAATGATCAATGCAATGAATTAAAGTTTTGATATTGGTATGCACAACTAGAACTAATCTATGGGTTCTATTAGTTTTACATAGTTCATTATGGCCCAACACATGAAAATTGATGCAAGAAAATGAGCACATGAGAAATTAGCCACTTGTGTAGATGATAGATGTGCATACATACACCATGTAATGAATAATATGAGATCATCTTTAGATGCAAGGGTATTCAAAATTGGATGACCAACATGTGCTGTTGGAGTGTTTGGAAGATAAAATTAGAAAACCCCAATGAATGAAGAGAATGGGCACAAATTGTGTCAAGTTCATGAGATGTTGATGACATAGGGTAAATTATGATAAATAGATGGCTTACAACACTTTGAAGGAATTGGAAGGCTTGTAATATCCTATCAAATACAACAAAAGGAGCATAGATATTAGGCTATTAAAATATGGATGATGAAATAGCTTTTCCATGAGAGTGTGTGGTTAGTAGCAAGATAACAACTTGATATGGGTCAAAGAGGCTCTCAATGGTGAGATAGGAAAAGAAATGAAATATGGAGTTTATGCTTTGTTTTATGGTCAAGCTAGTACATCTTTAGCATGATGAATGCATCGAAGCCCAAATATATACACACTCTTTTCAAACCATGTGGAAACAATAGCCTATCCACATAGCTCAAGTTGAATGCAATATTTCAATAGCTCATGTTGATATTCAAAGGTGAAGGTGTCTAAATTTATTTATCCCCATTCATGACATCAAGACCATCATATTCAAATTTCTATGCATGAGCACAAAGAAAAGTTGACCTTATATCATCAACCTCCCTTTTGATTCATCATGACTGACGGTATGGAAATTTAGAATGAAGCATAAATCTAATGTCTATGAATTTTCCAAAGGAGGGGACCAAATGCTAGTAATGAATCACAATAATGATGTGATTTCTATTCAATAGCCGAGACAAATTAGTTGGGCTTGATTTAAAATGAAAATACTTTTATATCAGAATGACCCTAAAGAAGTATTGGCCTATCAAGAGTTGAAACTTTCAAGAGAATGAGGTGAGAAAGGCCTCATCAAAAGAACTATTTTCCATCCAATCTATGTACCTAAAGAGACTCACACAGGAGATTAAAGGATACTTCTTAAGTTGCATCTATATATGTCCTAAAGTGTAGAAAATATAAAGGAAATGTTGGAAGCATGAATGCTGATTATATTCCTATGGGGGAGTATTGTAGAAACAAGAGTAGATCATTATCATGATGATATGTTACATTCATGATTGTGTTTTTCATTGATGTCAACATAGTAGTATTCTATGGTATTTGACAGAAGAACAATGGTAAAGATCAAGTTGGTATTGACATATCATTGAGTACTTTTAGTAGCAAGATTAAAGGGAGATTATACTATGTGTCTAGTATATGAAGCTAACCTTAGAAGCATAAGATATTAAGTTTGGAAGAAGTTATGCAAGTTTTAGTGAAGACTATTCTAAGATAGAGTTTATAGAGGCATGTTTTGGTAAACTTGTTGTATCTCTTAGAAGAGTTGTTAAATTGAGAAGCTGAAATTAAATACGTGAAGAAGACATGCTGGTGATGACATGGCTAAGCTTTCTCATCATAATGTTACGTGAATGAAATGTTATTCAAGTTATAAGGCACAAGATTAATGTTATCACTAAGTGTAATATGTGCTTAATGTGGTCCTATAATAATTAATTGAGAAGGTGTAAAATCTAACTCAGGGAATTGTTTTATGGATTCAATATAAAGGAAGGACATTTTCCTTTATCATGTATGGAGTAATGTGAATGATTGGAAGCAACACAAAGAGAAGAATGTGAAGATAAGTAGAGTAGAGAGAAAGTAAAGGAAACTTTATTGTCAAGGTTTTATTATGTGATTTGAAGTTTGATACTTGGATCTAAGGTTCACGACCTGGTCTACAAGGTCTAACAATGATTAGTTTAGTTAACAGGATAGTGGAAAGAAATTAAAGTACAATACACACAATTATTCTCTAAGGAATAGTTAAGAGATTAGTTGGATAGTGAGTTTAGTGGTCTTTCCCTAGAAGCTATTTGAACAGTGGGTCGTTTTGTCTTCTACAACTCCTAATAGGGTTGGCACAACTCTTAACAAGGTTAGAATATTCTAAAAAGGATTCAAAGTCTCCTAATAGGGATCCATATATAATAAAAGTTGTAATAGATTCCTAACAGGGTCCATCCTCTAACAAGGAATCAATTAGTACATCATCTTGTGGGTATCATTCCCATTGGGGTTTTCCCTCTAATCAAGGGTTTCCCTAGTTAACATATCTGGTATAATTGTTTCTAACAATTGGTATCAAAGCCTCACGTCCATGAAGATAAAGTTTAGTAGCTTTGGGAGATCCATGGAAAACATGTTCAGGAAAGATAGTCCTAAGTTTAGTAGAGGAAATTTTGACACCTAGATAGTGGAAATTATTGGTGAGTTATCATATTTGTGTAAATAATAGAGCATTGGGTTTTCAAATCTAGAATCCTTCTGTTGTATACAAAAGAATAGAAGCACAAGCTAAGATAAGTCTAGATCCAAATAAGACATAAAATAAAGGAAGCTATTGATCTACTTTAAAAAAGAGAGCTAGAAGGTATGAAAATATTTGTTTGTTGAAAATGTAAAGAGTTTCGTCATTTTTCATCTACATGCCCTAAGAGAGTAACAAAAACTAGAAAGAGTCCACTTTCTAATGAATAATTTAAAGCAAGTATGGAAAGATTCTTAAATTATTGTGATAAAGTAAATGAGCTTGAATTGGTTAAGGAAGAGGAAGTAATAGAAGAGACAACTTTGGTAACTACTGTTGAAAGTGCAAATATAAGAGTTCATGAGAAATTCAAGATACAAGAAAGAATAGTTGACTACAATTTAGATGATGAGAATGTTGTTACTAACCCAAGGAATGATGAATTATTCCTTGAGACTAATAATGATTTGTTGAATAAAGGAGAGCTAAGGTAGGAACAAAGCTTGAAACCTTCAACAAAGCCAAGAGTTGAGATAATAATTCCTACTTCAAGTAAAAATATGACAAAGAATCATCCACTTGAGAAGATCATCAGAAGTAGAGATAAAGGTGTGATGAAAAGAAGAAAAATCAATGAAGAACTATGTTTGATATCTCAAGTTGAACCTAAGAATGTAGATGAAGCATGTAAAGATGACTATTGGAAGCAAGCTATGAAAGATGAATTGGATCAGATAGTAAAGAATGAGATATGGGAATTGGTCCCCATACCAGCAGACAAGAATGTGATAGGAACTAAATGGGTATTCAGGAACAAGATGAATGAAAAAGGCCAAGTTGTACAGAATAAGGAAAGATTGGTATGTAAAGGTTACTCACAACAAGAAGGAATAAACTATGATGAAACCTATGCTCCTATGGAAAGAATAGAAGTAGTAAGGTTCTTCTTACAATATGAAGCATATATGAAATTCAAAGTATATTAGATGGATGTCAGGTTAGCATTTCTAAGTGGAGAACTTGAAGAAGAGGTATACATAGAACAACCTAAAGGTTGTTCTTTAATAGATGACAAGGACATAGTATGTAGATTGAAGAAAACATTGTATGGATCAAAGCAAGCACCCAGAACCTAGTATGAAAGGTTGGACAAGAATTTGACAAAGCTTGGATATAAAAAAGTTATGGGAGATAGTAATCTCTATTGGAAAAAAATTAATGATGGATTAATGATTTTGGTAATATTTGTTGATGATATCATATTTGGAGGAAATGATGATGAAAGTGACAAGTTTGTAGAAGAAATGAAGAAGGAATTTGAAATGAGTATGATAGGAGAAATGAAATATTTTCTAGGATTATAGAGTGTGTAGGACAAAGAAGGAATTTTTGTTTCTTAGACTAAGTATTTGAAATATTTATTGAAGAGGTTTGGTTTGGAAACATGTAAACCAATTGGAACACCTACAATAACTAGATACAAGTTATCTACAAAGGATGAGACACCTACTATTGAGAAGAAGAAGTACAAATTAGAGGATTGCAATATATAACTCTTACAAGGCTAGATATAGAAAATATAGTTGGAGTTGTTGCAAGGTTCCAAGCCAATGCTAAAGAAGCACATTATGTAGTAGTTAAAAGGAAATTTAGATACCTAAAAGGTACACTAAATATTAGATTGTGGTATGATAAATCTAATAATTTCACTCTATATGCTTATACTAATGTTGATTGGGCAAGAAGCATGGATGATAGAAAGAGCACTAGTGCTGGAGCCTCCTTTCTTTGAGGAAGATTGGTTTCTTGGATAAGAAAAAAGCATAGTTGTACCTCACAAAATACAATAGAAGCAGAATATGTTGCAACAACAAAGAATTGTAATCAAGTTTTTTGGATGAAATAGATGTTGAAGGATATAAGGATAGAATTTAGTGAACCCATAGTCATACATTATGACAATATAAGAACAATAAATATGTCTAAGAATATAGTGTTGCATTTTAAGACCAAGTACATTTCTATCAAATATCACATGTTGAGAGAGAAAGTTGTAGAAAAAGAAATTAGATTGGAGTATGTGAACACAAAGAGTAGATTGGAGATATTTTCACTAAGCCTCTTCCTAAAGATATTTTTTTAGTATTTGAGAGGTACGATAGGGGTATGCCCCTTCCTACATTAGAGTAGATGATGAAAGAGTGCATTAGTCTAGTGTAACAGAGCACTATTATTTGTTTGGACTGAATTTTGATGCTTCCTATATGGGGGAGTATCTATGATGGGCATAGTCATCTAGGACTCTTTTTGGATTTTTTTTGAATAGTGTTGTTGGTAACTTGAGCTAGTCAGAAACAATTGTTGTAGAGTTTGATGGTTACTGAAACATTTGACATTGATGTCAATGGGAGAGAAGTATAGAATGAAAAGAAAATAGCATGAAATAGAAATACAACATGGAAAAGAAGTTTGATGTAAAGCAAATTGAGGTATGTCAATGGAGGAGAATGATTGATGAAGATGATTTGAAAATGATTGATGAAGAGGATTTGAAAAGAAAGGTTAATAGTCTTTTACAGTTGGTATTCTTGGAACTAGATCTTTTTCATCTATGTTGCCATCAATGCCAAAGGGAGAGATTGTTGGAAGCACAAATGCTGATGATATTCATATCGGGTAGTATTGTAGAAACATGATTAGATCATTATCCTGATGATGTGTTCCATTCAAGGATATGTTTATCATTGATGTCTTGACATAGAAGTTTTTTGTGGTATCTAATAGAAGAACAATAGTAAAGATCAAGTTGGTATGGACAAATTGTTGAGTGCTTTTAGTAGCGAGATTAAAGGGAGATTATACTATGTGTCTAGTATATGCAGCTAACCTCAAAAGCATAAGATATTAAGTCTAGAAGATGTTATACTAGTTTTGGTGAAGACTATTTTAAGATAGAGTTTACAGAGGCCTATTCTAGTAAACTTGTTACATCTCTTAGCAGAGTTGTTATTCTAAGAAGCTGAAGTTAAAGATGAAAGAAGACATGTTGGTGATAATGTGGCTAAGCTCTCTCATCATAATGTTACATGAATGGAAATTTATTCAAGTCACAAGGTAAAACATTAATGTTGTCACTTAGTGTAACATGTTCTTAATGTGGTCCTATAATAATTAACTAAGAAGGTATAACAATCAACTCAGGGAATTATTTTATGGATTCTATATAAAGGAAGGATATTTTACTTTATCATGTATGGAAGAATGCAAATCAATAGAAGAAACACAAAGAGAAGAATGTGAAGATAAGAAAAGAAGAGTGGAAGTAAAAGAAACTTCATTTTAGGTTTTATTGTGTGATCCAAAGTTTAATACTTGGATCCAAGGTTTGTGACCTAGTCTACGAGGTCTAATAATGATTGATTTGGTTGATATGATAGAGGAAAGAAGTTAAATTATAGTACGCACAATTATTCGACAAGGAGTAGTTGAGAGATCAGTTGGATAGCAAGTTCAATGGTGTTTCGCTAGAAGCTATTTGGATAGTGGGTCCTTCTATCTTCTACAACTACTAATAGGGTTGGCACAACTCCTAATAGGGTTGGAATCTTCTAACAAGGATTCAAAGTCTCCTAATAGGGACTCATGTGTACTAAATACTGTAATAGACTCCTAACAGGGTCCATCCTCTAACAAGGAATATTTGTATTAGTACATCATCTTGTGGGCATCATTCCCATGGGGATTTTCCCTTTGATCAAGGGTTTTCCTAGTTAACCTATCTAGTGAAGTTGTTTATGTGCATCTTGTTGTGGTTTCTATTTACTTTGGTTGAATGGATAAGATTTTTTAAGTTTGATAAATGTTTTAATTATTGGATAACTGATTCACCCCCCCTCTCAATTATCTTGGTGGACTATTGTTTCTAATAGGAAAGTCAACCAAGTGTTTGATAGAGTGCTCATTGTCATAGAGAGATAACTCAACCAATAGTAGTGATCTAACTTGTTTGTTAGTTCACAATATTGATGTTAATGGGAAGCTTGCATATGGAATCAAGTTATTGAAACCTTAGAGGTAAATAGAACCAAATATTTAGTTTCTATTATGTAAACCCATCTCTACTAATCAACTTTATTCCCTCTAGAATATTAAGGGGGATAACCGGAAGTTTAGGATATGGTTAGAAGGTGTATCAATGAAGATGGATGCTCTACAAACATTGGAAAATTAAATATGGTGAAAGTATCTAAATAGGGAAAGGGACACATTAAGCCCTTTCCCATGAAAGATACACATAGAGATAACAACTTTTGAGTGAAACATCTTGTATTAATCAGAACCTTATTTAGATAGAAATGTTGTCACATGTTGAGTACATGTGCCCCCTTTAATATTTTAGTTGAAATTTTATGCCAATGTAAAGGGTGTGAAGATAAGATCAACCTTTTTATACAAAAGGTGTTTTGAGTATGTCCATAAGAGGGTTGTGCAAAGCTTTAGAAGGCATCCAAACTTCAAGGATCAGTTATTATAATTGATGAACATCATTGGAGAAGAAGATAAATATGTGATGCAAGTGAAGACTAGGGTTCTTCCTTTTTGAGGGATAGTCCAAAGGCTTCCAAGAGATGAGAATACTTTTTGAATGTAATAGGCAAATATAGAGAGTTGTTTTTATTTTTCTTCTGTAACTTGATTGTAAGAGTAGGGGCATGGTGATTTTACAATTGTTTTCTCATGTTTTCTTGAAATAAAAGGGAATATTTTTTTATTGGATCTTGAGGTCTGAACATTAATTTTTTTGATTGAAACCAATCATGTGATTGTTTCTTTCTAATTCTTGAATATAGTCCTATGATATCATGTCAAGTATAAGTTAGTTGGCTGACAAATTTGTAATTTGCAAAAGAGATAATATGTTTAATCCTAATTTCTTTTATATTGTGAAGGTTCAAATAGATGATTTTATGGTTATCTATTCATCCTCTTGCTTGGGTTTGTAAATATGATAATCACAGTTAGTCCATGGTTATAGGCAAGTGTTAGCATGCCTTAGTTAGTGTAGGTCACCAAGTTGATGGAACTATGAACAAAGTGGATCAAGGCATATGGTGACCTTGTGGAAGAAATGTAATTATCCACAACAAGTTATTTTAATTTCATTTTATATATAATATAAAAATAACCTTATGTTTGGTCAAGGAACTTGAAGTGTTCTTATAAGCCTAAGTTCACTTAGTGCAAAAGGGTCCTAAAATGGCATATTTTGAATAAGTAAGAGTCTTGGATGTGTTTTTCATATCATTTTACCTTAATAAGGTTTTTAGGAAGGAAAAAGATGAAATAACAAAGTCTTAAGTGAAAATTTGTAAAAGTTGCTGATTTACAATTTTGTTGTTGACAACTTTTTGTCAAAAAGTGCAACTTTTCACCCAATGGTCCGAACCTTCCAAATATCAAGTGTAACCATTGGGAATGATGTATTTATGCATCCAAACTCTATAAAAACCCACAAGTTGAATACTATGTGAATAAATAAATTTTAAGGAGAAATAAGCATACTTTCTGAGCATTTATTTCGTGTACAGAATTGTACAAATTGGCTATTTGGATTAGATGGCATGTTTTGTGAATTTTAATTCCATAGCATTTTGTTTCATTCATTTTATTAATTTTGGAGAGAGATATCCCTATTTTATTGAAGTTTGGCTAAGAAACCCTAAAATTGAGGGTTTTCATGGTTTTTTGGTCCTAACTTGTAACTCCATGGTTAGAATTCAATGACCTCCTAGATTTTACAAGTTTAGGACATGTACTAATAGATTCCTAAGTTGAATATTTGTAGTAGAAGATCTAAAGGTCCTATAATTAATCCCTAGGTTGAATATTCACATGTATTCAACAAATTTGGTGAGGGGTTATATGGTGAACGGAGAGATGGAATTCTAGAACTTGGTAAAAGGTTATTTCATGTTTAGATAAGTTGCTTGAATATCTTGAACATCAATTTCTATTACTAGGAACCCATTCTTTCTATTTACAAGTGTTTAATGCCTCTTTTGACCAATTAGGCCTGATATGAGTTCAAGGGTGCTCAAGTAGGTTAGGGAATTGAAATTTGGGGAATAGATAGAAATCCCAAAAGGGTTTTTGAAAATGTATTTTTTTTTCCACGTTCTTCTATAAATTTCCAAGTTGTTGCCCTAAAACCCATAAAAGTACTACTAGGAGCAATTTGGCCTTTTAGTGAATTTGATGGTTGTGAGAGTTAGGGAACCTAATCTATAGTGGAAATGTGATCCTTGTGTATCCCTTTAACTATTCAAAGTCTTGGTTGGAGTTAGGGAGTTGGCTTGAGATCATTTCCAAGAGAATGATTGTCCTAGCCTTGAAGAGGATAGGGAAGAAGGATAAAGGAGATTTACCCATGTTTGATTGGAAGATGGAGCTAGAAGCCCTTGAGAACTATTTTGAATATAAAGAAATCCCTGCAAATTAGAAAGTGAAGAAAACAAAATCTAAGATGAAGGGACCAACATTAAGTTGGTGGAACTTCCTTCAAAATGAGATGATGGAAGAGGAGAAGCATCCCATATCGACATGGAATTGGATGATGGTAGATATAATGATATAATTTGTTCCTAATGACTATGAAGTTATGATCCATAAAAAATCACAAAAAGTTAAATAGAGGGACATGGATGTGAGCACCTACACCCAAGATTTTCATACATTGACTCTTAGGGCCAAGGTATATGAGAATGAGAAGAAAAAAATTGTTAGGTATATTAATGGCCTCAAGTACAATATACAAGATGAACTAACTCTAGCATTAGTAGAATCAATACATAAATACTATCAACTTTCTCTTAAGACTAAAGATAAGATCAATAGAAATAATGATTAGAATAAAGGGAAAGGAACTAATTCAAAGGCAAAGGAAGGTTCCAAGGAAGGGGGTGAACACCAAGATCTCAAGGAGAGTCAAGCAATTAGGAGAATGATAAGGACACAAGCTCTAGAGGAAGTTGTTGACACAAAAGTCTACATGCTTTGAGGCTAAATCTTTAGAGAAGGCCAGTTTCCTTACAATCAGGATGCACGTAACTACTTTTGAGAGGAAAAGGGAGAAGGAGATGCATGAAATCAAACTACCTAATCTAATATAAAGTGGGGGGGGGGGGAGGTGATGCACCTAGATTGAATGGTCATAAATCTACCCACAACTGCACTAAACATTAATAAAAATCTAAAAACTAGACTTGATTCCAATCCATCTATCAAAATGACATGCAGGTCTAAAAACTGAGGAAAAAACTGAAAGGAAAGATAATTTTCACTTATGCAACAATTTCCAATAGATGAAACACAAAATTTAAACTCAAGAAAACAAAAAGAAAACATTTACTACAAGGCATATACATGCACTTGACAAAAAAATTTCAAGAGAAGGTAAGGAAAAAATATTTCATTAATGAAAGGAAAAATTTGTAGAGCATAATACTACTGCAAAAATTCAAATAGAGAAGAACCCTTTACTAGTATTTACAATTTCCTTTTATAGACTTTAGGGATAACTCAGATTGTGTCTACTCTAAGGCAAAGCACAACTACTTCCATTAAATTTGTAGAGAACCATCATGAAGATCAAGACAATTTGATCTTGGTACACATCTAGAGGTGAGAAAATCCAATATTTCACCCATAAAACCCTAAGAAGTAGCGGCCATTAATGTTCTAACCAAGTAGATGGATAAAACTAGGGTGGTGGAGTGTTCTATACGTCTTTTAGCATGTCATTTATTCAAGAGTGGTTAGGATCAATCACAGAGATCAGATCATGCAGAGAAAACTAACTTGACAAATCAACAGAAGGTCAATTGGGTCCAACAACTAGAAAGATACACATGGAACAATGGTTTCATATCTTTCCACTAGCTCACTAGATCTCTATGGGTTTGATCACCTTGCCACCTTAACTATACCACCTTTCCAACTTAACCACAATTGATTCATGAAATTACAAACTTAACTACGATGTAGCTATGACTACTTACTTCTCTAGCTAGGCCTATAATGACACATGTCCTCATGCCACTTCCCCACAATGTTTAAACACCTTGCATCTCTAGAAAGTGGGGATGGGAAAACCATAGATCTTCTTGCATCTGATGGTGAACATATGAACTGGCCCACCTTTTGCATAGTTAGCATCTTAACCAATAAAAACTCATCATCCTACCATGCTGCTCTAAAATATCCACATGTCGAGACCTCACTTCCTTGCATTCTCTAAAATTGAGTAGTTCCATAAAGTAGGGAAGTGATAATCGTCAATCCTCTTACATCTGACAACCCAAAAATATGCAACCAACTCTACTCTCCATGTTAGTACCTCATCCAATCAGGGCCTTCATGTATGCCAACTCATCTAACAACTCTTCTACTTGTAGCCCATAATGGAAACATGTCCCACATGTCCACACATCAACTTGTCACTTCTCTGCATTGTTTAAAGAATGTAAAATTTTAGAATGTAGGAAAGTAAGAATCATTGATCTCCATGAGAGTGGTGATCATGAAGATTTTGTTTATTAATACACTTACCCTTTAATATTTTTGGGCCCACTGAACACTCAGCCGACAACAATATAGACATGTAGACCCTTAGCAAGTTAACATAGAACAACTGGCATGGAATCGACCTAGCAAACTATTTGCCACCCTTCAAAACAATTGAACCCACACGGCCACATGTCAAGATGTCATTTCCTCACATTGTCTATAGTTTGAGTAGTTCTAAAATGTGAAAAAGTGATAACCATTGATCATTCAAGATGTGATGGCCAAGGTCAATCATTGAAAACCATACACAAGACTCACCATCCAACCAACAAGAACACACCACATATCAAGACCTTCTAACATGCCCAAAATTTATCACAACCCACAAAGAGAAAATAGACCCATAGATACACATTTCGTAAAGTCACTTTCCCATGTTGGCTAAAGATCACACAACTCCAGAATGCAAAAAAGTGACAATTATCTATTTATGCAATATCCAAAAATGGAGAGAGTTGTGAGTGAAGAAAAATATAATTATGAAAATATAGGAATACAATAAGGTTTTTTAATTTCGTTTATTTTTTATTTCCTATTAGCATTATTTAATATTTAAAATTTGGAGTGACCGTTGGGTGGATTGTTATCATTTGAATTCAATTTTTTGGTGGGGAGGCATTTTTGGTTAAAAAAAGCTTTAGAGGAGGCAGAGGAAACAATACAGGGGGATCAAATGGAAGAGGCAACCATTTTTTCATTGGTAGATACTTTTTCCTATAACCAAGTGGGCCACTAGTCCTTCAGATGTCCAAGCAAGAGTGGAGCAAGCACAAGACATCAAGGCAATGACAAAAGAGTATAACATACCCATGAGGAGGACTATCAAAGTGTGACCTCTTACCAGTCAAGCATCTCTAGACCTACTAAGGTAGAGCAAGGAGAATCCATTATGTTCAACAAAACACTCTTGAAGATGCCAATGTAGAAGGAGCCTCCCCAAAGGAAAACCTTATTAAGGATAGACTACAAGGTAAATGACAAGGTTTGTAAAGTGATTGTTGATTCTAGTTCAACAAAGAACTTAGAATCAATAGAAATTATTAATAAGCTTGGTTTGAAGAAATTTGCACACCCAAACCCTTACAAGGTATCTTGGCTAAATAAGGACCAAAAAACCATAGTAAATGAATAATGTTGGGTAGAATTTTAGATAGGAGAGTACAAAGACAAGTTCTTGTATGAAGTAACTAACATTGATGGATGTCATCTCCTTTTAGGGAGACCATGGTAGTATGATGTTGATGCCCAACATGAGGGGAAAAGGAAGGTGTAAAATTTTCTCAAAGATGGGGCAAATTATACTATGACACCATTACATGAGGGTGAAGGGCGAAAAACCTTAAGTAATAGTGTGACCCTAGTTGGGGAGAAAGAATTCTTGAAAGGACTAAAGGAGGAAAATGTCCCATGCTTTTCCATAATTATGAGGCCAAAAAAAAGAAGAAAAACCAGTAAGGAGAGTAAGTCCAAAGGAAGTTACATACCTGTTAGAGTAGTATAAAGGGATAATTGATGATGAAAATACATACACTTTACCACCTATGAGGGAGATTAGTCACTATATTGACCTCATCCCTTGTTCTACATTGCCTAATAAAGAAGCCTACAAATTGAAACTAGAGGAAAATGTAAAAGTGACCAAGAGGGTACAAGGTCTTCTAGAGAAGGGTTTTACAAGGAAAAGTATCAGCTGTTATGGTGTTCCAGTAGTACTTTCTCCCAAGAAGGAAGGTACATGGAGATTGTGCACTGACTCTAGAGAAATCAATAGGATAACTCTTAGATATAGGTTCCCAATGCCTAGAATGGAAGATCTTATGGATTTCCTAGGGAGTGAAAATTATTTTTCCAAAATTGACTTGAAGAGTGGCTACAACCAAATAAGGATCAGAGAGGGGGATGAATAGAAAACTACCTTCAAGACTTGTGAAGAATTGCTTGAATGCATTATAATTCCCTTTGGCTTGTCTTATGCTCCAAGCATCTTTATGAGGTTAATGAATGTAGTCTTCAAACCTTTCATAAACATTTTTTTATTGTTGTTTAATTAGATGATATCTTAATTTTTAGTAAAGATAAATAAGAGAATCTAAGGCATCTTGATATGGTATTGGAGCGGTTACATGAGGAGCAATTAAAAATAAATTTGGACAAGTGTGTATTCTTGTAGGAGGAACTTGAATTTCTTGGTTTTATCATCTCCAAGGGAAACCTAAAGATGGATCCCTCAAAAGTAGAAGCCATATTGAATTGACCTACTCCAAGATTAGCTAGTGAGGTAAAAAGTTTCTATGGCGTTGCTAGTTTCTATAGACAATTGGTTAAGAAATATAAAATGAGATAAGTGCACCTATGATTGATAATATAAAGTGGGGAAGAAAATGTTAGTTTGAATGGACTAGGGTGGTAGACCAATCATTTGAATATTTGAAGACAAGGGTGGAACAATAACCAATACTAGTTTTGCCTAATTTTAACAAGATCTTCTGTATAGAATGTGATGCTAGAAAGAGGGTAATTGGTGGTTTTTTAAGCCAAGAGGGAAGGTCTATGGCCTTTTTTAGTGAAAACCTAAATGAAGAAAGAGAAAAAATACTCCACCTATGATCTAGAGATGTATGCAATGATTCAATCCCTTAGAAAAAAAAAAGGCATTATTTACTACCTAATGAATTTATTGTTTACACTGATAATCAAGCATCGAGCTTTTTGAATAGCTAGGAGAATTCAAACCATAGGCACATCAAGTGGATGGAGTAAATACAATCATACACATTTTCAATCAAACACAAGTAAGGGGAGGCTAACAAAGTTGCTAATTATTTGAGTAGGAGAAACTTAGCCATTCAAGAAGTGCAGTTGGAAAGTGTTGGTATACCTACTCTAAAAGATATGTACATCAATGATGAGGATTTCAAGGAAGCCTATTAGGTCTATTTGGAGTTATGGGATAGGTATCACATTAATTTTTTAGAGCACCTCATCCAAGAAGGACTTTTTCTTAAAGGCAGTCAATTGTGTTTACCTCAATTCTCAATGAGGGAAAACATAATCAAGGAGAAACAATGTGGGAGTTTAGCAAGTCATTTTGGCCTTGATAAGACCTTGAAATTAGTGAGGAGATTCTACTTTTGGCCTAGAATGTAGAATACCATTAGAATTTTTTTGGAGACTTTCCTAATATGTCAGAAGGCTAAAGGAACAAGTTCAAATCAAGGGTTATATACACCATTATCAATACCTACAAAGCCTTGGGATCTAGTTAGCATGGACTTTGTCTTGGGTTTTTCTAGGACAAAATTAGGATATGATAGTATACATGTTGTTGTAGATAGGTTCTCCAAGATGATAAACTTTCTTCCTTGTAAGAAAATACATGACACTTTAAGCATTGCAAGCCTATTCTTCAAAGAAATAGTAAGACTTCATGGGATACCTCTAACCATTGTTTTAGATAAGGATCCTAAATTTTTAGGTCATTTTTGGCATACCTTATGGAAAATATTGGGAACTAACCTTGCTATGTCATCTTCCTATCACCCACAATCTGATGGGAAAATTGAGGTCATAAATATATTCCTAGGTAACCTTCTTAGGTTCTTAACAAAGGAGTATGGTATTGTGTGGTATACCATCTTTCCTCAAGTTGAGTTGTCTGATAATGAATGTATCAAAATAAGTATAGGCCTTAGTCCATTCCAAATCATCTATGGTTCTAATCCAAGGGGTGTCCTTGAACTTAGATCTATAGAGAGCATTGGCAAGAGGAGTGAATTAGAAGATGATTTTGCTGAAGTGATGAAAGACATTCACCAATAGGTCTGAGAGAGATTACAATAGAGTTCTCAGAAATAAAAGAAGGTAGTAGACATGAAGAGGAGAGAAATACATTTTAAGGTCGAGGACATGGTCATGGTCAACCTTAAGAAGGAAAGACTTCCTAAAGAAAAGTAGATAAAACTACATATGAGAAACATAGGGCCATTTCAAATTCTCAAGCAATGTGGTCCTAATGCATACAAGATTGACTTACCTCTTAATATAGGCCTTTCACCAAAATTTAATGTATCTAATATTTATACATATAAGACTTCTAGTCCTATTGAAATTTATGATGTAGGTTTTAAGGATGTACTTAAGGACCTACCAAGACAAAGCCCTTTGAGTATTGAATGCATTTTAGAAAAGAGGATCAACAAGAAGACTATAAAACATGCCTATTATGATTATTTGAAAAAATGATATGATAAACCACTAGAGGAAGCAACTTGGATGTCTATGATAGATATTGAGAAGAATACTATAAAATTTGAAGATGTTCCCACTCAAGGGAGTTGAGTGTCTTTTGGCCAAAGGAGTATGGTGCAGGGAACCAAGGTGATGGAACTAAGAACAAAGTGGATCAAGGCATATGGCGACCTTGTGGATGACATGTAATAATCCACAAAAAGATGTTTTAATTTAATTTTATATGTGTTAGAGCAATTATTTTGTTTCCCTTATTAATTAGATCATCTTGATTTAGTTAATTAAGTGGTTTATTACTCTAGTTCTTAAGCTTGCTTTTAGGTGCATATAATTAATATTTTATATTAATTATAATGCACAAACCTAGCTAGGGCTTCATGATTCTTTTTATAAGGATTCACCTCTTTGTATTTTTTCATTCACTTATTGGATCACAATAGAGATTGCTCTTTGCATGTTCATAAGATGTCTCTAACCTTTTGGCCTCCATGATTTTTTCTTGCTTCTGGTCTTTGCTTTTTCCATATGACAGGGTTATGCATGCAAGTGTTCTTGGAAGATTAGTTTTTCACCTAATCTAACATGGTATTAGAGCCATCTTGCTACTCACTGTTCATGTTTTGTTGAAGTGTTTCAGAAGTAGGAGTTTTTCAAGGATTTCAGAAGCTTTTTATGTGGATTTAGGGGGGACCTTTGTTTTTGGTCACTTTGGGCTCAAACAAACATCACCGTTGCACTTAGAGCATCCAAAAACCCCACAATCCATATAAAACTTGTCCATTTTGGACAACATGGCTCTGAGGCAATTTTTTTTTAGTTTTCAGTGTTGTACGGGCACAAAATTTGAGGAAAAATATTTTTAAAAATCATTAAATTTTTTTTTTTCATTTTTTTAAAAATGCAGCCAATGTTTTGAAAGGTGCCATTGACGCTCCTCCACCATTGACACTGCCTGTAGCACACCCATCGCTGCTATAGACATGCCACTACCCACCGTTGCTGCTCTCACTATAGACTCATCGCCACCGATCATAGCCTCTGCTCCACTCTACTGGCCTCCTCTGGCGTCCACTGCCCCGCACGCTGCCCACTGAGGCTCACGCTCTACCTACTATTGTGCACCACCTCCTAGCCCTACTCTGCTCTGCCTTGCCTACCTAGCAAGTTTTTAAGCCCTGCGGTGATCACATGGGTGACTGAGAGCCCCAAATTCAGCCTGCTACGCATACCATTTTCCCAGGGGCTCTTTTTTTTAGCCCTAGGGGCTCTAAATTGTTCTTGTGGAGCTTTTCTAACACTCCTGCATTTTTTTTTCTATATCTGGAGCATACAGGGGTCTTTTTTGGACTTCTTTATAATGTTGGAAAGCTCTTTCCAAGCTCTTTCTGATTATGGGGGTTAGGGTTTTTGGCTCTACTATTTTGATAGATTTTTTTTGCTCTCAACAGTGATGTTCTTTTTTTTGCCTTCTGGGAGCCTTATCTTGCTCATCCAGACTCATTTCTGGGCTTGCCAAATATTGTTGGAAAGCTAGTTCTGTGAGTTATTTAGTTGTAGAGGTCTTTTTTCCAGATTTTGCTCTACGTTCTTTCTCCTCTAAGTTTTACACTTTCACATTCTTGCAGATTACTTGGATTCTACACGTAATGCCCCGCCCAGAGATCCTTGGAAACAAGGATGAAATACAAGCCAAGAATTTTCTTTTTACAAGTATGAATGCACATAACAACATCATACAGGGATCACAACGATCACAACAAAAGACTTCACCACCATCCCGGCAACAAACGAATCTCCAAATGCCACTACCAAACTAACACACACAAACAAAGCCAACAATGACAACACACTTGATGATGGCACAAGAAACAACCATTCATCAACAAAACACCAAGCTGGGATAAAATGTAGAAACCTAAAATTTGGCTAAGCCTAAAATCTTGAAGCCCTGAAAATTGGCTAAGTCTAGATTTCTAAAGCCTTGAAATTTTCTAGAATCTTTAACTTATCTCTGAGAGGTCTGAAACCTATCTCAAAAGATTCGTTGCATATATTAAAATATATACTTAAACGATATATTTTAAACCCCAAGAGAAAACAACAGAACACAAAAAATTGCAAAGAACGAAGGCCACCAAAATACAAAATGCAACAACATAGGGTCAAAGAATGCCCAAAAGGGTATCCAAAACAACTCACAAAAAGATTGGATCACGAAGAAAAGTTCCCGCTAATGGCACGCGCAGATTTTTCACAAAAATTGTGTGACACTTTTTACTAAGGGAGGGCAACACTTCTCCTTAAGGCGTGCGACACTCTTCTAGTGTCGTCGACACTCTTCTAGTGTCGTACGACATTTGTCAAGAAGGCATGTGACACTTTTCAGCATCGTATGAAATTTTTCAAGAAGGCATGTGACACTATTCTAGTGTCGTACGACATTTCTCAAGAAGGCGTGAAATACTTTACAGTGTCGTACGACATAGTTTGCATGGGCGTGCGCTACTTTTTAAAGTGTCACACCATTATGAACAAATGTCCCCCATAGAAACATGAAAACACTCCCAGAGGAAAAAAGGGCCAAAAAGAATAGAGCAAAGAACCTCCACACTAGGGAGTACCGGATCCAAAAAGGCTCGAGGAATGAACACTCAAGTGCAAGAACAACAAAGAGAGGAGAACATCTATCCATCTAAACTACAGCAGCAAACAACACACTGAAATAAACATTGCAGTGAACTGAACAACTAAACTAAGTGCGCGATTCCTCCCAACTATCAATAGCATCATAAGACCATCGTGGGTCCTAGCCATCCGCCGCGTGTAACATCCCAAGCCACTGACCAAATCATCAGTACTATCGTAATAGGGACGTCACTACTAAAACATGCACAATAACAAAATAAGAAAATCTAACATGTTAGTGATAATGCATAAGATAATTCTACAGTAGATAACATCACCTATCACATGCTAAACAACAGTAAGCAACAGATATACTACTAAAGAAAATCACATCATCTAATCATATGCTAAACATCATAATAAGGGAATGCACCAAATAAAATAACATCATCTAAACATGATATACAAGTATCCCAATGAAATCATAAATCACAAGAAAGCATACTCCGAAACCTGAAGTGCCAAGTGAAGACATCTAGCAATGGTCGCACTAGGATAAAAGATCATCTCTGTACACCGATCCCTAGCAGTGGTGAAGGTAGCTATGCCTCCCAACCATGTGGCACCCATAGGTCCACACCCGTCGTGTTGATGGAGATAATGATCCAACCACAAACACACAAAATAACATCCAAGGCTAACACACATGCCAGATAGTATGATGGCTACAACCAAAAACCTAAGACAATGCAAGGAGTACAGGTCCTAGTCAGACATTCAAAAAGCTACTAAGTAGGGAATAACATCATGGAGAGTCACTTGGCATCAAAAATCCCAAGCTAAGACTTGTATAGATTCAACATCCCTCAACGGAAAGGCTCTAGCACCCCAAACCTTTTTATTATCTTAAGTTTTATTATCATTCACACATTTTATTTAATTTTCACTTATATAAAGCTTCCTCTGCCAACCCATGACGCCATGATCCTCGAGCTGCAAGATAGAAGCCCCCTCCATATGCTACCCTACCCTACCCATGCTCATCCTATGACAAGTGCCCGTGGGCATGCATACTCCCATCCCAACCCCAATGATCATAACTTCTGGCAAATACACAGAAGATCGAGCCTCGCAAGTCACCAATAAAATGTATGTGCATTGACTCGTGTGTGGTGCACCACCATCATGAAGATCATAACACAAGGATAGGAATGAGAACACAATGCAAAGAAAACACCCAACTAAAAGCAACACAGGAAGGACAGATTCTACACGAATCCCAACGCTAATAAAATCATACATCATGAAATAACTCAACCGGCCTCAATCCGAGAGTATGGATTCTACATGAATCCTAGTGATGTAACAAGACCAAACATCATGGACTCACTCAATTGGCCTCAATCTGAGAGTATGGATTCTACACGAATCGTAGCATTCATGAAACAAAAGCAAAGGTCCAAAAGAAACCATAACAGGTAACAAATCACTCAACCGAACAAAAAGTCGAGAGTACGGGTGTGGCACATATCCTAATGCAACCAAAGGTGCAATAGTGGTCTGACTGATATCCAAATGGATCATCCAGGTCCATGACCCGCATTGTGCCAAGAAAATCAGAGAAAATAGGGTGGCACGCAAAATGAGATAAAAACTCTAAATTTTTTGGAAAACTTCAAAATTAAAACTCATTTGACCTTTGGGTTCAAAACCCCAAAAATTCAAAAATAAATGGAATCAGACACCGTATGCAAAAATAGCCAGCATAACGGTGCAAAATCCCAAACCCTCATCTTGAAAAATAGGGAAATTTTCATACCCGCCCAATCGGGTAGAACTAACATACAGAAATAGAGGGGAACACTAGTTCTCAGCCTTCAAAAAAATGGCTACCAAAAACAAAAGCAAAAATGGAGTAGAAATAATAAAACAGGAAAGCCCTACCTCACAGCCAAAAGGGCAAAATGGAAAATTGAACTAGAAAATAAAATGTCTACAGAAGTGGCTAAAAATCATGGCAATCCAAGGTTTTCTTGAGCTAGATCCAACGAGCTCAACCTTGCGATGATCCCACGCCCGTAGCTCCCAGAACGAACAAAACAGTAAATTCTCATGAAGAGGATTTTGGGTTTTACTCTCCAACTTTCCAATTTGAAAGTGAGAAGTGAGGAATTAAGTTCCTCTTTGGATACTTATTCACTTTTCGGGTGAATAATCGATTAGGGCATTTAACCAGCCAATCTAGTTAAACCCCGAATCGACCCAAATGAAAATAGGCTATTCCTATAAATAGGAATTCATCTATGGCAAAGCTTCCAAAAATTAAAATAAATTAATTAAGAAGCTCGAAAACCCAAAAATACATAATTCTCCTTAATAACTTTTGTGACAATGCAAACCTCTCAATTCATAGACATGCTTACTAGTCTAATCACATAATGCAAATGAGTTTAGATTTAATAATCACCGAAAGGTTTAATTTAAAATTTTTAATAAAGGATACGTCGACCATATAAGGATGACATTGGTAAAATATGAATGACTGAATCACTAACTCCATGTGCCACTGCCAGGGATATAAATCCTGCACACTAAACAATACAATCAAGTGCAATTGCATATAATAACATAGCCGAAGCAATAAATGCATTAAGTCACCTAATTTAACCATTTAATTAATTATATTGAAATAATCTATTTACATCACTCATGTTCGCATAAAGCATAACAACGCAGGAATGAAGTAAATAACCATAGCATTAAATCCATCACATAACATAATCAGAGGTATGTCCAAATACCAGATAACTAGATATCATCATAAAACATACTGTCATCTCAAAATGGCATCATCATGCAATATGATTAATTGAAGAGCATAGTAGTCTAATATCTATGATACTAGAATCAAAGAGTAACATTTGACCCTCAGGTCATCTCAAATGTAAAACATCACATAAGAATAGATATCTCTCAGATCAAAATAAAACAAGGTAAATGTCCACAACACATAACCAAATAATCCAACAAGAACAATCCATTCTAATTATTTAAGCATTTAATAATGATTGATTACTCTTCATTAAAAAGGAATTTAAAACACATAAGAAAAAATAGTCATAAACATGACTAACCACTGCTACAGGAACCTAGTCTAGTGTAGCATGGTAAAAGAACATAGTGCAATCTATGCACACATCTCAGGGTAATTATGGAACAACCTCATGATACCACATCGATCTTGGTAACCACTAGCACAAACCTCAGTGAACCAAAAATCACATCATAATCTCAAAGATCAGTCAAAAGCATAATCAAAGCAACTGATAAAGAAACATAAATCCAAACACCTCAACGGTGTAGACCACTCAGGGTCACAATCATGATCCCATCACAACAAAATATCAGAAAGGTTGCATCCATCAGGATGACTTACAAAAGTCAAATGGGAGAGGCACTACATCATCCCCTCCAAAGACTAGGCTTACTCCTGGAAGGCTGCAATCCAAGAATAGAACCCAAAACATAGAAGAACCAAAATCAAAAGTGAGCAATAGGAATGACTCAAAAAATCTCCACAAGTCAAACCAAATCACTCCCACATCCTTAAACCATCATGTTAACCCCCAAATAGGTTAACCATGAGAGAATGGGTGTCACACAGACATAAGGTCCTCCAACAAGGAGCCTTCTATGTGCTAGGGAGAACCCATCTAGCCATAGAGTCAACAATACAAGGTAAGGAAAAATCCTCTCTACCTTGTCAACAGGTGCCCAACTACAACATGCACCAACCACATGACCACAAAACTAGGACAAAACATTAAGCACTTCCAACAAAATTTGGAATCATGGGGAATAACCATCCCAAACTCCCAAGAATACTATCATATCACAGATGATCATTCTGGAATCCATGTAAACTCACCCTTAGAACAAAGAGGATGAAAATTTACCAACAAAAGGACACACTCCAAAGGACTACTCACCACCAAGCATACGAGCACGATGCCTCACCACGGCACAAAAGCTCAACTACCACTAGAAACTAGGGTAACACAACCCAACCAAACAAGATATCACCTTCTCACAAGGTTCAAAGACTTTTGTCGGTGGACACAATCATCAAATGTCAGCATACCAACTCACGAGATGGTAACATGTGTCCAACAATACCATGTCCCTCTAGCACCATGTTAGGAAAGCTACACCTAATCTACTGCTAAACTCAATCTCTAGCCTCAAGTCAATGGTTAATGAGAAAACTTGACTGAGACAATCCACATGAAGATATAAGCTTAGGGAGAAGGATACTATAGAGTATTAGGACTGAGAGGGAGTCTCTCTCTCAAGCTCTACACTAACCAGTCCATGATGCATTAGGAAACTCACAATTTCACCAACCATCAACATACTCACCTGAAAACACTAACTAAGCTAGCGGCATAACCATACTAGCCTACTATCACAAGAGAGAAAAGGATACAAAGGTGCACCCAAGACAACATCCAAGAAGGATAATCTAGACTCATCAAAGAACTGAGTCACTCCCAAAAGACAAGGCAACATCAACCCTAAGCAAGGAATGCTCACAAACCACACTACACCTCACAAGGGCAGTTTAGTGCAATAGGAAACACAGAAAACCCAAGCATGAACCCCAATAGGTACCTAGTAGATTATGAAGACAAGATACTCTTCCATTATGAATAACATGAAGAGTTAAACTTCTCCAATGGCCATAAATATGATATATCATGATTGAATTGGCCTCTACTCGAGAAGGTACTTGGAACAACAATTAGCAACTCCAGAAGCCATAGCTTCACGTCTAGACTTGAATAGAATCAATTTGAAAAGTGTCAAAAAGATATTGAAAAGGACTACAACATGAATAAGCTAAGAGAGACCTAAGACCTACGATTGAGTCACAACTCAAAACAAAATCACAAAGGCAAAAACAACAGTCTTGGCCACCAAGACAAGTGACAGACAAAACGTCCAAAACCACTCAAGAACACACATGCCCAAACAACATATGACATGGAAAGAAAGGTAATTCACACATTGAAACCATCATTACTCCTCTTTCATAATTTCATTAATTAAACATAATATAAGCACTAATGCACAATGAAAATGAAATGTTTTTCAAGCAAGGGTTCAAGAGTCACTTTCCTTAAATCAAGTACATATCTTTCAATTTCTTTAAGAATACACTATGTTTACTCATATTTTAAACCATTCAATAACAATAAAAACTTTAAATCTAACAAAGACACACTAGCATGTTCTCCATGATATTATCCCTTGAACGTACTACCAGAGGTTCAAGATGAACATGATAGAGTCACAACACACAACTGGGTAGTAATAAAACACATCCAAAATAGTCATCATGAAACATAATCAAGAAGCCCAAATGGGGGAATTATCAATTCTAGTAGTAAGTACCAAAAAGAGCTCATTTCAACAATAAGTCAAATGTGACAACTATCACAAAGAGAGCGATAGATAAAATTTGATGACTACTCCAAGAGAGAAAGAAACTAAAAACCAATGCTAGCCCAACAACATGAGGAAAGTACCTCCAGAAAAATAAAATAAGGCATCAAACAAATCACATTATAGGTGATGATTGAGGACAGTCACACCAGAGGGATAGATCACCACACAATGCTAAGGAATACATCATCCTAGCAATGTTAGAGAACACACTCACACACGTCAAACAATCTACCATCAGTAACCTCATGCATATGCATACAACAATAATTTCCATGCAATGCAACATTTAGGTATCCATAAAATTAATATAGTTCTACATAAGCTTAAGAAACAATCAGATTGGGGACTTAAGTCATTAACCCAAGGATATAATGCAAACCTACTCTTTTTAATGATTCACAATAAACACTCATTTTTAATGAAAGGAACCATTTTATCACCCTAAAGATAAAACATAGAATCAAAAATAAGATTCATTCATCAACTTACAATCAGGAGAAACTAGGGAAACAATGCACCTAGTCCACAAGGAGAAACAAAAAGAGGCACACAAGCCAACACATGGACACCAATCAGTGGTTCCATCCAAAGAGGTTCACACAAGCAACCAACCAAACAAGGTACATCGATCCGCTAACCAAACCAGGAAGACTCACTTACTTCTCCACACACTGCTCTAGTTGCATCTACTGGACAAGCAAGTCTATCACAAGTAGATACCAAAGCAACAAAGATCATGAGTTCTCACCAAGACACTCGCACTTAACCAATGCAGCAACAACTACATGGGCAACATAAACACAGAGATCCCAATGTTTGAACTTGGCTCTGATACTAGATGTAATGCCCCGCCCAGAGATCCTTGGAAACAAGGATGAAATACAAGCCAAGAATTTTTTTTTACAAGTATGAATGCACATAACAACATCATACAGGGATCACAACGATCGCAACGGAAGACTTCACCACCATCCTGACAACCAACAAATCTCTAAATGCCACCACCAAACTGACACACACAAACAAAGCCAACAACGACAACACACTTGATGAGGGTACACGAAACAACCACTCATCAATGAAACACCAAGCTGGGATAAAATGTAGAAACCTAAAATTTGGTTAAGCCTGAAATCTTGAAGCCCTGAAAATTGGCTAAGTTTGGATTTCTGAAGCCCTAAAATTTCCTAGAATCTTTAACTTATCTCTGAGAGGTTTGAAACCTATCTCAAAAGATTCATCACATATATTAGAATATATCTTAAGTATAAGAAATTAAATAAATATACATCAACTTATACTTAAACGATATATTTTAAACCCCAAGAGACAACAATAGAACACGAAAAATTGCAAAGAACGAAAACCACTAGAATACAAAATGCAACAACATAGGGTCAAAGAATGCCCAAAAGGGTATCCAAAACAACTCATAAAAAGATTGAATCATGAAGAAAAGTGCATGCTGATGGAATGCACAAGTTTTTCACAAAAACCATGGGACACTTTTTACTAAGTGAGGGCGACACTTCTCCTTAAGGCGTGCGACACTCTTCCAGTGTCATACGACATTTCTCAAGAAGGCATGTGACACTTTTCAGCATCATACAAAATTTCTCAAGAAGGTGTGCGACACTCTTCCAGTGTCATATGACATTTCTCAAGAAGGTGTGCGATACTTTACAGTGTCGTACGACATAGTTTGCATGGGCATGCGATACTTTTTAAACTGTCACACCATGCTAAACAAATGTCGCCCATAGAAACACGAAAAACACTCCCAAAAGCAAAAAGGGCCAAAAAAAATAGAGCAAAGAACCTCCAAACCAGGGAGTATCAAATCCACAAAGGCTCGAGGAATGAACACTCGAGTGCAAGAACAACACAAAAAGGAGAACATCTATCCATCTAAACTTCAACAGCAAAGAACACACTGAAATAAACATCACAATGAATTGAACAACTAAACTAAGTACGCAGTTCCTCCCAACTGTCAATAGCATCATAAGACCATCGTGGGTCCTAGCCATCCCCCGCGCGTAACATCCCAAGCCACTGACCAAATCGTTAGTACTGTCATAATAGGGATGTCACTACTAAAACATGCACAATAAAAACATAAGAAAATCTAACATGCTAGTGATAACACATAAGATAATCCTATAGTAGATAACATCACCTATCACATGCTAAACAACAGTAAGCAATAGATATACTACTAAAGTAAATCACATCATCTAATCATATGCTAAACATCATAATAAGGGAATGCGCCAAATAAAATAACATCATCTAAACATGATATACAAGCATCCCAATGAAAGCATAAATCACAAGAAAGCATACACTGAAACCCAAAGTACCAAGTGAAGACATCCAGCAATGGTCGCACTAGGACAAAAGATCATCTCTGTACACCGATCCCTAGTAGTGGTGAAGGTAGCTATGCCTCCCAACCATGTGGCACCCATAGGTCCACACCTGCCATGCTGATAGAGATAATGATCCAACCAAAAACACACAAAATAACATCCAAGGCTAACACTCACGCTAGACAGTATGATGGCTACAACCAAGAACCTAAGACAATGCAAGGAGTACAGGTCCTGGTCAGACACTCAAAAGGCTATTAAGTAGGGACTAACATCATGGAGAGTTGCTTGGCATCAAAAAGCCCAAGCTAGGACTTGTGCAGATTCAACATCCCTCAACGGAAAGGCTCTAGCACCCCAAACCTTTTTATTATCTTAAGTTTTATTATCATTCACACATTTTATTTAATTATCACTTATATAAAGCTTCCTCTACCAACCCATGATGCCATGATCATCGGGTTGCGAGATAGAAGCCCCCTCCATATGCTACCCTACCCTACCCATGCTCATCCTACAACAAGTGCTCGTGGGCATGCATACTCCTATCCCAACCCGAATGATCATAACTTCTAGCAAATCCACGAAAGATCGAGCCTCGTAAGTCACCCAACAAATATACGCGCACGTACTCATTTATGGTGCACCACCATCATGAAGATCATAACACAAGGATAGGAATGAGAACACAATGCAAAGAAAACACCCAACTAAAAGCAACACAGGAAGGATGGATTCTACACAAATCCCAATGCCAATAAAATCATACATCATGAAATCACTCAATCAACCTCAATCTAAGAGTATGGATTCTACATGAATCCCAATGATGTAACAAGACCAAACATCATTAACTCACTCAATTGGCCTCAATCCGAGAGTATGGATTCTACATGAATCCTAGCATTCACAAAACAAAAGCAATGGTCCAAAAGAAACCATAACAGGTAACAAATCACTCAACTGAACACAAAGTCGGGAGTATGGGTGTGACATGCATCCCACTGCAACAAAAGGTGCAATAGTGGTCTGACTAATATCCAAATAGATCATCCAGGTCCACGACCCACATTGTGCCAAGAAAACCTGAGAAAATAGGGCGGCACACAAAATGAGATAAAAACCCCAAAAAATTTGGAAAACTTCAAAATTAAAACCCATTTGGCCTTTGGGTTCAAAAATCCCAAAAATCCAAAAATAAATGGAATCGGACACCGTATGCAAAAATAGCTAGCATAACGGTGCAAAATCCCAAACCCTCATCTCGAAAAATAGGAAAATGTTCATACTCGCCCAACCGGGTAGAACTAACATACAAAAATGGAGGGGAACACTAGTTCTCAACCTCCAAACAAATGGCTACCAAAAATAGAAGCAAAAACAAACTAGAAATAATAAAATAGGAAAGCCCTACCTCACAGCCAAAAGGGTAAAATGGAAAACTCAACCAAAAAATAAAACGCCCACAAAAGTGGCTGAAAATTGTGGCAATCCAAGGTTTCCCCGAGCTAGATCCAACAAGCTCAACCTCACGACGATCCCACGCTCGTAGCTCCCACAACAAACAAAATAGTAAATCCTTATGAAGAGGATTTTGGGTTTTACTCGCCAACTTTTCAATTTGAAAGTGAGAAGTGAGGAATTAAATTCCTCTTTGGATACTTATTCACTTTTCGGGTGAATAATCAGTTAGGGCATTTAACCAGCCAATCTAGTTAAACCCTGAATCAACCCAAACAAAAATATGCTATTACTCTAAATAGGAATTCATCTATGGAAAAGCTGCCAGAAATTAAAATAAATCAATTAAAAAGCCCAAAAACTCAAAAACACATAAATCTCCTTAATAACTTTGGTGACAATGCGAACCTCTAAATGCACAGACACGCTTACTAGTCTAATCACATAATGCAAATGAGTTTGAATTTAATAATCAATGAAAGGTTTAATTTAAACATTTTAAGAAAGGATACATTGACCATATAAGGACAACATTGGTAAAATATGAATGGCTGAATCACTAACTCCATGTGCCATTGCTAGGGATATAAATTCTGCACACTAAACAACACAATCAAGTGCAATTGCATATAATAACATAACCGAAGCAATAAATACATTAAGTCACCTAATTTAACCATTTAATTAATTATATTGAAATAATCTATTTACATCACTCACATTCGCATAAAGCATAACAACACAAGAATGAGGTAAATAACCATAGCATTAAATCCATCACATAACATAATAAGAGGTATGTCCAAATACTAGATAACCAGATATCATCATAAAACACACTGTCATCTCAAAATGGCATCATCATGCAATATGATTAACTGAAGAGCATAGTAGTCTAATATCTATGATACTGGAATCAAAGAGTAACATTTGACCCTTAGGTCATCTCAAATGTAAAACATCACATAAGAATAGATATCTCTCAGATCAAAATAAAACAAGGTAAATGTCCGTAGCACATAACCAAATAATCTAACAAGAACAATCCATTCTACTTACTTAAGCATTTAATAATGATTGATTACTCTGCATTAAAAAGGCATTTAAAACACATAAGCAAACATAGTCATAAACATGACTAACCACTGCTATAGGAACCTAGTCCAGTGTAGCATGGTAAAAGAACATAGTGCAATCTCTGCACACATCTCAGGGTAATCACGGAACAACCTCATGATACCACATCGATCTTGGTAACCACTGGCACAAACCTCAATGAACCAAAAATCACATCATAATCTCAAAGATTAGTCAAAAGAATAATCAAAGCAACTAATAAAGAAACATAAATCCAAACACCTCAACAGTGTAGACCACTCAGGGTCACAATCATGATCCCATCACAACAAAAGATCAGCAAGGTTGCATCCATCAAGACAACTTACAAAAGTCAAATGGGAGAGGCACTACACTACAGGTCCTGGGATCTCTTCTTCTATTCTTTTGGCTCACTCTTCTTTCTAACTTATGAGCATTGTATGCTTCTCTTCTATTGCATTCTTTTTTTTGTAAATGCACTGAGATAAAGTGCCTACTTTTGCATATCTAGGATCTTGTACACCTTGTGTTTTTTTATACTCGCACTCAGTTATAAAGTACCATGGGGGGTCATGATGTTTTTCCATTTTGTGCTGATCCACCTTTGTCAAGTGAATGTTTCTTCCATGAAATTAGCTCATGCTATGTGTCGGTGACACCACCCTTTATCCTGTGCTTGTACTTCTATTACACTATTGGTGTTCCTGATTCTTCTTCTTGCAGATGTTTCTAGCATTGCATTTTAGTGTTCCTATCACCCCTCTCCCTATTCAACATTATGGGGGGGGAGGGGGGGTTCACCTGTTGGCTCTATTGCTTCTTTGGTTCAGTTGAGTGATCTATGTATTCAATTTTTGTTCCTATGTACTAGGTGGATGTAGTGGCTAGGCACCTATGCATTTCGGTGAGATGGTTCATCTACTATATAGACACTCATTCATTCCTACTTTTGGAGTCCACCTCTTCGATTGATCAGCTCTTCAAACTTTGTCTTCTCTACTTGGTCATGCACTATTTCAGTGGGGGTTCTAGCAGTTTCTTTTGACAATGTTTCAGCTTCATGCTTCAGAGATGCTTCATGCTATTTCTTGTTCCTTTCTTTGGGACATTTACTAGATTGGAGGCTTTGTTTCCTTCATCTAGTTCATTTCCTTGTATTGGGTACCTGATTAGGCCTTGTTGTTGGGACCCATTTTTCCTACTTTCATAGCTTTGCTAGGTTAGCTTCCTCCTGAACTTTGCTTAAGGGGGGGTGTTAGAGTAATTATTTTGTTTCACTTACTAATTAGATCATCTTGATTTAGTTAATTAAGTGGTTTATTACTCTAGTTCTTAAGCTTGCTTTTAGTTGCATATAATTAATATTTTATATTAATTATAATGCCCAAACCTAGTTAGGGTTTCATGATTCCTTTTATAAGGATTCACCTATTTGTATTTTTTCATTCACTTATTGGATTATAATAGAGATTGCTCTTTGCATGTTCATAAGATGTCTCTGGCCTTTTGGCTCCATGATTTTTTCTTGCTTCTATTCTTTTCTTTTTCCATGTGACAGGGTTATGCATACAAGTGTTCTTGGGAGATCAGTTTTTCACCTAATCTAACAATATGTAATAAGAAAATAAACCTATGTTTGGTCAAGGAACTTCATGTGTGCTTATAAACCTAAGTTCACTTAGTCAAAAAGGGTCCTAAAATTGCATATATTGAATAAGTAGGAGAATTGGATGTGTTTTTCATATCATTTTACCTTAATAATGTTTTTAGGAAGACAAAAGATCAAATAGGAAAGTCTTAAGTGAAAAGTTGTAAAAGTTGCTAATTTTCAATTTTATTGTTGACAACTTTTTGTCAAAAAGTGCAACTTTTCACCCAATGGTCCCAACCTTTCAAATATTAGTTGTAACCATTGGGAATGATGTATTTATGCATCCACACTCTAGAAACATTGAGAGCTATGAAAAACTATATGAACAAAACAATTTTAAGGAGAAATACAAAGATTTTCTTAGCATTTCTTGTATGTATGGAATTGTATGGATTGGTTAACTAGATCAGATGGCATGATTAGATAAATTTGTGAATCCTAATTTCAAAGAATTATGTTTCATTCATTTTTAAAAAATTTGGAGAGAGATATCCCTATTTTATTGAAGTTGGGTTAGCAAACCCTGAAATTAAGGGTTTTCATGGCTTTTTGGTTCTAACTTGTAACTCCATGGTTGGAATTCAATGAACTTGTAGGCTGTACAAGGTGAGGTCATGTACTAATAGATTCATGAGTTGTAGATTCATAGAATAAGATATAAAAGTCCTATGATCGAGGCCTAGGTTGAATATTCACATCTATTCAACCAATTTGGTGAGGGTTTGTAGGGTGAATGAAGAGATGGAAGTCTAGAACTTGGTAGAAGGTTGTTTCATGTTGAGATAAGTTGGAGGAAGAATTTCCACATCAATTTATATGCCTAGGAACCATTCTTTCTATTTACTAGGTGTTCCAAGCCTCTTTTGGCCAGTTAGGCCTAAGAAGCTTGTGTGAGTTCAGGGGTGCTAGATTAGGTTAGGGAATTGAAAGTTGGGGAATAGATAGAAGGCCCAAAAGGGTATTTTTAATTTTAATTTTTTTCCAAGTTCTTTTGGAAATTTCTAAGTTGTTACACTAAAACCGATAAAAGTACTACTAAGAGCAATTAGGCCTCTTAGTGCATTTGATGGTTGTGAGAGTCCGAGAAGCCAAACTATAGTGGAAACTTGATCCTTGTGTATCCCTTGAAGTTTTCCAAGTCTTGGTTGGAGTCAAGGAGTTGGGTTGTGATCATTTCCAAGTTTGTGCCCTAGGATTGAAAGTTGGCTTTTAGAGTCACTTTGTGGAATTTGTGAAGAAATTTTTCCAGGAGTTTGTGGAAAGTTGAAGTGTGGGAGGAGGGAGCCTTAGAGACCCTTGGAAGGTATAAGGTTTCCTTGAAGGATTGTGATTCGACTCATTCACACTTTTACTAAAGACCTCTACACCATTTGTGCCTTCAAGTTAAAGGTATATCTAAATGCTTAATTCATTGAAAATCTTTCAATGAGGGAGTTTTACCTCTCAATTTAAAGGATAGTTATCAATCAATGATATCTCATCCAAATACTAGTAGGTTTTGTTCTTCTTTATGAGCATACTGAGTCATCATTTATATTTCTTTTTGAAGGAAAAATCTATTTACTAACAAGTGGAAAATTTAAAATTATCCTATACTAATTGTATTTTCTTGTTTCACACGAGCTCATTTTTTAATGTTCAAAAGAATTTATTTTTACATGTTATGTTGATAATAATGTAATTTTTTCTTTATTACATGTTATTTTGATGAAATTTATTTCAATGACTTTAATTCTCATTTTAGATTTTATATAATTGCAATAATAAAGTATAAATCTCTATTTTTCAAGGGAGGACTATACATATATTTCTCTAACCTCAATATCCATATCTCTTTATGTCAATCCCTACTATGTCTCTCAATAATCTATCTCACTTGTTTTAGAAAACTAAATTTCTCATATTTCTCATATTTCTCTCCCTATTTCCCTCTCTTTATATACCCCCTTCTCTGTCTATATCTCAATATCTCTAACATCTAATCTGTTGGCTCCTAATTTAACAATGATTATTATTACCAATAGAGAACAAAATTCACTACACCTAGAGGTACCTAATACTCATATTTAGCATAATAAACTATGTCTTTGGGCTAACTTCAAAAAGCATAAACGCTTTCTACACTTTTGGCTCTACAAGACCAAGGTGGAAGTACCTTAGGGATTCCAAAATTTTCTTGACTCTTACCCTTAATTCCTAACATTACAAATATGGTCAAATTTCTCTAATATATTTGAAAGCAATCATGAATTACAGAAGCTAACAATACCTCATGAACCTCCACAAATAGATGATGACCACCTTTATATATTGAATACAATATTTGGCTGATTTAGATTTGAATGTAGATTGGATAGATGTAGCAGAATTTACTTCAATTTATCTTAGATTTATATGACTAGTGCCTTATCCATTGTTACACAGAGTCAACTATTAGCAAGGGATCTAATTCAAATAACTCGTAAATGAATTTATCAACTATAATCACCAATTCCCATTCTTATGAAATATCCCTTTTATAAACTCACAGAACCTACTGATTTATTGAAGCACTTCCTTATTTCCTTGAATCAAAAGCATTCAATCAATTAAACCTTATTTAACTGATCTCAAAGTAAACAAGCTAATAAAATGGAGACATAAATTGATAATGTAGATGCAGTATAAGTCCCCTTTTGTATTATCTTTTGAATAGATTGATACAATAACCAATAGAAAGTCAATGAAACTCAGAATATCTTGCTAATTATATCATTGATATATATCATTAAAGAGTAACAAACATGAAAGTAAACTCTAAAACAACAACACATAGGTGGATCGACTATACTTTTCTTGAACAAAAACATGAATTATACAAAAAAATTAGACCATTCTCTAACCTTGGGATCTTATATGTGGCCGTCATGTGTGCCAGTGCTGTATCTAGCTCCGATCTCTGCAAGTTCACATCAACTCTAGTATCTTCGCTTGTATCATCATGTTTTGTTAAAGTAACAGTTATTTTCTCCTCCTCTATTGCCATGTCATCAATATTGGCTTCTGTGACTACAACTATAATTTGTTGCTCACTGTAATATGGTGTATCAATTATCTATATATCATCTTATTCCATTTCTTCATCATTATTAGTTTCAACATCTTCTAACTACTCACTACAAGCAATATCTACCATCCACTTGTCAAAAATTGTGTCATCTAGCTAATTGAACTGCAAAATATCATGTTGTTTCTTAATCACATATTTAGCTACTTTATAAATTTTAATAAAATATAGCTTAAAAAATCAAAGAATAATTGGGCTTTTACAATTTCCTTAGTAGTAGCTAACCGAAATGCATTTCCATTTCCATTTATGACTCTATTCATCCATAGACAAAATAAGTCATCTAATTCTTTGGCCCATTCTTCTCTACTTTTCAATTTATTCTTCTTATCTAAAGAATGTGGAAATAAGCCAAAATTAATACTCTTGTATTTGTCAAAGTAGCTAACAATCCTCCTCTATAGCTCAACTCTTTTATCATCAAACTCTAGCAGGTCATTAACAATATCATAAGTTTTTTCTATATAATCATGTGACAAATTGATGATAGAAAAACATAGAAAAGTGACCTTTTTTCTCCTCTTATTCCACTTATTAACGATTAGCTTCAAAGCTTCATCACTTGCCTTTATTTCATCCCATATGTTCACTCTTTTTCCTAGTTGATCATAAAACAAGGTCCATTCAATCTTATCAACCAAATACATGACAACCTTTCTCAATTTATCCTCATATTGCACATTTAACTCTACATGTAATGCCCACAATTTACTCTTGTCTTCTTCAAAATATTCAATTGTATAATAATGTGATCTTTGTGATGTATCAAGAACATCAATAAGGGGAGTGGATTTAAAAGGCTCCACTGGTGGGCAAGGATATGTGATCTTTGGCCTAGTAGATTGTTCCATCATCTTATTTTCAAGTTCAATTCTCCTTTGAAGTTCTTTATCGTAGGCTTCTAGAATATTTTCATATTTATTTTTCAATTCAAACATTGCCTTTTCTTCTCTTCAAGCTTTGGCTAAATTCAAACTAGATACTTCCTTACCTAGATGTGCAACTTTTACATTAGTAGTATATTCCACCCTTTTCACAATTAGGTTGCCTATTAATCAAGTATTATCTGGCTAGGAGGTACCAGTCCTAGATCCTTTCCTTACCAAAAAAATGACTAATGTAGCTTGGTCCTCACTAAATTTGGCACCTTTTATTTCTTTATTCCCTTGATCCTCTATGTTTAATTTTCCTGAAATAGAATTAAAAACTAAATCATCTGCTATATCCCAATTTAATAGCAAGAAAACACCAAATACATTTATCATTTGCCTCCCCTCCTCAAGGTCATGTTCTTGAATTCTTGTGTCATTTCTTCTTTGATTTGACTCTATGCATCTACTTCTTCCATCTCTGGATGCTCCACTCTCAATTTGTTACATCTTCCTTCAAACATTTCCATATTTTTTCTCCAAACAAATTGATGGAAAACTCTAGGTTTAACAAAATCATCATCAGATATGAATTCATGGTCCAATTCCCTTCCTCCATAATTTGCCACAGTTAATTCAAAGCTTGGCATTGGAGGCTACTAAGGATTTCCCTCATCTAACTCTCCTTAGGTAATGAATACACCCCCTTTGGATCCTAATTGCTCCATTTTCTCCTTGGTGAGGTTTGCATCTCCAATATGTAATGGGAATTGAGTAGTTTAATATTCCTCAATGAGAGGAGTTTGTTCTCTTATTATTCTTTACCTCTTGGGAGAGGGTTCATTAGGTCTCTCTTCCAAGACAACACTAGTTGACCCTACTATTTATTTTCCTTTGTCAATAGTGGCCATCTTATTCTATATTACATTATAGCTAGGTCTTTTTTAGATAATCAACTACTTTACTCCAACTATAGGAGTGAATGCCAGTCTCCTTATGACTTCTTTGGCTTTGTCTGGAAAGGAATTGATTAAAAATTCTTTTTTCTCATTCATTACTTCCATGGTTGAAGAAAAATTAGCCATGAGTTTATTTATTTTGTCTGCCTCAATTTTTGCATTAGCTAGAGGCTCGTAATCTTTATCAAAACAATGAATAAAATCTAGAACTCTAGAGAAAACTCTCCATTTTTCTTTCTTAATCTCTTTCTTTTGCAAAGAGAACTCATTCCTTATTATATCTTTAGGGAAATAAGGCTCATGTTTGAAGGTGCCAAATTTAGCCCTTGATTTAAAAAGATTATTGTAAAATTCCTCAAAATCACAAAAATGAGGATGAGATACAACCATTTTGTACTGATCTAAGAATTTATACAAGGAAAACCAGCCATCTTTTGTGATCACAAATTGGTGAACTATAGTACAAGTAGGGAAATTGATCCTCTATTTCTTCTTACCAAATATGTTTCCTCCAATCCTCGTAGTTGCCACACTATTTCAACTATTCCTACTTTTAAGGGCACCTAGTAGGGCAGTACATGAGGAGTTCCTTAGAAACCATAAACCCTAAAAATAGTTGAAATATGGTATGGTATAATATATGCCCAATTATGTGATACTTTTAAATTAGAGGGATTATCCATTGGTTTGACAAAATTCAGTAATGCTATAGGGATATTGGGACTGTCCCTTGATATGAGGCTTCTCTGTTTGGAGGTGAAATATCAGTCAAATCTAACAAAACTAGCATTTTTAGCATCCCCAGTCATATCAACACTCCACAATTGGACTAGCATAGCTTCCCCTTCCTTTTCTCTATTTAAAACCATTTCCTTCCCAAAATATGTTGCACCCTTAAACAAGAACATATGCATCAGTAATGAGTAGTGACGAAAAGTCTTTTCTACCTTGTTTTTGGTGATTCCAACTATCCCTTCATGGATTTCTTCTACCATATAAGATGCAAAATCAAAAATAATATCCACAGCAAAAGAAAAAATTTGAGCCATCATATACATAAAATTTATTGGCATAAACTTCTGCTCATCCTGACAAAAAACCCTACACAAAGTCATGTATATTTTTACAGCCTAGGAAGTGAAAAATTCCTTCTTAAAAGGTTCCCTAGTAGATGTTGTGACCACTGAGAATTTCCAAATTAAGCCTATGTGTACCCTTAGTGCACCCTGCCTAATCTTATCCCTCTTAGATAGGTATTAATTTTCCACTCTTGGCAAGTCAATTGGTATATGATATTCTAAAAATTATTCTAGGCCAAAAACTTCCCTAATCTCCTCAGCATTAATACTCAATGAACACTCCCCATCCAATCTTCTTACAACTCTGGGCACAAAGTCATATTTTGGGCAATGGCCATGAGTAAATCAACATCCATTAAAAAACTAAGGATCACTAGTTTCCCTAAATCAAAATTCCAAATGTTTGCATGGGGGCGAACAAGTTTCTTTCTAAAAACCACATTTAAAAAAGGGAAAGCCCTAACTCAATAGTAATTGCATCCCTAAGCCAATTTCCTTCATCATATAAACCATCTACTATCTTGAGCTTTGGGTTTAAAGGAATCAACTTTTTCACTTGGGCTCACTCATTGGTAGACTTAGGTAATAATTCAAGAAGGTCATTATGTATATTTTTGCTAGCATAATTTACTTGACTTGAGGATGCTTTCTTTGGAGGCATGATGGACACAAATCATAGAATACTAGAATACTTTTGATATGTAGTGACCTAAGAAACTTACTTTCCTCTTCATGCTTTTATTTTTTTGCATTCTTGTAACACACTGAAATTACTAGAAATTATTTTGCTTCCTAATTACACAAAGCACAATTCCTCAATAGCTCCAAGCTCCTTGGAAACTTAAAAATTTGTTCACGAATGAAAGAAATGATGATTTTTTTTTAATATACTCTATTTCTAGTTTGCATGAGAGCTTTCAATATTCATAAATGAACTATATAGAGAACTAGGTCACATGACCTTCTATTTTAAGAACACGCCATTGATTTCTTAAAAAAATCAAATGATCCGGGAATAAAATCATAAATGACTTAGCTTCCACTCACTAAGTTGGTAGTCAATGCAATAAAAATCCTTTGCATACCCATTTCTCTCTACTACTGGTAATTGATTCTAGACCCACTGACCTCACAAACACATGTCATTTCATCATTATGTTGCTATGCATAATCCAAGAGAAACTTCTTGATGCAACATAATGAGTATCATTGATTCATTACTAATTTAACGATGTGTATTTCACAAGTGTTTTAATGTGCCTATGGGGGCCCCTTTTGTTTTACTTTGGTCACCATGTCACTACCATTAAAGATTGAACAATTTCTTATAGTGACTCAATGCCCACTGTAGATGTGTTTTGATTTGATGGTTTCAGTTTACATGTGTCACATTCTAAATGCAATTCTACATAACATATGACATGAGACTATTTTGACATGCTAGCAAAGTATATATATAATATTTACCCCTTTTTGCAATATCCATTAAAATTACGTTCCACAGTATCTAGTTTTTTTCGGGAAGGTGCTATGTTGCTACTGGCATAAAACATGGGTTTTCCAAAAGTGACATAGTGACTACCACATCCTTTTAAAAGAATTTAGCACACAAAAATGCACATTCTTAATGTTGGTAACCTTATCAGCCCATAGAGCTAATGGAAACTTTGAATCCTAGGTCTTCTTATTTTCCCCTAGAATCCTTTTAATAATCTTCAATAGGCTCTTGTTTCTTGATTCTACTTGACCATTTCCTTGGGGATGATAAGGTGAGAATATATATTTTGTAATGCCATATTTCTTGCAAAACTCCTTATATTCTTCATATTTGAAGCACATAGCATTATCTATTACAATCTTTTGTGGACATCCAAAATTGGTTATAATATTATTCAAAATAAAGTTAATCACTATTTTAATTGTATTTTTAGTGGGAATTTCTTCAACCCATTTAGTAAAATAATCAGTAGCTACTAGGATCCAAGAATGTCCACCACTAGACTTGTTGAAAATCTCACCAATGAAATCAATTCCCCATTATTAAAAAGCTGCATGTACCTCAATAGGTCTTAATGGTAGGTTCCCAAAGAATTTTACTTTTTTTCTAAATCTTTGACAAGCATCACATGTTTTAACAAATTCATGGGCATCTTTGAAAAGTGTTGGCCACCAAAAGCTAGATTTAAGAAATTTGTGAGTTGTGGTCTTGGCCATGTAATGACCTCCACACACATCTTCATGCATATCTCTTAAAATCTTCTTAGACTCAATTTCATCTACACATTTCAAAAGTACCCCTTCCATATCCCTCCACCATAACTACCCCTATACTATGATATACCTTATAGCCTACAATTTCAAGGATCTTTTCTAGTTGTCTATTAATCCTAATGGGGATTTCATATTTTGTAAATAATAAATCACATCTCTATACCAATTAGAAGTATCCACATCAGAAAAACTTTCCTTACAGTTACCATCATAGTGGTTAATTTGATTTGCTTCTAAATTAGCTTCGATCATCAGTTTGGCTAAGCCTTGATCTCTAACTAGTTTGGTGATCTGAATATCAATGTTAAATTCCTATTTTCTATTAATCCACCTACATCTTCTACTAGATACCTCTTGTTGTGAGAAGATGACCTTAACAATAGTAGTAGGGAAAAATACAATAATAGTTGCTCCCATTACATAACATCTAAAAGCTTTCACTCCTTTCACCAGTGCATAGGCTTGTTTCTCATTAGTATCATACTTCAATTCTACTACCTGTAATGACTTGCTAAAAAATGCAATAGGTTGTTCATAGCCTTCTTCATTTTTTTTGTAGTAATACTATAGCAACAATGTGAAATGAAGAAAAATAAAATATATGCATTGGTTTATCATAATAAGGTGCCCATAGAATAAGTACATCCTTGATAGCTTTCTTAATTTTATGGAATGCAACACTAGGCTGTCCATCCCACTTTATCTCATACCCTTTCTTTAACATCTTTGATATAGGCCTACTAATTTCTAAAAAATTAATCACAAACCTTCTAAGAAAGTTTATTTTCCCAAAAAATGATTGAATTCCCTTAACACTTTTAGGCTTTTGAATTTTATCTATTGCTTCTACCATTTCAAGGTCAATCCTCACTCCATGTCTACCAACTAGATGCCCTAACAACTTTCCTTTAGTAATGCCAAAGTTGCACTTTCTAGGATTCAAAGAAATTCTATATTTAAGGGTTCTAATAAATACCTTTTCTAAATATATAAAATGATCATTCTTGTCCTTAGAATAAGTGGTCAAATCATCCTAATAGACAACCAAGAATTTATTAATAATATCAACAAAAGCCACATCCATCGTACATTGAAAAGTAGCCTCAACATTAGCAAGCCCAAAAGGAATTTTGATGTACACATAATTGCCCCATGGAGTAGTAAATTAAATTTTTTTGATTCTTTAACCATCACTTGATTGTATCCTAAAAATCCATCCATCATGGACATAACCTTAGATCTAGTGACCTTTTGCAACATAGCCTCCATATTTGGCAAACCATAATTATCCTTCAAAGAAGATATGTTGAGATTCCTAAAGTCAACACACAACCTTATATCTCCATTTTTCTTCCTAACAAAGACTAAATTAGACACCCAGGATGAATGTCTAATAGGCTTTATGATCCCTACATCTCTCAACTTGATTAGTTCCTCTTGCATTTTGGGAACAAGAGTTGGATTGATTGGCCTTTGTTTTAGTCTAAAAGGTTTAGCATTTGGTTTCAAAGGGATTTCATTCTTAAATAGATCTTCTTTATAAGCCTTAAGATCATCATATGACCATGCAAACACATGTCTATATTTTCTTAACAAACCAATTAAACCCTACCTTATTTTAGGAGACAATTTCTTACCAATATACACCTTATTAGGTGTTTCTTCATTTCCTAAGTTTATCTCCTCCAAGTCCTTAGCATTATATTCCTTAGTACCCATTTGGGACTTATCTTGATTGTCAAAAATAGTTTCTAGGACAACTAGTCCCCTCAAAATTTTGTTTATTTTCAACTATACAACTTGCTGTGCAAAAAATATATCTCTTCCATCTATGTACTCTACATAAGCTACACAATAAATTTCCTAGCCTAAAAACATATTCTAACAATTAAAAAATCTTAAGATATCTCTATCATCTTCAAATACTTGCCAATTTTGGATATTGTCAAGGAAAAAAGGCCTAGTTTGGATCAAAACTTTGGGGACACTAGAAAATGTAATATCATCAAAATTTATTGCTATATTTTTCAACAAGTCTACCATCTTGTTGTTAGTCCTATCTTTCCAAATTATCCCAAATGCATCAAAATACTCAATCATATCCCATACAACATTTATGTATTGTTTTAATCTTTTGTTTTTTTGGCACATAAACATTTCTCACTTGGGATACAACCAAATTGGAATCCCCTATAACATGTAAACATTTTATTCCATGCTTGTGAGTCGATCTAAGTTCTAACAAAAAAGCCTCATATTCTGCTATATTATTAGTACGAGGGAAACTCAATGTAAAAGAGAATTTATATGTTACCCTTGTAGGAGAAATCAATAAAATACCTACACCAAATCCATCTTTGCAGCAAGTACCATCAAAAAATAGAGTCCATAAATCACCTTTGTGTTGGATACAATTGATTAATTATGTGTTATCTTTGATGTTACACAAATGTCATGAGCATTATTAGTCAGTATATGTCGAGCTCAATGGGGCAGTGAAGATAGTTCTTAGTGTCTACCAAGAATTCCTAGGTTTTCCTAGCATAGAAGATAGTGTTTACTAAGCTCAACATGCATCAAAGGAATTTATGCAAGAAAAGAAAGTTAATTGAGTTAACTTGGCTAATAAAGGAAAGTTGAATAGAGTTAGTGTTAACTGAATTCACTTGATTACCAAAGGATTTTCACAAGTTTTTAGTGTTAACTAAGCCTCTATTGGTTAACATAAGAAATCACTTCAGAGTTAGTTTCTTCCAAGCTAGGTTAGATATCAAAGGATTTTCTCATTTTGGCATGTGAAGCTTAATTGTTTTATCTATTAGTTCTAGTTGGCTATGATGATGAATATTGATTATTGTAAGTTGTATTTGAGCCAACTTGACAAAGAGAAAGGTATAATTATAAGGTCAAGTTGTGATTTCAATGTGTATAAGCAAGTATGAAAGTGAGTGCAAGAGAATGTGTGAATTATGGTGATATAATTGAAGATCTATTGGTAAGCAGTAGAAGCAAATTTGAAGGATAAGAAAAATATCCTTGTGGTGCAAAAAATTCATATTCAATCAAGAAGGATCAAATACAAGCTAGAATAGAGATCTAAAATCAGCAATTAAGTTGCATTCAAATCAGGTCATTTCATTGTTACTCTCTAACCATTGTAGTAGTGATCTAAATCTCTTAATAGAGTTTTCTTAACAACTATTTACAAATCCTCTAACAAGGTGGAAATTCCATTGAATTATTTACAAGACCTCTAACTAGGCCACTCCTAATAGGGTGATTAAATCCTTTAATAGGGTCACACCTAATAGCATGTTTTGTAACCTTTAACAAGGTTGGCTCCTAATAGGGTTCACTTCAAAAGAGTGAAAATCAATAACTAGTTGCTAGTGGTGGTTTTTCCCAAATTGGGTTTCCATGTTAAATCCTAGTGTCATATGTGTTCATGTTATTTCTCTCATGCTTGCAAGTATGATTAAGTAATCACTGATAATATTTTAAGTTCTACAAAGTTAACATTTTCAACATTTACTGAGCTACATTATTTTATGTATGTCTATCGAGCATCAATAGAATTTAGTTATGAAAATTTATATTTTGTATTGACATCTAAGGGATCTAGGATTTTTTAGTAGTAACTGTTTCACCCCTCCTCTCTCAGTTACTCTTATATTTCCAACACTTCTTCTATCTTTGTGACAACTTCTTCTTCCATCTGTGATTTATGCTTATCTTTCTTCAATATGAAAACCTTAGCTTAGAATGCATTAACATCTATGTCAACAAAGTTTTTCATATCATCCTCTATCTCTTTTTCTTTCATATACATGCTCTTACGTTCTCTAGTTATTTTCACTTAATTCCTATCAATTTTGAAAGTAGCAAATGATAGGTCACATTGTAAACTCCCTCCCATG
Organism: Cupressus sempervirens; assembly: GCA_028749045.1. Taxonomy (NCBI): domain Eukaryota; kingdom Viridiplantae; phylum Streptophyta; class Pinopsida; order Cupressales; family Cupressaceae; genus Cupressus; species Cupressus sempervirens. Next base: position 114,431,669 of record CM053793.1, read on the forward strand.
GTAGCACTCCATTATCTAGATAACAACATGCCATACTGAGGTGGAATATCAACAACCAACACACTCATAGTAAGTTCTTTGTCAGGATAAGCTGTCAGTTTATATGACAAAGCATTAATAGTTCCTATGACTATCACTTCTCTTTTGTCCATAGCACAACATCTTCCCTGAGTAGTATCAACCTTTAGACCTAATTCATTCATTATTTCAAAAGTTATAATAGCATTAGAAGCACCAGAATCAATCATGCAATTTTTTAATGTTTTACCATTTACTAGGATACTCAAGAAAAATGGTTCAATATTTCCCAAACATTGATTTAAAGAGCTATCCAAAAAAATTGGGGGAATTTGAGACAAAACTACTTTGATTTTTTTGTCTTTTACCTTTTCTTCACTACTTTCCTTGGGAGTATGACTTTCATTATAATTATATTTTACCTTTTCATTAACACTTCCTACCCATGCTATGGCTTTGCTTCTATGTTTAGGGATTCTTAATAACTCAGAAAAAGGAACTTTGATAGTAATCTGTGACAAAACAATGAGCATATCTACAGAAGAATTATAGGGGACATCAATAGTCATACCTCTTTTTTCATATTGTTTGTCAAGAATACTTACAACACCTTGATGATTCTTGTCACTTACATTTAGCACTTTTGATGTTTTCTACTCCAACTTCTTAGGACCATCATTTTAAAGTTCAAGAACCTTGGGATTGTCCATTTTCCTTGGTTCCCATTTCTTGCTAGTAGCTTTGACCTTTAGAGCAAGACTCTCTTTAGGCTTCACAACTTCCCTTTTCTTAGGATCAACTTTCTTGATAAATATACTAGCCACCCTACCACCATCAACACTCTGGGTCATATTTCTATTATGTACTTGAGCTATCATGCTAGTAGTAATTTGATCAACCTCTTCTTTAGAAGGTTTCCTTAATATCATTTCCTCTCGAGTAGATGCCATGTTACATATATTATCGTCAACATCACTTTCTTCATCATAAAATACCTGTTGTTGCATATCATTCTTAAACTACATTTGTTCATCTACATCCCTATCATGATCATCACTATTAGAATAATCATAATGTGACTCAAACATATTACATCCCACATCATCTCTATTCTCTTCATGTTCCTGACATTCTTCTACATCAGTCTAATTTCTAGAAAATGACAAAGCTATTGCACAATATTTAGGAGCATTGAGTAATTGACAAGCATAACACCATGTAGGCTTAGAGGATCATCTACCACATTTATAAAAAAATTTGATAAGGGGTCAGGGGTGACCTTGTTATTGGTGTTCTTCGCTGGAGGAACACTAGGCTAACCATCCTTCCAAGTGGTATTATAAGGGAAATTTTGCAATCTATCCTATCTACTAAAATTAGATTGATAAGAGATCTTATTTTTAGTGGAATTTTTATCATTTTTTAACTAAGGAAGATTCAAACCTTTTATAGCATTTAGAACTTGACTTATCTTAGTAGGTTATTACTTTTTTCTTCTTGCAAGTTTTTGATCTTCCTTTCTATTTCCCTTGCTCCTAAATAACCTAGGATCATCTCTTTTTCTTTCTAACCTCCCTAAAATTCTCAAATTATTTCCTATATTTATAGCAATTTTGAAAGCATCTCTTAAGGTCCTAGGTTCCTTATCTCTAAGCTGGTATGCCATTTTACCATCAAAAGCATTCAAGTAATTGATCATACATATCTTATCAACTCACATGGTTTGCATTAGCTTATACATCCTATTCTGAAAACTAGTGTTGAAGTCAGTAATAGACTCATTATGTAACTTCTTAATGTTGTTAAACTCATCTAAGATAAAACCCAGGTTCTATTTATCACCATATTGTTCCTTGAAATAGTACTCAATATCTTTTCAGTCTACAATAGATGATTTAGGAAGCCTCTTAAACTATTCTCCAGCATCCTCAGTTAATGACTAAATAAATAACTTCATGGTAACATCTTACCCTTGAACTTCATAGTCACTCATCATGTCTAGAAAATCCCTCAAATGATCCTCACAAGTGATAGTATTATTTCCAACAAATTTGGACAATATTTTCCTCATTTCTTATGGAATGGGGTTAGGAAATCTAGGAATCCCGTCAAAATGTATCTACCTATAACCCTCTAATTAAATAGGTCTCCTTTGCAGGTCATTCTTAGGATTATTGACAATATTTATTTCATTATTGTTCAAAATATTACAAATACTAGCATCTGTAATAGCTTTATTAAGATCCATTTTCTTTGATGAAGAAGACAAGGATGAAGCAGGCCATTTAACAATGTCTTGATTTACATCATTAGACCTATTCTTTGCATTATCATTAGGTATAGTTGTAGATTGTTTCCAGTATTTTCTAAGAATTTAATCTTATTATTCATCTAAGCTATAGCTACCTCATTTTTTGCAATTTCTATTCTTTTGGCTAAAGCCACTTTCTCCGTCTTCTTTTCCAACTTAAGATCATAATGTGACATAGAATCTTAGATCTATATAGTCTTTATTGGTTCCTTGATCTTAATACCGAATTCCTTCTATTTTCCCTTGTCCTTGACACCTACAACATATTCTACATCTCTTGTCTTATGGTTTTCAACTTCTATAGCCTTATAACTCTTAATCTATTATATTTCAGGACCTTTAGGGTTCACATTTTAGTTTTCTAACATCTTTTGTTCTTGCACTCTAAGCTGTATAACTTGACCTACAATTTTAGGTTCCTAAGCACTAGCTACTATTTCATTTTTATTTGTCAAGGTAGAAATTCTCCTAAGTAGTGCCTACTTTTTTTCAAAAGCTTTCATGATCTTTTCTTCTCTTTCCTTTTGAAATTTCCTATTGATAGCCTTTTTCTCAACAAGCTATATTGTCAAAATCTTGGTCTTATCAAGGTTGGGAATGGTAAACTTGGAACTAGAAGTCTTTTCATCATTAAAACTCTTATGTTCTAAGTGTTTAGGTCTTAGTCTTTCAAGAGAGTAATCTAACATGAAAGGGTTACTACTATGCTAAACAAGAACATTACTATCTCTAGCATCCAAATTAAATGCACATGGCTGCACAACCTTCTCCTGACATACTACTTTAGAAGTGTTATAGCAATCATCATCAAATAAACTTGGATAAGATCTAGGACCTTTGCAAGAGGGTTCCCTTTTAATAGTAGAAGGGTAAACATTTTCTTTCCTTGCTACTTGCTCCTAAGAATAGTTTCCTCTCTATATGTGAGCCCCTTTTACAACCCAATTTTTCTTTCTTCAGGAGGAATATCAGTTTGTAACTTAATTTCTAGGTTTCTCTTCACATTTTCCCATGTATTTTTCACACTTCCTATGATTTTAAAATTTCCTCAAACTTGACATTGGTTAAAACCTTTTGAGTCACCACCCACCTAGGGAAAATAATGCAATAACTTGTTGACCTAATGAAACTATCATAGGATAATATGAATAATAATGATGCATAGATAGAAACCAATCATAGTTGGTTCTAGGACTGCAACCCTTTCTTTATAGATAAGACACCCTTGTGAGGACTATACATGTTAGTGTACACCTGGTGTGGGGATTTACTCCTTTCTTTTAAATTCTCAAGGTTTATCACTAGAAAATTCCACTAAGACCATAGGTAATTGCCAAGGAGTCTAAAAAATTTAACATTGACACTATAACCAATGCAACTGTAGTGATGTGTACACATAAGTGTATGTTGTATAAATCCCTAGTAGAGTTGCCAATTTTGTTGGCACCTTATTTAACAATGATTATCATTACCAATAAAAAACAAAATTCACTACACCTAGAGGTAGCTAATACTCATATTTAACATAATAAACTATGTCTTTGGGCCAACTTCACAAAGCATAAATGCTTTCTACACTTTTGGCTCTACAAGACCAAGGTGGGAGTACCTTAGGGATTCCAACATTTTCTTGACTCTTACCCTTAATCCCTAACATTACAAATATGGTCCAATTTCTCTAATATATATGAAACCAATCATGAACTATAGTAGCTAACAATACCTCATGAACTTCCACAAATAGATGATGACCACCTTTATACACTGAATACAATATTTGGCTAATTTAGATTTGAATATAGGTTGGATAGTTGTAGCAAAATTTACTTTAATTTATCTTTGATTTATATGACTAGTGCCTTATCCTATGTTATATAGAGTCAACTATTAGTAAGGAATCTAATTCAAATAACTTGTAAATGAATTTATCAACTGTAATCACCAATTCCCATTCTTATGAAAAATCCCTTTTATAAACTCACAGACCCTACTGATTTATTGAAGCACTTCCTAAATTCCTTGAATCAAAAGAAAAAATAGAATCAATATACAACCCATCAAAATCACATTCAATTAATTGAACCTTATTTAACTGATCTCAAAGTAAATAAACTCATAAATTGGAGACAAAAATTGGTAACACAGATGCAATATAAGTACCCTTTTGTATTATCCTTTGAATAGATTGATAAAATAACCAATAGAAATTCAATGAAACTTAGAATATCTTGTTGATTTTGTCATTGATATATATCATCAGAGAGTACCAAACATGAAAGTAAATTCTAAAACAACTACACACAAGTGGACCAACTCTACTTTTCTTAAACAAAAATAGGAATTATACAATTTTTTTGAACCATTCTCAAACCTTGGGATCTCACTTATATAGGGTGAGGTGCAACAAGCTTTAGGCATAGAGAACTAATAGCTATCCTTTAGACAAAAGATTTCTACATTTTTCTACTATCATAAAGGAAAAAAAATTGTGCAACAGAAAAGATTTTGTATCATAACATTCCTTTGTGGGACCACTTTTCTGTTCCATCTAGTGATATGCTTCCTTTGCCTAAAAAAGAGCTGATAATTGGCCTTTTTACTATTCTAAATCCTCAAAATATGTGGCTATCAAGTGTGCTAGTGATGTATCTAGCTCCAATCTCTACAAGTTCACCTCAACTCTAGCATCTTCACTTGTATCATAATGTACTATTAAAGTAACAATTATTTTCTCATCCTTTGTTGCCATGTCATCAATTTGGGCCTCTATGCCTACAATTGTAATTTTTTGCTCACCTTTATTCTCTTCCTCCTTTTGATCTTTGGATGGTGTATCAATTATTAGTATATCATCTTGTTCCATCTCCTCATCATTATTAGTTTCAACATCTTCTAGCTACTCACTAGGAGCAATATTTGCCATCCACTTGTCAAAAGGTGTGTGATCTGGCCAATTCAATTGTAGAATATCATGTTGTTTCTTAATCACATAGTTAGCTACTTTGTTAATTTTGACAAAATCTTACTTTAAAAATCAAAGAATAATTGTGTTTTTACAATTTCCTTAGTAGTAGCTAACCAACATGCATTTTCATTTTCATTTATGACTCTATTCAGTTTCAAACAAATTAAGTCATCTAATTCTTTGGCCCATTCTTTTCTACTTTTCAATTTATTCTTCTTATCTAAAGCATGTGGAAATAAGCCAAAATTAACACTCTTGTATTTGTCAAAGTAGCTAATAATCCTCCTCTATAGCTCAACTCTTTTATCATCAAACTTTGAGAGGTCATTAAAAAAATAATAAGTTTTTCTATATAATCATGTGACAAATTGATGACAGGAAAACATAAAAAAGTGACCTTTTCTCTCCTCTTATTCCACTTATTAACAATTGGCTTCAAACCTTCATCGCTTGCCTTCATTTCATCCCATATGTTCATTGTCTTTGCTAGCTAATCATAAAACAAGGGCCATTCAATCTTATCAACCAAATACATGAGAGACTTTCTCAATTTATTCTCATGTTACACATTTAACTCTACATGTAATGCACACAATTTACTCTTCTCTTCTTCAAAATATTCATTTGTATAATATCACAGCTTTTGTAGTCTATTAGGAACCTCAATAAGGGGAGTGGATTTAAAAGGCTCCACTGGTGGGCAAGGATATGTGATCCTTGGCCTAGTAGATTGTCCCATCATCTTATTTTCAAGTTCAATTCTCCTTTGAACTTCTTTATTATGGGCTTCCAAAATCTTTTCATATTTATTTTGCAATTCAAACATTGCCTTTTCTTCTCTTTTAGTTGTAGCTAAATTCAAACTAGATACTTCCTTACCTAGACATGTAGCTTCTACATTTGTGGTATCTTCCACTCTTTTCATAATTAGGTTGCCTATTAATCGAGTATTATCAGGCTTGGAGGAACCAATCCTAGATCCTTTCCTTACTGACCAAATGATTAATGCAGCCTAGTCTTCACTGAATTTAGAACCTTTTATTTCTTTATTTCCCTAATCCTCTATGTTTAATTTTCCTAAAATAGAATTAAAAACAAAGGCATCTGCTATATCCCAATTTGATAGTGGCAAAACACTAAATGATTTTATCATTTTTCTCCCCTCCTCAGGGGTCATGTTCCTGCATACTTGCATCATTTCTTCTTTGATCTAACTCTATACATTTGTTTCTTCCATCTCTAGATATAGGGTATTATATAATCAGCCATATTATCCATATTATGTGATACTTTCAAATCAGAGGGATTATCCATTGGTTTGACAAAATTCAATAATGCCCTAGGGATTTTAGGATTGTCCCTTAATATGAGGCTTCTCAGTTTGGAGGTGAAATATTGGTCAAATCTAACAAAACTAGCATTTTTAGCATCCCTAGTCATATCAACACTCTAGAACTAGACTGGCATAGCTGCCTCTTCCTTTTCTTTGTTTAAACCATTTCCTTCCCAAAATATGTTGCACCTTTAAACAAGAACATATGCATCAGTAATGAGTAGTGACCAAAAGCCTTTTCTACCTTGCTTTTGGAAATTCCAACTAGCCCTTCATGGATTTCTTCTACTATATAATATTGAAAATAAAAAATAATATCCACACCAAAATAAGAAATCTGAGCCATCATATACATAAAATTTATTGGCATAAACTTCTACTCATCTTGGCAAAAAACCCTACACAAAGTCATGTTTATGTTTATAGCCTAGGAAGTCAAAAATTCCTTCTTAAAACATTCCCTAATAGACACTGTGACCACTAAAATTTTTCCAATTAAGCCTATGTGTACCCTTAGTGCACCTTGCCTAATCTTATTCCTCTTAGATAGGTATGCCTTTTCTAGTCTTGGAAAGTCAATGGGTGTATGATAATCTGAAAATGGTTCTAGGCCAGAACCTTCCCTAATCTTCTTAGCATTAATACTCAACAAACACTCCCCATCCAATCTTCTTACAATTCTAGAACAAAGTCATAATTTTGGACAATGGCCATGAGTAAATCAACATCCACAAAAACACTAGGGATGACTAGTTTCCCTAAATCAAAATTCCAAATGTTTGCATGGGGGGCGAACAAGTTTCCTTCTGAAAACAACTTTTTAGAAAGGGAAAGCTCTGAATTGATAGTAATTGCATCCCTAAGACAATTTCCTTTATCATAGAAACCATTTTCTATCTTAAGCCTAGGGTTTAAAGGAATCAACTTTTTCACTTGGGCTGACTCATTGGTAGACTCAAGTATAATTCAAGAAGGTCATCATGTATATTTCTACTAGCATAATCTAGCTGACTTGAGAATGCTTTCTTTGGAGGCATGATGGACATAAATCATAGAATACAAGAATACTTTTGATACATAGTGACTTGAGAATCTTACTTGGCTCTTCATGCTTTTATTTTTTACAAACTTGTAACACACTAAAATTACTAGAAATTCTTTCACTTCCTAATTACACAAAGCACAATTCCTCAATAGCTCTAAGCTCCTTGGAAACCTAAAAATTTGTTCAGGTATAAAAGAAATGGAAAAATCTTTGTAATATACTCTATTTCTAGTTCACACAGGAGCCTTCAATCTTCATAAATGAACTATATGGAGAACTGGGTGGCATCACCTTCTATTTTGAAAACATGTTGTTGATTTCCAAAAAAATCTGATGATCTAGGAATAAAATCATGAATGACTCAGCTTTCACTTGCCAAGTTGGTAGTCAATTCAATAAAAATCCTTGACATATCCATTTCTCTCTATTGCTAGCAATTTGTTTTGGATCTATTGGAACTCTCAAACATGTGTCACCTCATCATTATGCTACTATGCATAATCCATGAATAGATTTTTGATGTGACATAATGAATATCATTGATTCATTCCTAATCCAACGAAGTTTATTTCACAAGTGTTTTAATGTGACTGTGGTTGGCCCCTTTTGTTTTACTTTGGTTGCCATGTGAATACCATTAAAGATTGAACAATTTCTTATAGTGTCTCAGTGCCTACCATAGATGTGCTTTGATTTGATGGTTTCACTTTACATGTGTCACATTCTAAATGTGATTCCACGTAACATATGACACAACACTATTTTGACATGCTAGAAAAGTATATATAGTATTTACCCCATTTTGTAGTATCCATTAAAATCACATTCCACCATGTCTAGTTTTTTCTAGGAAGGTGCTATGTCACTACTGGCATAAAACATGGGTTTTCTAGTAGTGACATAGTGACTACCACATTATTTTAAAAGAATTTAGCACACAAAAATGCATGTTCTTAATGTTGGTACCATATTAATTATTACAAATGTGTCAAGACGATTATGTGGCTTATTACTAATGAGAGAACTTTTTAGCACCTGCTTTTCAATATAAAGCATTGCCATGTTCCACTTTTCCTAGTAAGGAAATATGTCACTACTGGCAAAATTCCTTCATATTCCAGTGGTGACATAGCAACCACCTTAGAACTTTAAGAAACTCTAGCACCAAGATATACCACATGTTTCTGCCTCTATCACTATATTCAATATTTTTGACCATGCATCATAATCGCATAACTATATTAATAATAGAAACATTTCACGATGCTCATCACTTTTGTTGATTTCGCCTTTTTTCACTTTCCTAGTAAGGTACTCTGTTGCTACCAGCTAGATTCTTGCATTTCCTAGTCATGACATAGCAACTTCTTGGATTTCACAAAAACTAGTAATGGTAAATGGAGCATATTCCAACTAGTCTCCTTTTCTGATATTTGATATATTTGACGTCCAATCTAAGTACCATAAATTTCAAAAATAATTAAAAAAATAATTAAAAAACCAGTGCTAGAAATTCAAAACTTCACCTCATCATCTTTTTGTTTCACAATTGTTGCCATGTCACATAGGATAAAATCCTTGCAATTGGTAATAATGATATGACGACCACTATATATCTAAAGAGAGATCTAATGGTAGAAGCAATTTTGGGGAAATGAAATTAAAAAAGAAAAAAATAAATGGTCTCCTAAAAGAATATACTATTTTTAAAATGATTCACCCACTAAAAATTTCAAAATAAAAGCACATGACCTAACAAGTCTACATAGGGCAAAAATTCTTATTATAATAGGGTTCTACCTAGCACTAGTCAATTTTGCAAAAGGTCAAAACATAACTTGCAAGATTTATACAACACTATCTAATTTTGTGAACCTATTTTGTGGGAAAAAATTGCACTATGGAAAATCAGACCATCACAATCCAAATATCCCTCCATTTTGATCCAACTCTTCATTTCTATCTCTACTTATGTCTTCTTATCTATCTTCCAATTGAATCCTCTTTATCTCTTTCTTTTCCTATATATCTATATTTATCTTCCTCTATATATGTTTTGATGTCTCCCTCGTACTACTATATGTCTCCCACTCTTCCCTAGGTCTTCTCATATGCCTTCTCTCTATGTCTCTCCACCTCTAACCATGTCTCTCTTCCCTCTCCATATACCACATTTTTATTTCCCTTTCTCATGATTCCTCCCTATGGCACTAACCATATCTATAAGGTATCAACATGGCTATATAACTTTAGCTTCTCTTAAATTTACACATCTTAAAGAATATATTAGATTTTCAATATTTTTGTTGTTATTTATATGTGGTGTATCTTCTTAAAGAATTATAATTAGGATATAATTTTTTATTAGGTTTGATTATTTACTATTATGACACATTGTACAATTTACAATTATGATTTCAAGATGTATATTTAGGGTATTTAGGATCAACATTATGATTGATTTATTAGGGTAAGGATATAAGGGTTTAAGACATTTTATTGGGTTTTACCATTTATGATTTAATATTTTACGGTAGGCTTGTGAATAGGGTAAATTGCATTTAGGATTTAGGAGATTTTTAGATAACTTAGTTCAAGCTTAAAATTGTACTTTTTATAAAGTAATATTTTCTAACCATGGACTTGACTTTCATGTGTAGAACATACTCAACAAGGACAATATTAAGGTTGGAGAAGTGTCATCCCAATCTCAAAATGGTACACATTTTTCTATATATTAAGCTCTCTCTCTCTCTCTCTAGGAAAATTTTGTATTGAAACATATTTTAGAAACCCTTCCCCTTCATTTTTTTTATTGTTTACAATATTTGATGATGGAAATATTGGATAGTGGGAAACTAAAGTTGAAGCAATAGATATTGAAGAAGATTCATCACAAGGTCAAAGAAGTATTTGCATCTCTCTTTAGTTTAAATTTAAGTTAAATTTATAATTTTAATCTATTGGAATATAATTATATAATATTTCTTTACATACACATAAAAGTCCCCTCAAGACTATCTTAAGATTTTCATTAATTTTTCTTGTAGCCCAAGATCAAGAAATTAATGAGAATTTTAATCCAGCTCGAATCTTGAATAGGAAAACTAATCATACAAACATAAATCATTTAATTGAAATGGATGTGGAAAAATTTAGGTGTTATTCTAAAAAACCTACACATACTACGAACATTTTATATATGATTTTGTATGTATTTGAACATTTATATATATATATATATATATATATATATATATATATAACCTATTCAAAAATTAAAACACACACATTGGTGCATAATATTATTTACAACCATTTGTTTTGTCTCTCTAATATATATATATTAGCTAGTTCATATTTTTCATCTCTGACCATTGCATGTCTCCTGCTTATGCGTATTTGATTGTTTTCTTTTATATTCTTGTTATATTTTGTCTATGCAAAAATTTTAGGCACGCTCTTAGTTATATCTAATTCATTGGTTCTTCTATATTTCTGCTTCTTCACTTGTCTATCCTCTTAATTTCCTCATTTGACACCTTTATTTATTTTCTAGTCTATCCTTGGGAGTGTTTCCCTTTTTGGCCCCTTGTCCTTCTATCTACCCTCTTTTTAATGTTTCTTATTTTATTTATTTTATTTTCATTCTTCAACCTCAGAATTTGTGCCTTCCTTCCTACCTATTCCCTTTATCTTTTTGGGTCATCCATTATTTGCAACATATTGTTTTTTGCATCTCTTGCTATTCATCTTGATGATGGATCACGTAGTGTGATTCAAAACGTTGATGGTAAAAATCTTAACACAATCAAATCTAGAAACATATCAGTACAATAGAATGGATTGTGGAAATTTGTTCTCTTTAATTGATACCCTTCATGGGAGGGAAATTTGTTTCAAATCCAAGAGGCTTGAGTTGCTATGGATTAAGCTTATGAAAAAGATTGCAGATTTGGCTTTTCTCAAAAGATGTCGGGACTCCCAGTTGATCCCCTCCCTCGTCAGGATTAAACACCACCTATGGGACGTGTACACCAAATAGATTTTCTTGCATGCAAGTCTCTCCCTTCTCAGAAGTGTCATTCAGTCAGTGAGAAGATCCATTAATCATCTCAACTCCATATTGTTCCCCCTGCATCTTGAGCTTGCCTGCTCCTTGCGGCCAAATCATTGGTATCGACTTGATGCCTCATCGCATGCCAAAGCATTAGGGTGACAAAAGGAATGTATCATTAGGTAAAAAAGAAAGTTTGAAATGCTGGCACACAAGGCACATCATTTCCAAGGGATTTCCAGCTCTAGACAGTTTCTTTCAACCTTCTTTCATTCTTGGACACAGCCTCCCACACGCATTGAGCCCGTTTCAAACCAGAAGGCGAGTATTCTTAGTGGGGCCTCCACCTCATAGGACATGCGACATCAGGCACTCATTGTAGAGGACGTGACGGGTGTGCAGGACTCTCCTAGCTAGCAGCATGCCAGTCCATCACCTCAAGTGCTCGCGAACCTGTCTTCCTCCTCTCCTCCCTCCAAGCCCAAGGCAGTGCTTAGGCCTAGCTCTTCACCACAGACTGCCCATCGAGACCCCTCGCTGCAGATAGGAGGTTCAAAATGGTCCAATTCCTCCAACGGCTCTTCTTCTGCCAGTTCAGGTACGTCTCCTTATGTTTGTGTGCCTTCTTTGCCTCCTTCTGATGGTGTGTGTGTCACGTCTTGCATTAATAGCAGCTTGGCTATCTCCCAGTCTAATCATGAACCTCGAGCCCCTCCTAGCTTTGCATCACCCAATGGTGTGTCCCTTAAGCCATGTAATCCTACCACCCTTGATGTGTCCACTTCTGTAGTTGCTTCTAGCGGCCGTAGTAAATGTCTGCCTACCCTCTCTAACCCCATCCCTTCACCCACCTCAGGGCCCTTGCACACTCACCCGTTGAGTGATATTGTTGGGAAGGAGTTGGCTTCTCCTCCTTTGTCCCCATCCTTGGCCATGGTCTCTTCAGTTTGTGTCCCTCCCAACCCCCCCTCCTGCTCTTCTAATTTGGTACACAGTTGGGACAGCAAACTCGTCATCAACTTATCGAGTGTCACCCTCAACCCCCATTCTTTTAACCTCTTGAAGCAGGGTCTTAATTTTGTGATGGTACCTCATACCATTCTGCATGTTGACTTTCTTATGGAGATTGAGAATGCTATCTGTTCTCTCACCCATGGTGCCGCCGAAGAAATTAGATAGGATTGCACTGTTGCCTTAAGGCGTGCCAAGCCTCCTAGGCGCAACATCTCCAAAGTGGAGTTCTTTTCTTTCAAAAGTTTGTTGCGGCACAATGACTTAATCATCACCAAAGCTGACAAAGGTAATGCTACTGTCATCATGAACATACAAGATTATGTTACTAAGATGCTTAACCTTTTGGATGACTCTCACAACTACAAAACCTTGGCTCGTAATCCTTGTGCCAAAATTTTGAAAAAAGTCAAAGTCAATGTCTTGGCATCATCCTTTCATGCTAACATCACAAAGAGGTTAATCCCTTCTAGAGAAGTCACCCACCACATCTATGGTGTCCCAAAAATTCACAAGGAGGGTACCCCCCTGAGACCGATTGTTGACACCATAGGCTCCCCCACATACCCTCTTGCTGCCCATCTTGCCAAATTAATCTCTCCCTTGGCTGGCGAATCTGATTCCTTTGTCAAAGAATTGGCACACTTCATCAAATTCATCAAGGATGCTCATCTTGATAGTAATGATGTCTTGGTGAGTTTCGATGTTGTCTCTCTCTTCACTAAGGTCCCAATTCTCGATTCAATTGAAATCGTGAAGTGTAAGACCAACACAGAGATTGCCAGTTTAGTTGAGTTGTGCCTCCAATCCACTTTCTTCTCCTTCCAGGGGGTCATATATGAGCAAGTTGATGGTGTGGCCATGGGCTCCCCTCTATCCCCGGTCATTGCCAACCTTTATATGGAACATTTTGAAGAGTTGGCCCTCCAATCATTCCCTCTTCAACGTAAGTGGTGGAAGCGTTTTGTTGATGATATGAATGTATGTTGGCCTCATGGGCTAGATAGATTAGAGGAGTTCCAACAACACATCAACAACTTAGCACCTAGCATCTCCTTCACCAAGGAGCTTGAGTCTGATAATCAATTGCCTTTCCTTGATGTTCTCCTCATCAAAAAACTTGATGGCTCTCTGGGTCGTCGTGTGTTTAGAAAGGCAACTCACACAGACTTGTACATTCATTCCTCCTCCCACCACCATCCTAGCCAAAAATTGGGCATCCTCAAGACCCTTGCTCTGAGAGCCTTTAGAATTTTTGATAATGATTACTTAAGCCTTGAGCTTGACCACCTTCGCAAAGTCTTTAAGCTCAATGGATATTCCCCTAAACAAATATCTAGGGCTCTCAACCAAGCTAAGTCCGTCCACCATTCCCTCTCTGTTCCCAACCCCTCTCTTCCCCCTTTGGTGGTGAATGCCTCTCTCCCCTTTATAGAAGGCCTTTCCCACAAAATTGCCAAGATCCTAACCAAGAAAGGCCTACGTGTTGCCTTCAAACCCCTCTCCAAACTTAGAGACCTTGTTCCTCCCATCAAGGACTCTAGAGACACTTTTCACAACGCAGGGGTATACAAAGTGGTCTGCTCTTGTGGCACACCTTATATTGGTGAAATGGGCCACTCATTCCACACCTGGATCAAAGAGCACATCACTGACATTAGACACGATAAAGTGTGCAAATCTGCCTTAGCTGAGCACTCCTTCATGAACAAGCATCACATCTGCTTGGAAGACACTCAAGTCCTTGCCAAGGAGGAAAACTTCTTTAAAAGGAAACTCAAAGAAGCTATCAAGATCTACAATCACCCCTTAAACCTTAATCGTGATGATGGTTGGAACCTTAACCCGTCTTGGCAGCCAATGCTGGCTGCATGTGACAGAGACCAGCTTCACGCTGGTTGACCTTCCTGTTTCTCCCCCCCCTCCCCCTCTCCCTCCTACTTGCTTGCCCCCCTCCCCCCAGGTGGTCTCCCACTACCTCTTTTTTCTTCTCTACTTGTGCTCCAGTGGGTTCCCCCCACCCTCCTTATGCCTTGTTCTTGGTGGTTGATCTTTTGGGGTTTCCTCTTTTCTCGTTGATTCTTTCTTTTTGGCTTGGATCTCTATGATCTTGTTCCAGTGGTCTTGCTAGGTGTCTAGGTCTTGGTGGTCACTTAGCAATAGCCTTAGCTACTAGGAGTACACTTCTCACACACCACCTTTCGGTTGGCTCGGGCGTAGGTGTTCTTCTAGTGTCCTGGTCTCTTTGGTTTGTGTTTCCTTTCTTATTTGTTTCATTCCTTTCATTTCCTCCTGGTCTCCTTGCCTCATCTCTGCCTCTTTGGGGTGTTCCTCTCATTCGGCTTGGGTTTCCTGCATATTGTTGTGAGAGCTTGTGCATTTATTCATTCTTACTTATACATTCATCCACTCTCACACATTTATTTTTCTTATTTATTTTGATTTTCATATGGCTTATTCTTATGCTTTTTTAGATACCATATATATATATATATACGTACATATACATACATATATATATATAGATATATATACATATATATATATACATATATATATACATATATATGTATATTTGTATATATACACACACACACATACATATGTACATATAGATATATACACATAGGTATATACATATATGTACATATGTATATATATTCACATATTCATATATATTTTATATATATACATATGAATATATATATACATATGAATACATATATTCATTAATATATAAATATATGAATATGTGTGTATTTATATATATTAATGTAAATATGTATACATTTTAATTTAAATTTATATATGATTTTGTATGTATTTGAACATTTATATACTTACATGTTATATATATATATATATATAACCTATTCAAAAATTAAAACAAACACATTGGTGCATAATATTATACACAACCATTTGTTTTGTCTCTCTAATATATATATATATATATATGTATATATATATATATATGTATATATATATATATATATATATATATATATATATATATATATATATATATATATATATATATATATATTAGCTAGTTCGTATTTTTCATCTCTGACCATTGCATGTCTCATGCTTATGCATATTTGATTGTTTTCTTTTATATTCTTGTTATATTTCGTCTATGTAAAAATTTTAGGTGTGCTCTTAGTTATATCTAATTCATTGGTTCTTCTATATTTCTTCTTCTTCACTTGTCTATCCTCTTAATTTCCTCGTTTGACACCTTTATTTTTTTTCTAGTCTGTCCTTGGGAGTGTTTCCCTTTTTGGCCCCTTGTCCTTCTGTCTACCCCCTTTTTAATGTTTCTTATTTTATTTATTTTATTTTCATTCTTCAACCTTGAATTTTGTGCCTTCCTTCCTGCCTATTCCCTTTATCTTTTTGGGTCATCCATTATCTGCAACATATTGTTTTTTGCATCTCTTGCTATTCATCCTGATGATGGATCACGTAGTGTGATTCGAAACGTTGATGGTAAAAATATTAACACAATAAAATCCAGAAACATATCAGTACAAAAGCTATATTTTGTTGAGATTACAAAACATGGTGCAAATGTCACTACTATGGTGAGTTTGGGTACATTGAAGAAAACTGCATAATACATCACAAAGGAAGAGAGATACTACAAAGCGATGTTTCGTATGTATAGAACTTGGACATCTTGCCAAGAAATGTATGAGCTAAGGAAGAGTTGAAGATGAAAAGAAAAGTAAGGATGACAATATCAAAAAAAAATGAGACAACAATGGGTAAGGAAATTGTTGTCACAAAAGCTTGCACCCTTGCCTAAATTTTTTACCTAAAGGCAACCTTGTGAAACATGGAAACAATCTCCAAGTTGTGGGACTTGAACTGTGAGATTGAGTCTCTGGAGAAAGTCAACCTCCTTAGTATTAGGGTGCACCTATCTAGTCTTGAGAGGAAAAGGGAGAAGGAATGCATGAAATAAAACTTCCTAATCTATTCTAAAGGGGTGATGCACCAAAATAGATGTTCAATCTTATCTCTACCCAAGAATACACAGTTTATCAACATAATCTCAAAGAATATAGGTTCAATCCTTTCTTAATCCAACAACCACATGTAGATCAAGAAAATAGAGGAATGCTATATGGAAGAAACTTCACTTTATATCATTGAAATGACCAAATAGATACAATCATAGAGTTGGAGAATAGAGACAATACATTAAGAAGAGGGAAAAAGGTATCACACAATCTATTAATGGATGAAAGAGATACAATAGAGAACTATGATAGCATAGAGGCACAAAAAATTACAATAGCAAGGTATGTAATACAATGCTATAGAATTAGAGAAAAAATCAATCCTTGGAAGGGTTACAAAACTTGCTTTTATAGTGCAAGCATAACTCAAATAGCTTCTTCTATAAGGCAAAGAACACCAACTATCTTTAAGGTTGTAGAGAACAATCACTACAAATCTAAAGAAGATTTGATCTTGGTATACATTTAAATGTAGGAAGATCTTATATTTCACCAAAAGAACAACCTTGAGAAGACAAAAATGATGGTCATTAATGAATTGGATGAGTATATAGATAACTAGGTAGGAGTGTCCCTTTTTCATTTATTAGGCATGGGAGACATTGAGAATAACTAGTAAATGATTGAGCATTTCTAATTCACTACATAAAATTGTTTTTTTCTTGCTATTTGCACACCAAATTAGTCAATCAATAATCAACCAGAATCAAACCTTCAATCTCCACCATGTGGACCAATCATGTTTTATCCCTTTACCACCTAACCACCCACCTCGAAGGAAGTTCTTGATTGACCATGGAAGCCTTCATCTAATAAGATATATTGCCTTTGTGTTGTTGTGATGAGAATAAACTCAAGATGACCTAGGGTCCACTAAACACATCCTTCTATTGTGATCTCCTAACCTACAACTAGGGTTTGATACATAACTCTGCAACAATGTGATTGAAGGGCTTTCATAGTTTTGTGACACTAACCATGATTAACTACTAACTCCTCATGAATGAGTGATCTAGAGTCTATCATAGTTTCATGACTTGAAATATGAAGCATACTTTATTGGAAGAGAATCAAATGAATCAATCAGTCTTCATACGACATGAAAACTTATCCTTGCAACATTGTGACAAGGAACAAAGCCACTAAAATTGTAAAACTAGGGTGGTCCCACCTAGACACATGTTAATCAAGTACTTCCCCACTTTGGTTAAACATTGAACAACTTGTAAAAGCATGAATAAGTTGAGCATTGATCTGATCCAATTTGATGGCTTGAAAAATGGTGGGCCCTATAACATGAAATCATCTATAGATATGTCATGTGATCATGTAATAAGGATGAAAATGCAACTTCACCACTAAAATTATGTGGTTAAGTAAAATTTTCCAATGCTCCACTAACTGCTAGTTGAAATTGCCTTACACCATCATTGTCTAGAACCTAGTTAAGTTTAACTATGTGTGACCACGTGATGAAGTTGTTGTATGGTCAGAACTTAAAAGATATAAATTGAAAGGCTAAGACATAGGATATAATAGATAAACCAAAGTTTTAATGCGCTCTTATATTATTCAAATGTTTGAATTTTTTTAATTTTATGACTATTGGGATGATGTTGGGCATTTAAATTCAATTTTTTGGCAGGAGAGCAATTTTAGCCAACAATTTTGGTGACTCAGGGAAATGCAAGATGGCTATGCATTTACCAGTGACCATTATACATCCATTGGGCTATAGAGTCATAAAAAACATAAATCCTATAGAATTGTGAAACACCATAACCCTACCTCTACTTCTTTGCAACTGCAAAACTCAAAACTACTATCTCTAGGAGAAACAACATATTCTTGTGCACTTCTTGGAAAATAGGAAAAAACTAAAAAAAACTACTCTACTATGTACATGAAAACGCTAACCCTTTTTAGAAGTAGGGTTTGAGGTAAATCCCACTGACTGAAAGGCATTGACTTTTTTGAAATTGGCGATAACATAAGGTCCACTCCAAATAGTATCAAACTTGGAATGTCCACCTAGTTTAGCTCTATTTGCATCCCATTTGAGGAAAAGCTCTCCTTCTTTGAAAATCCTAGCTTTAGCCTTCTTGTTAAAACTTCTTTTGATCTACTATTGGTGTGCCTCAAGGATTTGCATAGCTTGTTGTCTTTTTCTCCTCTAGATCCATCAATTTTTCCATTCTAACTATAACGACATCATCTTTAATCAATTCCAATTGATGAGCTAATTCAAGGGAAGGGAACTCCAATGAGTTAGGAAGCCTTGCTTCCATTCCATATACCAACATGAAAGGAAAGTTCCCAATATCCCTCTTAGGTGCTATTTTGTTAGCCCAAAGGGCTATTTTAACTTTTGGTGCCAACACCTTTGATTTTCTTTAATTGTCCTCTTCATAATTCTTATTAGAGGACTCAGCTAAGCCATTATCTTGGGGGTAATAATTTAAGGAGGTACTCAAATAGATTCCATTATCAACTGCACAAGAGAAAATATGTGTTTCCACAAAGGACTTGGAATTATCTTATATTATGATTGAAGGATTACTAGATCTAGTTACAATTCCATCAAGAAATTCTACAACTAAAGTTTCTATAGCATCCTTCAAAGCAACTACCTCTATCCACCTTTTATAGTAATCAGTAGCTACTAAGATTTGCTTGTGACCAAAGTTGGAAGGTAGATTGATTAGGCCAATAAAATCTAATCCACATTGAGAAAAAGGTTGATAAACTTGAATAGGATGAAGGGGAAGAGATGATAACCTTTACTTACTTGAGAAGAAGGCACACTTCTCACATTTTCTTACATACATATAACAGTCCTAAAATAGAGTTAGTCAATAATAGCTAGCTCTCATGACCTTCATTACAATTGTTCTTGCTAAGAAGTGACCACCATCAAGGCGATCATGAAACTTGTTAATCATCTTGTTAGTCTAATCTAGTTCAATGCATCTCAATAGGGCTCCATTGAAATCCTTTCTAAAAAGAATTGCATCCACCAAGGAAAAGGGTATAGATTGTAACCTATATTGTCTTAATTTGGATTTATTTATCCCTTATGGATATCATCCTCCTAATAAGAATGTTTTTATGTCATGCACCCAGTTACTTGGGTTCTCATCTCTATTGGTTACTAATCTATCAATACTAGTGCAACCTCTTTAGTCATTTCCTAAGATGAAATCATCTATTTACACAATCCCTATCCTCTCACAAGATTGGTGAATTGGATATCAATATCATACTCCATGAACTTGGTGATCCAACCAACCCTTTTCTCATTAATATCCTTTCTTAAGAGGAAATCCTTCACACTTGCATGAGGAACCAATAGATGGATCTTGTTGTGAGATAGAAGATGCATGAATTTCTTTAAAACTCTTATGACTACAAGAGCTTTCTTTTCCACATAGTTGAATTTATCTTCATACTCCTTAAGCCATTCACTAAAGAAGGTTATAGGTTGTTCTTCATTATTGTCATTCAATCAAGTCAAAACAATAGAGATGCTTGACTCACCCCCTAGGGTGTAGAGAATGAAATCCTTATTAAAATTTGGATTGATAATGGTGGGGGCTGATGCTATTGCTGCCTTTATTTATTCAAAACTAGCTCTTCCTTCCTTTGTCCATGTGAACACTGTGTTCTTCTTTAGCATGGCTGCAAGGGGCTTAATCATGGTAGAAAGATTATGAATAAATCTTCTTACAAAATTAATCCTACTAAGGAATCTTTGTAGCCCTATCCTATGACTAAGACAATAAAGAGAAATAATTTCTTGTCTTATCTTTGGATCAATGGTCAAACCATAATAAGACACAATATTTCCAAAAAATTTCCCTTTATTGGTGGCAAAGACACACTTACTTTGGTTTAGGGATACACCATATTCTATACATCTAGTGAATACTTGTCTTAGATGGCCAAAATGGTCTACTACATTCTTTGAATACACTTTGATACATCAAGCTAGACCAACACAAATCTCTCAATCATTTTCTTGAAGGCCATCTCCATTTCCTCTTGAAAGGTAGCACCTATATTAGTTAGCCCAAAAGGCATTTTACTATAAGCATAGGTTCCCTACTTGGTTGTAAAGGATATCTTATACCTGTCAGACACCTTGACTAGCACTTGGTTATAACCTAAAAATCCATCCAAGAAAGAAAATCTTTCTGAACCACTAACCTTGGACAATATTTGCTCCATGGAAGGGATAGGGTGATGATCCTTGAGGGAGGCTTGGTTAAGGTCTCTAAAGTCTACACATAGCCTAATCTCCCCACTCTTCTTCCTAATAGGAACAAGGCTAGCTACCCAAGAATAATGGTTAATAGGGAAAATGATGTTGGCCTCTATTAGCTTGGATAACTCCTTTCTCATTAATGACTCAATCTTATAATAGATTGGCCTCAATTTTTGTCTAATTGGTTTGGCATTCTCATTTAAATCTATGGTATGCTGAAACAAACTTGGGTCAAAACCCCTTAAATTGTCATATGTCCAAGAAAATATATCATTAGATTCTTGACATAGATGCACAACATTTTCTTGTTTAGTTTTAGAACATACCTTCACCATATCGAGGGTCTTTCCATCAACAAGTACAATTGGTATGTGATCATCTTTGCTAATAGTCAGGTTCATACCTCTACTCTTTGCCTAGTCAAGGGTATTGAAACCACTTTTTAAGGTTATTAGACCTTTGGGGAATTTATTGGAAGTCAGATTGAGATTTGATAACCATACTAGCTTTGTAGTTTGGACTGGTTTCTCTCTAAGAATTTTGCCTCATTCAACAGGAAATTTACAATCTGCACATTAGAGTCAAATACTTGCCAATTGGTATCATTGTCTATAATTATGTGTTAGACAACCACTCTGATCTACTATTCCTTGTCAGCTTCAATTTTTTTTGGTACATCATAAGAAGCACCAATTGCTTCAAGTCTATTAGCATGTTTGTTTTCTCTTCTAGGGATGCTTTGGATGTTGAATGCTTGAAAACCTTCAAGAAAATCCCATAAAACTATGCTTGTATGATTTGAGTAGGCCATTCTTTCTAATATTTCTCACTTGATGAATGACCAACTTGTTGGTGCTCAAAATTGTAGCCCTAATTTTGAGCACCATAAAGAAATCAAGCCCAAATAAGCCCTTTTAATGCATATGTACCCAATTGCCCATTTGAAGCATAAGAGGTTTTTAATTCTTCTAGCACCTTGTATTCAGTATACCTATGTGTCCCATGAAGATAAATTGTCATTTTGAGTCATTTCATGAAGCCTCGTTCTGAGCAATTGTCAAATCTGCATTTTCACCTAAGTGTCAAATAGTGACAAGAGGCTATGTTTGCATGTGAATATCTCACACCCAGTAATGCTTTGTGACTTGCCACTTTGGGAGTGTTTAGTGTCCATACTAAAGGGCCTATTTTTTATATTTGGAGTCATTTCAAATCCATTTGATTAGGTTTCAAACCCCTCAAAGTTGGTAGTTTATTGTTTTCATGCATTTGCAAATTGTGCAAAATTCTGGAAGGCCCTGTTTGACTTGACTAGTTGACCAAAATGATGAAATTACTTTTGTGTTGCATTTTAGAGTTTAGAGACTTGCTAAATTTCAATTTTGAGCTTATGAAAAATCTATTTGATCAGTTTCCAAACACAATTTCAAATGCAATTTCTAACTTTTACTAGTGTCAAGAAATGCAGATTTTTTAGTACTCCTATTTGGGATGTTATAACTTGAGATCCATGATAGAATAGATCAAATGGATTGTACCACTACATTGTAATCTAAAAGTACTTTAAGTATGCCAATTTTTAATTCTTGACGAATCCTTATGCACACTTTTCTAGGTTAATTCCATTTGCAAAAAATGTTTTTATGCCATTGTTCCAATCTACAAATACTGAGTAACCCACTTTGACCACTTGCCAAATACATTATAGATTTATACTCTCCTTATGATAGTGAAGAATCACCCTAGTTTTTGTTTTCCCAAGTGTCAGTTTACCTTGTTTTCAGAGCCAAATTTGAATGCAATTTAGTATTTTCTAACATGTTTATGTACAGGTGATTCTAAGTGGTCAACTTTGATAATCAATTTCTTTTGAATATGAATTCATCATGAGATAAGATTCAACTAGGTAAAAATGTGTGGAACAAAGAATTAGTGCCTCGATTTTTAGAGCCTGATCAGGTGTTGGTGTTAATTTTTAAAGCTAGTCAAAGGACCTCATGGCACAAAGTTGACAAGTTACAAGAAAGTGATAAAGTGAGATTTTAATCATAGAGTAGTAGTCAAATTTGTTTCAAATCATTATCAGGAAATTAGTGGACTAGTTTGGAGTATTAGTTGTTTGGAAACAATTTTTTTTTTAGCCGGACCCATTGTGAGGCCCGACTATTTTTGCCAAACTGATAACATGTTTTGAAGAATGATTGTAGGAAATCTAGGATGAAATTGAGAAAGTTAATGAGGAAGCAAATGATAAAGTGCTAGAGGTGGAACAAACATATAATAATGTATGACTACGTTTTATTGCCAAATACAATGAAGTCATTCAGATAATTCCTAAATTTGTGTTGACTATATTCCTACGTCACCATGCATTAGGAAGTCTTCTAACTAAAGAAGACCAAAGGGTTTTTTCAAATATTTGCAATCTCTTGATGTTGAAGATTTTAAAGAGGTTAAGTCTGGTTATTCCATTGCATCTACATTCCACCCCAATGCTTATTTTGAAAATAAAAAGTTAGTTAATGTGTTTTCTTTCTACAATGAAGGGATCAAAACAAAAATAAATAACCAACACCACTATGAAATGGAAAGATGGAATGATCTAATGAAAAGGATTAACCTACTAAAGGATAAATTGAGAGAGTCCGATAAGAAGAGGAATTGAACTTCACTTATGTTGAGTGTCTTTTGTATACATTCCATCAACTTGCTCAGAAGACATCAAATGCTACAAAAAGTCTCTTTGGTTATAAAATAGTAACTGGTCAGTCATTAGATAGTGTTGGAGAGGATTTCTTTAAGAATTTCAAGGATTTTACTGAAAGATTGACCATTGTTGAAGACATGGCAAGGGCCACCCTAAGGAAGTTAAACCAAGGAATGTCACAACATACTAAGGCACATTGGATTTATTGAAGAACCATGTAGAAAGTTCACCTCACACAACACCTCAGGATGCACAAAATTTTCTTCCCACAAATTTTCAACTTCTCAAGAAATATATGCCAAGACATAAGACAAGAGGTGGATTAAAGGGACCTTCAGCATATAGAGAAAGATTTGACACAATAGGATCATCAAAGTGTAATAGAATAAGAAGCAAGAAAAGGTATTATTCACTAGAAATAATGTTGAGAAATACATAGAAAAGGATATGGGCATCAACCAATAGATCATAGTGGGGATTCTAGCTCTGCACATTATGAAAGCTCATAAGGGAAGAAATCCAAATCATCTATGGGAAATGATCAACTATCTTGTAAGAAGAGAAAAGTGAATTATGAGTTAGATCAGATCACAAATGTTGAGAGTGATTCATATGAACATAACTCTTTACCCAACAAGAATCTTCATGTAGCCATCATGAATTCTGACTAGATGAAATTGCCAGTCTCTAAGAAAATTGTAATTGTGCAGACAAGATCAGAGAGAATCAAGTACGACCATGTTGAGTAAGGAGTCCAAATCAATATGGGTGGGTGGTCCTACCCATACCTAATAGGAGATAGTAGGGAATTCTATTCGATGAAGCATTCAACATCTTCTTAGGCAGGGGCTATGCATCTAGCTTTCCAAGCAAAAGAAAAGAGGTAGGAGAACCCATGTGAGAGGCAGTGATCTATGACATGGAAATTTGAGAGTAGATGACATGATTTAATAAGGAAATATCCACACTAAAATAGGGACCTCCATGCATGATAGAGTAGAGCATGTTTTAAAAACACCAAGGCAAATGTTAGAAATCATGAGCAAAGGAATCCCCACAAGCAAAGAGAGAAGCCCATGGTAGAGCAAGGGGGAGTAGCTATAAAGAAGCTGTTGTAGGAGAATCTGTAGACCTAAGAAGGAATTCAACATGTGGACAATAGGGGAACACCTATGGTATTAGAGAAAAGAAACAAACTGCCAAGCATCAACCGATAAAGGATCCGATGCTAGAGTATATTGGAAGACCACATGTGAACAGAGAAGAGCCACAACACAAGGAATAGTAGATCACACCAATGAAGGATACACATAGAGGATGGGAGAATTTGAATCCAATTATCCCACATTGGGGGCACTGGAAGGTTTTTTTTATCTTTATATTCAAATGCCCTTAGCATTGATGTGCATAAAAGACACCAATCTTTTTGAAGGTGGGGCTCATGCATGGAGGGGCCCATAGGCTCAAAATTCAAACCTATTTTGACAATTGCACATGAATAGAGAGAAATTTGAAAAGGTCTACGGTGCTACAAGAAGCATGAGGTTGGGAGAAAAATATATGAAGGTTACGATGTTATGCTCAAGGCATATGAGCATAAAAAAAAATTTGAAAGCTCCTGATGTTATGCTCAGCTCCTATGGGCATAAATCAAATTTTAAAGGGGCCTAGTGCTATGTTCAAGGTTGTAAAGGCATAAAGAAAACTCCAACCATGAGAACATAAAGGAAATTTCCAAAGCTCCCAATGTTACACAAAATTGAAGGAGTTAATATTAATATATTAATGTGTAGTACCATAAGAGCGTAAGATGGAAAGCATGTGTCGTCCAGTACTATAGGAGATGGAGAAATTATTTAATTATTTAATTAAAAACTTCAAGCCCAATGGAGAGTTGACAAGTGGCATGGGTAGAGATAGAAATGAATTTAAAAATGAAATTCAAAAATATTTTCAATGCATGATTAATTGAAAATTTTGAATTATTTTAAATTTTTATATAGTTTAGACTATATAATATTTTTCATTTTTCATTTTTAATGCTCTAATTTAGTCTAGGAGCCTAAATTTTAAATGGCCACAATGGGGGAATTTTTTGTATAAAATAGGTAGTGTAGTATACCCTTGGAATTGGGAGGAAACAAATTTTCCATTTTTGAGGTCAGTTTTTTGAGCAGGTCTTCACTATTTCAAGTTATAAGTAGTTTTGTGTTTTCTGAGGCATTCTCAATGGAATAGGGAAAATTCATTATGGAGCATCAGAATCATTTGGGGAACATATATTGGAGTCTTTTGATGCTAAAATTTTTTTTGGAAAAGTTTTCATCCCTTTAAAGTTTAATTTTAACTGATCTTTTCTGTTGTTTTGAGTTCAAATCAAGAATCAAAATCAATTATTCTTTCTATCAAATATCTCAAATAATTTGTGCTTGTAGAGGCCAAATGATGAGGATTTGATTTTGTAGTTGAGGGGATAGATTAGAGAAATGTTTTTAGCTTCTCGAGAAAGAATTTTGAGGGGATACTTGTCATTTTTTGATCAAATTCGGGAATTCTTTTCTCCTATATCATTCTCTTTCTCTTTATTTAAAGGTTGTTGGCAGTTATCTCTATGATACCAACAGGGTTCTAGTGTTCTATTGTGAAACCAAGGTTGTAGTTTGTTTTTCTTCCTATCTATTGAGCTAAGCTCTAGTAGTGATGGCTACACATTTGTTTATGTGAAAATTTTTAGTTTATTTTCATGTCTTGTTATTCTAAGATAAATGGAATTTGTTGCTAGATCATGTGAATTATTTAGAGTTTCATTTAGTGTTACTAGTTTGTGTATTCAATCTTTGCAGGGATGAATAAAAAGGGGATTTATAATGAATCATCTAGGTTTTCTTATTCTATCTCCAAATTCTTCATATTTTATTGACTCTGAGATTAAATGAATAAGGCTAATTTGATTGGATGAGTTGTATGTCAAATCTGTTGTTGCTTTTGATTCAAGGGGTCAAGTAAATGCTTTAATGTTTTGATAGGGTTTTAGGGTGTATGGAGGGGATATTTCATAAGAATGGGATTTGGGGATTTTAGTTGGCAAACTTAATTGTAAAGAAAATAAATTAGGCCATCTTGCTGGTAATGACTCTATGTCCCGATGGATAAGGCACTAATCACTAAGTTAGATGCAAGCTAATATGAACATCATTTGCACAAATCATTTAAATCAAATCAATTCAATTTTTAATTTTTTGTAGTGTTCTAAAAAGAATTAACCCTCACTTAGCTTATGGTTTTGTAGGTTATGATCTGTTCGTATGATTTTTCATGGTATAGAAAAGCTTCTGTTATTTGGGTGAAAAATCAATTAAGTCTTTGATTCTTCCAAATTAGGGTTTTATCTTATCAAATCCTAAAAATTGTTAGGTTATCCTAATTATGCCCTATTCTTTGGGTGGTATTTTCCTTTTAAATTCTCAGGGTTTGGATCTCAAACTATCCATAAAAAGGCCCTAAGTGTGTGCAAAACCCTCATACCTTTGTTTTGTGTTGCCCTAGTTTTCAAAATTTTAAGAAGTATTATTTGAAATATTTTGGCAAGGCATTTTATCCTAATGTTTTTTTTGCATCATAATACCTCTTAATCTTTGTGATAAACCTTTCATGTGTTTTTAATTGTGATACTCTTTTTAAAAAGGATGCCAAGTTGAAATGTTCTTCAACACTGTTGATTTTCTCGAGATCTACGGTTCTTGTATTCTCACATTATCAAGTTACAAGGTTTTTAAATAATGTGGGGAAGTGGGCATGTGACACATAGCCCTTGATGATTTTGAGATTCAGCACACCGCATAAGGTCTTGTATGTTAGAATGGGTCAAGACACTTTTTGCAGACTTTTCAGTACCCTATGCACATTTTATTTTTCTATGCTGTCATTGGTTGTTCAAACTAATGAAAACTTACTTTATGATCAAGATTCATCAACCATTGATTAAATCAAGATCTACGGTTCCTGCATCCCGCATTATCAAGCTGCTCAATTTTTTAATAATGAGGGGAAGTGGGCTCACGACATGTGGCAATGGTGACATCATGGGCCCGCCTTTTGCAGAAAGGTAATAATGGTGTGTCCTCCATGGTAGTTGTCAGATGACATGGAATGAAGAGGAAGCATTTCATTGGTCTGTTAAAATTGAATGAGTGCACATTCATCACAAGATTTTGATCACTGTTGATTAAAGAAAGATCAACGAATTTTGCATTCTCGCATTATCAAGCTACTCAATTTTTAAATAATGCGGACAAGTGGGCATGGTGGGACTTGGACCAAGATTTAGGAAGTGTTCTAAGTCATGCCATACTGGAAGAGATTAAAAGTAACAAAGTATGCTCATGGATGGAAGGTGATAGGTGTGCCAAGTTGGAAAAGTGATGTCATGGGCACAGAAACTTCAATTACTTTAATTACTGTCAAAGCACATGGAAAAATGGTAAGTTTTCATTGGTCAAGTTGATCTAGTGGGCCACCAAATAAAGAAATCTTAGTTCACTATTGATTAGGTTAAAATTGATGGTGCTCGCATTCCCGCATTATCAAAATGCGAGGTCTTTAAATAATGCGAGCAAGCGAGCTTTCGACGTATGTCCAAGGATCCCAAAGTTTTAAAAGGCTTTTTGCTTTTGAAACAAAGCCATCTGATTCATGGAAAATCAATGGGTAAAATTCAAACTTTAGAATGTACCATGAAATTAACAGTTGCAGGAATTAATATGATACCAAGTTTCCTTCATGCGACTTAAATACTTTGATATAGCATGCAAATTTTTCATTTTTGAAGCATAGTTACAGATTTTCTTAGCACGAAAGGATTTCCAGAGCTAGAGCATAGAATTCTTCAAGGTTTTCAGGAAAATTCATAGAGAAAACTACAAAAAGGAGGGAAAATTTGGCAGGTAATTGATCTATAACTAGTAGAAATCAAAAAATTTGTTGTTGTAAAAGTTTCTAAATTCTTAAAGATGCCTCCACGAAAGGATTTTTTCAAGCTAACTGAATATTCAAAAAGGGGTGTGCATGATGATTTTCTAGAACAATTTCCTTTGTTAGTACATGAGATAACTAAGGGGAGGGAGTTGATTCCTAAAAACCCTAGAGTAGCCGTAGTAGAGGGTTTCTATGATAAGGCCAATTGGGTGCGGGATGCTCAGGTATCCATGGGAGGTTTGGAATTATTCAAAAAGTGGTTTTCAGAGAAAAAATTGGATACTCCTCTAAGAAATGTATAGGAGTTTGATATTGAAAAATTGACAATCCCTATAGTTTTCTTCGACAGTGATTTATTAATGGTTTTGGCCAAGAAGTATGACCCAATTACAAGGTGGATAAAGAATCATGCTGGAGTAAACCTCTTTAGGGTCTGCCCTGAACCGATTAGAGAAGTTTTCAATCTTAACCCTAACCATGTTGTGCATGAAACCATTGACATGGATAACCTACAAGCAAGGTATGATGCACAAAAAACCTACTTGAAAAGAAGGCCACTATAGGAGCATGCTGCCAAGGTTGGTAATTTGTTTGTGATTACTATCAACACCCTAGACCCACTATTGAAAAGACATTTTAACATTAGGGCTAGGGCATTATATGTTTCTCTTTGTAAGATTTTTGGAATGGATGAGGTAGAGAAAATTCCAGGCTCAATTGTCCTCATCATGGCACAAACTCTTCAATTTGGAATGAGCTCTATTTTGGATTTTGCAAAATTTCTTGCAAGAGAAATTCACAATGGTTTGGTTGGGATATCAAAGGGAAAAGTAGATAAACCATTATGTTGGTATTCATTGCTTATGCGTGTGTGCTTGTACAAGGGATTTAATTTTTTCCACATAGGTATGGAGTTGGAAACAACCAAGGAGGGGGAGAAGAATCAAGTACAGCTTTGGAGTGTAGATGTGACCTCAAAAGACATAGGTGCTAGTTATGTGAGGTTTGATAAGTATTTTGCATCAAAGCTTAGACTGCTTTTAAAAGGAGATAGCCCTAGAATTCCACAAGCATTGTTAGAATTGGTCAGACCTAAGGACCATGCTAAAGGGCTACTTGTTAGTCATAACTGGGGGGATATAATTCCCTACAATGTTTCAATAGTGATAAGAGTGTATGGTTTTTTGGGAAAACCTCATGTGCTACCGTTTCATGTGCCTTTGAAGATAGGAATAGCTGAACTGTTATGGCAGATAGGCACCATAGATGAGAGGGAGTTGACTAGGAAGGGCACATTTTTTCCAATTTTTATTGTGGCCCATGATTTTGTTTTTGTAAGGAAAGGTTGGAAACATCTGAACTTGTTTTTAGATAGATATAACATGGCAAAATCTCATGCCATATTTATTGATCCTAAAGGTTTCTATGATGTCTTCAGGGAGAGAATAAAAGCTTCTTGCATGATCCAACAAGTCTACTATCCTGAAGATGTAATTAGAAACATTTTTACCTTACAAGAACAAGAATTGAGAAAGGAAAAATGGATGGTATTTAGCAAAACCCTTAAATTCAATAATGATTTTGATCGCCACTATGACCCATTGAAAGAAAAGAAATACTGGGGAGCCAAGATGCAGGCCTTGATGAATAATTTTGCTAAGATAACATAGGCTATGAATGAAAAAAAGGCTATATATGTTAGGGCATACCCAAACAAGGCTGCAAAAGTGAAAAAAAGAATTAATAGTAAAAACATAGTAGCTCTTGGCCAATACACTTTGCAGAGAAGGCCAGGTTATGTAGTGATTCAGAGTGTGCAACAGGGTCCTCTTCATCAAGGAAAAAGACCAAGAAGTCCACATACAAATAGTGCTCTAAAAAGGTAGAAGTTAGAATAGGGATCTTCTTCATCTCAGCCAAAACAATACTCCCTGAGCCAATCCCCAATCAGGATAGATGATGAAGCATCTTTAGGGGAACAATTAAGAAAAATTGGTGGAGAAGGGGATATAATTGTTACTTCCATAGATCTAGAGATTGGGGAACCACAAGAACCCCCTGCACCTTCCTTGGAGCTTACTGTGGCTGACTATGAAGGTAAGGAAATTGATCCTATAGTTGCCCAACCCTTTGAGAGGTTTGTAAATGATGAAAATTTTGTGAGATCTAGAGCTTTTGCACAATTTTTGTGGAGATTGAATATAGGAAATTTTGAAAAGGCTTGTGAAAAAATAAAAGTAGAACAACCAGATAAACCAGATTCTATTATTAAAGAAGAGGTAAAATTTAAATTTTTGAGTGATTTTTCCCAATTTACACCTGAGGCCGGGGGGCAATTACTTAAACAATTAGGAGTTCTTATCTTACCTAAATGGGATATAGTGAATGTTATGGTTTTTGATTCAGTAAGAAAACAAGAGGATTTCCAGTTACAAACTGAAGAACATATACTATAGGCTCATAGAGGAATCAAATTTAGTGATGATCACCAAGCCCTTGTAATTTGGTCAATTGAGAAAAGGGATAAAACTAGGATGCAAGAAATCTCTACTATAGAACATACTAGTGCTTTAATAGTATATAGGGTTGGTGAGGTTGGTAGTAAACAGATAATGGGAATGGCTTCAGAAATGCTAAAATTTGGTAGTGTGGTATCTGGCTAGGAAGAAGATAAATTTTCCTAGCTAAATGCTAGATTTGAAGAAGTGCTAAAGGTATATGAAGAGAGGGGCACATGCATACAAAATTTGGAAAATCAGGTGTCTCAAATGGAGAAGATACTTGGGAAGAGAAAGGTGGGAGAATCCAGTGCACCTAGAATTGCATACCCTCCACAGTCATTTGTTAAAGCAACACCTATTGTTGAAATACTAGACACCCCTAAAAGGCCTCAATTCTATACTACAGAGGACTTTGAAGAAGAAAAAACCAAACTACATGAGTTTCAGGTGGAATTAAAAAATCAATATGAAGGAAAATTAAAGCAGGGTGTGATGTATTTAAGAGATAAAATACAATGGTCAACCTTCTTTGATTAGTTGACAAGAATTGCAACCCTCATGGATGAGTTGAACAGAGATGAGGATAAATTGACTCCTCTTGCACAGAAATGGAGGGAGAGAAATAATGATATCACAATCATGTGTATATCTACCATCCAAATGCCTTGTCATCAAGTATTGAGAATTTTTGATTTGTTAAATAAACTAGAAGATTTTGATGATAAAAGGGATTCTTTGCAGAGAAGATTAACACATTGTTTTTCCAAGTATATTGCTGAAAATTTCATTTTATTTCCTTGTGCTTTAGAATCTGTTGATACAATAAAGGAAAAGGAAAAGTGGAAAAAAGCGTTGGATGAAATATTTTATGGAAGGATCAAGAACATCATGAGTGAAACTGGCCACTAGTTTTGGGCAAGGACAATTGAAGAGTTGGTAAAGTTACAATTATTTTATAATGACAAGAGAAAAGAGATTGATGATTTAGAGGAATTTGCAAATTCTTTAGTAATTATACAAAGAGAGGCTCTAAATTTTGATTGGCCAGATGATGCTGCTTATAATGAATGAAAAAATCAGTTCATAGAACAAATGTCAGAAGATGATGAGGAGGAAGATGCAAAAGTAAAAGTTACCCTCATAGTTAGTAATGAAGACATGGAAAATCCCCAGATTAAAATAAATCTGTAGGTATTTGAAAATGATACATCACTTTCAAACCTCATGGCCATTTACTCTGAGGATGAGGAATAGCTGAAGAATCAAATCATAATTTCTTGTTTCAACAATTGAGAAGTGTAATAGAAAGAGACCCACCAAGGAATGTTTGATGTAATAGCCTTTATGTTATTTTCTTTTGTCTTTTATGACAGATGTATGTAAGTATGTTTTAGAAGACACCTGTCACTTTATTTTAGTCTGAAGCTTGTTGCATCTCACACTATTTAAGTGAGATTCCAAGGCTAGAGAATGGTCCAAATTCTATTTTTTCTAAGTGATATGCTTAGTCTATCTTTGGTCAAAATTTTTGAAAGCAAGTTTATGATGTATTTTCTTTGTCAATTCTTTGAGAATACATGAATGTAGAATGAGCTGTGTTTCTTTCTAAAGGTCATTTTGAGTCTATTGTAAATGGTATACAATTTTCAAAGAAAATAAATACAAATTGTGAACTATCCCCATATCATTTTTTTCTGAATCTTGTCTCCTTTTAATTACTTGGTTATCTTGAGATTGTATAAGTAAAGGCTTGTACGATTGAATGCAACCCAGTTAGGTTGTATATCTGTTTATCACTGCTGTTAATTCAATAGATTAAATAAAAGCTTTGGTGAATGTGATAAGGTTTCTTTAGTAGTGGAAAGGGTTTTGAATGATAAATTCTGCTAAGAATTGCTGATAGAATTTGTTGTAAGGCAACAAGTTAGATCTAAGAATTTGCTATAGACTCTGAACCCCAATGGATTAGGCACTAATCAAATTGATTCAGCTAAAGGAGAAGTATGCCACAAATGGTTGTCAAAATGCAGCATCAAATCAAATTTTACTTTTATTTCCTATAGATCTTCAAAGCTGGCCAGTACTTGTCTATATGGAATGTTTTAGCTTTAGTTAGCCACTATTGTTAAAGAATATCTACAGATCTATAGAAGAATTTTGGCCATATCTGTTATATGGGATGTGTTCATCAAGTTATCATGAATTGTGTATGTGTTTGAGGATTTGAGATGAGAATTAGAATGAAACTAAAAATAATCCTCATACATTTTTCCTAGTCTTGCATCATCCTGGATATAACCACCTTGGTTTTGCAGAGCTAGAAGAGTAGAAAACCACTCTTGTTTTTGTTGAAGTTGGGCCCAAATGCTTTCCACATGTAATTGTCAACAAGAATTGGCTAGTCTTTAGATTGTATGAGTACTGTCATCTTGGTATTAAGCATTTTTTTTTCTTAGTAGTTTTAGTTCATTTTAAAACACCAACATGATCTGTAGCTATTTCATTTCTATGTCATTGTATAAGTACCAGAAGATAAAAGCGGTTGCATATGCTATTATTAGGTTCAGATTTATGTTTAATTGCATTGGTACCATATTTTATAACCTAAAGGTTAACTCACGTAGGTTTGGTAGAGCCTAAAGTGAAAAAGGAGTTATGCCTTATAGTTGGCCGTAGATTGTAGTTAGTTACATCCATCATAAGAAGTTGCTAGCCTTAGATGCATTTTTATGGTTTCTTGGTTATTTTCAAAACTATTAAATTAGGAGCCAACAAAAATCATTGTCTCCAAATACTTTTAGAGTTGTATTCCTGTACTTTGGGCAAGTTGCAGGCCTTGGATTAGAGCCTCATACTCTACCACATTATTGGTGTAGCTAAATTGGAGCCTATAAGAAAAATGGTATTTCTCCAATTCAGGAGAAATGAGCATGATACCAACTCCTAAACCATTCTTATTTCTTGAACCATCATAGAACATGCTCCATTAGTTTCCTCTTGATTCTTCATAAGACTAGGAATAAGAGTGTCCTTTTCCAAAATGCAGTATGTGCCAAGGCCTATATCTAGAGCCTCTAGTTCTATATCAAATTGGTAAGTAGTGGACCATTCATGTAAAATAAAATTAGAAACCTTTGCCAAAAAAGTAGTAGGCTCACAAAATGTATTCCCTTAATCCTCATCCCTAATTGTGCAATACATATTTATAGGGCTTCGAGTAAAATTCTTTAGGTGGTTAAGGGCTAAAGGCTCTACTCTTAAGAAAGATCTTTCCCCATATCTTGTCCTAAAGAACATATAGGACCAATCTGCTGCAATTTGGCCCCCTACTTGGGAAATGAAGTCTCTAGAAATAAATATGGTAAAATAAGTTTATACCTCTACTACTGATATATCTTGGATTATAATACAAATAGGACAAACATACAATGCCATATTTACATTCCTTAGGACCCCTATAGTCTTGATGGACCTACCAACAAAATGAAGGACATTACTAACTATGGGCTCATATTTTATACCAAGGAGATCAACTACACTCTTAGGCATTATAGAAGTACTAGCCCCACAATCTATCATGTAGTTATGGACTAGTTTATCTCCTATGATCAAAGAAAAATAAAAGAGAGGAGGCCTATTTTTCTTGCTTGTTTCTCCTTTCTTTATTGGATGCACTAAACTTGTGGCATTCTCCTCTCTTCATGGTTGATCCTTTGCTTCAATGCCCTCCAACTCCTTCTACAATAGTTTCCTCTATGATGAAATAGTAGCAACATCATCCCATATGGAAAGATTGATAGTGGTCCTCTTTATCTGATCTACAATATTGAAAGGGGGACTCACTACCTTGGTGGACACTTTAGGAGCTTCATGAATTGGTGGCTGAAATTGAGTAGCCCAAGGTTCAAAAAAATCCTTATTTCTTGTGTTCTAAGTTTATAAGGAGAAACATTAGATTGGGCATTCATTACTAGCACGTGAGGAGCAACATATAAAGTTGAACCTTGATTAGGTGAGGGAAATGTTGCATCTTCAACAACTCTCCTTTTTCTTCTAGTATTATGAGCTATGGCATCATGACTAGCATGGCAATGCTCATCCAGTTGATCGTTCATAAAAGAACAATCACCTTGCTGATGTGTATGATAATCCTCTATAGGTTGGCTCACATTATACTATTATCCTATTGCTTTCTCTTGTATAGTCAATGCAAAGTAAGACTCAACCTTTTCGCACATATAATAACCATATGAATAATTTTAGGAAGGACAAGGGACTTGATTTGGAGTAAGATTATTTTGAGGGACTAAGGCCCTATTTTGGTTTGCATTTCCAGCATGTGCATTACCAATAGATCTATTTTGATTATATGGGGTGTGGTTCTAATCTTGATTTGGAGGCCTATTGTTCATAGGGGCTTGATATTGGAGTTGGGGAAGCTTATTGCTTTGGGCTTGATGCCTTTCTAAGGTCATGACCTTATTTCTCACCTTTTGTATTACTAAAAAACTATCCTTCAACTTCTTCTCTTGGATTTGCAACTTCTTTCCAATATCTTGCATCAAAGCCTTCAACTTTCCTAACTCACTAGTGGATGTAGAAGCTTGAGGGGCTATAGCAAGAGATTGACTTGTGCAGGTTGTGGGAATAGGGGCTATTATAGGTTGGTGGTTAGGAATATTAGAAAAGAAAGGTATTGGAGGCCTTGGAGCTAAATTTCCTCCTTTTATCAATACATTATCTTCTCTTATAGCAATCACATAGGGGGCTAGTAAGGCATCCCCTCCCATGGTTTGAACTGTGGTCGCTATATTAGTATTAAGGGTTCTGAGGTAACGCAATAAGGAATTGCTAGGGGAAGGCTTTACTATAGTGGGTATTCTACCCCATGTCTTTTGAAATCTATAATTAAAATTAGTCATGTATTCATGGGGGGTTCTTTTTATGGTCATTAACTACTCTAAAAGTGATAGGTGATCACTTTTATCTTCAAAATGTTTACAAAGTCTTGCTCCTAGCCCATTCCAATTAGTGATAGAATTATTAGGTAAAAATATATACCATTGTAAGAAATTTCCTTTCATGGATGAGGCTATAAGCCTAACTAAAATGTCATCTTATATGATCCCATGTATATTAAAAACATTTGATATTTCTTGGATATGTTCAAAAGGGGAGATGAAAGTTTTGCCAAAAAAGTTAGATATAATTTTAAGGGCTAATTCTGGTATATCATGTCTTTGATCCAATAGGAGAGGAATTCCACCATTAGAAGTGGAAAATGCATGTGTTCTAGCTTGTGCCATATGAAATAATGACCTATTCACATTAGAAGATGTCAACCTATACTATGACTTATCAATAGGAGGAGCAGAAAGAGACCTTGGAGGTGTGCTTTTTATTGTTGCACTCCTAACTAGTGATAGGGACAATCTATTTCTTCTTCTTCTAGTGTTTGAATATGAGAGCTTAGTATATTTAAAATTACCTTTAGAAGATTCCCTGGTATGAGCCTTAGGCATGAATCAACAACTTTGGTCTAGAAAATAGATGTATTGATATGGTAGAGTTGCCATGTACTTGAAAATGAGCCTCTTGAAGACCTAAAATATTAAGAGCAATACTATCTTCTCAGCATGTATTTGAAGTTCTTCTCTTTGATACCAATAGACTTAGAATGTTTCGATGTGGATGTCCCATTGGGCATGTCAAAAAATATTTTCACAAATGCTTGCAACCTTGCCTAAAGTTTTAACCTAAAGGTAACCTTGTGAAACATGGAAATAATCTCCAAGCTATGGGATTGATGTAGGAGCATCCAGAGGTATAAAGGTAATCTTGTGTCATCCAAAAAATGTACTTATACTTAGTTTCTATTTCATGTATTTTCATTTCTGGATACTCATTTGGGTCAAATAAAGGTTCCAACTCTCACAGTTCCACTATTAGTGTTCTGGGTTAGAGTTTTTAATCACCTTGGGATACGTGTAAATGCCAAAAAAATAGGAGTATGTAATTGAGGCATAATTTTGGTGAACTAGAAGGTGTAAATTGGTCAAATTATTTTCATTTTAATTTAGATCATTCTAAAAAAAGAATTAGCTCAAAAGGCCCCACAGTTTGAAAGTTATTGCAGTTTTTTAGTTTTTGGAGACATCCTAAGAATGCTTCAAAGTTAGGTTAGGGGCATTAAATGACCTCCAATAGGGCAAAAAAATTGGGTACAATAAAAGCTAGTATAGTAGGGCTATAGAGCATTTCAAGAGCTTTCTAGAAATGTAAATGGTTTGTCAATCGAAGCTATGGTTCAAAAGTTATGCCTCCCAGAAGTTCGGTTACCATTTCTAGATTCTTCTAATTTTGTGTCGACTTCTTAAGCGACTTCTAGAGCCTTCTATTTGGTTGGTGGATTCCAACTAGCACTTTCTAGAATTGTTTCCTAATCCTTAACCCTCTGAGGTCTATTTAAGAACATTTCTAGCATTGTAAAAGGCAGTTAGAAGTGGAGTTTGAGAGAAGGTACTGGGAGAAGAATTTATCTCCAGATTTATGCTATTGTAAGCCCATAGGGCATGTTTTGGAGTTTTTTCTCTGCTCTAAGTGTACTAGCATATTTTTATAGTGAATAAAATTTTTCCATTCCTATTGTGTCCATTCTGTGCTTGGATTGTGTCCCCATCAAGTGATATTAGAGCAAGTTTTCCTGAGTGTGTAGACAGAGTGCTGACTGTGAGGCAGTTTGCACTAGGACTGTGTGGTTGTGGGTTCAAGTTAAGAAGATGCCTCCATTAAGAGAGCATGGTGGAAGGGCTAGAGCTATTAATCTTAAGGAGGTTAGAGCCCTCCAAAGGTAGGTAAAAGCATTTTAGGAGGAGCTCTGTAGAGGAACAAATGTTACTATAGGTGACGAAAGTGAGGATGACAATGAAGAAGAAGAGACTAGACTAGAAAGGGAAGTTGATGGGGAAGTTCTAAATTAGGTAGAGGAGAGGATTTTTAGGGTCATTACTAAGTTTGGGAAAAGACTTACAATTGATGTGGGTGTATTTTCAGAAAATCTGAAACTAGATGAGTTGATCGATTGGATCAATGAACTGGAAGAGTACTTTGAGTATGAGGATATCAGGGATCCAAATATGGTTAAGTTTGCAAAGGCCAAACTGAAAGGACATGCCAAAATTTGGTTGCAAGAGGTTCAATTGGAAAGAAATAGAAGAGGAAACGATAAGATCACAAGGTGGGATCACATGGTGGACAAACTAAAGAAGCAATTCATTCCTGTTGACTACGAGCTTGATTTGTTTAAGAAGATGCATGGGTTAAAGCAAGTAGGAAAATTAGTCCAAGAATATATAGAGGAGTTTTACCGACTTTTGATTAGATTAGGGAATGTAGAAGCAAATAAGGAGAAGGTTGCTCATTATATTAGTGGGTTGCAACCTAGCATCTAGGAGGAATTAAGTCTCATAAGAATGACCAACGTTGAA
Organism: Cupressus sempervirens; assembly: GCA_028749045.1. Classification (NCBI taxonomy): domain Eukaryota; kingdom Viridiplantae; phylum Streptophyta; class Pinopsida; order Cupressales; family Cupressaceae; genus Cupressus; species Cupressus sempervirens. Next base: position 114,470,370 of record CM053793.1, read on the forward strand.
GAGGCATACCATTTTGCCCTATGATTTGAAGATAAGAGGTTTGAAGGGAGACAAAGATTGCATGGTCAAGGAGGAAGGGGTAGTGGTAGGTCATTTGGAGGTCGAAATGAAACTCAAAAGAAAAATGAAGATGTGGGTACTAGCAAGAACCAGAGGAATGAAGGTTTCAACTGCTCCCATGATCAAGACTTTGGAAATCAGAGAGGAAGAGGTAGAGGATGTGGACAAGGAAGAGGAGGCTTTCGTGGGACCTATTTCCATTGCAATGAAGAAGGTCATTGTGCCTTTCAATGCCCTCAATGACAAGGAAAGATAGATAGGAGAGCTAAAATTCAAGCTAGGGTTGCTCATGTGGATGAGGATGCACAATCATCACATTCAAAGGATGTAAAAAGAGGAGAGACTTTAGTAAATGAAAGGGTCCTACTAAATGATGAGACTGAACCAGGACAAAGGAGGAGTTTATTTTGTACCAGGTGCAAGTGTGAGGATAAATGTTGTGATGTGATCATTGATGGTGGTAGCACTGATAACTTGGTATCAGAGGAGATGGTCTCTAAGTTGAAGCTCAAGAGGGAGAAACACCCCCAGCCCTATCAGATTGCTTGGGTGAAAGATGATCATAAGGTCTTGGTAAGTGAATAATGTTTAGTGAAATTCAAAATTGGGAGTTACTATGATGAAGTTCTCTGTGATGTTATTCCAATGGATGTTTGCCATTTATTGTTGGGAAAACTATGGCAGTTTGATAGGCATGCAGTACATGATGGTCATGAAAAAACATACTCTCTAACAAAAGATGGAGTTCACCACAAACTGAAGCCCATGAAAAAGGAAGGCGAAAAGGTATGTAGCAGTGCTAGGATTTGTCTTGTTGATGCAAGGAAGCTTTTAGATGGCATGAAACATCAATGTATATGCTATGCTTTGATCCCTAGGAAAGATAAAAAAGGTAGTAGTAAAATACCACTTGACGTTTCAGATTTACTAAGTGAATTTAGAGATATCATCTCTGATAATGTTCCAGAAGGATTGCCACTAGTAAGGCAAATCAATCATTAGATACATTTAATTCCAGGAGCTAGTTTTCTTAACAAGGCTGCTCACAGGATGACTCCTATTAGAACTAAGGAAATAAATAGATAGGTTTAGGAGCTATTGAGGAAGGGCTTGATTCAGGAGAGCCTCAGTCCATATGTAGTACCTCTAGTACTAGCACCAAAGAAGGATGGAGAGTGAGGGATGTGTACAGACTCTCAAGCTATAAATAGGATAACCATTAAGTATCGATTTCCTTTGCCAAGAATGGATGATCTTATAGACTACTTGAGTGGAGCTCAGTACTTTACAATGATAGATCTCAAGAGTGGCGATCATCATATATGGATACAAGAAGGACATGAGTGGAAAAAAACCTTCAAGACCAAGGAGGGTCTTTATGGGTGGTTAGTCATGCCCTTTGGATTGACAAATGCCCCAAGGACCTTCATGCGGCTTATGAATGAGGTGCTTAAGAAGTTCTTGGGAAAATTTGTTATTGTCTATTTGGATGATATTTTAATTTTCAGCAAGACTTTGGAAGAACATTTATTGCATATTCATAGTGTTCTTGAGAGGTTAAGGGAAGTGAAACTATTAATTAATCTGAAGAAGTGTACCTTTGCTAAAAAGGAATTAGTCTACTTGGGGTTTGTAATATCACTTGAAGGTCTCAAAATGGATCTAGAGAAAGTAAAAGCCATCTGGAATGGCCTACTCCAAGGTCAGCTACTGAGGTAAGATCATTTCATGGCTTGGTTAGTTTTTATAGGAAATTCATTAAGAATTTTAGTGGCATATGTGCACCACTGACTGACATAATAAGAGCAGATAGAAAAGAGTTCAAATGGACTGCGGCAGCTGCGAGAAGTTTTGAAATGCTAAAGAAGAAGGTGACAGAACAACCTATGTTGGCACTTCCAAATTTTAGAAAGGTGTTCCAAGTGGATTGTGATGCTAGTGGTAGCACTATTGGGGCTGTATTGAGCCAAGAAGGTAAGCCTATTGCATATTTTAGTGAAAAATTGAATGATGCAAAAAAGAAGTATTCTATTTATGATCAAGAGTTTTATGCAATAGTTTAGGCCTTAAAGAAATGGAGGCATTATTTATTGCCAAAGGAATTTGTTTTATATAATGATCACCAGGCATTATAGTACCTAAATAGCCAAGGTAAATTGAATCAGAGGCATATGAAGTTGGTAGAGTTCTTGCAGAGCTATACATTTGTGTTGAAGGATAGAAGTGGAAAATCTAACAGGGTTGCAGATGCACTAAGTAGGAGACAATTGTTGCTTATAGTAATGCAAGTTGAAGTAGTTGGGTTTGATGAACTCAAGAATCTATACCCTAAGGATCTTGATTTTGTTGAAGCATGGAAAGCTTTTAAAGAGCCTATTGCTATAGATAAAACCAAGTGGTTGGACTATCTGATTCAGGATGGTATGTCATTCAAGGGCAATCAATTATGCATTCCAAGGAGTTCCATAAGGGAAAATTTGATTAAGAAGAAACACAGTGGAAGGATGTTAGGACATTTTGGTTGAGGTAAAAATATTGCCATTCTTAGAGAACATTATTTTTGGCCTCAGATTTCACAGGATGTGAAGAAGTTTGTACAAAGTTGTTAGGTTTGTCAAGTTGCTAAGGGATTTAGTCACAATACTAGACTATATCAGCCATTGCTTGTTCCATCAAAGCCATGGGAGGACATAAGTATGGATTTTCTTCTTGGATTGCTGAGGAAACAAAGGGGTAATGACTCAGTATTTGTGGTGGTTGATAGGTTCTCCAAAATGGCACATTTCATTCCATGCCACAAAACTCATGATGCTATCCATATTGCAGACTTGTTTTTTAGAGAGGTGGTAAGACTACATGGCCTCCCAAGGAGTATAGTTTTTAATAGATATACTAAATTTGTGGGGTATTTTTGGAGAACATTGTGGAAGAAGTTGAGAACAGACTTGAAATTCAATTCCACACATCACCTGTAGACTGATGGCCAAACAGAAGTGGTAAACAGAAGTTTGGGCAATTTACTAAGATGTTTAGTTGGGGATAAGCCCAAGGGGTGGGATTTGATTCTACCACAAGAAGATTTTTCTTACAATAACTCTATAAATAGGAGTACTGGTAGATCACCATTCCAAAGTGCATATGGAAGTAGCCCAAGGACTGCACCAGAATTGAGGAGGATAGAGCAAGGGGAGAGGACAAGTGTTGAAGCTGAAGAATTTGCTAAACATATCAAGCATCTACATGAGGAGGTTCATGCACACATTACCAAGATGAATCAATAGTATAAAGCTAGGGATGATCAAAGGAGATGACATAAGGAATTCCAAGTAGGGGATCTAGTTATGGTACACTTACGAAAAGAAATATTTCTAGTCGGTACTTACAACAAGCTGAAAATGAAGAAATTTGGCCCCTGCAAAATTCTGAAGAAACATGACTCAGAAAATGCATATGAGGTGGAGTTTCCAGATGGTATTCACATTTCTCCTATTCTCAACATTGCAAACTTAAGAGAGTATCATGATGATGGTGTAGATGAGGAGCCGATGTTAGAGCCATGTCCAATTCCTACTTCTAAGAAGGAGGAGATAAAAGACATTCTAGATCATTGTGTGGGAAAGAGTACCAAAAATAGGCAGTATGAATACTATTTTGTCAAGTGGAAAGGATGGCTGATAGGGGACTCAACTTGGATTTCAGCAGCTGAGGTTTCCCATTTGGGATTTCCTCTACCATTCATAAAGTGACAGGGTCAGTTTTCAATCTACCCTGGGTGTCTGATGCAGGAGCATCTAGAGGTATAAAGTAAATCCTATTTCATCCAAAAAATGTACTTAGACATAGTTTCTATTTCATGTGTTTTCATTTTTAGATACTCATTTGGGTCAAATAAAGGTTCCAACTCTCATAGTTCCATTATTAGTGTTCTGGGTTAGAGTTTTTAATCACCTTGGGATATGTGTAAATGCCAAAAAAATAAGAGTATGTAATTGAGCCATCATTTTGGTGAATTAGAAGGTTTAAATTGGTTAGATGATTTTCATTGTAATTTAGAGCATTCCAAAAAAAGAATCAAGTCAAAAGGCCCCACAGTTTGAAAGTTATCGCAGCTTTTTGGTTTTTGGAGACATCCTAAGAATGCTTCAAAGTCAAGTTAGGGGCATTAAATGACCTCAAATAGGGCTGAAAATTGGGGGATGAATGAAGCTAGTCCATAGGGCTATAGAGTGCTTCGAGAGCTTTCCTAAAATCTAAACAGTTCGTCAATCGGAGCTACGGTTCAAAAGCTATGCCTCCCAAAAGTTCGGTTATCATTTTTGGATTCTTCTAATTTTGTGCTAACTTCTAATGCAACTTCTAGAGCCTTCTATTTGGTCAGTGGATGCCAACTAGCACTTTTTAAAATGTATACCTAATCCTTAACCCTCTGGGGTCTATTTAAGAACATTTTCAGCATTTTAAAAGGTAGTTAGGAGTGGAGTTTGAGAGAAGGTACTGGGAAAAGAATTTATCTCCAGATTTATGCTATTGTAAGCCCATAGGGAATGTTTTGGAGTCTGCTTCTCTACATTAAGTTTACTAGCATATTTTTATAGTTAATAAAATTTTCTCTTTCCTATTGTGTCCATTCTGTGCTTGGGGCGTGTCCCCATCAGGGATTTGAACTATGAGATTGACTCTTCAAGGAAGGCCAATTTCCTTACTATTAGGGTGCACCTATCTATTCTTGAGAGGAAAAGGGAGAAGGAATGCATGAAAGAAAACTAAGTAATCTATCCTAAAGGGGTGATGCTAGAAAATAGATGTTCAATCTTATCTCTATCCAAGAATGCATAATGTACCAACACAATCTCAAAGAATATAGGTTCAATCCTTTCTTAATCCAAAAACCACATATAGATAAGGAAAATAGAGGAATTTTATAAGGAAGAAACTTCACTTTATATCATTCAAATGCGAAAATAGATATAATCATATAGTTGGAGAATAGAGACAATACTTTAACAAGAGAAAGAAGGTATTACACAATATATTAATGGATGGAAGAGATAAAATAGAGAATTATGATAGCATAGAGGCATAGGAAATTACAATAACAAGGTATGCAATACAATGCTATAGAATTAGAGAAAAAATCAACCCTTGGAAGCATTACAAAAATTTCTTTTATAGTGCAATCATAATTTAGATAGCTTCTACCATAAGGCAAAGTAAAACAACTACTTTTAAGGTTGTAGCAAACAATCACTGCAAATCTAAAGAAGATATGATCTTGGTAGACATTCAGATATAGGAAAATCCTATATTCCACCAAAAGAATAGTCTTGAGAAGAAAAAAATGGTATTCATTAATGCATTGGTTGAGTAGATAGTTAACTAGGTGTTTGGAGTATCCCTTTTTCATTTACAAGCATGGGAGGCATCAAGAATAACTGGTAAATGATCAAGCAAATCAAATTCACTACAACAAACTATTCTTTTCTCACTATCAGTATACTAAATCATCCAATCAATAGTCAATTGGAGTCAACCCTTCAATCTCCACCATATGGACCAATCATGTTTTATCCCTTTGCCACCTGGCCACCCACCTTGTAGGAAGTTCTCTATTGATCATAAAAGCCTTCATCGAATCCTTGCTGAAATTTTGTTAATACTAAATATATTACTGTAACTCAGTTAGCATAGAGATAATTAGATCTTAACATATTTAATGTGTTTATACATTATTAACTTAGTTGCACAAACATAAAGGAAATAACATGAACACATGTGACACCAAGATTTAATAAGGAAAACCAATTTGGGAAAATCACTAATTGTAACTAGTTACTATTTTTCACTCTTCTGAAGTGAGCCCTATTAGGAGCCAACTATTAGAAACAATAGTCCACCAAGATACTTGAGAGGTTGGGGGTGGGGTGAATCATTTATCCAATAATTAAAATATTTATCAATCTTAAATAATCTTATCCATTCATCCAAAGTAAATAATAACCATAGCAGAATGCACATAGATAATTACACTAGATATGTTAACTAGGGAAACCCTTGATCAAAGGGAAAACCTTGGTGGGAATGATGTCCACAAGATGATGTACTATTATAAATATTCCTTGTTAGAGAATGGACCCTATTAGGAGTCTATTACAACATTCAGTACATAGAGTCCCTATTAGGAGACTTTGAATCCTTGTTAGAAGATTCCAACCCTATTAGGAGTTGTGCTAACCTTGTTAGAAGTTATAGTACAATGTATGCAAGAAGAACCCACTACCCGAACATGCAATTTCAATTACAAAAATATATCACTACCCAAACAAGTAATTTACTATTAACTTCCTCTATCCTCTATTCTATCAACCAAACAATCACTATCAGACCTTGTAGACTAGGCCATAAACTTTGGATCCAAGTATCCAACTTCAGATCAAACCTCAACAATGAAGTTTTGTTCTCTTTCTCTTTGCTCTGCTTATCTTTTCATTTAGCTCTTCAATTATTTTTATTCATCAATATACTCATCTCATATGTCACACCTCAAATAAAGGAAAATATCCTTCCTTTATATCGAATCCATAAAATAATTCCTTGAGTTGGCTATTACACCTTCTCAATTAATTATTATAGGACCACTTTAAGAGCACATTACACATAGAGACAACATTAATCTTCCATCTTGCAACATGAATAAGTTTTTGTATGTGCAATATTATTATAAGAAAGGTTAGCCACATCATCACCAACATGTCTTCTACACATCATCAACCTTGATTCTTAAAATAACAATTCTGCTAAGAGATGTAAAAAGTTTACTAAAACATGCCTCTATAAACTCTATCTTAGAACATACATCACTAAAATTTGCATAACTTCTTTTAGACTTAACATTTCTTCACCCAAGATTAATTACATATACTAGATACTCATAAGTATCTCTCATAACCTCAAATAGTGATAATACTCAACTAGCCATCCATACCAACTTGATCTTTCTATTGTTCTTTTGTCAGATACCACAGAAAATTGCTATGTTGACATCAATGACAAACATAGTCATGAATGTAACATATCATCACAATAATGATCTAGCCATGTATCTACAATACTCCCCCATAGGAATATCATCAATATTCATGCTTCCAAAAACCCCACCTTTTGCATTGATGGCAACATATATAAAAAACATATAGTTCCAAGAATACCAACTGCAAAAGACTATTAACCATTCTTTTCAAATCCTCTTCATCAATCATTCTCCCAAACTATTTTCTTCCAAACTACTAAACTTCTCCTAAATATTTTATACTTGATCTTTCTTGTTTTCCAACTTATTTTCATGCTAATCTTCTACCACATTGACATCACAGTCAAAGGTTTCAGCAACCATCAAAAATTTGTAACAACTAATTCTTACTAGCTCAAGTGTCCAAAGACACTATTTGAAAACAACATCCAACAAGAGTCCTAGATAATTCTATCCATTACAGATACTCCTCCATATAGGAAGCATCAAAATTCAGTTTAGACAAATAATAGTGCTTTGTTACATTGGTATTGATGTACTCTTGCATCATCTACTCTAACATAAGAAGGGGTCTAACCTCTAGCATACCTTGCAAACACTCAAAAGTCTCTTTGGGAAGAGGCTTAGTGAAAATATCTACAATCTTCTCTTTAGTTCTCACATACTCCAATCTAATTTCCTTTTCTACAATTTTCTCCCTCAACATGTGATACTTGATAGAAATGTGCTTGGTCTTAGAATGCAACACTATATTCTTAGACATATTTACTATTCTTGTGTTATCACAATGTATGACAATAGGTTCATTGATTTCTATCCTTATATACTTCACCATTTGCTTCATCCAAACAACTTGATTACAATTATTTTCTACTACAACATAATCTAATTCTACTATATTTTGTGAGGTATAATCTTGCTTCTTGCTAAGCTGAGAAACCAATCTTCTTCCAAGAAAGAAGGCTCCACCACTGGTGCTCTTTCTATAATCTATACTGCATGCCCAATCAACATCAGTATAAGAACATAGAGTAAAATCATTAGACTTATCATACAACAATCCAAACTCTAGTGTTCCTTTTAGATATCTAAGTATCCTTTTGACTGCCACATAATGTGCTTCTCTCAAATCATCTTGAAATCTTGTAACAATTTCAACATCATTTTCTATATCAGGCCTTGTGTGAGTCAAATATCGTAAACCTCCAATCATAGATCTATACTTCTTTTTCTCAATAGGAGGTGTCTCATCCTTTGTAGATAACTTGTGTCTAGTTACTTGAGGTATTCCAACATGATTATATATTTCTAAACCAAACCTTTTTAGTAAATCCTTCAAATAATTAGTCTAAGAAATAAAGATTCCTTCTTTATCTTGTACAATCTATAATCTTAGAAAATATTTCATTTCTCCTATCATACTCATTTCAAATTCCTTCTTTATTTCTTTTGCAAACTTGTCACTTTTCTCACAATTTCCTCCAAATATGATATCATCAACAAATATTACCAAAATCATTAATCTATCATCAATTTCTTTTGAATAGAGATTTCCATCAGCCATACCTTTGCTATATCCAAGCTTTGTCAAATTCTTGTCTAACCTTGCATGCTAGGTTTTGGGTGCTTGCTTTAAACCGTACAATATTTTCTTCAGTTTTCATACTATGTCCATGCCATCTATTAAAGGACAACCTTCAGGCTATTCAATGTATACCTCTTCATCAAGTTCTCCTTTCAGAAATGCTAACTTGACATTCATCTACTGTAATTTGAATTTCTTATATGATGCATATGCTAGGAATAATCTTACTATTTCTATTCTTTCCATAGGAGCTTAGGTTTCATTATAGTCTATTCCTTCTTATTGTGAGTAACCTTTACATAATAATCTTGCTTTGTTCCTTATAACTTCACCTTGTTCATTCATCTCGTTCCTAAATATCCATTTAGTTCCTATCACATTCTTGTCTGCTAGTCTAGGGACCAATTCCCATGTCTCATTCTTTACTATATAATCCAATTCCTCTTTCATAGCTTGCTTCCAAAAGTCATCTTTACATGCTTCATCTATATTCTTAGGTTAAACTTGAGATATCAAACATAGTTCTTCATTGAATCTTCTTCTTGTCATCACACCTTTATCTCTACTTCTAATGATCTACTTGGGTGGATGATTATTTGTCATATACTTTTTTGAAGTAGGATTTTTTATCTCAACTCTTAGCTTTGCTGAAGGCTCTAAGCTTTTTTCCTTCCTTGGATCTCCTTCATTCTGCAAATCATTTTTAGTCTCAAGAAATACTTCATAATTTCTTAATTTAGTAATAACATCATCATCCAAATTGTAATCAACTATTCTTTCTTTTATCCTAAATTTCTCATCAACTCTCACATTTGCACTTTCCATAATGGTCTTAGTTCTCTAATTATAATATCTATAAGCTTTGATTTTCAATGAAAAAGAAAGAAACATACCTTCATCACTTCTAGCATCAAACTTACCGATATCATCATCTCTTTTGATATAACACTTACTACCAAAAATTTTAAAATAATTAACTTTAGGTGAGTGACCAAACCACGGTTCATAAGGGGTGTTATTTGTGTCTTTCCTAACCTATACTCTATTTAGAGTGTAGAGTGTTATATTCATGGCTTCTCTCCAAACTATCTTGGATACATAATTCATAGCTAGTATAGTTCTTCCAACTTTTGTTAATGATTTGTTTCTCCTCTCTGCTATACCATTCTATTCAAGGGTTCTCAAAGCTGATAACTATCTTTTGATTTCATTTTCTTCACAAAGCATGTTAAACTCATTTGAAGTAAACTATCCTCCTCTATCCAATCTCAAACATTTAATCTTCATGCTTGATTCATTCTCAACTCTATTCTTGAATATCTTGAACTTATCAAATGCCTCATAGTTTTCTTTAAAAAATGCAACCCACATAATTCTAGAAAAGTCATCAACTAAAATCATAAAGTACCTTTCATCATAGAATCCTTTAGTCTTCATAGGACCACTAAGATCTATGTGTACAATCTCCAATTTTGTTGTAGTAGTAAACTTCTTTTCCCTGGAAGAAGTTTTATTATGCTTTCCAAAAACACACTCCTTGTAAATTATGTTAGAAGGTTTTATAATTTTAGGAAAATCTCTAACTGAAAAAATACTACTAGTCTTCACAATGATTTCAAAATTTATACAAAAAAATATCTTATGCTATAACCAACTTCCATCCACCTTTGCAACCAAACATGCCATTTTAGTGGGATTCAACTTAAATACATTACCTCTAGATCTGGTTCCTATTCCAATTACCTTCCCATCTTTGTCTTTGATCATGCATGTCTTTTTTGTTATTTACAATTGATAACCTTTATCTACTAGTTGTAAAACACTCATAAGATTGTGATTCAAACCATCAACAAAATATAATTCTCAGTGTTAGTTTTACCATCAAGAGTTTGAGATCGAATACCTTTAACATGACATGCTACATTATTTCCATCTCTAACAATGCCTCCATCCTAACTTTTGAAGTCATCAAACTTGTTGATATCACCAGTCATATGATGTGAACAATCACTATCAATTATCCAATTAGATTTCTTTTCAACCTATGATACCAAAGCTACTTTTTCTAGACTTTCTTCTTTGATTGCTACAAATCATATTTCATCATCACTACACTTACTACTTATTCATCATATTCATTTTCTTTAGTTTCATACATACACTCTTTATCTCTTCTAGGTATGAAATTTCCTTTATACTTTTTTTTTGTCTTTTAGGACACTTAGATGCATAATGACCAAATTCATTGCAAGGACAACATTTAAATATTTTCTTATTATCTTTTTCTCTCCTTAACTATAGGGAGACTCCTTTTTCAATCTTTCTATCCTCATTAGATCCACTACTACTGGAAAAGTCTCCTCTATCACTTGTGCTTCTTGATAAACTAAGTCAAATATTTAAGGAACTAAAAGCCATTTCTTTTCTAGTCAATTCTCTAGAATATCTAAGCTCATTCTCAATTGCTTCAAGTCTTCCAAGCAATGTCTCCCGTGTGAAATCTTTAGTACAAGATATCAACAACTATATCATTTGAACTGCTAACTTAAATGATGGTGTTAAAGTCTTCAATATCTTCCATATGACCTCATCATATTCTTTGGTTCCTCCTTGAGATTTAATACATGTAGTGAATTCTGATATTCTACCTACATACAATCATATAGATTCATCTTCCATCATTTTAGCATCTTAAAATGCACAAATCCAAATTTTTAGCCTTAATTTCTGAGAATGTTCATCAGCTTCAAAACTAGTTTTCAAAGCTTTCCAAATCAAATGTGAAGTAACAATTTACTTTACATGATTGTATTCAATTTTAGAAAGTGTAGTCAATAGGGCTTGTCTAGCTTTCCTGTCGCACATAAAAAGATCCCTTTCTTCCTTGGTACAAATTTTCAAATCTTTTTTAGAAATGATTGTCTTTGATGTTTTTTTTAAGATCAAATATCTTGGACCCATATAGAATAGATGTGTTTTCATCTTTTTCTTTTAACTGCCATAATTTGTTCCATCAAACTTTAGACTATCTTTCCTAAACATGCTTGCCATAGATCTTCCTATTCATAATTGGCTAATGCAGATATGTAATTTTTTTCATTTATGGAAAAACATGATGTACATTCTTACAAGAAACCTTGAAAATAAAGATACTTAACTTTTGGCATTAGAAGATTGTCTAAGTATGAATTCGGTATACAATAGTGTATTGTTTTGTTTGTAACTTGTGTTTGACCTCATATTATGACTAGAGAAGTTAGATGGAGATAGTATACATGTTGATAATAATGTGTATAACTTTAGAAGTCAGTAAAAACTATACAAAAAAGAAATATTTATGTTTTAATGAAACAAGATAGTGGAATTAAAGGAAAGAAATTATTTTGTTTACATAATAATTACTTGTCCAATTAGGGCTAACATCCTAGATGTATACTCTAAGTTGGAAAAGTGTATTATGGTCTTAACTAACCTAGAATTTTTTTTTGTAAAGGCATGCTACTTATTCAAAGGACATCTTGTGATAAGAAGTGTAATTGTGATGTAAGTTGTGCGAGTATTATGATATACAAACTTAATGTGAAAGTGATATAAGTGAAGTTTTTGAAGCTATTTCAAGATTTAAAATTGAATTGAGAAAGAATATATATTCTTGAAGTTTGATTACTTGTTTGGGAGTGAGCTCTTCTTATAATTGGAAGTGCATGTTTGGATACTCGGCTCATCTTGTATCTACTATACTACAACTCCTAATAGGGTTAGCACAACTCCTAACAAAGTTGGAATCTCCTAACAGGGATTCAAAGTCTCCTAATAGGAACTCCTTATACTAAATTTCTCATTGAATCCTAATAGGGTCCATCCTCTAACAAGGAACTTATATCATTATATTATCTAGTGGGTATCATCCCCACTGGAGTTCTCCCTTGGCCAAGGTATCCCTAGTTAACAAAATATGGTGTTATGAGTTATCTTTGTGCATGGTTACTACTACTATTCAACATTACATTATTACTTTGTTATGTATGGCTTAAAGTAAGAAATAATATCCATTTGGTGACTAAAGTTTGTAGATTACTGATCGACCCTCCCCCCTTAGTAATTCCTATTTCTAACACTCCCAAATTTGTTAAACTTTATCTTCAAAGATCTGATGCCCTAATACCAATTCTTAGAAACAATAGTCCACCAAGATAACTAAAAAGAGGAGGGGGGGTGGGGGGGTAAATCAGTTATCCAATAATTAAAACATTTATCAAACTTACACAATCTTATCCATTTATCCAAAGTAAATATTAACCATAATAGAATGCATATAGACAATTACATTAGATATGTTAACTAGGGAAACCCTTGATCAAATGGAAAATCTTGGTGGGAGTGATGCCCAAGAGATGATGTACTATTATAAATAGTCCTTGTTAGAGGATGGACCCTATTAGGAGTCTATTACAAACATTTAGTACATAGAGACCCTGTTAGGTGACATTAAACCCCTATTAGAAGATTCCAACCTTGTTAGGAGTTGTGCCAACCCTATTAGGAGTTCTAGTACAATGTATGCAAGAAGAGCTCATTGCTCAAACATGAAATTTCAATTACAAGAAGAGCTCACTATCCAAACAAGTAATTTACTATTAAGTTCCTTTTTCCTCTATTTTGTCAATTGAACCAATCACTATTAAACCTTATAGACCAAGCCATGAACCTCAAATCTAAGTATCCAACTTTGAATCACACAATAAAACCTTAGCAATGAAGTTTCCTTCACTTCTACTCCACTTCACTTATCTACACATTCATCAATATTTTCATCTGATATGTCACACCTCAAATAAAGAAAAATGTCCTTCCTTTATACCTAATCCTTAAAAAAATTCCCTGAGTCAGCCATTACACCTTCTTAATTAATAATTATAGGACCACTTTAAGAACATGTTACACTTATTGACAACATTAATCTTCCACCTTGAAACTTGAGTAACTTTCTATATGTGGAATATTATGATGAGTAAGATTAACAATGTCATCATCAACATGTCTTCTACACATCTTCAACCTTGATTCTTTGAATAACAATTATTTTAAGAGATATAAAAAGTTTACTAGAACATGCCTTTGTAAACTCTATATCAGAATAGGCATCACCAAAACTTGCATAGCTTCCTCTAGAATTAACATTTCTTCACTTGAGAATAAATACATATACTTGATACTCAGAAGTATCTCTCATAACCTTAGATAGTGAGAGCACTAAACTAGCCATCCATACCAACTTGATATTTATGTTGTTCTTCTATCAAATACCCCATAAAAATGCTATGTTGACATCAATGATAAACATAGTCATGAATGTAACATATCATCATGATAATGATCTAGCCATGTATCTATAATACTCCCCTATAGGAATATCATTAGTATTCATGCTTCCAACACCAACCCTATTAAAGGTTACAAAACATACTATTAGGTGTGACCCTATTAGATGATTTAATTCAACCTATTATGAGTGACCTTGTTAGAGGTATTCATACACTTAAATCTAAAAATGCTACCCTATTAGAGGATTTGCTAAATAGCTATTAGGATAACTCTATTAGGAGATTTGATTCACTACTACAATTTTTAGAGAATAACAGTTATTTGACTTGACTGTTAATGCAATAGAGTTTTCTGATTTAGATTGATGTTTTGGCTTGATTACTTGATCCTCCTTGATCAAAATATTCTTTTCAACTTGATCAACTCAGATACTTTTCCCTTCAACATATATCTTTTCAAATTTTTATCCTTAATTCATTGTCTTCAATTCTACACTTCAATCCTCAACTTGACCTTTCATATATATATATATATATATATATATATATAAGTTGGCTTGAATATGATGTAGGAGCATCCAGAGGTATAAGGGCAATCCCGTGTCAACCCAAAAAAGTACTTAGACTTAGTTTTTGTTTCATGTGTTTTTATTTTTGGATACCCATTTGGGTCAAATAAAGGTGACAACTCTTATAGTTCCACTATCAGCGTTTTAGAATAGAGTATTTGAACACCTTGGGATACATGTAAATGCTAAAAAAATAGGAGTATGTAATTGAGCCATCATTTTGGTCAACTAAAAAGTGTAAATTGGTCAAAAGATTGTAATTGTAATTTAGAGAATTCCAGAAAAAGAATTAGGTCGAAAGGCCCAATGGTTTGAAAGTTATTATAATTTTTTGATCTCTAGAGATGTTCGAAGAATGCTTCAAAGTTAGGTTAGGGGCATTAAATGACCTCAAATAGGGCAAAAAATTTGGAGAAAAGAAAAGCTTGTCTATAGGGCTATAGAGAACTTTGAGAGCTTTCCAAAAATGTAAACGGTTCATCAATCGGAGCTACAGTTCAAAAGTTATGCCTCTCAAAAATTCGGTTACCATTTTTTAATTTTTCTAATTTTGTGTCGACTTCTAATGTGACTTCTAGAGCCTTCTATTTGGTTAGTGGATGCCAACTAGCACTTTCTAGAATGTATTCCTAATCCTTAACCCTCTAGGGTCTATTTAAGAATATTTCTAGCATTGTAAAAGGTAATTCGAAGTGGAGTTTGAGAGGAGGTACTAAAAGGAGAAATTATCTCTAGACTTATACTATTGTAAGCCCTTAGGGCATGTTTTGAAGTCTATTTTCTCTATACTAAATGTATTAGCATTTTCTCACAGTTAATAAAATTTTCCCTTTCCTGTTGTGTCCATTCTATGCTTGGCTTGTGTCCCCATCAGAATACCCTTTTAATTAAACAATTATCATCCCTTAAGTCAGCTTATATTAATCTATTATCTCAAAAATTGAATGTTTGACATATATAAGAAACTACCTTTGATGCTTGAGTGAACTTAGCTATCATTGACTACTTGGTAAATACTTGACATTTTGTGTGACATCAATGACAACATACACTTAAATAATTATTTTGGATAATCTCCCTCTTTGGCATTAATGGAAACACAATATGTCATATTACAAAGAAATTTTAGAAAAAATAGAAGTAAAGATAATATCCTTAATTTTATTCTAATTCTCAACCATGAGAACTCCCTCTAACATCAATCTCTCCCTTTGAAATGATTTTCTTTGACTGCAATCTCTCCCTCTGACTTACTAATCTCTTCTTATGCAAGATTTCTCTGATATGGTAGTAAACTCTCCCTCTTTGACATCTCATGCCAAAGACAATATTAAATTGATTTTCAATGTACCTAATGTACTAATTGATATGCAATTTATTTTGACAATACTACATCAACTTGACCGATCCACAAATGCTCACTTGATGTATCACTACTCTCTGTTTACTAAGAATCATATAGGGGAATGATTCCTAGCTTACCTCTTAGATATAAACATGCATCCTTAGGTAATGGCTTGATGAATATGTCTATAATTTTTTCTTTTGTATAGACATATTCCAATCTCACCTCTTTTTCTTGCACTATTTCTCTTAGAAAATGATACTTTATTGAAATGTGCTTTGTCTTGGTATGCATCACTAGATTCATGGATATATTAATACAAAAGAAAAAATTAGAGATATATTCACCAACTCATTACCTAAGGATGTATTTTTATATCTAAGTGGTAAGCTAGGGGTCATTCCCCTATCTAATGCTCATTAAACAAAGAGTAGTAATGCATCAACCAAGCATTTGAAGAATAGTCAAGTTGATGCAGTATTGTAAGAATGGATTGCATATGAATCAGCACATTATGTACATGGAAAATCCATTGAATATTATCTTTGGCATGAGATGTCAAAGAGGGAAAGTTTTCTATCATATTAGAGAAATTTTTCTTAAGAAGACATTAGTAAGTTATAGGGAGAGATTATAGAAAGAGAAAATCATTCTAGTGGGAGAGATTGATGTTACAGTGAGTTCTCACTACTAGAGAGAGTTCTAGAATGAAACTAAGGATATTATCCTTCTATTTTTCTCTAAAATTTCCTTGTATTATGACATTTTTTATTTCCATCAATGCCAAAGAGGGAGATTGTTGAAAACAATTATTCAATTGCATGTTGTCCTTAATGTTACAAAAAATGTAAAGCGTTTACCAAGCAATCTATGTTAGCCAAGCTCACTCGAGCATTGTAGGAAGTTTCTAGTATATTATGTGCATTCTAGTTACAACCAAGCATAGAACCAATGCTAACCAATCTCCTTTAGTTCCCAAAGGATAGACAACATAGAATTAGTGTTAACTAAGTTCAATTAGTTACTAAAGGGAAGTTAGCTCAAAGTTAGTATTAACTGAGTTAGGTTAGTCAACAAAGGATTTTCCTATGTTGATTGAGTACTCAATTTAGTATTAGCTGACTGACATCATATTGAGTATGATAGATTTATTGTTTAAGTCTAGCTGACTTAAGGGATGACAATGTGTTTGTTTAAAAGTGTATTCAAGATGACTTGATAAGGTAGATCATAAAATTATAAGTTCAAGTTGGGGACTGAATGTGTTAGCATGTGGAAGAGAAGAAGATAAATAAAGGAAGTGAATTCGAAGGATAACATAGTATCTAGAGTTGGCCAAGCTACAAAGATAAATTTGATCAAGAAAGATCTAGTATTCATGCTAGAACTAAGATCTAAATTAGCAAAGTCAATTGCATAAGCAATCAAGTCAACTCATTGTTACTCTCTAATAATTATAGTAGTGAATCAAATCTCTTATTAGAGTTAGCCTAACAACTATTTTGTAAATCCTCTAATAAGGGGGCATTTCTAGATTAAAGTGTTTGAAGACCTCTAACAAGGCAACTCCTAATAGGGTGAATTAAGTCCTCTAACAGGGTCACACCTAATATTTTTTTTGTAACTATGTATATTATCCTTCTATTTTTCTCCAAAACTTCTTTGTATTATGACATGTTTTGTTGTCATCAATGCCAAAGAGAGAGATTCTTGAAAAAAAACTTTTCAATTGTATGTTATCATTGATGTTACACAAAATTTTGAGCCTTTACCAAGCATTCAGTGATAGCCAAGCTCACTCAAGCATCAAAGGTAGTGTCCTATATGTGATGAGCATTTAGTTTTAGATATAATTGGTTAATACAAGGCAACTTAAGGGAAAAAAATTATTTAATTAAAATAGTATTCAAGCTGACTTAGCAAGGTGAATCATATATATGAAAGGTCAAGTTGAGGATTGAAGTGTGAAATTGAAGAAGATGAATTAAATAAGAAAAATTGGACAGATATCAATTAAAGGGAAGAGTATCTAAGTTGACAAAGCTGTAATGAATATTTTGATCAAGGAGGACCAAGTAATCAAGACAAAATAGAGATCTAAATTAATAAAGTCAATTGCATTAGCAATGGGGTCAAGTCATTGTTACTCTGATACCAATTGTTGGAAATGTAAAGGAGTAACTAAGAGGGGAGGGGTGAATCAATTACTGCAAAAATAAATCCATGTCTCTTAAGATGTTAGCAAAACTTTAAACCAAATCCTTGCTAAAACTTAATTAACACTGAATATGTTACTATCACTTTTTTAACATATATATAATTAGATCCTAAGATATTTAATGTGTTTATCTTTTATTAACTTAGTTGTAAAAATATAAAGGAAATAACATGAACACATGTGACACCAAGATTTAATGTGAAAACCCAATTTGGGAAAACCACCAATTGTAACTAATTGTTTGAACTCTTCTAAAGTGAGCCTTATTAGGAGCTAACCTTGTTAAAGGTTACAAAATACACTATTAGGTGTGACCCTATTAGAGTATTTAATTCACCCTATTAGGAGTAGCCTTTTTAGAGGTCTTCAGACACTTCAATCTAGAAATACCACCTTGTTAGAGGATTTGTTGAACAGTTGTTAGGATAACTCTATTAGGATATTTGATTCACTACTATAGTTGTTAAAGAGCAACAATAACATGAATTGATTACTGATGCAACTAAATTTTCTAATTCAAATATCTATTATAGCTTGATTACTTGATCCTCCTTGATTAAAATATTCTTTTCATCTCTGTCAACTCAGATACTCTTCCCTTGAACAAATTGTTAGGATAAACCACAAACAGAAATAAAAACTACATGCAAATATAACCAATAACAGAAAATAATAAAACACACAGAAATGAACACAAGGCACCAAGATTTAACATGGTTCACCCAATCCCTGGGCTATGTCCACCGAACAGAAAGTCCGATCTTATTACAATCCAGTGATTACAACTTGATTACAATCCAGAATCCCTTACAGCTCAATACTACCGCAAGAACCAATTTCGTATCACAACATTATGAAAAATACCCAACCCTGAGCCCTTTTATACAAGTATTAAACCACTTTAGGGTTATAACATGTCAGCCATATGTCAGCCATAATATGTCAGCTACTGCCCAAAAAAAAAATTTTAGGGCGATGCCCCGAACCCCACTATTTATGAAGTATGTACAGTACTTTCCTGATCAGTCACCACAATCTAACAATCTCCCACTTGGGGACTAATCAGGCTCCACACTAAACAACAATCTCCCACTTGGAGACTGATCTTGTACCAATACCACTACCACATGGGGCTCCCTCTAGATCAAACCATCCTAGACTCTACCATTCTTTTATTCATGTTCAGTCTAAAAGACCAACCAAAGCTGAAGAGGAGTTCAGCTTCTCCCTTATTACAACCTTTGTCAATGTATCTACTGGATTGTCATTGGTATGTATCTTCTCCAGCTTTAACTGTCCATCCTCCAAAACTGACCAAATGAAATGGTACCGCAACTGTATGTGTTTGGTCTTAGAATGCAGAGCTGAATTCTTAGCAAGATGAATGGAACTCTGACTATCTGTGAACACATAATTATCCTTCTAAGGATGTCCCAATTTTTCCAAGAAGAACTAAAGCCATATCATCTCCTTGGCTTCCTCTGTAGCAGCAACACACTCTACCTCTGTAGTGGAGAGAGCATTAATCTTCTGTAACCTAGAAACCCAGCTCATGGCTGCCCCACCAACAGTAAAGACATAACCTGTAGTACTCTGCCTGGTATCAATATCCCCAGCCAAATCTGAGTCAACATAGCCCTATAAATTAGTAGTAGATCCCCCAAAGTGTAAACACTTATTGGATTTTCCTCTCAAATATCTGAGAATCCACTTGACAGCATTCCAATGCTCAAATCTTGGATGACTCATATACCTGCTAACGACTCCCACTACATGTGCAATATCTGGCCTAGTGCATACCATAGCATACATCAAACTTCCTACAGTTGAAGCATAGGGTACCTTGGACATCTTATCCTCCTCTTCCTATTTCTTGGGACACATCTCCTTAGTCAATTTCAAATGACCAGGTAAAGGTGTGCTGACAGCTTTAGCATTCTCCATAGAGAAACGTTGCAACACCTTCTCAACATAATCAGCTTGAGATAGCGTCAATGTTTTGTTCTTCCTATCTCTGCAAATCTTCATACCAAGGATTTTTTTTGCTTCCCCCAAATCCTTCATAGCAAATGCATGTGCTAATTAGCATTTCAACCCCTTAATATGATCCATGTTAGACCCATTTACAAGCATATCATCAACATATAAACATAAAATAATGTAGCTATCATCATCCAACATCTTAAAATAAACACAGTAATCTGAATGACACCTATTATATCCATGCTCATGCATAAAACTGTCAAATTTCAGATACCATTGCCGAGGTGCTTGCTTCAAGCCATATAAACTTTTCTTCAATTTGCACACTAAGTTCTCTTTACCTTTGACCTCAAAACCTGTGGCTGAGCCATATATATTTCTTCATCCAAATCACCATGAAGAAAGGCTATTTTAACATCCATCTGCTCTAAATGCAAATCTTCAGTAGCCACAAGACTTAAAACAGTACGAATATAAGTCATTTTAACTATAGGAGAAAATATCTCATCAAAATCAATTCCATTTTTCTGTGCGAATCCTTTTACAACTAACCTGGCCTTAAATCTTTTCTTACCTCCTTCCTCTTCTTTCAACCTGTAAACCCATTTATTCTGTAAAGCCTTTTTACCTGCAAGCAACTTGCACAAATCCCATGTCTTATTTTTCAGCAAAGAGTCCATTTCATCTTTCATTGCAGACTCCCACTGAATCTTAGTATCCACCTACATAGCTTCATCATAACTTTCAGGTTCACCAGCATCAGTAAGTAAAATAGAATACAAAGAGGGAGAAAACCTTTGTGGAGGTCTAATTTTCCTTGTTGACCATCTAACATTCACTGGTGTGTGTGGTATTTGTTGTTGCAGTTGTTGCACATCATGAGGAATGGCTAGAACATCAGCTTTTGGAGTATCATCCAGCACTACATAATCATCTTCTTTCTTCTCATGTTGCTGCAACAGATCTTTGTACAACACTTTCTCATTGAATATGACATCTTGACTTCTAATAATTTTAAGATTTTCAAAATCCCAAAGCCTATAACCAAATTCATTAATGCCATATCCAAAAAAGACACATTTCTTTGATTTAGCTTCTAGCTTGGTTCTATTTTCAAAGTCTATATGAGCAAAAGCTTCACAACCGAAGGTCTTGAGAAAAGAATAACTCACCTTCTTACCAGTCCATGCTTCCTCTGGAATACCACAGCCCAAAGGTGTAGAGGGACCTCTATTAATCAAATATACTGCAGTATTGACAACCTTCACCCACATGTGTAAGGGCATGCAACCTCATGCTCCTTGCACGCTCCATTATAGTCTTGTTCATGCGTTCAGCCACTCCATTTTCTTGTGGAGTCCTTAGAACAATTTTTTGTCTACGAATACCATTAGTGGAGCAATAATCTTCAAACTCATGACTGCAATACTCACCACCATTATCAGATCTGAGACATTTTAATTTCTTACCAGTCTCATTTTCAACCAAGCATTTCCATTTCTTAAAAGTTTGAAATACATTAGATTTCTGTCTAAGGAAATAAACCCATACTTTTCTAGTTGCGTCACCAATAAATGTAACATAATAATCAGAGCCACCAAGGGAAGATACCTAGGCTGGTCCCCATACATCTGTATGCACAAGCTCTAATTTCTCCTTTTTGTTTTCCTTCCCTGTCTTTACAAAACTCACTCTCTTTTGTTTTCCATACACACAACTTTCACAGAAATCCATATTCACACATTTTAGACCTAGTAAAACTTTCCTTGAATGAAGTACTTTCATAGCTTTCTCACTCATGTGCCCAAGTCTATTGTGCCACAGTGCTGTATCAGAATCTACAGCAGCTATTTGTTCTCCCTGCTCAATTGCAGTAATTGTTCCTGAATATTCATTTTTCTTTGAAACAATCAAAGTAGAAGGAACAATATGACCTGTACAAAAATATAAGGTGCCTACTTTCACACCTTTTGCTACTACAAGGGAACCTTTTGAAACCTTCCAATTTTTATCATTAAAAGTAACTACACAACCCTCATCACCGAGTTGCCCTGCTGAAATTAAATTTTTACTTGATTTTGGAACATGTCTTACCTCATGTAGTAGCCAATGATTCCCATTCTGCAACTTAATCTTAATTTTTCCCTTTCCAACAATCTGATAGGGTTCATTATCCCCCAAATAAAAAAGCCCAAAATCCCCTTGGACATAATCAATGAAATAACCTCTATGAGGTGTAGCATGAAATGAAGCACCAGAATCTAAAACCCATTAATCATCAACACTCTCTAAAGACAGAAGCAAAGCATCCTCTTCAGATTTGTTACTTACCACATTTGCCTCCTTGTCTCCATTTGATTTATCTCCTTCATTTTTTTTTCGATTCCAGCAATCTTTCTTTTTGTGCCCTGGTTTCCCACAGTACCAGCAATCATTTGGTCCTCTCAATTGAGACCTCCTCCCCTTTGACTTTCCTCTTGATTTCCCACGATTTTCAGAGTTACTTCCTCTTTTAGTCGTTCTGCCCCTGCTTTGTGCATTTAAAGCACTTCCTGATGTAGATCCACTTGAGGATTTTCTATGAGTTTCCTCACTTAAAATAAAACCAATCACATCATCATATTTTAGGGTACTAGATCCAGGAACAGAATTACTCACCGCCATTACCAAGCCATTCTAGCTTTCAGGCAAAGAACACAAAATCAAGAGAGCCCTAATTTCTTCATCAAAATTGATACCCATAGAAGATAATTGACTAGTAATAGTATTAAACTCATTTAAATGATCTGCAATAGATCCACCTTCTGCCATTTTCATATTAAATAAATGCTTAATGAGAAATACCTTATTTGAAGCAGAGGGCTTTTCATACAGTGTCGCTAAGGTTTTCATCAAATCTTCTGTCGTCTTTGCTTTTGTAATATTAAATGCCACCGATGGTGCCAAGCATAATTGAATGCTTCCGAGTGCCTTTCTGTCCAAAAGATCCCATTTAGCCTCTGACATAGTTCCCTGATTCTTGGCTTTTCCTTCCAACGACTTCCATAAATCCTTCTGATATAAATAGTCTTCCATTTGCATCTTCCATAACTAGAAGTTTTGCCCATTAAACCTGTCAACCCTCAACTTACCCTCATCTGCCATCGCTCCCACTCAACTGTGAAACTCCCACTTAATCGTGAGACTTTCCTGTAGAGGATAACTGAAAGATAACCTTGCTCTGATACCACTTGTTAGGATAAACCACAGACAGAAATAAAAACTACATGCAAATATAACCAATAATAGAAAATAATAGAACACACAAAAATGAACACAAGGCACCAAGATTTAACGTGGTTCACCCAATCCCTGGGCTACGTCCACCAAACAACAAGTCCGATCTTATTACAATCCAGTGATTACAACCTTATTACAATCCGTAATCCCTTACAGCTCAATACTGCTGCAAGAACCAATTTCGTATCACAACATTATGAAAAATACCCAACCCTAAGCCCTTTTATACAAGTATTAAACTGCTTTAGGGTTATAACATGTCGGCCATATGTCAGCTACTGCCCAAACAAAATTTTTTTGGGGCGATGCTCCGAACCCCACTATTTATGAAGTATGTATAGTACTTTCCTGATCAGTCACCACAATCTAACAATCTCCCACTTGGGGACTAATCAGGCTCCACACTAAACAACACAAATATCCTTCGAAATTTTCTTCCTTAATTCTTCTTCTTCAATTGCACACTTCAATCCTCAACTTGACATTTCATATATATGATTCACCTTGTCAAGTCAGTTTGAATAGTCTTTTAATTAAATAATTATCATCCCTTAAGTCAAGTTTTATTAACCAATTAAATTATTAGACTTAATATTTTGATAGTTGGCTAATACAGAATTGAGTACTCAGTTAACATAGGGGATCCCTTTTTTTTTTGACCAACTTAGTTAGAATAGGAGTTTTGTTGTTAACTAACCCAAATCAATTAGTATAGTCAACTAGACTTGGTCAATACAAACTTACCTTTCATAACAAACTGAGCTTGGTCAATACTAAATTAGCTTCATTAACTAACTAAGCTAATTCAATACTATCTCTATAACTGAATGCTCAACACATACAAGAAATCGCCTTCAATGCTCAAGTGAGCTCGACTATCACTGATTGCTTGGTAAAGGCTTGTCATTTTGTGTAGCATCAATGAAAACATACAATTGAATAATTATTTTCAACAAAACTTTACATCCAATAATCCCTTGGATCACTTACTCACATTTATCAAACATTTTTCTCTTGTTCACACTTGCTTTATTTCTTGACATACTCCATAATGTTTACAAACAAGGGAAAGACCTTTCCTTTATACTATATCTTGAAAATAATTTCTTGAGTCAGCATTGAGGCATTCCAAAATAATTATAATAAGAAAATTAATTAATTTGTAATTACAATAGTACTATCAAGTCATAGTTTATACAAATCTTCACACTTTTGACTTCGGGACTTGCGCACTTCTTGACATCATCGTCAAATTGTCCTCTATCACTTTACAACTATACATCCCTAGATTATATCTCTATTAGAAGATATAATAGGATCATCAAAAACTACTTCTCAGGTACTCTATCTCTATACTTCTCTCTTTAAATTATACATAACTTCTATATGTCTTATAATTATTTTATGCACATTGAGTCAAAACTATGTCTGTACAACCATGATCTCTATCTACTACTCTACTAATATTCATAAAATTATGACTATGTTGACATCAATGAAAAACACAATCATGAATACAACATGTCAGCACTACTTCATGATCTCCAATGCTTGGGATACTCCCCCAAAGGAATACCATTAGTATTCATGTTAACAATCTCCCCCTTTGGTATTGATGACAACATAGATGAAAAATATCTAAGTTCCAAGAATACCAAATAATACACTATTGTTGATGTCGTTGGTGAACTCATCTTATCAAGTCCTCTTCATCAATCAAATTTGAAATCCTTTAGAACATTTCTTTGTTCTATATCTTCTTTAGGATCAACAATAGTTGTTCACATTAAACAACTCTTACCTTCTCTCCATACATCGAGACTCTTCTTTCTACATATCTCCCTCATAGAGATATTCCTTCTCCTTTCTTACATGAATCTTTCTAAATCTCCCTACTAAAGTAGATATTTTCTCCACATTCAACTATCTATCCCCAATTTACCTAGAGGATATTTTTCATGTACATATCTCCCCATTGACATCAATGAAAAATGCCTCATTATGTCAATTCACTACTTCAAGTCTTCAACCAACTCAAATGTCCAAAGACACTATTCAAGACCAATTACCAAGTGTCCTTAATGATTTTGGTTATCACATATAAGCCCTCATATAGGAAGCATCAACATTCATTCCAGTCAAACAATAATGTTTTGTACCACTAGATTGATGTAATCTCTACATCATCTACTCTAATGTAGGCATGGGAATAACCCCAAGGATAACTCTTAAGTACTCAAATGTATCTTTAGGAAAAGGCTTTGTAAAGATATCTATAATTTGATCTTTAGTACTGACATACTCCGATTTGATATCTTTTTTCACTACCTTCTCTCTCAAAACATGATACTTTATATATATATATATTTATATATATATGTCTTAGAATGCAATACACGATTCTTAGACATACTTATTGTACTTGTGTTATCACATTATATAATATGAGGTTTTGAAAATTCTATCCCAATATCCTTTAGCATCTGTTCATCCACATAACTTGATTACAATTATTTTCTATTGCTAAATACTCTACCTCAGCTATACATTGCAAAATACAATCTTGTTTTTTACTTATCCAAGAAACCAATCTTCCTCCTAGAAAGAATTCTCCACCATTGACACTTTTTCTGTCATCCATATTTCCTACCCAATCCACATTGGTATAAGCACATAAAGTAAAATAACTTTATTTTTCATACCATATCCTATAATCAAATGTTCCTTTCAAATATTTGAGTATTCTCTTTACTATTACATAATGATACTCCTTAGGATCAGCTTGAAATCTACCTATAATCTCAACAACATTTTCTATATCTAGTCTAGTGTGATTCATATATTACAAACCCCTAATCATGGATTTGTACTTCTTCTTCTCAACTGTAGGTGTCCCATCTTTGCTAGATAACTTGTGACTAGTTATCATTGGTGTACCAATAGTCTTACAAATTTCCAAGCCAAATCCTTTCAACAAGTCTTTCAAATACTTAACTTATGAAATGAAAATGTCATCACTATTTTGTACAATCTATGAACCTAGAAAAAATTTCATCTCTCCTATCATTCTCATTTTAAACTCATTCTTCATTTCTTTAGAAAACTTATCACTTGATTCATCATTAAATCAAAATATTATGTCATCAAAAAATATTACTATTATCAAAAAACCATTCTCAATTTCTTTCAAATACAAGTTACTATCTGTTGAACCTTTAGAAAATCCAAGTTTTTCCAAATACTTGTCCAACCTTGCATATCAAGTTCTAAGTACTTTCTTTCAACCATACAAAGCTTTCTTCAATTTTCATACCATGTCCTTTTCTTTTGTTAGAGGGAAAACTTTAGGCTGCTCAATGTATACCTCTTCCTCAAGTTCTCCATTTAGGAAGCCTAATTTAAGATCCATCTGATACACTTTGAATTTATTATTTTATGCATAAGCCAAGAAACTTTCTTATTGATTCCATTATCACTATAGGGAAATATGTCTCTTCATAGTCTACTTCTTCTTGCTATTAATATCCTTTTCACACAAGTCATGCTTTTTTACTTGCAACTTTGCCTTCTTCATTCATCTTGTTTCTAAATACCCATTTAGTTCCAATGAAATTCTTGTCTTTAGGTCTAAGAACTAATTCTCATGTGTAATTCTTCACAATAAGATCTAATTTTTCCTTCATTGCTTGAATCCAATGATCATCTTTGCATCTTTCATCTATACTCTTAGGCTCAACTTGAGAAATCAAACATAATTTCTTATTAACTCTATTCCTTTTCATCACTCCTTTTTCTTTGCTTCCTGTTATCTATTCTGGTGGATGACTCTTTGTTAAGTTCTTGTAAGAGGTAGGAGTTTCTTACTCACCTCTTATCTCTTATCTTGGTTCAAAGCTTTATTCTCCTCTTTGTTCAACAATCTGCACATCATTTTGCAAATCATTATTAGTCTTAAAGAAAACTTCAATATTTTCATGAATAGACTTTGGATCAATAATAGTCACTAAAGCTATTTCATCAAATACTCTCTCTTCTTAATCAATTTAGGCTCATTGTCTTTATCATCACAATCATTCAAGAATCTTTCCATACTTTCTTTAAATTATTCATGTTCATTAGAAAGAGAATTCTTTCTACTTTTCTTTATCTCTTAGGAAATCTAGATGAAAAATGACCAAACTCTTTACATGTCCAACAAACAAAAATTTCCATACCTTCTGTCTCTCTTTTCAAAAGTAGATCATTAACTTATGATCTTCTTGTCTTCTTCGAATCTAGATATATCTTTACTTGTGCCAATGTTATTTTGAATGAAATAGAAGGATTATGAATCAAGCAACTCCATGCTCTATTCTTTACACAATTATGAAATCTCACCAAGAAGCTCCATTTTCTTATTGTGAAAATTTCCTACACCATAATTAGGACTATCCTTTCTGAAATGACTCTCCATTGATCTCCCGAAGCTATTAAGATTTCCCTTCAAGGAGTTGATGTGTAGTGCCTCTCATATTTTTAGTTTGTACCTTGGTTATTTTGATTTGAGAGATATTTGATACTCTTGTTATGTTACATTTGAGATGAATAGAGGGTTGGATGTTGTATTTTGATTTCAATAACATAGATGCTTTATTACTATGTTGTTCAATTTATCATATTTTCGTGATGATGCCATTTTGAGATCACAATAGGTCTATGATGACATTTGATTATTTGGTATTTGAACATATTTTTGATTTTGTTATGTGACAGATTTTATGGTATGGATATTTACTTCATTCTTGTTTCAATATGCTTTATGTGAACATGAGTGATGTAAATGGATTATTTTACTATAATTGAATAAATGGTTAAATTAGGTATTTAATGAATTTATTTCTTTGGCTATGGTATTATATGCAATTGCACTTGATCATGTCTTTTAGTGTGCAATAATTATATCCCTAGCAGTGGCACATGTAGAGTTAGTGATTCAACTGCTCATTTTACCAATGTCATCCCTATACGATCGACGTATCTTTTTAAATGTTTAATTAAATCTTCTAGTAATTTGTTAAATTTGGACTCATTTGCATTATGTGATTAGACCCATGCATGTGTTTGTACATTTAGAGATTTAAATTGTCACAAAAATTATCAAGGAAATTTTTGTGATTTTCGGTTTTTGGGCTTTAATTTTTATTGAATTTAATTTTTGGTAACTTTTCCAAAGATGAATTTCTATTACTACGAATAGCATGTTTTCATTTGGGTGGATTTAGAGTCTAACTAGTCTAACTAGATATTTAATCCAATTGATTATTCACTCAAAAGTGGATAAGTATGGAAAGAGGAATTTAATTCCCCACTTCTCACTTTTGCAATTTACAAAATTGAGAGCTTTTTCTAAAATCCTTCTTTAGAGGGTTATGTTTCTATTTGTTCTAAGAGCTTTTGGGGTGGGATCTTTCTGAGATTATCCTCATTGGATCTGAGCTTTTGGTGTGGGATCTTTCTAAGATTATCCTCATTGGATCTATCTCTAGGAGACCTTACTTTATTGTAGTTTTCAATAGCTTTCAAGAGATTATTATTTTCCTAGGTTGATTCATGTTTCTACCCCTTTTACTAGGTTGATTATTATTTTCATGTTTCAACTTTGTTTCTAGTTATGCCTAATAGCTATTTTTTAGGAAGCTAAGAAATATTGTTTCCCTCCATTTATGTTTGCTAGTTCTACCCGGTGGGTTGGGTGTGAATATTTTCCCAATTTTTGGGATAAGGGTTTGGAGTTTTGAACCATTATGCAAGCCATTTTTACATATGGTGTCTGAACCAAACTTTTATTGGATTTTTGAGACTTTTGTGCCCTAAGACCAAATGCATTTTCATTTTGAAATTTTTTAATTTTAGGGTTTTTATCTTGTTTTGTGTGCCACCCTATTTTATCAGAGTTTCTTTGCATGATGTTGGTTGTGGACCTAGATCATCATTTGGATGTTAATCATGTTATTTATACACTTTCATGTTGCATTAGGATGTATGTATCATATGTCCTCTTGAGTTTATTTTAGTTGAGTGTATTTTTGAATTGTGTTGTCATCTAGTTCTTGTGTTATGATCTTTGTAATGGTAGTGTGCCACACACAAAAATTTGCACTTGCATTTATCAAGTGACTTTTGAGGCTTGATCTTTCATTGTACTTCTAGGAGTTATAATTATTGTGATTAGGTCAGGAGTATGCATGCCCATGGGAACTCATTGCTAGATGAGCATGGGTAGGGTACAATAGCATATGGAGGGGCTTCTATCTTGCAACCCAATGACTACTCTCATGGGTTGGCAGAGGAAGTTTTAAGTAAGTGATAACTAAATAAAAATATCTGGTGGCAATAAAACTAAGATAATAAAATAATGTAGGATGTGCTCCTTCTATTTGGAAGTGTGAGCTGCCAACACTAGCTTGGTCTTATCAATGCCAAGTGACTCTCCATGATGTTAGCACCTACATAGTAGTCCATTAAGTGTCTAACTAGGACCTATTGTACTTGTATTATTTCATGATCTTAGTTTTAGTCATCATTGTAGACACCTAAAATCCCTTAGAAAATAAAGTATTTTTATTTTTTGAAAATTTCCTGATGACATCATCATTTATTAATTAATTATTTAATTAATTAATTAATTTATTTTTATGCCATTAAATCCCTTTATCTTAATTAAAAATATCTAATTAAGGAATCCCTCCCAAAAATGTTTAAATCTTATTTAAACATTATTTCCTTATTTATTAATTATTTAATTAATAAATTGACCAAAAATCTCAAAATAAATAATTTATTTATTTTTTCCCCAAAACTTGGCCAATTTCTTTAAGATCACTAACTTCTTCCAAAATATTTTAATCCTTCTTTAATTTTGATTAAAGGCTAATCCCATCATTTTCTACCCTTAATCCCAACTCAAAATATTTAACATAGGTTAAATATTAATTTTCATATTTATTAAAATATTTTAATAAATATCTCCTCAAACCAAATCTATGAAATAAATAAAACTTTATTTCTAGACTCTTCTAGAAAGTTTTCATCCTCATCCTAAGCCTATCCCTAAACCCCCTTTTAGCCTAATCCACCCCATCCACCGATACTAACCAAGCTTAGCTACTAACTCACCCACCCTCATTGAATGTCATCCACTTGCATATCTCTAACAAGCTTATTCTAATACTAAATCACCTCTAATCCCTCCCCTAACCTTGTCATATTCCCTAAGCAAGCTTAAGACTTTCCTAAGCCAAGCAAAGTCAACAATCTCAACTCCCTCTAAAATATCCCAACCACCCAACCATGAATGCTCTTACAAGGCCATAAAGACTCTTGCAAGCCCATTCATTACTCTTACAAGCCATTTATGAAGGGTCTTTATGAAGATATTATCCCTTGAGCCTCTTTTGTTGACTCATCCTTGCCCTTTCCCCCATCCACTCACTCTGTGACATGTGTCACTTCTTGATTGGGTGTAAGGAAGTACAATCTATGTGCTCTCCTCTCATGCAATCTAAGCCCTCCATGAGCTTTTCTTCATCCTTGCATATTAGCCCTCAAACCCTCAAACCCTTAGCCTATAAATTGAATCCCCTCCTAAGCTATTTCATCACAATCTTTGAGTTAAAGTTATAATGCTAGTTTGAAAAGCCAAAGCCCTTAACCATACCCTTATAATGCCAAATTGAGAGCTCACAAAGCTACCAATTTTCCATTAGCCATCTCCACCATTGAAGCAATCTTGAAGCCCTTTGAGCATACATACTAATCTTTCATTTAGACTCATCTACCAAGCAAAGAGCTAATTCCTATTAGGAGAGTCCATTCATTTGGCTCACATTCCTAATTAAGGGTTCCTCTTTAGTCTCTCTTATATGTTATATTAATTTTTGTTAGTTAATGCTTTTTTCTCTTAATAGATTAGTGTTTCTCGCTAACATATTAGTATATACATTTTGGCATGCCTGGTGGGACCCCACTATGGGTCATTCATTCATCCATTTCACTCTATGTTTTGTTCTTATAAACTAACCATCTAACGTTTGTTATTATTTGAGTGGGTTGTAGGGTTTTTTGCTTATTTTTGCAAGTTGAAAGAAACACTTGGGAGAAAGACATATCCTCTAAAACTTGAAAATAATAAAAAAAAAAAAAATTTCTGGAAAAAATTGCGCATTATAGTTCTGTTCGCACAGTGTCATCTCTGCAGTTCAGCGCCTCTGCAGATTGGCATCTACGCCTAGTGAATTGTCATTTGCACCTGATAAACTATCATCTCCACAATCTCAATTGTCATCTCCAAATTTTGGCATCTGCGCCTAGTGAACTTTCATCTGTGCCTGGTAAACTATCATCTCTACAACCTCAATCATCATCTCCAAAGTTTGGCATCTATACTTGGTAAACTATCATCTCTGCAACCTAAACTGTCATCTCTGCCACTGCCAACCTAAACTGTCATCTCCATCACCGTCAAATTGAACTGTCATCTTCACAGTTTAGCATCTCTGCCTAGTTTCCTATTTTCTGCACTGCCAAATTGAACTATCATCTCTGCCTCTTTCTTTGTCATCTCGATAGATCAGCGTCTCTGCAGTTTAGCATCTCCACACTTTGGCGTCTCTGCTTGATGAACTGTCATCTTCATCTATTATTGTTGAATTTCTATTTTAACATCTCTGTTCTTGTAATTTTTAGTTTTTTTTTTAAATTTTAAAAAGAGTGTAAATAAAATTTTAACTTTTGGTGGTTCCATAGAGTAGAGGTTTTTTAAAGCATTTTTACGCTTAGGAAAAAGAACAAAAAAAGTTGATTTTATTTTCCTCATAGTTAAGCTTCAAATTTTTTAAATTTTTGAGTTACTAATCAAATTGGCTTTTGTAGCTTTGCAGGTTGGAGCATCTATGAAACCACTAATCATGTTTCTTGCAGGTTCTCTTTACATGGTTTAATGCGCTTGAAAAATGAACTTAAATGTTTAAACATTGGTCTTTGGATACATGTTGCTAAAATGAACTTGCATGCTTAAACACATTTTTCTTTGAATGAATGTTGCTCAAACACAATCTTGAATGCCATGGATCAAAATCAAAGTTTTTCTTGGAATGCATGCTTAAAATAAAAAACTCAATCTTGAATGCAAAGGATCAATTCACCATTGCAATATCTCACACTTCAATTTTTGGGCATAAAAAGAACCTAAATTCACATTTTTGTAATCTTATAAGTTATAAAAACTAATAAAGATGCTTTGAGTGAGTTTTTAGTTGGACTCACCCTCTTTAATCACCCATCATTTTAACCATTGGTTACAATCTCAGTGCCATCTATGGGGATGGGTCCACCTACGAGGGTGTTAAGTGCTCCAAAAAAATCAAAATCCACTTGAGTTTTTATTAGTTTTTCTAAGTTAGAATTTTTTTTGAATGCGCATTAGTCTCGCTAACATTTCATTTGGGCATAAAAATTGAACAACTCTTGACGTGGAGGGCCTCTGGGTGCACGCTTGACAATCAAGTTTCACACATCTTTGTTTTGGGTTTAAAATGAAAAAACACTCAGTCTTGAATGCCTTAAAGAAAATCAATCGACACTTTAGATGGAGGGCCTCCAAGCGCGTGAGTTTACTTTTGTTAACCCTAACTCTTCTTCTTGTTCACATTCTTCGATCAATCTTGCTTTGTTGGCACATTTCAAAGTTGGAATTGAACATTTGTCTCTTAAACATGAGTGCTTGCAAAGTCTACATCAGCACACATAAGAGTCAGTTGGTAAAAGAACAAACAAGTTTTTTAGCCCAAGATCATCCAAGTCTTCTCTCCCCTTGTTGTCTTTCAAGGCCATCTTGGGTGCATAAGATTGGGATCCAAAATCTTGTTTAATTTTTAGGAGGCCTACTTGGGAATTTCATCACCCCTTGGATGACCTTAACTCCAACATTTTGACAGAGTATAAAGATCGAGAGGTGAATCTAAAGACACCTCTCTTGGAATCAAGATTTTGTCACTCAGGCTAAGCCTCAAGGAACTTTATACCCTTGAGAAGTGAAAGAGGAGAAATGGGTTACTGCTCCTCTCAGCTATGTGACTTCTTTTTGGTTTCATCTACGAATTTGAGTCTCACGTACATTGGGTATATCGAGGACTCCCTAGCTAAACCAACTGTCAACCTTGCAGATAACCATCTAGGGTGTTAATGTGTTTGAAGTGACTGATCGAAATATTTGTAAAACATACACACTCCTCAGTGCAAGTATCACATTCTAAGAATCAACAACTTCTATCTAGTTGTTCCTATCTATTACTTGATTTTTTTTACTTGGTGAATGAATGTTTGCCAAACTTGGTCAATCTTAGCTTAGGGCATACTTACCGTAGTCACTACCTATTCCAAAAGTCGAACAAGTTGAAACAAAACAATCAAGATCTCTCAAAACCAAGTAGATTCAGGAATTGATGTCAGAACAACTCAAACCCAAACCCAAATAGAAGTTTCACAAAGCCAAACTCAAGCCATCTCAGGCATACCAAGACCTCTCAGCCAAGAGAAAGGAAATAACACCAAGCCCTCAAATTGCCAAACTCCACAAAGAAAAATAAAAAGCTACCAACGAAGCTCTTCAAGATGCCTAGTTAGATCACACTATCCAATTTAACTAACATCTAGGAGTTAACCCTGCTTATGCCTTACCAACTAGGCATAATTTCTATGATTACACCCCCTTGTTTCTCCACATTTTCTTGCATAAGCTTCACTTTAGAGTCATCCTTGTAGGTAAGCCAACCATCCTTGGTCATCCCCTTAAGAATTTTAGCTCATCCATCTCATTCAAAACCAAACCATCTAGCCAGCAATCCAAAAAAACTTCACATCCAAGCCTTCAAAATTGTTGTCACTTTGCCAAAATTTTTCCATTCCTAACATCTTCCAAATCCACCAATCTCACCAAGGTTATCCCTTTGACAGAGCTTTTTCTAGGGTAATCTAGCTTTGTCACTTGTCATCCCTCATCACTTTGAGCTAAAGGTTGGGATCCACAAGTGGTCAATCTCGTGTTCTTCCTAAAGGATCATTAGTCTATCCTTAAGTTGACACAATCACCACCAAGCTTGCACATAGGAAAGAAAACCTTTCATGATTTGGTAACATATATTTTAAGTTAGAAACCCCAACCCAATCCTCCTTAGGTTTTTTCATATAGCTTTGCCTCAACCTAGGAAATATTTTGCATAGAAAAGCCTTCCCCTTTTGCATCCATCAACATTGTTGCATCTCATCCCTAGGAACATTTTCATGCCACCCGTCACTCGCTTAGGTAAGAAGAAGAAGGAAACAATGGAGCCCTATCATTTGGATCAAATAGCTTTGCTCCCCTTGAGCAGTCAACCATCCTTCAGCCCAAAGAACACTATACCATCACCTACTGACATTGAAGCTTTCATGAACCAACTAGGAAATGTAGTATTGGCGAACACCATTATAGATCCACTAATACATTTGGTACCAAATTGCAACAGTAGTACCGTTGCAATTTTTCTGTCACAACGTTGTCGTTGTCACAATTGTGATGGTCTATCATTGCAATTGCGACAACAATAAGGTTGTGATGAAAAAATTGCAATGGCACTACCGTTGCAATTTTCTACCAAATGTATTAGCGAGACAAAAATAAAGAAAGAATCATGGATAACTTTCGAAGGGACAACATCGGAGCCTTCAACTTTGGAAGACCTCCCCCCTTATCAGATCTATCTCACCCCTTGTTTGAGAAACTCCCACCACCCATAGGCTCTTATGATTTGATTTATCCTCAATATGTGCCAAAAGAAGAGCCTCAACCCACCCCATATGATCCAACAGGCCCAAACATACCAGCCTCCACTCAAGTTGAAATCTCCCTTCCACAAGCCAATCTAGCCACCACCACTCCACCATTGGTCCGTACCACTCCATCCCAAACCCCCTTTGCCCA
Source organism: Cupressus sempervirens (assembly GCA_028749045.1). Lineage (NCBI taxonomy): Eukaryota > Viridiplantae > Streptophyta > Pinopsida > Cupressales > Cupressaceae > Cupressus > Cupressus sempervirens. Next base: position 114,505,758 of record CM053793.1, read on the forward strand.
AAACACCTCATCATTCACTCCCTTCACTATTGCTGCTGCTACTCTCCAACCCAGCCTTCCAAATCCACCCATCTCCCAAATTAGTGCTAGCATCTTTGGCCAACCTCAGCAATATACAATGAGGATGCCACCCATGGGGACAAGTAATCAACCTTTCATCACCCCCCACTTGTTTACCTTAGCTTGGAACACAATTCCATCATTTCCACTAGGTCCTTGGAGTTCAATGCCATCAGCCACAAATCCACAAGCTACTACCCTCACTCCACAAAGCTATCAAACCCCACCAGCTACTACCAATGTTCTACCGAGCTCTCAAGTGACCCAAGCTCCTACCACCACTCTACCAAGCTTTCAAATCCAGCCACCAAGCTATCAAACCCCATCAATTCTATTTCCAAGCTTTCAATTCCCACCACCTCCACAACCAACTAATCATTACCTCCTATTACTAACTATTTTTCTATGCCACTTCTAGGAGGAAATCCACCACCACCAACCACCAATTACTTGGCCTCTTTTTCCATGCAGATACCTTCCCAAATGGGGGCACAACCCACATATATTGGTCAAACTCCTCAAATCCAAAGTCAAGTTCCACAAGCTCCTCGATCCTTTCTCCAAGCTTCACAACCATCTTATACCTTACCTCCACAAAGAAATCCATTTATCCCACAGCCAGCTTATGTTCCTCAATCCCAACCTCAAATCCAATATCAACAATAAGCCTTGCAACACATGTAGCAATATGTGCCACCTCCACCTTAGCAACCCATCATCCACTATTCAGTTGCCCAAGCCATGTACAATCCCTACTAGCCCATACCTCAAAGCCATTCATATTCCATTGCCCCATCTAGCACATACCTACCTTAGGGCACTCCTACATTGGGGGCACCCCCGCCATCACCCATTAATTTACAATTTGAAGCCATGAAGATAGCTTTGAAAAACATCCGGGAGGGAAATGATCCAAAAACCTTCAAGTTTGAGAATGTATGTCCTTACCCATTTGACAGAGCCATTACCATGACACCATTTCCCAAACATTTTGAGACACCCAAGTTTGACAAATTCAGAGGAAAAAGAGACCCTGTCACACATATCAAAGAATTTTACATGCACTGCTAAGAAGTGGCATATGATGATGTCTTCCTCTTGTGTCTCTTTCCCAAAAGCTTGGCCAGAACAGCTCTGGAATGGTTTTATAGAATACCATATGGCACAATTAAAAACTTTGCTGAATTGTCTAAGGCATTTGTAGCCCAATATGCCCATCTTGTTGAAACAGAGCTATCAATAGTTGATCTTGTCCACACTAAGCAAAAAGGTGGAGAAAGCCTTCCTGAATATCTGCAAAGATGGCAAAACTTTACCACTCACATATCTTGCACCTTACCAAAGTACCATTTGGTGAAAATGTTTATTGATAATGCCCATCCTAGCTTAGCTCACCACATGACCATGAACTCTTTGCAGACCTACAAAGATATCAAAGAGAAAGGGATGATCCTTGAGAAAGGACTCATTAAAGATGGTGTGGTCAAGATTTACAAAGAAGCCAACCAAAATCAAACACATTCAAATGACAAGTCTAGGTATTGGAACAAAAACAAGCATGTTGCAACAGATGGCATCACTGACACCAGACATGTGAATATTGTTGGTCCTTCTCAAAACCAGTCCAACCCACCATATCAACAAAAAAATCAACAAGCTATCAACTACCAATAGCAGAATAACCAAAGCTATCAAAACCACAATCCAAGACCCAACTTCCAAGGGTCTAGCAATCAAGCTAATGCCATCAATGGAGCTACAGGGCAAAAGCCCAGATTCTAACCTGCACCTAGAAATTATACACCCCTTGGTGAGCCATTGGATGTCATTTTTGAGAAATTGACTAAGGAAAACCTCATCAAATTTCCTCCTACCTAGCAAATTGACCCAGGCCAATCCAAAGTTGCATGGTACAAAGATAATGAGTACTGCAAATTTCATAGGGTAAAAGGTCACACTACCCTCAGATTCATGAAATTGAAAGATTATGTGCAGGACCTCATTGATCGAAAAGAAATCACTGTTGGTACCGAAACCTCTCCCAATGTAGGCTTACAGATCTATCAAAATGCTTTTCCTCCTCACAACAACCAAAATCTTGGAAAAGCACCTATCCAAACCAACAACAACACCAACACCTGCCAGCCAAATCAATAGCATGGGAAGAACAATGACCACACTTCATCCTATATAGACTATGGTAGCCTCATAGATTGTATATCTGAGAAAGAGCCTTCTGTCAATGTTATCAATATCCAAGGACCAAACAATGAGTGTGTAGTCACCACTTGAAGAGTGCAATTTAACATCGTAGGCCCACCTATTTCACCAGCACCATCAACTCCATCAAAAAGCCAGTACAATATCTTGGAACACCTTGGGAACATGCCAGCCCAAATCTCCATTTTAGACCTTCTCCGCACCATTTTTGTGTACAAAAGCATCCTTGACAATGCTCTCATAGAATCTCGTGTCCCTTTGGATATCAACACTACTGATTTTCATAATCTTGTTGGACACCTATCCTCCTCATGTGCCCTATCATTCAAACCCACTGACATACTCGTGGTTGAGCCAGATCACACCCTTCCGCTTCACATAGCCATCATTGTATCGAATTTTTCTATAAAAAGAGTAATGATAGATAATGGATTAGCCTTGAATATTTGCACCCTAAAATTCATAAAAAAAGTTGGGTATACTAAGGCAAATATCATCAGTGAAGTTATCACCATCAAAGCTTATGACAAATTGGAAAGAACCATAGAAGGAACTATTTTGATGCCAATCAAGGTTGGGCCAGTCATCCAAGAAACACTCTACCATGTTATTAATCTAAACCTACCTTTCAACATCCTCTTTGGTCCATAGATTCATGCATGAAAGCCATTCCATCCGCTTACCATCAGTGCATCAAATTTTTGCATTAGGGCACTCAGGAAACCATCCATGCTGATCCAGAACCCTTTTCTTACTGCAATGTAGTTGAAGCCTCATATACAAACCATTTCCCTGGAATTGATATCGGCACAGCCATTGCCAGCTCATCCCACACTTTTAATGACCTAAAAACCATCCTCGCCTCCACCCTGTCTATTGTGAAGATCAATAACAAAGACTGTGGAGAGTATCGTCTGTCAGATGCATTTGCTGTCGGGGCACTCCCACTTGATCCACACACCCATGGATGACTAACATATCACAAAGCTAAGGAGATTCCACCTCCTTGATACAAATAGTTTGGCCCAACAACCTTTGTATCCTCAAAAATCCCTCTTTGTGAGGAGCTCACTCTAGATATCAACAATTGGTTACATAAGGATGCACCTCCAAGAAATCAAGCATGCCTTGATCACTTCAAATAGAAGTATCCCCAAGAACATAAGCTCATCACTAACAAATGGAACTATCAAGGTGGTCATCTAGGACTAGAGGAAAGAGGCATATAGTGCCCCATTGATACACACAAGTGGAAATCGAAGTCAGGTCTTGGCTTTAGGATACCCACAAATAGGGGCACCAATACAGACAGTCACACTTTTTCAAACATTCATCATGACCTAAATCAAAGACATTCCTAAGGAAGTTGAAAAGAGATCCTACAACGATATCCTAGACCAAATCTCCCTGGGAGACTCTATTCTCCAAGAACTATCCATCCATTTCATTGATCTACCACTTGCCCATCCACAACTCATAGATTGGGACCAACCAAGCGTCATACACATTCATGAGTTCACATTAGAGGAAGTGCTTCTAAGATTCATGGGAGCTGAAACACCTCACAAGAAAAAAAAGCTAGATTCTGCCTGTATCTATAAGCTAGATCCCAAGGGGTATTTTGGAGGAAATCCCCAACCTAGTTCTGGTACACCCAAAACTAGAACTAAAGTGAATCCAAGACTAGCTAAGGCAGCAAAGAGAACCCCTCAAAAAGAAAATCTAGAGTCACAAGTAGAACATGAGGATTTAGCATTGCCTCCTCAAGATAATCAACTAGAGGTTTTTTCTATTCTAATTGAGGATACTAGAGAAGTCAACATCAATTCTTTAGAGATCCCTAGATTTGTTCATATTGCTGCATCCCTATCACAAGACCAAACTGACCTCCTCTTTGAGGTCTTAAGAGAGAACATTAGGCAATTTGCATGGTCATATCAGGACATGCTAGGACTCGATCCAAAGCTTGTAGTTCAACATCTTGCAGTCGATCCAAAGATCAAGCTCGTTAGACAAAAGCTTAGAAAAATGCACCCCAAGGTGGTATTACTAGTCAAAGCTGAATTAGAAAGAATGTTAGCTACTAAGGTTATCTGACCTATTGACTACTAAAAGTGGATCTCCAACATGGTCCCCGTTACTAAACCTTTTGGTGACATCAAAATTTGCACTGATTTCAGAGATCTTAACAAAGCTTGTCCAAAAGATGATTTTCCCTTGTCCAAAATAGATATGATTGTAGATCTTACAGCTAGACATGAAATTTTATCCCTCATGGATGGATTTTCTAGGTATAACCAAATAAAGATTGCAAAAGAGGATCAGCATAAGATAGCATTCACTACCCCTTGGGGCACCTTTGGCTACAACATGATGCCTTTTGGCCTAAAGAATGTTGGGGCTACCTATCAAAGAGCTATGATAGTCATTTTCCATGATCTTATCCATAGCATTTTGGAGGATTATGTGGATGATATCTTGGTCAAATCTCATACCTTCATGGATCATCTTGCTGACCTGAAGAAAGTCTTTGATAGGTTAGCCAAATATCATCTCATGTTGAATCCCAAGAAGTGTGTCTTTGGGGTCACATCTGGGAAGCTTCTAGGCTTTATAGTTTCTAAACAAGGTATAGAGATCGACCCCAAGAAGGTCAAGGCTATCTTAGACATACCTCCTCCCCAGATACTGCAACAACTTCACTCTCTTCAGGGAAAGCTTCAATCCATCCAACGCTTCATCTCCTAGCTTGCAGATAAGTGTACACCATTTGCACATTTACTAAAGAAGGATGATAACTTCAAGTGGGATCCTTTATGTCAACGTAGCTTCGATCATCTCAAGTAGTATCTCACCAATCCCCCTATCTTGGTTCCACTAGTTTCTAGTCATCCCTTGATTTTATACATATCAGCAATGCCTACTACTCTAGGGACACTTCTAGCATAGCTTGATGACTATGGTAGAGAAAGAGCCATCTACTACATCAATAGAACCCTAGTTGGTTATGAACTCAATTATACTCCTAAGAAAAAAGCTTGTTTGGCAGTTGTTTTCTAAACTCAAAAGCTTTGCCACTACATGCTAAGTAATACCATCCAACTAGTCTCCAAAATTGACCCTCTCAAGTATATGTTCTCCAAAACAATACTTACAGGCCATTTGGCCAAATGGGTTATGCTCCTTAATGAATTTGACATCCAGTATGTGGACATAAAGGCAATCAAAAGGCAAGCTATAGCAGATCACCTAGCTGATGTGCCTCTAGTAGATACATATCCTTTGATCACAGAATTTTCAGATGAACATGTCTGTCTAATTGAAGAACAACCCCCATGGAAACTTCATTTTGATGGCTCACACACATCTCATGGATCAGGGGCAAGAATATTATTGGTCACACCTCAAGGAGATTACATTCCAAAAGCCTTCAAGCTACAATTCACTAGCACCAACAATATAGTTGAATATGAGGCCCTCATAGCAGGATTAAAGATACCCGTAGAATGGAACATCACTGAGTTACAAATCTTTCGTGATTCTTAGCTCATCATCAAGCAAGCCCTAAATGAATATCAGACCAAAGATGAAAAGCTATTACCCTACAAAGACCTAGTTGATCAACTAACCCAACATTTTACAAAGCTTCAATTTACACAAGTGCCTCGAATATAGAACAAAGTAGCAGACGCTATGGCTACTATTGGCTCACTCCTAGAAATTCCCCAAGCAGCTAGAAAGTATGAGTTTTTAGTCGAGTAGCTCCTTACACCCACCTATGTGAATGAGGATTTAAACTGTGTTTGTATCTTGGTTGGTCCCCAATCCCCTTGGTAGCATGAGATTCGTGCTTACCTTAACGATGGTATCATATCCTCGCACCTCACATGTACCCAATGCTAGAACCTCATCCAAAAATCATCTCACTATGTTATCATAGCCAATACCTTATATTGTTAGGGTTATCACAATACTCTCTCTCAATGTTTAGACCAAAATGAGGCCGCGATGGTGTTGAAAGAAGTACACTTTGAACTTTGCGGTGCCCACGTGAGTGGTATTGTCCTAGCATGACAAATCCTTAGAGTAGGCTACTATTGCCCTACCATTGAAGAAGACTCCTGTGACTTTGTTATAAAGTGTCTCCCATGTCAGTAGCATGCAAATCTTGTGCACACTCCAGCATAGGATCTACAACCTATTGCACCACCTTGGCCTTTCGCTTATTGGGGCCTCGATCTAGTTGGAACTATCACACCTCTCTCATCTGATGGACATAAATGGATAATAATAGCTACAAAATATTTCATTAAATGGGTAGAAGTAGTCCCCCTAGTCTCAGCTATAGGAGTTCAGGTCTCTAAGTTCATCTTGTACCACACTATTTGCCGCTTCGGCATCCCATCCACCATCTTCACTGACCACAAAGGTAATTTTGAAAATCTCAACATGGAAGAATTATGCACTTCCCTCTACATCCATCATCACTTTTCTAGCCCATATTTCCCACAAGGTAATGACCAGGCAGAGGCAACTAAAAAAACCCTCCTCAAAATCCTAAAGAAAGTTGTCAATGATTTCGGCCGTGATTGGCACCTACAAATAAATCTAGCCCTATGGGCCTATCAAACCTCCTTCTGTATATCCATAGGAACAACTCCATACTCCCTAGTCTATGGTGCTAAAGTGGTACTACCCATAAAGGTTGAACTTCCCTCCTTGCACATATCTTTGTGAGGGAAAATATTAGATGAAGAGTACAGAGTAGCTCGGCTCACCCAGCTAGATATCTTAGATGAGAAGCGACAACAAGCCTATGATCATCTCATAGTCTATCAAACTCATCTCAAAAGGAATTTTAACAATAAGGTGCTTCCACGAAACTTTCAGCCAAGTGACATGGTCCTCAAAGAAAACATGAAAGTCCAAGTAGATCAAGAAAAGAAAGGCAAGTTTGAACCTACTTGGCTTGGTCCTTATGTTATCATTGCATCCTTTGGCTCTGGAGCCTATCAGCTATCTACATCAAAAGGAGAACTCTTGAATGATCCTACTAACATCGTTCATCTCAAGAAGTTCTATGCTTGAAAATCCTTGGTACACCCAGCTTTTGAAAAATACAAAAAAATAGTAAAGAGAAATAAGCGTCCAATGGTGAAAACTTGGCAATTCAAGCGCCTTGGATAGGTAACTTGGTGAAAACTTGGTAATTTAGGCACCTTGTGTACTAAGACTAATCCATGATCTATCACTATCCTATCCCTCATCCATCCATTCACCATCCCATAAAACATTAGCTTGTTCCCTCAGTGTTCCAACCAAATATCCAAAATCTAAAGAAGCTTGTAAATACCTCCTGTACAGCTTGTAAATCTTGTACCTCAGCTTGTAAATCTTGTACAGCTTGTCAATCTTGTAACTTAGCTTGTAAATCTTGTACCCTAGCTTGTAAATCTTGTATCATCCCTTGTATCATAGCTTGTATATCCAAATCCTATCCAAAGCTTGTACCATATTCCAGCTTATAAATAATCTTGTATCCTAGCTTGTATCCTATCACATGCACACAAAGAACCCCATTTCCCCTTACAAACCATCTACCTATCTGCCTATCAACTATTTTAGACATCCCACCCTTCACAAACATCTCCATCTCAAAAAACCAAAACATGAACAACCTTGTACATTTGTAACATATCCGAGTCTGTCAGCTTGTACATCCTCTTTAGTTTAGTACCATTGTATCTATCTAGCTTTTGTGTCAGTTCCTCCTTGATTAGCATCTTGCACACATTGTACAAATCTTGATGAGCTATTCCAATGCATCCTTTAGCTAGATCTCCTATCACCAAAGTGTTATCCTTCTTAGTTCAGCTTTCCAGATGCATCATTCATCCAGATCCATTAGCTTAGGTACTCTCTAATAGATCCTTGTAGGATATAGCTTTCTTCATGTTTGATCTTGGCTCGTTAGTAGCTCATCCTACCCATCTCGTTGGCAAATGGTTCTATTTAGGATTTTCACTTTCTTTTGATTTGAAAACTTCCATTTTGGGTCTTGAAATATCTTTTCCAAGCAATCCTTTTGTTCCCTCCTCAAGGTTGCCACGATCTTCCATATCATGGTATACTGCGAATGGGGCAATCTAAGCATAAGGTCTTGATCAGGTCTTTTGTTTTTTTTTCTTTTTTTCTTGTGGTTTACCCAGTGTCAGTTTTATGCTGCTTCCTTTGGGAATCATGTGTGATGCTGGGGCAATCCTTGCGTGCTTGTTTTGAGTTAGTTCATCAATCTTCTGGATAGTTGGTGAAAAGGCCTTGATGTTCTTGGTAACCTTAGCAATTAACCAACAATCCTATAGCAAATCTAGTGCTCAACTACATGGTGGTACTTCTCTTTGAAGTATCCCCTTGCTCAAAAAGCTTCAATGGAATCCCTTCCTCTCCATTATCCCCTATCCATATCCAACATCTGTCTCTCCTACCCCAGCTCGTGCAACTATATCTCTCAAAATCAATCATCACTCTTAGGTGTAGGGATCCACAATCCTAGTCTTAGGGATCCACCAATCTAATCAATCCACCAAGCCTCATCTTCCGAGATCCACAATCCTAGTCCTAGGGATCTCTGAAACCCATCTTTTGCCAATCTGACTCTTTGAAATCCTATTGCATTAGCTTTATAATCCCCTCATCCTTCTCCCTATCCTGGATTCATTTTTATAGTGCTCTGCTCCTTCATTTTCCACCTTCCCTAAAGTCTTAAGCTTGCTTTCTCTTGTGCCTCTGACCTCCCTTTATCATTCTCCCGTAGTGAGAGTTTAAGCTAATTCAGCCCCTTCTCTTTGCCAATATAAGTCTCCTCGCTCATCCCATCTTAGATTCTTATTTTTTTTTCAAGAAGCCATCGAGCCTTGCTTTCTCTTCCCATCACCTTCTTGAGGGGGCATCTCACAGTCCATTCTCTCCTCTTCTACTCTAGCCTTGGGCATCTTATTTTCTTATCTTTGATGCCATGCCACTTGCGGCATCACATCAAAGAGGGGCAAAATGTAGACACCTAAAATCCCTTAGAAAATAAAGTATTTTTATTTTTTGAAAAGTCCCTGATGACATCATCATTTATTAATTAATTAATTATTTAATTTATTTATTTATTTTTATGCCATTAAATCCCTTTATCTTAATTAAAAATAGTTAATTAAGGAATCCCTCCCAAAAATGTTTAAATCTTATTTAAACATTATTTCCTTATTAATTAATTAATTAATTAATAAATTGACCAAAAATCCCAAAATAAATAATTTATTTATTTTTTGCCCAAAACTTCGCCAATTTATTTAAGATCACTAATCTCTTCCAAAATCTTCTAATCCTTCTTCAATTTTGATTAAAGGCTAATCCCATCATTTTCTACCCTTAATCCCAACTCAAAATATTTAACATAGGTTAAATATTAATTTTCATATTTATTAAAAATATATTAATAAATATCTCCTCAAACCAAACCTATGAAATAAATAAAACTTTATTTCTAGACTCTTCCAAAAAGTCTTCATCCTCATCCTAAGCCTATCCCTAAACCTCCTTTTAGCCTAATCCACCCCATCCACCCATACTAACCAAGCTTAGCTACTAACTCACCCACCCTCATTGAATGTCATCCACTTGCATATCTCTAACAAGCTTAGTCTAATACTAAATCACCTCTAATCCCTCCCCTAACCTTGTCACATTCCCTAAGAAAGCATAAGACTTTCCTAAGCCAAGCAAAGTCAACAATCTCAACTCCCTCCAAAATATCCCAACCACCCAACCATGAATGCTCTTACAAGGCCATAAAGACTGTTACAAGCCCATTCATTGCTCTTAAAAGCCATTTATGAAGAGTATTTATGAAGATATTATCCCTTGAGCCTCCTTTGTTGACTCATCCTTTCCCTTTCCCCCATCCACTCACCCTGTGACATGTGTCACTCCCTGATTGGCTGTAAGGAAGCACAATCCATGTGCTCTCCTCTTATGCAATCTAAGCCCTCCATGAGCTTTTCTCCATCCTTTCATCTTAGCACTCAAACTCTCAAACCCTTAGCCTATAAATTGAATCCCCTCCCAAGCCATTTCATCACAATCTTTGAGTTAAAGTTATAATGCTAGTTTGAGAAGCCAAAGCCCTTAACCATACCCTTATAATGCCAAATTGAGAGCTCACAATGTTACCAACTTGCCATTACCCATCTCCACCATTGAAGCAAACTTGAATCCCTTTGACCATACATACTAATCTTTCATTTAGACTCATCTACCAAGCAAAGAGCTAATTCCTATTAAGAGATTTCATTCATTTGGCTCACATTTCTAATTAGGGGTTCCTCTTTAGTTTCTCTTATATGTTATATTAATCTTTGTTAGTTAATGCTTTGTTCTCTTAATAGATTAGTGTTTCTTGCTAACATATTAGTATATACAATCATTACTATCTCACATGAGTATTAACCATAGACATTGTGCTTTTTGTGTGTTTGTGGTTGGATCCTTATCTCTGTTAGCATGATGGGAGTGGACCTATAGGTTTTATGTAGTTGGGAGGTATAGCCATCTATACCACTATTAGGGACCATTGTACAGAGATGATCTATTATCCTAGTGCAACCATTGCTAGATATTTTCACTTGGTACTTTAGGTTTTAGAGTATGCTTTCTTGTGATTTATGCTTTTATTGGGATGGTTGTATATCATGTTTAGATGATGTTAGTATTGATGCATTACATTATTATGATGTTTAGTATACAATTAGAGGATGTAATCTTCTTAATTGGAGTATTTATTCCTTTTGGTTTAACATGTTAGATTTCCTATTTTTATGATGTTATTATGCTTTAGTAGTGACGTCCTTATAAGAAAACTCTGACTATCTAGTTGGCAATTTGGAATGTTACATGTGGGGCGTGACTAGGACCTTCAAGGTCTCATGATGCTATTATGGTTGGGAGGAACTAAACACTTAGTGCATTGTTTTAGTACACTATGATGTTGCTTTTATTTATTTCCATATACTGCTATATTTAAATGTTTAGATTCAATTTTCATCTTTCCATCTTTTGTTCGAGTGTCTTTATGTTGATATGTGGATTCAATACTATCCAGTGTGGAGGAAATTCATTTCTCAATTTTCAACTTATTATTTTCTAGTTTTTTGTCTTATATCCTCATATGAAATTGTACTTTCTCATGCAAGAATGCAGAAACTCATGTGGTGTGTTGGCTTTCTTCATGTGGCTTGGTGTACATCCTCATACAAGAACCCAAACTAGGTTGGCTGTTGGGTTAATCACTTCCTCATGCCATTCGATGCATTTCCTTGCATGAAAGGTAGATCCTCATGGGGTAGTGTTGCACTTCCTTGCATGAGATTTAGTTAGTTTGTTTCCCTCACACAAAAAATAGGGGTTGTCTACACTAATTTTTAGGAAATGCATTATGGATTTTTTAGTACCCTTTGGGTTTGCGAGTCTTTCCTTATTTCTATAGTTTGGAGATTTTAGGTTTTGTTTTCATTTTAGCTTTCTTCCTTCTTCCATTGGTCATGTCAGTTTGGCAGTGGCATTTGGAGATCTATTGGTGTCGGCATGGTTGGTTAGTCTTCCATTGTAATCTTTATGATCCATGTAAATTTTCTTCATGTGCATGCATACTTGTTTATTTATTTTTTGTCTTAGCTTATATTTATCCTTGTTCTAAGGATCTCCAAGTGGGGCATTACATCTTGTATTAGAGCCCATGTTGCAAAATTGGGATCTCTATGTTATTCTTCCACTATGGTTTTGTTTTCTAGTTCTGTATTGTTATCTTATGTTTCCTATTTTGAAATCTTGTACGGTTCATGCTTTTAACTCTATGCTTGTGACATGTTTTTGACCTTATCTTGTTGCTTCCATTTGTGATGCCTCTTGAAAATAGACCCAGTGGTCGGGTTGGTACCCATAGCAATAACCATCGAGAAGAACTCTAGGAAAAGGAACATTACAATGGAGAGGGAGAATAGGGTAATAATGAACCAAATGTCATTGGGGCATTGATGTTAGTGCTTTAGGAGATTCTTGCTTGGTTGGGCCCTTGTGTAGAGGAATGCGGACAACATCATGATCATGAAGAGGGATCTCATCATGGATATTCCCATAGGTCTAAGCATAGGGAAGAGGAACATAACCACTAGTGTGAAAGTTCTCATACATAACCTAGTGGAAGAAGGCATCAATAAAGGGATTATGGTATGTATGATGATGATTTCACTTAGGTTGAAATTATGTGGGAAATTCAAAGGTCCAAACCATTTCTATTTGATGCCCACGGGATAGGACTCAAGGTTGAGACTTGGTTACTAGATATGGGGCATTGCTTTTCCCTACTACCTTATAGGAGCAATGTGAAGGCATGTTGCACTATTAAAAAGTTGAGGGAACATGGTTCCATCTAGTGGGATATACAATATGAGAGGCTTTGGATTGATGTGGTAGATCTCACTTGGGAGCTCTTCAAGGAGAGGTTTGGGGAGAAATTCCTTTCTCTATAGTATTGTGAGGCTTGTACTGATGAATTTCATTCACTCAAACATGGAAATATGAGGGTTGATCAATATGAGAAGTCTTTCCTAGGATTGAGATAGTATTCAAGTTATTGGCATGATGAGGTGTTCCTCACAAAACATTTTATTAGGGGTTTTTGGGACTCTATCATTGGGGATGTCCATTTTCACCAACCAAGGACACTTGCACATGTCATAGAGAAGGCAAGAATTCTAGAGAGTAATGTGGTTAGAGGTTATAGTAAAAAATTTGGTTCTCAGAACCAAAGTGCATGACCTTTGGGGAAGGATGCTCAATATTCTTAGTCCTTAGGAAAGGGTCAAGCCTACCACTATTGAAATTGGTAGAAAGGGTCTGGACAAAGGTTGAATAGAATTTTGATAACTCAGGGAAGAAAGGAGATAATCAAAACCAAGGAAAAAAATCTTAGAAGGATTTCCCTCCTTAAGGTGGTCAGCAAAACTCTAATAGGGGTAGTTTACCATATCCTAGCACTACACAAGGTGGTCATGGAACAGGTTCTAGGTTTGCAGGGAACTATTATTCTTATAGTCATCCTAGCCATAAATCTTTTGAATGTTCTATCAAACCATCTATTGGAAATTGTAAGAGCATTGAGATAATGGGTTTAGCACACATTACATAATATTTTTATATTATATTATATTATATTATCATGTAATGTTACACCTAGATGGACATGCAACATGGAAAGATTCCTATGGGATATACTTGATGAGTTGTATTGTAATAATATTTCATGTAATTATTTAATACTAGAGAAAAAAATTAAATTTCTAATATTAAATGTAGTGTCAATGGGTTAGGTAGCACATTTTTTTAGCACATGGTTTATGTAATACAACTTGGTGGTTTTGTGGGACTTGCTACTATATAAGCAGCCACAAGGGTAGTTATTGGTAATAAGAAGAGAAGATAAGAAGAAAGAAAGAAAGGAAAAGATTTGAGTAGGACAAGGCTTGATAGATTATCCAAGAAAGAATTTGTGAAGGTTTGAAGCATGGTATGGGATGTGTAGATTCATTCTTGTTCACATGGATTGCTTGGTTGTGGCTATGGCTTTGAAGGCTTCCATGATTGTATTGAAATGATATTTTTTTGAATAATACATGATGATGGATGCTTTTGGAGGTTGAGTTTTTCCCTCAATGAGGGTGTCCCAAGGTATATCTTGTGTCACAAATTTTGTGGGTATGTTGTCTATTCTCTTGCATGTGGATTTCAATTTCATTTTTAATTTAGATCTATTATGGGTCATGTGGAAATTGTTATATTTTTTGTTGCATATTTCCTTACAAGTTGTATTAGAGCTATGATTTTATTATTGTAATGCTAGATTGAATCCATGGGAATGCATGAGAGGATAAAAGAAAGGGCAAGATATATGAGTTTTTTTTTTATAGATATGAGGTTTTGGGTTTTTTGTTATGATAGGATATTGGTAGATTTTGGGCATGCAAAATGTTGGAAAAAAGGTTTTTTTTTGATGTTTTATTTAAATGAGGCTATTAGAAGGAGCTTGCATAAATGACCTCCTAGGTAAAAATAGACCTCATCATTAGATCCAGTTCAATGTTTCTATAAATTTTGATATATAATATGCCCTAGTTTGGCCATGTTTAGAGGAATTAAAAGAATTTTTAGTTTCAGCCCATGATGGCCATCAAATTTAATCTTGTCAAAATTTTTGTCAAAAAAAATCCTAGTAAAAATGGAAAATAGACTATCTTAGTAAAACAACCATAACTTTCTTTTAGAATATCAAATTTTAGACTTTTTATAGGTGTTGCAAAGAGAATTCAAAGCACTACAACTTGGTGTAGGTTTAATTCTATGGTTTTAACATTTTGTTAGATTTTAATAGCTCAAAAGCAAGATGTTATTTATTTTGAGCACAAATTAGGGAATAACTTGGGCATACAAAGTTAGATTTTGGAATTTCAATAGCCAATAGAAAGCTCTTGGCAATATCTACACATTGGTTTAGATCTGGTGCAAGTTTGGCATGATTTATTTGGTGATATATTGATCTAAATAGTTTATGATTTATATTGACTATGGTAGCATTGTGAGTTTATGACATTGTATGTTTGGTGATTTGGATTTGATCACATTATATACTCAATTCATATTTCAGATTGGTCTCATGATGATATGGTTATTAGTGTTTGGTTTTGATATGTATCATGACTTGTTGGGTCTACAAGTTGTGCAATGTTATAAGTGGTCTATACTTATAGTTTGCATTTATAGCTTGGTTATAGATTGTCATTGCCCATTGATCTTTTATTATTGATGCATATTTAGATTGATGGCTTGGATTTGGGTTTTCTATTCCCTAAGTCACATTATTTGCTACTTTTTTCTTCATGTAGAAGGGATGAGATGTTGTTACTAGGTGCAATCAGGGTGGAGGATTGTGGTTGACTATATTATGCTAACAGGTTAGATATATTAAGAGTTAGATTCTCAGTTCATGGATGTGATTATGGTGCCATGGATTTTGGTATGATATGATTGGATATATAGGTACCTCCTTGATGTTCATTGATTTGGATTCCTAATTTGGTTATGGTGGCATATCTTCTTGGTTGAGGATCATGGTTATGTGATTTCTTTTGAGGAGCTCATGAAGTGCACTTTGATTTCTTTGATGGTTTGATTCCTTGGTTGATTCTCATGGTTAAAGGATAGTTTTTCATCATGATGTCATGGATAGCTTGGATATATAGTTTAGTGAGAGCTTGTGACAGTGTAGGATTAGTTCCTGGTTTGGTTTGTATCTTCTTGGTTTATAGATCTTGGTTTCACTTGACATTGACACTTTGGTTGTGTGTATAGACCTAGAGGATCTTCATGTAGGAGATGGATTTTATGATGACTTGGTACCATGTTTGAGTGGGAGTTGTTGGAATTGATATATTTATTGAGTATTTTTAGATGTTGGAGATTTTTCTTAGATCTTATTGCTACAAAAGCACCTTTGACATTTTCATGGTGTACTTGTTATCTTCATGGTGTCTGAAGATTGTTAAATCTTGAGGACTCATGGCATTCTTGGTTATCCTCATGGTGTATGGAGATGGTTCTTCATGGTATGTGGAGATGGTTTTCTTCATGGTGTGTGGAGATGGTTGCATCTTGAATATTAATTGGGTTCTTGGTAAAGGTGTGGTTTATGCCTTCAGAGTTAGGATGGTTTCATTTTTATGTTATGGTATACTTTTGATATACATTTAGATTTTTGACATGTTATAGTATATTCATATGGAGTATGTTATCTCTTTGGTTGAGATGGTTTAGATCATGTTGTCATGTTTATGTTCCCAAGGCCATGGTTGGAAATGTGACATTGATCTTAGTTTAATTTCTTAGTATTGAGTACATTGATCATAATATGGATACGTCATGATCTTGCTATGTTGCATTTGTAGTTGGCATGGATTGATTGGTTACAAGTACTCATGGATACTTAGAGGTGGTGGTGATGCTAATTTCTCTTGGATTAGAGAAGTATTTGTTGGGAGGATTGATAGTTTCAGCAAAAAGTCTAAGGGGCATTCACTCGATATGGACTTGAGAGGATATTTTTCTTAGTTGAGTCTTAGTTGGAGACTTGGATATCTTGATGAGCATTCTCATTCTCCACTCTTTTTCTACTTGACAATTCACTACTTGAGAGGTATAGCCCATTGTTTCTCTCAGGCACATTATATTTATGCTTGTCTTTCATGGATATGGATCTTGAGCTATGGTACATGATTTAGTTCTAGAGGGTTCATGTAAGAGATGGTTTAGCATTGGTTATCTCCATTTGCATATGTTTTTATGTTGGTTGAGTTTGAGAGACGATTTTATATTAAGAATATTCCTTGGATTAGGAATGGTTTATGAGTTTGATCTTCTTGTGAGAAGCTTACATCCATGATTAGTTATATGGTATGGTTTGGGTGTTTTTGTGGGTTCTTGGTTTAGGTTTTATGGAGGAGATCGTACTTGCACAATTTACATATAGAGGTGTATGTAGAAGGGCATGATACAAGTTATAATTTTCATATTTTCTCTCTAGTCTTGGTTATCTTCTTGGATGTTCAGTTTTTCTTCTATTGGATTTGAGATTGGTTAGAGATTGTGATCACTAGTTTGTGCTCATGTGTGTCATGTGAGAGATGATGTGGCTATTCCTTGACCTCTTTCCTGTATTGGTTGTGGAGATCTTGGGAGACTATTGGATATTTTTTATAAGAGTTGTTGCAAGTTATTGGTTTATGTATTTTGGATGTCCTTGAGACTATGTGGATTCACTTCTTTGAGATGTTGTGAGTGGATTGGTTATAGATTTGACATTATCTTTTGTAGTGGGAACCTCTTGGATACATGTGGCAGGTATTGCTTTTGAGGCTTATGATTGTAGGTTACAGATTTCATATCTTGATGATGTAAGATTCACTTGGTATACCTTTGGAGTTATGGATAGTTGGATAAGTTTGGCACTTGCTATGGGTGCTATTTCAGCTATTGATATTTTGATAACTATGGATATATGTGATTACCTTTGGATCAAGCTTTTAGTGCTTGGTATTTTAGTTGGTATAGAATTTTATGATCTTCTAATGTGATAGGTTGGGTGGCTTTCTCTTTGGATGGCTTCTATGTATATTTGGTGGTAGTGGCATACTAGGAGGTGAGATCATTCATGTTTGAGATGTAGGATACTTTGATTTTGTTGTCGGTACCAAGATGGAGCACTTTGTGTACTTTGATCCATAATGGTAGATGTGCTAGGAGAGATTATTCCCTTATTCATTTATGTGTCTATAGATTGACCCTATGCAATGTATACAACAAGTGGGAGATTTTTGATATAGTGGGTGTTGCACACATTGAATAATATTGTTATATTATTTTATTTTATTGAATAATATTAAATTTTTAATATTAAATGTGGGTTCAATAGGTTAGACAGCACATGGTTTATGTAATACAACTTGGTGGTTTTGTTGGACCTGTTACTATATAAGCAGCCACAAGGGTAGTTGTTGGAAATAAGAAGAGAAAAGTCGAGTGGGACAAGGCTTGACAGGTTAGCCAAGGGAGCATTTGTGAAGTTTGGAATCATGGCATGGGTTGTGTGGATTCATGTTTGTTCACATGGATTTCTTGGTTATGGCTATGGATTTGAAGGTTTCCATGGTTGTTGTAATGCCCCGCCAAGGGATCCAAAGAATTTCGCTAAGTTTGCCAAACAATTTTTTTTTAAACATGAAAGTAAAACCATACATAACACTTGTAGAAGCAATAGTAACATCCAATTGAAAATAACATAACATAATAGATTACATTCTTTAAAGATCCCTTAACATTGAATTAATTCTAATCATAACTTATTCATCTAACATTACATCCTTAACAATGAAATAACAAGGATACATCCAATGTTCTTAAACCATATACAAGTGTACATTTTAGATTACTCAATCATCCACTATACATGTTACAAGGTATGAAAAGCTTAAAAGAATAAACATCCATGTAATTAAAGTACATCATCATCCAATATTAATCCATGATGCAATAACATAATGAGACCATAAGCCATACATGATACATCATCACAAAAGACATAAACATCCATCATAAAAGATAACCATAAATCACAAACATAACTAACTAAGTGCGTGATTCCTCCCAACTGTAAATAGCATCATTAGACCATCATGGATCCTAGCCATCCCTCTGTGCGTAACATTCCAAAGCACCAAAGAGATCATCGGTATTAACATAGTAGGAATGTCATTCCTAAAACATCCTACTAACATGCAAAGTAAAGCATCATCTAACATATGCAAATCATCAATATAAGAAACATACCAATAAATACATCCATCATAAGGTATATCATCTATCATAATGCTCCAAGAACAAAATGAAGATAAATACCAACCAAGAATGCTCCAGCCACAGTGTCTCAATGGATCTCAAATGATAAGAGTGATAAAACACTACCACCTAACCGCGTGGAACCTAAATGGTCCACTCCCACCGTGCTAAGAAGATAATCTCAAGTACCAAAAAGGCTATCAAAATACACAGCATAAATCTCTATAAGTCCAGGAATCCTAAAAGTATACTAACTCAAAGGTTCCAACACACACAAAATTGACATCTAATTCCCAGAGGCACACAATGACATGTAGGAAACCTACTCTGCAAGCAGGAAAGTGTCATCGCTTTTATCTTGTACAAGTTACCCTGGCAGTTAGCTAAACTCCATAGGTCCATACAGATCTCATGCGGCCACTAGTATCCTCTCATACTGACAAGGCATACTATGGAATGCAAGGTCGCAACCATGCGTTCTCACTACTCCCATCCTAGCTAGTACAAGCACTCAAGGCATGGGCAAGAACATCAAAACAATTATCTTCTTAGGTTCATTTAATCCCCATTTAGTGTGTAAATGTTATCACTTATTAACCAAACTTACAATGAGTTACCCTGGCAGCCACTTAGGGCCTCGGCCCCCATTGCAAGCCACTGTTTGACACTACAAGTAGATTACCTACCCTAATGCTCATGGAATCATAATCACCACAGTCTTGTACAAGTGACTGTAAAGAAATCCAAAAGATAATCCATAAAAAGAACCATCAAATATCCATAAATGCATCAAATATCCACAATAAGAATCATGAAATCTCCAAGATAAGAATCATCAAAATATCCATGAGCATCGAAAAAAACATCCATAGAAAATCATAACCACAACAGTTCTCTATTGGAAACTGAAGACATCACTAATAATCATAAGTATCCATTGGTTCTCAATAACCAAAATAAATCATGACATCCATTGGTTCTTAACAAGCAACCAAGAATATCTCAAAATCATACTGATCAAAATCATACTGATCGAAGACTCCGAAATGGTTGAGTCAAACATGTCAAAACATGACATCATCAAGAAATAAATCCACATCATAGTCCCATCATGGTGACTAGAAAATAATCCAAGGATAACTGATCGATGACTCAAAAATATGGTTACCTCAAGTGTCTCAGATACATATACATCTTAGCTTCACACATGAAAACTGATGAACAATAATAATCAGAAAATACAAACATTTCATAGAGCATAAAATCACATTACCATGGTTGGGCTTATAAAGATTGAGACCAAATAAGATCAACATGCCAACACATCTCATAACCCTCGAGCCTCTGGTAACAACCTAAGACTGGTCAACACTAGTCAACCCAAAACCCAAAACAAGAAGCATATAGAATACACGATGCAAACACATGTTTTGGTTTACTAAATTCACATAGTTGAATAATGTGTAGGAGTTTCCAGTTTTTTGTTTGCAAGTATACTTTCAAGTGTATAGGTTTACCATTTGACCTACACATCAACCCAATTGTTCCCCGATAGCATTAT
This sequence comes from Cupressus sempervirens, assembly GCA_028749045.1. Classification (NCBI taxonomy): domain Eukaryota; kingdom Viridiplantae; phylum Streptophyta; class Pinopsida; order Cupressales; family Cupressaceae; genus Cupressus; species Cupressus sempervirens. The sequence goes on from CM053793.1 coordinate 114,526,087, forward strand.
CCTTCCATTATTAAGAATTACATTCTAAAAATAACTTAAGAATAAATATTCACTAAACTGATCATCATTGACCTTTGATTAACTTGTTCACTATATTTAACTAAGATCCATACTCTAATTGATTAACTCTCCTTTAATGTTACTTCAACTTTCAACATGAATCTAGGACCATTATTCATTTATAAAAGAACCAATTATCAATCTTCAAATAAGAAGAAGATAACTTTATTTATCTCAATCTATTAACATAGGTACACCATCCATGACCTATTAACATCTTATTAGTTTTCAATTAAAAACTTAATTAAGTATTACTAAAGTTTGATTCTTTTAATTTAATCATTATCATCGTTGACAACCATATAATACCTAAGGTCATAATTCAAGTCATAAGACTTATTAACTTCGATATAGATAATCTACAATCTTGTTAAAAGAATTATATCAATTAAATCTCCATTTCATAACTTAATTTATTAATTAAATCCAATTAACTCTAGTTAATTGATTTAATTAATAACTTCACAACCAAACCATCAACCTAATGAATATTAGCTAACTATAATCTGTACATTGAAAGTCAACTACAATCCAATGCACAAATAGTCATTTTAATAGTTCAATAATAATAACTGGTTAATATTTAATAACAAGCTATATTGGGAATCTTATTAATAGATCACATTCATCATGATAATCGTTTCAAGTTAAAACTCTATCGCATATAATCATATTGTCAACTCAATGAACATTAATTGATTAAAATTAATTATAATCCAAATCCAAAAATTATTATCTTTTGCAAAACTTCAATCAATAAATAATCTCCAGTAGATTAACTTTAATCAAATTATTTGATATCTATTTAAACTATTTATTATTTATTAATAGTTTGTTAGACCCAACAAACATTAATAAATAAACTAATCACAACTATAAATAGTCGATCTAGAGAATCTTTACATAAACTTCATTAGTTAATATTTAACTAACTCTTAGTATGATTAAGGTATAACAATAAGATACCTAATAATTCGAACGTATTAACATTAACATAACAATGTTATAACGATGTTATAATGTAGAAATGACCCATTGTCCAATATCAATAAAATTTGAATTACTTAATTTAAAATCATCTCGTAATATAAAATTACCATCTCCAAATTATTTAATATATATTAAATGTTATTTAATATATATTAAATATTATTTAATAAATATATCTCTTTCCATCAGTTCTATCTACAATCGTTTCTATTAAAAGCTTCCATTAATTTATTTAGAACATTCTTATTAGTCTTTAGACTAATTAAGTAGTTATAAATTCTAACTATATTGCTTTATTGAATTTTCAATAACTCGATTAATAACTTAAACAAAATTTTACTAATATTATATATATATATATATATATATATATATATATATATACATATATATATATATATATAACGATTAATATCCAATACTTCATAATAATTACAAAGTCGAATTATAATATTAATTATATATATATATATATATATGCATACATTTATACACACATATATATATACATATAATAATATCGAATTACAAATAATATTATATAACACAACTTAATATCTATACATGCTGAGCTCTTTAAAAATCGTTGGGAGAGTCTTTTGTTTAAGCAAATTTATAATCGCTATGGCACGGGCAAGCCGTGCGGCCCTGCCCTCTAACGCAGGGCCTACGACGACAGTCGCAGTACCTGCATCAGTGGGTACTAGTGACCGCCGACGCCATTAAATAAAGGAAGGTGTGGGCAAGGGGTGGATATATCCACCCCTCCCCAAATCCATTAGTATTATAAACATTTTTTTTAACAAATGTGTTTCGGATTCTAACTAAGGTTTTCCCATCGCATTCCAAAATATATGATTTGCAAATACGAATTTGTAAATAAAGTTTCTTATTTTGACTTTCATGAATATATACATATATGTATATATGTATATATATATATATGTATATATATATATGTATATATATATATGTGTGTGTGTATATATATATATATATATATATATATATATATATATATATATATATATATATATATATATATATATATATATATATATATATATATATATATATATATATATATATATATATATATATATATATATATATATATATATATATATATATATATATATATATATATATATATATATATATATATATATATATGCAGATTTGCAAAAGAGAGTATATATTTAGACTTGAACAAAAAAGGGCTTTTCTAAACAAGAATTTTCCCTTTTAAATAATTGTTTTCTAAACATATCCATTAATCCATCTAATAGGTTTGACTATAAATTTAAAATCATCTTTCTCAATCTGATTCAAATTCGAACCCAAACCCGATTTAGATCTAGTTTTCTCTTTAATTGGATCTAGGGTTTTTCTATTGTTTTCTTCTCAACCAAATAAAATATCTAGATACCAGTTTCAATTATAGATTCAATCATAAGAGTACTCAGACACATAGACATGATGAAGACAAGAAGAGAAATAGTGCAAATAGAGTATGAGATTATCACGAGTGCACCTGGACACTGATGCTAATCCACCATGCCTTAGAAGTCCATAGAAAATCCTTTCCTTCTCCATTATTCGCAATCCTTTCAAGATCCAAGCCAACCAAGAATCTCCAAGTGACTAAAAATGCTAGGAGCATAGAAGCAAATAGAAAATATACGAGCATATGAACCTTCTCCAATGCATGTAAGCTTTGAAGCTTCCATTTTAGCTTGAAGCTTGTAGTTTCCATTAAGCTTCCATAAGGCTTGTCCAAACACACTAGGAGAGCCTCTATTTAAAGGCCTCTAAGATGCATCTAGAGTATCTCTAGAAACAGCTAGAAGATAAGCATGACAACCAAGCATGGCTCTTCTCCAACCTTCTAGATGAGTCTTAAGGTTGTAGACACCATGTGCTCAAATAAAAATGCTAACTCCTAAGTGTAGACAACTAGTGCATTCTTAGAGTGCAAACTTCTGTGTTGTCTACATGACAACTTTCGAGAATTTGCCAACTCTTATGTGAGCAATAATGCACATTAATTAATATAATATTTACTTTACTCTTTCCAATTTAATTAATTTATTTAGTAAATCTCATGCACTAACTTTAATAATTCCACTTTTCAATCTTAATATATTTATATTTTAATCACATGTGATTTAGAATCTTTTAATAATTTAAAATATATTTTCCACTTTTAAATTTCATTTCCAAAACTTAATTGCTAAAATATTTATTAGCTTTAATAATAATATTATTTAATCATTTATTTAAAAATGAGCTCCAAATATATTATTATTAAAATAAATGTTGCCACATTCCAAATTTAATCTTTTAACTTTTTATTTTTAAATTTAATTATTTTATTTAATTAATTTCCCAATTAATTAAATAAAATAAATATTAAAATATCATATTAATTTTTCATTTGATTAAACCATTAATTAAATCTTTTAATTAGGCTTAATCAATATAAAATAAATCAAAGACTCATAAGGTAAAAGTATGAAAACCCATCATAGCCAAAATACATACAAAATCAAACCAAGGGTTTAAATCACAAATTACATTATCCAACGTATTCAGAGGGTACTCAACTCAGATACTTGTCCTAATTTTCCAATTAGAACAAATGGCTTAAAGGGTTGGGATTTGGACTTGAGAATTTATCTCCCCTCTCTTATCATTGAGATAGTGTGATAGGGTACGCTCATCCTAGCAATTCAGGGAAGTTGATACCCGATACCTACAACTTGCATAAAAACCATGCATGTACAAGAATAATATATACTAAACTAAACATGCAATGGCATGAAGTGGTGCATCGTGTAGATCCCGACTAGAAGGTGACTACGACTCCCTTCCTTAACCACATCAGACACACCATACAAAAGTAAACTCGCAAAGAAAACATGCACACCATACACATGCAAGTATGAGGTAAGTATCCATAATAAAACACATATGATAATAAATCATCTTACTAATCATCATTAATGACTATAAACACTGAAAATAATCATCATACATACATGAAATGTAGAGTATAAGTAATCTCATCACATAATAAACTGAATCCATAGCAGAATATCTGATAATCTCAAAAGAATGTTGCTAACCATCAACATAAAACTAGCTCTAAAAGAGTTCAGCAACGATAACAAAATGCAAACTAGGGGCAAGCACTACAGTTGTATTGCAATGGTATTTTTACTAAATAATACATGGTGATGGATGCTTTTGGACACTAGGTTTTTCCCTCAATGAGGGTTTCCTAGGGTATATCTTATGTCACAATTTTTGTGGGTATGTTTTCTATTCTCTTGTATGTAGAATTCAATTGCATATTTATTTTAGATCTATCAGGGGTTATGTGGAAACTATTATATTATTTGTTATATGTTTCCTTACAAAGAGTGCAACTAGATTTGAGCCTACTATGGGAGATGCATGAAGGAATCATCAAGTCTTTGCAATAGTTGATAATCGTCAAGATGAACATCAAGGTATCATAGTCAAGGCTAAAGGTATGTTGCACAATATTTTTTCTTCAATTTTTTCGAATCAAGTTCTTTTGATTCTTTTATTTTACCAACTTTTGTTTAGTGATGTGGGCTAGTGGCAACACATTAGGATGATAGGTAGTAGGTTGAGTTAGCCATGGGTTCCAAAGTGGCTATAGATTCATTGATCGGAGGTTGCAGATTGAATTTGGGTACCTTCACCACTACAGTGGATTTTCATGTCCTAGCTATAGGATTGTATGACATTGTGTTGGGTGATAAGGCTAAATATTGCCTTTATTTCATGATAGTTTTAAGATACTTTGTTGATACTCTATTTTATCTTTGTCAAAATATTTATGGACCTATGTTTACCAAACCTATGATAAACCTATGGGTAGAAACTATGCCATCTTTTGCTAGTATTATATATGTTATGTAGTATTTCATATAGTTATCAAAATGTGTGTTCTTATATTTGAATTTAATTTGATAAATATTTATTTGCAAACATGTCTTTGTATTGTAACTAACTTGTTAATGAAGATTGAAAGATGATTGAAAGAATTCAAAAGTTGAGTGCCAACAACATTCAAGGAGAAGAGAATCCTAAGGAGCAGCCATAGTGGAGGAAAGTTGTAATGGTTCTAGAAGACACGAGAGCAAGTAAGGAGGAGCTATGAAGACTTATTGCCTTCTTTGTATTTATTTCATGTTGAGTAGATGTTTAGACTTTATTATTCCTACCTTAAGCCATTATTTCTTCTTCCTACCTTGAGTTGTTATTTTCTTTCTTTCTCTCCTATGGATTTAAAGCTAGGTCATTTACTTTTCTATGGAATAAGTGTTGATCTCCTATATATAGGAATTGACCTAAGTGTGTTATTTTAGCCAGTTAGAAGAAAGAGTTTCTGAGAACAGATTGTTAACTTTTACAGTTGTGTTCTTATAGTTCTGTGTTATGTAATGAATTTCTAAAATCTAATGAAATAGTTTTTTGCTTCTATCTTGTGTTAGTAGTTTAGTGAAGCTAACCAAGGGGGCCCACTTGGAAGGTGGATTAAATTAGGATAGAATAGATTTATTTCCAAGCATTCTTATTATTTTAAGTAGAATTTGTAAGTTCATGTAGCATCACACTTTGTGAATGTTCTTGTAGCATATGTGATAATAGCTATAGTTGATGAACCAAGTTGGAATATTTGTTATCCTTTCATTATATTTCTAGTATTCATAGAGTTAATTTGTTAGTTTCTTGTAGCAATATTCTAAGTTCTTTTTTGTGCATTTTACTTTCCTCTAGCATAAGCTTAGTGACTCATTAAGAGACCTAGTGCACATACTGTGCCAACCATTTCAAGTATACATTCCTAGGTTGACAAGATTAAATGCACCTCATAGTGGAAAAAATAGTCCTTAGTTTGAATATATTATTCCTAATCATGGCCTAAAGCATGACTATGATATACCTATTGTGAGGTAGACCATTTTTGGCACTATTGATGGGCATGGTGTCAAGCTAGGAGCATTTTTGAGTCATAGTTCTTAGATAAAGTTTTTAAAGAAATCTCCAGTTTGAAGTTTCTTTCACCAGCATGAAAAGTTTAATTACATGCATCGAAGAGGAAGATGACGAGATGAATATGGTAGATTTCTTCCATAGGAGTTTGTTAATTTGAACAAAGAAATTGAAAAAGAAGTTGAGTTACCTTTTGAAGATGCAAGCCCTATTTTTCCCATAGCATCATCATTAAGAGTTGAACCAATATATATAAGTGGTCTTCAACCTTTCACTGAAGTATTGGCTAGTTTTCTTGATAACACTACTCTAAATCCAGCTGTTGTCAATCATCTAGTACCTAATGTCCCTTTTAGAAGTAACCTCATAATCTAATAGCTCTAGTCATGGCACAACCAATTTTTCCATTTCCTCTCCCAAGCCTTGTAAATATTGATAATCTCAAGAATATACTTGTAGCTACCCTTCCAAAGTTCTATGGCCTTGCAACCAAAGACCGTGATACTTTTTTTTTTGAGTTTGATATACTTTGTCATAGTTTTGACTACAAGATTGATACCCATAAGCTTAAATTTTTTCCAGCAACATTGAAAGAATCATCTCTATGATGGTTCATGGGGTTAGGAGCCAATGTAGCAAGAAGTTGGGATGAGATGCAAACTCTATTTTGGGATAAGTACAAAGAGTATTGCAAAGCATCTGGTTCAAGAGGAGATGATGTCATTAGGATATCCTAGAAGGAGGAAGAAATATCAGAAGACTATGTTCCACATTTTCTATATACACTATAGAAGAACCCTCAACATGTGTTGTTTGAGGATTCACAAAAGCTAGTTTTTCTAAGAGGTGTGAACGATGATTATTTAGAAGCACTAGACTTGATGGCTAGTGGTGATGTATATCAAGCTTCCTAGGAAGACCTCAAGAAGATCAGTTAGAACTATTCAAGGTCAACCATGAAGAAAGGTTGAGGACCTCATTCCACAATCACTAAAGGAATTAGTCAAGGAATTTCAAAGCTTGAGATATCTAACCTATTGTTAGATTTCAAACATGACATCAACAATGTTGCTACACATCTTGATACAATGACCATAAAGAAGAAGTATGCAGAAGCTGAGTTACAACTAGCTGAATGTTGTCCTCATTTTTGGAAGAAAAATAAGGATTGCCAATGTAAACTAGTCACAAGCATGGAGAATTGGCATCTTGCAACTAAGTACATCAAGATAGATGGAGATGATGAGAAAGTATTCTTTGTTGCTCAATGCTAACCATGGGCCCAACATCAAGGTATGCCTCAAGACCCCTTGCAAAATTCAAATTCATATGGCAATCAATGGAAAAATTGTAATACCCAAGGTCCTCCACAAAATCAACCCAATTGGAACAATGCTTGGCAAAACAACCCATAACAATCTCAATGGCCTCAAAATTCCCAACCACCCTACTCTAACCAATAGAGTAACCAATGGAAAAACCAACAAAACTACTAGCAAAAGTAGTAGAACCAATGGCAATCACCCCAAGGGAATTGGCAGTCTACAAACCAAAGGAGGGGATCTCAACAATGGCTTAACCAAAATAATGGTACTCCACAATTACCACCTCTAGTTTAGCAATTTTCTCTAATGCCACCACCTACAAATCCTAGACCCAAAAGTAGACACAGTTACCTACACAATCTTAGCCAAACCCAAATATTCAACAATCGTAATAGCCCATGTATAGTGCTAATGCTCAAAAATATCATGCTTATACTTTGGGTGTTGTAGATATACATCTGAGATCTAGTACAACTTTACCAGTGCCTAAACTACCTCTTATAGTTGAAATACCAGACCCTCCTACAACATTAGAACCCTCAGTTGTTGAAATAGTTGACTCAACCAATGTTACTATGCCAAACCAAGCTCAACTAGTAGTGGAACCTCCTTTTCCATAAAAAGGTGATACAAAAGAAACCTAAACAAACAAAGGAACAACCTTTTAATATTGTTGATCAGCTAAAAAACATACATGTCCAAATACCCCTATTTCAAGCCATTAAGGATGTTCTAGGTTATGGAAAAGATATTAGAGAAGCCTCCTTGAAGAAGCTTGGAAGGAAGAAAAAAGACCCCACCATAGTCCATGTTGTGGGACAATTAGCTGACATCATGTTAGGGAAATCGATCACACCAAAATATTCTGATCCAAGAAGTCTAGTAGTGAATGTTAGTATAAATGGTTAGTTTGTTAAAAATACTTTAATAGATCTTGGAGCTGCTATAAATTTCATGAACAAGGATACTATGAAGAAGTTGAAAATAGAAGGACTAAGGGCTACACCAAAAATTCTACAACTTGCAGATAGTTCTACTATTACCCCTAATGGGATGATAGAAAATATAGTTGTAACCTTAGATTCTCTAAAATATCTTGTAGACTTCATGATTTTATCCGCCAAAGTTAATTAATCTGGTCACCCTATCATCCTAGGTTGACCATGGTTAGCGACAACTGATGCAAATATAAGTTGTAGATCAAGGAATGTAACCATATCAAATGGCCAAGCAACAAAGAAATTTGATTTATATCCTCTAGCCTATTGGCTAGATGTAGGGGATGAAGAAGAAGAGTTAAACTCTATAGTATAGCTCATGATGTTACATAGATAATCTTTTCTAAAATTTCAAGAGGAAGATTCAATACTTCAAAGTATCCTCACTAATAGTTGTGTCATAGAAAAAGATGTATCTGAAAGTTCTATGTTGGAATTAATCACATATGAAGAATGTGACAAGAATTGTACTTTTCTCAAAGGACTCAAAAATTTTTATCCACTCTTACCATGTGAATTAGAAGAAATTCAAATCTCTAAAGTTTCTATGATAGAGTCCACCACTACTATTGAACTGACTAAAGGTCATAATCTCCATGTTAATCCCAAATTAACACCCAAACAGATGGTATAGTTAAAAGAATTTCTTCAAAGGCATGAAAAGGCCTTTGCATGGGATTATAGTAATATGAAAAGGTTGGTTCCTACATTGTGCACTCATAGGATATATATTAATGAAGGTTTTCTAGTACTCCATCAACCCCAGAGAAGGATAAATCCAAGCCTTGGAGAAATAGTTAAAATTGAATTGCAAAAATTGCTTGACACTGGCTTTATTTATCCTATATCTAATAGTAGATGGGTGTCACCCCTAGTCATAGTACCTAAAAAAGGATGAAAATGATGAATTTGTGTAGATTATAGAGAATTGAACAAGGCCACCAAAAAGGATCACATTCTTTTACCATTCATAGACCAAGTTCTGGACACTCTAGCTGGAAAGAAGTATTTCTCTTTTCTAGATGGGTATATTAGTTATAACCAAATCAGTATTGCTCTTGAAGATCAAGACAAAACCACATTTAGATCTCCATGGGGTACTTTTGTATACTCTATTTTACCATTTGGTCTATGTAATGCTCCTGCATCATTCCAACAAGCAGTTATTAGCATCTTTGCTAATATATCACATGATTTAATGGAAATATACATGGATGACTTCACAACATTTGGAGTCACTTTTGAGGAAGCAATGGTAAATCTTCAAAAGGTTTTGGTAAGGTGTCAAGAACATAATTTGGCACTTAATAGTGAAAAGTGTTTCATGCTCATGCAAGAAGGTGTGGTACTTGGTCATTTCATATCAGCTGTAGGAATACAAGTGGATCCAACTAATATAGAGGTAATTCAAACATTTCCCATACCCACAAATTCAAAAGATGTAAGACCTTTTCTAGGTCATGTTGGATACTACAGACATTTCATAAAATATTTCAGCAAAATAGCTAGTCCCTTGTATAAGTTACTCACAAAAGAAGTTGAGTTTAGTTGGACATTCAAATGTGATGAAGCATTCCTATAGCTTAAGAAACTTCTAACTATAGCCCTAATTTTATAATTTCTTAATTGTAATTTACCTTTTCATATATATATATACACATATGCCTCTGATTATGCCATGGGTATAGTCCTAGCACAACAATCCCAAAATCTTGAAAATGCAATCTATTATATTAGTAAGAGCCTTCATGGACCAAAATTAAACTACATAGTGACAAAAATAATTGTTAGGAGTAGTTTATGCCCTAATTTTTTTTTGTCATTACATAACTAGCTATTCCATATTTGTTCATACTGATCATGCAACAATTGAATATCTTATGAATAAACTTGCTATAACAGGTAAATAATCAAGATGGTTACTATTGTTGCAAGAATTTGATATAACTATTGTTGATAAGCCTGGAAAAGCCAATGCTATAGCAATTCATAATGAACCATGTGGAGGAAACTTTGAATAAAAAAGAATAGCTTTGAAAATTTGACAACTAGTTATTATTGGCCTACACTTCACAAAGATACAACCAACTATACAAAGAAGTGTGACAAGTATCAAAGGATGGTTCGACCAACAAGAACAGATGAAATGCCTCTTAATCCTTAGATTGCATTAACACCATTTGAAAAATGGGCCATGGACTTCATTAGTCCAATTGATCCTCCATATAATGGGAAATCCTATATTCTTGTGTGTACTGATTACTTGACAAAATAGGTTGAAGTCAAGGACATGAAACATGCTCATGATGAAAAAGTTGCTGAATTTCTATATGAAGAAATTTTCACTTGCTATGTTGTACCCAAAGAGCTAGTCACTGACCAAGGTGCACAATTTACCTCTAATTTTATCTCAGAGTTGATGAAACAATATAACATGAGGCACCAAAAATCTAGTCCTTATCATTCTCAAGCTAATGGACAAGTAGAGGTCACAAACCATAAACTAGAAAACATCCTAACAAAAACAATTCATCTACATCATAGGGATTTGACCAATAGATTAGAAGAAGTTATTTGGGCTTACAAAACAACTTGGAAGACTACTACAAGATTTACACCATTTGAGCTCTTGTATGAAAAGATAGCAATGCTTCTAATTGAATTTGAACAAAAAAACTCTAGGGACAACATTGGCACTGGATATTGAACTTCCTGTAGCACAAAGATAACATCTTCTACATCTCAATTATTTTGATGAAATGCGCAAAGCTGCTTTGGAGTGCATTGAACTAATATAGAAGTAAAGAAAACAATGGCATGACTCTCATTTTATCAATAAACAATTTCAAGTTGGTGACTATGCACTACTATATGATTCCAAATTTAAAGATATGCCAGGAAAGTTGCAAACAAGATGGTTGGGACCATATGAAATTAGTCATGTATTTGATAATGGAGTTGTTCAACTAACTACCATTGATCCAGTTCCTTTTAAATTATTAGTCAATGGTCATAGACTCATATAAACAACCCCAAACCAAAGAGGACTTCCTATAGTAGTTTTAGCAAGTGGATTCAAATATACATCAAGTAACTCTTCTTGCAGCCGAACGTCTCAACCTTGTAACTACCACTCTTCAAGATTAGTTTCTTTGTACATGTTCATAATAAAGACTTTATGTTCACATAAATTTCACTTTTTCATTCAGTTTCTCCTTCCATCTCATCTCTTTACCTTACACTCATCTATCTCATCTCATTTCTTTATCTTCCATCCACCAACTTTCCATGTCATCAATTTCTCATGTTTTCAATAAACCCCATGAGATGCTGATGGATGTTGTCGATGCTGATATCACTTCTACCACCTTTTTTCTAGTACATGTGATAATCAAATTGACAAATATAATATTTCCAAATTATTATTCACTTATAGTCCATAGATTTTGTTAATTATATTTAATACTACATAATTTATATGATGGTCGCATTATGCCAATCCCTTACCCATACTAGATTTGACAAGTGTGGACACTTGTCCATATTTAGTAGGGGGAAGGGATAGTCACTAATATCTAATGGCATTTCTATTTATCTGCAAATATTTTTTCAAATCTTTGCATTCCCTTCATTAATGAAAATTAATTGCCATAAGTATACAAGTGAGGTGTCATACCCCTTATTTTTTGAATGATTTTCTATGTCAAGCTATGATGTGACTTTTGTTTAAATTTTATGTGATCTGAACCCCATTTTTGGATGATTCTCACACATATTCATGATTTACCTCCATTAAAAGCCATATTATTGTGCATAACAATTTTTTATGACATTGATTACCTGTTAAAACAAAGAACTATGAGTTGAGTCTATAAAATAACAAAGCAGCTTGAATTCAAAATGAGGAAAATAGAGCAAGTGGAGAAAGTGTTAAGAAAATGGGTGGACAATTGCAGAGGAGAGAACTAGTGGAACATACTGTGTTTCTTTTAGACATAGAAGCTATGAGAAGGTTTAATGCATGTGGATGGCTAGGGTATTTCTTGGGTTTGACTATATATGATGAAGAGGCAGCTATAGAATTCACAAGGACATTTAATGAGGGTGAAGCTTTCATTTGGGGTTTAATGATGATTGCAATAGAGGAATGCATTGTTGAAGTAACTAGGTTGCCCGTAGTTGGAGAAAATTACCCCAACACACATGATGCAAGGTCAATAAGAGCTCAATTTACTAGACCACCTAATCCTTAGATGGACATTATGAAACAAGTTTGCAAGAGAATGTCACTACCATCACTATACAATGAATTAGCCATGCATACTATCAGGAATTTTACATGTGAAGGAAGATTCTCATACTTGAACGCACATCATTTCAAATTATTTAGTTGTGTAAGACATAATCTTGCACTAAACATTCCAAATTTCTTGTATAATATGCTTTATATTAGTGTGGAAGAGATGTAGAAAGGAAAAGATAATTCTATTACTCATCATGATTTAATCAAGTTATTGATAGAGAGGTCACTTAGGGATGTGTCTCCCATGACATGGGATGGATTTGTGCAAGCCAAAACTCTACAACCGCAAGCTACCCCTAGTGAATAGCCTAGTGAGAAAAATGTCCCCACCAAAAGTTGAAAATACCCAAGGAAATGTGCAAAAAATTGTTCCTATTCAAGAGACCATGCCTTCACCTATGCAAGAGACTCCAAAACCTACTTCTAACAGAGTCAAGAGGAAATGAAAACTGCAAGAAAAAATCTTTGTTTAGGAAAAGAAAGAGCCAAACACTATAATTGTGAGACAAAAGTGAACAAAGAAAAGTTCTGTAGCAACTACTCCTATAGGAAAGACACCTAAAGGGAAAAGTAGGAAAAAGACTATGATGCAAGAAGAAACCCTTGTAAGGAGAAGCCCTAGGATGAGAGGGAAAGTTTCTAAGGATTCTACTTTGTCTAAAACATCTACTAAGGAATCCCTTGTGAAAATTATTTCTAATCACTCTCTTCCCCATCCTGAGATTACAAGCATTCCTGAAAAATCCTACTAAGGAATGTAGGGATGAAATCAAAGAAAGTCTAGATGATACCAAAGTAGACCCACTAGGTACTTCCAACTATAGGGATGAAATAGTTCCTAAATATGTTGATCCAAACACTACCCTAGTTCCCCATAAATCAACATGGATTACTAGTTTTGTAGAACATTTATGGAAGGAACAAAGGAAGAGGAAAAGAAATCATGAAGAAACAATAGTTCTATCACACTATAGAAACTCCTTTTTTAGTTTTATGGACAACATCTATTTGTTGAGGCCTTGTGGAAAGAAGAGAAGAAAAAGATGAATAAGATCATGGCATCTCAAGGTGAAGAAATTGCAGATTTAAAGGAATAGTTAGCAAGCCAAAAGCAATGAATGGATCATGTCCTCAAATTAGGTAATTAGGCCCTTGCTTGTAGACTGCCACCAAGAGTTTATGCTCTCTATTTGAAAGAACAATTTTATTTTTTTTAAAACTCTTAAGAATGTTAATACAGAGTTCAAATCAACACAAGAATTTTATGGACTATATTAGACTTTGCCACCTTGGTAGTAGAATTTACTTTGTGAATTATATGTTCATAATTTTGTTAGCCCTTTAGAGACTCAATGGAATCCCTTGCTCTACATAAGGGATATACATTTAAGAGCCCTTATGTCTTAGATGTCTAATGAAGAAAACTATGACAGGCAACTGAATAATTATAGGGATGAGGAAAGGACAAAACCCTCTCCTTTAAGAGTAGAGAGTAGCAATCTAGATGAAGTTCTCAGGGATTGGTTCACATTAACTTATGGAAAGAAGAATCTAGAAGTAAGGGATATGATCTTTGCTACTAGAGCTAAGGTTTATGCTAATTATGAAAATTTTCCCTACTTTTCTTTTCAGAGAGCTATGACTAGTGCTAGGAGTAGATGAGGCAGACTACTTGAATCTCTTAAAAAGTTAGAACCACATAGTCCCATCAACTTGGACGTAGCACTTCACAGGGTTCCAAAATATTTAGAGCTAAGGAAGTAGGCTAGATCAAAATTGTGGTGTTACCTAACCATGCAACCTCAAATGCTCCTATGGCCTTTATATGACATTAATGCCAATAGACTTGACAAGTTGCAGGAAGGTCATAGAAGGGAAGTGTGGGAGAGAACCAGGGGATTGTACTATACTTTCAAGAGCAATAGGAAAGGAAGGACGAAGATTGGAGAGTTCAAGTCATTAACAAGGAAGTGCAATGCTTGAGGACAAGCATTAGTTTAGTAGGGGGTAGATGATGATGCCAAATATTGCCTTTATTTCATGATAGTTTTAAGACACTTTGTTGATACTCTATTTTATCTTTGTCAAAATATTTGTGGACCTATGTTTCCCAAACCTATGATAACCCTATGGGTAGAAACTATGCCATCTTTTGCTAGTATTATATATATTAAGTAGTATTTCATATAGTTATCAAAATGTTTATTCTTATATTTGAATTTAATTTGATATATGTTTATTTGCAAACATGTCTCTGTATTGTAACTAACTTGTTAATGAAGACTAAAAGATGATTGGAAGAATTCAAAAGTTGAGCACCAACAACATTCAAGGAGAAGAGAATGCTAAGGAGTAGCCATAGTGGAGGAAAGTTGTAATAGTTTGAAAAGACACGAAAGTGAGTAAGGAGGAGCTATGAAGACTTATTTCTTTCTCTGCATTTATTCCATGGTGAGCAGATATTTAGACTTTATTATTCGTGCCTTAAGCCGTTATTTCTTCTTCCCACCTTGAGTTGTTATTTTCTTTCTTTCTCTCCTATGGATTTAAAGCTAGGTCATTTACTTTTTTGTTATTGAATAAGTTTTGATCTCCTATATATAGGAATCAACCTAAGTGTGTTAGTTTAGCCAATTAGAAGAAAGAGTTTATGAGAATAGACTGTTAACTTTTATAGTTGTATTTTTATAGTTTTGTGTTATGTAATGAATTTCTAAAATCTAATGAAATAGTTTTTGGCTTCTATCTTGTGTTAGTAGTTTAGTGAAGCTGACCAAGGGTGCCCACTTGGAAGGTGGATTAGGATAGAATAGATTTATTTCTAAGCATTCTTAGTATTGTAAGTAGAACTTGTAAGTTCTTTCCTGTAGCATTGCATTTTGTGAATGTTCCTGTAGCATATGTGAGAACAGTTATAGTGGATGAACCAAGTTGAAATATTTGTTATAATTTCATTCTCTTTCCAGTATTCATAGAATTAAGTCTATTAGTTTCCTATATCAATAGTGTAATTTATTTTTCTTGCATTTTACTTTCCTACAGTATAAGCTTAGTGACTCATTAAGATACCTAGTGCACATACTGTGCTAACCATTTCAAGCATACACCCCTAGGTTGAAAAGATTAAATGTACCTCATAGTGGGAAAAATAGTCCTTAGTTTGAATATATTATTCCTAAGCATGGCCTAAAGCATGAATATGATATACCTATTGTGAGGCGGATCATTGGGCATAGATTGGTTAGCCACCCATCAAGAGAAGATAGATTTCCATCATGTGTTGATACAATGTGTTGATGACATAGGTGGGAACGCGGAGCTTTTTGGAGTTTAGAGACTAGTCTCACTTTGGATGATCTTAGCTAATAAACTAAAGTAAAGTGTGTGGAAGGGTTTTCAATTATTTCTTGTTCTTATTAGTGATCTTGAGGAAGCTAGAAGCAATACAGTGACACTTGATGATCACCCACTCCTTTGTAAGTATGCTAATGTGTTCCTTGATGAGATTCCATGTATTACATCAAAGTGTAAAATTGACTTTTAGATTGATGTTTAATCAAGAGTAGAGTTGATTTCATGATCTCATTACCATATGACTACATAGGAGTTGAGAGAGCTCAGATTGTAGTTGGAAGAATTGTTGGCCAATGGCCATATTCATCCTAGTGTATCCACATGGGGTGTACTAGTCTTGTTCATGAAGAAGAATAATTGATCTTTGTATTTGTGAATTGACTACTAATAGGTGAATAAGGTGATGGTGAAGAACCTATATCCTTTTCCAAAGATTATTGGCTTGTTCAATTAGATGAAGGGAGTGTGAGCATTCTTGAAGAATGATCTTAAGTCAGGATACCATCAACTTTGTATCTAGGAGCCTAACATTCATCAAACAAATTTTTGTACATGGTATGAGCATTATGAGTTCATGTTTTTACCTTTGGTTTAACCAATGTGCTGTTAGTATTTATGAGTTTGATGAATGGGGTGTTTTGCAGGTACCTTGATCGGTGTATCATTATATTCTTGGATGATATATTGATTTATTCAAAGACTATTGAGAAACATGAGGTCCATTTATGCTAGGTATTGGAGTGCTTGAGAGACCATTAGTTGTATACCAACTTGAGTAAATGTGGCTTCTTCTAGTTAGAGGTGAAGTATTTGGGGCATATCATCACTAGTGATGGTATTGCAGTGGATCTAGAGAAATTTTGTGCTATTATGGATTGGTCAATACCCACTAATGTTTTAGAGATTTGTAGTTTCATGGGATTAGTGGGTTATTACCATCACTTCATGAAGGATTTCTCATGAGTAGCTCATCGGATCACTTCTCTTTAATGGAAAGGGAACAAGTATGTTTGGTCATATAAATGTGAGGCAACATTTAATGCTCTTAAGTAGTGTTTGGCTATTGCACCAATCCTTGTAGTGTCTAATCCTATATGTGATTTTATGTATTACATAGATGCTTCATTGGAAGGCATGGGTGCAGTGTTGATGTAGGATGCTCGAGTGATTATATATGACTCTATAAAACTCAAGGACTATGAGCTTAATTACCCCACTCATGATTTGGAACTTATGGTTGTAGTGCATGCTTTCATTCAATGGTGATATTTCCTTTTGGGATATAGGTCTAAGATGCATAAAAATCATAGGAGCTTGCAGTATATCTTTACTCAGCCAAACCAAAATGCACAACATCATCATTGGATGGAGTTCTTGTGTGAATATGACTTTTATGTTCATTACATTAAAGGGAATGCGAATATCATCAAGGATTCCTTGAGAAGAAGGGGTCATGAGATATCAATAATGTCACTAGGAGTGGATTTGCAAGGTCATATCTTGGATGCTTTGCCTAGTAACACTTAGTATCAAGAGGTGAGGGCAAAGATCGAGTCTAGGAGTACCCTTGAAGGGAGATTTTTTGGATATACACTTGAGCCTGATGGAGCACTATGATACATGGGCTATATCTATGTACCTATTTATAGTGATCTTCATAACTTGATTTTGTCTAAAGTACATAGTGCACTATATTTTGTACATCCTTGTGTTAAGAAGATGCACCCTGATCTTAAATGGTCATACTTTTGGGTAGGGATGGGGCATGATGTAGCTAATTTTGTGGCTCAATATCTTCAGTGCTAGAGAGTGAAGGCATAGCATCAAAATATAATGGGTCTTTTGCAGGCCATATACCATTCTAGAGTGGAAGTAGGATACTATTTCTATTGACTTTATCATAGGGTTTCTTATGCCATCACAGAGACATGATTGCATCATGGTGATAGTGGACAAGTTGCCGAAGGTAGCACATTTTTTACCCATGGGAGCATCCTACACAACTTCTTCTATATGTATTTTTGGAGGATGTTGTTAGTTTGCACAATATCCCTCATCAGACTATCTTAGATAGAGATCCAATGCTTAATTCAACATTATTGACATCTCTCAAGCATGCTTTGGGTGCATAACTCAATTTTAGTTTGGCTTATCACCTAGAGACCAATGGTCTGACTGAGAGAGTGGATTAGGTTCTGCAAGATATGCTTTACATGTATGTGATGCACATGTAGGTGAAGTGGGTGGATTATTTATAACTTGTTGAGTTTTCCTACAACAACGAGTATCATAGTTCTCTTAGCATGTCATCTTTCTAGGATTTGTACAGTAGACTATGTCATACCCCTTTGAGTTGGGATCATTTAGAGGATTGAGTTCTTTTGAATTTAGAGATGCTTCAAGATATGCAACATTAGGTTGTTTGTATTAGGGAGCATATGGTTATTGCTCAGGATAGGCTAAAGAAGTATGCAAATGCCCATAGGTTGGATCATCACTTTTTTCTTTGTGATAGGTTGTTTGTAAGAGTGCAGCCAAGGAAGAGCCACATTCATTATGGGAAAGGTTCTAAGTTGGTGCCATGTTTTGTTGAACCATTTGAGATCCTTGAGAGGATTAGTCTTGTTGCTTATTGACTAGCATTGCCACCTAGCCTACTACATATCCATGATGTTTTCCATGTTTCTATTTTGAGATAGTATATTCTTGAGGTGACCCATGTTCTTGATTGAGATACTTTGCAAGTGGAGGATGAGAAACTTTCTTTGGATCCCATTCATATCCTTTAGCATTGTAGGTTCACTTTGAGAGGTTTGGACGTAGAGTAGGTAAGGGTCCAATGGGACCCAAGTGATGAGACCTCTGTGACTTGGGAAGATGCTACATGATTGATCAAATTATACCCCTATCTATTTATCAACTTCTAGGAGTAAGCCTATGCTAGTGGGGGAGGATGTCATGCCTCTTATGTTTTTAGTCTATACCTTGGTTATTTTGATTCAAGAGATACTGATGCTTTTGTTATGTTACATTTGAGATGACTTGAGGGTCAGATGTTATACTTTTATGTTAGTATCATAGATGCTTTGCTGCTAAGCTATTCAGTTTATCCTATTTGGATGTTGATTCCATTTTGAGGTGATAGTAGGTTTGTGATTATATCTAAATATTTGGTATTTAGACATATTTCTAATTCTTTTATGTGATGAATCTTATTCTATGGATATTTACTTCATTATTGTTTCAATATGCTTTATGCGAACATGAGTGATGTAAATGGATTATTTAATTATAGTTGAATAAATGGTTAAATTAGGTATTTAATGCATTTGATATTATATGAAATTTTACTTGATCACATGTTTTAGTGTGAAGGAATTATATCCTTGGCAATGGCATGTGGAATTAGTGATTTAGCTTTTCATTTTACCAATGTCATCCCTATATTGTCAACTAATTTTTTTAAATGTTTAATTAAACCTTTTGGTGATTTGTTAAATCCAAACTTATTTACGTTATGTGATTAGACCCACGCATGTATTTGTTCATTTAGAGATTCACATTGTCACAAAAGTTGTTAAGGAATAGCCTTAATCTTTATTGGGTTTTTAGGCATTAATCTTTATTGAATTTGATTTTTGGCAACTTTTCCATAGATGAATTCCTATTACTAGGAATAGCCTTTTTTTATTTGGGTGGATTCATAGTCTAGCTAGTCTAACTGGCTATTTTCCCCAATTGATTATTCACTCAAAAAGTGAATAAGTATGGAAATAAGAATTTAATTCCTCACTTCTCACTTTTGCAATTTACAAAATTGGGAGCTTTTTCTAGAATCCTTCTTTGGAGGATTATGTTTTTTTCATTGTGAGAGCTTTGGGCATGGGATCCTTGCATGATTAGTCTCTCTGGATCTAACTCAGGGAGACCTTTCTTTGAATAGTTTTTGGAAACTTTCATGGGATTATTATTTTATTAGGTTTATTCTCATTTATTCTTATTTCACTATAAGGTAGGGCTCTCCTATTTTTATGTTTCAACTCAAATTCTAGTTAAGTTTCTAGTAGCTATTTGTTAGGAGGCTGAGAACTAGTGTTCCCCTTTCTTTGTGTTCACTAGTTCTTTCTAGTGGGTTGGGTATGAGCATTTTACCAATTTTTGGGGTGAGGGTTTGGGGTTTCATACTATTATGCTAGTTTTATTTGCATATGGTATCTAAACAAAAAATTTATTGGATTTTTGAGGCTTTTATGACCTAAGACCAAATGGGTTTTTATTTTTAAGTTTTCTTGGCATGATGTTGGTTGTGGACCTAGATCATCCATTTGGATGTCAGTTAGGTTATTGTTGCACTTAAATATGTTGCATTAGGATGCATGTCACATCTATCCTCTTGAGTCTATTTTGATTGAGTGTATTTTTGCATTGTGTTCTCATCCAATCCTTGTGGTATAATTTTCATGATGGTGGTGCACTACACATGAGCATGTATACATGCAATTTTTGGGTGACATGCAAGGCTTGATCTTTCATGGTACTTCTGAGAGTTATGATCATTGGGGTTGGGTTGGAGATATGCATTCCCATGAGCACTATCATTGGATGAGCATGGGTAGGGTAGGCTAGCATATGGAGGGGATTCTATTTTGTAGTTTGGTTAATTCTTCCATGGGTTGGTAGAGGAATTGTTAACTAGGTTATAACTAAATAAAAATATTGCGTGGTAATAAAACTAAGAAAATAAAAAGATTTAGGATGTTCTCATTCCATTGGGAAGTCTAACATGCCAATACTAGCTTGGACTTGCCAGTGCCAAGTGACTATCCATGATGTCAACCCCTACATAGTATCCCATTGTGTGTCTAACTAGGACCTATTGTACTTGCATTATTTCATGATCTTAGTTTTAGTCACCATTATGATCTATTGTGAGTGTTAGCCATGGACATTGTGCTTTGTGTA
Organism: Cupressus sempervirens; assembly: GCA_028749045.1. Taxonomy (NCBI): domain Eukaryota; kingdom Viridiplantae; phylum Streptophyta; class Pinopsida; order Cupressales; family Cupressaceae; genus Cupressus; species Cupressus sempervirens. The sequence continues at coordinate 114,547,110 of CM053793.1, forward strand.
TGTTTTTGGTTGGATTATTATCTCCATTAGCATGGTGGGAGTGTACTAATTAGTTTCACATAGTTGGGAGGTGTAGCTAGCTATACCACTATTGAGGACCAATGTATAGAGATAATCTATTATCCCAGTGTGACCATCATTGGATATTTTCACTTGGTACTTCAGGTTCTAGACTATTCTTTCTTGTGATTTATGCTTTCATTGGGATGCTTGTATATCATGTTTGGATGATGTTAGTTTTGATGCATTTCCTTATTATGATGTTTAGTATATGATTAGATAATGTTATCTTGTTATTTGGAGTATCTATTGCTCTTGGTTTAGCATGTTAGATTTCTTGTTCTTATGATGTTATTGCACTTTGGTAGTAACATCCTTATAAGATAACTCTGACTATCTAGTTGTTAGTTTGGGATGTTACACATAGGGGATGGCTAGGACCTTCAAGGTCTCATGATGCTATTATAATTGGGAGGAACTGCACACTTAGTTTGTTGTTTTGGTACACTATGATGTTGCTTCTATACACTACAATGTTGCTTTAATTTATTTCCCTTCATTGCTATGTTTAAATGTTTAGATTTAGTTCTCATCTTTCCATCTTTTGTTCAGGTCACTTTGCCTTGATATGTGGATCCGGTACTCCCCAATGTGGAGGAAATTTATTTTCCAATTTTTACCTTATTATTTTATGGTTTACTATCATGTATCCTTGTACAAAATTTTACTTTCTCATGAAAGAATGCAAAAGCTCACATGGTGTGTGGGGTTTCTTTACATGGCTTGGTGTGCATCCTTGTACAAGACCCCACATTATTTTTGGTGCTTTTGGGTACTAGGACAAGCACTGGCTTGTGCGACTTTTTTCATTTTCTTACATGAAAGGAAAATCCTTGTGGGTAATGTTGCACTTCCTTGTGTGAGATTCTATTATTCTATTGTCCTTGTGCAAAAAATAGGGGTTGTCTACACTAGTTTTTGGGAAACACATTTTGGATTTTTTAGCACACTTTTAGTTTTTTAGTATTTCCTTGTTTCTGTCATTTGGAGATTTTAGGTTCTATTGTCATTTTGGTTTTCTTAATACTTCCATTGGTCATGTTAGTTCAATATTGGCATTTGTAGATCTATTGGTGTCTGGATGGTTGGTTATTCTTCCATTGCAATCTTTGTGATTCTTGTATGTTGTCATCATATGCACACATACTTGTTTAATTTTTTATTTTTTTATTTTTATCTTGGCTTATATTTATCCTTGTTCCAAGGATCTCTAGGTGGGGCATTACATGATAGTAAAATAGAATTTTTTAAAATATATAGTCTGCCAATATAATGAGAGGGGTGAATTAGATAGACAAATATTACCACAAATATCAACCTTACTAATTATTAGCCATATGAACAATATAATTAGAAACCACAAAAAGATACTCATGCACAATAACACTAGATTTGTTAACCAGGGAAACCCTTGATTAGAGGGAAAACCTTGGTGGGGATGGTACCGAAAACATGATGTACTAATATAAGTATTCCTTGTTAGAGGATGGAACCTATTAGGAGTCAATAAAAGCATTTAGTACATATCAGTCCCTGTTAAGAGACTTTGAATCCCTATTAGGAGATTCCAATCTTGTTAGGAGTTGTTCTAATCCTATTAGGAGTTGTGGAAGGTAGATGGATCCTTTCAACCAGACTTGAGATCCTTCTAATCTTGATACCAGATCAAAAAGTTTGCATCCAATAATCTCTTGGATTGCTTACTCACACTTACCAAACACATTGGTCTTGTTCACACTTGCTTTATTACTTGGCATACTACATAATGTTTACAAACAATGAAAACATCTTTCTTTTAAACCATATCTTTAAAATAATTTCTTGAGTTAGTCTTGAGGCTTTCCTAATTAATTATATTAAGATAATTAATTAATTTGTAATTACAATAGCACTATTGGCTCACAGTTTATATAAGTCTTCACATGTGTGACTTTAGGACTTGTGCACTTTTTGACATCATCATTAGACTACCATTGATCGCTTTATAAATGTGCATCTCTAGATTATCTCTTTGTTAGAAGATATAATATGATCATCAAAAATTTCTTCTCAAGTACTTTGTCTATATACTACTCTTTGCAAATTAGGCATAACTTCTGTATGTCTTAGACTTGCTTTACATGCATTGAACCTTATCATCAAGACATAGTGTAGAGCATTTCCTTAACTGTGCATCACCAAACACTTAAACTTTTTAATGTATGACCATGATCTCTATCTACTACTCTACTAGTATTCACAAAATCACTACTATGCTGACATCAATGACAAATAGAGTCATGAATACAACATGTCAACACTTCCACATGATCTCCAATTCTCAAGATACTCCCCCAAAGGAATACGATCAATATTCATGCTAACAACTTCAACTAGATTTTTCTAGGTAGAAGGCGAGGTTGGAGGCACTGGAGTGTGAGAGGGACATGCTCCAAGGGAGAGTGGATGGACTACAAAAAGAGAAGGGAAAATTATTGGTTGAGGTGTCTATGCTAAGGGCCTAATTGGAAATGAGTGCAAGATTGATGTGCTTAGGAGGGTGTGGGGGAAGATGAAGGATTTAGAGAGAGTAGGATTCCACCATGCAAGGTACCATGTAGTCTTGCTTGTGGATTGAATTGGGAACTATAAGTGACCTACATGATCAAGTATGAGAGGCACTCACAAAGGGATTTATGTAGGTGGGGAGTGGGGCTAGAGTACTAGAGGGTCATAGATGATTGATTGGCCACATAGGAGAAGTGGTTTGTAGAGATCTTGATGGAGCTGTAATAAAATCTCATGGGTAGTGGTGAGGATAGAGAGACAAAGTTTGGGGATTGGGGAAGATGTGGATGTAGGAGGGGATGCACATGGGTAGGAGATGAGTATCTCAATGTAGATAATGCCACCATGGGTGCCTAGGCCACAACATGTTCTAGGTGAAGATCCAGATATTGTGTAGGGTGATGATCTAGTGGATGAGGATACTTATGAATAGTAATATATTGCAATTTGATGTATCATGATGTATTTCATATATATTTTTAGGGTGTTGACCTTGATGTAAGATATGTACTTTTATACTAATTATGGCCTTGTGTCTACAAATGGACTTTTATTCTTTGATGGGATGGGATATATTCACTTATGCAATATTAGATGGATATATATAAATATATATATATATGTATGTATATATATGTATGTGTGTGTATATATATATGTATGTATATGTATATACATATATCTACATATTTACATATATGTATGTAGATATATACATATGCATGCATACATATACATAGATACACACACACACACAGACACACATATACATATACATATATTTATAAATGATGAGCATTCTTTGGGTGGGATATATGTGTTATGGATTTTTGTGCCACTAAGATTTGTTATGAGAGGCATATATATGGTGTTATTGGCATCCGTGATTACAAGATGTGATGAGTACATTATGCTTATATGAGATGTTTCATGTTTATGGCATGTTCTTGTAGGGTATTATTTATGATGTACTTATGTACTTTATGATGTGCTTGATGTGTATATGTAGATGTTAGTTCATGCATTTTTCAAAGAGTTACCTTTATTTTAGTTTTTATTTACTTTGGAACCTTTGGTTTTGATTTTTTCTTTAGCCCAAAATTTTCCTAAATACATAGCATGCAAGTTGTCCTAAAGCTAAATCTTTCTATTTGATGTTAGCTGGAACTTTTTTTTTAACCAATGTTCCAAGATTTTTAACTTCTTAAACTATCAAATTATTTTTGAACTTTTAAACCTATAGAACTAGTTTGACTTGGTTCAAAATGGTTTAAAATGGTTTGATTTTTCAAGAATATTCTCCCAAAAGATGACTAAGTAGGAACTATTACAAACAACTATCAAAGATGAAGGAGGCTGAACATCATGAATGTGTAAGTAGACCTTGTGTGCATCTAGATGATGTAAGAAAAGGAAAGATGACACATGGTTTAATTATAAAAAGGGTGATTATGATGAAGTTCAATTTATTTGAAATCATTAAATGGAAAGCTCCCAAAAAACAAGGCTCAAGAAAAATGAGGAGGTTAACATGTGGAAAGGTAATCATGATGAGGTAAAAATTTATGAGGATGAAATGATGTTCATTTATGACAATTATTACAAAGAGTCTTGTCATACTAAATTGTCAAACATGTAAATCCTACCAATATCTCATCCTCCATTTTAATTAATTACTCACATCCTTTAAACAAACTCATCCATAAAGGTAAGTTCATTTTTGTTTTGAATATTAGATGTGGGGATACTTAGGATAGAGGATTCACAAGGTTCAAAATAATTAATTCCATAGGTTCAAACTTAATTTTCTAATATTTGTTCACTTCAAGTTTCCAATTCTTAGCAAATTTCTCTTTGAGTTTAGTTGGGTGTTGTAGTTTTCTTCAAGAATTGGAAAAAAATAAAATCTTTTGTGCATTTTTTTGGCAACCATGCTAGTAAGGATTACAAGAGTCCCTTGTTAATAGATACAAATTTAAGGGGGGTCAACATATTTGAGATTTATTATAAAATTCAATAAAATGTAGAAGTTGAATTCATGGGGAAAATCATGGATAGTGGGATATTACAAGTTGGACTTTTCCTTAAGTCCTTATTAGCCCTAAACTACTTGAGAAATACATTAAAAACTATGACATTAGGTATCAATATATTAGGAGAAATGATGGAAGTGTTTTTCATTCGGTAGACTGAGACACCATCACCTCTATGTTCAAGATAATGCATTTTATTTTTTATTTTTTACCCCTACCCAATCCTACGCCAAGTTCAATGATAATTCTGAAAAGAATCAATCTATCGTAGCATAGTATAGGACTAAGAACTACTATAAGGAAGGTTCAAAACTTCTAAAGGGCTTAAGTAAAGATCATATGAATCCTCATATTCAGGATTTAGTATTCATGTTCCATAGAATCAAAGGTTTACATGAACTATACCTTATTGAAGATTGAATGTATTACTTTATTGATATTATTTTGGATGGAAAACAATATTTGGATTGGTATAAAATTATAGCAAGTTCTACAATGGATCAATTGAAGCTAACAAAAACCATAAAGAAAATTTTCTCCATGTCTTCATGGGTGATCCCACAATAATGGGTTCCACTTTTTGACCAATTTTGACACTAAAATAAATATTTTTGAAACAAACTTCACATTTGAGTGACTATATCTTTAAAACTATGAATAATTTCAAGATGACATAAACTAGTGATTTGTATTATTTTGTTCCTAATTTTTAACCATATTTTTTGATTTTAAAAAAAAATTATTCATGTCAATTTTTTCTTCTCCTCCGAAAAGTGGTACATGTTAAAATTCAATATTTTTAAAGAGTGACAGTCCATTTGACACACAACTTTTTTTCTAGAAAATATAATGAGGTAATTCTTTTGGCATTGGATTTGTAACATAAATATCTAGACGATGCATTTGGTTTGATTCAATTTGGTTGAATATTGTATAGTTTATGAAGTTTTGAAGTGACACAAATTGTAATTCAGACATATGTTTGTTTTCACACAGATAACTTGAACTCAATTTATTATAAATCTATTTTTTTTTTGGAATAGAAAGCTATCTCAATAACCTATTTCCTAGATATTTTTCAATTTTTTTTTACCTAATTTACTAATTCTCCTGAAGTGTCAACGTCAGTTGATGGTCAATTGGTAATGAACCTATAATGAGTTAAACTCATATTTGAAAGTCTTAATGAATATAATATGTATTATAATTATAGTCATTGGAAAGCTTTCTTTGAGTAGCACAAATTGGCATTTTTTATTTTATAGTACGAGATCATTCGATCTCAATTTTAGGGGTCAAAGGAGCCAATTTCTTTTCTTTTTTTTTTTTCTAGAAAACAACACCAAAAAATTGTAATTTGACATGTTTGCATTAACATATTACACATGTTCACATGAACATATGAGAAAAATACTCTAATAGTCAGAAATTTAAGTTAACATGTTTGCACGAACATGTAAAAAAATTTGTGTTCGCACGAACATACCAAAAAACCAAATTTATCAAGATCTTAAATGGAAAAATGGAATTTTAATCACAAAATTTCCATTACAAATATGTTCATGCAAACATATTAATAATGTATGTTCATGCAAACCTACCTTGTTTAAACTCAATATGTTCGCACAAACGTATAATTGTTTGATGTTCCCGCGAACATTTTTAGGGCATTCATGTGAACATACATAAAATTCAATATGTGAATTTTTCATCATTTCTTGATTTCCTTCATCCCCCAAAAGTGGTACCTAGTATTGTGGGTTCACCCTCATACCTCATCTACCATTTTGCATGTACTCAAGATCTCACCTCTTTTCCACATGAACATTGGAATGATGAAGGATTCATATATAATTATTGCCATTACCTATAGAAGAGCCAAGTGTTGAATAATTAAATAAAGTTTCATGATATTGTCTTGGGTAAACTATGTCTTGGACTAGGAGGTAAAGGGAAAGAAATAATCTCTTTAGAGGCTTTGCAATTCATACAAGTATGGTAGTATTTTCATCTAGTTACCTAGGTTCACATACCTTAGGGTGGGAGGATTTGATAAAGAACCTTTAATATTTCCAAGATTTTCTCTAGAATGTTTTATTCTAGCCAAGTTCTATCAACATTTAGTAGTGGTAATAACAAAGTTTTTACCAGAAGAAAAAAAGGATAGATTATTTCTAGTGAGAATTGGAAATCTTTCATGCAAAAATCTAGAAGATCTTATAAATATTGGAACTAATTTGGGTTCTTTTGATTTCAAATTCTATCAAGCTAGAAAAAAGTTTGACAATAAAGGATTTATTATGAGAGTCCTATTAGTAGGAAATCATTTCTCACCTATACCTCACTTAGATTATTATTGAGAAGATTGCCTGAACTAGAAAAAAGTTCAAAGGAGTCATTTCAGGATGGTGTTGTCACAAGTTCTAGTCTTCAAGTTGAAACTAATTCTAAAGGAAGTATAAGTTGATGGTTTAGGAGTTGTTGAAATTGAATAAATCAATAAGAAATATCATCCCATACCTTCTAGTGATTGGTTAGAACTCAAAGTGGATGGTATAATGCAAAGAATCAATGGTGTTATCGAATATACCAAAGTATGGATTGGGCATAAGATGAAAGATGGAAAATATCAATCTCAAACTCTATATGAAATCTAAGAATTCCTTCTTCCTCCATTTCTAATACAATCTTTTCCTCTAATTATTTAGGTAACAAAAAGGGTTCAAATTAGTTATTGTTGAACTAGTTCAAAACCAAACTATGCTATAAAGGACTACATCCAAGACAACGTTTAAGAAATTCATATGGAGGCACATGAACAAATAAAAGCAGATCTTGATGTGGATCAAGATAAAAGTTAATGTTCAATGAATAATGATTATAAATTTTAGACCACTTTGGATAGCATTTCACATGTTCTAGATTCATTGAGTACACCCATAAAAGATCTAGTTGTTGGAATTATGATATATTTGTCATTAGTTACAACACTTATTCAATTCTGAATGCTTACTGAGCTCATATTGAGCATTCCTTTGGAAACCAAGCTTATGGGTAGTTCAGCAGTGTTTACCAAGTTCATACTGGTTACCGAGCAGAACAATGTTCTCCATGCAGTTAGTGGTCACCAAGTTTCGTAGTGTTTATCGAGTGATCAAGGTAAACAAAGGACTTAGTGTTTACCGAGTGATCAAGGTAAATGAAGGACTTAGTGTTTACCAAGTGATCAAGGTAAATGAAGGACTTAGTGTTTATTGAGTGATCAAGGTAAATGAAGGACTTAGTTTTTACTGAGTAAACAAGGTAAATGAAGGAATCAGTGTTTACCAAGTGAAGAAGGTTATCAATGGATTTAGTTCTCACCAAGTGACATAATATTCACTGAGTCACCAATGGTTACTGAGTTCCAAGCTACTTAGAGTGATTAGTATGGACCATGCCTCTACTCTTATTGAGTGCATGATAATGCAGTGTATTGTAGTGGATGTTGAGTATCAGAAGGTCATTGAGTCAGTTTGAGGAACTCGAGTTTTCTACTATCTGGTCGACTTAGTAATGTTTTGTTCACTTGTGTTTGGCTGACCTTGCCAGTGTAAATATTGGAATGCTATATATCATTTGAAGAGAAGAAATGTTGTATGTCATTGTTGGTAATATATTGCAATATTTTGAGAATAGGGAAAGTGAATCAGCAGCAGAACAGAGGAATACAACAAGGTCAACATAGATGCAAAAAAGTTACATGTATCACATCAGGTGATCAGAGCATAAAGGATCTTATCAATAATTAGTTGTAACCAGATCCACTGCTTCATCCTAATAGGTGAATTAGTTTGTAAAACCTTTAAAAGGGTATACTTAATAGTCTTTTTTAAATATCCTAACAGAGTGCATACTTCAATGTATGTTTGTAAATCCTCTAACAAGGTGGATCTAGCAGTCCTACTTGCTCCTAGTAAGGTAGATCATTAGAAGTGATCATTGTAAGCCTTAACCGACCAACTTTATACTGCAGTATTGAAGTTTTGTGGGCATCATCGCCACCCCAGTTTTACTTTCTAATTGGAAGGTTTCTAGGTCACCAAATCTGTGTGTTCATGTGTTATAAATGTTTATTTCTTCATGCATATAGTAGATTAGATGGATGAATGATGAATATGTTATTATGTAGAATTGATTTAAAGTTTTAGAGTTACTGATTCACCCCTCCCCTCTCAGTAACCTTGTTAGTCTTGATTATTTCCAACAATTAGTATCAAAGCATTGTGGTTCTCAGAATAAAGTTTGACAGCTTGAGCAAAGATCAAGGACAATGGAGATATTCAGACTTGACAAATCTATTGAGAATGAAAAGCTAGATCTAGAAATAGCCATGGCTCAACTTAAACAAGCAAAGGAACATCTTTCACAATCTCTAAAAAGAAGGAAGGAACTTGCAAGACAAATGAATGATCATCAGTATATTGAAGAAAAGATTGAAGAATTTTTACCATCAAGCAATTCAAATGAAGCTAATAAAGCAATCAAGGAACTCCTAGCAAAGAATGGTTCACTACAGGACGAAGTAAGAAAGCTTAGAAGAGAACAAGAAATCCAATCCATCAGGCTATGTGAAATTTTGGAATAGAGAAACAAGGAAAATGAAGACTTTGAGGTAAGAAATAATCAATCTTTTCAGCATGAAGATCTTGTAGGTCAACTATCTAATGCAAATGAAGAAATTATGAATCTAAGATCTAAGAATAAAAGTCTGAGAAATGATTTAATCACTAAAAGACAAATCAATACAAGCTTACAAAGTGATCTGAGATCTGAAAGACAAATCAATGAAAGTTTGGAAAATGACGTAAATGCTGAAAAGCAAGTCAATGAAAGAATGATGAAATTTCAAATAGACATGACTCAATTAAATCAGCAAAGTGGGCAAAACTTTCATAAACAAAAGGGTAAAGCTAGTCTTGGATACAAGGAAGAAGGTGAAACCTCCAAGCAAGGTGCTCAAAGGAATCAAAGACCCACTTGCAATCATTGTGGTAAGTTAGGTCATACATCTAACAGATGTTGGAGCAATGGTAAAGGAAAATTCAATGATAAATGCTACAATTGCAATCAGCATGGTCACAAGGCCAATGAATGCAAATAGAAACCAAAATTTGAAGGAAAATGTCACAAATGCAGGAAACAAGGTCACAAGGAATCTCAGTGCAAATATAAATCATTAAATCTAGTAGAAAAAATTGTCAATGCATTATTTGGTTGGGACTACAATACTTGGTGCAGATGTCACTATTGTGGAGAATATGGAGACATTGAAATAAACTGTACAAGGCATCACCTACGGAAGAAAGATACTACTATAAGATGTTATACATGTACCAAACTTGGTCATATATCCAAGAATTTCATGAACATAGGAAGAATTGAAGATGAAAAGAAAGCCAGAGCTGATAGCATTCAAAAATAGATGAGACAACAATGGATTCCTAAATCTATCAAGCCAGAAAATTCAAATGATGCCAATGTCACTCAAAAAGTGGGTGACTCCACCATTCTAATTAGACTCATCAAGGAAGATCAGGGACTGCATCTTTAACTAATATCCTAAGTAGTTCCAAAATGAAGGAGTGCAAATGGCAAATTAGTATTCCAGATATAAGACATAGTTCACTGTGATGCATCTACCGAACAAGGTTGGTTTCAGACTTAACCAAGATAGGTCGGTAATATGAAAGGTTTTGTTTGTTTATCAAGTTGCAAGGTTTACTGAGTAAGTTGGTGACTATCTAACAAACCCTAGGTCATCTCAGCTACCTTCGTACCTAAGCATTAATGGTAGATTTTTCATCAAAAGGCAGAATTTGATCTCATTTTTCACTACGAATTTAAAATATACAGAGCGAAGAAATTTCCAAGAGCATGCAAGTGAGTTCAAGAAATTTGAAGTGATTTTCCAACGAAGAATTTGTTTTAAAAAATCATTCACTCATTGAGCAGCAATGGCATCCACAAGCACCAACAGTAGCAAGGCAAAGAGAGGCTCTGAAATGCTTGTGAAGGGAGTGGAATGGAAAGCACCTAGCTTCAAGCTCGTTCCTGCCATAGCTCAATCGCTCGACTTGCATGGAGCCCAATTGCAGATTCCACCCAAGGTACTACTTATAAATGAAATTCATACTCATTTCAAATGCACTATTCAATAAATAGGGACACTAGATATGGAAAATGCCCTAGCCAAGTTATGTGTGGATGGAACCCTCAAACCCGAACACAAGCATCTAGAAACCAAGGGCTTGACTGATATCGCACATATGCCTAGAAACTTCCAAACCAAATGGATTAGGTATATCCTGAGTCGGGTTCATAATGGTCAATTTTGGTTGGAGCAACCTATAGTGATAACAAAGAAGATGATTCAAAAAAATCACAGGTATTCCTATGCTCAGCAAAACCAAAACCACCAAAATCCTAGGTCGGGAAGAGCTACAAAAAAAAACCCTAGCTGAGTGGAATGGTAGAGGTTTAAAGGTTAGCACTGTACCTGATATAGAATTAAGATTTGGCATGCATATAATTGCATATAAATTATATAGTTCCAGCAGATTGAATAGTGTGCCCTATGAGGCTGTGGACTTAGCCTATAAGGTTGTAAAGAAGAATATAGAATTTGACCTAGCAGATGTGTTGTTGAAGCAACTAAACAAAAATATGGATAGCATAAGGAATTCAAAGAAAGGATGAACAACAGGTTTAGAATTCCCCCTAAGCTTGTTGAAGATTATAGGGATGATGTATGGTTCATGGTTGACTATGATAAGGTATACATTCTGGTAGTCAAACCCCGAGTTGCATAGGTGAAACCTCTTCCCTATGAGGTAAATATTGATGAAGAAAGAGATATTATTGAAGCATTGGTGAATGAGCCAGCTATTCCCAATGTTCTAGCATTCAGTACCTATGATGAGGCAAAAGCAAGAATTGAACTTGAAATCAAGCTACCTCAGGAAAATAACAAAGGTAAGAGGAAAATTGCTAAGTTAAAAACTGATACTGGCCCTTTTATGCTTACCAAGGGAAAAGGTGAAGATGAAGAAGCTAAAGATGAAGAAGGTGAAGAAGAAGGAGGAGAAGAAGAAGGAGAAGAAGAATCTGTAGAAGAAAAGCCAAAGAAGAAAGGTAGGGTAATCATTACCAAAACTAAGAAGAAGCCTACTGTAGTATTTACCAGAAGAACTAGAAAAGGTAAGTAGGAACCTGTACTAGTCAGGCCTGTAACCACATTCGAGAAAAGGCTCAAACTATTGGAAGAAGGTGTTGGAATCATAAATTTGAAGGCATTGAAATTTAAAACTAGAATAGGCTGAGAAAACGTAGATTAAGGAATTGGTACTCAGTAAGATGGGTAAATGGAAATACTCCCTAGACTAGATTGCCCCTCAAATCTCAAAAGAACTACTAGAGAGATTGCAATTGAGATGGGAGTTAGCCACCCAAATGGTAAAATATATTTATGAGAAATCCTTGAAGAACCTTCAACCAAGTCTGTCATGTCCCCTAGTCAAATAATTAAAAAAAAAAAAACTTTGTTAAGGCAGGCAGGCTCCAAAAAGGTGAAATTTCGGAAAAAGGGGTTAATCTTTGGAAACCAATGGACTAATAAATAAAAATTATTATTAAATTATATTTTATTAACCCCTCTTGGACGTGAGTTAGGGTTATGCCCTCTTTAAAAGGGGTTTGGAGGCATTTTGGGCTCATTCTACATCTTGATTCTTGCTAATTTTCTTGTTGTTCTTCAGAGGCTGCCAAACCTGTGGAGAAGGAGACCCAAGAATGGGAGTTTGCAGGTTTCCAGGAAGGCTAAGGACGGGAGTTTGAAGCCATTTCATGTGCATGCTCATACAGAGTTTGCCCTTGTGCTGAATAGTGCCGATTTGGGTGTTTTCGGGGATTGTTTTTGGTTTGAATTTGGGTTTTCAGTTGAGTGTTTCATATCAGTTTGGTTTGCTGTTGTATTTCAGACTTTATGATGTTAAAATAGAGCCGAATATATGTATTGGGTCGTGATCAAACTTCTGAGATAATTTATGAGTGTTTTTTGGTGTTTTCGGGCATTTTGGTGTTAATTTCGGGAGCCCGATTGAGCATAGTTTTGCTCTACATTTGTGATCTATTGTGTAAGGGCTGTACAAATCTGGAAATGTCATTTTGTAGGCTGTTATGCTGCTAAAATTTCTGTAAAAATGTCCATTTTCAGATTTATTAACAATTTGTGAAGTTGTGAAGTTTTTTTTGGCACTAATTTGGACATACCCGATTTGGGTTTTATTGGAGAATTGACAGATCTTTGTAATATTGGTTGTTTGATTTTAAAGTTCTGATTTGAGGCTGGAAATATCATAAAAAATTAGTAAAGGGACATTTCAGTGGTATCAGAGCCGTGATCTTGCCAGCCTGAGGGTTTGTAGAAGTTGCATGTCAGTTTTAACAACTACCCAGATCTTGCATGTCAAGTTTTGATAACTACCCAGATCTTGCATGTCATATTTTATGATTGCATGCAACTAAGTGAAAGAGAAAAAAGATATTTGCAACGAGAAAAGAATAAAGAAATTTTGATCAAACCCCCAGTTGAAAGCAAAAGTACAAAATCCAAGGAAGAAAAAAGTATGGCTGATCCAGATGAGATGGCAAAGAAATTCTTCCAAGACATCCAAAATACTCAGAAGCAAACAGTGGATGGTTTGGCGGAAACTAGAGAGGCTTTGCGAATATTGACAGAAAAATTACAAGGAATTGCATCTATTAATGAGAAAGGGAGCACTTCAGAGGAGCCGAGAAATGGGAGATCCACACCATCTAAATCATCCAAATCTATTTTCTTGCCTGCAGATGAGCCACCAGTACCAAATCCAGCCATTAATCCAGTGGAAGAGGTTACAGGTAATTTGATTACATTAAGAGCTACTTACAATGGCTTAGATGATGACTTTCGTAGTTCAGTTCCTTTTAAAGAATATGTGGATATGATGAACGCTTTGATGCCCAAGAAAGAGAATAGGAGGGAGCATGACACAAGTGGAAGAGAGCTCAAAAATAAAATAAGCAAGTTTACAGCGCCTACTTTTGATGGAACAAATAAAATTTCAGCTAGAGCATGGCTACAAAAATTACAAACTTTCTTCACACTCAACCCCATGAAAGAGAGTGATGCTATTCAATTTGCAAGTCTACACTTGGAAGATGCAGCCTATGATTGGTGGTATCATGGAATGACTACTCAAGGTCACGATCAGGTAACTACATTTGAAGATTTCAGTCAAAGGGTGATAGATAGATTTGACCTCAAGGATGATGAAGAGTACTTTAAAGAATTGTCAAAGTTGAAGCAAACCAAATCAGTTAATGAGTATGTAGAAGAATTTCAAAAAGTGGCTGTTATGGTACCTGATATGAGTGAAAAGAGGATCGTTTATCTTTTTCTTGATGGTTTAGAAGATTCTATTAAGGGTTTGGTTAAGGCTTTCTCACCCTCAACCTTACAGGAAGCTATCAAAAGAAGCTTGCAACTTGAAACGTGCGTGCCTATGAAATCAATCACTAATCAAAAACCCCCAAATCTTTGGCAACATAAGGGAAATTTTCAGAAAAAGACTTTCCCAACACTACCACCAAAAGATGTGACAAATGTGGCAAAAAAGAAGGTAGATGAAGAGACTAGGAGTGAATTACGAAGGAAAAAACTTTGTTTTACTTGTAGAGAACCATGGGTTCCAGGACACAGATGTTTGGGGAAAGGTCAAGTGCACTATATTGAAGTTGCTTCAGAATCTGATTCAGATGAGCATGAGGAATTTCATGATACTAAGGAGGAGGTAGAAGAAGAGAAAGTAAAAGAAATCAGCAAGGATGGCACTTTAGCAGCATTATCAGGAGTCCCAAGATACCATCCCTTCCGAATTCGAGGGGTACTAGCAGGGCAAAGGTTGACTGTTCTTCTTGATAGTGGGGCAACTCACAATTTTATTGATGAGGGATTTGTCATGAAAAGAGGGCTTAAAGCAGAAGATTTTGAGGGATTCAATGTTACTGTAGCTGATGGATTCACTATACCTTGCACACGGGTGGTGAAACAACTCAAGATGACCTTAGGAGATTATGAGTTATGTGATGACTTCTATGTGGTTGGTATTGGGGAGACAGATCTTGTATTGGGTGTTCAATGGTTGCACTCTATCGGAGGCTATTACATGAACCATCAAACTATGGAGTTTAAATTTCATTCCAATGGGAAAGAAGTCATATTGAGAGGGTTATCAAATGGAGCACCTAAGGCGGTCTCTGCAAAGAGGATGGAGAGGACTTTTCGAAGAGGACAAGTAACATGGGCAGCAGGAGTCATAATCCAACCAACAAGCTCTCCCAAGAATCAAGGTAATTTCCATTTTGAAATTCAAAATATTCTTGATAAGCATAGTATAGTTTTCAATGACTTGCCTCCAGGATTACCACCAGATAGAGGTTTTGAGCATGTTATAGAGTTAGAAC
This sequence comes from Cupressus sempervirens, assembly GCA_028749045.1. Lineage (NCBI taxonomy): Eukaryota > Viridiplantae > Streptophyta > Pinopsida > Cupressales > Cupressaceae > Cupressus > Cupressus sempervirens. The sequence goes on from CM053793.1 coordinate 114,562,295, forward strand.
AGGGTGCCAAACCAGTTATAACAACCCCATACCGCCATCCAAGAGGTTATAAGGAAGAAATTGAAAAAACTATTAAAGAACTCCTGGACATGGGATTCATAAGGCCTAGCTCTAGTCCATTTGCATCATCTGTGGTACTTGTCAAGAAAAAGGATGGTACAATGAGAATGTGTATAGACTACAGGGCTCTAAACAAGAAGACCATAAAAAATAGGTATCCCATACCACGCATAGATGAACTCATTGATGAGTTACATGGTGCTGTATACTTCTCAAAAATTGACTTAAGATCAGGCTACCATCAAATCCGAATGAGGAGTGAAGATGTGGAAAAGACTGCTTTCAGATGTCACTATGGGCACTTTGAATTTCTTGTTATGCCATTTGGACTCACTAATGCACCAGCAACATTCCAATCTTGTATGAATAAGGTATTCAGTCAGCATCTTCGAAAATTTGTTTTGGTATTTTTTGATGATATCTTGATATACAGTAAAACATGGGAAGAGCATCTAAAGCACATAGACACTATTTTGGGAATCTTGGAGCAGCAATCCTTCTATGCTAAGCTATCTAAATGTGAGTTTGGTTTGACAGAGATCCTATATTTGGGACATATTATAAGCTCTAAAGGAGTACAGGTTGATCAACAAAAAATCCAGGCAATTTTGGATTGGCCTCCACCCACTAATCTTACACAGTTGAGAGGTTTCTTCGGGTTGTGTAGCTACTATAGGAGATTTGCCAAGGGATTTTCTCAGCTTGCTGCCCCCTTGACTGATTTGACAAAGAAAGGAGCTTTTGTTTGGACAGAAGAGGCACAAAAAACATTTGATAAGCTTAAGGAGGTAATGAGTTCATGCCCTGTGCTTGCAATTCCAGATTTCTCTTTACCTTTTGTTGTTGAATGTGATGCTTCAGGAGAAGGTATAGGGGCTGTCCTAACTCAAAGGGGACATCCAATAGCATTTGAGAGTCGAAAATTAAATCAATCAGAGAAAGGGTACTCCATCTATGATAAGGAAATGTTGGCAATCATGCATGCACTTCATAAGTTTAGACAATATTTGGTATGTGGGAGATTCATTGTAAAGACAGACCATAATGGCCTCAGGTTCTTCTTGAACCAAAGGGATTTGAATGATCGTCAACAAAAATGGGTAAGCAAATTGCAAGCTTATGATTTTGATATTGAATACATGAAAGGAAAGAATAATGTGGTTGCTGATGCTCTCTCAAGAAAGCCCACTTTGTGTTCCTTATCATCTATCTCTGCTGATTGGAAAGTCTCCATAATTTTAGAGTATGCTAAAGATTCATTTGCCACCAAGATTTTGGATAAGTTAGTGGATGATAACAGGTACAAGGTTGTTGATGAATTGATTTATTACAAGAACAGGATCTTCTTAGTACCAGGGTCAAAAACTAAGGAGAGGATATTGAGGGCTTTTCATGACACACCTTTGGCTGGTCATCAGGGATACTTCAAGACATACAGGCAAATTCGAGAGCGGTTTTCATGGAAGGGTATGAAGGAGGATGTCCTTAAACACATTAAGGAATGTATGGTATGCCAACAAAGCAAGAGTGAGCAAAATTTTCCTGCAGGGTTGTTGCAGCCACTTCCTATTCCTGAACAAAAATGGGAAAGTATTTCCATGGATTTCATCACTGGGTTGCCCAAGGTTCAAGGTAAGGATTGCATATATGTGGTGGTAGATAGACTAACTAAGTATGCACATTTCTTTCCTATCACATCTGATTTCAAGGCATCACAAGTGGCTGAATTGTTCTTCAAGGAAATTTTTAGATTACATGGTTTGCCTAGAAACATTGTTAGTGACCGGGACAGTAGATTCCTTAGCTCTTTTTGGAAGGAGCTCTTTCATTTGGCAGGAACTGAACTCACTCCCAGTACTAGCTATCACCCTCAAACAGATGGACAAACAGAGATAGTTAATAAATGGATAGAAGGATATTTGAGGAACTATGTTTCAAATCAACAACATGCTTGGGTGAAATGGTTACACCTAGGGGAGTATTGTTACAATACATCTCATCACATGTCTATTGGTATGCCTCCTTTTCGTGCTCTTTATGGTTACGATGCCCTTTCCTTTGTTGATCTAATACTTTTCGATAGCAGAGTACCCGCAGCAAGTGATTTCATCAAGCAAAGCCAAGACATAATAAGGTCCCTCAAGGATAATCTACAACATGCACAAAACCAACAAAAGATATATGCTGACAGGAAAAGGATTGAAAGATCTTTTGAGGTGGGAGATTTGGTATTTGTTAGGTTGCAGCCATATAAGCAAAGCACCTTTAAGAGAAGTGGGGCAGAGAAACTCAAGCCAAGGTTCTATGGGCCTTATAAAATCATCAAGAAGGTAGGAGAGGTAGCTTATGAATTGGAGCTCCCACCAAACAGCAAAATACATAATATTTTTCATGTATCTTGCTTAAAGAAGGTTATAGGCCAGCAAACCATAGTATCTACAGAATTACCACCTCTTGATGATGAAGGGAAATTAGTTTTGATACCAGAAGAAATTTTGGATACAAGAGAGAAAAGGTTGAGAAATAGGAGCATCATAGAGCATTTGGTCAAATGGAAAGGATTACCACTAGAGGATGCAACTTGGGAAGGAGAACATATTCTTGAGGATTCCAACCTTCATTGCTTGAGGACAAGCAATATTTGGGAGGGGAGGACTTGTCATGTCCCCTATTCAAATAATTAAAAAAAAATAAACTTTGTTAAGGCAGGCAGGCTCCAAAAAGGTGAAATTTTGGAAAAAGGGGTTAATCTTTGGAAACCAATGGACTAATAAATAAAAATTATTATTAAATTATATTTTATTAACCCCTCTTGGACGTGAGTTAGGGTTATGCCCTCTTTAAAAGGGGTTTGGAGGCATTTTGGGCTCATTCTACATCTTGATTCTTGCTAATTTTCTTGTTGTTCTTCAGAGGCTGCCAAACCTGTGGAGAAGGAGACCCAAGAACGGGAGTTTGCAGGTTTCCAGGAAGGCTAAGGATGGGAGTTTGAAGCCATTCCATGTGCATGCTCATACAGAGTTTGCCCTTGTGCTGAATAGTGCCGATTTGGGTGTTTTCGGGGATTGTTTTTGGTTTGAATTTGGGTTTTCAGTTGAGTGTTTCATATCAGTTTGGTTTGCTATTGTATTTCAGACTTTATGATGTTAAAATAGAGCTGAATATATGTATTGGGTCGTGATCAAACTTCTGAGATAATTTATGAGTGTTTTTTGGTGTTTTCGGGCATTTTGGTGTTAATTTCGGGAGCCCGATTGAGCATAGTTTTGCTCTACATTTGTGATCTATTGTGTAAGGGCTGTACAAATCTGGAAATGTCATTTTGTAGGCTGTTATGCTGCTGAAATTTCTGTAAAAATGTCCATTTTCAGATTTATTAACAATTTGTGAAGTTGTGAAGTTTTTTTTGGCACTAATTTGGACATACCCGATTTGGGTTTTATTGGAGAATTGACAGATCTTTGTAATATTGGTTGTTTGATTTTAAAGTTCTGATTTGAGGCTGGAAATATCATAAAAAATTAGTAAAGGGACATTTCAAAGTCTCACTGGAGTAGAAGTAAAATCTGAAATGAAAAACCATGAAGGTAAAATGATGATCAGATTCCACACCTATTTGATTTTGATCAAAGACATTGAGCATGTTGTAAATGATGTTACAAATATGTAGAAAAACATCTATCATCTATATAAGCCTAGTGAAGACCTAGTGGAAATCAAAGATGATGACAACAGCAATGATGATGAATTTGATAGCACTCCATCCATCACAGTCTCACTAGGAGAGCTCCATGCACTAATGGAAGACAAAGAGGAAGAAGACAAGGAGGAAGAAGTTGAAGAGGAAGATAAGGAGGAAGATGATCTGGTGAAAATTGCAGCAATAGTTATTGCATCCCTTCTTCACTCTCCACCTAAAATTGTGACATCATCAAGGTTGGAGTCAGCTTCAGTAGGTTTGATAACATCTACATCAAATTTATCATCTGCACCTGCCGCATTTAAACTCCAGGTATCATCAATGGAAGTGTCTACCACTTCAACTATTGAGCTGCATCCCTCTTCTTTAGCTACCGAGCTAGCCTCCTCAGCTCCATCATCATCAGTCGGTATAGTAGTAAGTTCCACAATTTTGTCAATTCCAATTTGTTCTACAATTTTTTCTGCATTATCTGCATCTACTTCAGATCCAATTAGTTCAGATACTACATTATTGAGTGTATCACCATTTTTGGCAAGTAATCTAGTTTTTGATCTGGTATATACTCCTATTGGCACTTAGTCCTCAAGCATCCCAGTTTTCACTGCTAGCCCTTCCATCTCTACTATTGTGTATATTCCTAAGGTCAAACCAATCATCAGAAAAGTAAAAAAAGGAAACCATTAAGACTTATGATCACTGGAAAAGAAATTCGTGAAGATATTGACTTAAACACAGAGATAGTAATTCCAAAGATTGACTATGAAAATGTAACCATTAAAGAAATGAGGTATGCTAGTGAACTAATTGAGATGAAGGCTATGCAGAAGTAGCTAAGGTCTGAAAGGGATAAGGAATATAAAATAATTGAGAATGCCTGGAATATAATTACAGAAGCTGTAGGTGTTGAAGTAGATTCTATTCAACACATTTTGATTCAGTTACAAGAGGCTATAAATAAATTCAATGAGGACACCTCTGGTCAAGAAAAGTTCATGGAGAAGGAAGAAAAGAAGTTTGAATATAAAGTGCTTGAGCACATTGCTTATCATATAGAAATAAAACATGTTGAATTAACCACAATTTTGGCCAACATTGAAAATTCTTTTAATAATGTAACATCTCTTTTTGATAAGCTTTGTGATGTTACCAAATATACTAAGGAGATAAGAGAGAAATTGAATAAGATAGATGAGGATCTGAAGGAAAACGCACAAAACTTGAAGCTTGACCCCAATTGAATCTCATCTCATCACCTAAGGATCAAATTTTTGTCAGAGAAGCAGGCAAAGTTTCTCAAAGAAGAAGGAAAGATTCGATCTACACTGCTAGATATCCAGAACATGATTCTTCCTATCATGGACACAATGCAGAAACATATTGCATACTCCAAAACATTGATCCATGACAACAATTTCTCTGTGGAAAATCATGTAATTGAACTTTCTGCAGAAGTTCAAATAGCTCTATCCACATGCAAAATCTTGCAAGAAAATTGGGATAAGACTTTGCAACTCATTCTCCAAGTACATTTTTGTGTTTATCTCACATTTTGGTGTCTCTATGTAAACACATTATTTTATTCTTTGGCATTATTGTCAAAAAGGGGGAGAAAGAGATACTTAGGAAGAAATATTGGTGAGATAAATGTACAAAAGGGACAAACAGATACTATGAATAAAAGTCATATAACTCATGTAAATACCTTGTGTATATTGTATGAGGGAGTTATATGTCAGTATGTCAGATGTTGTATATAATTTTGGCTCATAAGTGTTTTTGTCACTAATGCCAAAGGTGGAGATTGTTGGAATTATGATATATTTGTTATTAGTTACAACACTTATTCGATTCTTAATGCTTACCGAGCTCATACCGAGCATTCCTTTGGAAATCGAGCTTATGGGCAGTTCAGCAGTGCTTACCAAGTTCATAGTGGTTACCAAGTAGAATAGTGTTCTCCAAGCAGTTAGTGGTCACTGAGCTTCACAATGTTTACTGAGTGATCAAGGTAAACAAAGGACTTAGTGTTATTGAGTGATCAAGTTAAACAAAGGACTTAGTGTTACTGAGTGATCAAGGTAAACAACGGACTTAGTGTTTACCGAGTGATCAAGGTAAATGAAGGACTTAGTGTTTACCAAGTGATCAAGGTAAATGAAGGACTTAGTTTTTATCGAGTAAACAAGGTAAATGAAGGAATCAATGTTTACCAAGTGAAGAAGGTTATCAATGGATTTAGTTTTCATCAAGTGACATAATATTCACCAAGTCACCAATGGTTACCAAGTTCCAAGCTACTTAGAGTGCTTAGTATGGACTATGCCTCTACTCTTACCGAGTGCATGACGATGCAGTGTATTGTAGTGGATGTCGAGTATCAGAAGGTCACTGAGTCAGTTTGAGGAACTTGAGTTTTCTACTATCTGGCTGACTCAGTAATGTTTTGTTCACTTGTGTTTGATCGACCTTGCCAGTGTAAATATTGGAATGGTATATATCATTTGAAGAGAAGCAATGTTGTATGTCATTTTTGGTAATATATTGCAATATTTTGAGAAGAGGGAAAGTGAATCAGTAGAAGAACAAAGGAATATAGCAAGGTCAACATAGATGCAAAAAAGTTATATCTATCACATCGGGTGATCAGAGCATAAAGGATCTTATTAGCAATCAGTTGTAACTAGATCCACTGGTTCATCCTAATAGGTGAATCAATTTGTAAATCCTTTAAAAGGGTAGACTTAACAGTCTTTTTCAAATGTTCTAATAGAGTGCATACTTTAGTGTATGTTTGTAAATCCTCTAACAAGGTGGATCTAGTAGTAGATCATCAGGGTAGATCATCAAAAGTGATCATTGCAAGCCTTAACCAGCCAACTTTATACTACAATATTGAAGTTTCGTGGGCATCATCCCCACCCTAGTTTTACTTTCTAATTGGAAGGTTTTGGGTCACCAAATCTGTGTGTTCATGTGTTATAAATGTTTATTTCTTCATGCATACAGTAGATTAGATGGATGAATGATGAATATGTTATTATGCAAAATTGATTTAAAGTTTTAGAGTTATTGATTCACCCCTCCCCTCTTAGTAACCTTGTTAGTCTTGATTATTTCCAACACTAGTAGTGGCTAAACCTTCTTCAATGATACCAAATTGGTTGACTAGTTCTATTAATAGGAAAATAAGTTTAGTTTTGGTCTTTGTACCTTCAAGGGATATGGAAATAAAATACACTACTAAACCCCAAAACCTAAAAGAATGAAAAAATGTATTTTCTTAATAACAAATACCAAAATATGGGAGGTAAAAATAGAAGTTCCCCTGTATAAGCTCAAAGGTGCTTACACAAATTTGAATGTAAAAGTTTTTGAGATCACAAGGGTAGGTTTGGGAGTATGAGACATGGAAGATATAGAACTAGTTAAGTGATTCCACTAAGTATATGTTGATTCAATCCTTGAAAGATGTAAGGAAAAAGAAAGATTTGAAGGAAGTAATTAATACTATGGATAAGCATATTGATTCTTTTGATAGTCCAAGCATTTTAACCTTATCACAAGTACCCCAAAGATTTGACCTAGTGTCACCATATAGGAAATTTTTTTTGAATCAAGTTCAATGTGGAAAAGTTGTGGTAGCTATTGTAGATGAATGGATAGATGGTGTGACCCAAAAAGGTAAAGGATATCTCCAATAACGTACAAATATCTTCAATGAGGTTGATGCTTTACTAAATGGGGTACGAGTACAAATACCCACCTAGAAAATAAAGGAAGGTAAATTGATAGCCATAGTGAGATAGATCTCTAACATGAAAATTTTAATATCATAGATTTAAAGCTTAACCAAGAAATATAGTAAAAGATTAAGGTATGTCAAGAGATACTAGTGTCAACTGAGCCATAATAAGTGATGAGAAAATATAGTTTTGACTGAGCATTAGTATCCACTAAATAAGGTAGTTGATGCTGAGCCAAAATTTATACAATGACTGAGTGATTAGGTGATGACTAAGTTTCATAACTTAGTGATTGTCGAGTAACAATATTTTTAATGTATCTAAGAAATTATAATTTATGGTATACTGTATTGATTTCTAGGAATATGGAAACTATGTTGAAGATAATATTGATAAGTTGGATCATATAACTCAAGATGAGGATTAGGTATAATACCTATGATCAAATTTGAAATATGAGAAGTTTCTAGAAGAGAAGGAAGATGAAAAATAAAATGAACTTGATGAACTAGATTATAAATACTAAGATCTATGGTGATCATGGAAGATGGAAAAGCCATAATACTTATTTAAGGAGTCATAGAGTTAAATAAGAAAAAAGTGAGTGTGAAGCAAGAGAGATAATTTTTTTGTGCAAATGATGCTAAATTTGATAAGTTAATTTGAGTAGAATGGTTAAGTTTGAAAGGAGCAAATTGACTACTTGAAGGGTTGCCAAGTGAATCAAGAACAAAGATGAAAATGTAGAATTTATCAATTGATTAGCACATGGACCAAATGGTAATCTAAACCTACAAAAGTTATTTGTAACCATACAAATCAAACCCTAATATTTTCTTTCTAATAATTGTAAATAGTTTGTATTGAAATCCTTTTAATCAAAGGTTTACCTAGTAGTCATTGAAGAACTTAATGGTCTATGTAAATCCTCTAGCAAGGTGACAATCTAAATAGAAAGATAAAAATCCTTTGATAAAGACACTCCTAATAGGGTGATTAAATCCTCTAACTAGGTCAAATTTAATAGTGAGTATTGTAACCTTTAATAGGGTTGTTTCCTAATAGAGCTCACTTCAAAAGAGTGAAAAAGTGGTGACATATTTTTTGTAGTTTTTACCAAATTGGGTTTCCACATGAAATTCTAGTGTTAAACTTGTGGTGAATGTTTTATAATGTTTTACATTTACATGTTTGCATTCTATAAGTCTGTTATAACAGGACAATGAACAAGTAGTAATTTTGTTTATCAGTATATAGTAGAGACTGAGCTACAACAATATATACATAATAGTGAATGTTGAATGTATGATTTTTCAAATCATACTTATGGACCTTGAGTAACTATTCAATCCCCCCTCTCAATTATTCTAAACATTTATAACAATTATGATGTAATAGGATTGCTTATCTAGTCCTTACCTTTACTAAGGACCTCATAGGCTTCACTTCTAGCCTATTAGGGATCCCCTTTGTCACCCTCCTTTCAGAGCATTTCTACTTTATCTCCTGCACCTCCCCATCCAATTATGCCAATTAGTTTTCTACTTGAACTCTATAATGAGTCACCTTAATAAGCCTTCCAAGCTTCCATTTTCACCAAACTTGATCTTTCCACCTTCTACAAGGAGTGAGGGATTCATAATAATAGTTTTGATCCTCACTTACACCCATAGTCTCAAAATAAATAATCTTCCTTATCAATTGCACCAATTTAGACCAAACTAGCCTAGAAAGCCCTAATGGAATTAGGCCTCCAAAGTTAGTTTTAGGGCTATCATTCAAATTTTTCTATAGTAAGGTGAAAAACCAATTTTAGTTATGGATACCATTTTGGAAATAATAAGAGATTTTATGGGTCTTAGAATCCCAACCTATTTGTACACTTCCTTGCTAATTTTATGTTGGAAATATAAGTGGACTAACTAAGAGGGGAGCATGAATTAGTTACTACTAAAATAAATCCCAGATCCCTTAGATGTCAGTACTAAAATGCAAGCTGAAGATTGAATACTACTGAAGTTTGGTAAACACACATAAAATGATGTAACTCGATAATAACTGAATTAGCTCAATAAATGGTTAACATATAAACATTATATGTTATTTGTGATTATCATTACTTTAACCAAGTTGAAAACATATAAAAGAAAATAACATGAACACATTTGACAATAGGATTTATCATGGAAACCCAATTTGAGAAAAACCACCAATTGCAACTAGTTATTATTTTTCACTCTATTGCTATGTTTTCACCAAGGTAATGATTTTTTTAGGACTTCTTTCAATTTTAAATATTTTTAGAGATAACTATATCTCTAGAAGGATTACATTGATTTAGCCACCAAGATCTAGCAAGGCTTAGGACAAGATGTAGTAGCAAGCTAGTGAATAAGCATAGTGGATAGGCAAGGAGTATGAAGTGGTGAATGTTTTTCTCAAGGAAAGCTTTTACAAGATTACCCAAGCTATGGAAAAAGGATATAGCAATATAATCTCATGGTGTAGTGAAGGATATCACATGAGATATTGACATGATTTCATGAAATGTAAGTAAACCAAGAGAATGGACATATCAAGAGTTTTCTAAGAATTGAGTTTTCTTATTTATTTTGTTGATCAAGACCAAAGGTTTAACTGAATATGATGGAAATGTTTGTTATGGAGGTTATGAGTGAATGACTTGAGATAAGGACATCTAAAGGACAAGCAAGATCATGATAGGATGCCATGGATGGAAGAATTATGCATGATGCTTGTTTACTAGGTTTTCATCATGGTAGTTATCCAAGGTGCCATAAGAAGTGTTTTTCACCACATGATGGATTTATTTATGTTTAGTTTTGCTACCAAGGTGCCAAAAGAAGTGGTTTTCACCAAGGGACTTTTTAATTTTTTTCTTTTTTTTTTTGTTTTCTTTATTTTTAGAAAGAGCTCAAGTTTTCTCAAGTTAGATAGCATGCATATAAGAAACATAAGTTATGATAAGCCAAGGCCATAATAAGGTATGCTCAAAGATGTGGATAAGATAATGGAAGGGAAATGATAGGAAAATGATAGGTAGATGGAGGATAAGGTTGTTGGTTTTGGAAGACTAAAACAAGAAAAGATAGCAAGTAGTAGTAAGATTTAGAGGATTTCATGAGGGTCAATGAGATATTAGGCAAGATCAACATTGAAACACACCTTGAAGGGTGATGGAATGATGGGGAAATCATGGAAAAAATAGATTGAGGCTTAGATATATGAGGTAGCAGAACCATTTTGGAGGAAGGTGGAGTAGTAGGTTTTGAAACCTTTTTAGGAAGATGTTGGGAAGAAGATGTAGTGGAAGCCTTTGGAAGCTTGAATGTCAACCTTAATTTTTTTTCAACATTCAAGTCCTTCAAAAGAAACTTGGGAATCCATATAGCTTTTTATTTCTCATTAGATGCTTTGAAACACATTTCTTCAATAATAGATTTAAGAACCCACATTTTCTTTGGTCAAGCTCTTTGAATAGTGGACCTTTGTAGTCTCCTTTGTGTGTTTTCCTTCTTAACATTCACCTGTCAATTAGAGGAGACATAGTGAACTTTTGAAGATGGATTCATGTTCTTGTGTTTGAGTTAATAATCCAAATTGCTTCCAAAGGACTTGGGACTTGTGGAGGAATGAGGCCAATATGAGTGGTTTAGCTGGAAAGGTGAATGTGAAGAGTTCAAGTATGTGTATCTTTGTTGATTTTGGGGTAGGTTAGGAGGAATGTGTAATGAGCTGAGAGTGGAAGTAGGAGATAGAGGAACATAAGGTCCCAATATGGATGGAAGACTTGAAGGTTTTATCTTAGATGGATAGGGACCAAAGATAGATTTAGAAAATGTGAATGGACCATGAGTAGGGATATCAAAATCTTTAGAGTGAGCAACATGACCAATGCCACCAATAGATTTATGAGTAAGTTTAATAGGAGGAATACCTTTGACATGAGTACTTAAAGCTTGAGCATATTTTTGAAGTGAATGTAGAAAGGTAGAACAATAGGGTGGGGGAACACTTTTCTCTTCAAAAGGAATTTTACATACATGGGAAAACTATCCTTCTCTTGGTCTTTAATAGTATCCTTAAGGATGGTGGAAGGAATATCTTGATCTTGTTTAGTAGAGGTGCGTGATATGGGAGATTGAGGACTATGTGGCTCTTAAGATGGAGGCACAAGATCTTTGAAGATTTGAAAGGGGATGAAGGAATCTTGGTCTTGATCAACACTTGTTTCTTCATTGTTTAAGTAGTCCTCTTGACATAAAACCAATTCCAAGGATGAGGGAGTATCTAAATCTGTATTCAAATCTATTTCTAGAGTCTACACAATAGGCTCTTGAAGTTTAGAAGGGAAATGACTTGGACTGGACTTAGGCAAGATTTATGAAGGTAGTCAAAAGACTTGTAGCCCAATATTTATTGGCTTGAGTTTCTTTTAAAGGAAATCCTTGAGGGTACACATAGTCAATGGGAGGAGTAGCAAGCTGTTTATTTGGTGAATATGTGTTGAAAATCTTAGACACTTTAGAAGGTGATGGCATGTTGAAAGAAGTAGAAGTTGTATTTGAACCATTACTAGACTTGGTTTCATGATGTTGATCCTTCTTGAGAGTAGAATCTCTAGTAGATGAGAGAGTAGATTTTTGAATTATGCCATTATCAAAGAGATTTTGGATCTTGTTTTCTAGCTCCCTACAATGTGAAGTTTTATGTAAATTATGTCTACAATAGGCACAATAGTTACTTAGAAAAGAAATTCCTGCCAAAGTGACCTTAGGTAAAACAATAAGTTTTTCTTCAAGAATTTCTTCCAAGGTTAATTCATAAGATTTTCCCAAAGGTGTGAAATCATGCTTTGATTTAAATTCCCAAGGTTTTTTTTCAAAGATACCTTCAGATTTCTAGGGTACACTATTTTCCAAGGGTTTGGTTTTAACATCATAAGAAGTTGATGACTCATTGTCTTTAGAGGAACTAGAATAAATTTGTAAGGAGAATATTCTCAATGATGTGTCTTCATCTTATTTTTTAAGTCTTTGAAGTTGAGTGTTTATTGTTTCAATTTGTTTCTTCATGTTTGCAATTAGAATTCCTTCTTCCTCACCAGGAATGTTAGACTGAGTACATTTATTGCTAGCCATTTTGATGTACTATGTTTCAAGTAGTGATAGCCAAGTTTTAGAACATAATCCCACTATAGTCAGAGGAATAACATAATGTTTTTAGCCACAGACAATGATGAAAAGAAAAAACCTAGACAAGGCCACACTAGAATATAGTCTCAAAAATAAAGACAAGAGTGTTGTATACTAAGCTATGAGTCATCTGAGTAATGGCTAGAATAACCAAAGATTATGACTATCATGACATGAAGTATGGCAAGAACAAAAGGACAAGGACAAGATAGATAAGAAATGAGACTAGTTTGTGTGTGGTTTACAAGTCATTAGCTAAGAAAGAAGCTTCTATTTATCACTGTTTGTAGATAGAAAAGGGGTAACAAGTTGTAGGTATAGACTAGACTTAGAGCACAAATAAATCTCATAGACAATTTTGGTAATCGTAAAGCATGATCCTACACAAAGATTCCTAGGGATGTACACAAGAAAGTTCAAAGAACTAGGAAAAGAGGATGTGCTAAAATGATAATAAAATAGGATCCTAACACAAAAGGAAAAATCTATATGATCTCACATAGAGATTTGAATAAGGCTACATGAAAACCTAGAGAAGGCCACACAAAGAAGTGCTGACCAAAAGGTTCTCATGTAAAATTTTGCAAAACTAGGTGCAAAAATAGGGAACTGACGGACAAAAGAGACTAAATTTTGAAGAGATTTTAAAGGTTTTAGAATTTTTTGGATAGATTGTTGGTTGTTTGGATAGATTTTAGATAGATAGCAAGGATTTTTTTCAAGTTATTAGACAAAATTTGGTTTTGAACAAGACAAGTCATTTTCAAAAAGACATAGGAATCAAGTAGAAGCCAAATACAATCCAACTGAGGAAAAGGAGACTTGGAGGGATGGGGGACTCTTGACTTTCATTTTTTTAGATAGCTTTGTACAAGTTTAAGATACGATAACAAACATGCTTTATCCTTAGAACCAAAAATGGTAGAGGAAGTAAAACCTTTGTCCCACAACTTATGTGCATGTGTTCACCTCACATAGCCATGTCACCCCACTAGAGGGTGCCCATGTTTTTGGTGTATTCCAAGGGCTCAATAACATATACAATAAATGAACACCCTTGTGGTAGGGGTCAAGTGTGTATACTATCTTCTAACACCAAGGTACATGCCTATGGTGAGTTCTATAGGAGAGATTCTTACCTATTCTACCACAAAGATAATGCCCTCTTCCAAAGGTGAATTGGGTAGCAACTAGCTAAAAGGTTTTTACTTGGCTTCCATTCATATTAATCCTTGGTGGCTGCACAAGTGGAGTTGAGACTAGTAGCCCACACCAAAATCTAAAAGTACACACACTTGACTAGCAAGAATGGGGCCGGCACCAACTAGTGCAACAAATAGAGCCTCCTTTTGATATGTGATATCAGGAATCAAGAGAAAGAAATTAATACAGCTTTGGAGTCTTTCACTTTACAAAGCTTCTTTATTATAGTGAGTTGGAATATCTAGTGAAAGAAGTGTGCTCAGTTGGGTCATTCCCAAAGGTTGGATCACTCTAGTAGGCCCTCTAAAGGTTGACCTAAATTGGTGGTTTAGATCTAAGGGTTCAAGTTTTTAATTTCCTAGGAAAGAGAATTCTCCTCTACCTCATCACCTTGCCCAAACATGCAAGACATGTTAATCATCGAGTTAGCTTAATTATTTTAGACTTTTCCTTTCTCAATATTTTGAATTCCTAAAAGGAAATCATCATCCGTTCATAGAAGACTCGTACTAGATAACCACTAACTTACTTACCTCCCTCGAATGCCATCTTTTAGAAGCTTCTAGGTTTCTAATTTACCCTTTCTCATGACTTCCAAGTGGTAAAGAGCTTACTCCTCTATGTCCCTTTCTTGCACCCTACAAAGTTCACAAGCCCTAATTATACTATGTGTGGAAATGAGGAAAAAGATGACATTTAAAGTGGGTTTGAAATTGGTCTTTGACATGCATTTCTTTGGCAATCATCCTACAATCACATAGTTAGTATGTGTTTGAAGTGTTTATATAAAGGTGTCTTTGTTAAAATGACCTACAAACCGTTATTATTCTATAGAAAAACCAAAAATCAAAAGGAAAATGCTTTAGAAAAAACTGCTAGTCAAACAAAATGATAAACCAAATTTTGGAAAACTCTAATTTGCATGTTGTTACAAAATTTTGTGCAAAATACTACACAAGCCTGCATGAAAAAACTTTGTGCACCACACAAGAAACCACACAATTATGCACTTTTTTGCATGAGGAAGTGAATAGAAATGGAAAAATATTCAAATCTTCACATTAAAATGAGATTTTTATGCAAACATATGGATATTTGTATGGACGTGTGTGATAGAAATATTAAAATAATAGAAAACAAAGCAGATGAGGCTAGGAAAATAGATTTTCTAGCCCCATGGTGGGCACCAAAAATGTATGCATGAATTGTGGGCCTTGGATTCTCACACACACTTCAACATGGTATTTACCTAAGAGATCATTCCATAGTGAAACATTAAATTGTTCATCTAAGTAATCTAATCAATGCAACCTATTGCCTTTTAACTAGAAGGATTTTGCCTTGCTCTTAGATCGAGAAGAAAGCAACCAGACCTTTTAGTACAAAGGTTTTATGAAGCTAAATGATAATGCAATTAATCTAGATGAGAGATGTAATTAATCTAATGGAAAATAAAGAAAATTAATCTATATGATTTCATTTTAATCTATATGATATTAAAGCCAAACAATGAAAGCTATGAGAATATTTAAGCAAATAAGTATGTAATTCGGTAGTAATTCGATGCAATTCAAATTTGAACCTCTGTAATGAAGAATTGGAAGCCCCTTAAATATAATTCATGAAATCAATCAATGGTTGGGATCAACCTAGATCAACGGCTAGGATTGAAGATGAGATTAAGTTCAGATGGAAACTTCCTTATGCAAGTGAAGTTAATTGTTTCAGATTTGAGTGTGATGAGTAGTTAACTAAGCTTCACATGAGTGTGAGAACAAGTTAACTAAATTAATTCCAATTCAAGAGATAGTTCAAAAGAGTTTCCATTTTGGAACTAAAGAGAATATTTGAAGAGATTATTTAATTTAATAAAGTGAAATATGACCTCATAAATGTATATTTCAATTAATTGAGTAATTAAACCCAACAATTAAAATAAGGACATTATTAAATTAAATAAATTTAACTCCTTAGTACATTAGCTTTAGGAGATAATTTACTTTAACCAAAGTATAAACACTTTATATTAAATTAAATTAAATCAATAAGTTTAATGTACCTAATTCAAGTCGATACTTTAGGAATTAAATAAATAGTGTGATTAATGTAGATTAGGGTTTTTTTGCATCTAACAATTAAATCAAATAGTGATAATTAGAATAAGAATTACCTATTTAAATAGGACTTAAGAATTATGAAATAAACCATAATTGGTTAATATGGCAATGTGCCAATTTTTGGGTATTACAATTTAAAGATAATAAGCCATAGCACCATGGTCCAATTTGATGCAAATATTGAACCCTTTTTCAAATATTTTGAGGCTAATTTAAAAGTGACCAAAGAAATACTCACCCTTACTCACGAAAATTTTACAAAGGTAGCACAAATTGGGTCTATGTTGACCCTTTGTATCGATCCCTTGCCAGAATATACAAGACAACTCAACATAATGAAATGTGATCATAATATGTAGAAGGTGTGACTATTGTGTCTAAAGACTACCAATTCAAGTTCACTTCATGAGTTTAGTTTCTATTTTGGGTAGAAACTAGTGAGAGATGTAGGTGGTGATGAAGAAAAAGATAGAAATGAACCTCAAGGTTCACTCAGTTAGTGGGTCTCTTTATAATGTGTTTAAAAAAAATTTGAACTCAAGGGATGTATGCTTAGTCTTTAATTTTTCTCTTTTAATAACTTCTTTTGTTAACTATCAACGAGGTGGGATTTTGGGAGATCCCCTATAATGTAAGTTATTTAAGGTAGATTCGAAAGACTGATTAGGGGCTAGAAGATAAATAAAATAAGACATGATGGTTTTTTGTTCTCTTTGTTAGTAAATATCCAAATGTTATCATTTTGATGGTGATAATAGAAATGATTTAGTATCTGGTATGTGACATTCTCTTGTGATTAAACTAAGAATCATTGCAAAATGAATGAATCATAAGATTAATCTGGAACTGTGCATTTCAGATTTAATTGAAGAAAGTTTCCTTGAAGGACTTCCTTTGGATTCTTTGGTTGGTTTTGATCTTTGTTATTTAATAATTAACTAATTTGAATATCCCTATTATCTTTTGAGAAATCTATGAATATTTGAACAAATGAAGAGCTTTGTTTTTTTTCGATTAGTTACCATTTATTATAAACCATTTATCAATGAAGTCTCATCTAAGAATGAGTTATGGTGCTTTTAATTATTTTTTGGTTCAAAAAACAATTGTGTGTTTAGTTTGAGGATACATTGAATATCCAATGGGAGAGCTACACCTCATAAGATTTTCAAGGGGAGGTAGTTACTGAACCTACTCAACTATTGTGAACTTCTATATCTTCAATATAAAGAGGGATATAGGGTTGATAAAAAATCATTAGCATGAGGACAAATATATTCACCAACAAAAAAATAATGTGATGTGAGGTAATATTTATGGTTATGCTTCTATGATGAAAAATGTGATGTGCATGACTTTATTTCTATATAAATGATACTTATATGCATGTATATGAAATTATTTTGATTATGAAATGCTTATGTGTCTATGAGATACCTATTATGATGGATGTTTTATGTTAGATTCATTTATTGTTGGAAATATAAGAGGAGTAATTGAGAGGGGAGGGGTGAATCAGTTACCACAAAAATAAATCCTAGATCCCTTAGATGTCAATACAAATAAAATCTGATCTCTATTATAACTCATGAAACACACAAGAAAATCTTGTAACTTGGTAAATTCTTATCATGAAAATCTTAAGGTATTTTCTATGATTGGTCTTACTTTAGCTGAGTTGAAAATATATAAAAGAAATAGAATGAACACAATTGAAACCAAGATTTTAATGTAGAAACCCAATTTGGGAAAAACCACCAATTACAACTAGTTATAGACTTTTACTATTCTGAAGTGAGCCATGTTAGGAGCCAACCCTATTAAAGGTTACAAAGCACACTATTTGGTATGACTCTATTAGAGGATTTAATCACCTTGCTAGGAGTGGCCTTGTTAGAGGTCTTCAGACAATTCAATGGAAATGCCACCTTGTTCTTAAGCCAAATAGTTGTTAAGCCAACTTTATTAAGAGATTTAGATCATTGATACAATGGTTAGAGAGTAACAATAACATGACCTAATTTTTGATGTAACTGAAGTACTAATTAACTATCTTAATTCTGGCTTGTATACTTGATCATTCTTGATTGAATGTATCTTTGAATCTCAACAAGGATATTTTGATTATCCTTCTAATTCATTTCCTCTAGGCATCAGCAAATCCTCAGTTATGTTCCACACATTCAATCCTCAACTTGAACCTATGTTTATATATTAAATGTTGTTATGTAAGAGCTTGAATACAACTTAGAATAATTAATATTTATCTTCTTAGTCACCTAGAACCAACAAATAAATTAATTGAACTCAATATGCCAAAACAAGAAAATCCTTCATTAGTTGATCATGCTTGGTAGTACTAACTCAAAGCAATTTTCTTGTGTTAACCAAGTGAACTTGGTTAACACTCAACTTTTTCAAACTTTACTTTTTTACTCAAGTGAACTTGGTCTAGACACTATCTTTTGAACTAGGCAAACTCTGGAATGCTTAATAGATACATGAAACTAACTTCAATGTCCAAGTGAGCTTGGTATACACTAACTAGAAATTATATGAAATTTTGTGTAACATCAAAGAAAATAGTTAATTAATTAGTTTCTTCCAAAAATCTCCCTCTTTAGCATTGATAGCAACACAACATGTCATAATACAATGAAATTTCTAGAGCAAGAATAAAGTAAAGAATATATCCTTAGTTTCATTCTAATTCTCATCCATAAGAACTCAACATCCTCTATCAGTGTGAACTCTTTCTACCTTTAGTTCTTTCCTCTATCAAAAAAACTCTAACTTTGATATTAGACTAAGTTCTTCCTCTTTGACATCTCTAAAAATAATAAAATTTCTATGAAATATATACTCTCCCTCTTTAGAAATTTTTTGTAAGATATGATAGCAAATTTCTCCCTCTTTGACATCACATGTCAAAGACAATGTTTAGTAAATATTAATGTACCTCATGTATGGATTCATTTGCAATATGATCTTGTCAATATTGTATCAAATAACTAATCTTTAACATGCTCTTGTTGATGCATCACTAACTTCATTTAGTGAGCTTTGGATAGGGAAATGACCCCTAACTTACCTCTTAGATACAAAAATGCATCCTTAGGTAATGGCTTAGTGAATATGTTTGCAATTTGTTCTTTAGTATTCACATATTCTAATCTTACCTCTTTATCTTGTACCAATTCTCTCAAAAAATGATATTTTATAGCAATACACTTTGTTTTGGTATGCATCACTGGATCTTTTGATATGTTAATTGCACTAGTGTTATCACAGTGTATAACCACTGGATCCTTGATCTCTATCTTCATACCCACCAATAGTTTTTTGAACCAAATAATATTAGAACAATTAATTACTACTGCCAGATATCCTACCTCTACTATAAACTGAGAAATATTTTGTTTCTTGCTTGTCCAAGAAACTAGTCTTTTACAAAGAAAGAATGCTCCGCCACTAGTGCTCTTTCTGTCATCAACACTTCTTGCCCAATCAACATCTTTGAATGCTTTCGAATCTAGATTGCCTGCTTTTCTATACTATAACCCATAATCTTCAATACCTTTTAGATATCTCATGATTCTTTCCATTGCCATCATGTGATTTTCTTTAGGATTTACTGAGAATCTTCCCACCATACCAATTGATAATGCAATATCAGGCCTTGTGTGCACTACATATTACAATTTTCCAATCATTGATATGTATTGATGAAGGGTGCTCCCATTAATACCATAAACCATAATAGAAACAAAGAAACAAAAACAAATGCAAGAACAAAATATGGACTTCTTATTTGCATTACAAATGAAGAATTACAAAATTCACAAGTACAATATGCTAACCCACATGGGTGCCTTCATTACAGTAATCTACAAGACAAGTTGTGAACTATCAACTAGAGCTTTCATAGACAATGTTAAGGCCTTTCTAAAAATATGCAATTTTATGCCTCCTAGCAAGGTTCTAGAAATTGAAAATGAATACCTAGGGCCAACAAACCATAACAATACATATAGAGTCGGCCAAATATGTCTTTGATAATTATTTTAGATATTTCATGTAGCCCAACTTTTAAAGAACATAACTCATGAATTATTTCTCTAATTATCTATTATAACCACTTTTTGGAAATGCCAGCTCCTAATCTATAGGAATGGAGCAATATTATTAAGTTTTCAGCACTCATTCGAGCACTCTAAAGCTTCTAATAGCGAGCCTAAAGATTTCTATATAAATTTTTGCACTGAATATATGCAATAACTTCTCTAATACTTAAGCTAGATCAATGAAATTTTTATGGTAGCCTTATAACTCTAAAATGAACCTTCATGTAGAAAATGAGAATATTTTGAGCTTATATGAGAAAATTACTAAACATAGCAAGCTCCTATAAATAGTAACCACCCTATCTACTAGTCCTTATTGAAATAGAAAAGACTAAAATGAAAATATTTTTGGGTGATGCAAGATTGCTCTTACACCTAGGATGCTCATACATTAGACACCTAGGGTAATTTGAGAAGTGACTCCATCACATCTGAGCTATTTAGAGGAAAAGCAAGATGGTGAACCTCCTGTCATGCTAGCCATGATGAATCCTATATGACCTCTCTTTCCAATTGACTAGGTATTCCTCATAAGTTATATTCCTTTTACTTTTTCCAACATGACTGTCTAGTATCTCCTCAATCTCCTTTGTAGCCAAACTAGTCACTGGAATACTCCACTACAATTTTACAACTTCATCTCCATCACCACCTTCATAATACTCTATCAAATCTAAAATATTAAATACTGGTGAAAAATTCAATTTAGTAGGCATCTCCACTTCATAGACATTTTCAAAATCATGCCTTTTCACTATCTTGTAGGGTCCAAACTTCTTTATCTTTAGCTTATTATATGCAACCACTAGAAAATGTTCCTTTCTCAAAAGAACCATGACTTCATCTCCAATCTAAAATTCTTTATAGCTGCTTTTCACATCTACCTTATCCTTATACTATTTATTCATCTTGATGATGTCCTTCCTCACCTCCTCATGGATGTTCTTCAAGTGTTTAACAAATTCTTCTACTTCAACACTACTTATCTCTCTTTTATCTAACTGCCACAATTCGGAAGCATTTATCAGACTACTCCCATATACATTCTAGAATAGTGATTTACCAATACTCCTATTGATAGAATTATTATATTCAAATTCCACATGTAGTAAAATCATATCCCATCCTTTTGGCTTATCTCCAACCAAGAATCTCAACAAGTTTCTCAAACTATGATTCACAACTTCTATCTGTCCATCAATCTATGGATGATGTGATGAACTAAACTTCAAATCTATCTTCAACTTCTTCAATAGTGTATGCTAGAAATATCCAATAAATTTTGTATCTTGATCTAATAGTATACTCTTTGATAGACCATGTAGTCTCACCACATCCTTGAAAAATAACTCCACCACATGAACAACATCATTACTCTTCTTGCAAGGAATAAAATGTGTCATCTTTAAAAACTTGTCAACCACCACAAAAATAGAATCATCCCCTCATTGTTTCCTTAGTAATTCAAGAGCAAAATCCATGCTAAAATCCTCCCATGATTTCTTTGGTACATCTAATGGCTGATACAACCTTATATTCTGCTTAACTCCTTTCACCATCTGACATACTCTACAACTCTATACAAATTTCTTCACATCTTGCTATAACTATGGCCAATAATAATTCTTAGCATCCAAAGGTATAGTTTTATCTCTACCAAAATGTCTAGCCAATCCTCCACTATGCTTTCCTTTGATGAGATTCTCTCTGATTGAACTTCTTGGAATGCACAACTGGCTTCCTTTGAACAACATACTATCCTAGCTCATAAAATCTAACCACTTTGTCTTGTCAAGTGTAATAGGTTTTGTACAAGTCTTCCACACTTCACCAAAATTAGGATCATCTAGATACAAAGTAATAAGTTCCTTGAACCCAACCACCTCTATCTTAATTTATGTCAAAAAAAGTTGTATTCTACTAAGAGCATCTACAACTTTGTTAGACTTCCCACTCTTGTGTTAAAAAAAAAATTTATAACTCCACAAAAACTCAACCAACTTCAAATGCCTTTGGTTTAATTTTCCTTGACTATTTAAATATTGTAAAGTTTGATGATCAATATACAAAACAATCTCCTTAGGAAAAAGATAATATCTCCACTTCTTCAATGCTTGAACTAGAGCATAAAATTTCTGATCATAAACAAAATATTTTATTTTTGCATCATTCAATTTCTCACTGAAAGAAGCAATAGGTATACCCTCTTGGCTCATAATAGCTCCTATTACAATACCACTAGCATCACAACCTACTTGAAATACCTTGTTAAAATTAGGAAGTGTTAAAACAGGTTTGTCAATAACTTTTTGTTTCAATAGATTAAAACTCTTATCTCCTCCTACAATCCACTTAAACTCTTTCCTATCCCCTCTCATTGTTTCAATCAAGGGTCCAAAAATACTGTGAAAACCTCTAATGAACCTTTTTGTAAAAACTAGCTAGTCCATGAAAAGATCTTACCTATGTCACACTCCTTGGAGTAGGCCATTCAAGGATAGCCTTCGCTTTCTCTGAGTTCATTTTTTGACCTTCTACTAAGACCACAAATCCAAAGTACACTAACTCCTCCTTTACAAAACTACAATTCTTCAGGTTTATTAGCAAGTTTTCTTCACCTCGTGAATATGGATCAAATGCTCTTCTAATGTCTTACTAAAGATCAAAATATCACCAAGGTAAAAAGTGACAAACTTACCTAGAAACTCCTTTAGTACCTCATTTATGAGCCACATGAAAGTGCTTGGTGCATTAGTTGGCCCCAAAAGAATGACTAACCACTCACATAGTCCTTCTTTTGTCTTGAAAGCAATTTTTCACTCATCATCTTCTCTAATACAAATCTAATGGTAACTACTCTTCAGATCTATCTTTGTGGAATTCTTAGCTCCACTCAAATAGTCCATAATATCATCCATCCTTTTACAATGGAAATCTATACTTGATTGTGATCTTGTTGATAGCATGAGAATCTATACACACCCTCCATTCTCCATTCTTCTTTGGTAGTAATATAGCTGGTACAAAACATGGATTCAAACTCTTTTGAATCAACCCCTTTTGCAACAACTCATGAACTTGTCTATTCAACTCTTCACTTTCTGTTGGTGTCATTCTATGCATTGCCTTATTCAACAAACTAGATTTTGGAACCAAATCCATCTAGTGACTGATCTTCCTCATTGAGGGTAATCTATTAGGTACATTATGTAATACAATATTAGAAAACTCTCCCAAGATATCTACAAGTTCTAAAAGTACATTCTCTATTTCTTCTTTGCTATCTTTTGAAATTATAGCAAAACACATATGCTCATGCTTCATACCTTTGAGAAACCCTTTTTCATCAACAAAGCATATTTTGATAGCACTACATACATTTTCTTCTTTATCCTTCAATGGCTTTAACTTATGTTTCACTACATCCTTGGTCAATGTGTAGGTATTTTCTCACCCATCATGTACAACATGTCTGTCAAATTTCCATGACCTACCCAACAACATATGACATATATCCATAGGTATGATATCACAAAGTACCTCATCCTAGTAGCTTAAAATCTTGAACTTCATTGAGAATTGTGTAAAGAAACTTAGGTGCCAAAAAAAATTCCTACACTAATCCCTTAAGGAATGTATTGCACAAAATTCTGTTAAATCCTTACAATTTTTCAAATTCACTTTTATGTAACCAATAATATTGTAGTTAACCATGAATATAGAAAATAGATTGAGAAAGAAAATGCACATGAACACAAAAATATTCCAGTGGAGAAAATCCTTTTGGTAAAACAACCCCACCCCTCCAAAACCTACATAATGTATTATCTTCAACTCAAAGGTTACAACACACTTGTAGTGCAAGTTCTTTCAGGACATGGAAGACAAATCTAGTAGCAACTAACAATATACTTTTCACTCTCTCCTATCTACAAACCTAATAATGCTTATATCATGTGCTTTCCATTTTAGAGAAAATTCTAAAGAACAACCTTATTAGGGTTTTACCATTCTCTGGAAAAGTAGGAACCTAAATTTTTTTTTGGGGCGATGCCTCAAACCCCATGCGCTAGATGGAGACTCAAGTGTATAGTACTCAATGATCAATTGCCACATGTTTTCATGTCTTCACCCATCATCAAATCTTCTAGAGATAGCTCTTACATGTCATAGGAATCCATCATAAAAAATTT
Organism: Cupressus sempervirens; assembly: GCA_028749045.1. NCBI lineage: Eukaryota > Viridiplantae > Streptophyta > Pinopsida > Cupressales > Cupressaceae > Cupressus > Cupressus sempervirens. Next base: position 114,586,654 of record CM053793.1, read on the forward strand.
AGCGATGATTTTCTTATACACAATTCAAGATGTTTCCACATATAAGTGAAGTGACACATCAACATGTCAACTAAACATGTACACTCAAACTCAATTACATTATTTGCAAAAAATGCATTTACAAAAAAACAAAAAAAAAATAGGAATTATCCAAGGTTGAGACACCTTATTCCTCACACATTGGTCATTTACCATGGCCTTGTGGTCATCTTACACCCTAGAAATATAGTATGGATGTAGGTATTTCTATCTCTTTAGCTTCAACTTGGTGACCATTGTTTCTAACACAAGATTTTCAATACTTCCACCATCAATGGTCATATCACAACACTTATCTTCACATCTACACCTTGTGCAAAACAAGCTCCTTCTTTGATTAGGTTCATTCTTTCCATTTATAAATACTCTTCTATTAACTAAGACTTGTCCTCTTTTAGCATCTTCAGAATGAAAGGATCTAGCACCTTCATCAATATATGCAACTCTAGCCTGGGCTTCTATTCCTCAATGTATCCTTCCTTGGCATTGGGTACATTCAAATGCTCTATGCCCTTCTTCTCTATAGTGAAAAAATTTCTCACAAAAGCCTCCTCTTCCAGATCCTTGTCCTCTGCCTCTTCCTCTTTGATCTCTATTGTTTTGATCATGGAAATGATTAGAATTGTTTCCCCTCTGGTTATGACTACTACTTCCAACCTCATCCTTTTTCTTTTGATCATCAATGACCACCATAAGATTATCTACTAGATTTTCCACCATGATCTCTTTTTCTATTCTTGTTTTCAAACTTATCACTCAATTTTTTCTCAACTCTTAGGGTAAATTGGTATGCCTCGTAAATATTGTTCATTCAAACTAGGCTCAACTTGTCTTGAATACTTGGCCTTAACCCATTAAAATAATGGGTCACTTTCTCCTTATCAGTTTCTACATGGTTGGTTCTAATGAGAACTTGGTAGAACTCTTTGGTATACTCTTGAACATATTTTCTCACTAGCTTCAACCCTTGCACATTCTTCAATAGATCAAGCTCATAATCTATGAGAATGAATTGTTGCTTTAGTTTAGCAATCATGTGATCCCATATAGTGATCCTTTCCTTTCCTTTTCCATTTCCGTCCAACTGAACCTCTTGCCACTAGATCTTTGCATGTACCTTCAATTTCGCATTTGCATACTTGACCTTATCAAGATCATCAATATCTTCATACTCAAACTACTCCTCTAGTTCATTGATCTAATCGATCAGCTCCTTTGGGTTAAGATTTCCTAAAAATATGGGAACTTCAAACTTAGGTCTTTTTCCAATCTTGGAGATGGCCCTAAAAGCCTTTCTTTCTTTGGGTTTAGAACTACCTCTACTTTGGCATTTTCATCTACTTCATCCTCATCCTCACTTTCATCTCTTATAGGAATATTTATTCCTCTATAAATTTGTTCTTCCAATGCTTGCATTTATCTTTGGAGGGTTCTAAAACCATTAGGTTTAACACTCACAGCTGTTTTGTTACACTCTCTTTATGGAAGAATTTTTGTGCTTCTACTAAAACCCTAGTGCAAACTACCTCACAATCAGTGATCTATCTACATGCTCAACCTAAACCATAGTCTTGGTGCAAATTGCCTCATAGTTGGCAAGCTTTCTACACACTCAGGAACTTTAGCTCTAAAACCACTTGATGAAGGGTGCTCCCCTTAATACCATAAACCATAATAGAAACAAAGAAACAACAAAAAATGCAAGAACAAAATATGAACTTCTTATTTGCATCACAAATGAGAAATTATAAAATTTACAGGTATAATATGCTAACCCACATGGGCACCTTCATTATAGCAATCTACAAGAAAAGTTGTGAACTATCACCCACAACTGTCCTAGACAATGTTTGGGCCTTTCTTAAATAGGTAATTTTATGCCACTTGGGAAGGTCTAGACATTAAAACTTAATACCTAGGGCTAAAAAACCCTAACAATACATATAGAGTCAACCAAATACATCTTTAATAATTATTTTAGATATTTTGGGTAGCCTAACTTTGAAAGACCATAACTCATGAATCATTGCTCTGATTGGCTATTATAACCACTTTTTAGAAATGCCAGCTCTTGATCTACAGGCTCAACATGGTGCAAGTGCCCTTCCATTAAGTTTTTGGACCTCATCTAGGCACTCTAAGGCCTTTGATGATGAGTATGAAGATTTTTCTAAAAAAATTTCCACCAAAAATCTGCAATGACTTCTTTGATACTTAAACTAGAAAAATAAGATTTTATGGTAGTCTTATAACTCTAAATTGAACCTTCATGTAGAAGATGAGAACATTCTGATCTCATATGAGAAACTTACTAAAGATAGCAAGTTTCCATAAATAGTAACCACCCTGTCTACTAGTCCTTATTAAAATACAAAAAAATGAAATAAAAATATTTTCGGGGATGCAAGATTTCTCTTACACCCAAGATTCTCCTACATCATGTATGTGGTTTGATCTACTTCCTTGGAATCATCATTTTTGGAAATTTTATATTCAATAGATATAGGATTTCTAATCGGTCACATAAGTTAGAAGTGAGTAAGGGTGATAAGGCACTGGTCACATCAAATTTACCTTTCCTAAATTCCTTCAAGATATAACATTTGATATCAAATACTTTCCAGTAACTTACATTAGGTTTGTAGCCATACCATAGTTCATAATGAATTTGATTAGAGTCTTTTTTTGACTATACGTTATTCAAGGTATGCACTGTAGTACTGATTGCTTCCTTCTAGTATTTGATTGCAACATTCTTTTCTATCATCACTATTCCTTCACAATTGATGATGGATCTATTCCTTCTTTCAGTTATACCATTCTATTGAGTTGTACTAGGGGTTGATACCTATCTCTTAATTCCTTTTTCAATGAAGAATTCATTGAGCTCATTGGAAAAGAATTCACCACTTCTATCTAATCTCAAACATTACAGCTTCTTTCCAGTTTCTTTTTCTACTCTTGCTAGATACCATTTAAATTTTTGAAAAGACTTAGATTTTTCTTTAAGATACATTGCAATCATCATTCTAGAATAATCATCAACAAATAAAATGAAAAACTTATCTCCACTATAACTCTCTATTCCAATAGGTCCACATAAGTTTGTATGTACAAGCTCTAAGACTTCTTCAGTATGATAGTACTTGCTTTTGAAACTAGTTTTTTCCATCTTACTAATTTGACAATTTTTGCATAGACCCATATCAAGTTTCCTCAAGCTAGGAATACCTCTTACTCTTCTATTTTTTCTTATCTTGACCAAATTATCAAAGTTTACATGACACAATCTTTTGTGCCATAACTAGCTTTCTTCTACTTGAGCAATAAAACATGAACTTTCACTGAGATCAAGGTAGAATAGATTACCTTTTATTTATTTTTTTCAAATACAACCAGATTTCCTTTATCACCTAGTAGTTTGGCCTTCCCATTCATAAATTCTACCTTGAATACAATTTTATTCAAGTATGCCACATTTAGTAGATTATGCTATAATACTTCAACGCAATAAGAATTGTCACAACTAATTTTATTGATTAATGATATACACCCTTTTCCCTTTATGCAAGAGGGTTCATTGTTTCCAAATCTCACACTACCACCATCATAATGTTCTATGTGTTTAAATTTTTTTTTATCACTAGTCATATGATGTGAGCAACCACTATAAATAATCCATGTATCATTTTTGCTAACATGAGAGATAAATGCCATTTTATCTCCTTCATCATCAAATTCATCTTTTATAACAATATATACAATTTTATCTTCACTGTTATCAGAATCTTTAGCTATAAAATTAGATTTCTTGCCTTTGTCATTGTAGTCCTTGTAGATTTTGGATTCCTTCTTGCCTTTGATCTTATTGATTTTCTTTTCATCCATGTCTTCTTTGTTTGGTCATCTTGGGGCAATGTGACCAACTTCTTCACAAGAAAAATATATTAGAGGAATCTTACCTTTGTACTTTCCTTTGCCTTTGGAATATTTCCTTACAAGAAAGGCTTCAACAACTTCAAGATCATTGTCTAAACTTTCTTCCTTTTCTTCACTTTTTGATTGATTGGCTTTTGATTTCTTACCCTTTTTTTTGAGTGAAAGCTTCACTTCAAATGTAGTCTCAATACCTTTGGAACTAGGGACATAGCTATCATAGTTATCCAAACCAAAAGCTATCAATCTTCCAACTAGAACATCTAAAGTTATATTGCTATTTGGATCACATCTTGTTTCTTGAATAGAAGACACTCTAATTGCATAGATAGGAAGAAGGGTTCTGAGTACCTTGCTTACAACTATTTTGTGATTAATGTTTCCTCCAAATGCTTTTATTGTGCTCACACTTGCTTTAATTCATTCAACATATTTTACAATATTTTCATCTTCTGTCATCTTTATCTAATCAAATTATCCTCTGAGACTTTCAAGTTTATCTCTTCTTACAATATCATCTCCTCCATAGATGGCTTTTATTTTGATCCACATATCATAAGTTATAGTTCAACTTTTTACTTCATCAAATTCAACATAATTAAGAGTAGAAGCAATGTCAATCATCATGATATTATTTTTCTTTTTAGTAATATCTTTAACTAATAATGTTCCTATTGGTGTAAATAAGTATTTACTTATTACACTTAAGTTTTACTTAGGTTAATGCATTATTTAATTATTTTTCATTATTTTATTATTATTTTAGGTGAGACACTTAGGAGTTTGTGAACTCTCATTGAGTTATGCAACTCTAATTATGCACATGGTGTCTACAACATAGGAGTATGCATCATTTACTAAGTTGTCATGATGACAACACAGTTATCCACACTCCTCATTTAGCACATGTTTTCTACACCACTGATTTGCATGCTATACCATTGTAGGCTTATCCTCACATCATTGCACTTAATCTCATGCTCAATGGAGGATAACCCATATCTGGTGGACATGTACCTAGTGTACTCTCATTTAGTTATTGAATGAATATCATCATTCTGATTATACTCTATCTATTTTGGTCTATTGTGTGCTTGTGTTGAGCTCTTTAGTTCTTGGGTGAATTCTAGCCTAAGCCAAATTATTACATAGTATCAAAGCCAAGGAGGATTCTCACCATGTAGCCATTCAAGACTATTCATGCTTCAACACCTCGACAAAAATTCAAAGGATCCATAGAAATTGGGAGTGTCTAGAGCCAGATTTGAGCTCACAATTGCGTTTGGAGTGTCGATTCGGTGAAGATTGACTATAAATTTTTCTATATTGGGTGAAAGTTAATCGTGAGGCAAAAAATTTTTGCAAATTGGAACTTGGAGGCCCCAATTTTCATTTTAGGTATGATCATTTCATTGATCTAATTATTATTTTTTAGATCTGAATATTTAATTTAATCTCTACATTAATTTTCTATTCTCTGTTCTAGTTCGGAATTATTTTTGAATTAATTACATAGCAAAGAAAAAAAATTTGCCAAACCAGGCAATGACATCTAGGCTCGACTCTATATTTTGGTTGGTGGAAATTCAAATTAATTGCAGGGTATTTTATTCATATCAAGTGAGCACCCTCAATAGTTCAGGTCATACTGTACTAAATGCCTTTGTGAATTTGTGAGCCGAAAACCCAAATCCGAGCTTGAGATTTTAATTCTAGTTGTCCAACCAACTGGCACAGAAGGCAACTTTCCAACGAGGCAACCACATACCTATACATATTGCGCGAGGAGTTTCTTTTAAATAGCACAGTAAACAAACACCCCATCCATGTGGGATCATTCCATTGAATCCGGAAACAACTCATTGGTGGTAACTATTAAAAGAAATCCAGCATGACTTTTTCCATTTTAGAACTCAGAACCCGTGACAATGGAGCCATGTGGTGTCATCTAACATACCCTTGAAGTGACTCGGCAAACAAAGCAACATACCCACAGAGCCACATCACTGCCTATCTGTCGCCTATGTCAGCAAAAATAAATCAGCCCTATCATCATCCCAGTCAAAAAATTGTATTGACACATAGGAAGGACACATTATCATTTTCATACCAATCATACAATTCTATATAGTACAAATTGACATCACATCTGCCATGTCATTTGGGGTAGAGATTTTTGCTGACATCATCATTTTAGTGTATTAAAATTGACACCCATTTGGACGTCAAAATAAGGCAAATTACAACTACTATAATGGCCATATGACTGTCAAATTTAACCTCGTGATTCATTGATGCAACCCCTCTCCAGATTGATTTTAGTTTTTGCATTCCGACTTCAAGAGGCCATAACTCACACATCCGAACTCCAAATTAGGTGCAATTTTTTTTGAAATTGAGTACAATTTTCCAAATTTTTTAGTGGTATAGCTATTTTCTAGTTTTGGTACATAGATTGCTCAAAAATTTCATTTTTTGGTGACTATACCTAGATAATCTTGCATTTTACAACTTGAAATTCTTCGTATGGGCACATCTAGACTTGAAAATAGGTTCCATTTTTTTTAAAGTGTGTATTTTTTTGCCTACTTTCTAGATCTAGCATCAGATTATAGAGTTGTGTGAATAAAATTATCACTTTCAAAAATAGGGCCTTTCATTACTTTGTAATGCTTCAAAATTGTAGCACATTGTAAAGTTTCAAATTTTTACTCCATTAAGAGGTTGTAATAAGAAAGATTAGAAGTTCACAAAGGCCAAAATTTGCAAGTGTCCCATTGTAATCATACTACTAATAAAGTGCCCAAAGCATCTATTTTGGGGGGGTTTCTTGATTTAGTGAAAAGGGGGGGGGGGGGTGTGTTCTTGGTGTTGTGTGCTCTCTTTTCTACACTTTTCTTTCATTTTTTTCATTATGAGAAACTTTAAGTTTCCTAAATTAACTCCTCATATCTATGCTTCATGGTCTATCAAAATGTTGTATCACTTAATGCATAATGGAGTTTCACAATATGTAGATGGTACTCTAACTAAACCAGCAAGTGATAATGTATCAACAAGTGAAATTTCAAATTGGGTAGCCATGGATAGAAAATCCCTAGGTGATATACGTTTGGGGGTAGATGATAAAATCATGTATAAAATTAAGAAATGTACTACATCCAAGGAAGCTTGGGATACTCTTGAAAGCCTTTATGGTAAAGTGTTTGAAGAGGATGTGTTCAAAATTGAAGATGAGCTTGTATCCTTAGATCCTAGGTCATATGACTCAATACAGGACTTCATCATCAAGGTGAATGAATTAATGATGAAGCTTACTGATTGTGGGAATTCTATCAAAGATGACAGACTGATCTATCTCATACATAACAAGCTACCATCAGAATATTCCACATTTGTATCTTCTTTTAACACCTCAAAGACTACCTTAGGGTCTTCCTACAAGAAAGTCACTTTTGATGAATATGCTAAACTATTGGATGATGAAGAAAATAAGTTGAAATCAATGGGGATTCTCAAATCACCTCAGTCCAAAGCATTGGTGGCCAATAATGAGGGTTCTCAAAATTCAACTACATAGTCTTCAAGTAAAGGAAAGGGTAAGAAGAAGTGGAAGAAGAATAAGTCTAAGGATACAAAAAAGACAACACCACAATCCAATCAAAAAGGCAAGTCCTCAAATTCCAACAAGAAAGGGGACAACAATAAGGAGAAGAAAAAATTCTCTTATTGCAAGAAATTAGGTCATGAAGAGTGCGAGTGTTATCTCAAAAAGATTGATGAGTTGACCAACATGATGAAGAAACATAATGTTCTATTGCCTAATGCTTATAAGGATAAACAGTCATCTTTAGATTCAAAGGGCAACGGGCAAGCACTCATGGCTAATTCAAACTCTTCAAAGGAATGGATATTTGACTCAGGTGCCTCATATCACATGGGTTCTTCAAAGGAGGATTTCTCTTCATTGAATCACTCAAAGGTACCACACATCTTCATGGGGAATGATAGAAAAATGGAAGTTGAAGGAAAAGGAAACCTAGAGATGGAAAATGGAGAGTTTCAAGAGGTTCTCTATGTTGCAAACCTAAGTTAAAATCTCCTCTCAATCTACCAAATCACTCACCTTGGAGATGGACATAGAGTTGAGTTCCTTCCAAACTTAGTAAAAGAGCACAGCCTCAGAGATGATTCCTTGGTTGTAGTGGGGAAAGTGAATGATCACAAGAGGTTGTACTCTTTCTCTCATTCCAAGGCCTTGTTATCTCAATCCAATTCAAACATGTAATTATGGCATGAGTGGTATGGTCATCTTGACTACTGATATCTTTAGCAACTTTGCACATACCAAATGGTGAAAGGTCTACCTCAAATCAACTTCTCTAATGGTGAGTGTTCAACAGATTTAGTGGATATGCATTCAGAGGGGAAGTTATAGAGAGGGAAGTCTTCAAGAGAAATAGGTGTTCTACAAATGGTTCACATGGTATTAGCAAGTCCTTTTGCATTCAACCAGGGTCGCTACATAGTTACCTTTGTTGATGACTTTTCAAGGTTCACTTGCATCTACTTTATGCATAGCAAGAATGAAGTGTTGGACAAGTTTCTAGACTTCAAGGCTCATGTTGAATGAAAATCCAAGAAAGCCATCAAAGTACTCTCAATGGATAATGGAAACATAAATGTGAACATAAGACTTAAGGACTTTTGTAGACATCAGGGCATTGATCTTTAGGCTCCACTAGCATTTAGTCCACATAAGATAGATGTTGCAACTTTGAGGATTCGAACTCTCAAGTCTATGGCAAGTTTCATGATTCATGCCAAGTCTCTAGATCCATGATTAGAAGTTGAAGCAATCTCAAGTGTCACTCACTTTCTTAATCATTCTCCTCATCTAGCCTTAGATGGAAAAACTCCTTTTGAGGCATGGTGTGGCAGAAAACCTATTGTGACACACTTCAGAGTCTTTAGTTGTCTTGCATGGGAAAAAAGATCTTCAAGGGTTTGCAAGGCATAGTTATCTCAACCTTGTACCTTCATTGGTTATGAAGATGGTGTGAAGGCATATAGACTTCTAGATCTAGAGACACATCAGATATTTGTGGGGAAGGATGTACATTTTGAGGAAAGTTCTCCAAGCTTGTCCTCTACTCCTCTTCGCACATCATACTGTGTGGATACTGATAGTGATTTTAGTGATAGCGCTTCAACAGATTTATACATGTGGGGTTCTATTGAAAGATACAATGAGATGTCACTTCATCAGTTCAGTCCACATGCATACATCACCATAGTGATAGGTCCAAAATAGCAAGGTACATCCAGTCTTCCAGATATAGGTTTAGTGGTAGATTTGGGGGATATTATTCATGATCTACCTCTTCTTCTTGATGCACAATTACCTTCTTCAATTGTCATGAGGGTTCCAAACTCACTTGTTCATTCTCTACATGATCAATCGTCATAGGTTGAAGTGATTGTGGATACTTATGATTAGTAGTTGCAACAAGATTCTTCATTAGTTGCAGAGATAGATAGTTCTTTGGGATAGGTTCTTCATCCAGTTGAGCAGGTTTCAGATACATTACTTATTCATGAGATTCTTTCCACACATAGTGGGAGCGTCTCATTTGTAACCTTGGTATTGTTTCTTCCTAAGGGAAGGAACACCATTCTACAGTCTTGGATCAACTTCTTCATCAGAGTAGTCACTTTTCAACACTCTTCTTTGGGGGGGGAGCCCATCCTGTCTCTCTACCTCTTCTTATCATTCTCTTATGTATATACTGGATGTATGTCATAATGGGGGGTCTTGATTACTCCATCCATCTATGCATCTCTAGTTATCTCTTTTTGGGGGAGGGTTTTTCCCATGAGGTTTTCCCTCTTTCCCCACTTTATGGGAGATTGCATATCATTATGTACATGGGTACCTAACATGGCCTTGTAGTCGGGACCCATCTTGCATTTCATCCTAGATTTTGTAAGCTTAAGGGCATTCCCCTAAGTTGCACTTAAGGGGGGTGTTGGTGTAAATAAGTATTTACTTATTACACTTACTTAAGTTAATGCATTATTTAATTATTTTGCATTATTTTTTTATTATTTTAGGTGAGACGCTTAGGAGTTTGTGAACTCTAATTATGCACATGGTGTCTACAACACATGAGTATGCATCATTCACTGATTTTTCATGATGAAAACATAGTTATCCACACTCCTCATTTAGCACATGTTGTCTACACCACTGATTTGTGTGCTACACTATTGTAGGCTTATCCTCACATCATCCCACTTAATCTGATGCTCAATGGAGGATAACCCATATATGGTGGATATGTGCCTAGTTTTATGACATATTATGATGCTAACTTCTATGCATTCTAGAATCTCTCCTAAGGCCTTTATATTTAGGCACTCCTAGTGTACTCTCATCTAGTTATTGAATGAATATCATCATTCTAATCATACTCTATCTATTTTGGTCTACTGTGTGCTTGTGTTGAGTTCTTCAGTTCTTGGGTGAATTCTGGCCTAAGCCAAATTCTTACAGTTCCAATAGAAGTCTTGTATTCATTATCAAGATATTTAAAACCTAAATCATTAATAGTTTCCAAATGTAACCTTATAAGTCCTTTCCATGCTACAAAGTTGTCTCAGTTCAACTTGGCAATCTCTCTTTGCAAGGCATCCTAATTTTTAGCTTTGATCATCAAAACCTTCTTTGCAAGCACCAAAAGATCTGATGCCAATTGTTGTAAATATAAGAGGAGTAACTAAGAAAGGAGGGGTGAATTAGTTACCAAAAAAATAAATCCCAGATCCCTTATATATCAATACAAATCAAAATTAATCTCTACTGTAACTTAATAAAAACAAAGGAACAATTTTGTAACTTGGTAAATGCTTATCATGAAAATCTTAAGATATTGTTTGTGAGTTATCTTACTTTAACTTAGTTGCAAACATATAAAGGAAATAGCATGAACACAATTGACACCAAGATTTTAACATGGAAACCCAATTTGGGAAAAACCACTAATTGCAACTAGTTACTAATTTTCACTCTTTTGAAGTGAGCCCTATTAGGAGCCAACCCTGTTAAAGGTTACAAAACATATTGTTAGGTGTGACCCTATTAGAAGATTTAATCACCTTTCTAGGAGCGATGTTTTGAGAGGTCTTTAGACAATTTAATAGAAATTCTACCTTGTTAGAGGATTTACAAATAGCTATTATGCCAACTCTATTAAGAGATTTAGATCTTTGCTATAATGGTTAGAGAGTAACAATGAGATGCCCTAATTTTTGATACAACTAAATTGCTAATTATATTCTCAGTTTTGGCTTGTATACTTGATCCTTCATGATAAAATTTATCTTTGCATCTCAACAAGGATATTATGCTTATCCTTCTAGTTTACTTCCTCTAAGCATCACAAAATCTTCAATTATGTTCCACACATTCAATCCTCAACTTGACCTTATATTTATATATTACACATTGTTAAGTCATCTTGAATACAACTTTAGAATAATTAATATTTATCTTCCTAGTTGACTAGAACAAAAAAAAAAATCAATTGAACTCAATATGACAAAATAAGAAAATCCTTCATCAGCTGACCCTACTTGGTAGATACTAACTCAAAGCAATTTTCTTGTGTTAACCAAGTGAACTTGTTTAACTCTACATATTCACAAAGTTCCTTTGGTAATTGAGTGAGCTTGATTAATACTCAACTTTTGCAAACTATACTTTGTTGCTCAAGTGAACTTGGTAGACACTATCTTCTGAACTAGGAAAACTCTAGAATGCTCAAAAGACATAGGAAACTGACTTGAATGCCCGATTGAGCTTGGCATATACTGATTGACAATGATATGACATTTCATGTAACATCAAAGACAATACACAATTAATCAATTGTTTTCAACATTTATGAGATGGTTATATGTACATTATAAAAAGATTATTAAATGATTAACTAAAAATGGTGCAAGATATTTTAAGTAAAGAACCTAAATGATAAAGGAACTCAAAATGTGTGTATAAATTACACTCTAAATGAAATGAATAATAATGAAATGAAAATGAAATTTACTAAAATAAACCTAATAAAGTAAAAGGATTTAAGATGAATTGAGAATGAATTTCTAATGGGGACACAACCCAAGAACAAAATGGACACAACAGAAAGGGAAAATTATATTAACTGAGAAAATAAGCTAGTACATATAGTACAGGAAAATAAACTTTGAAACATGCTCTAAGGGCTTACAATAGCATAAATCTGGAGATAATTTCTCCTTTCAGTACCTCCTCTCAAACTCCACTCTGAACTACCTTTTAGAATGCTAGAAATCTCCTTAAATAGACCCCAGAGGGTTAAGGACTAGGAGTACATTCTAGAAAGTGCTAGTAGGCATCCACCAACCAAATAGAAGGTTCCAGAAGCTGCGTTAGAAGTTGGTGCAAATCTAGAAGAATCCAGAAATGGTAACCAAACTTTTGGGAGGCATAACTTTTGAACCGTAGCTCCGATTGAAGAACCTTTTACATTTTTGGAAAGCTCTCGAAGTGTTCTATAGCCCTATAGACTAGCTTTGCTCATCCCCCATTTTTTAGCCCTTTTTGAGGTCATTTAATGCACCTAACTTGACTTTGAAGCATTCTTAGGAGGTCTCCAAAACTCAAAAAACTGTAATAACTTTCAAACCATGGGGCCTTTTGACCTGATTCTTTTTTTGAAATGCTCTAAATCACAATTACATTCATTTGGCCAATTCACACCTTTTAGGTCACAAAAATGATTGCCAAATTACATGCTCCTATTTTTTCAGGATTTTCTAGCACACTAATAGTTGAACTGTGAGAGTTGGAACCTTTATTTGACCCAAATGGGTGTCCAAAAATGAAAACACATGAAATAGAAACTAAGTCTATGTACATTTTTTTGGTGACATAGGATTGCCCTTATACCTCTGGATGCTCCTGCATCAGACACCCAGGGTAGATTGAAAAGTGACCTTGTCACTTTATGAATGGTAGAGGAAATCCCAAATGGGAAACTTCAGCTACTAAAATCCAAGTTGAGTCCTTGATCGGCCATCCTTTTCACTTCACTAGATACTCTTCATACTGCCTATTTCTAGTACTCCTACCCACAAGATGATCTAGAATGTCTTCCATCTCCTCCTTCTTAGAAGTAGAAACCAGACATGGCTCTAACACTAGCTCCTCATCTGCACCATCATCATGATACTCTATTAAATCTGCAATGTTGAAAATGGGAGAAATGTGAATACCATCTGGCAGCTCCACCTCATATGCATTTCCTAAGTCATGTTTCTTCAAAATTTTGCAGGGGCCAAATTTCTTCATTTTCAGCTTGTTGTAAGTACCGGCTTGAAATATTTTTTTTTGTAAGTGTACCATGAATAGATCCCCTACTTGGAATTCCTTGTCTTCTCCTTTGATCAGCCCTAGCTTTATACTCTTGATTCATCTTGGTAATGTGTGCCTGAACCTCCTCATGTAGATGCTTGATATGTTCAGTAAATTCTTCTGCTTCAACACTTGTCCTCTCCCCTTGCTCTATCTTCCTCAATTCTAGTGTAGTCCTTGGGCTATTCCCATATACAATTTGGAATGGTGATTTTCCAATACTCCTATTTATAGAGTTATTATAAGCAAACTCTACCTGTGGTAGAATCAAATCTCATCCCTTGGGCTTATCCCCAACTAAACATCTCAGCAAATTGCCCAGACTTCTATTTACCACTTTTTTTTGGCCATCAGTTTATGGGTGATGCGTGGAATTGAATTTCAAGTCATTTCTTAACTTTTTCCACAATGTCCTCCAGAAATACCTGACAAATTTAGTATCTCTATCAGAAACTATGCTCCTTGGAAGACCATGTAGTCTTACCACCTCTTTGAAAAACAAGTCTGCAATATGGACAACATCATGAGTTTTGTGGCATGGAATGAAATGTGCCATTTTGGAGAACCTAGCAACCATCACAAATACTGAGTCATTACCCCTTTGTGTCCTTGGCAATCCAAGAAAAAAATCCATACGTATGTCCTCCCATGGCCTTGATGGAACAGGCAATGGCTGATATAGGCCAGTATTGTGACTAAACCCCTTGGCAACTTGACAAACCTGGCAACTCTGTACAAACTTCTTCACATCTTGTGAAATTTGAGGCCAAAAATAATGTTCTCTAAGAATGGCAATGGTCTTATCTCGACCAAAATGTCCTGCCATCCCTCCACTATGTTTCTCCTCAATCAGATTTTGCCTCATGGAACTTCTTGGAATGCATCCTGAATCAAATAGTCTAACCACTTGGTTCTATCTACAGCAACAGGTTCTTTACAAGCTTTGCATGCTTCAACAAAATCAGGATCCTCGGGGTACAAATTCTTGAGTTCATCAAACCCAACTACTTCAACCTGCATTACTGTAAGAAACAACTATCTCCTACTTAGTGCATCTGCAACCCTGTTAGATTTTCCACTTCTATGCTTCAACACAAATGTATAACTCTGCAAGAACTCTACCCACTTCATATGCCTCTGATTCAATTTACCTTGGCTATTTAGGTACTGTAATGCTTGATGATCAGTATACAAAAAAAAGTCCTTTGGCAATAAATAATGCCTCCATTTCTTTAAGGCCTGAACTATTGCATAGAACTCTTGATCATAAATAGAATACTTCTTCTTTGCATCATTCAATTTTTCACTAAAATATGCAATAGGCTTACCTTCTTGGCTTAATATAGCCCCAATAGCACTGCCACTGGCATCACAATCTACCTGGAAAACCTTTCTAAAATTTGGAAGTGCCAACATAGGCTGTTCTATTACCTTCTTCTTCAGCAATTCAAAACTTCTCGCAATTGCTACAGTCCATTTGAACTCTTTTCTATCCCCTCTTATTGTATCAGTTAGGGGTGCACATATGCCACTAAATTTTTTAATAAACTTCCTATAAAAACTAACCAGACCATGAAATGATCTTACCTCAGTAGCAAACCTTGGAGTAGGCCATTCCAAGATGGGTTTTACCTTCTCTGGATCCATTTTGAGACCTTTAGGTGATATAACAAACTCCAAATAGACTAACTCCCTTTTTGCAAAGATACATTTCTTCAGATTAATTAATAGTTTCTCTTCCCTTAGCCTTTCAAGGACACTACGAATATGCAGTAAATGTTCTTCCAAAATCTTGGTAAAAATTAAAATATCATCCAAATAGACAATAACAAATTTTCCCAAGAACTTCTTAAGTACCTCATTCATGAGCCACATGAAGGTGCTTGGGGCCTTTGTTAATCCATAGGGCATGACTAACCACTCATAAAGACCCTCCTTGGTCTTGAAGACTGTTTTCCACTCATCTCCTTCTCGAATTTGTATCTAATGATAACCACTCTTCAGATCTATCTTTGTGAAGTACTAAGCTCCACTCAAGTAGTTCATAAGGTCATCCATCCTTGGCAAAGGAAACTGGTACTTGATGGTTATCCTATTTATAGCTCAAGAATCTGTACACATACTCCACTCTCCATCCTTCTTTGGTGCAAGTACTATAGGTACTGCACATGGACTCAGGCTCTCTCGAATCAAGCCCTTCTTCAATAGCTCCTAAACCTGTCTATTTAGCTCCTCTGTTTTAGTAGGAGTCATCCTATGATGAGCCTTGTTAGGAAAACTAGCTCTTGGAATCAGATCTATCTGATGACTGATTTGCCTTATTGGAGGCAATCCATCTGGAACATTATCAGAGATAATATCTCCAAACTCCCCTAGTAAATCTGAAACTTCAAGTGGTATTTCACTACTACCTTCTTTATCTTTCCTAGGAATCAAAGCATAGCACATATGTTGATGTTTCATGCCATCTAAAAACTTCCTTCCATCAACAAGACAAATCCTAGCACTGCTACATACCTTTTCACCTTCCTTTTTCATGGGCTTCAATTTGTTGCGAACTCCATCCTTTGTCAAAGAGTATGTGTTTGCATGTCCATCATGCACTACATGTCTATCAAACTACCATGGTCTACCCAACAATAGATGGCAAACATCCATTGAAATAACATCACAGAGAACTTCATCATGGTAACTCCCAATTTTGAATTTTACTAAACATTGTTCACTTACCATGACCTTATGATCATCTTTTACCCAAGAAATCCAATAGGGCTGAGGATTTTTCTCCCTCTTGAGCTTCAGCTTAGAGACCATCTCTTTTGATACCAAGTTATCAGTGCTACCACCATCAATGATCACGTCACAACATTTATCCTCACACTTGCATTTGGTATGGAACAAACTCCTCTATTATTCTGGTTCAATCTCACTACTTAGTAGGACTCTTTCATTTACCAAGGCCTCTCCTCTTTCTACATCCTCTGAATGTGATTATTGTGCATCCTCATCCACATGAGCAACCCTAGCTTGGCCCTCAGCACTCCTATTTGTCCTTCCTTGTCGCTAAGGGCATTCAAAGGCACGATGACCTTCTTCATTGCAATGGAAATAGGTACCACGAAAGCCTCCTCTTCCTTGCCCACGTCCTCTACCTCTTCCTCTCTAATTTCCAAAGTCTTGGTCATGGGAGTGGTTAAAACCCTCATTCCTCTGGTTCCTACTAGTACCCTCATCTTCATTTTTCTTTTGGGTTTCATTGCAGCCTCCAGATGACCTATCACTTCCCCTTCCTTCTTGACCACGCCCTCTTTGTCTTCCTTCAAACCTTTTATTTAGCTTCTCTTCAACTTGTAGGGAAAATTGGTATGCCTCTTCAATGCTGGTCATTCTTACTAGACTTAATTCCTCCTGGATGCTAGGTCGCAACCCACTGATATAATGAGCAACCTTCTCCTTATTTCCTTCTACATGTCCCGCTCTAATCAAGAGTCAATAAAATTCCTCTGTATATTCTTGGACGGATCTTCCTGCTTTCTTTAACCCATGCATCTTCTTAAACAAATCAAGCTCATAGTCCATAGGAATGAATTTCTTCTTCAATTTGTCCACCATGCGATCCCATCTTGTGATCTTCTCCTTTCCTCTTCTATTTCTTTCTAGTTGAACCTCTTGCCACTAGATTTTGGCATGGCCTTTCAGTTTGGCCTTTGCAAACTTAATCTTATCTAGGTCCCTGATATCCTCATACTCAAAGTATTCTTCCAGTTCATTGATCCAATCAATCAACTCATCTGGTTTCAGATTTCCTAAAAATACACCCACTTCAATTGTGGGTCTTTTCCCAAACTTAGTAATGGCCCTAAAAAGCCTTTCCTCTGCATGATTCAGAACTTCCCTGTCAAATTCCCCTTCTGGTCCCATTACTTCTTCTTCATTTTCATCCTCACTATCGTCACCTGTGGCAACATTTGCTCCTCTATGGAGCTCCTCTTGCAATGCCTGCACCTGCCTTTGGAGGGCTCTAACCTCCTTAGGATTAATAGCTCTGGCCCTCCTACCATGCTCTCTTCATGGAGGCATCTTCTAACTCAATCCCACAACCACACAGTCTTGGTGCAAACTGCCTCACAGTCAGCGCTCTGTCTACACACTCAGGAAAACCTGCTCTGATACCACTTGATGGGGACACAACCCAAGAAAAAAATGGACACAACAGAAAGGGAAAATTATATTAACTGAGAAAATAAGCTAGTACAAATAGTACAAGAAAATAAACTTTGAAACATGCCCTAAGGGCTTACAATAGCATAAATCTGGAGATAATTTCTCCTTTCAGTACCTCCTCTCAAACTCCACTCTGAACTGCCTTTTACAATGCCAGAAATCTCCTTAAATAGACCCTGAAGGGTTAAGGACTAGGAGTACATTCTAGAAAGTGATAGTAGGCATCCACTGACCAAATAGAAGGTTCCAGAAGCTGTGTTAGAAGTTGGTACAAATCTAGAAGAATCCAAAAATGGTAACCAAACTTTCAAGAGGCATAACTTTTGAACCATAGCTCTGATTGACGAACCGTTTACATTTTTGGAAAGCTCTCAAAGTGCTCTATAGCCCTATGGACTAGCTTTTCTCATTCCCCATTTTTTCATCTTTTTTTAGGTCATTTAATGCCCCCTAACCTAACTTTGAAGCATTCTTAGGAGGTCTCCAAAACTCGAAAAATTGCAATAACTTTCAAACCATGGGGCCTTTTGACTTGATTCTTTTTCTAGAATGCTCTAAATCACAATTACATTCATCTGGCCAATTCACACCTTTTGGGTCACCAAAATGATGGCCAAATTACATGCTCCTATTTTTTCAAGATTTTCTAGCACACTTATAGTTGAACTGTGAGAGTTGGAACCTTTATTTGACCCAAATGGGTGTCCAAAAATGAAAACACATGAAACAAAAACTAAGTCTAAGTACATTTCTTTTGGTGACACAGGATTGCCCTTATACCTCTAGATGCTCCTGCATCAATTTCTAACATGATGATCCAATGATAATGTAACTATGATAATAATAAAATTAATCCATGCAATTGAATCTAGTTGAAATATTATGTATAATTGAAAGTGTAATATAACTAAAATGTAACTAGATGTAATGTGTGATAAATAAATGAATGTAAATTCAACCTAGAGTGAGAATAATAATTAATAATGAAAAATATAAATATAAATGAAATAATGGAAAATAGAAAAGGCAAATGATAATGAACAGCTAAATGCATTTTTGGTAAGAAATAAAGCAAAAATGACCAAGGGTAATAATGAAAATGAGACAACAAATGAAGTGAGGGAATGGAATTAATCTAAGAGACTAACAATGATACTAGAACTATAATGAAGATGAAAATGAAAATGCAATGACAATGTAAATAAAAATGATAAATGGAGGATGCAAAAGAAGAAATTAAATGAACCTAAAATGATAATGCTATGAAACTAATAATGAGGATGAAAATACAGTGATAATGGAATGATAATGATAATAAAATTAAACTAAATGAATGTGCAAATGAAAATCTAATTGATGGAGGAGAATCCTAGGCTTCCTTTCTATCCTAGTCATCTTGGATTATTCTTCCTATTTTTGTCAAATTGCAATAGTTGTTGAGTTGTAGTTGTTATCAATTTATTCAGTGTTGGTTGAGTTGTTCATTATTGGTTGTGTTTTTTAGTGCTAATTGAGTTGCCCAGTACTAATTGAGTGTTTTTGTAGCCAAGTGTTCCTTTACATGTCGAGTGAACTTGATGATTTTAGATACATATTTCCTTCTTTGACTGAGTTTTTGATTGGTTCTTAGTTTGGTATGACTTGTCTATTTAATTTGGATCATGAATTTAATGTAAATAACTTATTTTGTGTTGGAATTATAGATGAAGCAACTGAAAGGGGGGTTGAATCAGTTACTCCAAAAATAAATCCATTTTTCTCTTAGATATCTTAAATAACTAGTTACTGCCGATACTCAATAAACACTTGACAAAATATTGTAACTTGGTAGATTAATTTGTTACTAGTCTTCAAGCATTTATAATTATTAACATGCATGCAAAAGTAAATAACATGAACACAAAAGACACCAGATTTAACATGGAAACCCAATATGGGAAAAACTATCAAGTAACTAGCTACCAATTTTTAGTTTTTTGAAGTGAGCCCTGTTAGGAGCCAACCCAGTTAAAGGTTACAAAACACACTATTAGGTGTGACCCTATTAGAGGATTTAATCACCCTATTAAGAGTGGCCTTGCTAGAGGTCTTTAGAACAATTCAACTAAATTGTCACCTTGTTAGAGGATTTACAAAATGGTTGCTAAACCAACTCTATTAAGAGATTTTGAAATCATTGCTAAAATGGTTAGAAAGTAACAATGAATTGACTTGAATATGATGCAACTGAATTTTTTGATTAGAGATCTTTATTCTCCACCAATAGATCCTCCTTGATCAAATATAGCTTTGTTTCACCTCAATGATCTATGATCATCCTTCAAAATTTTCTCTCACAATAATCAATCCTCCTTCGCATTCATATCACATCAAATCCATCACACACTTAGAATTTAAAACTTGACCTCTTATATATACCATTTAGATTATCAGGTTGGCTCATTCACAAGTTACATTTACCAATAAACCATATATCAGTCAGCTAAAAATATCACATTAAACAAATAAGCTTTATTTTACAAAATAATGAAATCCTTCATTGGCCGACCTTGCTCAGTAAACATTGTTCCAAAAAAAATTTCCTGAGTTAACCATCTCAACTTGGTTAATACTGCAAAATACTTTGGATACCAAGTTAACTTGGTAAGAACTGAATTTCATTTGTTGTCCATGAGAGCTCGATAAGAACTACTATCTACCATATTTTCCTTTGATGACCAAGTAAGCTTGGTAGACACTAAATTGTCTTACTTAACCTTGAAAGCTTGGTTATAACTATCTACACAAGGTAAACCTTGAGAATTCTTAATAGACACTGTAAACTTTCTTTGCTAAGCTTTTGAGCATAGTAAACTATCTTTTGGCTTGCTGACCAACTAAGCTTGGTAGACTCTGACTGATAACTAATATGACATTTGTGTAACATCAAAGACAACACACAATTGAACAATTGTATCCAACAATCTCCCTCTTTGGCATTGATGGTAAAACAACATGTCATAGTACAATAAAATTTGAAAACAAGTCTTTACTAAAAGAATGCTTCACTTTTTTACATTTCATTCCTCAAATACAGTAATCTCCCTCTTTCATAGTGATCTCTCCCTCTTTGCATAAATTCTCTTTTTCTTGCAAATTTCAGAAAGAAATGATAGTAAACTCTCCCTCTTTGACAATATATGCCAAAGAAAACACAACTTCAAACTTAAATGAAATTCAATGTGCCTTAAGTACTGATTCATATGCAATGTCTTCATCTCTTTGCTGCATCAACTAATAAATCTTGTATTTTGTTCTTGTTGATGCATCACAAAAACTATATTTTAGTGAGCTTTACCTTAACTTACCTCTTAGATACAAGAATACATCCTTATGTAAAGGCTTTGTGAATATGTCAGAAATTTGTTCCTTTTTATGGACATATTCCAGTCTGATGTCCTTATCCTACACCAATTCTCTAACAAAGTGATACTTAATAGCAATATGGTTAGTTTTTGAATGCATCACTAGATTTTTGGATATTCTAATTACACTTGTATTATCACAAAACATAACAATAGGTTCTTTGATTTCTTCCTTCATACCTTCTAGTAATTGTTTGAACCAAACAATGTTTGAGCAGTTTACTGCTGTAGCAACATATTCAGCCTCTGTTGTGGACTGGGATGTATAGTTCTGCTTTTTAATTTTCCAAGAAACCAACCTCTTTCCAAGAAAGAAAGCTCCTCCACGTACTTTTTCTATCATCAATGTTCCCTACCCAATCTACATTAGTAAATACTTTTAAATCCAAATTTCCTCCAAGTTTATACTATAATCCATAATCTTCAGTTCCTTTCAAGTATCTCATGATCCTTTTAATTGCCATCATGTGGTTTTCTTTTGGTTTTGCTAAAAATCTAGCTACAATACCAACTACAAGAGAAATGTCTTGTCTTGTATGCACTACATACTATAATTTTCCAATCATAGATCTATAAAATGTCTGATCCACTTCTTTTGATTCATCATCCTTGGTAAATTTCAATCTAGTACACATAGGAGTCCCAACTGGTTTGCAATTTTCCATACCAAAATTTTTTAGTATCTCCTTGATGTATTTAGATTGAGTGATGTAGATGCCATTCTTATTTTGCTGAATTTGAAGATCAACAAAGAATTTGATCTCACCAATTATTGACATTTCAAATTCCTTGTTCATTTGTTCTAAAAATTCTTTGCAAAGATCATCATTTCCTTTGAACAAAGTATCATCTACAAATATTTCTACCAAAAACAATCTTATTATCTGGTCCTTCCTTTATATACAAGCTACTATTATCATTAGTTCTTTGAAAACCAATCTAAATAAGATAGTTATGCAGTATTTCATACCATGCTCTAGGGGCTTATTTTAGAACATTCAAAGCTTTATGCAATTTGTAGACCATGTCCTTCTTGTCTGGATCAACAAAACCTTCAGGTTGTTCAATATAAGCCTCTTCATCCAGTATACC
The DNA here is from genome assembly GCA_028749045.1 of Cupressus sempervirens. Lineage (NCBI taxonomy): Eukaryota > Viridiplantae > Streptophyta > Pinopsida > Cupressales > Cupressaceae > Cupressus > Cupressus sempervirens. Next base: position 114,608,800 of record CM053793.1, read on the forward strand.
ATTGAGAAATGCTAACTTGACATCCATTTGATAAACGTTGAATCCCTTGTATGCAACATATGCAAGTAAGGTTCTGACACCTTCCAATCCAGCAATAGGAGAAAAAGTCTCTCCATAGTTTACACCTTCTTCTTGAGAGTATCCTTTGCATACCAATCTAGCTTTGTTCCTTTACACCTTACCATCTTCATTTAACTTGTTTCTAAATACCCACTTAGTTCCAATGACATTTTTGTCTTTAGGCCTAGGTACAAGAGTCCATATTTTATTTTTCTCTATCTACTCTATTTCTTCATTCATAGCTTCAATCTAACTTTTATTTTCTAGTGCATCTTTGACATTTTATTTTTCAAAATCAACAATCAAACAAGTGCCTTTCAACTTACTTCTTGTCATAGTTCCTTTAGATTTATCTCTAATGATCTGATCTGGTGCATGATAGCTTTTGACATACTTGGCTAATAAAGGTTCCTTTCCTTTTGAATGCTTTGCATTTTCATCCTCTTGCACTTTAGCTTTAGGTTTTGGTTGCTTGGGCTTGATAGTTGTTGATTCAGTAGCTTTATTTTTGACTCGAGTCCTTATATCTTAGTAGGTATTGGCTTAGTTTGAACTTCCTACAACTCAGTTATTAAAGGCTTGGGAGTTGAAGATTCTTGATTGATAGGTGTATCTGGCATTGTATTAGGTTCAATATTAACAAATCTCCTGTAATCTTCTAGTCCCCTTTTGCTTTCTTCTTCAATTCTTTCTACAAACTCATCAACTTTTACATGTGCACTTTTGATGACTTTGTGAGTAGATAGATTCAAACATCTATATGCTTTACTTTTGCAAGAATGTCCCAAAAATATTCCTTCATCACTTTTACATCAAATTTACCTTTTCTAGATTCTTTCAAAATGTAACATTTTCTTCCAAATACTTTTAGGTAACTTACATTTGGTTTGTATCCATACCATAACTCATAGGAGGTTTTGAATGAGTCCTTCTTCAATTGTACTCAGTTCAAGGTATGAACTATAGTGCTGATAGATTCCTTCCAATATTTGATAGTAATGCTCTTTTCAATCATTAAGGTTTTTCCACAATCCATGATAGATCTATTCCTTCTTTCAGCTATTCCATTTTTAAGAGTTTCAGGTGTTGAAACCTGTCTTTTGATTCTCCTTTCAATGAAAAAGTTATTGAACTCATGTGAAATGAATTCACCACCTCTGTTTGACCTTAAACATTTTAGTCTTTTTCCTGTTTCCTTTTCTACTCTGGCCAAATACCATTTAAACTTTTCAAATGCTTCTAATTTCTCTCTTAGGTACATGACAATCATCATTCTTGAGTAATCATCAATAAAAAGAATGAAGAAATTTTCACTAGTATAACTTTCAATTCCAATAGGTCCACATAAATTAGTATGCACAATTTCTAAATCTTCTTTAGACTGATAATTTTTTCTTTTAAAGCTAGTCTTTCCCATCTTTCCAATTTGACAATTCTTGCATAGACCAACCTCAGGTTTCTTTATGTTAGGAATGCCTTTTACTTTCCTGAATTTACTTATTTTCACCAAATTATCAAAATTCACATGACACAACCTCCTATGCTAGAACGAACTTTCTTCAAATTGAGCAATAAAACATGAACATTCACTAAGTTCAAGATAAAACAAGTTACCTTTTGTTTGAGTGCCTGATCCAATCAACTTTCCCTTACCATCCAATAGTCTTTCTTTTCCATGCATGAAGTCCACTTTGATTCCATTATTGAGTAACTATGCCACACTTAACATATTGTGTTTTAGTCCTTCTACCCAATATGCATTATCACATACAAGTTCCTTGGTTAGTGTGATTTTTCCTTTTCCTTTTATGCAACAAGGTTCATTGTTACCAAACCTTACACTACAACCATCATAATCTTCAAAATGTTCAAACTTAGTTTTATCACTAGTCATGTGATTAGGACAACCACTATCTATAATCCATGTATCATTTTTTCTTATATGAGAAATAAGTGTCATTTCCTCATCATTATTATACTCATCCTTTATAGCAATGTAAACAATTTCATCTTCTTCATCATCATCAGAATCATTAGAATCTTTAGCCATGAAACATGTTTTATTACCTTTATCCTTGAATGATTTGAAGTCTTCCTTGCCATTGCACTTGTGACCTTTCTTCTCATCCTTGTTCTTCTTATTGTGGCACCTAGTAGCAATATGTCTAATTTCTTAACAAGAAAAATAGATCAGAGGAACCTCATCTTTGTATTTCCCTTTGCCTCTTGAATATTTTCTTGCTAGTAGAGCTTCAACTACCTCAAGATCACTATCTAAACTTTGTTTTGATTTTTCATCACGATCTGACAAAGAATCCTTTATCTTCTTTCCTTTCTCCTTGAGTGAAAGCTTAGCTTCAAATGCTAATTCAACATTCTTGGCTGAGTTGTTCATTATTGGTTGTATTTTTTAGTGCTAATTGAGTTGCCCAGTATTGATTGAATTTTTTTGTAGCCAAGTGTTCCTTTACATGTCGAGTGAACTTGATGTTTTTAGATACATATTTCCTTCTTTGACTGAGCTTTTGATTGGTTCTTAGTTTGATCTGACTTGTGTATTTAATTTGGATCATGAATTTAATGTAAATAACTTGTTTTATGTTGGAATTATAGATGGAGCAACTAAAAGGGGGCTAAATCAGTTACTCCAAAAAAAATCCATAGATCCCTTAGATATCTTAAATAACTAGTTACTGATGATACTCAGTAAACACTCCATAAAATGTTGTAACTTGGTAGATTAATTTGTTACTAGTCTTCATGCATTCATAATTATTAACATGCATGCAAAAGTAAATAACATGAACAAAAAAGACACCAGATTTAATGTGGAAACCCAATAGGGGAAAAACCACCAAGTAACTAGCTACCAATTTTCACTTTTTTGAAGTGAGCCCTATTAGGAGCCAACCTGGTTAAAGGTTACAAAACACACTATTAGGTGTGACCCTATTAGAGGATTTAATCACCCTATTAAGAGTGGCCTTGCTAGAGATCTTTAGAAAAATTCAATAAACTATCACCTTGTTAGAGGATTTACAAAATGGTTGCTAAACCAACTCTATTAAGAGATTTTGAAATCACTACTACAATGGTTAGAAAGTAAGAATGAATTGACTTGAATATGATGCAACTGAATTTTCTAATTACAGATCTCTATTCTCCACCAATAGATCCTCCTATATTACATTAAACAAATAAACTTTATTTTACAAAATAATGAAATCCTTCATTAGTCAACCCTACTCAGTAAACACTGTTCTAGAAACAATTTCTTGAGTTAACCATCTGAACTTGGTTAACACTGCAAAATCCTTTAGCTGCTGAGTTAACTTGGTAAGAACTAAAATTCCTTTGCTGTCCATGAGAGCTCAGTAAGAACTATTTTTTGCCATATTTTCCTTTGATGACTGAGTAAGTTCAATAGACACTAAATTGTCTTTCTTAACCTTGAAAGCTTGGTAACAACTGTCTACACAAGGTAAATCCTAAGAACACTCAATAGACACTATAAACTTTCTTTGCTAACCTTTTGAGCTTGGTAGACTCTATCGTTTACCTTGTTGACCAACTAAGCTTGGTAGACTCTGAATGATGACTGATATGACATTTGTGTAACATCAAAGACAACACACAATTGAATAATTGTATCCAATAATTTTGGTATTGTACAAACCATTTTAAGGCTGCCATTCTATTATGTAATGATCTAGAAACTTTTTTAATCCATTCTTGTAAGCATAAATATGGGTGTTTAGGTTTAGGCTTGAAATCACGTAGATATTCTTAGAGGGGAGTGAAAAGTAGAAGAGCTAAAAGTTGAAAATAATGACTTGTGAAAATTCTAAGTATGGAATTTTGTAAATCTTTTCAGATCCAAAATGCCTCACACTCGGGTATGTATTTGGACAATTTGATGAATCAATAAATATTTATTGTTCCTTCTCTCTTTGGTGTTCTATTTTGTTTTCTTTCATTATGTTTAATCAATAGGGTGATTAGATAGTTAGGTGTTCCTCTATCCCTATCTTCTCTATATATCCTTGCATCAGTAATGATACTAGATTTAGTATGATAGTGCAATGGAGATGCACGTAGGAAAGTGTATCAGATCACTAATAAAAAATGCCCTTAGCCTGGGTGGGGAAATAGTTGAACAAATTTAAACATAGGTTATGAGGTCAAATGTATAATTGTGGATGGTGGGGGCAAATGTGGATCTCTAAATTTAACCCCTTAGGATAATGGGTTAGGGTGGTGTGAGTGTTTGGAAACTTTGGATTCTTTAGGACTATGGATCTTTGTAGGATAGATAGTGGTTGTAATTTTCTTTTGATTTCATTGGTAGGCTTGATTTTCTTAGGTATTTTATGAGTGTTTTCTAAAAAATAATAGGTGTTTTTGTTTCCTTTATAGGTTTCATGTAAGTAAATCCATTAAAGCTTGAGTGTGGGGTACCCCAAGAAGGAGTACTGCCATGTAGTTGAGTACTTAATTTGATATAGAAATATTGGGGAATTTCCAAGGTTATGAACAAAATCAAGGCATTATTAAGTAAAAAAATAGACATGTGAGAATCTCCCTAACATCACACATGAATCCAAAAGGGGTTAGAGTGGAAACAACACTTGGTAACCCACAAACAAGTGATATTTCCCAAGTCAACCATGAAACCATAAGTGATCTTATGTTTAGAATATGAAAGGGTTAGATCCAACTAATTGATAGAAAAAATAAATATGATCAAGATCTCACGCTCAAATTTCCCCATTAGTAGTGTACCATGATATAAAAGATCATGGAGACCTTGAATAGAGAAAAACTAAATTTCTTGGAAAAGATACCGAAGAACAAAATTTAAAATACCAAAATCAAAACAAATGGAAAGTAAGAATAAATCCATTGAAAATATTTTTTCCCAAAGAGATCAGAAGGACTTGATATTGACAAACCAAGCTTAGACATGAGGAAGGGTGCATCTTGCAAGGACAATAAATATGATCTAGACCTCATGCTCAAATTTCTCCATTGGTAGTGCACCATGATATAAAATTTCATGGAGACCTTGAGGAGAGAAAAACTAAATTTCTTGGAAAAGATACTAAAGAATAAAGTTTGAAATATCAAAATCAAAATAAATGTAAAGAAAGAGTAAATCAATTTTTAAAAAAACATTTTTCCAAAGAGATCAATAGGACTTAATGTTGATGAACCAAGGTTAGATGTGAGGAAGGATGCATCCTACAAGGACCTATCAATAGCATCAATCACCATGATAAGATAAGAAAAATAAACCTTTAGGAAAACACTTTGATGAGAAGGGATCTTACATGAGGATTTGCTAAAGCACCTAGGTAAGGGTACTCTAGATATTAATCAAATAGGAATTGGCACAAAAAATGAGATATATACAATGAGACTAAACTAAAGAATAACTACAATGGAATATATAAATATTTGACCAAGGTATCTATATAAGCCTTACTATAAAAAAATCTTATTATGAGAGGATAACAAACTCAATCCAATATATAGTAAAACTTGAAAAAGGTTAGAATGAGTTGATAAGAAGCAAAAAAAGCTTAGGATGAGGGGATGAGAAAATGAGCATGATATATGGTACACTATATATATATAGTATATGTATATGATACATGTGGTAGGTGATTATGATAAAACCAGAAGAGTTATAGGACATAGTACATTTCTCTAATTTTATTTCCAAGCTCAAGAATTATGGTACTAGTATTTGTGTTGCTATCGCATCATACTAAAACACCACAGGAACATTAGGTAATGGATGAGTAAATTCTATTGGGCTAGGAGGGATGTGAGTTAATAGATAATAAATAGGTCCAAGTACACATGGAACTTATTGCTATTTTTTCACCAAGGTACTTATCCAATGTGCTTGAGTTGCCAAGTTTTCACTATTGGACACTTATTTCTCTTTACTATTTTTATGTTATTTTATAATATTTTGATTCTTTTGTTATCACTAGCTACCTAAATTATCATTTTTTCACCATGATGATGAAATTTCTTAGGACTACCAAGGTATATTGAGTGGCTCAACCATAGAATTTCTTAAGGTCAATGATATCGGTGAGATCATCTAGAGGTTCAACTTCTAGGTTTGATAGCTGATAATGATCCTAATCCAAAATATGTTGTAACTGTAGACACCTAAAAAGCCTTTAGAAAATAAAGTATTCTTATTTTCTAAAAAATTCCTGATGACATCATCATTTATTAATAAATTAATTATTTAATTAATTTATTTATTTTTATGCCATTAAATCCCTTTATCTTAATTAAAAATATTTAATTAAGAAATCCCTCCCAAAAATTTTTAAATCTTATTTAAACATTATTTCCTTATTTATTAATTATTTAATTAATAAATTGACCAAAAATCCCAAAATAAATAATTTATTTTTTTTTTCCCAAAAGTTGGCTAATTTCCTTAAGACCAATAACCTCTTCCAAAATCTTCTAATCCTTCTTTAATTTCGATTAAAGGCTAATCTCATCATTTCCTACCCCTAATCCCAACTCAAAATATTTAATTAAGATTAAATATTAATCCTCATGTTTCTTAAAAATATTTTAATAAATATCTCCTCAACCCAAACCCTTGAAATAAATAAAACTTTATTTATTTCATAAAATCTTATCCTAGGAAGTTCTAGACTCTTCTAGAAAGTCTTCATCCTCCTCCAAAGCCTAGACTCTTCTAGAAGATGTCTTTAACCCTAATCCTAATCCCCTCCTAACCTTGTCACATTCCCTAAACATGGGTTAAGACTTGCTAACTCAAGCCAAAGTTAACAAATATCTCCTCCTTCACCCACCCTCATTAAATGCCATCCACTTGCCTATCCCTAAGCTAATCCTAAACCATCCTAATCCAACCTCTAATTATTTGCACAAGCCTAAGGAAGCTTAAAACCTTCCTAATCAATTCCAAGTTGAAATTGCTCTCATCACCCTCAAAATATCTCAACCATAAAACTTTATGAAGCCCACTAGGCCATAAATGACTCTTCCAAGCCCTTTTATTGCTCTTACAAGTCATTATGAGGGTCTTTATGAAGATTTTATCCCTTGAGCCTCTTTTGTTGACTCATCCTTCCTCTTTCTTCCATCCTCTCACCATGTGACATGTGTCACTCTTTGATTGGCTATAAGGAAGCACAATCCATGTGCTCTCCTCTCATGCAATCTGAGCCCTCCATAAGCTTTTTCCCATCCTTGCATCTTAGCCCTCAATCCCTCAAGCCTCTTACCTATAAATTGGATCCTTCTCCTTTGCAAAATAACACAATCCATGAAGTAAAGTTATAATGCTATTTTGAGAGCCAAATCCATACTAAAGCCATCTATCCACACCAAAAATCCACAATCATCCATTGAAGCCTTTGGAAGCATATTGAGCATACATCCTATCCATTTAGATAAAGCTACTCAACAAGAGAGCTTCTTATTGAGAGAGTCCATTAATGGCTCATATTCTCAATTGAGAGCTCATCTTAGTCTATCTTGAAGTTTATGAATTTTTTTTAGTTTGTAGAAGATTTATTTAACTTTGGTTTCTATTAGCATACTAACATTGCTCATATACATTTTGGCACGCCCGGTGGGACCCCGCATGGGTCATTTTCATTAGCTTTTTTAGTCAAGTTTTGTATGTCATTTGCTGATTTTGGCTAATTTTTCTTGTTTTTGTGATTGGTAGGATTGTATAAATTGGTTTTGTAGATCCACATGAGCATGAAGAAGACAAAGGAACTCATAGTCTATCTCATAGTATTTGCATATTTTTCAAGCGTATAGGTGGACAAAGCACTTGGAATTCTTCTTCCTCTTCTTGTCTATATTCTTCTTATTCCATCTACTTCTTCTTCTTCTTCTTGTGGGAGATCTTGGCCATTTTTTTTTTTTAAGGAAGCAAAATCATACACACTTCTTTTTAGTGCTTAAAATGAACCCCCAAATCATACTTAAATCAATTAAAAAATTAAAAAATTGCAAAAAAGAAAAAATCTTTTAACAAGTGAAACTAAACCAATCTAATCATTTGCATCCTTGCAACATCAAGGTTTTAGATGCATTCATTCAAAGTTAGGAACACTTCATTTTTGGGAATTTAAAAAGAACTTCAAGTTTCTATTTCAAAAGGTTCAAAATCAACACTAAGTGCACACTAAAATCTAAATCAAACTCAAAATATCAATCAAGGATAAAATGAACCTCATTTGCAAATATGTTAAAGTTCTTTTAAAAATCTCATGAAAACTAAGAGTCCTAAATGATTGCCAAAATTGTCCTAAAAAGCTTTGTTATTTGTTCCAAACAAATGTCTTGTTGCAAAATCTTGAATGTTTCTTAGGTTTTTCATGCATCAAAACAATCTAGGAATATCATTTTTGGGCTTAAAACATGCAAACTAGAACACAAAATCTTGAATGAAAAGCAAAGTCCAAAGAATCATTTTCACTTTTGAGTCCAAAAACAATCTTGAATGATCTAAGGTTAAAACAAAGCAATTCAAAGTTCTTAAAACAACACACAAAATCTCAATCTTGAATGCTCAAAGGAAAAAACTTGAATGTTTAATCACTTGTCTTTGAATGCATGTTGCTAAACACACTCTTGAATGCCATGGATTAAAATCAAATTTTTCTTGAATGCATGATTAAAACAACAAATCCAATCTTGAATGCCAAGGATCAATTAACCATTGCAATATCAAACACTTCATTTGGAGCTTCTAAAAATTGAACAAAACAAATCTCTTTTCCACATGCAATCTAGGTAAAGTTTGATTTTTGGACATTTAAGAAACTTTGTTAAGTTAAAATACAAATTTGCAAATATCAATTTGAGTAGTTCCTTGGACTCACCTCTTTTCTAATCACCCATCAAATATTAACCATTGGTTGCAATCTCAACGCCATTTATGGGGATGGGTCTACTTGAAAAAGGTGTTAAATGTTCCACAATCTAACTCACTCACTTGGTCTTTGAACGTTTGCTTTAACTTTATCAAAAATTTTAAATGACCAAAACTCTAGATTAAATCGATCACACTTCAAGTTTGAGCACTAAAATTGAACAACTACTGACGTGGAGGGCCTCCGGGCGCGTGCTTGGCAATCGAGTTTCACACATCTTTGTTTTGGGCTTAAAAAAAACTCACACTCAATCTTGAATGACTAACAATCAATGAACATTGCATGGTTTGGATGCATTTTAAATGACACTCACATTTCTTATGTTGACGATTTCTTGACTTTCATTATGCTGACGATGCTGTCAAATTGGAATGAACATTGTATTCCATAATCACAAGTGTCTTCAATCATAGCTTACAAAATCTAAATCATCAATTGGAATAAATGTATGTCTTTTAAAGCCCAAGATCATGTATGTGATCTTGTCTTAGCTTTTTAGGAGGCCTGCTTGGAGATTTCATCACCCCTTGGGATGACCTCAACTCTAGCGTTCCGACGGAGTATAAAGATCAGGAGGTGAATCCAAAGAGACCTCTCTTGGGATCAAAATTTTGTCACTCGAGCTAAGCCTCAAGGAACTTTATACCCTTTAGAAGTGAGAGAGGAGAAGTGGGTTACCGCTCCTCTTGGCTGTGTGACATCTTTTTGGTTTCATCTAGGGATTTGGGCCTCATGTACCTTGCATATATCAAGGACTCCCTAGCTAAACCAAATTTCATCCTTATAAAAAGCTTCCTAGGATGTTGGTGTATTTGACGTGCTTGCTCAAAACTTTTGTTTGCTTGTTTGTTCATAGCTTTTGAATGAATATTTGCCAATTTTGGTCGAAATCCCAAAAAAGAAAAAATCTCCCAGCTCAAGGCATACTTAGCGTAGTCACTGCCTTATTAGAAAATCATCCAAGCTCCCCTGCTACAACCAAATCTATCTAGTTCTTTGCCATAGAACAATCCCAAATCCAAAGTCCATCCAAATCATCCCCCCAGCCAGCTAGCAACCCAATCCAAAATCACCCAAGCCTTTAAAGAGTTGTTGTCACTTTGCCAAAATTTTCTATCCAATCAATCTATCCTACCAATCAACCAATCTCACCAAGGTTATCCCTCTGATAGAGCTTTGTCTAGGGTAATCTAGCTTTGTCACCTGTTATCCCTCATCACCTTGAGCTAAAGGTTGGGATCCACAAGTGATCAATCTCGTGTCATCCCCATAGGATCATTAGTCTATTCTTAGGTTGACACAATCTCCACCAATCCAGCGCATAGAAAAGAAAAACTCTCACTTTTTGACAGCATGCCCTTGAAGTCTTCCATCCACAGGAAAGCCAAAAATCTCCAGCCAATCCTCCTTAGGTTTGTCATGCAACTTTGACTCTCCCTAGGAAATCTTTCATTAGCCAATCCAAAATATGTGCTTAACCCAAATCCAACCATGAGCTTCCGTGTTCATCCATATGCAAGACCCCATCCCCATCAAACTCATCATCAAAGAATGAAGTACCAATCTTATCATGATGTGTTTGGTCGCATTGTCCTTGCTCCCGCCACCTCCTATTCCAATGATGATGAAAATCTTGTTGACTATGACGGGTATATAAAAAGCCTTAGAAACATTCCCCCAAGCATCCCCCAAAATCCAAGAGTTATTCCAAACTATCTAGTCATGCCATCTGATATTCCAGCTTCCGCTCCATCACCCCATCAACCAAGCTTCCAATCTTCCACCCCCATCACACTAGCTATTCCTGTCAATCCACCTCCACCTTTGACACATGAGTCTCCAAGGAATCTCCTAGAGGAAATACAAGAAAAGTTGCCTCCAACTTTCGATAAGCCATGTCATCTAATCCAACCATGTGAAGTAGTCAGTGATGAAGCTTCCCCATCTATAATATCACCTCCATCTCCCATGGCTATCATCCCCATACCATCCATCAAATTGCTTAAAATCCTTCCACTTCCCGCAAGCATCAAAATCCCACCACCTATCAAATCCCTCCAAATCCTATCCACATTTCCTCCAAGCATTTCCCAAATCTCTCGTAATGACCCTTATGCATCCATCTTCTACTCACCCATCTCCACTACTGAATCTGCCATCTATCCATCTTCTGCCTTTGAAGAATCCATCCCTTCACCTCCTATCGTACCATCCACTCCAAACCAACCCTATCAAGATCCTGCCCAAAAGCATGTTGACATCCCCCAAAGCATAAATGAAGATATCATCATACCATGTCTTCCATCCATAGTGCAATCACCATCTCCTTCATCTCCAAAACCTCAAGCCATATCTCCTCCACTACAAGATATCTTGTCATCCCACCAGCTACATCAAGATCCTATCCTTCCATCTCCCCCGCTCCATGCTTCCATCTTACCACCTATCCAAGCTATTCCACCATCTATAATCTACCCTCTTGGTTCACTTACATTCACCCATGGTGGCCCTCTCTCAGCAGAAGAATTAAGAACAGTATCTCCCCATTGCAATACACCTAATAAATCACTTCTACCATTTTCTACATGCAAAAACTTTCCTCAGCTTGTTCAAATGCTCAATCGATGGCATTATCAAGGTCAAGGTTTAGGACCACAAGAGCAAGGAATCAGAGAGCCTATTATTGCACAAAAAAATCTAGGATTTCATGGTCTTGGATATGTATCCAAAGGCTCACCATCTAAAGGTGTTCGTACACCAGACCCCCAAACCAAGCCTATCTCCAAGCCCACCATGCCAGCCTCCCATCACTCCTTCAAGAAATCTTATGTCATCCCCCCTCCACCATCTTTGCAACCCAAAACAACCTACCATATCCCCCCTTCATATGCTAAATCCATTTTGGGTCCCTATGTCCCAAAATCTACCATCCTCCATCCTCCTATTAGCCATCATAAAAATCCTATTCCATCCATTCCTATGCAAGATCAACAAAGGCACATATCAGGGCACATCATCCATCATCATCCCCCTACATGCTCTTTCATATCCTCTCCATCTCACAAAGCTTCTCCTAACCATCTTCCCAAAGCTTACCACAACAATGTAAATGCCAACTTCAAGCTAAAAATCCACATCTTAGGCAATCATATGTCTATTCTAAAAGACATACTCCAAAAAGGAAAAATCCAATCAAAGAATGCAAAACAATGCAAAAGCCTATGAAAAGAAAATCCAAAACCATGTGGATCCCCAAGAAAAAAGTTGAAACCCAATACATAATGGCATCCACCATTGCCAATCCCCCATCTAGTGACTCATGTCCCCCATCTCCTAACTCCATCTTGGGTGCCTATATCCACAAATCCTCCATCACGCCTGCATCTACCATCTATCCCCCATATGCTCTTTTCACACCCGTCCCAACATGTGCCAAGGTTGCTCTTGCAAGAATCCCCATATCATGCTCCTTTCCAACCTTTTCATTCCCTCCATCTCCTACCATCAATCCCATCTAATCCAATCTATTGCATAAATCACACATCAGGTGTACCAATAGCTAGCAACAAAATTGAACATTCCAACAGCCAGTGAAAAATCCCAAAAAAGCCAAAATAGTTGAAGAAAGCCAAAATCATTCCAGCTAAGTCCAAAGTCAAAAAGTCAAAAAAGAAAAGAAAAATAAAGCGTCCACTAGTGAAAACTTTGCAATTCAAGCGCCTTGGACAAGTACCATGATGAAAACTTGGCAAACAAGCATCATGCATAATCCCGCCATCCCCAGCTTAGCCTATCACCCTCATGCTTTTGGTCATCTCTTGACATCCAACTCCATCTTCCAATCTATCCACCTATCCTCCATCCTCCATCTTCCATCTCACACCATCCACTAATCTTATGCAGCTTCAGCCAATCATCTCAGCTATCATCCATCTCCCTAGCCCCTTCAGCTTTTTCCATCCTAGCTTCAATCCTATCACATCCATCATAAGACCTCCTTCCACATGTTATCTTCTGATTGGGGGCACTATATTCCTTGGAGATCTTGTCTTGTCCATTCTCCCTTGTCATTGGTATCTAGCTCTAGGCTATCCTCATGCAAACCCAATGTCATCTCTTTATATCCATCATAATCCTAGCTATCTACCATCTTATCCAGCCATCTCATCCTGCTCCTCTAGCTATCCTTGGTCACAAAATCTCTCATCATCATTGGATGCATCCTACCAAATCCATATCTTTCGCTACGACCCCACCCTTAGCTTTCGCATCTTGCACAACATCGAACCATCCCACTATCCTATCATCTTGAGCTTTTGCCTGCTTGTAACTATCTTGGTCTATTAGCTTGTACCATATCTTGATTAGCTCACTTGTAAATATCTTGGTCTGTTAGCTTGTACATCCTCTTTAGCTTAGTACCGTTTTATCTATCTAATGTTTGTGTCAATTCGTCCTTGATCAGCATCTTGCACCCATCGCACACCTTGGTTAGCTATTCTAGTGCATCCTTTAGCTAGATTTCCTATCACCAAAGTGTTATCTTTCTTAGTTCAGCTTGCCAGACGCATCACTCATCCAAATCCACCAGCTTAAGTGCTCTCTGATAGGTCCTTGCAAGATATAGCTTTCCTCATGTGTGATCTTGGTCCGTTAGTACCTCGTCCTACCCATCTCATTGGCAAATGGTTCTCTTTTAGATTTTTGCTTTCTTTTGATTTGGACTCTTCCCTATTGGGTCTTGAAATATCTTTTCCAAGCAATCTCCTTGTTCCCTCCTCAAGGTTGCCACGATCTTCCATATCATGGTATACTGTGAATGGGGCAATCAGAGTGTAAGGTCTTGATCATGTCTTTTGCTTGTTTTCTTTTTTGCTTGTGGGTTACCTAGTGTCGTTTCCACACTGCTTCCTCTGTGATTCATGTGTGATACTGGGGCAATCCTTGTGTGTTTGTTTTGAGTCAGTTCGTCAGTCCTCTGGATAGTTAGTGAAAAGGCCATGATGTTCTTGGTAACCTTGGCAATTAACCAACAATCCTATAGCAAATCTAGTGCTCAACTACATGGTGGTACTTCTCTTTGAAGTATCCCCCCCGCTCAAAAAGCTTCAATGGTTTTCCTTCATCTCCATTATCCCCCATCCATATCCAGCATCCGTCTCTCCTACCCCAGCTTATGCATTAGTATCTCTTTGAATCACTCCTCACCTTTAGCTTTAGGGATCCACAATCCTAGTCTTAGGGATCCACCAATCCAAATCAATCCACCAAGCATCATCTTTCGAGATCCACAATCCTAGTCCTAGGGATCTCCGAAACCCATCTTCCACCAATCTGACTCTTTGAAATCCTGTTGCATTAGCTTTTTTAATCCCCTCATCCATCTCCCCATCCTGGATTCCTTTTATAGCGCTCCACTCCTTCATCCTCTGCAATCCCTGAGATCTTAAGCTTGCTTCCTCTTGTGCCTCTGATTCTCGCTTTATCATTCTCCCGTAGTGAGAGTTTGAGCTAACCAAACCTCTTCTCTTAAGAAAATCTGATTCTTCTTGCTCATCTCAGATTCTTGTACTTTTCAAGAAGTCGTCAAGCCTCGCTTTCTCTCCCCACCACCTTCTTGAGGGGGCATCTCACAGTCCATTCTCTCCTCTTCTACTCTAGCCTTGGGCATCTTATTTTCTTATCTTTGATGTCATGCCACTTGCGGCATCACATCAAAGAGGGGCAAAATGTAGACACCTAAAAAACCTTTAGAAAATAAAGTATTTTTATTTTCTAAAAAATTCTTGATGACATCATCATTTATTAATTAATTAATTATTTAATTAATTTATTTATTTTTATGCCATTAAATCCCTTTATCTTAATTTAAAATATTTAATTAAGAAATCCCTCCCAAAAATGTTTAAATCTTATTTAAACATTATTTCCTTATTTATTAATTATTTAATTAATAAATTGACCAAAAATCCCAAAATAAACAATTTATTTTTTTTTTTCCCAAAAGTTGGCCAATTTCCTTAAGACCAATAACCTCTTCCAAAATCTTCTAATCCTTCTTTAATTTCGATTAAAGGCTAATCTCATCATTTCCTACCCCTAATCCCAACTCAAAATATTTAATCAAGATTAAATATTAATCTTCATGTTTATTAAAAATATTTTAATAAATATCTCCTCAACCCAAACCCTTGAAATAAATAAAACTTTATTTATTTCATAAAATCTTATCTTAGGAAGTTCTAGACTCTTCTAGAAAGTCTTCATCCTCATCCAAAGCCTAGACTCTTCTAGAAGATGTCTTTAACGCTAATCCTAATCCCCTCCTAACCTTGTCACATTCCCTAAACATGGGTTAAGACTTGCTAACTCAAGTCAAAGTTAACAAATATCTCCTCCTTCACCCACCCTCATTAAATGCCATCCTCTTGCCTATCCCTAAGCTAATCCTAAACCATCCTAATCCATCCTCTAATCATTTGCACAAGCCTAAGCAAGCTTAAAACCTTCCTAATCAAGTCCAAGTCGAAATTGCTCTCATCACCCTGAAAATATCTCAACCATAAAACTTTATGGAGCCCACTAAGCCATAAATGACTCTTCCAAGCCCTTTTATTGCTCTTACAAGTCATTATGAGGGTCTTTATGAAGATTTTATCCCTTGAGCCTCTTTTGTTAACTCATCCTTCCTCTTTCTTCCATCCTCTCACCATGTGACATGTGTCACTCTTTGATTGGCTATAAGGAAGCACAATCCATGTGCTCTCCTCTCATGTAATCTGAGCCCTCCATAAGCTTTTTTCCATCCTTGCATCTTAGCCCTCAATCCCTCAAGCCTCTTGCCTATAAATTGGATCCTTCTCCTTTGCAAAATAACACAATCCATGAAGTAAAGTTATAATGCTATTTTGAGAGCCAAATCCATACTAAAGCCATCTGTCCACACCAAAAATCCACAATCATCCATTGAAGCTTTTGGAAGCATATTGAGCATACATCCTATCCATTTAGATAAAGCTACTCAACAAGAGAGCTTCTTATTGAGAGAGTCCATTAATGGCTCATATTCTCAATTGATAGCTCATCTTAGTCTATCTTGAAGTTTATGAATTTTGATTAGTTTGTAGAAGCTTTATTTAACTTTGGTTTCTATTAGCATACTAACATTGCTCATATACAGTAACAACATAAGGGCCTATCTAGATGGGCTCAAAATTTCCCTTCTTTTCTTGATCTTCCTAGAATTTTTTTTTCTCTTTTAATATGATATCACTAGCCTAAATGTGCTAGGGATGGACCTTTTGTTGAAGTTTCTCTTGAGAAAATTCTAGTATATGATGAGGTATTCATAGGTCTATTCCCACTTTTTATTAGATAAATCAAGCTACATGAATCTATAAACTCTATATCCTTCATCTGATATTTGGCTTTGAAAAGATATTTAAAAGGAGGGAAGTTCAAACTCAATAAGAAGCACCTCTTCAACACCATAGACCATGGAGTATGGGGTTGTACCCATGGATGTACAAAATAAATTGTGATAAGCACATTGGGGAGGGTTGATATGTGAATTCCAATCATGACCAAAATCATTAACAACCATTTTAAGGATTTTGAGTAATGTTTTATTAGTTGCCTCAGCCTAATTATTACCTTTTGAAAAGTATGGGCTAGAAAAATGATGGTGGATGTAGAGGGAGGTGCATAATGCTTACATATTTATATTTTCAAAGTTTCCTTCAATGTCCATGAAAAATGGTCGCATGGATATCAAAGTGATAGACAATGGGGTAGAGGATGAATTTACATACTTGAACTCTCATAACATTGAAAAGTGGAATTTTATCAACCCACTTAGTGAAAAAACCTATTACTATGATGATCCACTTGAGGCCTTCTAAAGTTAGGGGTTGAAAAATACTAACAAGGTCAAATCCCCAACATGAAAATGACCATAGTGGTGCAATAGCTTCAACATTTTGTGGTGAAGCCCATATTGGGTTTGCATGTTTCTAGAAAGGTAAACACATTTTTACAAAATCATAGGTGCCATATTTAATATTCAGCAAATGGTACCTAGCTTGTAAGAATTTATTAGTTAAGAATATTCCACTTGTGTGAGCATGACATGTTCTACCCATTGTGAGCTCATTTGATCTAAGCACCAAGAGATATTATTATAATAGCCTCAACAATATAGTGTATTTTCTATAATAGTCTAATAGAATAATTTGCAAATTAGGTTTTGGTATTGTGTTCATATGACATGGGGGATGTGAGACCATCTTCTAGATAGGCATGGGTCTCTTGGTACCATGGGGATTGGGGACTAGCTAGTACATATACTCATGTTGTTTCATCATTCTCATATGTAGGTTTGTATAACTACATAACTAAGAATTATTATTGTGAAGCTTCCTGGAAGATTTATAGGAGTAAGCTGATAGTCGACATTTCAATAATTTTGGAACTTGTATGAATTTGATCTTAGTTAAGTTTTGTTTCATTTGATCTACATGTTATTTTTAAGGTAGTGACTTTTCATCTTTTCTTTGGTATTTATCAAGGATTTTCTTGATGATCAACTATGAGCCACTAAAGATCTTTAACTCTTCTGTTATGTTCCATTTAATTAAAATTTTGTGTATTTCAATGAGAGGCTCATATTTTGATATGTTATTTGTGCACTAGATTTATACTTTGAAAGATTTAGGGATGTAGTCACCTTTAGGGGTAACTAACAATATCCTAGCTAGAGATCTATGAAATGTATAAGACCCATAAAAGTATAGTTTCTATAGAGGCTTCTCCTATATCATACCAAATTATTTATATGAATACTCCATAACTACTAGATAAGCATCAAAAAGGGGTTCATTGGCTGTTTGGTCTACATAATTTGTCCTTTTAGTGTTTTTCTATCATTATATTAGATGTCAAACTTTCTAAGTAACATGACCCATTTTTTTAGATAACCTATGAGGGTTGTACATGAGAGAATTTACTTGAAAGGGTTTATCTTTGATATGATCATAACTATGTGATTAAGTATTTAGTGGAAAAACCACTACCTTATAGGTTTTTTCAATTGGAGTGTAATTGAGTTCATACCTAACAAGGGCATAACTAATGTAGTAAATGTCCCTTTATTTTCTATCATCATCAAGCTAGGATAAGAGCACCCCCAATGTTGTCAATATAACTCCTATTTACAAATAATAATAATCTTCTAGAAACTACTAGGACCAAAATGGCTAGATTGGCTAGATATTTCTTGATTTTATCAAAGCTACATTGACATATAGGATCCTATTTGAAGGACTAATCCTTTTTTAGTAGATATGTAAATGGTTGACACTTATCTAAAAGCTACAAATGAACCTCCTAACTTCTTGAAGTTTATGTTGGAGACCAAAAATCTATCTTAATTTCATTAGAGGAGGCATTTAATTGATGACTTTGACCTTTTGGGGATCAATCTTAATGTCACACCATGATACTATGAATCCTAGGAGTTTTCCTAAAGTGACACTAATGATACACTTATTTGGATTGAGCATGAGGTGGTACTTCTTAAGATGGTCAAACAATTATTCTAGGTTAGACATGTGATTCAAGGAGTTAGTATATTTAACTAGTATTTTGTCCACATAGTCTTAAAAGGTCTTATGGATAAGGTCATGGAAGATGACCGTAATGGCTCTTTGATAGGTGTCTCCTATTTTATTTAGTCCAAAAGGCATAATATTGTAGCATAAGGCACTCCAATGGGTTGTGAATTTTATTTTATGTTGATCTTCTTTTGTTATTTAGATTTGATTATATCTAATGAATCTATCCATAAGAGATAAAATTTTGTGTCCATCAAGGTGATTACCTATCATGTCTATATTTGGAAATAGGAAGTTTTATTTAGAAGAAGCCCTATTGAGATCTCTAAAGTTTGTGTAGATCCTAATACCTCTAAGAGGTTTGGTGACTACTCTCATATTGGAGATCCTTTCCTTGTTTGATTAGGTGGATGGTTGTGGCTTCCCTTATCTCCTCTAGTTCTACTTTAACTAGTAAGGCTACCTTATAATGCATCTTTCATATACACTAGTAGAATTTTGGAGAATAAATGACTACTTGACTAAAAAATTTACTCACATGACTCAATTTTTATTAACATGACTAAAAGTGACCAATTTCTAGTATGATTTTGCAATTTATAAGTGCCTAAATAAATGATCAAATAAATGACTATATAATTGTTCATTGATAATTAGTTACATTAAAAAATGATTAAATGAATGATCAATAATGTTTTGATCATACTAATACATTCTTTAACTTTTTTATAACTTTATTGCTCACAAATAGATTTTTTGTCTTATCAATACATCATTATTAGTTAACTTCCTCTAATGTCCTTTCAGCTAATATTGAAATTATATTTATCTAGCTCTTAATTTTGATAGAAACTATTAGCATTTATTATACGAATAAGGAATATGAGGCTTTCATGATTATTCATAAATTGAACAAAAGCGAATACACCAATTTTGACCAAAGTTTGAGTTGGCTTGAACAACATCAATTCTAATTTTTGGAATGTTCCCAAAGGAAGGGGTTAAAAATCGAATATAATTTGGAAAAGAAGTCTATAAAAAAATTTGTGCCAATTTACTTTCATTAGAAACTCAATCATCTATACTTGGGCAAGGGGGGTTGTGACTAAGATTCAAACCTTCCAAACAACATATATAGTTTGAAAACCTTTTTTCATTGTAAGTGAGAAATCTTTTATCTATTCCAATCTAAAATAAAATTGATTATGATGTGGGAAAATTGATCTCGGTTGGTGTAAGCTTGAACAACCAAATATAATATCCTCTAGATCAAGCAAACTTAGAGGAGCTCCACATTGATAAAATTTGAATAAAGTTCAGCAAGTAAAAAAATTCAAAAAACAACTTTCACATTAATATTATCTTATTTAATTAATTTATTTTAAACATAAATAAATAATATACATAAATATATAAATAATTTAACATTATAAAATATAATATAAATACATAATTTATTAATTACTTATAATTTTATCTTTTACATAAAAAGATTAACTTACAAATGTAAAATAAATAATATTAAATTAAAGTTCTTAAAAAATTGAATTCCAAAAAAACATCTTTTCAATTTTGTAAATATAAATTAAAAAAAACAACTATTGAAAAAACATTTAATTTTTTTTGAAAATAAAATAAAATAAAATAGTAGGTGCACATAGTTATGGGGTGTAGTAGTGGTATGTTGGAAGCTTGCATGCTAGAGTTGTGGAACATGACTTTGATGTAATGAAATGTATGGTCTCAGTGCTAATAAAATACATTTAACTTCCACCCTTCATTTCAAGTTTTAAAATAAAACCAACTAGCATCTATAAATGTCAATGCATGTGCCCTAGCCACTATTTTCAAGAGTTAAAAGTTAGCTAGCTATACTATTTTTGTAGAATTTCTTAACATATTTTATCACCAAATTTGTTTGGTAATTTTATCAAATTTTTCCCACTATTTTATATTTGTCAAATTTTGAACTTCATGTTGAAGTTTTTTGAACACTCTCATGGCATAAGGTTTGCAAGTTCTAATCCAAGAAGTTTAAAATATAGTGAAGTAAAGAAAAACTAAGAGCATTGTTTCAGTTTTCCCTAAAATTTATGTAGGAAGCTTGTTTAATTTTTTTAAGTCTAGCTTAGGTTCAAACACATGATTGGGATGGCCCTAGGTTCATCCAAAGTTTTCTTCTAGATATTTTTATTTTATTTTGTGTTTGAGATACTTTGATAAGATAATTTGTGAGTTTTTATTTCCATTGAAAGAAATAGTAATGGTAAATGAAGCTTGACTATAGATGAATTTGAGCAGTGGGACAAAGGGGAGCCATATAGATTTGAAGCAAGTTGAGATTCAAGTTCTAACCATGTGGGATTTGTGGTGTAGATCCATTTATCTATAGTAGTTGGAAGGGAAAGGCTCTCAGTTATTTTGAAAGTATCCTTAGCCTCAATGTCTTTTATATACTAAAGTGGCATGGTTAATTATTTTAAGAAAAATCAAAGTTTTCAGTTTGTGTGCCCTTTGTAGAATACATGTCCCTTTCATAGTTTATAGTTCCTTATAAACTACAATTAAATCTCTACAGTGATAGATAAGTTAAGGAAAACTATTCTTATAACAAATTTTAGTCAACAAGATGAAAATAAACAAAAGAATTCAACTAAACATATATTTTTGAGAATTTGTTTTCATTTTTTATGTATAATTGCTACTACCTATGCTAATAGCCATTCAATACCATTTCTGTAGCCTATAAATATGATACAAGAAAGTATTTAGAAACACTATCTTGAAAAATAATCTTCCTTAAATTATTAACACTAAAGAATCCATCAACTTTACAAATATTCTAGACTAAGATTTTTTAGAATAATCTTTTAGATTAAAAGGATTAGATCTTAGACTAGGTAAAACTACTTGATAGAAGGAAACAGATTACAAACTTAAAAGTTTACGATGTGTGCACTCACCTACATGTTTCCCAAACTACTCAAGCTTCTTCACATGACCACCTTCTATCATCTCTACTAATAACATAGACTTATCATCTTCTGTAGACCTCTCATGGGCTTGATATTTATAAATTTTATTTAGAATTCTTGTTACTATCACTAATATCACAAGATTTTCTACAATAAAATTTAGAGTTTCTACAACAGGCTATTCAAAACATATACAAATATTGGTGAGCAAAGTAAACCAAAATAATTGTATGTCATGCCAATTTAACTCTTATTTTTGTTCAAGTAGATATTTCAAAGAATCCTAAAGAGAACCTTATTAGAATTAAGTTTCAACTAAGAGTGATATATGAGAGCATAATAAATAGGTTTAAAGATTGACTCAAGGAATTGCCTCTTAAGACTCTTTAAAAATTATAATACCAATATATTTTAAAGATGCCTTTTTTATGAGTACTTCTACTTTATCTTATGTCTTCAACCATTTAAACAAAGGAAAGGTACTAAAGTCAATCAGTAAGATTGTATGTCTTACTACATTAATTGTAAATTATAGTTTTGAAAGGATATTTCTTCAATTAGTCACTAGAAAATATTTGTCATAATTTTGTGATTATCTTACAAAGATCTTCGTTGAATTTTTTTGTGGATCTATTTATAAAGATCTCAAAACCATGTCTCAGATTGCAATTATGTTGCATGCGTTGTTAAATAATAGAGACCTTCAACATTATAGTCCCCTAATTTTTTATGTAAAAGGATTGTGAAAGCACAATTATTAGGATTTTCTTTTTCATTTATGATCTGCAAGATTTGTACATATTTTGTGTAGAAAAGATATTGTTGATGCATTTAGACAATATTAGTAATGCTTATCTATTTTTTATAGAAGGGAACTAAAATCAATTCTTTTGTAAGTACTTACATTTTAGTATTTGACTATAGGATTTGATCAGGTTTGGTATACATAAGTTTGAAGTTATAGAGTTGTCAACAAACATAGAAGTTGAGATGAAGGATTCAAGTTTTGATATTTGTAAGGCATGCAAAAGGACCCAAGCCTCCTTATATATGAAATAGGTATTTATTTCTGTTGTAAATGATTGAAAAGATCATGAGGAAAGTTGTTGGAATGATCATATGGAACTGGTAAAGAATGTTCTCAATCATTGTTTTGTCATTGATGTCAAACTTGCTACTAGCAAGAATGACAATTGTTTTAGTGATCCAAATACTATCAATTAGTTGATTGACAAGAAGGAGGCAATCAATAAGATGTAACTAGAACACCAAGAGAAAGGTTGAAGTTATGATGTTGTAATGAAGTACAAGGATCAGTCAAGCCATTCATGAAATAAGTTTGTTGATGACATACTATAAGACATAGAGAATGGGCACACTAAAACATATCAAAGATATAAGGTTTTAGCTAAGACATCTGTAAAGCCCAACTAAGATCATTAGAGAGAGGGAGCTGAGAAAAGCTAGTGGGTGTCAAATAGATTCCTAGTTGAAGTCGAGCAAGTTAAACTTCAGATGTTGAGCAAGTTAAACTTTAGATGCCGAGCAAGTTAAGCTTTAGATGCTGAGCAAGTTAAACTTTAGATGCCGAGCAAGTTAAACTTCAGATGTTGAGTGATATCAAGTGTCAAGAAAATACAAGTTTCGAGTGATATCAAGTGCCAAGAAAATACAAGTTTTGATAAAATATAAGTGTTGAGTAATACAGAGGTGCCGAGCATCAGAAAACCAATAGTGTCGAGTAACATAGAGGTGCTGAGCACTAGTAATTCAATAATGCTGAGTTGCTGCATTACTTTGAAAATCAAAGATTCGCCAGATTTAAGCTGACAAGGTTGTTATCTAGAAGTTTATGAATTAAATGGAAGATAAGAATGATGAGTTGGTGGCACAGAACACCATGTAGAACATTTTTGAGGTTACAACTGGAGATTAGACGAAGTTTCTAGATAAGAACAAGATATGGGGTAGATACATTGTATCCTACCTAATCCATTAGAAACCCTAAAATTGGAGAAGGAGAATCGAGTGGCAAAGGAAAATCAGATTTCTATTTAAGGACTCATAAGTTCAGGAAGAGAGAGAGAGGTTGTCAAGCATGAAAGCATAAAATGCTGAAGGAGATGCTAAGGAGGAAAGAGAGCATAGTTACTCTATTTCAATAAGAAGACTTCAAATATGGATGCATTGGTATGATGAGTAAGAAGACTTAAGGAGATGAAGCTTGAGAGGAAGACAAGCTATTAGAGCTGAAATGATTAAAGCCAAGCAATAGGACTGAACTGAAGAAGTGATCTAAAATCTGCAAAGTATGTTGTAAGTTGTATCAAATCAAAAAGCCATTATTGTTACTCTCTAGCAATTGTAATAGATACTTTAAATCCTATGGACTTAGGTTAGTTTAATAGCCATGAGATAAATCCTTTAATAGGGTGATATTCCAAGTGAATATTCTAAAGTCCTTTAACTAAGCCCATTCCTAACAGTTTGGTGAAATCCTTTAACAAGGTTACGTTTAATAGTGTGTTGTAAGCCTTTAACAGGGTAGGATTTTAATAGGGCATCACTTTAGAAGAGTGAAAATAAAGTAGCATGTTACTGGTGGTTTTTCCCAAATTGGGTTTCCACGTAAATCATTGTGTCATGTATTGATCTTGCATGCTTTATTTTTGCATGTTGATTTACTGTAACTTGCTAATATGGTTGATTTAAGTTTGGATGAATGAAAAGTGTATGGATTCATTAAAAGTAGTGAAAAAGTATTATTAGGGCATTTGAACCTTGAATAACTAATTCACCCGCCGCCTCCCCCCCTTTTAGTTAGTCTATAGAATTCTAACAATTGGTATCAGAGCAAGACTGCTGATTTAGTTTAAAGGGACTATAAGAAGAAAAGATCAAAATGCCTAAGAGAGAAATTACCAAGCTCAACAAAGACAACTTTGTGGCATGGAAAAGTTTGATGAAGCTACATCTTGGATCCATAGGAAATTATGCCCAAAATTCAATTGTCACTAAACATGTAGATCCAATAGGTACTCTTACTGTAGAAGACATGAAAAACAAACAAGAACACAATCAGACAATGCTAGAGATTGCTTCTGCACTCAACTATGCTGAATTTGATGATACCAAAGGTTGTGACATTGCATTCAAAATGTGGAAAGCCCTATCAGACATCTATGGAGGAGATCAAAATGTACAAAGAGAAAAAAGAGAAAGTCTCAGAGGAAAGTTTGATGATATGAAAATGGAGGAAAATGAGAATGCAACAAATTCAGAAGAGAAGATAACAAGAGAGATTACAAAGACAAAGGTAAGAAGTGCTATATTGTTGAAGAAAATTCTAATGATAATGATGATGAAGTTGTTTATGTAGCCATGAAGGATCAATCTGATGAAGAAGAGCCCATAGCATTGGTAACATGTATGAACAAGAATGACAGGTGGATCATAGACAGTGGATGCTCACATCACATGACAAGAGACAAAAGTAAGTTTGTGAACTTTACTCAGTATGATGGAAATAGTGTTAGATTCGGTAATGATGCTCCATGTCAAATCAAAGGAAAAGGTTCCATTAAGCTCATAGAGAAAATTTCATGTGATAATGCATACTATGTTGAAGGATTAAACTAAAATTTGCTGAGTGTCTCACAGTTAGGCAATATAGGATGCAAAGTAGAATTTGGAAACAAAATTGCAAAAATCTATGATACTAATGGTAAACTGATAGGAAAAGGAGATCAAACAAGAAGAATTTTTTTTTACCTTGATATGGATGATGTTTCTTGTTTTATTGCAAAATTTGATGATGAATGGTTATGGCATGGAAGATTATGTCATGTCAACTTTGATAATCTGGTCAATATTAGTAAAATGAAGAAAGTCAGAGGTTTACCAAAATTGAAGAAGCCTGATAATATCATGTGCAAATAGTGTCAGCTAGGAAAGATGACAAAGTCAAGTTTCAAAAGTAAAAACTATACATCTAAAGAAGTACTTGAGTTAGTTCATACTGATTTATGTGGTCCAATGGAAGTACAAAGCTATAGAGGAGATAAATACATAATGTTGTTTGTTGATGACTATTCTAGGATGATGACTGTTATGTTCTTTAAAAAAAAATTTGATGCTTTTCAAATGTTTAAGTGGTATGTGGCTAGAGTTGAAAAAGAAACAAGAAAGAGCTTGAATTGCCTGAGATAAGACAAAGGTGGTGAATTCACATCAATGAATTCGAGATATTTTGTAATGATAAAGGAATCAAAAGACAAAAATCAGCTCCTAGAACTCCCCAACAGAATGGAATTGCTGAAAGAAGAAATAGATCTGTGATTGACTGTGCCAGAACATTAATGATGGAAAAGCCTGTTGCTCTAAAATACTGGAGAGAAGCTGTAAGTGTAGCTGTTCATACACTGAACCAAGTACAAGTCAAGAGAGGTACAAATACAACACCTTTTGAATTATGGTATGGTCACTCACCCAATGTAAAACATTTCAAAGTATTTGGTTGCAAATGCTTTATCCTTAAAGATGCTAGAAATGGAAAATTTGATGCAAAAAGTGATGAAGGCATATTCCTTGGTTATTCCACTAGAAGTAAGGCATACAAGTGTTTGAATACTAACACTAACAAAATTGTGGAAAGTGCAAATGTAAACTTTGATGAACACACATAAGTCCAAGCTCAAGAACCAAAGAAATTTGAAGAATACAAAACCTTTGTGTATTCTTATGAAGGAATGAATGTTGATGAGGATGATGCCAATCCAATTGAAACTCAACAAAAAATTTTAGTCTCAGCCGAGTCCCAACCAGTGAATGTCAAGTTGCATTCAGAAGTCGAGTTGCAGAA
Source organism: Cupressus sempervirens (assembly GCA_028749045.1). Lineage (NCBI taxonomy): Eukaryota > Viridiplantae > Streptophyta > Pinopsida > Cupressales > Cupressaceae > Cupressus > Cupressus sempervirens. The sequence goes on from CM053793.1 coordinate 114,635,264, forward strand.
TGAAAAAAATACACAAACGGATTGTGAAGATAGTACACATGAAATAAATGAAGAACATCCTAACAATGAAGTGCATAGTGATGCTAAATTAGAAAGATCAAACATGGAAACAAGGACAGAGCCAAGATTATCCAAATATGTAAAAAGACATCACCCTAGTGAACAGATAATTGGTGACAAAGATACAAGACTAATGACAAGGAATAGACTGAGACATGAATCATGTCTGATTAGTAAATCTGAACCTAAGACAATATATGGTGCATTACAAGATGATGACTGGTATAAAGCTATGGAAGAAGAGATTGATCAAGTAAAGAAGAAAAAAACTTGGAGTTTCGTTCCCAAACCAGTTGACAAGAATGTGATTGACACCAAGTGGGTATTCAGAAATAAGCTAGATGAGAATGATGAGATTACTAGAAACAAAGCTAGACTAGTATGCAAGGTTTATGCTCAAGAAGAAGGACTAGACTATGGGGAAACATTCACCCCTATTGCTAGAATGGAAGGAGTAAGAACTTTACTTGCATATGTTGCATATAAAGATTTTAAAGTCTATCAGATGGATGTAAAGTCTTCTTTTTTAAATGGTATACTAGAAGAAGAAGTTAACATTGAACAACCAGAAGGATTTGTTGATGACAACAATAGGGATATGGTTTGTAAGCTACATAAGGCACTCTATAGTTTGAAATAAGCACCTAGAGCATGGTATAAGAGACTTCACAAGTATCTAGTGCAAATAGGATTTGAAAGAACTGATGATAACAACAACATGTACATCAAAGTAGAAGAAGGTAAGGATATTATTATATCTAAAATTTTTGTCGATGACATAGTGTTTGGTGGAAAGGAAGTGCTTTGCAAAGGCTTTTCTGACAAAATGAAACATGAATTTGAGATGTCTATGTTTGGAGAAGTCAAATTTTTTGTTGGATTGCAAGTACATCAACTCAAACATGGTATATTTGTGACACAATAAAAGTACATCAAAGAGATTCTTAAAACATTTGGATTGGAGGAGTCCAAACTAGTCAGCACACCAATGGCAATAGGAAATAAGCTATCCAAAAATGATGAATCAGCTGAAGTCAATCAAACAATGTACAAATCCATGATTGGAAAACTACTATATGTTGTACATAGCAGACCAGACATAGAATTAGCAGTTGGAATAGTGGCTAGATTCTTTGCTAATCCCAAAGAAAATCATCTCATAGTAGTAAAAAGAATAATGAGATATCTTAAAGGAACTAATAACTTTGGTCTATACTACAAAAAGAATGGAAAATTTGAGCTCAATGCATATATAGATGTAGACTAGGGAGGCAACATTGATGATAGAAAAAGTTCAAGTGGAGGTGCATTATTTTTAGGCAAAAGGCTAGTTACCTAGACTAGCAAGAAACAAACATGCACATCCTAGTCCATTGCAGAATCAGAATATGTGGCAGCAGCAGTCAATTGCACAAACATTGTGTGGCTCACACATCTATTGAAAGGAATGAAAGAAGAGGTAACAAAACCTATGATATTGTATTGTGATAACACAAGTGCTATAAACATATCCAAAAATCCAGTAATGCATGCAAAAACCAAGCACATCACAATCAAGTATCATTAAGTCAAAGAATTGGAAGAAGACAAACAAGTGAAGTTGGAATACATTCACACAAATGAACAAACTACAGATATCTTCACAAAACCATTGCCCAAGGATGCTTATGAATATCTTAGAGGCAAGTTGGGGGTAATACCCCTAACACAAGCAGTTTAAAACAACAAGGAAGTTGTCCTACATCAATAGCAATAAATCATTGAAATATCAGAAGAATGATGCAGAGGATGACAGTAGGAGCAGAAACTCCAAATCAGTCACAAGCATGGTGACAGAGGGAGAAAACATCACGAAGCCAAAGCTTATATTTTGCATAATAAAGATGCTACATCTTTGGCATTTATGTCAAAGAGGGAGAAATATGCAGAAACCTGATCAATACAAAGAAAGAGGGAGATATATATGAAAGAGGGAGATATATGAGATCAATAGTAAAGATGCAGCAGCCAAGAAAAGTAGCAGACAATGTATACAATCTTGGTGGTAACTAAGTTGATTAATTGATCAGTTTGGTTTGCCATCAATGCCAAGAGGGAGATTGTTAGAAATTATTGAAAAGATCATGAGGAAAGTTGTTGGAATGATCATATGGAATTGGTAAAGAATGTTCTCAATCATTGTTTTTATCATTGATGTCAAACTTGCTACTTGCAGGAATGACAATTGCTTTAGTGATCCAAATACTATCAATTAGTTGATTCACAAGAAGGAGGCAATCAATAAGATGTAACTAGAACACCAAGAGAAAGGTTGAAGCTATGATGTTGTAATGAAGTACAAGGATTAGTCAAGCCATTGATGAAATAAGTTTTTTGATGACATACTATAAGACACAGAGAATGGGCACACTAAAACATATCAAAGATATAAAGTTTTAGCTAAGACATCTATAAAGCCCAAATAAGATCATTAGAGAGAGGAAGCCAAGAAAAGCTAGTAGGTGCTGAAAAAATTTCTAGTTGAAGTCAAGAAAGTTAAAATTCAAATGCCGAGCAAGTTAAACTTCAGATATCGAGCAAGTTAAACTTCAGATGCTGAGCAAGTTAAACTTTAGATGCTGAGTGATATCAAGTGCCAAGCAAATACAAGTGCTGAGTGATATCAAGTTTCGAGCAAATACAAGTGCCAAGTAGATATAAGTGCCGAGTAATACAGAGGTGTTGAGCATCAGAAAACCAATAGTACCAAGTAACATAGAGGTGCCAAGCACCAGTAAATCAATAATGCTGAGTTGCTACATTATTTTGAAAATCAAAGATTCACCAGATTTAAGCTGACAAGGTTGTTATCTAGAAGTTTTTGAATTAAATGGAAGATAAGAATGATGGGTTGGTGGCGTAGAACACCATGAAGAATATTTTTGAGGTTACATTTGGAGCTTAGACAAATTTTCTAGATAAGAATAAGATATGGGGTAGATACATTGTATCCTACCTAATCCATTAGAAACCCTAAAATTGGAGAAGGAGAATTGAGCAGCAAAGGAAAATTAGATTTCTATTTAAGGACTCATAAGTTCATGAAGGAGAGAGAGAGAGGTTGTCAAGCATGAAAGCATAAAATGTTGAAGGAGATGCTAAGGAGGAAAGAGAGCATAGTTACTCTATTTCAATAAGAAGACTTCAGATATGGATGCATTGGTATGATGAGTAAGAAGACTTAAGGAGACAAAGCTTGAGAGGAAGACAAGCTGTCAGAGCTGAAATGATTAAAGCCAAGCAATAGGACTGAACTGAAGAAGTGATCTAAAATCTGCAAAGTATGTTGTAAGTTGTATCAGATAAAAAAGCCATTATTGTTACTCTCTAGCAATTGTAACAGATAGTTTAAATCCTATGGACTTAGGTTGGTTTAATAGCCATGGGATAAATCCTTTAACATGGTGACATTCCAAGTGAATGTTCTAAAGTCCTTTAACTAGGCCCATTCCTAACAGTTTGGTGAAATCCTTTAACAAGGTCACATTTAATAGTGTGTTGTAAGCCTTTAATAGGGAAAGCTTTCAATAGGGCATCACTTTAGAAGAGAGAAAATCAAGTAGCATGTTATTGGTGGTTTTTCCCAAATTGGGTTTCCACATAAATTATTGTGTCATGTGTTGATCTTACATGTTTTATTTCTGCATGTTTATTTACTGTAACTTGCTAATATGGTTGATTTAAGTTTGGATGAATGAAAAGTGTATGGATTCATTAAAAGTAGTGAAAAAGTATTATTAGGGCATTTGGACCTTGAATAACTGATTCACACCCCCCCCTCTCTCAGTTATTCTAAAGAATTCTAACAATTGGTACCTCTAAAAATTACATTTCATTCAACTTGTTTTTTCATTCTCATTGCATGCCTCCATTGGCATCATTTCTAATTTGTTTTTGAATATCAATGGTACTTTACATGTCTTCTAGCTAGTTTAGCAACTACTTTGAAAATCAAAACATACCCTTCATGTCCAGTAACCTTTCTCTCATGGTAACCTACAAGATCCATGCCAAGAGATCCAATGTTATCATCATTGTTTTTTTCCATAACTATTAATTTATGTGCCTAAATTTATATTTTTTGTTCACTTGGCTTATTCAAATTTAAGAAGCACAATAACTTCTCTATAACCCACATGTATATGAGCATAGGTTGAACAATAGAAAAAAGTTTTTTCTACCCATTTCAATTGAGTTTGCATCTTCTCTACTGATCTCATCATATTTTGGATCCATTATTTCCAAATATGAAGATGAAGCATATGATTATGTAGGGGCTATCAATAGTGAGTTTTTATGGTTGTATTACATGTATGCATGGTATATTCCTCTCTTTAAAAAAATGATGATGTCGTTCCCACTCATCTAAAGACTATAGTAGTAAAGAATGAACCATCATGAAATTAAGTGCTTCCTCAGCTACTCCATATCTTTGGGAAGGTGGTGTTGAAATTTCCAATCTATTCACTTCACTATAAATATCATATAAATATTTGAATTAGATATCCATTCCATATTTTTTCAAAAATTCTAAATGTAGAATCTTATCTATTTCAATAGATATCCATGCTGATTCCATAATGAATATATTATATAATTGACACAGGTATATGTAGGATCATGGTCAACCAAACTATGTCCTTAAGTGGCAATTTTTTTTGGCAAATTAGGGTTATGTCAACTTGATGTGCGATTTTAAGCTTGTTATGAACTTTCAATAAAAAAATTGTTACAAAATAATATGTAGGAAATTAAATTTGGTTTCTAAACTACTAGGCCTTATTTGAAGAAGGAAAAATTTGATACTTCAAAATTTTTAATTTTAATGCAATAGTACCAAAATTTCAGGATAAAAATAAGTAGGCGTATGTCTAACCAACTCAATGAAAATAAAATGATAATATTTTTTAATGAGATTATAGATATAATAAGTAGAGTCATGCTTGGATGTGAAACATATTATTGCATATTTTAGTTCTAAATAAAAAATTAATTATGAATTTTCTCCTATAGTATTTTTAGAATAAAAATACTCTCATGTCTAACCACCTTAACTAATTCAAAACATGACAATTTTTTATTTTTATTTTATTTTCCTTATAGTAGAAGAAGTATATAATGTGATGCATCTTTTGGATTTCAAAAATGTTATACCATTTGCAAGTTACATTCATTTTTAAATCAATGTGTTAATCAGCAATTTATGCATAACTCCATTAGAAAATGGATAACAATTACTTACTAAATTTGTAGTTTGACATATGTTACATTTATGGAAAGATAAAAAATCCTTAAGAAACCCTTTACATTTCATCAAATTTGGGTGAAAAAGTCACCAAACACATGTTTGAAGTAAAAAACACAAGAATAGGCCAAAAACATGTTTTTGGGACATTTTTAAAGTTGACCATGTATGGTTGGTACCAAAATCAACACTAGGTCTTATAAAGGTATTAATATTTTGTTTTGGTATCAAGATGGGTGGAAAAAAAGTCAAAATAGATGTTCAAATACTTTGAGGCATTTTAGAACTACATATTTTTAAGATCACGACTTTTGGCACACCATGATCATGCACATACCCACTGAAATTTGAGTGCAAAGACTACATTTAAAATAAGGCAAACAAAAACTAGCTAATCAAGATATACAATTTTTGAATTTATTTGGCAAGTTTGCACCTATAATTCCTATCTGCATCACAAATAACACAACTCAGAATGGATGGCTCATGAAGACTACAGATTTCTTTGATTGTGGTTTACATATTTATGAGATGTTTTCTTATATCTTTCAATCACTATTTTGTAATAAGTTAGAGTAGCATTGGTATGACTTTCTTTTAGTCCCATAGCAATGATCAATGGAAGATCTAACTACACAAAAATTTATTCTTTGGCTGAGGGAAATGTGAACGAATAGATTTTGCCTTTTTCCAACTTGTAGGTAGACTCAAAAACATTACTTGTCTTGGAATATAAACATTACTCAATGTCAATAATCCTGTGTTGACCACCTAGTGATTTATGTCACTTTATCTTTTCTTATTGATGTTCATTGCTACAAAATTCATCATTTTTGCATTGAAGTCTTTCAAATACAATGATATTGTTGTATGTATCCTTCTACGTGATTACTTCCTATTATAAAATTTGAACTCCACATCTATTTCAATTTGTTTCACATATCACTGTGTCCACTATGTAAGAGATATCATAATTCTATGATGAAAGGAAATCAAGCTTTAACTTCTCCGTCTACAAATTGGAAATTCTTTTCAATGAATCTTGTTCTTGAAAATTCCTAGGAAAACTTATTTGAATTGGAGAAAATGGGTGGTACTCTTGTGAACTTTTAGAACTGATAACTAAAATGTTTAATAGATTTATTAACAATTAACAAATCAACTTTATAAAGAAATGTTACCGACATTTAATTATTAATTAAGTTTTATTATTTCAAAATTATGAAACATGAAGATTTATAAAATAATTAATATATTTTATTTTATTTGTCTATATTTATAAAGATATTTCTTGATGGGTGTTGGTGTTTAACACTACTAAACAACAAAATGTTCAATACCAAAGTGATCATGCTCTTTAGGCTCTATAGGGCCAAGGTGGGTATACCTAAGGGATGATTCAAATTATATTAGTTTCATTCTAATTCTCATTTTCTATCCTTAAACACATACACAACTTATCTATTACTTGACATCCTCGGATTTATATACATCCCTCATAAGAAGATTTGGTCATAATTCTCCTTGGGTTTACAAATATTTCTGGAAATAGTAGCTACCTAAGGCTCATAAACTAGATATAAATGAGTGCTAACCAACATCTGTAACCTTAAACAAAATGGAATGAAAATGATTTTAAATTTATAATTGATCTAATATGTAGTGGCAGAAATCACCCTTACTCACTTCTAACTTATGTGACCAGTGCCTTATCCATTGGGAAAAAGACTAACTATTGGTGGGAGATCTAATTCAAATAACTTGTAAACAAATCTATCAATTGTAATCACCCATTTCCATTCTTATGAACTATCCATTTTATAAACTTATAAACCCTACTAATCTACTAAAGTATTTACATAATCCATTGAATTAAAAGCAACAATAGAACCAATATACAACCCATCTAGACTGCATTCAATCAATTAAACCTTATTCAAATGACATCAAAGTAAAAGAACTCATAAAATGGAGATAGAAATTGGTGACACAAATCTAATGTTAATACCCCTTTGTATTATCCTTTTAGATGACTAATACAATAACCAATAGAGACTCATTGAAAAGCCTAGATTATCTTGCCAATTCTATCATTTCTATATATCATTAGAGAGTACACAATTGAAGACAAATTCAAAACAACTACATAAAACTGCACCAACTATTCTTTTTCTTGAAAGAAAATAAAATTATACAAGTCATTCAGACCCATCACAATGCCTTGAAAAATCATTTATATAAGCATGAGTTACAACAAGCAAAGGGAAAATGTGATTGATAGGTGTCCTTTTATAATGAGAGAAACAACAAAATTTCTTAAAATATTTTGCATCCTTAACACAAATAGAGAAAGGTAAAAATAGTTGCACATGATAGCTAAAGCATGAAATTATCACTTTTTCTTTTCCTTCAACTGTCCCCTATTGGAAAAGCCTTTATCTCTATGATTTCCTCCCATACAATAAATTCTCTCTTTGTTGGCCACTCGCATGCTTAGGTTGTTGTCAACTCACCAATAGACTTTTGCCACCTGGCATCTGTAACTACTTTCCCTTCAGTTATGAATTTATTCATTTCATTTTCAACTTTGAACAAAGTATCAATTAGTTTGTTAAAAGAAAACTCATTAGTGTCACCTTCAACAATGGATTTCACTTGTGGAAAATTTACAATATGGTCAAAAGAACTAGAGCATTCATTCCAATCTTTCATTTGGCCATTAGAATTAAGGATTGAAAGAATTAAAGAATATAAACTATTAATCAACACTTTCATTTTATTTTGAATAACTGTTAATTTCCTTGTAAAGAATTGTAGCAAATCCTTTACTTTGTCCATACCCTCTTTGATAGCAATGACCTTATCAGGAAGGTCTAGCTTCTTGGCTAATAAAGGTATCAATCTGTCAAAAAACTACATGTTAGGTCCACATTACTGGAAAATAGGGTCAAGCCAACTTATAGATTCCTTACACATTTTCTCAATAGCTTGTAAGTTGGTGAATGCATTATGTGCATCTTGAGGGATTCTCTTCTAGATGCTTATTCTATGATTTAGCATATTCAACATTACATCCTTCTTTGTTGCACTATCAAATTGGGGAACCTCTACTTCCACACTTACCATAGGCATTGGTAATATCACCCCTATGGGTGTGTCTTTTATTTGGGCTTCTGATTCCATAGTGTGGGTCACCTCCTTCACATTACTTTGTGCATGCTCTACCTCTGCTGCAATTTTGAGTTGGTCTTTCAAGGACGCCACTTCCTTTTTAGGCTCTAAATCTTTCCCTCCAACTCTTCTATTTTTTGTTTCTACACATAGCTGGTTTTAAGCTTTTCCTCATACAATTTTCTAACATCTAAACATTCATTATATGCAGCTACAAGCCTATCCTCAATTTGATCCACCTTTGCCTCATTCATGAGTGCAAAGTGTTTGACTAGGCTGGAAATCTCTTTGCCAATGGTGTTGTCTAGTGTCTAGACAATCATATTGCACTAATCAATCTCCTTTATATCCATCATTCTAGGTTTCTTGGTGTTGCAACACTCCATATAGCTAGGGTCTTTGTATCTATGTTAAAACTTGACCTTCTCTTCAAGGCTTCACTATTACTGGTTTCATAGTTGATGGCCTTGTCTTTCCTTCTTATTTGTTCAAGAACAAAGGCTCTTTCTATATCCCATCCTAGCACTAAAATCATGCCACTTGTATGAACCAACTCCCTAGCTTCAACATGGATCATAGTTTTACTGTCTGGATCATATGCCAGTCGTTTATCCACTAGTTCCTTCTTTTTCTTAGGATCTTCTCCTAGCATAAGGCTAAATGTGAGCTCATTTTTCTTAATTTTATACAAAAGAACTTCTAAATTCAAATGATTTAATAAGATCATCATCCTCCATGAATTTATCATATTGGATGAGTCTATCATCCAATTTGGAGGCTACAATCTGCAAATTAGTTGAGGCTCTTCCTGCCTCTATAGCCATTTGCTGCAAGTAATTTTTCCTAATATTAGCAAAATATTTATCATTTCCTAGCATGACCTGCAGGGCCCTACTCACCACCCTTTCTGGGATGTGCATTTTTTTTTGTCTCTTGTTTCCTTTGGCTACCCATGTGGAAGATAATGGTTGCTCCTCCTCTTCAACATTAATCTATAATTGAACATTAGGCTCAGGGGATTCTCTATTCACCATTACCTCCTCTCCCTCTGGCTCATTTGGCATTTGGACCATGATATTGTCAAATTTTTCAACCATTTTTCTAAAACATTTAGGATAAGGGATATCAGTATAAAAACCTTTGAAATCTGGGCTTGTCCTCTTTAAGGCATCCTCCATTTTCTTGGTTTCACAATATTTTCCTACCAACTCATCAGCCTCCCTTGTTGCTACTATATTAGCAATTAAATATTCTATAGGGATTAGTTTTCTAGGAGGTAGAATGTAACCCCTAATGGCTTTGACCTCATTGGTTATATGGTTTTTGGGTCATACATTCTATATGGTCCAGTATCAAACTTATACTAGCCTAGGTACTCACTAAGTTCCTTAAAGGCATTCTTCCCAATTAAAAAATCTCCTACTTTAAAACTTCTATAGACAAATGTGGGTTTGTGCAAGGAAGGAGAGATCATCTCTTTGTTCATCAATAAAAATTGCTAAAATAATTCAACAATAGCTAATCTAGGAGGAAGATATTTAGGCAATAAATGTGGTGGTTGTGGGCATGCTTAGACTCTCATCAATGTACACTCTTTAAACAAAAATATATCACCCCAATTTTGGTCTAATTTCTTTTTCTCATCCAAAAATGAAGGTCTAGGTAATGTTTTCAAAATATTGGGAGCCCTAAAGAGCATATGATCTACAATCCTCATGATAATAGAACTAAAAAAATTGAAAAATACATTTACATTTTAATAATGAAAGTTCTTATCCCAAATGTGAGTTCATAATTGCATAGGAAACTCACCAAATTCATCAAAAGTTTGATCAATGAAATCTTGACTGATGTAGATAATGTTCTTGTATAGGATCAGGTGCATGAGCAATGAATAATGGTGGAATTTGAAGTCCTTCATCTCTCCCTTCTTGGCATCCACAATTTGATGGTGCATATTGTCCATGATGAATCCCACATAATAGTATTCTCTATTATAGAAAGGGTCTCATATATCACATGCTATCAAAAACAATGAACCATATACACAATCATTTGCCCCATCACTTCCAAGAACTTTATGCAATCCATACATCATATTCTTGAAGTAGTTCTTGAATTTTCTTAGAGGCAAGTGATCCTCTACTTTCTTTGGTATTTTTCCTACCTTTTTGACATTGTAGGGGACATGGGGTAGCATCACATTGTTCAAATAATGACTCTTATTCCTCCCAAATTTCTCGTGTAGATCATCAATATCAATGGGCACATCCATTTTCCCTTCCAAACCAAAAGCTTCTATGAAAGAAGTCATGTCAAGTGTGCATAAAATACTCCCATTGTGCCTATGGAATGACTTTGTTACCAAACTATAAGAATTTATCAAATCCTTCAATAGGTCCATGTCAACTAATACCTATGGTAATATCAATTTCACCATGTTCATATTCCATTGATTGCATATTGGTATGTTCTCAGTCTTGTTCTGGTAAAAATACATAAAAAAACTAAAGCCATCTACATTAGGGAATTTTTCATCCTTGTACAGGAAGTAAGGGTCTTTGAAAACATGGTCATTTGCTGAAATTGCATTGGATGACCCTGGGATAATTTTTAACCAGTCCTTTGCATGTTTTTTTGGCTTTCAGACCCTTAACTCCTTCTCTATTTTTGTTGCACCCTTCTTCTTCCCTTTGGCTATAACCTCTATGACATCATCACCTTCATCTTCAACTTCTACTTCTTCTATAGGAACCTCTCGAACCTCTATGTTAGCCATTTTTCTGTGAATCCATATCTCAAATTCCCGCAACAATAACACAAAAATTCACAAAGCTATGGATGCCTAGAGAATTTTTCAAATAGAAAGCACAAACTCTTTAAAATGGAAAATATTTTGAATGTTCAATCAAATCTTTATACTTTAATCATGAAATCTACTAGCTCTAATAAATTCTACATGCATGAGTTTTAATACCACCTTTGTGGGATGTCACCAAAGAATATCAACCATGTAATTCAGTCTTAGAGTACTTTTCTTTGTTTTATTTACTTGGCCATGGTGAATTTGTCCTTTCTTTTCAACTAGCATGACACCTCAACCAATGTCTTTTTCAAATTTGATCTTTCGCTTATATGCCAAGTCAAAACCCTTCAATCTTTGTAACCCTAGAGATAGAATTAGCAAAACCTTTATGTTTGTCTGGTGATGCTTTAGAAAATTTCAAGTGTAGAAGCATTAGGGTTTTTAACCATGGCTTTGCAATTGCTTTTATGTTCTTATGTGACCCCTTTTACTATCAAGTATCAAGCCCTCTTACAATGCCTCTTTGTGCTTACACTTGAACACATCTTGTACCAGTGTAAAGCATTCCTTACACTTTCATTTTGCCTTTTGTGCTCCTATGCACACTTCAATTTTTGAAGCATTGTAATACTTCACAAATCCATCCTCCAATCATATGTTTGAAGATTTCCCCATAGCATCATAACGCCCTTTTCCTTTTCTTAATTTTTCTTTATGCCCACCCAGGTTACCTCATTCTCATGGCATCAGGAAGCCTTTATGATCTACCTCCCACTTTTACATTTCATCCCCTTTGTGGTAGTGTAAAGTACTCATTTCATCCCATATTTTACCTTTTATGCTCATACCCTTTAACTAATCTCGTATCCATGGAGAAAGAGATGAACCATCTCTTCATCCACATGGTATCCTTGCAATCATAAGACCATAATAATTTTTTTTCCTTTTCAACAAATCAATGACCTAGATCAGATCTCAGAAAAATAGAAAAAACATCACCATTGATTTAGGAACATGCGAAAATAATGACTTAAATTATCCTCCACATGGGCTGAGCCCATTTGATATATGCAACATGTCACAACTTAATTCACTCATATCAGGGCTGAAGTGGCAATTTATCAGGTCCCACATGACACATTCCTCCTTATGTCATCACTTTATGGTTGCTTTCATGTCAAAATAGCAAAAGCATGTATAAGAAATCAAAACTTACCTTGTTCATATGGGTTTCCCTTGAATGTAGAACTATAAAACCATTTAGTATTCTCATGAGACATCCTTTATGCCATCATGGGCCTTTATGCTATTACAAAATTCAATGAAATGCAAGTGCATGAACCAAAGAAATCCACCCTTCTACTCATCCACTCAGTTCATTACTCATTTCCTTGTAGAACAATAGACATGGTCACTTTTAAAAAATATATTACCCTCATATGCTAAAAAGGAAAATGTATGACCAGAAATACCTGAATGAATTTCTTTCATTGATATGGTTTAACTAATCACTAGAGAACTGTAAGACAAACTTATAAGGTATAAAAACCCTTTATGCCTCTCTGCCCAAGGATCAATCCCATGATCAGAGAGCTCTAAAGTGCACTATGTTTCTATTATGAGATACACAATTGTATATCTATAAACCAAAATGCCATTATGCCTTTATGCCAAAGATGACATGTGACCACAAAAATAAAGGAAAGAGAGCTTAACTCTCCTATGGGAAACCCTAACACTATAACACCGTAAAGGAGTGAAACTTAGGAATTTTGCAAACCCTTTCCAAAAATTGAAGATAACCTAGGGTTTTAACATGCTTACGACATTTTAATGACTTTTTTGATGAAAAACCTTGAAAATTTAATAAAATTCATACCACGTAGAGATCATACATGACTAGGGTAACACAAGATTTTGAGAAATTATAAAAGAGAAACCCTAATCTATAGGACATGGGGATTACATGATTTTTTGCACATATTTTTGAAACATCTTTGCACTCTAAAAATTTAGAACATTAGTGGCTCTATCTAGGGATGATAGACTACTTGAGTCTATGCAAGAATTCAGAATCTATGGTAGAGAAAACCACATACTTGATATAGTAATTACAACTTCTTCAAAGAGCACAAAAACAAAACAACAACAGAAAAATGGAACTAGACTGTACAAGGAAATTTATAGAGATTTACAAAATATACATAATGTATAAGGACACCAAAAACCCTAAAACTACTATTCATGGAATACATATACTTTTAGGAAAAGTATATTTTCAAGAATTGTCCATGAACTAGCAATTCAAGAATATCTCAAGTTAGATCCTTTACAAAATATAAATCTTCACCATTTGTATCACAAATTTTGTATGGACCAAGCTAGATGGGATCAAATTTACCATGCTTTCCTTTATATTCCATTCTAACATTCCACATCAATACCATATCACCTATTTCAAATTTCCTCTCAATGACCCTTTTGTCATATAAATGCTTCATCTATGACTATAACTTGGCATTTTGAATAGAAGAATCTCTTCTTGCTTCTTCCAATTGTACAATATCATCCATCCTAAGCTACATCTCATCAATGATATCATCTTCATAAAGTTGAACAAATTTGTACATTTCCTTTAGATTATTCTATGGAAGTCTAGCTTGTATGCCATAGACCAAATCAAAAGGAGCACATCCAATAGCCTTTTTCATAATAACCCTATCAACCCACAGAGCTAATGGTAGTTTTGAATCCTAGGCCTTATTGTTCTCTCCTAAAATCCTCTTAATGATTTTCAATATACTTATATTGCTTGATTCTGCCTAATAATTCCCTTGTTGATGATAGGGTGATGAGTTGTATTTTGTAATGTTGTACTTCTTACAAAAATTCTTATATTCCTTAGATCTGAAACACAACATTATTAGTTACAATCTTGTATGGGCATCCAAACCTAGTCACAATATTATTTAGGATGAAATTAGTCAGTACTTTACTTGTTGCATTCTTAGTAGGAATTTCTTCAACCCACTTAGTGAAGTAATCAATAGCCACCAAGATCCAAGAATGTCCACCACTAGATTTATTTGAAATCTCACCAATGAAATCAATTCCCCATTATTGAAATGGTACCTGCACTTCAATAGGTCTTAATGGTAAATTCCTAAAAAAAATTAACTTTACACAAAACCTTTGACAAGCATCACATATTTTCATAAACTCATGAGCATGTCTAAAAAAGTGTTGGCCATCAAAAGCTAGCCCTAAGAACTTTATGAGAAGTGGTTTTAGTCATATAATGACCCCCACATACACCTTCATGCATATATCTTAAGATCCTTTTAGACTCAATTTCATCTACACACTTCAAAAGAACCCCTTCTATATTTCTCCGCCACAATTATCATTGCACTATAACATATTTGATAGCCTACAACTTCAAAGATCTTTTTTTGGTTGTCTATTAATCCTGGTGGGGATCTCATATTCTACAAGTAATAAATCATATCTCTATACTAGTCAAAATTATTCATATCACAAATATTATCCTTGCAACCATCATCAAGTTGATTGATTTGGTTTGCCTCTAAATTGGCTTATGTGTTAAATTTGGCCAAACCTTGACCTCTAACCAGTTTGGTGATATGAATATCAATGATAAATTCTTGTATTTTGTTAATCCACCTACATCTTCTGCTAGATACCTCTTGTTGTGAAAAGATGTCCTTTATAGCAGCAGTAGGGACAAATGCAATAATAGTAGCTCCCATTAAGTAACACCTAAAAGCTTTTACCCCTTTCACTAGTGCATATTCCTACTTTTCATTTATATCATACTTGAGTTCTATTGCTTGTAAGAACTTGCTAAAAAATGCAACGGGTTGCTCATAACCTTCCTCATTTTTTTGTAATAGTACTACAACAATAGTGTGAAATAAAGAAAAAAAAAATACATGCATTAGCTTATCATAATTAGGTGTCCTAAGAATAGGAGCATCCATAATAGTTTGCTTTATCTTCTAGAGTGCAATGGTAGGTTCCCCATACCACTTTATTTCAAATCCTTTATTTAACATCCTTGAAATAGGTCTACTAATCTCTACAAAGTTAGTCACAAATCTTCTAAGAAAGCTAATCTGCCCAAAAAATGACTAAATTCCCTTAATAGTTTTAGGCTTCTAAATTTTGTCTATTGCTTCTACTCTTTTAGGGTCAATCCTCACTCCATGCTTACGAACTAGATGCCCTAACGACTTTCCTTCAATAACACCAAAATTGCATTTCCTTGGATGTAAAGAGATACCATACTTAAGGGCTCTACTAAATACCTTTTCTAGATGCATGTAATGGTCATTCTCATGCTTGGAATAAGCAGTTAGATCATCATGATATACAACGAAAAATTTATCAATAATATCAGCAAAAGCCACATCCATAGCCCTTTGAAAAAGAGCTCCAGCATTAGTAAGCCCAAAAAGCATCTCGACATACACATAAGTACCCCATGGAGTAGTAAAAGCAGTCTTCAATTGTTCTAATTCCTTAACAACTACTTGATTATAACCTAAAAATCCATCTTTCATGGACATAAGTTTAGAACTAGTAACTTTTTGCAACATAGCTTCCATATTTGGCAATCCATATTTATCATTTAATTAAGATACATTAAGATTCCTAAAGTCAACACACAATCTTATGTCTCCATTTTTCTTCCTAATAGGGACTAAATTTGATACCCAAGAGGAGTGCCTAATAGGTTTTATGATCCCTGCATCACTCAACTTGATTAGTTCCTCTTGTATTTTGGGAGCCAAAGTTGGATTTATTGGCATTTGTTTCTACCTAAAAGGTTTAGCATCTGGTTTCAAAGGAATTTCATGTTGAAAAAGATATTCTCTATAAGCTTTCAAATTATCATATGACCATGCAAACACATATCTATACTTCCTCAACAAATCTATCAAGTCTTGCCTAATCTTAGGAGGCAATTTCTTACCAATATATACCTTCTTAGGGTTTCCTTAGTTCCCAAATTTACTTCCTCTAGATCTTAGCATCATACTTACTGGCATCAAACTATGACCTACCTTGGTTATCAAAAAAAGCTTCTAAAACAACTAAACCTTTTGGGATTTTGTTTGTCTTCAATTGCACAACTTCCTACCCAAAAATTGTATCTTTTCTATTTATATTTTCTACATAAGTTGCACAATCAATTTCTTGTCCTGACAAAAAATTTCACAATTCAAAAACCTTAGAACATCTTTATCATCCTCAAATACTTGCCAATTCTAAACATTAATAGGAAGAGAAGGTCTAATTTGAATTTCAACTTTGGATATACCAGCAAATGTAATATCATCAGGCTTTATTGCTATATTTGCTAACAAGTCTACCATATTGTTATTAGTCTTATCTTTCCAAGTTATCTCAAATGCATCAAAACATTCAATCATATCACATACATCATTCTTGTATTGTTTTAATCTTTTGTTTTTTGACACATAAGAATTCCTTACTTGGGATACAACCAATTTAGAATCTCCTATAAAATGCAAACATTTTATCCCATGCTTATGAGCTAATCTAAGGCCTAATAGAAAAGCCTCATATTTTTCTATATTGTTGGTACAAGGGAAACTCAATGTAAAAGAAAAATTTTATGTTACCCCTGCTAGAGATATCAACAAAATACCTACACCGCATCCATCCTTGTAGCAAGCACCATAAAAAAACACAGTGCATATATCACCTTTGTCTATCTTTATGTCAAATTCAATTTCCATCTAAGATTTATGCTTGAATTTCTTCAAAGTTAGAACCTCAGCTTGGAATTCATTGATATCTGTATCCACAAAATTTGTCATAGCATCCTCTATTTCCTCTTCTATCATATATATACTTTTAGGCTCCCTGTTTACTTTTACCAATTTCCCTTCAATGTTGAAAGTTACAAATGATAAAATCACATTGTAAACTCCCTCCCATGGTAGCACTCCACTTTCTAGCTAACAACATGCCATACTAAGGTGGAATATCAACAACCAATACACTCACAGTAAGCTCTTTGTCAGGACAGGTTGTCAGTCAATATGGTAAAGCATTAATGGTACCTATGACTATCGCTTCCCTTTTATCCATAGCACATCTTCCTTGAGTAGTATTAACCTTCAGGCCCAATTCCTTCATTATTCCAAAGGGCATCATAGTATTGGAAGAACCGGAGTTAATCATGCAATTTTTCAATGTTTTACCATTCACTAAAATACTCAACAAAAATGGATCAACATTTCCCAAACATTGATTTATAGAGTTATCCAAAAACATCTAAGGATTTTGAGACACAAATACTTCAACTTCTTTTTCTTTTACCTTTTCTTTACTGCTTTCTTTGGGATTGTGATTTTCATTACAATCATGTCTCACCTTTATATTAGTATCCCTCAATCATCCTATGGCTTTATTTCTATGTTTTAGGGATCCTTAATAATTCAAACAAAGGGACTTTGATAGTGATTTGTGATAACACAATAGTCATATCGATAGAAGAATCAGATGGGCTATGAATAACCATGCCTTTTTTATGATGATGTTTATCCAAAATGTTTACAGCACCTTGGTGATTCTTGTCACATATAGTCATTATTTTTGGTGTCTTCTCATCTAACTTCTTGGGAGCATTATTTGGGGATTCAAAAACCTTGGGATTATCCACCTTCGTTGGTTCCCATTTTTTACTAGAAATTTTAACCTTCATAGAAGGGATTTCTTTAGGCTTCACAAGTTCCCCCTTTTTAAGATTGACTCCTTTTATAAACATACCAGCCACATTTTCATTTCCCTCTTTCTAAGCTATGTTTCTAGTCTACACTTGAGCTATCACATTGGCAATAATTTGATCAATCTCTTCCCTAGTAGGCTTCCTTAATGTCACTTATTCTTTGGAATTTATCATTTTACACACATTATCTTCACCATCATCCTCATCAAAAAAGACTTTCTACTGCATTTCACTTTGAAACTACCTTTGTTCATTTACATCTCTATCATAATCTTCACAATCAGAGTAATCATAGTGTGACTCAAACATGTTACATCCTACATCATCATTATTTTTTCCATGTTCCTAACATCCCTCTACTATAGTCTAATTTCTAGGGAAGGACAAGGCTACTATGCAAGATTCATCAGCATGGGATAATTGACATACAAAGAACCATGTAGGCTTAATAGTGAACTTAGGATCATCCACAAAATTTATAGAGGTTTTGGACAAAGGATCAGGGGTCACCTTGTTGTTGGTAATCTTAGGGGAAGGGATGCTAGGCTAACCATCTTTCCAAGTGGTGTTATAGGGGAAATTTTGTAACCTATTCCATCTATTGAAATTTGATTAGTAAGGAACCCTACTTTTAATGGGATTCCTATCATTCTTTACTTGAGGGAGATTTAGGTTCTTTATAGCATTTAGAACTTGACTCATCTCACTAGGCTCTTTTTTTTTTCCACCTACACTTTTGTGGTCCTCCTTTTTGTCTCCCAAAAAACCTAGGATCATCTCTTTTACTTTCTAATCTCCCTAAAATTCTCAAACTATTTTCTACATTTATAGCAATCCTAAAAGCATCTCTTAAAGTCCCAGGTTCTTTACCCCTAAGTTGGTATGCCATATTTCCATCAAAAGAATTCAAATAAGTAATCAAACATATCTTGTCATCAACTCACATGGCTTGCATGAACTTATACATCCTTTTTTGGAATCTATTATTGAATTTAGTGACAAATTCATTAGGTAACCTCTTAATGTTACTAAATTCACTTAGGATATAACTTTGATTCTTCTTGTCACCATATTGCTCTTTGAAAAAATATTCAAGACCCTTCCAATCAATAATAGATAATTTAGGGAGTCTCTTGAACCATTCTCTAGCATCCTCAGTTAATGACTAAACAAACAATTTTATAATAACATATTCAACCTCAACCTCATAATCACTCATCATATCAAGAAAACTCCTCAAATGGTCCTCACAAGTGATAGCATTTTTCCCAACAAATATATTTTTCTTATTTCTTGAGGAATGGGGTTAGCAAAACTAAGGATTCCACCAAAACATATTTTCCTATAACCCTCTAACTGGACAAGTCTCCTTTGTAAATCAATCTTAGAATGATGGCCAATATCTCTCTTAGTATTATCCATAGTATTACTAGTGCTAGCATCACCAATAGATTTTTTAAGATCTACTTTCTATGAAAATGAAGATAAGAAAGAGGTAGGTACCTTAGTAGTATTTTGATTTGCATCATTAGATCCATCATCATCTTTAGGCATAGTTGTAGACTACCTCCTAGCATTTTCCAAGAACTTAATCTTGTTGTTTATCTCAGCTATAGCTACTTAATTTTTTGCTATTTCCAATCTCTTGAACAATGTATCCTTCTCTTTCCTTTTTTTTCCCAACTCAATATCAGAAGGTGACATGGAATCATGGATTTGAACAATCTTTGTTGGCTCCTTAATCTCAACACCAATCTCCTTTTCTTTCCCTTTATCTTTAGCATCCACAACACACTCTACATCTTTTTCTTTATTTTCATTAATTTCTAGAGAACTATATTTCTTAATCTATTATATTGTAGGTCCTTCTAGATTCAAGTTCTAAGTTTCCAAAAACTATTGTTCTTGTATCATAAGCTATTCAAGTTGACCTATAATTTCTGGTTGCAATGCATTAGTTGCTATCTCATTTTTCTTCTTTAGGGCAGCAATTGGCCTAAGTAATTTCTACTTTTCTTCAAAAGATTTTGTGATCCTTTCTTCCCTCTCCTTTTGCAATCTTTTATTTATGGGTTCTTACTCAGCAAGCTACATTTTTAGGATCTCAATTTCATTAGGATCAGGGATAGTAAACTGAGAACTAGAAATTTTTTCATCATTAAATTCCTCCAGATCTAAGTGTTTTGGTCCTATTTCTTGATGAGAAAAATTAGATAGGAAAGGGTTTGTACTTCGTTGAAAAAGATTAATACTATTTCTTTTGTTTATACTAGGTGCATTTTGTTGTCTAATAGTTTCCTAACATACTATCTTGGGGGTACTAAAAAAGTCATCACCAGATAGAGTTTAGGATGAGATCTAGAACTTTGGCAAGATGATTCCCTTTCCACAACAAAAAAATTAATATTATCTCCCCTTACTACTTGCTCTTGGGAATGACCTTCTCTATGCATCTAAGATCATTTCATAGCCCAATTCTATCTTCCCCTAGGGGGAAGATTAGTTTGTAATTTGATTCCTAGGTTTTTCTTCACATTTGCAAGTGTATTCTTCTTATTCTCCATAATTTGAGACAAAAAATCCCTAAATATTGACACTGGTTAAAACCTTCTGAGTCACCAACCACCCTATCAGAATGGGAATAATTATTGCATAGATCAAAATTTCTTCACTAATGATTTTAGAAAAAATGCAAATAACCACCTAAAACCACAAAAAAAAAAAAAAAAAAAAAAGTGAAAATGCCTATCTTAGACTCTACCCAAGGGAAACATAGATCTTAAATGATATACTATTTTATGACAACACAAAGTGTTATTCCCCAGTAGAGTCACCATTTTGTTAGTGTTTAACACTACTAAACAACAAAATTTTCAATACTAAAGTGACCATACTCACAAATGCTAAGGATTAGCCACTTCCTATCAACAATTACATGGGAAGACCATTTGGATCCAACTTCAACAAAACCAAAGGATGGTTTTCTACTCTTTAGTCTCTACATGGCCAAGGTGGGTATACCTAAGGGATGATTCAAATTACATTAATTTCATCTTGATTCTCATCTTCTATCCTTAAATTAATACACAACTTATCTATTATTTGACATCCTCAAATTTATATGCATCCCTCATAAGAAGATTTGGTCATAATTCTCCTTGGGTTTACAAATATTTATGGAAATAATAGCTACCTAAGACTCATAAATTAGATATAAATGAATCCTAACCAATATTTTTAACCTTAAATAAAATGGAATGAAAATGATTTTGAATTTATAATTGATCTAATATGTAGTGGCAAAATTCACCCTTGCTTCTAACTTATGGGACCAATGCCTCATCCATTGGGAAAAAGACTAACTATTGGTGGGAGATCTAATTCAAATAACTTGAAAATGAATCTATCAATTATAATCACCCATTTCCATTCTTATGAACCATCCATTTTATAAACTCATAAACCCTACTAATCTACTAAAGAATTTACATAATCCCTTGAATTAAAAGCAACAATAGAACCAAAATACAACCCATCTAAAATGCATTCAATCAATTAAACCTTACTCAAATGACATCAAAGTAAAAAAACTCATAAAATGGAGATAGAAATTGGTGACAAAGATCTAATGTAAGTACCCCTTTGTATTATCCTTTTAGATGACTAATACAATGACCAATAGAGACTCATTGAAAAGCCTAGAATATCTTGTTGATTCTATCATTTCCATATATCATCAGAGAGTACACAATTAAAGGAAAATTCATAAAAACTACATACAATTGGATTGATTGTACTTTTCTTTGAAAGAAAACAAAATTATACAAGCCATTCAGACCCATCACAATGCCTTGAAAACTCATTTATATAAGCATGAGTTGCAACAAGCAAAGGGAAAATGTAACTGAAAGGTGTCCTTTTACATCGAGGGAAACAAGAAAATTTCTCAAAATATTTTGGATCCCTAACACAAATAGAAAAAGGTAGAAACAGTTGCACATGACAGCTAGAGCATCAAATCTTCACTTTTGTCTTTTCCTTCAACTATCCCCTGTTGGCAAAGCCTTTATCTCTATGATTTCCTCCCATACAATAACTTCTCTCTTTGTTGGCCACTTGCATGCTTTCGTTGTTGTCAACTCACCAATAGAATTTTTCCACCTAGCATCTATAAATGCTTTCCCTTCTGTTATGAATTTATTTATTTCATTTTTAACTTTGAATAATGTATCAATGAGTTCATTAAAAACAAACTCATCAGTGTCACATTCAAAAATGGATTTCACTTGTGGAAAATTTACAATATGGTCAAAAGAATTGGACCACTCATTCCAATCTTTCATTTGGCCATTAGAATTAAGGATTGAAAGAATTAAGGAATAAAAACTGTTAATCAAAACTTTCATTTTATTTTGTATAATTGTTAATTTCCCTATAAAGAATTGTAAGAAATTATTTTCTTTGTCCATACCCTCATTGACATCAATGAACTTATTAGGAAGGTCTGGGTTCTTGGCTAGTAAAGGTATCAATCTATCAAAAAATTGCATGTAAGGTGCCCATTGCTAGAAAATAGTGCCGAGCCAATTTATAGCTTCCTTACACATTTGCTCAGCAGCTTGTAAGTTGGTGAATGTATTATGTGCATCTTGAGAGATTCTCTTCAAGATGCTTATTCTATGATTTAGCATATTCAACATTACACCTTTCTTTATTGCACTATCAGATTGGGGAACCTTTGCTTTCACACTTACCATAGGCATTGGCATTGTCACCCCTAAGGGTATTTCTTCTATTTGGGCTTTTGCCTACACAGTGTGCCTCACCTCCACCAAATTTATTTGTGCATGCTCTACCTCTGCTATAGTCTTGAAAATGTCTTTTAGGGATGCCACTTCCTTTTCTAGGCTCTAAATCTTTCCCTCAAACTCTTCTATTTTTTGTTTCTGCACATAGCTAGTTTTTATCTCTTCCTCATACAATTTTCTAACATCTAAACATTCATTATATGTAGCTACAAGCCTATCCTCAATTTGATCCACCTTTGCCTCATTCATGAGTGCAAAGTGTTTGACCAGGCTAGAAATCTCTTTGCCAGTAGTGTTGTCTAGTGTCTAGACAATCATGTTTCCCTAAGTAGTCTCCTTTATATCCATCATTCTAGGTTTCTTGGTGTCAGGGGCAACACTCCTTATAGCTAAGGTCTTTGTATCTATGTTAAAACCTAACCCTCTCTTCAAGCCTTCACTATTGCTAGCTTTATAGCTGATGGCCTTGTCTTGCCTTCTTATTTGGTCAAGAACAAAGGCTCTTTCTATATCCCATCCTAGCACTAAGATCATGCCACTTCGATGAACCAACTCCCTAGCTTAAGTAGGTGATCCAGAGGATATTTTTACTGAAATTTTGAGTATCTCCAAAATTCCAATAATTAGTACCATGTTGAAGTCCTCATAATTCTAACACCAACACAACTTGAACGGGCAAGATTAGAGTTTAGATGACAAAGTTATGATCAATCATAGTTTGGTCAAACTAGGACCAAAGGCCGTAAAAAAGTGAAAAAAAAATCATCTCAAAAGTGGTCAACAATGGATTTCAAATGAAAGATCTCATCAAAAGCTTTCCAATGGTGTTCATTTTGTTGAAAATAGAGGTCATATGAAAAAAGTTATGACAACTTGAAGTTTTCGAGACAAAAGGTAATTTTGATGGCATCATAAATCTAGTCACCATGTTGATGTGGGAAAAAAAAAAAAAAAAAACCCTAAGTTTACTTACCTCTACACCATTTTTATATTTAAAAAAATGGTGGACATGTACTTTATTTCCAAAAAAAATGATGAGATATAAAAGAGGGGAGTTAATCTCCTTTAGAAGACAATTAGACTTGGGAGAAGAACTTCTTGTGGGAAATTAGTGCTTGGGAGAAAAAATTGTTGTGAGAGATTAATAGGAGGGAATTATTGAATTCTTAGGAGAGATTTTACAAGGTGTTGTTCTACACCAAAAATTGTAAAAGAAGAAAGAGATTGTGAAGGCTTGGACCTTGAAATTTGTAAGAAAGCAATTTTGCTTGGTAGATTTAATAGAGTGGTTCCCTGATTGAGAAGCAAGCCTAAAGATGTAGTCCTACCTAGACAAATTCCAAATAAAATTGTTTGTCTCTTTATTATTTTTCTTATTCTCTCAATGTTTTCAATTTATTTATTTTATGTAATTAAAAACATTATTAAATTAAGTGTTTATGCTTTAATCTTCTTGTAATTTCAATGGTTTTTAAATACATAGCCACACATTTATTGCTTGGGTCAGGAAAGTATATCTAATTGTTAGGATTAAGTCATAAAACTTATAGATCCTAAATCAGATCAGTAGGGGTCATAGTTTCACTATCTGGATCATATGCCAGTAGTTTATCCACTAGTTCCTTATTTTTCTCGAGATTTTCTCCTGGCATAATTTTTAACCAGTCCTCTGCATGTTTGTTTGGCTTTTAGACCCTTGACTTCTTCTCTATTTTTGCTACACCCTTTTTCTTCCCTTTGGCTGTAACCCCTATGACATCATCAACTTCATCTTCAACTTCTACTTCTTCCACAAGAACCTCTTCAACCTCCATGTTAGACATTTCTTTATAAATCTATATCTCAAATTCCCATAACAATAATATAGAAATTCACAAAGCTATGGATGCCTGGAGAATTTTTCAAATAGAAAGAACAAACCTTTTGAAATGGAGAATATTCTGAATGTTCAATCAAATCTTTATAGTTTAATCATGAAATCTACTAGCTTTAATAAATTATGCATGCACGAGTTTTAAAACCACCTTTGTGGGATGTCAACAAAGAATATCGACCATGTAATTTGACCCTAGAGTACTTTTTTGTATTTTATTTACTTGGCCATGGTGAATTTTTCCTTTCTTCTTAGCTAGAATGACACCTCAACCACTCTCTTTTTCAAATTTGGTCTTTTGCCTATACACTGAGTCAAAACCCTTCAATCTTCATAACCCTAGAGATACAACTAGAAAACGTTTATGTTTGTGTGGTGATGCTTCAAAAAACTCCAAGTGCAAAAGCATTAGGGTTCTTTAAGCATGGCTTTGCAATTCCTTTTACATTCTTACAAAACCCCTTTTATCATAAAATCTCAAGGCCTCTCAACATGCCTCTCTATGCTTACAATTCAACACATCTTGTACTAGTGTAAATCATTTGTTACGCTTTCATTTTACTTTTTGCACTCCTACACATGCTTCAATTTTTGAAGCATTCTAATACTTCGCAAATCTATCGTTTGGTCATATGCTTGAAGCTTTCCCCATAGCATCGTAATTCCCTTTTCCTTTTCTTTATTTTTCTTTATGCCCACACAAATTACCTCATTATCATAGCATCAGGAAGCCTTCATGATCTACCTCCTACTTTTAAGTTTCATTCCCTTTGTGGCAACGTAAAGTACTCATTTCATCCTACATTTTACCTTTTACGCTCATACGCTTAAGCTAATCTTGTATCAATGAAGAAAGAGATAAAGTAGCTCTTCATCCACATAGTATCCTTGCGATCATAAGAGCATAATGAAATTTTTTCCTTTTCAACAAATCAATGACCCAGATCAGATCTCAGAAAAATAGAAGAAATATCATCGTTTATTTAAGCACATGTAAAAAGAATGACTTAAGTTATCCTCCATGCAAGCTAGGCCCATCTGACATATGCAATGTGTCACAACTTGATTCATTCATCTCAAGCCCAAGTGGCAATTTATCAAGTCCCACATGACACATTCCTCCTTATGTCATCACTTTAAGGTTGCTCACATGTCAAAATAGTGAAAGAATGTATAAGAAATCAAACCTTGCCTCATTCTTATGAGTTTCCCTTGAATGATTTAGTATTCTCATGAGATATGCTTTACACCATCATAGGCCTTTACACTCTTATGAAATTAAATCAAACGTAAGTGCATGAACCAAAGCGATCCACCCTTCTACTCATCTACTTAGTTCATTACTCGTATCCCCATAGAACAACATACATGGTCACTTTTAAAAAACATATTATGCTCATATGCTCAAAAGGAAAATGTATGACCGAAAATACCTAAATGAATTGCTTTCACCAATATGATTTAACTCAACATTGTATAACTATAAGACAAACTTACAAAGTGTAAAAACCCTTTACACCTCTTTGCCTGAGAATCAATCGTATGATCAGAGAGCTCTAAAGTGCATTGCTTTGCTATTACGAGATACACAACCATATATCTATAAACCAAAATGCCATTACACCTTTATACTAAAGATAAAATGTGACCATAGAAACAGAGGAAAGAGAGCTTAATGCTTCTATGGGAAACCCTAATACCATAACACTATAAAGGAGCAAAACTTAGAAATTTTGTAAACCCATTCCAAAAATTAAAGATAACCTAGGGTTTTAACATGCTTAGGGAATTTTAATGACTTTGTTGATGAAAAATCTTAAGAATTTAATAAAATGCATACCACATAGAGATCAAGACATGACTAGGGTAACACAAAATTTTGGGAAATTATGAAAGAGAAACCCTAATCTATAGGACACAAGGGTTACATGATTTTTCACACATATTTTTGAAACTTCTTTGCATTGTGAAAAATTAGACCATCAATGGGAGTTACATCTAGAAATTGAATCCAATAGATTTGGTGAGGTAAGATAAATAATCAAAATATTTTCCATTGATGATTATTGATTCATACCTCCCTGATCAAGTAAATGATTAGTCATTTGTATCATTAATGGTAGAAAGCATGAGTTGTTCTCTTTTCCTTCTTCTCTTCTCTCTATACCAAATGATGTTCATGTTGGAAAGTGAGATAACATATACACAATATCATATATAGTTAAATGAATACAACTCCCATAACCTTTCCCAAGAGCATTCAAATTATTCCAATATTGATCAACACGATGTGCTAATAGAAACAAAGAATTGTATAGGGTTTCATTATTTGGTAAAGTTTCTTCCTCCTATTATTTCTTTGAATTCTTTAGTAAACCATCTTCACATTTGGCCTCTTGATGATACTAGGAATGTATAATATTGAAATGAGTAATAGTCATATACATCCATTCCCCCAAGAGGCTTGTAGTTCCAATACCCATCAGAAGCAAGTTCCCTTTATGTACCTATGTCAAAACAATGAAAGAATGTATAAGAAATCAAACCTTGCCTTGTTCTTATGAGTTTCCCTTGAATGTAGAACCATAAAACCATTTAGTATTCTCATGAGACATCCTTTATGCCATCATGGGCCTTTATAATCTTATGACATTCAATGAAATGTAAGTGTGTGAAGCAAAGTGATCCACCCTTCTGCTCATCCACTCAGTTCGTAACTTGTATCCCCATAGAACAACATACATGGTCACTTTTAAAAAACATATTATGCTCATATGCTCAAAAGGAAAATGTATGACTAGAAATACTTGAATGAATTGCTTTCACTAACACAGTTTAACTCATTACCATAGAACTCTAAGACAAACTTACAAAGCATAAAAGCCTTTTATGCCTCTCCACCCAAGGATCAATTGTGTGATCAGAGAGCTCTAAAGTGCACTGCTTCACTATTATGAGATACACAACCATATATCTGTAAACCAAAATGCCATTACACATTTACACAAAAGATGAAACGTGACCATGGAAACAAAGGAAAGAGAGCTTAACACTCCAATGGGAAACCCTAACATCATAACACCATAAAGGAGAAGAACTTAGGAATTTTGCAAACCCTTTAAAAAAATTGAAGATAACCTAGGGTTTTAACATGCTTAGGGCATTTTAATGACATTTTTGATGACAAACCTTGAGAATTTAATAAAATGCATACCACATAGAGATCAAGACATGAATAAGGTAACACAAAATTTTGAGAATTTATAAAAGAGAAACCCTAATCTATAGGACATAGGGATTACATGATTTTTCACACATATTTTTGAAACTTCTTTCTACTATGAAAAATTAGACCATCAATGGGAATTACATCTAGAAAGTGAATCCAATAGATTTGGTGAGGTAAGATAAATAATTAGAATATTTTCCATTGATGACCATTGATTCATACCTCCTTGATCAAGTAAATGATTAGTCATTTGTATCATTAATGGTAGAAAGCATGAGTTGTTCTCTTTTCCTTCTTCTTTTCTCTCTATACCAAATGATGTTCATGTTGGATAGTGAGATAACATATACACAATATCATATGTAGTTAAATGAATATGACTTGCATAATCTTTCCCAAGAGCATTCAGATTGTCCCAATATTGATCAACATGATGTGCTAATAGAAACAAAGAATTGTATAAGGTTTCATTATTTGGTAAAGTTTCTTACTCCTATTATTTCTTTGAATTCTTTAGTGAAGCATCTTCAAATTTGGCCTCTTGATGATACTAGAAATGTATAATATTGAAATGACTAATAGTCATACACATCCATTCCTCCAAGAGGCTTGTTGTTCCAATACCCATCATAAGCAAGTTCTATTTATGTACCTACTCCTCTCTTTTACTTAGGGCCCAATGCAATATCTCATCCTTAGCTACATGCCTTAGTCGAAACACCCTATTGTAATGCCCCAAAATTAGCACATTGCTATGCTAAACCAATTTCAATCTATCAATCTTATTAAAAGTCTTATTATACTAGGCAATTTTGATTTCAACAATCTCTAAGTGACCTAAGTGTCAAATGCAAAAAATCCCTAATCTACATTAATTGCGTACTCTATTTGATTTCTAAGTCTAGTTGAATTAGAAAAGCTAAACCTATTAATCAATTTAATTTAATTATATGTCCTAACACTTTGACTAAATTAAAATTACCCCTTTTGCTAAAATACATATTGAGGAATTAAATGTATTTGATTTAATAAGATATATCCTCATTTTAATTATTGAGTTTAAGTATTCAACTAATTAAGAATATGCATTTATGAGGTCATATTTTATTTTATTAAATTAAATATATTCTCTGAATTTTCTTTTGAATTCAGAAATGGAAACTTTGAACAGACTAAAATTAGGAAAGGAATTAAACTAGTTCACTCCTTATTCCACTCAAAAGAAAATCAGTTAACTTCCTTTTCATAAGAAAACTTTCTATTTTGACTAAATCTTCTTCAAACATCATCCAATTTGATCTCAACCATTGATCAATTCTTGTATTATATTTAAGAAGCCCTCAATTTCTCATTTCAGGGGTTAATAATTGATTTTCATCAAACTTATGCTAAATTATTGACTCAATTATTCTTGCATTCTCGACTTATAGTTTCATATTGATTGCATATAGATTAATCATGCATACATATAGATTAATCTATTATTTTTTGTTTTAGATTAATACTTGCATCTCATCTAGCATAAATGTTGCACATCATATAGCTTAAAATCCTTCATTCTAGATTTCTGGTTGCTAGCTTCTCATTCCGAGAGTGAATAGCATAATCATTCTAGTTAGGAGGCAATAGATCGGCTTGTTGAGTTATTTCAGATGAAAAATAGAATGTTCATTCTGGAATGATTCTTCATATAAGGATCATATTGAAGTGTGGTTGATTAACATGCCATAATTAATACTCACACTTCTAACACCCACTATTGTGCAAGAAATCAAGTTTTTGGCCTCATTTGTTCTTTCTTCTACAATTTTTTAGTGTTTTGTCACTGTCGTCTATATAGTACCTTTCTTTGCCACATGAAAAATCTTATTCTCACACAAAGAAACTAAGATTTCGCTCCATGTTCTACAATTCCTCATGTAAAAAAGTGTACAATTGTGTGGTTTCTTGAGTGGTAAACACCATTTTCTCATGTAGGCTTATGCAAAATTTCATGTGAAATTCAACATCAATAAATGCAAAAATGTTGTTTTCAGATTCTATTTTACCATGACAATTTAACTAATGGTTTTTTCTAAAGCATTTCCATTTTTGGTTTTTTATTTTCAATAGCTTAATATTGGTTTGTAGAATTTTTTTTGAAGCCACCCTATTACAAACTCTTAAACAATACTGACGGTTTGATTGCAGGACTTTTTTTTTAAGATACACATGTCAAAGAATATAGTCAAACTCACTAAAACACAATGTCTTCTTTTTTTCTTTATTACACAGTTTAATAGGGCTTGTGGACTTCATAGGGCTATAGAAAAAGGAATAGGGGATTATGCTCTTTGCTACTTGGAAGGGATGTCCAACAGTAAATTAGAAACCTAGACACCTTTGGAAGATGGTGCCCGAGGGAGGTAAGAAAATTAGTGGTTCTCCCAAGAAAAGCCTTTGATGAAGAGATGATTTCCTTTTAGGGGATCAAAGTCTTGGAATAGGAAAATTTGGGATTAATAAACTAACTCGATGATGGCCATGTTTTGCATGTTTGGGTAACATGATGAGGTAGAGGAGTATGCTCTTTCCCCTTGGGGTAAATCAGAAATTTGGACCCTTAGATCTAAACCACTGGTCTAAGTCAACCTTTAGATGGCCTACCAAAGTGATTCTACCTCTAGGAATGACCCAATTTAGCACGCACCTTTTGCTGGTGATTCCTACTCACTATAATAAAGAAGCTTTGTAGAGAAAAAGACTCTAAAGCCATGTTAATTTCTTCCTCTTGATTCCTGATATCACATATCAAGAGGAGGCTCTATCTATTACACTGGCTAGTGTCAACCCTACTCTTTCTAGTCAAGTGTGTCCACTTTTAGATGTTGGTGTGTATAATGCCCTACCAAAGGATCCAAAAGATTTAACCTAAAGTTTTACTATGTTTGCCAAACATTTTTTTTTTAACAAGAAAGATACATCATATTATATGATGTATCTTTCTTGTTAAAAAAAAAAATGTTTGGTAAACTTAGTAAAAATTTAGTTTAAATCTTTTGGATCTCTTGGCGAGGTGTTACATCTAGTATCAGAGCCGGAGTTTCTACATTGGGATCTCTGGGTATATTGGAATCCCACTAGTTGTTAACTAGTTGAACAAAAATGAAACTTAAAACTGTTATGCATATCTAATTTCAAATTGAAACTTGAACTAGTTGAACTGAAATAGAACTTAAACTTATTTTTATAGTTCAACACTTAGACTTTAAAACTGAAATTATACTTAAACCTAAAAATAGGCAAAACTAAAAATTGAACTTAAATTGTTTTCAAAACATGTGTCTTTCATATATGCTTATAGTAGTATGGTTTATGGTTATTATAGCATCTTGTATGTTTTCTAATGGATTAGGGATGTTGATCCTTTGTTTAGAGTGTTTAGGGCATCTATTTCAGTTTTTGTTAAAAGAATGAATGTTGGATCAATATGGTTTTCAGTTTACTATTAAACTAGAATCATATTGCTCTAAGTGACTAGAAGTAGTATGTTTTGTGGTTATTATAGCACCTTGTTATCTTAGATATTATTTTTGTAGTGTTCTCAGTAGAGTCATAACCTCCTACAGGGGGAAAGGGCCCAATGGGACCCACATAGTGAGTTCTTTAGTTTTACCTTTCTTGTAGGCTTCCAGGAGTAAGCCTAATTCTAGAGGGGGTGGATGTAGTGCTTGCCCCTAGTTTGTATTTTTGTTATCATTGCAAAACTCTTTTAGGCCAGTTTTATGCCTAATATTTAGTAGCATTACTTTTAGATTATTAGATATTGTTTCAGATTTAGTTGATTTATGATGAGATTACTTGGTACTCTATCTACCATGTATGCATGATGATTATTACAATATTTTTAGTTATTGATGATGATTAGTTAGATGGATTATTATGTGTCTTCTTATGGATACTTACCCCATACTACATGTGTATGGTGTGCATGTATGTTTTCTTTATGTATGGTGTTTATGATGTGGTTAAGGGAGTCATAGTCACTTGTTAGTCAGGATCTACATGATGCACCACTTCCTGCCATTGCCTATTTAGCTTAAAATATTGTGTTCGTACATGTGCAAATTTTATGTAGGTTGCAGGTACCAGGTATTGACTTCCTTGAATTGCCAGGATGAGCATACCCTATCACATTATCTCAATAGTAAGAGAGGGGAGATAAATTCTTAAGACCAAATCTCAAACTTTTAAGCTATTTGTCCTAGATAATTAGGACAAGTATCTGAGTTGACTACCTTTCGAATGTGTCAAATGATGGTAATCCATATTTATAACCCTTTAGTTTGATTTTGTATGTGGTTTTCTATGATGGATTTTGTATTTTATTTTATGAGTCTTTGGTAAATTTTCTATTAATTAAGTCTAATTAAAATATTAAATTAATGATTTAATTCAATAAAAAATTATTATGATATTTAATTATATTTAATTAATTTGGAAATTAATTAAATAAAAAAGAATTAAATTTGATAAAAGTTATAAGAATAAATTTAGAATGTGATAATATTAATTTAATTTAATAATAATATATTTAGAGTTCATTTTTAAATAAATGCTAAATAATATTATTATTTAAATTAATAAATATATTTTATCAATTAAACATTCAAAAAAAATTAAGAGTTGGAAAAAAAATCAATTTATTCAAAGTTTCATGATTACATGATGTATGCATGAGATGAAAATACAATAAATTAATTAAATAGATGAAACAAGTGAATTTAATAAAGACATTTTAATATCATTAAATAAATTTATTTTATAATTCAATTAACATGCATGAAAAAGATAAAGAAAAGATAATAAAGAGTTGAAGTTTGGCGAGCAGAGAGTTCTCTCAGGTGATTGCATAATTAGTGCCTTGATTTTAGGAGAGAACTCCATATCACAACTTGGGGGTTCATTTTCAAGGGATGCAAATTTTGAAAGCAAATTTTGGAGAAGTAACTTTCAGAAAGGAGAAGGTTTTGAGGGGAGGAATTTCCCTACAATTTTCTTGAGCGTAGCGATTAGCATCAGTGTCTAGGTAGACGCTTGTGATTTTTGCATAGTTTAGATATGCTATTTCCTTTCCTATCTTCTTTGTGACTATGGTTTGTTTGTCCATATTTTACTGCAACAAATATTGTAATTTTTTTATCTGGAATTTTTATAAGCATATTGTTTTTGTCTGTATATGAGAAGATTAAATCATCAGAGCAATTCTCCTTCCATAGAATTAAAATTTAGAAACTAAATTTGCGAGGGGTTTTCAAAGAAAAGAAAAATTTAAATAAAAAATTTGAATGGTTTATTGTATCTTCCCTATCAAGCTAAGATTGTAGATGTTCACAAAAATATATATATTTAAAAGTATATATATTGTTAAAATTAATTTTGTCAAATTTAAATTTAAAAATATATATAATTTATTGTAGGTAATTTTACAAAATTTAAATAAATATAAATTAAAAAATATAATATATATGGAGGAGGTGGGGCCACAACTTCTCCATCTCCCAATACCCTAGCTAGTGTTGGTGGTAGTCATACCACCACAGTCATCATAGGCCCTGCGACAACAGGGTAGGGCCGCATGACCTTTTCATTACTGACGACTTTTGTTATAATATGAGCTATGTTAAAGTTTTTATTTTTAAATTTTTTTAATTATTATTTTTAATTAATAATATTTGTTGATAAGTTTTTATATTAATTATTAATTTAATTAATAATATTTATTAATAAGTTTAATATTATTTTTAATTATTATTTTAATTAATAACATTTGATAATAAATTTTTAATATTACTTTATTATTATTTAATAATAATTATTAATACATTTTATTATTGTTTATTAATTTAAACATTAATGCAATTAAATTTAGTTAATATTTTTTTAATTAATAAAATTATTGATTTTTTAAAAATTATTAATGACTAGTAATTATTGAGATATTAATATAGTTTTGTATTTAAAATTAATAATTAACTTAATTAAAATTAGTTTAATTAAGGTTAATTAATATAGAATGTTATAAAATGAAGTTTTGAATTTATTTAATTATTGTTATCGATAATATTTAGTTTATAAAAAAAAATGTAAATTGATTTATTGGAAATCAAAAAATGATTTAAATAAATAATTTTTCTTGGAGTATTTTAGAAATTGATTTAAAATCAAATTGGGATAATTGTGCAAATCATTTAAAAATAAAATAGGTTAATGGTAAGGGTTAACTATGAAACTTATTGCTTAGAAACATATATGAAAACTAGAAAACTTAAACCTTACTTTAAACTCAACCATGTGTTTTCAAATCAAACCAAAACTTTGATACCTGCATTCTATTTTATGTGTGTTGTTTGTGTTGCGTTTGGGTTTATCTAGCTTTGACCAGTCTTAGGTTGTTACCAGAGGCTTGGGGGCTATGTGTTTGTGATATCATGCTGATGTTTTGATCTTGATCTTTTAAAAGCCCAACCATGGTAATGTGTCTAGTATGCTCTATGATGTGTGTTGATCTATTGATTGATATTACTTTCCAATGTTCTTGTGTGACACTGAGGTGAATGTTATAACCTAATTGACTTAACCCTTTTTAGTCATTAATCAGTTATATTTGGGTTGCTTTCTAGTCACTTTGATAGGATTGAGGTGTTTGTTTGCTTTGTCCTTAGTGATGCCATATTGTGACATATTTGACTTAACCATTATGAATCTTCAATCAATATTATTTTTGGGATGCTTTCCAGTTTCTCGTAGAGAACTAATGTGATTATTATGATTATCTTTTGATGCTTTTTAGTCACTTGCACAATACTAAGGTGATTTTATATGATTATTTGATTTGTACTTTTATGAGCCTAGGGTAGGTAATCTATATGTAATGTCAAGAAGTGGCTTGCAATGGGGGCTAGGGCCCTAAGTGGTTCCCAGGGTAACTCATTATAAGTTGTTTAATAATGAAAACATTACACTAAATGGGATTAAAATGAACCTAATAAAAGTCATTGTATGTTCTCACCCATGCCTCAAGTGCTAGTACAAACTAGGATGGGAGTAGATAGAATGCTTGGTTGCAACCTTGCATCCATAGTATGCTTTGTCAGTACAAGAGGATACTAGTGGTTGCATAGGGATCACTTGGGGGCCAGGGTCCTGACAGACTACCAAGGTAACTCTAGTGTGATTCGTGCGATGACACTTGCCCCCTTACATAGTAGGTTTCCTACATGTCATTGTGTGCGTCTGGAAATTAGATGTCATTCTTTATTAGAACCTTGGAGTTAGAATACTTTTAGGTTTTCTTGGACTTAGAGAGAATTTTTGATGTCTAGATTGATATCTTGTTTGGGACTTGAGACTATCTCCTCTATGCAGTGGGAGTGGGCCATTTAGGTTCCATGCAATTGACTAGTAGTGTCTTTTACTCTTACCATTGAGATCTGTCTGTAGTCACCATGGCTAGAGTTTCCTTGTCCACATTTCCTTCCACTCTATCTTTGTATCATTATGATGGATGGTTTCATTTATTGTATTGTAATTTGTATCATGGATATGATAGGGATGATATAAATTCTATTTTGTAAATGTATATTATTTTAGCCTTTCATACTATGTGACATGTACAGTGGATAATTGAGTATTCCAAATTTTATTGCCAAGAGGCATTCAGAACAAATATATAGTATTTAAATGGACATTGGACTTTCTAATTATTCTTTCATGTGGATGTGGTATTTTTTAGACTTAGTAGTAATTAAATTTATATTTGATTCAACATCCTGAGATCCTTAAGGAATGTAATCTATTATATATGCTTATAGATGATTATATTTTTTTGCTTTCGCTACTATGTGTTTGATGTGTATGATGTATATTTCTTGTAAAAAAAAAGTTTGGATAACTTAGTAAAACTTTAGGTTAATTCTTTTGGATCCCTTGGTGGGGCATTACATCTGGTTGTAGTACTTGCGATAGCGGGCCAGGGCCACCCTTAGCGCCAACTAGGGTGTTGGGAGATGGGGGGTGGTGGCCCTGCCTCCCCCTATATATTATATATTTTTATTTAAATTTATTTAAATTTTATAAAATTACCTACAATAAATTTTATTTTTTAAAAGTTTAAAAGTAATTAAATTTTATAAAATTAATTTTAACTATATATATATATATATATATATATATATATATATACTTTTAAATAAAAAATTTTGGTGAACATCTACAATCTTAGCCTGATAGGGAAGATACAATAAACCATTTGAATTTTTTATTTAATTTCTTCTTTTCTTTCAAAACCCCTCCCAAATTTAGTTTCTAAATTTTAATTCTATGAAAGGAGGATTACTCTGATGTTTTAATCTTCTCATCTGTAGACAAAAATAATATGTTCATAAAAATTCCAAATAACAAAGTTACAAGATTTTTCATAGTAAAACATAGACAAATAAACCACATTCATGAAGAAGACAGGAAAGGAAAGAGTGTATTTAAAATATGTAAAAATCACAAGTGTCTACTTGGACACTGATGCTAATCACTATGTCAAAAAAAATTGTAGGAAAATTCCTCCCCTTAGAACCTTCTCCTTTCTAAAATTTCCTTCTTTCTCCAAAATTTGCTCTCAAAATTCGCGTCTCTTGAAAATGAACCCCCAAATTGTGATATGGAGTTCTCTCCTAAAATCAGGGCACTAATTGTGTGATTACCTGAGAGAACTCTCTGCTCACCAAACTTCAACTCTTAATTATCTTTTCTTTATCTTTTCCATGCACATTAATTGAATTATAAAATAACTTTATTTAATTTTTACTTGACTTCTCTTTTATTTAATTTATTAAATTTAATCTCATGCACACACTTAATGCAATTAAAATATCTTTATTAAATTCACTTGTTTTATCTTTTTGATTAATTTCTTATATTTTCATCTCATGCATACATCATACAATTGTGAAACTTTTAATAAATTAATTTGTTTTCTACTTCTTAATTTATTTTCAAAAGATTAATTGATAAAATATATTTATTAATTTAAATAATAATATTATTTAGCATTTATTTAAAAATGAACTCTAAATATATTATTATTAAATTAAATAAATATTATCACGTTCTAAATTTATTCTTATAAATTTGATCAAATTTAATTCTTTTTATTTAATTAATTTTCAAATTAGTTAAATATAATTAGATATCATAATAATTTTTCATTAAATTAAACCATTAATTTAATCTTTTAATGAGACTTAATTAGTAGAAAATTTACTAAAGACTCATAAAATAAAATATGAAAACCCATCATAGAAAACCACATACAAAATCAAACCAAAGGGTTATAATCATGAATTAACATCATTCGATGCATTCAGAAAGTAGTCAACTTAGATACTTCTCCTAATTATCTAAGACAAATGGCTTAAAGGTTTGGGATTTGGACTTAAAAAATTATCTCCCCTCCCTTACCATTGAGATAATGCGATAGGGTATGCTCATCCTAGCAATTCAGGGAATTTGATACTTGGTACCTACAACCTACATAAAATCCATGCATGTACAAATACAATATTCTAAGCTAAACAGAAAATTGCAGGAAGTGGTGCATCATGTAGATCTCGACTAGCAAGTGACTACAACTCCTTCATTAACCACATCAAAAATGCCATATATAAAGAAAACATACACACACACCATACACATGTAGTATGGGGTAAGTATCCATAAGAAGACACATAATAATCCATCTAACTAATCATCATCAATAATTGAAAACACTTTAATAATCATCATGCATATATGACATATAAAGTACCAAGTAATCTCATCATAAATCAACTAAATTTGAAACAATATCTAATAATCTGAAAGTAATGCTACTAAACATCAAGCATAAAACTAGCCTAAAAGAGTATGGAAATGATAACAGAAATGCAAACTAGGGGTAGGCACTATAGTGTGGGTTGCTGGCCTTAACTTCATTCAAAAAGCCACTAGGGATTAATATGAATGGAAGCCAAGTAAAAACTTTTAGATAGTTGCTACTTGGTTCACCTCTAGAATTGGGCATAATCTTTGTGCAAGGAGGGGAAAGAATCTCTCCTATAGATACTCACCATAGGCATGTACCTAGATGTTGGAAGGTGGTATACATGCTTGACCCTTGACAAAAGGGCATTCATTTAGCGAATATGTTATTGAGTACTTAGAATACAACAAAAAATTCATGGACATAAGTTGTGAGACAAAAATTTTTCTTCCTCTACCATTTTTTTATAGGGATAAAGCATGTCTTTTTTGAGTCTTTAAACTTTTCCAAATCTTTCAAACAAATGAAAGGTCAAAGACTCCCATATCCATCTAAGTTTCTTTGTCCTTGGTTGGATTGTTTGCAACTACTTCTTGCTTCCCATGTCTAAAAACAACTATCTACTTGAAAACCAAAATGATGTCAAAAAATTGAAAACTATGCTGATATATGCCTAAAACTTGTAAACATAGTCAATCCTTTATACAGAACTATCAAAACCATTGAAAATCTCTTCGAGTTCAGTAAAAAACTATCTATTTGTCCCTTTTCTCATGCCCAATTCTATGAATTTTCATGTTAGAAAAGTCTTTTTTAGCACTTCCTTGTGGGGTTCCTTGTAGTTCATGGCATGACCATCAATGAATCTATGCATGATATGTTGCTAAACACTATCTTCTAATGCCAAAACTTTTCCTTTTTAGTCAAAATGTCCAATCTTCACCTAGCTCTGTGCAAGTCCTCATGTGAGAAAATTGGTCAAAATTTGTTATTTTGAAACTTCACCTAGTTCATTGTATTTTATCATGTAGTTATCTATGAATCCTCACATGGGACCTTGTCCAGACACTATCAAAATTGCTTTATCAGTTGTGTCTTCTTGCCTAGTTGCTTGCACGTCCTTACCTTGTAGTCATTTCCTTGCATGAGTTTGTTAAAATCTATAAAAAATAATGAGCTATTTTGAGCTCCCTCTTGAAAATATCATCCAAGTCTGATTCTTGTCTAGAATTCTTAGTCATTTCCCTATCTACAATAGTGTAAAACATTGACTTCTTTCTTAGTTGACAACTTGCGATCTACACATGAACTAGCCTCCTCACTTACCTATATTATTCTATCCTTTTGTGTTTGTCATACTTTGTGTCATGATGGTCATAACTCTTGGCTATTCTAGCCATTACTTAGATAGCTTGTATCTAAGTATAAAACACTCTTATGTCACTATGAGGCTATGTTCTAGTGTGGTCCATGTATAGGCTTTTACTTCTCTTCATCATCTATGACTGTTACAAAAAGGAGTGGAAACATGTTTCATCCCCATAGACTTAGATGAGTTAAAGCTAGGGATCATAATCATAGCAGAGGTTGCTTCTCAATTTATACATGGTCTATATCTAGTGAATCTAGTAAGTAATCTTTGCAATCTCTCTCACCTATTAGACCATCTCATATCTAAAGAATGTTTTCCATAAACTTATAGCAAACTAGTAATCCCTTGTATCAATAGGATCTTGAAACTAGAAAATCACATATGTCTCCAAGCAACATAATTGAATTCTTATTTAGGAAACCTTTTCAACCAACATACACTAATACTTATCATATTCCTAACATGGCTGATCAAGACCACGAAAATGGGGAACATAGTAGAGAACAAGATCACCAAAGGAATGAAAGACATAAAGAACCTTTGACTAATAAGAATGAGGAAAATAAAGAGATACTTCCTAAAGACATCAAAAGATGTCATAAGGATAAACACTTCCAGAAAGTCATGGAGATCTTGCTTAATGAAAACAAAGAGAAATACTTTCTCAAGCTTGCTCAAGAGGGATCCAAGCTACCTCATCACTTTAATGTTGAAATAATCATTACACCTAAAGAGGAAACTAAAACATCTAAGTTGCAAAAAAAGCTAAAGATCATGCAAGAATAGTTAGACCAAATGATGCATGATAAGGAAAAATGTACCAAAACATACACCTTAGACACTCTTTGTCCATTTTCTTTTGATAAGAGTATAGACATGCCTCCTTTTCCAAAAGGAATTGAGTTACCCAAGTTCGATAAACACTTTGGAACTTTTGATCCCCAAGATCATTCGTAGGAATTTAGTGCTTTGTCTATTGAGTTTATGCATAATCAGACATATCTCATGCATCTATTCAAAAAATGTCTAGGTGGTTAAGACATGGAATGTTTTCATGATTGCGTACTAGTATCCAAACATTTGATGAGATTGCTAACCTATTTATTCAATAGTACTCACACAACATACAACATCTAGTTAACATATGTGACTTGTGCAACCTTAAACAAAAGGTTGAGGAACCTTTCCTCACATTCCTTCAAAGGTGGTGACAAATTTACACCAAATATTCATGAAAGATTCTTGCACTGAAAAAACTTGACATCTTCACAAATAATATCTTACTTGACTTTAGGTATAAATTTCAATTTTAAGGTTCATGTACATTTGAAGACATCATCACACAAGCTATCCTTATAGAGAAATTTATGGTCAAAAAGAGTGAAATAAACCTTCAAAAGGACATTAAACAAAGATCAACTTCTAGTAAAGATAGGTCCAAGTATGTGAACAAGAATTGAGAGGTAGTGCATGATGGAGTTGTTGACAACAGTACTTCTAATCCTACTAAAGCAGCTTTCAATCTTATAGATAATCTCAAAGAATTTAAGAATGTTGACAAACGTCCTCTTGTCGACAAGACATTTATAGACAAAATGAAGAACTCATCTTGGGTTACATGCCAAAAATGAGAATATACACCTCTTAGTGAACCTCTAGATGTGGTCTATAAGACCTTGCTACAAAGCAAGATCATTTCTCCATTGGATAATTCTTGTCTTGTAATCCACAACCATGACCTCCATGGTGGAATAAAATCACATTTTGCAAATACCATTAGAACAAAGGTCACAAAACTAGCAATTGCATCAACCCGTGTCACAAAGTTCATGACTTAATTGATGATGGTGAAATAATTATGGATGGACATAATAAGAACTTAGATCACAAGGAATTCAAGGAGCCATTCTCATTTGATGAAAAGGGAGAAAACCCTAAATAGAAACCTCATAACAAGGTCAACTATACATACTCTAATGATGATGATGTGATCAACAAGTTTGAACCTATAGATTTTGGGTATTGCAATGTCATCACCATCAAGGGAAGACAAGACAACACTAAGCCTAAGTAACCATTTATCTTAAGGGGTGCTATACCCAACACATCTAACAAAGAACTATCATAATCTTGTACTAATGCTATTACACATTCTTGTGCCAATATGGTACTCAAAGGCCTTACACCTTCTATTTTATATTATGGTGACTGATTAGGAAAGTACTGTACATACTCCAAATGTTTTTTGGTACTGTTCGTAGATTCACCATTCGTAGATTTGCCACTAAAGTTATGGCTAATTTATGGCCAACATGTTATAACCCTAAAGTAGTTTAATACTTGTATAAAATGGTTTAGATTTGGGTATTTTCATTATAGTGTGATGTGAAATTGGTTCTTGGTATTGATTTGTAAGGGATTATAGATTTTAATCAGGTTGTAATCACTTGATTGTAATAAGATTAGACTTGTTGTTTGGTGGACGTAGCCTAGGGATTGGGTGAACCACGTTAGATCTTGGTGCCTTGTGTTCATTTCTATGTGATCTATTATTTTATGTTATTGGTTATATTTGTATGTAGTTTTTATTTCTATCCATGGTTTTATCCTAACAAGTGGTATCAAAGCGAGGTTGTCTTTCAGTTATCCTCTGTAGGAAAGTCTCATGGTTAAGTGGGAGTCTCACGGTTGAGTGGAAGCAATGGAAAATGAGGGTAAGCTGAGGGTTGATAGGTTTAATGGGAAAAACTTCCATTCATGGAAGATGCAAATAGAAGATTATCTTTATCAGAAAGATTTATGAAACCTATTGGAAGGCAAAGCCAAGAATCAGGGATCTATGTTAGATGTTGAATGGGA
This sequence comes from Cupressus sempervirens, assembly GCA_028749045.1. Lineage (NCBI taxonomy): Eukaryota > Viridiplantae > Streptophyta > Pinopsida > Cupressales > Cupressaceae > Cupressus > Cupressus sempervirens. The sequence goes on from CM053793.1 coordinate 114,677,342, forward strand.
TCTTTTGGACAGAAAGGCACTTGGAAGCATTCGGTTATGCTTGGCACCATTAGTGGCATTTAATATTACAAAAGAAAAGATGAAATAAGAGTTTATGAAAACCCTAGTAACAATATATGAAAGGCCCTCCGCTTTAAACAAGGTATTTCTCATGAAGTGTTTATTTAATATGAAAATGGTAGAAGGTGGATCTATTGCTTTTCATTTAAATGAGTTTAATACTATTACTAGTCAATTATCTTATGTGGGTATCAATTTTGATGAAGAAATTAGGGCTCTCTTGAGTTTGTGTTTTTTTCCTGAAAGTTGGAATGGCTTGGTAATGGCTGTGAGTAATTTTATTCCTGGATCTAGTACCCTAAAATGTGCAGATGTGATCAGTGTTATTTTGAGTGAGGAAACTCATAGGAAATCCTTAGGTGTATCTACATCAAGAAGTGCTTTGAATGCACAAAGTAGTGGCAAAATGACTAAGAGAGGAAGTAACTCTGAAAATTGTGGGAAATCAAGAGGAAAGTCAAAGGGGAAAAGGTCTCAATCGAGAGGACTGAACGATTGCTGGTACTATGGGAAATGGTCATAAAAAGAAACATTGCATGAATAAAAAAAAAAATGAAGGAGATAAATCAGATGGAGACAAGGAGGCAAATGTGGTAAGTAAAAAATCTAAAGAGGATGCTTTGCTTTTGTCTTTAGAAAGTGTTGATGATTCATGGGTTTTAGATTCTGGTGCTTCATTTCATGCTACACCTCGTATAGGTTATTTCATTGATTATGTCCAAGGAGATTTTGGGCTTGTTTATTTGGGGGATAATGAACCCTATCAGATTGTTGGAAAGGGAAAAATTAAGATTAAGTTCTAAAATGGGAATCATTGGCTACTACATGAGCTAAGACATGTTCCAAGGTAGAGTAGGAATTTAATTTCAGCTAGGCAACTCAGTGATGAGGGTTGTGTAGTTACTTTTAATGATAAAAAATGGAAGGTTTCAAAAGGTTCCCTTGTAGTAGCAAAATGTGTGAAAGTAGGCACCTTATATCTTTGTACAAGTCATATTGTTCCTTCTACTTTGATTGTTTAAGAAAAAAATGAATGTTAAGGAACAATTTCTGTAATTGAGCAGGGAGAACAAATAGCTGGTGTATATTTTGATACAATATTGTGGCACAACAGATTTTGCCACATGAGTGAGAAAGGTATGAAAGTACTTCATTCAAAGAAAGTTTTACCAGGTCTAAAATGTGTTAATATGGATATCTATGAATTTTTTTGTAAAGACTTGGAAGGAAAACAAATAGGAGAAATTAGAGCTTGTGCATATAGATGTATGGGGACCATCTCAGGTATCTTCCCTTCGTGGATCTCATTATTATCTTACATTTATTGATGACACAACTAGAAAAGTATGGGTTTATTTCCTTAGATAGAAATTTGATGTATTTCAAACTTTTAAGAAATGAAAACGCTTGGTTGAAAATGAGACTGGTAAGAAATTAAAATGTCTCAGATCTGATAATGGTGGTGAGTATTGCAGTCATTAATTTGAAGATTATTGCTCCACTAATGGTATTCATAAATAGAAAATTGTTCTAAGGACTCCACAAGAAAATGGAGTGGCTGAATGCATGAACAGGACTATAATGGAGTGCACGAGGAGCATGAGGTTGCATGCTAGGTTGCCCTTGCACATGTGGGTGGAGGCTATCAATATTGCAGTATATTTGATTAATAGAGGTCTCTCTACTCTTTTGGGCTATGGTATTCCAGAGGAGGCATGGAATAGTAAGAAGGTGAGTTATTCTTTTCTCAAGACATTCGGTTGTGAAGCTTTTGCTTATATAGACTCTGAAAATAGAACCAAGCTAGAAACTAAATCAAAGAAATGTGTCTTTGTTGGATATGGAATTAATGAATTTGGTTATCGGCTTTGGGATTTTGAAAATCTTAAAATTTTTAGAAGTTGGGATGTCATATTCAATGAGAAAGTGTTGTACAAAGATCTATTGCAGCAACATGAGAAGAAACAAGATGATTATGTAGTGCTAGATGATACTCCAAAAGTTGATGTTCCAGCCATTCCTCATGATGTGCAACAACTGCAACAAAAAATACCACACACACCAATGAATGTTAAATGGTCAACAAGGCTAATTAGACCTCCAAAAATATTTTCTCCCTCTTTGTATTCTATTTTACTTACCCATGCTGGTGAACCTAAAAGTTATGATGAAGCTATGTAGGTGGATACTAAGATTCAATGGGAGTCTACAATGAAAGATGAAATGGACTCTATGCTGAAGAATAAGACATGGAATTTGTGCAAGTTGCCTGCAAGTAAAAAGACTTTACAGAATAAGTGGGTTTATAGGTTGAAGGAAGAGGAAGGAGGTAAGAAAATATTTAAAGCCAGGTTAGTTGTAAAAGGATTTGCATAGAAAAATGGAATTGATTTTGATGAGATATTTTCTCCTGTTGTTAAAATGACTTCTATCTGCACTATTTTAAGTCTTGTGGCTACTGAAGATTTGCATTTAGAGAAGTTGGATGTTAAAATAGCCTTCCTTCATGGTGATTTGGATGAAGAAATATATATGGCTTAGCCACAGGGATTTGAGGTCAAAGGTAAGGAGAACTTAGTGTGCAAATTGAAGAAAAGTTTATATGGCTTGAAGCAAGCACCTGGGCAATGGTATCTAAAATTTGATAGGTTTACAGGTGTCATTTAGATTATTGTATTTATTTTAAGAGGTTGGATGATGATAGCTACATTATTTTATGTTTATATGTTGATGATATGCTTGTAGCTAGGTCTAACATGGATCATATTAAGGGGTTGAAATGCTAGTTAGAACATGCATTTTCTATGAAAGATTTGGGGGCAGCAAAAAAAATCCTTGGTATGAAGATTTACAGAGATAGAAAGAACAGAACTTTGACGCTATCTCAGGTTGATTATGTTGAGAAGGTGTTGTAATGTTTCTCTATGGAGAATGCTAAAGCTATCAGCACACCTTTACCTGGTCATTTGAAATTGACTAAGGAGATGTGTCCTAGGACACAAGAAGAGGAGGATAAGATGTCTAAGGTACCCTATGCTTCAGTTATAGGAAGCTTGATGTATGCTATGGTATGCACTAGGCCAAATATTTCCCATGCAGTGGGAGATGTTACTAGGTATATGAGTCATCAAAGATTTGAGAATTGGAATGCTATCAAGTGGATTCTTAGATATTTGAGAAGAACATCCAATAAGTGATTACATTTTGGGGGCTCTACTACTAATTTATAGGGCTATGTTGACTCAGATTTGGAAGGGGATATTAATACCAGGTGGAGTACTATAGGTTATGTCTTTACTATTGGTGGGGTAGCCATGAGCTAGGTTTCTAGGTTACAGAAGATTAATGCTCTATCCACTATAGAGGCACAGTATGTTGCTGCTACAGAGGCAGCCAAGAAGATGATATGGCTTCAGTTCTTCTTGGAAGAATTGGGACATCCTCAGAAGGATAATTATTTTTCACAGATAGTTAGAGTGCCATTCATCTTACAAAGAATTTAGCTCTACATTCTAAGACCAAACACATATAGTTGTGGTACCATTTCATTCGATTAGTTTTGGAGGATGGATAGTTAAAGCTGGAGAAGATACATACAAATGAAAATCCAATAGATATGTTAACAAAGGTTGTAACAAGGGAGAAATTTAACTCCTCTTCAGCTTTGGTTGGTCTTCTAGACTAAACATAAATAAAAGAATAGCAGAGTCCAGGGTGGTTTGATCCAGTGGGAGCCCCATGTGGTAGTGGTATTGCTACAGGATCAGTCTCCAAGTGGGAGATTGTTGTTTGGTGTGGAGCCTGATTAGTCCCTAAGTGGAAGATTGTTAGATTATGGTGATTGATTAGGAAAGTACTATGCATACTCCTTAATTAGTGGGGTTCAGGGCATCGCCTTGAATTATTTTTTTTGGTACTATTCATAGATTCGCCATTCATAGATTCTCCACTAAAGTTATGGCTAATTTATGGCTGACATGTTATAATCCTAAAGTGGTTTAATACTTATATTATAAGGTTTAGGGTTGGGTATTTTCAATATAGTGTGATGCAAAATTGGTTCTTATGGTGGTATTAAGCTATAAGGGATTATAGATTGTAATCAGGTTGTAATCACTGGATTGTAATAAGATCAGACTTGGTGTTTGGTGGACGTAGCCTAGGGATTAGGTGAACCACATTAAATCTTGGTGCCTTGTCTTCATTTCTATGTGATCTATTATTTTATGTTATTGTTTATATTTGCATGTAGTTTTTATTTCTATCTGTGGTTTTATCCTAACATTCTACTCCTAAGTTAGAACAACATAAAGACAAATGTCTTGCTGGTCCATCTTGCAAAGGAACAAAAATTGCAACATCTTTTGTGGATACTATCTATAGTATCCTTAATCAAGTACAATGGACAAGTGCTCAAATAAAAATCTCTGAATTGCTCAAAATCTAACCTACTCATAGGAAAATTCTTGACAAATCCCTCACCGAGGCAAATGTACCTCAAGATCTTGATCTTAATAGGTTCCAATCTATGGTAGGTCACTTGACCTCACCTCAAAATATATCTATCTCTAAGGAAGATGATAATCCACTGAGTCATCCACATAACCAACCATTACACATTGAAGTCATGATACACTAGAAGTGTATCTATCATGTGCTTATTGACAATGGATCTAGTTTAAACAGTGTCTCTTCTACTCTACTCAAATAATTGGTCTATTCTAAAGATTCCATTGATCCTTATCGTAGGATAACCATCAAGGCATATGATGAAGTTGAGCATAAATCCTTAGGTCTCATTGTGTTTCCTCTCTAAGTTGGTCCTATAGAAAGTGATGTCACTTGTTGAGTCTTTGGCATCCCATTAGTGTACAACATCCTATTAGTGAGACCATGGATACATGAAATGCAAGTTGTGCCTTCAACTTACCATCAATTTTTTAAGTTTCCACTTTACGGCTCTAAAGTTACCATACCTACAAATACTATTGATGCCTATAACATGTTGAAATCTACTAAAATATTTGTACTTACTAATAGGGAATCCATAGTCCATCATGATGATAAGCTAAAACAAATCAAGTAGTTACTCAAGTTGAAAGAAATTGGGATGGATGAATATCACATACAACTAGTTCTATCTTTGACATCTCTTCCTGAGTCTCCTTGTGATCATGGGAGACCACGTGAAGTGAAGAGACCATTTGTGTTGTCATCTCAAACTAAGTAGAATGGTACCTTTGTTAAAGATAATGTACCTCTCAAGGAGGAATATGAAAATAGAGCAATTGTTGCATGGATATATAAAGAGAAAAGTCCAGTTGACCTCATAGAATAGTCTTGTGAGATTACTCTTGAAAAGTACGGTCCAATTCTTAAACTCATGAAACACTTTGGCTATAATGAGAATGGTCCAATTGGATGTAACAAAAATGTTTTGATTGATTTGGTCAAAGAGATAGCTAGAAGGTCTTGAGATACATCTAGTCTAGGCTTCAAGAAAATGCCCTTCCATCTAGAGATTAACAAATTTATACCAGAACCTAAAAGCTTATCTGACCATGAGTCACAAGCTAAGTCAAATGATTGTGAGGATGATTTTGATGAGGATCCTTATCCTTATCCAATTCATGTTCATTTTCCTAAATTCTTGACACAACTAGATGAATTTGTACCATGTGTCAGAACTATGGATGGTGATAGTGATTCTTCTAACAACACTACTTATTATCCCCATATCCAACGAGAATAAGGAGAGTCTAGTCATGCTTTAGTCATTGAGCAACTTTGTAAAGATCTAGATGATGAAGGAGAATGGTTCCTATTACTATTGGTGAATTCTATAATCTACCTCCATGCTATATAGATTGTCAAGAGTATGAATGCAATCTTTATCAGAAACAACTACTGATAAAGAGATATATCAAGTTCATGTTTATGAAAATCAGCTTGAAGCAGGTGAATTATCTAGGGTTAGGTTAGATGAGTCTCATCCAACTAGCGCCACTGAGCCTTTGATTAATGATGGTAGAACTCAAAGGTATTTAAACACACTTGCAAATGAAACTACTCTTGGTCTCAAATTACTTGTCCAAGAATTTGATGATTATATTGTGAATGCCATTGAACCTGCCACATCTCTTTCACTAACCTATCTCGATCTCATAGATAAGAATTCTAATGCATCTAGTGAAGTCCCAACATTCTAGAATGAATATGCTCTTGCCTACTATTTAAATGTAGTCAAAACCATAATGTCTTCCACCAGAAAACAAGGCATAAACATGATTATGATGACATAAAATATCTCAGTCACACAATAATAATAAAAAAGAAATAGAAGGTCCAATAGTGAAAATCACATTGTGGTAGTATCAAAACCAAAAATAGTAAAAATAAAAGATGTATCAAAAGATGAAAACCTCTCTAAGGTGCCTATGGATGAGATATTTGATGCACTTCCTATTCATTTTTAGGAAAGATCATTACTATTGATAGAAATAACATAGCCAATCAACTTTGGAATAGAGGAGCAACCTCACATGATACATCTTGCATAGTCATTATCTCTAGAAGAAAAATAGGAATTTATTTCCTTCTTGCAAGAGAAAAAGATGAATTTTACATGGACATACTCAGACATGCCAGGCTTGGATCTTGTTCTCATAATGTATCATTTATCTATTGCACTAGGAGTTAAATGAGTCAAATAGAAACTTAGGAAAATAAATCCTCATATTTCATTACTTGTTAATGCTAAATGAGAAAAGCTTCTAAAAGTTGGTTTCATCTGTGCTATTAATTATGTTGGATGAATATCAAACATCATTCTAGTCTTCAAACATGATAAATCAATCAAAGTTTGTATAGAATTCTGAGATCTAAACTTAGCATGTTTGAAGGATAATTTTCCACTCCCTAGCATTGATATGATAGCGGCTATGACATTAGGATATGAAATGTACTCACTCATGGAAAATTTGTTTGGTTATAGCCAAATCAAAATTGCACCCAAAGATCAAGAAAATACTACTTTCACTTGCGCATGGGGAACCATCTGTTGAAATGTGATGCCATTTGGTCTAAAAAATGCTAGTGCCATGTATCAAAGGGAAGTTACTATAATTTTCCATGATATGATGCATAAGACAATGAGGGACTATGTCAATGATACTTTTGTTAAGAGCACAAAAAACAACACTCACCTTTAGGATTTGGGACCCATCCTAGATTGTAAGCAAAAATTTAGTTTGAGACTCAACCTAATGTAGGAGCATCTTGGGTGTAAGAGAAATCTTGCATCACACAAAAATATTTTCTTTTCAGTCTTTTCTCTTTTAATAAGGACTAGTAGAAAAGGTGGAGAAAAGGTGGTTACTGTTTATGGAAACTGGCTATTTTTAGTAAGTTTCTCATACAAGTTCAAAATGTTCTCATTTTCTACATGAAGGTTCAATTTAGAGTTATAAGCCTACCATAAAAATCGAATTGCTCCAACTTAATTATTAGACAAGTTATGGCAGATTTTTGATAGAAAAATCTTCGGACTCACCATTAGAGGCCTTAGAGTGCCCAGATGAGGTCAAAAAATTCAATGAAAGGGAATTTGCATGTTTTTGATCTTCTAGATCAGGAGCTGGCATTTCTAAGAAGTGGTTATAATAGCCAATTAGAGCAATAGTTTGAAAGTTATGGCCTTTGAAAGTTGTGCTACCAAAATTTCTAAACTAATTTGTCAAAGATGTATTTAGATGACTCTATATATATTGTTAGGGTCTATCAACCCTAGCTATTAAGTTTGGGTATCTAGAACCTTCTTGGGTAGCATAAAATTGTCTATTTAAGAAAGGTCCAAACATTGTCTAGGACATCTCTGAGTGGTAGTTTGCAACTTAGTCTTGTAGATTACTATAATGAAGGTACTAATGTGGGTTAGAATATTGTGCTTATGAATTCAATAAGTTTGCATTTGTGGCACAAATAGGAAGTCCATATTTTGTTCTTGCAATCATTGTTGTTTCTTTGTTTCTATTATGGTTTATGGTATTAAGGGGAGCACCCTTCATTGCAACCCCAAGAAATGTGCATTTGGTGTAATGTCTGGGAAATTACTTGGTTACATTGTGTCTATAGAAGGAATTTTGGTTCAATCTAGAGAAATTTCAAGCAATCATGGACATGTCTCCAATCGGTAATATTAATCAGATGAGGAGCTTACAAGGAAGACTTCAATCCATTCATTAATTCATCTCATAGTTGGAAAATAGGTCATAACCTTTTACTAAGACTTTACATAAATGTGTGAAATATAATTGGAGCCAAGATTTTGATTAGAGTCTAAGATAGATAAAGAAATGCCTTGCTAATCCATTGATCTTGATGCCTCCTATCTATTAGAAGCCTCTTATTTTGTATATCTTAGCAACAAAGTCATCTCTTGGTATCTTACTAGCTCAAGAAGACAATGATAACAAGTAAAGAGCTAGCTACTATCTAAGTTGCATGTTGATTTCTTATGAAATGAATTATAGTATCATTGAAAAGGCTTGCTTGGTAGTTGTCTTTGCTTCCCAAAAATTGAGACACTGCATACTAGCTCATACCATGTAACTAGTTGCTAAAATTGATCCACTAAAATAGTTACTCCACAAGGAAACTCTAATAGGAAGGTTAGCTAAGTGGGTAATGATACTAAACAAGTTTGACATTCAATATGTTGAGGGAAAGGCTATTAAAGGACATGCAATCATTGATCAATTAGCAGATGCACAAATGCAAATTCTTCTTCTACTAAACATTGAATTTCCTAATGAATCAATTATAATTCTCACACACCAAACTTGTGTGATGTTCTTTAATGGTTCATCCACACAACATGGATCTAGTGCTAGGCTCTTGTTCATAACACCACAAAGTTATTCACTACCTAGGGCGTACAAGTTTATTTTTCCTTGTACAAATAATATTGCATAATATGAAGCTCTAGTTAATGACATGAAGATTATAGTTGAATGAAGAGTGGATGAATTTAACTTTGGTGATTCATAGCTCATAATCAACCAAGTCAATGATGTGTATCAAATGAAAGATGAAAAATTGATACCTTATAAATGCATGGTGGATGACTTGAAGAAATACTTTTCTCTTTTCTCATATCACTTTTCAAAAAATTCCTTGGGTAGACAAAAAAGTGGCTAATGTAATGGCTACTCTTGCTTCCATGTTACAAATGCCAAAGAATGATCTTTGAGATGATATCCTAGTGGAAACTTTATTCTATCCTACCTATAATTCCCCTAAATTTAGATGCTCTATTCTATTGTAGGACACAACCCATCCCACTACCACCACATATATTCTCACCTATGTGACCAAATAATTTTGGACAATCTAACCCAGAATGAAAATGCCACCTTATTTGCAATGCTTCATAGTATGTTATTATTGTTGCCGACTTGTTTAGGAGAGGTCTCAATGGAACACTCCTTAGGTGTCTAGAACCTAATAAGTCCAAATGCACATTAATTGATGTACATGAGGGCATTTTTAGATCTCACTCTATTGGCTTGGCAGTAGCTTATAAACTTATTAGAGTTGGTTACTATTGGACGAATATAGAGCAAGAGGCAATCAAATATGCTAAGTCCTACGAACAATGCTAGCTCCATAGAAATATGATTCACACTCTAGCCAGGGAGCTAATTCTAACTATCACACTTTAGCCAATCCAATAATAAGCCTTTGATCTTGTGGGTCAGATTCACCCATCCTCTTCAAATGGACACAAGTTCATTATTACAACTCCAAACTACTTCACTAAATGGGTAGAGGTAGTACCTCTCTCTAGAGAAAATGGAAACAATGCAGTTCTTTTTATTATGAATTACATTATATACATGTATGGTGTATCTTCTTCCATCATTATTGAAAATGGAGGATGGTTTAAAAACAAGGATCTCAAAGAGTTGTGCAAAATTTTTAGCATTATGCAACATTTTTCATCTATTTATTACCCCAAGGTAATGGTCAAGTAGAGGCATCCAACAAGGTGATCCTTAAGATCTTGCATCACACAAATAACAAATTTGGAAGGGACTAGCACTTTCAAATTAATCTAGCTTTATGGGCTTACAGAACTAGTATCAAAAGTCCAATGGATACAATGCCGTTTGCTTTGGTATATGGAGAAGATGTTGTACTTCTAATTCAGGTTGAGATCCCTACTTTGAGAATATTCATAAAGGGCCTCATTACTTGATGCAATGCAAGGTAGGAGAGTCACCAAAGGAGATGTCCTAGCCCACAACAAATAAACACATAGTGAAAACACAATAACAATGCAATATTTGATGTCACATCACAACTCTTTATTCATAAAATAACTATTACATACAATGTGTTGGGTTGTAAGGCCTTCCCTATTATGGTCAAATACAATAGAAATTACGATAACAATTCTACAAGATCCTTCAAGATCCAATCCAAACACTAGCTAGTCTAGATCCACACTCTAGTAGAAACCTCCAAAATCTCAACTTGTGCTCGCAAGCCACCAAGAAAACTCCTTGTTTCTAAACTATAGCCACTAAATCTTCTCTAACTTTATCCAAGATCCAAGTGTAAAGTGCCTTACATTCAGTGCTCTATCCACACACTCACAACTCCACCACAATCATGTTGTAAATTGCCTCACATTCGGTGCTCTATCTATAGACTTAGGAAAAATCGCTCCTCTTCTTCCTCCTTCTCTCCAAACTTCTAGTAAAAAGAGATGACACCTTCAATCTTGATTAAAAATGTTTACATGCCTTTCTTAAATAGGCACTTACCATCAAAGATGTTACTAACACAACCAATGTGGGATAAAAGGTAAATGCAAGTACCTTTCAACAAATATTTAATTACCACCCAAATACAACTAAGAACCACCACATGGCCCAACAAATATTAAATGCATGATTTAATAAAATGTCCACAAACTTTTAAAATTCCATCTACACACCTTGATAAATTAAATGACAACCATTTTTATTTATTTTTCTATTTACTCCACCTATGCACCTCAAAAATAGAAATTATTTTTTCTCCTTTTCCCCTTTTAAAATTTTTTTATTACTTTTCCTCTAATTTTTGTCACTTTCTCTCTCCTACAATTTTTTAAAAAAATAAATTTTTTCATGCAAGATGCTCTTGCATTAGACTCCCCAAGTAGAAAAGAAAAGTAAGTCCCACACTTTGATGCCAAAAGAAAGATCTACAACCATCTTCATCTTCATCAAAGGTTTACACTTAAACAAGGACAAGAAAACCAACATGCAAATCATCCACATCTACATCACTCTGTCAAATACTAGAATCTCAACCATCTAATTAAACTGCTCATTCCAAGGAACAAATTGAACATAACACTTCATCAACAAACCCTTATCCACATCACCAACTAGTGAATCTACATCAATAGCAAAAAACTCCAGATCAATAATAATATGTAGATCTCCATCAAGATATGCCAATCTCTCAACACTAGCAATCTCATTGCTCACAACAAGATGCTCTGTGACATACAAGTAACCACTAACAACAACCAGATCATCCATGACCAAGTGCTCTACAATTTCCATGCTAGACCCAACCGACTGATCATGAAAACCAATGTCCATCCCAGTATCAACAAGGTTAGGAATATCCTAAGAAACTACCTCTAGTTGTTCTCTAGGTTTTGTATTAGACTCCACAAAATGATCAACAAAACCTACCTCTTCCACCTCAATCTTGCTATGACATCTTCTTTCTTGAACAAGTCACTTAACTGACCAAAAAATACTTCCAAATTAGTAGACTCTAGCTCCATAAACATCTATAGAATTCCTTCCATCCTATCCTTATCTTGATCATCTAAACTAGTTTCAAATGAAGCAACCACCTCCTTAATTGATTAGCTAAACCAATTTCAAGCTAAGTATACATCTTAGGAAAAATCCTCTCCACTAGATCATGAAGATTTGCAATCATCTTAGGGTCCAATCTTCTTAGAGCCATCTCCCAAGATCTTTGTAAACCCTCTACAACAAATCCTTCCTACACTCCTTGTCACTGCCTCAAATTTTTTTCAAGTCAGATTGCAACTTGCCACCTCGAATGAACAATGAAGAACCACATCACAAGTCCAAGACCATAGATCTTCAATCCACAAACTCTCTATGATCATGCCTCAACAAGATTAGTCTTCCATCTTTGCATCCATTGATTCATCTACAAGCCCTTTGCAATTGCAAGTTAGAACCACAATTTTCCACCTCACAACCAAGAGATCTAGGACTGCAGAAAGAAAAATCCTCCACTAGATCAAGATCAACTTGGATCAACATCTCCAACCCAAGTCCTATTGCAAACTGCCTCAGCTTTGGCGATATATCTACACACTCAGGAACAACCTTCACTCTGATAACATCTGAAAAAGTGTAAGGTAGGAGAATATCCAAAGGAGATCTCCTATCCCCCAAAAAATAACCACATAATAGAAACAAAATAACAATGCAAGATCTGATATCAAATCAAAACTCTTTATTCATAGAATAACTATTACATGCAACGTGCCAAGCTATAAGGCCTTCCTAGTTACAACTAAATACAATAGCAATTAAAATAATAGTTCTAAAAGATCACTCAAGATCTATTCCAAACACTATCTAGTCCAAATCTACACTCAAGTAGAAACCTCCAAGATCTTAACTTGTGCTTGCAAGCCACCAAGCAACCTCCTTGTTTCTAAACTGCTGCTACTAGCTCTTCTCCACCTTTATATAAGATCTAAGTGTAAACTGCCTCACATTTGGTGCTCTATCCACACACTCACAACTCCACCATAATTATGTTGTAAACTATCTCACATTTGGTGCTCTATCCACAAATTTAGGAAAACTTTCTCCTCTTCTTCCTCCTTCTCTTCAAGATTCTACTAAGAAGAGATCACACCTTCAAGATTGATTAGAAATGCTCATATGCCTTGCGTAAATAGGCACTTATCACCCAAGATGTTACTAATAGAACCAATGTGGGATAAAAGGAAAATACAATTACCTTTCAAAAAATATTTAATTCCCACCCAAATACAACTAACACCACCACATGGCCCAACAAATATTAAATGCATGATTTAATAAAATGTCCACATACTTATAAAATTCTACGTACACACCTCGATAAATAGAATGACAACCATTTTAATTTATTTTTCTATTTACTCCACCTATGCACCTTGAAAATACAAAATCATTTTTTCTACTTTTCCCCTTTTTATTTTTTTTATTATTTCTCCTCTAATTTTCATCACTTTCTCTCTCCTCCAATTTTTAAAATAATTTTTTCCATGCAAGATGCTCCTACATCATAACTGATGATGACTATAGAACATCTTGGCTTCAAGAGCTAGAATTATTGGTTTTGGAAGATTGGAGAGATTGTTGGAACATTTGTTGGAGGCATGAATACTAATGATATGTTGCATTTATGACTAAGATTCTCATTGATGTCAACATAGTATGTTTGATGTCTACGTAGCAGTTTTCTATGGTATCTAGTAGAACAACAACAGAAAGATCAAGTTGGTATGGATGGCTAGTTGAGAATGATAACCACCCATGGTTATGGGAGATACTTATGAGTATCTAGTATATGTAGCTAACATTGGATGTAGAAAGGGAAAGCCCAGAAGAAGTTATGTAAGTTTTGGTGATGTCTATTTTGAGATAGAGTTTGTAGGGGCATGTTCTAGTAAACTTGTTATATCTCTTAGCAAAGTTGATATCTTGAGGATCAAGGTTGAGGACATGAGAAAAACATGTTGAGGATGATGTGTATAATATTTCTCATCATAATATTGTGTGTACAAAAAGTTATTCAAGTTGCAAGGTAGAAGATTAAGGTTATTGCTAAGTGTAACATGTTCTTAATGTTTTCCTATAATAATTAATTGTGAAGGACTAACAACCAACATAGGGAATTATTTTATGGAATTAATATAAAGGTAGGAAATTTTTCTTTATCATGAGGTGTAAACTTATGGATGAATGTGAATTTTGAATTTTTAGAAAGAAACAAAGAGTGCAGAATGCAAATTTGAGTAGAGAAACATGGAAGTGAATGCAACTTCATTGTTGATGTTTTGCTGAGTCATCCAAGGTTTGGTATTTGGATCCCAAGTTTGTGACCTAGTCTACTAGGTCAAACAGTGATTGGTATGATTGATAGTATAGAGGAAATAATATAGGAAATAATAAGCTAGTAGTAAATTACTTGTTCAAGTAGTAAGGTCTTCTTGTAGTTAAAATTGCATGTTTGGGCAATGGGTTGTTCTTGCATACATTATACCACAACTCCTAATAGGGTTGGAATCTCTTAACAGAGATTCAAAGTCTCATAACAAGGTTCTCATAATAGGGTCCATCCTCTAAGAAGGAATGTTTATATTAGTACATCATCTTGTGAGCATTATTTCCACTAGGGTTTTCCCTCTAATTAAGGGTTTCCCTAGTCAGCATATCTAGTGTAATTGCCTATGTGCACTTTATTATGGTTGTTTTTTTGCTTTGGTTGAATTGTTAAGTTGTTTTTAAAGAAGATAAATGTTTCAATAGTTGGATAATTGATTCACACCCCCCCTATTCATTATTGTTATGGAGTATTATTTCTAACAATTGGTATCAGAGCATTAGGTCCTTGTAGAAAAAGCTTAATAGCTTTGGGAGATCCATGGAAAACTAGTTCAAGAAAGATAGTTTGAAGTTTAATGGAACAAATTATGATAGTTGGAAAGAAAATATGAAGACACATTTTTTGTCTATGGGTCTAGGATATTGGATTTTGACAAAATCAACAAAGACAATCATTGAAGAAAAGGATTTGGAAATTTGCACCAAGGTAGAAAGAGATATTTTCATGTGTGACATGAGAGCTAGAGAAGCACTATTGACTACACTTCCTAAAATTGAGTACAATTAGATAAAATCACTTGCTACTTCACATTTTATTCGGAAAGCTTTGGAAAATAGTTTTAAAGATGATGCACATTCTAAGAAGTTGAGGCTACAAAGTTGGATTTGTGCATTTCAAGATGTTAAAATGATGGAAGATGAATTTTTAAGAACATATATAGGCAAGATATCAAAAATAACTATAGGTATAAAAGCTCAAGGAGGAACCAAAGAAGATGATGAGGTTATATGGAAGATATTGAAGACTCTAACACCACCATTTAAGTCAGCAATTTAGATGATATATTTTTTGATATCATGTAGTGCCTCTCTCATTTGACTTTTGTAAGTCATCTAGATGGATGCAATCTTGTTGATCTTTTGTTGTGATGGAATCATGATTGTGACCCTGAGTGGTCTACACCGTCAAGGTGTTTGGATTTATGTTTTTGTATTAATTGCTTTGTTTATGCTTTGACTGATTTATGAGAATATGATTTGATTTATGGTTCATTGAGGTTTGTGCCAGTGGTTACCAAGATCAATGTGGTTTCATGAGGTTGTTTTGTGATTACCTTGAGATGTGTGTAGAGATTGCACTATGTACTATTACCATGCTACACTGGACTAGGTTCCTATAGCAGTGGTTAGTCATGTTTATGACTTTGGTTTCTTATGTGTTTTAAGTGCCTTTTTAATGTTGTTTAAAAAAGCATTATTAAATGCTTAAGTAACTAGAATGGAATGTTCATGTTGGATTATTTGGTTATGTCTTGCGGATATTTACCTTGTTATATTTTTTATTAGAGAGATATTTGTTACTCATGTGATGCTTTACATTTGAGACGACCCAAGGGTCAGATGTTATACCTTGATTTCAATATCATAGATATTATACTACTATGTTGTTTAGTTAATCATATTGCATGATGATACCATTTTGAGAGGACAGTGTGTTTTATGATGATATCTAGTTATTTGGTATTTGGACTTACCTCTAATTATGTTAGGTGATGGATTTAATGCTATGGTTATTTACTTCATTCTTGCATTGTTATACTTTATGCGAATGTGAGTGATGTAAATAGATTATTTTAATATAATTTAATAAATGGTTAAATTAGGTGATTTAATGCATTTATTGCTTTGAATAGGTTATTATATTCAATTGCACTTGATCGTGTTGTTTAGTGTGCAGGATTTATATCTCTGGCAGTGGCACATAGAGTTAGTGATTCAACCATTAATATTTTACCAATGTTGTCCTTATATGGTTGAAATATCCTTATTTTAATTATTTAATTAAACCTTTTGGTGATTATTAAATCCAAACTGATTGCATTATGTGATTAGACCAGTAAGCGTGTCTGTACATTTAGAGGTTCGCATTGTCATGAGAGTTATTAAGGAGATTTATGTGTTTTTGGGTTTTTGGGCTTTTTAATTGATTTATTTTAATTTTTGGTAGCTTTTCCATAGATGAATTTTTATTTATAAGAATAGCCTATTCTCATTTTGGTTGATTCGGGGTTTAACTAGGTTGGCTGGTTATTTGCCCTAATTGATTATTCACTCAAAAAAGTGAATAAGTATCCAAAAAAGAATTTAGTTCCTCACTTCTCACTTTTGGATTAGAAAGTTGGAGAGTAAAACCCAAAATTCTCTTCATGAGAATTTATTGTTTTGTTCATTGTGGGAGCTACGGGTGTGGAAACATCGTGAGGTTGGGCTCATTGGATCTAGCTTGGGGAAATCTTGGATTGCCATGATTTTCAACTACTTTTGCGAGATATTTATTTTATGGTTCAGATTCCCATTTTGCCCTTTTTCCTATGAGGTAGGGCTTTCCTATTTTATTGTTTCTGCTTTGTTTTTGCTTTTATTTTTGGTAGCCATTTGTTTGGAGGCTGAGAACTAGTGTTCCTCTCCATTTTTGTATGCTAGTTCTACCTAGTTGGGTAGGTATGAACATTTCCTTATTTTTTAGAATGAGGGTTTGGGATTTTGCACTGTTATGCTAGCCATTTTTGCATACGGTGTCCAATTCCATTTATTTTTGGATTTTTGGGATTTTTGAACCCAAAGGCCAAATGGGTTTTAATTTTGTTATTTTTCCTAAAATTTGGGGTTTTTACCTCATTTTGTGTGTCACCTTGTTTTCTTAGGTTTTCTTGGCACAATGTGGGTCATGGACTTGGATGATCTATTTGGATATCAGTCAAACCACTATTACACTTTTATGTTGCATTGAGATGCATATTGCATCTGTACTCTCGATGTTGTGTTTGGTTGAGTGAATTTATACATAGTTTGTTGTTTCTTTTAAAACTTTGGTTTTGTTTCATGAGCACTAGGATTCGTGTAGAATCCATACTCTTATATTAAGGTCAATTGAGTGAGTTAATGATGTTTGGTCTTGTTGCATCATTGGGATTCATGTAGAATCCATACTCTTGGATTGAGGCCGGTTGAGTGATTAAATCATGTATGGTTTTATTGGCTTTGGGATTCATGTAGAATTCATTTTCTTGAGTTACTTTCAGTTGGGCATTTTGTTTTGCATTGTGTTCTCATCCTATCCTTGTGTTGTGATCTTCGTGATGGTGGTGTGCCACACACAAGTATATGCACCTACATTTTCAAGTGATCTGCAAGGCCTAATCTTTTGTGGTACTTTCAGAAGTTATGATCATTGGGGTTGGGATGGGAGTATGCATGCCCACGGGCACTTGTCATAGGATGAGCATGGGTGGGGTAGGGTAGCATATGGAGGGGGCTTCTATCTTGAAGCCTAGTGAGATTAGTCCCATAGGGTTGGCAGAGGAAGTTTTAAATAAGTGATAATTAAAGAAAATGTGTGACTGGTAATAAAACTTAAAGATAATAAAATGTGTGGGTTGTACACCTTCTGTCATGAAGAGTTACTGCCCTAGGTTGTGCACCTTCTGTTGAGAAGAGTAGCTTCCTATTCTAGCTTGGGCTTTTG
Organism: Cupressus sempervirens; assembly: GCA_028749045.1. Classification (NCBI taxonomy): domain Eukaryota; kingdom Viridiplantae; phylum Streptophyta; class Pinopsida; order Cupressales; family Cupressaceae; genus Cupressus; species Cupressus sempervirens. The sequence continues at coordinate 114,695,360 of CM053793.1, forward strand.
GATGCCAAGTGCCTCTCCATGATGTTGGCCCCTACTTAGTAGCCTTTTGCGTGTCTAACCAGGACATGTACTCCTTGCATTGTCTTAGGTTCTTGGTTGTAGCCATCATACTTTCTTGTGTGAGTGTTAGCCATGGATGTTGTTTTGTATTTTTTTTGGTTGGATCTTTATCTCCATCAGCATGGTGGGTGTGGACCTAGGAGTTCCACATGGTTGGGAGGCATAGCTACCTTCACCACTGCTAGGGACCAGTGTACAGAGATGGTCTCTTATCCGAGTGCGACCGTTGCTGGATGTTTTCACTTGATGCTTCAGGTTTCAGAGTATGCTTTCTTATGATTTATGCTTTCATTGAAATGCTTGGATATCATGTTTAGATGATGCTAGTTTATTTGGCACATTCCCATATTATGATGTTTAGCATATGCCTAGATGATGTGAATTGTTGTATTAGTTTATTTATTGCTTATTGGTATAGCATGTTAGATTTCCTTATTACGATGTTCAACATGTAATAGGTGATTTTATCTGCTTGTAGGTTTATCTGATTCTTTACTACTAGCATGTTAGATTTCCTTATGCTTATATTGCAGCATGTTTAGTAGTGACATCCCTATTACAATAGTACCAACAATTGGATCGGTGGCTTGGGATGTTATGTGCAGGGGATGGCTAGGACCCACAATGGTCTAATGATGCTATTGATAGTTGGGAGGAACCATGTACTTAGTTTGGTTGTTTTTTTTTGTGATATTATCTCTATACATTGCAATGTTATTTCCATTTTACTGTGATGTTGCTTTTAGTTCATTGTGATGTTTCATTCTATCTTTTCCTTTGATGTTTGTTTAGATGGTTAGATTTTAGCTTTCTGTCTTTTACCTTTTATCTTGTGTTCATGCCTCAAATTGTGGTTTCGGTACTCCTTGGTGTGGAGGTTCCATCTCTGTTTGGTTTAACATTCTTCCTTTGAAGTCTTCTTGACTTTTCCTAGGTGACCATGTGTCAGCATGGTATGATGCAATAAAGTGTCGCACACCCATTTGAACTCTGTTGTGCACACCCTAAATGTGTCGCATGCCTCTTGGAGTTTTGTTGTGTGATACTTCATAGTAGCACACTCCCTTAAAAGAAATGTTGTATGATACACTTTCAGTATCGCATGCTCTTTGGATAAGTATCACCCAACCCCTAATTATGTTGCCCTCCTTCTGGAGAAATATCGCACGATACTAGTAAAGGATCGCAAAGTGCTGATAAAGTGTTGCATGGTTTTTATAAAATCTACGGGGGTGGGTAGCAGGCAATTTTCAGTCCAATCCAAACTTTTTAGGGATGATTTGGGGTACCCTCTTAGGTGTTCTTCAATCCCTTGGTGGAGCAATTTGTATTTTAGTTGTGTCTTTTTTGTAGTTCATTTTTTGAGGTTTAAAATATATCATTTAAGTATAAGTTAAAATATATCATTAAAATATATTTAATTCCTTATACTTAAGATATATTTTAATATATGCGATGAATCTTTTGAGATAGGTTTCAGTTCTCTTGGAGATAAGATAGAGATTCTAGGAAATTTTAGGGCTTCAAAAATCCAGACTTAGCCAATTTTTAGGACTTTAGGATTTCAGGCTTAGCCAAATTTTAGGATTTTGCATTTTACCCCAGCTTGTTGTTTTGTCAATGAGTGGTCATTTCTTGAGTCCTCATCTTGTGCATTTTTGTTGTTGGCTTGTTTGTGTGTGTTAGTTTGGTAGTGGCATTTGGAGATTTGTTGGTTGCCAGAATTGTGGTGAAGTCTTCTATTGCGATCATTTTGATCCTTGTATGATGTTGTTATGTGCATTCATACTTGTAAACAAATAATTCTTGGCTTGTATTTCATCATTGTTTCCAAGGATCTCTAGGTAGGGCATTACATATCATGTACACAGATTTCACAAAGGAGATATTGCTTGAAAGACTTGAAGTAGTTGAGAATGAACTTAGATAGTATACAAAATTAACTAGAATAGAGACAAATTTCAATGCCCTAAATATTTAACCTAACTTATCAAGAAGCACAAATTCTATAGGAGATTTTTCTAGTAGTAGAAGATCTGAAGAAGATAGGAAGATTAATGAAGCAATAGCCCTTTTGGTAAGAAGAGAAAAAGGAGGTAAGAAAATATTTAAATGTTGGACTTGTGATGAATATGGTCATTATGCATCTAAATGTCCTAAAAAGGAGAAAACGTACAAGGGAAATCATAAGCCTAGAAAAGATAGAGAATGTTTATATGTAAATGAAGATAATGATTCGAATGAACAAGCATTCAATGCTAGTGATGATGAAATTTGATTTGTGGCAATTAAAGAAATCTAGAGAAGGTAGCTTTGGTATCACAAGTTGAGAAGAAATATAATTGGATAATTGATAGTGGTTGTTCACATCATATGACTAGAGATATGAACAAGTTTTTTGACTTCAAAAGTTATGATGGAGGAATTGTCAAAGTTGGAAACAATGTAGCATGTCAAGGAAAAAGTATTGGACCTATAACTCTTGATGGTAAAACTAATACCTAGGATGTATAATTTGTTGATGGTTTAAAGCACCATCTTCTAAGTGTTGGATAAATAGTAGACAAAGGTTATCAGTTGCATTTCATAGAAAAGACATGTATGATCAAAGATGAGGATGGAAAGGTGATTGGAATAGGAACTATATCTAGAGGTAATGTATTTTAATTGAATCCTATTGAAATGACATGTTTGGTTGAAAAGGTAGATGATAGTTGGTTATGGCATAAGAGATTTTGGAATATAAACTTTGATAGTATTATGAGAACTAGTATACTATTTGTTCTTAGAGATTTTCCAAAAATTGTAAAGTGTACTAACATAATTTGCAAGGAATGTTTTTTGGTAAAGCATAACAGAACTTCTTTTTCTAGAAAGAAAATTACCACTATAGTAAAGTTGGAGATTGTACACATAGATTTTAGTGGTACTAAAAAGACTAAAGGATTCTATGGTGAAAGGTATTTTATGATTCTAGTTGATAATTTTTCTAGAATGATCTGGGTTCCATTTTTTAAAGAGAAATCTAAAGCATTTGAGAATAAATCTTGTATAAAGATTAAATGTTTAAGATTAGATAGAGGAGGATAATTTACTTCAAATGAGTTTAATATGTTTTGTGAAGAAAATGGAATTAAAAGACATCTATTAGCACTAAGAACCCTTGAACAAAATGACATTGTAGAGAGAACAAATAAGTCTGTTAAGAAAGCTACAAGAGCTATGTTAGTAGAGAATGATGTATCCCAAACATTCTGAAGAGAAGTTATGAATACAACAATGTACACTATGAAAAAATTACAAGTCAAAAAGGACACAAACAAGACACCTTATGAACTATGGTTTGGTCACTCACCTATAGTTAAGTATTTTAGAATATTTGGAAGTAATTGTTACATAAAAAGAGATAATGACATTGGTAAGTTTGATGCTAGAAGTGATGAAGGTATGTTTCTTGGTTATTCATTAAAAAGAAAGGCTTATAAATGTTTTAATTAGAGAACTAAGAAATTATGGAAAGTGCAAATGTGAGAACTGATCAAAAATTCAGAATATAAGAGAGAATAGTTGATTACAATTTTGATTATGATGTTGTTGCTAAGCTAAGGAAAGATGAGGTATTTCTTGAGACTAATAATGATTTGCAAAATGAAGGAGAGAAAAGGTAGGAACAAAGCTTAGAACCTTTAGTAGAGCCAAGAGTTGAGATACTAGCTTGTACTTTAGAAAAGAACATAATAAAGAAGCACACATCTGAAGAGATCATCAGAAGTAAAGACAAAGGTGTGATGACAAGAAGCAGAGTGAATGAAAAACTATGCTTGATATCTCAAGTTGAGCCTAAGAATGTAGATGAAGCATGTAAAGATAACTATTGGAAGCAATCTATGAAAGAGGAATTGGATCAAATAGAAAAAAATGAGACATGGGAATTGGTCCCCAGACCAACATACAAGAATGTGATAGGAACTAAATGGGTATTCAGGAACAAGATGAATGAGCAAGGAGAAGTTGTAAGAAACAAAGAAATATTGGTACATAGAGGCTACTCATAGCAAGAAGGAATAGATTATGAGGAGAGTTATGCTCTTGTGTCTAGAATAGAAGCAGTAAGATTACTCTTAGCCTATGTAACATAGAAGAAATTCAAAGGATAGCAGATGGATGTCATGTTAGCATTTCTAAATGGAGAATTTGAAGAAGAGGTATACATTGAGTAAACTAAAAGATGCCCTTTGATAGATGATAAGGACATAGTAGCAGACTAAGGAAAGCATTGTATGGATTAAAGCAAGCACCCAAAACTTGGTATGCAAGGTTGGACAAGCATTTGACAAAGCTTGGATAGAGAAAAGGTATGGTAGATAGTAAACTATATTGGAAAGAAACTAATGATTGTTTGATGATTTTGGTAATATTTGTTGATGACATCATATTTAGAGGAAATGATGAAGAATGTAAGAAGTTTGTAGAAGAACTGAAGAAAGAATTTGAAATGAGTATGATAGGAGAGATGAAATATTTTCTAAGATTGTAGATAGTATAGAATAAAGAAGGAATCTTTATTTCTTAGACTAAGTATTTGAAGGATTTACTAAAAAGGTTTGTTTTGGAAACATGTAAAACCATTGAAACACCTATGGTAACTAGACACAAGTTATCTACAAAGTATGAGACACCTACTATTGAACAAAAGGAGTATAGATCTATGATCAGAGGATTGCAATATCTAGCTCACACAAGGCTAGATATAGCAAATATAGTTGGAATAATTGCAAGATTCTAGGATAATCATAGAGAAGCACATTATGTAGCAATGAATAGGATATTTAGATATCTGAAGGGAACATCTGAGTTTAGATTATGGTATGACATATCTAATGATTTTTCTCTAAGTGCTTATACTAATGTAGATTGGATAAGCACTATGGATGACAAAAAGAGCACTAGTGGAGGAGCTTTCTTTCTTGGAGGAAGATAGCTTTCTTGGTTAAGAAAGAAGCAAGATTTTACATCTCAAAATATAGTAGAAGCAGAGTATGTTGCAGCAACAAATAATTGCAATAAAGTCATTTGGATGAAGTATTTTCTTAAGGATATATGAATAGAAATTAGTGAACTTGTTGTTATACATTGCAACAACACAAGCACAAAAAATATGTCTAAGAATCTAGTATTGCATTCCAGGACTAAGCACATTTATATTAATTATCACATGTTGAGAGAAAATGTTGTAGAAAAGGAAATCATATTGGATTATGTCAGCACTAAAGAGTAGATTGCAGATATATTCACTAAGCCTCTTCTAAAAGAGATTTTTGAGTATTTCTGAGGTATGCTTGGGGTTATGCCCCTCCCTACACAAGAGTAGAAGATGCAAGAGTGTATTAGTCTAGGGTAATGGGGAACCATTGTTTGTATTGACTAGATGTTGATGCTTCCTATATGGGTGAGTATCTATTATGGATATAGTCATCCAGGACTCTTGTTGATGTTGTTTTGAACAATGTCTTTTGACACTCAAGCTAGTAAGTTATTGCAAAAAACTTTGACATTGATGTCAATGGGGGAGAAGTTTTGCATAAAAAAATACACTAAGGGGAGAATTTTGGCAATATGTGGAATAAAAGTTTAGTATAGAGCACATTGAGGTATATCAATGGGAGAGTATGATTGATGAAGAGTATTTGAAGATTGATAGTCCTTTGTTGGTATTCTTGGAACTAGATTTTTCTTATCTATGTTCGCATCATTGCCAAAGGGGGAGATTTTTTGAAGAATTAGAGAGATTTTTGGAAGATTGGTTAGAAGAATGAATACTAATGATATGTTACATTCATGACTAAGTTTTTCATTGATGTCAACATAGCATGTTTGATGTCTACCTAGCAATTTTTTGTGGTATCTAACAAAAGAATAGTGGAAAGATCAAGTTGGTATGGACAACTAGTTGAGCATGATAACCACCTAAGGTTATGAGAGATACTTATAAGTATTTATTATATGTAGTTAAAGTTAGAAGTAGAAAGGACAAGCCTAGAAGAAGTTATGTAAATTTTGGTGATGTTTGTTTTGAGATAGAGTTTACAGAGGCATGTTCTAGTAAACATGTTATATCTCTTAGAAAAGTTGATATCTTGAGGATCAAGGTTGAGGACATGAAGATGACATGTTGAGGATGACATGGCCAAGCTCACTCATCATAATATTGCATGTACAAAAAGTTATTCAATTTTTAAGGTAGAAGATTAAGGTTATCACTAAGTGTAATGTGTTCTTAATGTGGTCCTATAATAATTAATATAGAAGGACTAATAGCCAACTTAGGGAATTATTTAATGGACTCAATATAAAGGTAGGACATTCTCCTTTATCATGAGGTGTGAACTTCTGGATGAATGCAAATTGTGAATGTTCAGAAAGCAATAGAGAGTGTGGAATATGAAGTTGAGCAAAGTAGTGTTGAAGTGAAGGAAACTTCATTACTAAGGTTTTTCTAAGTGATCTAAGGTTTGGTATTTGGATCTAAGGTTTGTGACCTATTTTACAAGGTCTAATAGTGATTGGTCTAGTTGATAGGATAGAGGAAAGAACAAAGGGAAAAAGAAGATAACAATAAATTACTTGTTTGAGTAGTGAGCTCTTCTTGTAGTTGAAATTGCATGTCTGGGCACTGGGCTCTTCTTGTATACATTATACCACAACTCCTAATAGGGTTGGTGTAACTCCTAAAAGGGTTGGAATCTCCTAATCGGGATTCAAAGTCTCCTAATATGACTCATTGTAATAAGTATTGTAATAGACTCCTAATACGGTCCATCATCTAGCAAGGAATATTTATATTAGTACATCATCTTGTGGGAATCATTCCCATTAGGGTTTTCCCTCTAATCAAGAGTTTCCCTAGTCAACATATTTGGTGTAATTATCTATGTGCACTTTATTATGGTTGTTTTTTACTTTGGTTGAATGGTTAAGATCATTTCAAGAAGATAAATGTTTTAATTATTTGATAACTAATTTAACCCCTCCCCCTATTAGTTATCTTAGTAGACTATTATTTCTAATAGTTAAATGAATGTCAAAAAGTGGTGTGAGATCATCTTTGAGCTTATCTATGTCTAGAACCTACAAGAAGAAATCTAAGCCATGTGACTTTCAACTAGGCGATCTTATTCTAAGAGAAAACTATAACAATTAGCAATAATGGGTACATAAAGAGAAGTTTGAACCCAATTGGCTTGGTCTATATATAGTTACTACAGTGTTTGGATCTGGTGTTTACCAACTTTCTATGGTGAAGGGAGACATGCTCAAGGAGGTCATCAACAATCTCCATCTGAAGTAGTTCTACAACTGATCTAATTTCAAAAGCTCTTTGTATATACTTAAATGTCTTGAAAAAATCATTATCTATTGAGAACCTAGTAATAGGCACCTTGGTAATACAAAAAAAGTTGCAAAAATCAAAATTACCAAAAAAAAAAATCAAAAAGAGAAAAATACAAAAAAATTGAAAAACTAAAAAAGTGCCATTGATGAAAACCTGGCAAACAAGCATCATGGTAGACAAAAAAAAAATCTTTTCCAAGAAGGCAAAAACTTGGTAAACATGTGCCTCTTGTTTCAAATGCTACATCTCGTAGTGCCTCTTCTAGCTCCTTGTATAGTTGCTTTATTGCTTTATTTTTTTACTTTTTCTCATGCATCCATGGATTGAATCTTTTTCATAGACTCAGGGGAAACACCCGACAATGTCTTAGGACTCTCTTTCATGATAGTCACTAGTTGTTCTAATTGTGTCTTCCTATTGGCACTTGTTTCACTATTAAGATTCCTCTCATGCAAGATCTCTTTCGCTTCAGTCACCAATTGTTAAAACTACACTTACCTACTATCACTTGTAATAATTTTGAGGTTCCTCTTATGGAAGATCTCTTGCATCACTCACTAGTTGTTCTAACTATGTCTACCTAATGTCACTCAATTTCCTACTATGGCTCTTCTTATTGAAGATTCCTCTTTGACTTTAGTCACCTATTATTCTAACTATGTTTGTCTACTATCATCATCCTATTAAAGAGATTTCTTTCACACATGTTCTGAACATTGACACTTGACATTAATCCTATAACACAAACACTAAAATGATGGCATTCATACTGGTTTGAAATATGCTAAGCTTTTCTTTATTTTTCTTTCTTTTTTCTTTATCATGTCTCTTTGAGTAACTCAATGATGTCTCTTTTGACTAAAGAAGTAAGGACAAGGGGCATGATCTTTTCTTTTCTTTTTGTTTACTAGTTTAGTTCCAATGATTTGATGCATCCATATAAAAGGGGTGTCCACTATAAGAGCCTCTATCTCGTATTGGATGGTCTTATGTACTTCAAATCATTTTATATGGACTCTTCATTGAGGTTGGTTCTTGTCCTTGCTTGTTTGAGTGTATTTTTTATGCTCTAGTAAATATTGATACTCATCCTACTAAGTGAATGTAAGGGTCACTACGAGTATACTTACACACTTCTGTCTCAAGTTACGAATGCAAGGGTCATTGTAGAAAAAATACATACTAGTTACTTAGCATAAGAAGGATCTTTTGTGTGTCCAGTGTATCTTTACACAAGAAACATTCTAGTCATCCTAGAGTTTATGCTTTGATGCTTATGTTAGCTTTCTACATCAAAAGGGACAAATGTTCTGGTCATTCTAGCTTCTTGTGCCTCAAATACTTACATTTAATCCTGAAAAAACTATAACAAGTGTCATATTCATATTATCATGATTGCAATGTCAATGAAAATTGTATGCCATTTGTGGGTTTAGCTAAACACTTAGTGATGATAATTTTATGAGTTTGGTAACCAAACCTAGGGTTGCATCTAGCATAGGCTACATTATATAAGCACATGGTTCGATCACTACTTTACTTGCATCCTTCATGATGAGGGGTTGTTGGTTTCTTCAAAGTATCATGTTTCTTCAAGACTATTAAAATGATTGATTAATCACCCCCTTAGCTAAGTTGACTACTTTGAACTCATTTTCGGGATCAAATTTGAAATCTGACACACTTAAACAACCCAAATTCACACTTTAAATTTTTGGGACTGACATGATCGAATTCTTATGTAGTCCATTTTATTGATACTTTTTTAATCTTTTCAAATTATTTCAAATCAAATTTCTTGACATTTTCCAAAATATCTAGAAAAAGTCAACTCTAGTCAACATTGGTCAACCAAAGTCAAACTCAATCTTCTGGACCTCAAAATCTCTTTGAATCAACTCCAAGTTTGCTTCATGCTTTTCTAATCTCTTCTACATTTCTCTAAATCTTTGATCACACATGTGTTTTCCAATCTATGGTTCCACATCACTATTCTAGTGTGTCATCTTTTGATTTTACTTCTACGGGGGTAGGATGATTCCACCATTGAATCTTTCAAAACTAGCTTCAACTCAATTTGAATCTTATGTTCTCATCACTTAGGGAATCTCATCACTTAGTGCATCTTGTTCCCCTCTATCTGGTATCTATATCATCTATCTCATATTTTGATCAACTAATAGATCTTATAACAATTCTTGTTAGAATTCTAATGGATAGGTATTAGGAAAATCTAACCCTAACTCCTAGGGATCAAGCCTCATTCTAGGGATCATTCTATAACTCATGATAGGCCTTGTTATCTCTTTCATGGACTAGTATTGAGGTGCTCTATCTAGACTCTAGGGGATTAAGCTTTATTTTGGAGATAATTCCAAATTCTTACCTAGGATTAAGCTCCATTTTGGAGATAATTCCAAATTCCTATTGGAGATTAAGCTTCATTCTAGAGATAATTCCAAATTCTTGCTGGGGATTAAGCTTCATTCTAGAGATAATTCCAAATTCTTGCTAGGGATTAAGCTTCATTCTAGAGATAAATCCAAATTCTTGCTGGGTATTAAGCTTTGTTCTAGAGATAATTCCAAATTCTATTTGGGGATTAAGCTCCTTTCTGGAGATAATTCCCAATTCTTGCTAAGGGTTAAGGTCTATTCTAGAGATAATTCTAATTCTTTTTGAGAATTAAGCCTTGTTCTAGGGATAATTCTAGGTTCTTTCTTTCAATCACTATTTAATGGATAGGTATTGGGATAGTCTAACCTTGACTTCTAAGGGTTAAGCCTCATTTTGGGGATAATTCTATAAATCATGATTAATCTTGTCATCTTCTAATGGATGGGTATTGAGACAGTCTAACCCTAACTCCTGATAATTGAGTCTTGTTCTCAAAACAATTCTGTAAAGTTTGATAATCTTTCTTCTTTTATTTTGGTATCTAGGAGTTCTATCTGGATTCCCTAAGGTTAAGCTTCATTCTAGAGACAACTTTAAAAAGCTTAACAATCTCATTATTTAGGTGTTCTATCTAGATTCCCTAAGGTTAAGCTTCATTCTAGAGATAACCTTAAAAAGCTTATAAATTGTTCTTTGTTTCATAAATTTTGGAGCCAATCTCTCTTCTTGATCTATGCTTAATACTTTTGATTTCTTTGAACAAACACACTACTCACATATTTATTCAAAGAGGGTCAAATGTAATACCCAAAAATTGGCACATTGCCATGCTAAATCAATTTTGGTCTATCAATCTTACTCAAAATCCTATAGTACTAGGCAATTCTAATTTCAACGATCTCTAATTGACCTAAGTGTCAAATGCAAAAAATCCCTAATTTGTATTAATTATGTACTCTATTTAATTCCTAAGTCTAGTCAATTTAGCAAAGGTAAACTTATTAATCAATTTAATTTAATTATAAGTCCTAACACTTTGGTTAAATTAAAATTACCTATTTTTCTAAAATACATATTAAGGAATTAAATGTATTTGATTTAATAAGATATATCCTCATTTTACTTATTGAGTTTAAGTATTCAATTAATTAAGAATATTCATTTATGAGGTCATATTTTATTTTATTAAATTAAATATATTCTCCAAATTTTCTCTTCAGTTCAGAAATGGAAACTCTAGGTGGACTAAAATCAAAAGAAGAATTAAATAAGTTAATGCCTTATTCCACTTAGAAGAAAATTAGTTAACTTCTTTTTCATAAGGAAACTTTCTATTCTAACAAAATCTTCTTCAAATCTCAATCATTCATCCAATTTTATCTTAACTGTTGATCAATTCTTGCATTCTATTTAAGAAGCCCTCAATTTCTCATTTTAGGGGTTAACAATTGATTTGCATTGAACTTATGTTGAATTGCTAACTCAATCATTCTTGCATTCTTAGCTTATAGTTTCATATTTCTTTCATATAGATTAATCATGCATACATATAGATTAATTTGTTCTTTTTTATTCTTAGATTAATACTTGCATCTCATCTATCATAAATGATGCACATCATATAGCTTAAAATCCTTGATTCTAGATGTCTGGTTGCTAGCTTCTTATTTTGAGAGTGAATAGTATAATCATTCTAGTTAGGAGCCAACAAATCAACTTATCGAGTTGTTTCAAATGAACAATCCAATGTTCATTCTAGAATGATTCTTTATATAAGGATCATGTTGAAGTGTGGTTGATTAACAATCCATAATTAAAACTCATAGATATAACACTTATTGCCAATAATTCTAAAATACCTAATTGTGGGTGAGTGACCAAAGCACAATTCATAAGGGGTCTTGCTTGTGTCTTTCCTAAATTGCACTCTATTCATAGTGTATACTATTGTATTCACAAATTCTCTCTAGAACATCTTAGATACATCATTCTTAGCTAACATAGCTCTTGTTACTTTTGTTACTGACATGCTTCTTCTCTCTACTATACTATTCTATTCAAGGGTTCTCAGAATTGATAATTGTCTTTTAATTCCATTAGCTTCACAAAAGATATTAAACTCAGTTAAAGTAAACTCTCCTCCTCTATCTAATCTTAACAAATTAATATTCATAATTGATTCATTATCAAATCTATTCTTGAATATCTTGAACTTATCAAATGCCTCAAACTTTTCTTTAAGAAATGCTACCCACATCATTCTAGAAAAGTCATCAACTAAAATCATGAAATATCTTTCACCATAGAATCCTTTAGTGTTCATAGGATTGCTAAGATATATTTGTACAATCTCCAATTTTGTTGTAGTAGGAAACTTCTTACTAGGAAAAGAAGTTATGTTATGCTTTGCCAAAACACACTCCTTGTAAATTGTGTTAGTAGGCTTTATAGTCTTAGGAAAATCTCTAACTACAAACATACTACTAGTCTTCACAATATTCTCAAAGTTTATATGACAAAATCTCTTATTCCATAACCAAATTTCATCTAACTTTGCAACCAAACATGTCATTTCAATAGGATGCAACTAAAATACATTACCTCTAGATCTAGTTCCTATTTCAATTATCTTTCCATCTTTGTGTCTAATCATGCATGTCTTTTCTATGAACTACAGCTGATAACCTTTATCCACTAGTTGTCTAACACTTAAAAGATTGTGCTTCAAACCATCAACAAAATATATATCCTTAGTGTTAGTTTTACCATCAAGAGTTATAGATCCAATATCTTTAACATGACATGCTACAATGTTTCCAATTCTGACAATGCCTCCATCATGACTTTTGAAGTCAAAAAACTTGTTCATATCACTAGTCATATGATGTGAACAACCACTATCAATTATCCAATTAGATTTCTTTTCAACCTGTGATACCAAAGCTATTTTCTTTGGACTTTCTTCTTTAATTTATAAAAATTCTATTTCATCATCACTAACACTTACTACTTGTTCATCAGATTCATCTTCTTCATTTGCATATAGACACTCTCTATCTCTTCTAGGTTTTAAATTGCCTTTATACCTGTTATCTCTTTTAGGACACTTAGATGCATAATGACCAAATTCATTGCAAGTCCAACATTTAAAGATTTTCTTAGCATCCTTTTCTCTTCTTATCAAAATGGCTACTCCTTCTTCAATCTTTCTATTGTCATCAAATTTTCTACTAATAAAAAGGTCTCCTCGAGCACTTGTACTCCTTGATAAACTAGGACAAATATTCAAGGCACCAAAATTTGTTTTTATTTTCGTCAATTGTCCAAACTGTCTAAGCTCATTCTTAACTACCTCAAGTCTCCAAAGAAATGTCTCCTTTGTGAAATCTTTGGTACAAGACATCAACAACTATATCATTTGAACTATTGACATAAATGGTGGTGTTAAGATCTTTAATATCTTCCATATAACCTCATCATCTTCTTTGGTTCCTACTTGAGATCTGATACCTATAGTAATTTTTGATCCTACATATGTTCTTATAGATGCATCTTCCATCATTTTAGCACCTTGAAATGCAAAAATGCAATTTTGTAGCCTCAATTTCTTAGAATGTTCATCACCTTCAAAACTAGTTTCCAAAGCTTTCCAAATCAAATGAGAAGTATCAAATAATTTTACCTAGTTGTATTCAATTTTAGGAAGTGCAAAAAATATTGCTTCTCTAGCTCTCATGTTGCACATGAAAAAATCTCTATTCCTTGGTACAAGTTTCTAGATTACTTTAAACAATGATTTTATTTGATGATTTTGTTAAGATCCAATATTCTTGATCCATACAAAACAAATGTGTCTTCATCTTTTCTATTGAACTTCAAAGTATCTTTCTTGAACATGTTTGTCATGGATCTCGCAAAGTTGTTAAAGTTTATCTTCAAGGAAAAAATTCATTATAAGTCTAACATTTAAAAAATTTCTTACCATCTTTTTCTCTTCTTGCAAGAAGGGCTACTCCTTCTTCTATCATTCATTCCTCATTAGATCTACTACTACTAGAAAAATATCCTCTTGGTCTTGTGCTCCTTGATAGATTATGTTGAATGTTTAGGGCACTTAAAGTTGTCTTTGTTCTAGAAAATTCTCTAGACTTTCTATCTCATTATCAATTTCTTCAAGTCTCCCAAGTAGTGTCTCTATGGTAAAATATTTGGTATAAGAGATTAACAACTTCATCATTTGGACTACTTGCTTAAATGGTTCTGTCAAATTCTTCAATATCTTGTAGATCACATTATCATCTTCCTTGGTTTTTTTGGAGTTTTAAAATTCTATAGGTTTCAAATTACTTTGATGAGAACAAGATACATCTAGAGGCAGCTAACTCCCATCTTCAACATACTATTTCAGACACTGGGACAACTATAAGGCTAGATCCTTCTTCTACTTTAGGATCTACAAAACCTAGGTGGGTGTACCTCAAATTCACTTATATGGTGCCAGTGCAATTAAACATATAATCTAAACTTATCAATAGTAGACGAAACCCTTATTTCTCTTACTGACTAATGCAATAATATAGATCTGCAATAGCTAAGTGCAAGACAATGCAATTCATAAGCTAAGTGAGGGCATTCTATTCTAGCTCTTCAAACATAAAATAAAAAGAAGACTTGAATTTGATTTGATTTTATGTGGGTGGAGAAAGTAGATGAAAACTAAGTATAGACAAAAAGCTAATGATCATGTAGTTGATCAGTGCCTCATCCATTGGGCAATTCATGAATCTTTCTCATGCATTTTGGATATCTAAAACACATATGCTATGCTAAGACTCTAGATATATCCATTTACCTTATAAATTGGATATCAATGTTCAATCTAAATCTCATTCTTACTTGATATCCTCCTCAATAAACATGCAACCCTATTGATTTCCATGAAGCATTTAGATAACTCATTGAATTATAAGCAACAATGAAACAACATACAATCTAAAGGGACTACAAATATGATCTAGACTCTTTATTCAAAGATCATAAAACATCATAAATCATTGATAAAGGAGACAAGATCTAAAATGAAACCCAACATCTATTGTTCTTTGTATTATTTCCCGAAAATAATACATGAAAATGCATGAAATTGACTCATAAGATACCTAATAAACTAGACTATACAATGTACATCTATTATCATACAACAAAGAAAATGGTGGGAATAAGAAACTAATGGTATGGGAAAGGGATATCATAGCCAAAGCATAGCTTCATAGTTTGGAACCAACACATCCCAAATCTTTTCACTCAGACTTCATCAATTCCATAGCCATCTCTACTTCAATTTCCAACCCCTAATTTTTCCCTAACTTTTTCCAACAACAATGGTATCATAGTAAAAAATTAGAACCCCCACAAACAATGAGAAAGAAAAAGATATAGAGGAATAAATTCTCAAATTTGTTGTATAGATGACATGTGTCCACTTGGAAAACATCCTACTATAGTTGTAAAATCTCTTTCTTCTTTCTACCCATGAGATCTGATCTAGTTCTCATCATTATTTTATAACAACCTTGAAATATCTCCTATTCAATGATGAAAACCATTCTATTTGCCAAAATATCTAAAAATATCTAGAATGCTGATAAAACCTTCATTTAATTGACTTTGATGTGACAAAACTTGACCATAATCATATTCATGCTACCTTTTATGTTTATTCAATTCATCACTTTATTGGAAATTGAATTTGAACTACCTCAACTAAATGAAACTAAAAATTTGCTACTTGATACAAATCCCTACATAACTTGAACTAGTGACCACCTATGCAAAAATGTACTCCAAAATCGAAAACACTAGTAAATTTGGACCCAATTTTTGACCAATTTTGGTCAAATTTTGACCAAGGTTCATCACTATTTTTCTTGTCAAAATTTTGACAAGGTTTGTTGCTATTTTTATTGTCAAAATTTTGACCAAATTGTAGGTGGATCAAAATTTTGACCAACCTACAATTTGGTTGAAATTTTGATGAGAAAAATAGTAATGAATGTTGGTTGAAAATTTGGTCCAAATGTACTAGTGAAAGTTTGTCTTCTCCCAATTTTGGCAATATATAATATGCCTATATTTTCTTAGTGTGAACTCCCAGAATCTTGATTTGAAAATTAGGCTTCTACTATGACCTCAATACTATACTTCATTTTAAATTTATGTAAAAATTAATATTTTTCCAAAGTTTTGACTATAGAATATTACAAACTTTGTTTAAAACCTCCCAAGCACATGATTTTTAGAGAAAAAATTGAAGAAAATAAATTTTATGCAATTTGAATTTTTCCTCTTCTTTTTCATCTAAGGCAAACCTAGTTTAATTGCCTTGCCATGTGTCATGTTCTAATCGATTGACTATTGCTTCATCATTTGACCCCTACAATCTAGGTGCCATGTGGCATCATCTCATTAGCCACCTACTTCACCATTTCATCATGCTACATCATCATGCCACATCATTGATCGCTATGTTGCTATCCCAGTCAGCTTTTTTCCATGTTATCACAACATAATGACCTTGGGACATGTGTCATTCTCTACCACATCAGCACCTTAGGAAGCATGCCATATCTGAAGCCTCTACCACATGTAAATTTTTGACTCATCCACCTCACTACCAACTCATTTCCATGTGTCACTTATTGGTTGGGTCACCATGTCATGTGGTCAACCTCCTTGCAACTACCCTTTAGTGACACAGTGACTATCGTTAGATCTACCATGTGCCGCCATCTTATGCCTCTGATATTCAATCACCACATGTCATCATGTTGCCATGTGTCTTCCTCTAGTTCATTCTCAGGTTCCACATCACGTGATGACATTAACATATTTGGTTTGCATGTTTGTTCAAAATTTTACTCTTCCTTCCTCATCTAACAAGCTGAGATCCATGCACATGGTTGAGGCTTCAAAATCCTTTGTGTCTTTAAGACACTATACTTATTAAGTAGTAGAGTATTTAAATACATGGAAAATCTCTTTTCACCCTAATGTGGGACTAAGGAATTAGAAGAACTCCTCTTCCTTTCAATGCCATCCCTATCAAGGCACAACTCCATTCATTTATTGAGTTAGCTCTCCTCAGTGTTGTGGCTTTAGCAATCAATATGGGTGTCTTTTATTTTACATGAATGCCTTACCAACACTTTCATTATCAAGATTCATATTATCAAGTTGACTAGGTCTCAAATCCCTTCCTGCTACAAATTGCATCTCAAAACATCTTCTTCATTAGTCCAATTTTCCTTTTACAATACCCAAGTACATACACTCATTGATAAGGAAGTTTTCAAGTTCATGAACATTTGAAACATCAATTTGGTGCATCAAGAGATCATATGGTAAAACCTTCATAGTCTTTGCCAGCATCAATACTATCAACTAATTTATTTTGTGCATTCAATCACGCTCCAATGAATGAAGCTAGGTAGTATTACTTTTGTAATCATTTCCATGTTCCATGTGCAAACAAGTGAAGAAAATATAGAAATTTAGAGAATTTTGTTTCATGGAGCTCCAAGATATTGGGTACAGACAAAATCTTTGAGAAAGAAAATAAGAAAGGGTGTGATGTAGCATTTATTATCAATCTGGCCACTTCCAACCCTCTGTCATTCTCTGCTTCCTTCAAAAAAAAAATTCGCATGTGACTGTAATATTGCCCCTTCCACACAACATTTGGGTTAGTGTACCAATAGAAAAGTTGACTTGCATGCCTCTCCTTCCTGAAATGTCTTTGGAATAGACTACGACTATGATGTCATCCCCTCAACATTTGTTTTGTTGATTATGAAGTTTTATAGACAACAAGAAATTCAGAAACATACAAAGCCATTCATGTTATGAGTTATTTCTTTTCATGAAAAAGGATGCATTCTTTGTGGATGTGTTGTTTGGTTTAGTTGACACTTGTTCAACCATGTTCTCTTGGTATGGAAATTGAGATTTTTTTAGGAAATAACCTTAAATTGGGTATTGATCTTTCTATCATTGTCAAGAATTAACCTCTTTGAAGAAATTTTGAGTTCTTCTTACACAAATTCAAATAAAGTGTGAATTTCAGAATTGTCAAATAACAAGTTGACAAACATGATCCGTACTACTATCAGGTCATGTTCTTAATTAGTAGTTTTAAAATTGTCTCATAGTGAAATGGAATAAGCTGAACTCCCAATTTCATTTATTTTGTACACATAACTCCACAAACCCTTTTAATCTCAAATGAAAGTATGTGATTGATGAGGAAATTTGATGATCACAATCATTTAAGCCTTATGAAAGTATCTTTTATTACCCAGACATCTTCTTGATCTATTGAGATTAGTCGGGCCTTGAAAATGGGTCTGGCTAAATTTACTTTTGTTTTCAAAAAATTGAAATGCAAAAATGATTTACTAAAACTTGACTCTAACTTGAAATAATCTATATCATTAGTTTGATTTTTAAAACTCATTTTCACCTCTTTCTACAACTTGTCAACTTTGTGCCAGGAGGTCCTTTGATTGGGCTTAAAAATTGACCAAAACACTTGATCAAGCTCTAGAATCAAACATACTGATTTTGTATTCTACACACTCTTACCCTATCAAATATTGTTCCATGAAGAATTTGGGGTCAAAGGATATTAACTATCAAAGAACTTCCCTTTCGAAACTGCTTACAAGAAAACATGTTAGAAAACAACCAATCACGTTCTATTTTGGCTTCAAAAACTAGGAAAATTAACATTTGGGAAAACATAAACTAGAAAATTAGTTTTTTTTCATGAAGTGAGTATAAATCTATGATTTGGTTTCATGTTAAATAATAGGATGCATTTGGCAAGCAATCAAAATGGGTTACTCAGATTCACAGAACTAGAAACAATGGAAGAAAAATATTTTTTGCAAACATAATGGACTTGGGAAAGTGTGCAGATGGAATCATCAAGATTTTAAAATTGGCATACTTAAATTATTTTTAGAGTAGAATATAATGGTATAGTCCATTTGATCATACCTATCATGGATTCAAAGTTATGACATCACAAACTGGGGTATTGACCAATCTACATTTCTTGACACTAGAAAAAAGTTGCAAATTGCATTTAGAATTGTGTTCAAAAACTAATCAAATGGATTCGTCATAAGCTCAAAATTGAAACATAGTATTTCTAACCTCTAAAGTATAATGAAAAATTAATTTTATCATTTTGGCCAACTATTTCAAAGTTATGACAAGTCAAATAGGGCTTTCTAGAATTCAAAACAAATCACATCAGCATGACAACAATAAATGACCAACTTTGAGGGATACAAAACCTAGTGAAAAAAATTTAAAATTACTCTGAATTGAAAACACAGGTTCTTTGATATGGACACCAAACACTCCCAAAGTAGTGAGTCATGAAACATTATTAGGTGTGAGATATTCAATTGCAAACAGAACCTCCTATCGTTGTTTGATACTTAGGCAAAAAATGCAAATTTGGAAATTACTCAAAATAGGACTTCAAAAAATGGTTTAGAATGACAATTTATCTTCATGGAACACATAGGCATACTGAATGCATGGTGTTAGAAGCATTGAACACCTCATGGGCCTCTAAAGCATAGTTGGGTGTATATGCATTAAAAGTGCTTATAGGGCTTGATTTTTCAATGGTACACAAAATTGGGGCTTTGATTTTGAGTCCCAGTAGTGGCTCTATCTAAGGATGCATTTCCCTTATGGGCATGCCAAGGATTTAGATCTCTATAAGAAGCAAACCATTTCGAAAATTTCTATCAAATAGAAAATAGGGAAACTACACTAATTGTAGAAGGGGTAGCCTAAGGCCACCAAAACTTACTCAAACTTCTTATCCCTATCAAATACCTAATTTTTATTTTCATTTTGCTGAGGTGAGCTAAAAATTTCACTTGCACTTGTTTTACCATTTTCAACAACATCTTCACTTAGCTCATGAGGCAAAAAAAAAAATTGCCATCATTCTCATAGCATATATAAAACTCAAAAACTATTTCATCATCATGCTAACTATGTGAAAAAATATTAGCATGATTATGATTATACAAACTGAACTAAGAATCACAATCGAACAATGATTGATGCATGTTGTCAATTGGAAACACAAAAATTTCATATTCTATACCACTCACCAAGTTGCATGTACCAAAAACTTGCAACTCACCTTGTGCCTCTACCTACAAAGATTAAAATGGATCTCAATCCACTTCATGCATCATGTTATCACATACCAAATCAGATCTAAAAATCAAAAAATTATCATTATAATCTTCAAGCAAAGGTTCAACAAACATATGAAAAAAATCCTCATTAACATTCCTAGAAGGAGGAAGTTTATTGGCATCAATATTCTCATCAAAAAAATTGTTAGAGACACTTGTGAATCCATTAAAATCATTAGCATAAGACTCACCAAATTGTAGAGAAGTTTTAATTTTAGACTCATGTGCACTTTTGTCAATACTTATTTCACTACATGAATCATCAAACCTCATCTCATGTAACTGAAAATTACTATCATATACTCCTTCTAGATCAGATAAAAAATCAACTAATCTTTCAGCATTATCAACAACATCAATCATAGGAGTCTCTCCATTAAATGCTAAATTAGAATCAAGAGATATCAAAAACCTCTCATTATCATCTATATAACACAAATCTGATTTAACATCACTTATGATAGTAGTAAATACATCTCTACTCGTTTTCACTTCTTTAAACAAATCCTCATGCTTGTGATGAAAGTCTTCAAAATAATAACAATGCTAATATGTAGGAGAACAAAAAAAGGGGTACACCATACCTTATTTCATCCTTAAGAGATGCATGCATTAATAAAGGAGAAGTTGAATTACACATTGATGCATACCTTTCAAACTCATGTTGTAGCAAGACTAAAACCTCATCAATATTCAATAGATCCTTTGCAGAAATTTCTTCATCTTGATTGCAATCATATCCTAAATAATATGAAGAACTTATAACAACAACACCATTAGTCAGACAATTTGAAAAATTAGTAGTGCTCTCAAAATATGTATCCTCTTCCCTACACCAGATCTCAATATTAGATGCATCCTTATATTCAAGTTCATTATAGGAAGATATTTTAGGACTGTTGTTATAATTTTTTTCATTCTCAAACATACTATAATAGGACTCATCACTTTCACTATGAGTATCAACATCCTCAATTTCAACAATATGGTAATGATTCTTTTCTAGATAACATTCACATTCTCTAAATACTCTCCCAAAATATTGGATCTTCTCAAATCTTTCTTTTGCTATCCAATATACCAAATTAAGCATGAAGACTAATAAAAACACAAAAGCCCATGATGATTCATTGGGTCTTTCTAATATGGGAAGCTTTAAGTTTTCCAACTTGAATTTCATGTAAAGCTGAATTGCATCTAAATCATCTACAGTTCACATGTATTCTTTTGGATAGAAGAAATGATTTGGCTATGAAGCTTTCCATACAACATGAACAAATTTTCATGTACCTCTTCGTAGCTTGAGAATTTATTATTAGATCTATAATTTGAATCCATTTTGAGAATAAATTTTCTACCTCTTTATCCTAGTGTTGAAATCACTAAACAGAGGCTCTAATTTTTATCTCATAGAAAGAACACAATCAAACAAGTGTTGTAATTTTTAAGAGTTTTGCAATCCTTATCTCTCAAAGTTTTATCATCATAGAACTTGCACACACATCTCAACAAGTTTTTAATAAAACTAAAACAATATTTGCTCTCTCTACTAGTTTTCATACTCAACCATATTCATTTCAAAATCTGAATTCAAGAATATGAAAACTTATTAAAAAAATTATCTTATACGTAGTTTTGATCATCAAATGGAGAATACTTCTAAATAATTTTATTTTCATGAAAGAAAAATCTCATGAAAATAGAAATACCTGAATCTGTGGTGGCTACAAACAACTTTGATGCTAGAAACAACAATAGATTTAGATTTATTCTACAATTTAGTATCTCTTTGCAACTAAACACCACATAGTTCCTTCAACCATTACCAAGAACTATAGATAAAATCTTTCATAATTCTTTCCAACTACTATATCTTTCAATCATGTCATGAATCTCAAATTGCACTGGTTTAGAGATTTGACTTCGAGTTGCCACTCATGTAGTAAGAAAGAATATATCATCTTGTACAAAATTACAAGAAAATCCAAAATTTATAACAAGTATGTGAAAAATACTGGTCAACAAGATGGAATGCCAAATACTTGACAAGTTGAAGAAAGTAGTATAACTTTGTAATCTAACAACAATTTGGTAAAATGTCAAGTGACTTTGATATTACAATTTCTTCAATTCAGTCAAACTACTGTTTTCAATGAACAAGGCTACTGGGGAACATGAAAATTCAGCAAGGAAAATGAGAAAGACATCTTACTATAGATTTTCTCTATCCATAGTTGAAAGTAAGAATGGATTCTAAATTTATACGAGGGATTTTGGTTCCTTCTATATGCAAGTCCTAAGCAGAGTTGCCATTTTGTTGGAGTTTTAAAATGCTATAGGTTTCAAATTACCCTGATGAGAACAAGATACATCTAGGGGTAGAAAACTCCCATATTTAGCATACCATTTTAGAAACTAGGCCAATTATAAGGCTAGACCCTTCTTCTACTTCAGGCTCTACAAAACCTAGGTGAGTGTGCTTCAGATTCACTTATATGGTACCAGTGCAATTAAACATATAATCTAAACTTATCAGTAGTAGATGAAACCCTTATTTCTCCTATTGACTCATGCAATAACATAGATCTACAATAGCTAAGTGCAAGATAATGCAATTCATAAGCTAAGTGAGGGCATTCTATTCTAGCTCTTCAAACATAAAATATAAAGATGATTTGAATTTTATTTGATTTTATGTGCGTGGGAAAAGTAGATGAAAACCAAGTACAAAAAACAAGGTAATGATCCTATAGCTAATCAATGCCTCATCCATTAGACAATTCACAAATCTTTCTCATGCATTTTGGATATCTAAAACATAGATGCCATGTTAAGACTCTA
Source organism: Cupressus sempervirens (assembly GCA_028749045.1). NCBI lineage: Eukaryota > Viridiplantae > Streptophyta > Pinopsida > Cupressales > Cupressaceae > Cupressus > Cupressus sempervirens. The sequence continues at coordinate 114,718,340 of CM053793.1, forward strand.
GATCTATCCATTTACCTTGTAAATTGGATATCAATGTTCAATCTAAATCTTATTCTTACTTGATATCCTCCTCAATAAACTTACAACCCTATTGATTTCCTTGAAGCATTTACATAACTCATTGAATTATAAGCAACAATGAAACAACATGCAACCTAAAAGGGCTACAACTATGATCTAGACTCTTTGTTCAAAGATCATAAAACATCACAAATCACTAATAAAGGAGACAAGATCTAAAATGAAACTCAACACTTGTTGTTATTTGTATTGATTTCCTTGAAATAATACATGAAAATGCATGAAGTTGACTCATAAGATACGTAATAAACCATACTATACAATATACATCTTCTGTGATACAAGAGAGAAAATGGCGTGAATGAGAAATTGATGGGATGGGAAGAGGGTATCACAACCAAAGCATAGCTTCATGGTCTAGAACTAGCACATCCTAGATCTTTCCACTCAAACTTCATCAATTCTATAGCCATCTCTGCTTCAATTTCTAACTCCTAACTTTTCCCTAACTTTTTACAACAATAATGGTCTCATAGTAAAAAACTAGAACCCCCACAAAGAATGAGAAAGAGAAAGATATAGAGGAATGACTTCCCAAATTTGATCTAAAGACAACATGTGTCCACTTGGAAAAATTCCTACTATAGATGCAAAACCTCTTTCTTTTTTCTACACATGAGATCTGATCTAGTTCTCATAATTATTTTGTAACAACCTTGAAATATCTCTTATTCAATGATGAAAACCATTATTTTAGCCAAAATATCTGAAAACATTTAGAATGCTAATAAAACCTTCATTCAATTTACTTAGATGTGATAAAACTTGCCCATAACCACATTCATGCTTCCTTTTATGTTTATTTAGTTTGTCACTTTACTAGAAATTGAATTTTAACTACCTCAACTAAATGAAACTACAAATTGGGTACCTGAGACAAATCCCTACATAACTTGAACTAGTGACCACCTATGCATAAAAAACTCCAAAATAAAAAAGTTTGTCATCTCCTAGTTCTAGCAATATATTAATATGCCTATATTTTTTTGTTAGGAACTCCCAAAATCTTGATTTAAAAATTTGGCTCCTATTATAACCTCAAGACTACACTTCATATTAAATTTATTTAAAAATTTACAATTTTCCAAAGTTTGGACTATACAATAAAATAAATTTTATTTAAAACTTCTGAGGCACATGATTTTTAGAAAAAAATTGAAACAAAATAAATTTAATGCAATTTAAATTTTTCCTCTACTTTTTCATCTAGTTCAAACTTGGTTTGACCGCCCTACTATATGTCATGTTCTGATTGGTTGACTATTGCTTCATCATTTGACCCCTGCCATCTGGGTGCCATGTGGAATCATCTCATTGGCCACCTACTTTGCCATGTCATCATGCCATGTCATCGCTCACTATGTCACTATCTCATTGAGTATTCTACCATGTCATCACGACATAATGACCTTGTGACATGTGTCATTCTCTACCACATCAACACCCTGAGAAGCATGCCATATTAGAAGCCTCTGCCACATGTCAATTTTTGACTTTTCCACCTCACTACCAACTCATTTACACATGTCACTTGCTAGTTTGGTCACCATGTCACATGGTTAACCTCCTTGCAAGTTCTCTTTGGCAACATAGTGACCACCATTAGATTTGGCATGTGTCGCCATCCTGTGCCTTTGAAATTTGATGGCCACATGTCAACATATTGCCATGTGTCTTCCTATTGATCATTCTTAGGTTCCACATCATCTAATGATGTCAACATCTTTGGTTTGCATGTTCATTCAAAATTTTACTCTTCCTTCCTCATCTGACCAATTGGGATCCACGCACATGGTTGAGGCTTCAAAAGCCTTTGTGTCTTTAAGACACTATATTTGTTGTGTAGAGTATTTAAATGCATGCAAAATCTCTTTCCTCCCCAATGTGGGACTAAGGAATTAGAAGAAATTCCCTTCCTTTCAACACCATCCATATTAATGAAAAGCTCCACTTATTTATTGAGTCATCTCTCCTCATTTTTTAGCTTTGGAAATCAATATGGGTGTCTTTATTTTACATGAATGCCTTGCCAACACTTTCATTATCAAGATTCATATTAACAACTTGACCAAGTCTCAAATCCCTTCTTCCTACAACTTGTACCTCAAAACATGTTCTTCGTTAGTCCAAATTTTCTTTTACAATACCCAAGTACATGTACTCAATGATAATCAAGTTTTCATGCTCATGAAAATTTGAAACATTTATTTGTTGCATCAAGATATCATATGGTAAAACCTTAATAGTCTCTACCAACATCAATACTGTCAACTACTTTAATTTGCACATTCGATCAGGCTCCAATGAAGGACATTGGGTAGCATTACTTTTTGCAATCATTTCCATGTTCCTTGTGCAAACAAGTGAAGAAGATCTTGAAATTCAAAGAATTCTATTTCATGGAGCTCCAAGATATTAGGTATGAATAGAATCTTTTAGAAAGCAAATAAACAAGGGATCAATGTAGTGTTTATTATCAATCTAGTTGCTTCCAACCCTTTGGTATTCTTTACTTCCTTCAAAAAAAATTTTCATGTGTGACTATAATATTTCCCCTTCCACATAACATTTGGGTTAGTGTACCAATAGAAAACTTAGCTTGCATGCCTCTCCTTCCTACAATGTCTTTGGTGAAGACTATGGCTATGATGTCATCCCCTCAACATTTGTTTCATTGATTATGAAGTTTGATAGAAAACAAGAAACTCAAAAGAATACAAAACCATTCATGTTATGATATATTTATTTTCATGAAAAAGGATGAATAGTTTGGGGATGTTTTTTTTGCTTTAGCTAACACTTGTTCAATCATACACTCTTGGTATGGAAATTGAGATTTGTTCAGGAAATAACCTCAGATTAGGTATTGATCTTTCTATCATTGTTAGGAATTAACCTCTTTGAAGAAATTTTGAGTTCTTCTTACACAAATTCAAATAAAGTGGGCATTTTGGACTTGTCAAATAATAAGCTGATGGACATGATCCCTGTAACTATTGGGTCATGTTCTTAATTAGTAGTTTTGAAATTAACTCACAGTGATTTGGAATAAGCTCAACTCCTAATTTCATTTATTTTGTACACATAACTCCATAAACCATTTCAATATCAAATGAAAGTATGTGATTGATGAGTAAATTTGATCATCACAATCATTTAGGCCTTCTAAAAGTATCTTTTATTACCCAAACATCTTCTTGATCTATTGAGATTAGTCTAGCCCCAAAAATGGGTTCAGCTAAAAAAAATTTCATTTTCAAACAATTGAAATGCAAAACTAATTTACTGAACACTTGAATTTTTTTGGAAATAATCTGTATCATTCTTTTGACTTTTAAAACTCTTTTTCACCTCTTTCTACAACTTGTCAACTTTGTGCTAGGAGGTCCTTCAACTGGCCTTAAAAATTGACCAAAACATAGGCTGATCGGGCTCTAGAATTGAACATACCAATTCTCTATTTTGTACACTCTTACCCTATTGAATATCATGTCATGAAGAATTTGGGTTCAAAGGATATTAACTATCAAAGTTACCCTCTTGGAAGTGCCTACAAGAAAATTTTTTAGAAAACAATAAATCACGTATTGTTTTGGCTTTAGAAATTGGGCAAACTAACACTTGAGAAAATCAAAAGTAGGGAATTGGTTCATTTTCATGAAGATAGTATCAATATATGATTTGGTTTCATAAAAAATAATAGGATGCATTTGGCAAGTAGTCAAAGTGGGCTACTCATATTTGTAGACCTGGGACCAATGGCAAAAAAATATTTTTTGCAAACAGAATGGACCTGAGAAAGTGTGCAGACAGATTCATCAAGATTTGAAAATTGGTACACTTAAAGTATTTTAAAAGGATAATGCATTCATAAAATCCATTTGATCTTACCTATCACAACTTTAGAGCTATGACATCATGAATACGGGTACTGACCAATCTGCATTTGTTGACACTAGTAAAAAGTTGTAAATTGCATTTGGAATCACATTTGAAAACTAAACAAACAAATTTTTCATAAGCTCAAATTTGAAACATAGTACATATCTAACCTCTAAAATAGAATGCAAAAGGAATTTTCTCATTTTTTTCAACTGGGTCAAAGTTATGAAAAGTCAAACAGGGCCTTCCAAAATTTAGAACAAATCACATTAGCACGACAACAATAAATGACCAACTTTGAGGGATTCAAAACCCACTCAAACAAATTCAAAATGACTTAAAATATGAAACATAGGTTCTTTGGTATGGATGATAAATAATCCAAAAGTTTTGGTTCATGAAATATTATTGGGTTTGAGATATTCAATTGCAAACACACCCTCCTATCATTGTTTGACACTTGGACAAAAAATGCAGATTTAGAAATTGTTCAAAATGGGACTTCACAAAATGGTTCAGAATGACAATTTATCTTCATGGAACACATAGGTATATTGAATGCATGGTGTTAGAATCATCAAACACCTCATGGGCCTCTAAAGAACAACTAGGTACATATGCATTAAAAGTTCCTATAGGGCTTGATTTTTTGAATGGTACTCAAAATCGAGGCTTCGATTTTGAGTCTCAATAGGTTCCTCCTTGTGATTTGACACCAACAATAATTTTTGATATTCTACCCACATATTTTCTTATAGATTCATCTTCCATCATTTTGGCATCTTAAAATGCACAGATCCAACTTTGTAAGGTCAATTTCTTAGAATGTTCATCACCTTCAAAACTAACTTCTAAAGCTTTCCAAATCTTATGAGAAGTATCAAGTTTTTTAACCTAGTTGTACTCCATTTCAAGAAGTGAAAACAATAGTGCTTCTTTAGTTCTCATGTTTTACATGAAAATTATCTCTCATCCTTGCGGCAAGTTTTCAATGCACTCTCAGTAGTAATTGTCTAATTTTATTTTGTCAAGATCTTATATACATAGTAGATGACTCTTCTTCTTTTCCTTTCTGAATATGTTTCCATAGATCTACCAAAGTTGTTAAACTTTATCTTCAAGGACCTGAGGTTTGATACCAATTGCTAGAAATAATAGTCCACAAAGATAATTTAGAGGAGGGTTGTCAATTAGTTATAAAATTAGAACATTTATTAACCTTAATTTATCTTAACCATTCAACCAAAGTAAGAAAAAACCATAACAAGATGCACATACACAATTACACTAGATTTGTTAACTAGGGAAACGCTTGATTAGAGGGAAAACCTCGATGGGAATGATATATATATATATATATATATATTCCTTGTTAGAGGATGGGCCCTATTAGGAGTCTATAAACACATTTAGTACATATGAGTTCCTATTAGGAGACTTTGAATGCCTTTTAGGAGATTCCAACCTTGTTAGGAGTTGTGGAAGACCTAAGGACCCACTGTCCAAATAGCTTCTAGGGCAAGAACACTAAACTTATTGTCTAATTGATCTCTCAACCATTCCTTGTAGAATAATTATTCGTGCTATGCTTTATCCTCTTTTCTCTATCCTATCAACTAGACCAATTACTATCAGACCTTATATACTAAGTCATGAACCTCAAATCCAAATATCCAACCTCGAATCACTAAATAAAACCTTAGCAATGAAGTTCTCTCCAACTTCACTTTACTCTTCTTATATTTGCATTCAACTCTTTATACTTCTTGTAATCAGTAATACATCATATCCAATCAAATAAAATGCCCTTCCTTATACCAAATCTGTAAAACAATTCCTTGAGTCAGCTATTACAACTTAATTAATTATTATAACACCTCATTAAGAACATGTTATACTTAGTAATAACATTAATTAGATACCTTGTAACTTGAATAAATTTCCATAAATGTAATACTATGACAAGTGAGCTTAGCCATATCATCACCAACATGTTTTCTATAGGCCTTTAATGTTGTTTCTTAGGATAACAATTCTGCTAAGAGATATAACAAGTTTACTAGAACATGCTTTTGTAAGCTCTATCTAAAAAAAATCTTCACCAAAACTTGCATAACTTCTTCTAGATTTAATATGTTATTCTTCCAAGTTTAGCTACATATGCTACACACTTAGGAGTATCTCCCTTTAACCTTTCTAGTGAAAGTACTCAATGATCTATCTGTACCAACTTGATCTTTCCATTGTTCTTCTATCAGATACCACAAAAAATTGTTATGCTGACATCAATGAAAAACATAGTCATGAATGTAACATATCATAATGATAATCATATAATTTCTACAATACTCCCTCATAGAAGTATCATTAGCATTCATTCTTCCAACAGAGACAAGGTTTGTAGAATGTTGATTGATAGTTGGTCTACGAATAACTTGGTATCTAAAGAAGTAGTAAAGAAACTAAAGCTGAGAAGGGTGCCACATCCAAACTCTTACAAGGTTTCATGACTTACAAAGAAACAAAAAATTATCATAGAGGAGCAAGCTTCAATAGAATTCCAACTTGGGAAGTACAAAGATAAAGTACTCTATGAGATTGTTCGAACGGATGCCTACTATTTGCTACTAGAGAGACCATAGTAATATGATGTGAAGGCTCACCATGATGGAAGATTGAATACATATAAAATAAACTACAAAGGTGAAAAGATACCTCTCTTACCCTTGTCAAATTATGCAAAAGAACAAAAAGATCCAATTTTTTTGTCTGTAGATGGAAAACATTTTTTGAAAACTTTGAACGAGGAAAAGACACCATGTTATGCCCCAACAATTTTTCCTAAAGATGATAGACCTAACAAGGTTGTGAAGGAAGTAAAACCCTTGAGATATGTAGGCCCTAAAGAATTTTTAAACCTATTGGACTAATATATGAATATTATCACCAAAGAATTTCCAAATGAGTTATCCCCAATCAGAAATATAAGCAACAACATAGGCTTGATCCTAGGAGAAACCTTTGTTGGAAATATGATGGAAAAGCTCATTATTGTTGAAGATCAAAGAGGGAGATTGTTGTAAAAGAATGTATTCAATCATTATTTTTTCATTGATGTCAAACCTACTATTTTTAGGGATGTTATTTTCTTATAAGATCCAAGTACCATCACTTAGTTGATTGATGAAGAGTATTTGATCAATAAGATGTAACAAGAGCACCTTTCCCTAGCTTGAGTTATGATGTTGTAATGAAGTGCAAGGATTAGTTAAGACAATGGTTAAGTAATGTATTGATGACATAATCAAACATATAGAGGTTGGTCACACTTAGAAACATTGGAGGAAGAAGTTGTAACAAAGTTGACAGCAAAGCTTAAACTAAGATCATTAGTGGGTGCCGAGAAAGTTAGTTGAAGCCAAGAAAATCTTTAGTAGAAGCTGAGTAATAGAAATTTCTACTGTGTACTAAGTGATCTTCATGTGCTAAGTGAATATTAGGTGTTGAGCATAAAAAAAAAATTAGTTGGTGCTAAGTGATCTTTAGGTGTCGAGCATTAGGAAAAACACAGTTGATGCCAAGTAACTTAGTATGTGTCGAGCACCAGTATTTCAATAGTGTTGAGCTACTTCATTATTTCAAATGATGAAGATTTTCCAAATCTAAGCTGACATAATGGTTACATTGAATTTTTTGAATGAGTTGGAAGATAAGGATGATGAGTTGTAGGCACAGAATCCTATGTAAACCATTTTAAGACGAAACCTAAGGATTATTCAAGAAGTTTCAAGAGAAAATAGAATATGGGTTAGAATCAATGAATCCTACCTAATCCATGTGAATTGAAATTAAAAAATGGAAGAATTGAGTAGGAAAAGTAACTCCATGACTTCTATTTAAGAAGTCATAGAGCAAGAAGCAAAGAGTTGTTGATATTGTTGCTACTAAAGTGTCAAAATCTGTGAAGTAGTGAGAAGGGTGTTGTTGGTGTTTTAAAATGTACTAAAAATACTAAGCGACAAAATGCTTAATACCAAAATGATAGTACATACACAATCTAAAGACTAGCCTATTCTTATTAACAATTGCATATGTAAAGTATTTGGACCCAACTTCAACAAAACCACAGATGGTTTTCTACTCTTTTGGCTCTACAAAACCAGGGTGGGTAAACCTAGGGATGATTCAAAAATGGAATAATTGTATTAGGATTATTCTTAGTTTCATTCTGATTTTCATTTCAAGATCCTCAAACATATACATAATTCTTAATAACTTGGTAAACACATCCCATAAAATAGATATGGCCAAGAATTCTTCTATAGATCTGCAAATGTTTTTAACAATAGTGGCTAACTGAAGCTAAAACATTCCATTCAAACAAGTGTTGGCCAACTTTGAAGATCTACAGGAAATAAAAGTAAAGTTTTATTTAATGTTTCATTTTGATAACCATTTATGATATATCTCTCCTTCAGCTGAATCAATTTGATCAGTGCCTAATCCATTGGGGTTCAGAGTCTATAGCAAGTTCTTAGATCTAGTTTGTTGCCTTACAACAAATTCTATCAGTAATTCTTATCAGAGTTCATCATTCAAATCCTTTCCACTACTAAAGAAACCTTATCACATTCATCAAAGCTTTTATTTAATCCATTGAATTAACATCAATGATAAATAGATATACAACCTAACTAGATTGCATTCAATTGCACAAGCCTTTACTTATGCAATATCAAGAAAACCAAGTAATAGAAAGGAGACAAGATTTAGAAAGAATAATATGGGGACAGTTCACAATTTGTATTCATCTTCTTTGAAAATGGTATAACATTTACAATAGACTCAGAATGACCTTCAGAAAGAAACACAACTCATTCTATATTCATGTATTCTCAGAGAACCGACAGAGAAAATACATCATAAACTTGCTTTCAAAAATTTGGACCAAAGACAGACTAAGCATATCACTTAGAAAACTAGAATTTGAACTCTTCTTTAGCCTTGGAATCTCACTTAAATAGTGTGAGATGCAACAAGCTTCAGGCTAAAAGAAAAGATAGGTGTCCTTTACAAAGAATATTTACATACACCTTTCACAGAAAGAAAAAATGCGGGTAACAGAAGATGTCCTAGATCAAAACATTCTTTTAAGTGAATCAACTTTTGTTATATGATTTTGTGTTGCTGATTGGTTATTAATATGTTTTCTCTATATAAGTAACTACCAAATTAGCCAATGATGAAACTTTCTCTGATGATGGCATATTAACTTCCACTTGTAAACTTTCTTCATCTTTATCTCGGGTGGCAGGAACAACTTCTATCTTGTCTTCTTCTCTAGCCGTATCAGCATCCTGTGGTTTCAGGTTTGTAACTTAAAGTAACAAGTTTCTCTTGTCTTCTTCTTCTAATTGGTTTTGAGAAATGATAGTATCAGTGGTTTGGAATCCCTCATCTTGCACATTATCACTGTCAGTGTCATTTGCATCCAACTGTTCGCTAGAAGCCATTTCTGCAATCCATCTGTCAAATAAGACATCATCTGGCCAACTGAAATGCAAAATGTCCTTCTATTTTTTTATTACATAATCAGCCATATTATTAATATCAATGAAATCCTATTTTAAAGAATCAAAGAATATTTTGGCTTTCACCATCTCGTCTGTTGTGGTGGCCCACCATGCATGCCCAGTTTCATTTACTACTTGATTCATTCTTAAACAGAATGCATCATCAAGTTCTTTCGTCCATTCCTCTTTGCTTTTCAAATTATTTTTCTTATCCAGGGCATGAGGAAATAATTTGAAATTTTGACTCCTATATTTGTCTAAATGATTTATTGCTATCTTCTGTAAATGTGTCCTCTTATTATCAAAGTTAGCAAGGTCAAAAACCATATCAAAGATTTTTTCAATCTGATCATGGGAATTATCTATAACAGATAGACACAAAAAGGTTACTTCCTTCCTTTTCTCTTCTTACCCACTTGTCCACAATAGGCTTCAGAGCCTCATCATTTCCTTTTAATTCCTCCCAGATGTAAATCACCTTGACCAATTAATGATGGATTAATGGCCATTCAACTCTGTCTCCCATATATGTAAGAGCTTTTCTAAGTTTATCTTCATATTTAGACTCCAACTCTATATGTAAGGCCCATAGTTTAGCCTTTTCTTCTTCAAATTCCTCAGTACTATAATATTGTGGTCCTTGGGGTGTATTTGGGCTTTCAATGAGGGGGGTAGACTTGAAAGGTTCTACTGGGGGACGAGGATAGGTTATTCTAGGCCTGGTGGATTGTTCCAATAGCTTATTTTCAAGCTCAATCCTCCTCTTTACCTCTTTGTTGTATGTCTCCACCACTGTCTCATACTTTCTTTGTAACTCAAACATAACATGTTCATCTTTCTTAGCAGTGGCTAAAAGAAACTGGGAAGACTCCACATTCCAATAGGCTGCCTGTACATGGGAGGTGTTAGCAACCCTTCTTACAAGTATGTTGCCCATCAACCCAGACTCATCTGGTTGTGATGATGTGGCTCTAGATCCTTTTTTCAATGACCAACTGACCAAAGTAGCTTGATCCTCAATGAATACAGTTCCTTGGAAATCCTTTTTATTTGGGTCTTGCAATTCCAATTTTCTTGAAACAGAATTGAAAATTAAAGCATCTACAATATCCCAATTTGGCAACAATAATATGTTAGAGGTCTTTACCATTTGACTTCCTTCTTCAGGAGTAATGTTCTGGAATTCCTTCATCATTTCTTCTTTTATCTAGTTTTTTATGGAAGCTTCATCCATTTCTGGATGCTTTGTCTTCATCCTTTTGCATCTCTCCTCAAAGATGTTCATGTTTGTTCTCCATGCAAATTGCTGAAAAGCTCTTGATTTTACAAAATTGTCATCAGTCAAAAATTGATGACTTTCTTGTTCTAATCTAGGGTCCAATTCCCTGCCTCTATAATCAGCTCTTATCATATCCAAACTTGGGAGAGGAGGCTCTGGAGGATTACCTTCATCCAATTTTTCTTGGGTAATAAAAACACCTCCTTGTGATCCAATCTCTTCAACTTGCTCACCTGTGAGCTACTCTTCTCCAATTCTCAAAGGAGATTGGGTGGGTGAATATTCCTCAGCTTGAGGTCTCCCTTTTCTTATTACCCTCTACCTCTTTGGGCTAGGCTCATCAGGTCTCTTCTCTAAAACTATACTAGTGGATCCCATTATTTGTTTTCCCTTATCTATAGGAGCCTTTTTATTATGAATTATAGTGTAACCAGGTTTTTTCTGTACAATTATTTGACCAACCCCTATATTAGGAGTGAAGGCTAACCTCTTCATGACTTCTCTGGTCTTATCAGGAGAAGAATTAATAAAAAATTGTTTCTTCTCATTCATGGTTTCCATTATTGCAGGGAAGTTATTTATGAGCTTATTTATTCTATTAGCCTCTATATTAGTATTGTCTAAAGGACTATAATTCTGATCAAAACAATGAATAAATTCTAGGACTCGGGAGTAAACTCTCCATTTTTCTTTTTTTGTTTCCTGTTCTTGTAAAGAAAATTCATTTCTTATAATGTCTTCTGGGTAATATGAATCATGCTTTACTGGTCCTAGCTTGATCCTATGCCTCAGAGTCTAATTGAAAAATCCCTCAGAATCACAAAAATGGGGGTGGGAGACAGCCATCATATACTAATCCAAAATTTTGTACAAAAAGAGCCATCCTCGTTTAGTAATCACAAACTGATGGGCCACTGTGCAAGTAGGGAAAATTGACCCTAGTTGCCTCTTTGACAAGAACATTTCCTCTACTCCTCCTAGTTGGCATAAGACTTCTGCCATCCCTATCTTTAGGGGTACTTGGTAAGGCAGGACGTGAGGGCTCCCTTTAAAACCATAAATTCTGAAAATGGTGGAAACAGGGTATGAAATAATATCTCCCCAATTGTGTGAAACTTCCAAATTATGGGGGCTATCCATAGGTCTTATGAGATTCATTAATACTTTAGGGATCCTAGGATTATCACACAAAAATAGGCATCTCGATTTAGAGGCAAAATATCTATCAAATCTGACAAAACTGGCTTTATTTGCATCCCAAGTCATATCTGCACTCCACAACTACACTGGCAATATTTCCCCATTTTCTTCTCTATTTAATTTCATCTCATTACCAAAATATGTTACCCCCTTGAACAAAAACATGTGCATTAATAAGGAATATTGGCCAAAAGCTCTCTCCACCTTACCTCTCACAATTCAAACGAAACCAATGTGAATTTCTTCAGCTAGAAAGGAGGCAAAATAAAAAATGACATCTACACCAAAAGATGCAATTTGAATCATCATATACATGAGGTCAATGGGCATGAAATCCTGCTCAGCTTCACCAAGAACAAGGTACAGGGTCCTGTATATCTCTACAGCCTAGGAAGTGAAAAGGCTCTTCTTAAAAGGTTCTTTAGAGGCTGCAGTTATTACTGGTAGAGTTCCTATGCTACCAATGTGTGCCCTTAATGCACCTCCCCTAATTATATCCTTTTTCACTTTGTATTCCTTTTCCAATTCTACCAAATTGATTGGCATGTGGAAATCTGATAATGGTTCTAAGTGAAAAACCTCTCTAATTTCTTCAGGGTTAATTGATACTAGAGGCACACCATCACTTCTTCTCACAACCCTAATGGCTTGGTCATAGTTTTTGGCAATATCTTCTACCAAGTCATAGTCCATGAAAACACTAGTAACTACTAACTTTCCCAAGTCAAAATTCCATATATTAGCATGAGGGGCAAACAAATTCCTCTCTGAAAACCATTTTTTAAACAAAAGAAGGCCAGTTTGATTGGTTACTACATCCCTTACCCAGTTCCCCTTGTCATACAATCCATCAGCAATTTTAAGCCTAGGACTCAATGAAATTAATCTTTTGACTTGTGTAGACTCTGTAGTGGATCCTGGGAGTAATTCTAAGAAATCATCATGGACATTCCTATTCATATAATTAACTTGCCTAGAGAATGATTTCCTAGGAGGCATCTTGATTGTAATAATTGGAATATTAAAGAAGTTATGATTGAATACTTACTTGATTTCACCAAAGTTATCCTCTTTTGAACTTCTGCAACTGCTTTCAAATAGATATGAAACTGTCTTCGCGTCTTCACCAATGCTTAATCACGAAATGATCAATAGGTGCCTATGGTCAGAGAAAATAAAATCTTTGCTGGAGTGGACTGTAGTGAATAATAAGAGAAAATATTACATATTATACTCTACCTTTTTCTCACATGTGAAATCTCCATTCATCATAAATGCGCAGGATAGAATGTCACCACCCTTCTCCTTTTTTTTAAAAAATGCACCACCAATTCTTGGAAAAACTTGCGATCTGGTAATGACAACTAAGCTGGCTCATTTCTTTATGTAACATATTTGCAATCAAACCAATGGGATAGCTCCACCTACATCTTTCCTTCAATGCTGGCACTTTAGATTGGGCCCATGGGTGACCACGTACACGTGTCATCACATCGCTAACTCGCTATGATTATACCTCGAGCATCTTCCCATGGTGAGCTAGTGATAGCCTTTGATTTTATATTAATCATGTGGCATACATTTGAAACAAATTCTCAAAAAATCAATGGTGGGCCATCATGTTGCTAACTCGCTATGCTTAACTTCTGAGCATTTCTTCATAGCGAGCTAATGACAACCCTCGACCTTGGCCCAATCTTATGGTTGGAAAACCTTGTATTATATTCCTGGGAAGTGGGTCCACGGTACATCTATTACTAAGCTGGTAGAATGTGCTGGCATGCACATATATATTTTAATCATACTTTATCTTAGGTTTTGCCATGTTTTTTTACTGTTGGGTCAGTCGTTATGTCGCTACCGGTAAAACATAGCACTATCCGGCTAGTGATGCAATGACCCACCGGAAAACAAGCATTGGGAAAAGTAGCACAGTCTGCAAAGAAATTTTCCAAGCATTTCCAAATCATTTTTGGTCATAAAAAACAACTGCCTTTAGCACTGATTTCATCCTCGCTATGTCACTATCGGCAACTTGCTTGTATATTCTGACAGCAACTTAGTAACTTGCCAGAGTAATTTGGATGCTAGATTTATTATTCCCGATGACCATGTACACGTGTCATAACGTTGCCAACTCACTATGCTTAATTTTCTCACATCTCCTCATGGCGAGCTAGCGACAACTGTAGATTTAAAAGAAATCTAACAGTGCAGTAACATAGGTGAATAAAATCATTTGCTTAATCTTCCTTCCCTCCCCTTTTTTTTAAAATCTCGCGCTAAGGAAAATTTTAAAAGGAAGAAAGGACTAGCCCAATAAAAACATGAACTTAGTTGGAAACCTAATCACCATCTAAAGGATCAAAACCTAAAATTTTATCTGGGCAAGAAGAAACCTATTATACAAAATTTTAGGCCAATAGTGGCTCTGTCTGGGGATGATAGACTACTTGAGTCTATGAAAGAATTCAAAATCTATGGGAGAGAAAACCACATACTTGGTGCAAAAATGACAACTTCTTCAGAGAGCACAAAGCAACACACAGAAACAAACAACCAAACTACACAGGGATACTTACAAGGACTTACAGAATATACAAAATGACAGAAAACCCTAAAACTATTGTTCATGGAGATAATAAGTGTTTTTCAAGAAAAATACCTCTTCAAGAACTGTCCATGAACTGGAAATTCAAGAATACTATCAAATACATCTTTGAGTATATAAGAATCTTCTCCCCAAGTATTTTCAATTAGATATGGGCCTAACCAAATAGGATCAAATTTGCCATGTTTTCCTTTATCCTCAATTCTGGCATTCCACATCAGGACTAAATTTCCATGTTCAAACTTTCTACTTATAGTTCTTCTATCATAGAGTGTCTTAACTTGCAATTGCATCTTTTGATTCTTTAGAGATGCTTCTCTTCTGGTTTCTCCCAATCCTACCAATTCATCCATTCTTTCTTGCATTTCATCTGTAGTATCTTGACCATACAGCTGGATGTAATTGTAGAGTCCCATCAAGTTGTTTTGAGGCATTCTGGCTTGAATCACATACACTAAATCAAATGGAGCTACACCAATTGCTTTCTTTACAGTTACTCTGTCAACCCATATTGCCAACTATAACTTAGAATCCCATGCCTTTTTATTATCATCCAAGGTCCTCTTAATGACCTTCAACAGGATCTTATTTGTGGACTCAGCTTGCCCATTCCCTTGTGGATGATATGGAGCAAATGATGACCTTTTAATTCCATATTTATCACAAAACTTGATGAATTCCTCAAACCTGAAGCACATAGCATTATGTGTTACAATTTTCTGCAGACAGCCAAATCTAGAAATAATATTATTCAGTAGGAAATTATTGACCACTTTACTTGTTGCATTTCTTGTGGGATAGCCTCTACCCATTTTGTAAAGTAGTCAGTAGCAACTAGAATCCAAGAATAGCTAGTGCTAGACTTGGGGAAAATTTCTCCTATGAAGTCCAGACCCCATTGTTGAAAAGGAGCTTGAATATCCACTAGCTTTAATGGGGTGTTTCTTGAGAATTTTAGCTTTCCAGCAAACCTCTGACAAGGATCACATTTCCTAACCATAACTTGAGCATCTTTGAAAAGGGAAGGCCACCAGAATCTAGCCCTCGCTATCTTATGTGCAGTGGTTTTGGCCATATAGTGCCCCCCACACACTCCAGCATGCATTTCTTTCAAAACCTCTTTTGCCTTTTCCTTATCAACACATTTCAATAATACTCCCTCAAAATTTCTCCACCATAAGTTGCTTTGGACAATTACATACCTGATGGCTTGTAATTTAGTATTCCTCTTTTCATTTTTTAGGCAAATGGGGAGGAGCTTCCATGTGTTGCAAGTAATATATGACATTGGTGTACCAATCACACTGGTCCATGTCACATAAGTCAGCTCTGAGATCATCATTTACCAAATTTATTTGATTAGCCTCTAAATTAGCTTCAACCATGAGTTTGGCCAAACCTTGGCCCATTTCTAAATTTCTTATCTGTATATCAATAATGAATTCCTGGATTCTATTGATCCATTTGCACCTCCTGCCTGATACTTCCTGCTGAGAAAATATATCCTTGACTGCAGCACTAGGTACAAAAGTGATAACAGTAGCACCTACCAAGTAACATCTGAAAGCTTTTAGAACCTTTACTAAAGCATATGCTTGCTTTTCATTTATTTCATACTTAAGTTTAGCATGCTGTAGTGACTTACTGAAAAAGGCAATAGGCTGCTCATATCCTTCTTGATTTTTCTGCAATAAGACTGCATCCATAGTGTGGAAGGATGCAAAAGAAAAAATATGCATGGGTATTGAATAATCTGGGGTTCTCAATACTAGAGCATTTTTTATTTCAATTTTAATATCTTGGAATGCTTGTGAAGGCTCACCATTCCAATCTATAGTGGCTCCCTTTTTGAGCATTTTTGAGATAGGTCTACTAATCTCAGCAAAATTTGTAGCAAATCTCCTAAGGAAATTAACTTGGCCAAAGAAGGATTGAATTCCTTTTACATTTTTTGGCTTGGGGACTTTGTCAATAGCTGCTACTCTCTTAGGGTCTATTTTCATCCCATCCTTAGACACTATATGTCCTAATAGTTTGCCCTCTATGACCCCGAATGTGCATTTCTTTGGGTTTAAAGAAACCCCATATTCCAGAGCTTTGATAAAGATTTTTTCCAAATGTTTGCAGTGATCTTCAACCTTATTAAAATATGCAATAAGATCATCCTGGTACACAACCATAAATTTGTCAATATAACCATGAAATGCTACATCCATGGCTCTTTGGAAGGTAGCTCTTGCATTAATCAGGCCAAAAGGCATCTTCACATATACAAGGGTTGTGAAGGTTGTCTTGAACTATTCACTTTCTTTACTAGAACTTGATTATATCCAGAAAAACCATCCATCACTGATATTAATTTAGAGCCAGTCACTTGCTACAACATGGCTTCCATATTAGGTAAGCCATAATTGTCTTTCAGAGATGCAATGTTTAAGTTTCTAAAATCCACACATAGCCTAATATCTCCATTCTTCTTCCTAACAGGAACCAAGTTTGAAACCCAGGTGGAATGCCTGATTGGCTTGATTATTCCACCATCTCTTAGTTTTGTCAGTTCTTCTTGCATTTTTGGGGCAAGGGTAGGATTGATTGGTCTCTGTTTTTGCCTGAAAGGTCTTACATTTTCCTTCAATGGTATGACATGTTGGAACAGATCCTCCCTGTAAGCCTTAAGGTCATCATATGACCAAGCAAAAACATGTCTGTATTTTCTAAGTAGGTCAATCAATGTTTTCCTAATTTTAACAGGAAAATTTTGGCCAATATAAACCCTTTTAGGAACTTCATCAGTACCCAAGTTTATTTCTTCTAACTCCTAAGGTTTGGGGTCATTAACTCCTGATTTTACTCTGTCTTGGTTATCAAAAATATTTTCCAAGACCACTAACCCCTTCAACATCTTTTTTTTTTAAATTGCATTATCTCTTGACCAAAAATGGTTTCCTTCCCATTTATGGTTTCAATTAGTCCGCTGCAATCCATCTCCTGACTGTAGTATTTGTCTTCATTTAACAAAAAATTTGTAATATCTTTGTCATCTTCAAAGACCTACCAATTTTCAATGTTGTCAGGCATGAAAGGTCTATTTTGCACCTCAATCTGAGAGATTCCTGCAAATGATATCTCTTTTGGCTTGATTGCTACATTTGCTAACAGATCAACCATCTTATTTTGGGTTCTATCTCTCCATGAGATCCCAAATGCATCAAAGAATTCTATCTGGTCCCAGACTGCATTTCTAGATTGTTTCAATCTTTTATTCTTGGATGAGTAGGTTCCTTTGATTTGAGAGATAATTAGTTTAGAATCCCCTATGACACATAATTTCTTAATTCTATGATGTATGGAAACTTTGAGTCCTAGCAGCAATGCTTCATATTCTGCAATATTATTAGTGCAGGAAAACTTCAAAGTGAATGAATACCTAAAAGTGTTATTTTTAAGGGACACAAAAACTACACCTGCCCCTACACCCTCTTTAGAACTAGCCCCATCAAAGAACATTGTCCATAATTTTGGTGAATTCATGCAACATTTAACTTCATGTTCAATGATAGCAGGTAAGTTTTCAACTTCCTAAATAATTAACTCAGTCCTGAAAGCATTAATCCTAGTATCTAGGAAACAAGTGGTATCTTTGTCAACTTCTTCTCCTAGAATGTGATTAACCCTTGGCTCCCTGTTTACCCTGACAACTTTGTCTCCTATGTGAAAAGTGACATAACTGAGATCACAAGGACAAACATGGTTAACTCTACTTCAGGATATGCAACCAATTTAAAGGGTAAGGCATTTATAGTACCTATGACTGGGACCCCCCTAGCATCCATTCCTCTGCATCTACCCTGCTTGGTATCGACCTTCAAACCTAAGGCTTCCATTACTTTGAAAGGCATTATAGTGTTGGAAGCTCTTGAGTCTATCATGAATTTTTTTAAGGTCTTCCCCTTTATGATTAGACTAAGGAAAAAAGGATCAATATCTTCTATGAATGCCACTGAGGAATCATCTAAAAACATTTGAGGAATCTGGGATATGATACCACTGTCCTCTATTACTAATGGGGTCTGTTGGGACATAGTTTGATCTACAAAAATATTATTGTTTGCTATTCCACCCAACCATGACAAAGCCTTATTCTTATGCTCTTCAATTCTAAAAAGTTCAGACAAGGGCACTTTTACAGTAATTTGAGATAACATGGATATCATATTAATAGTTCAACAACAGTAGGTTTTACAATAGTACCTGGAGTCAGAATCTTTTGAGCAATAGGCACCACATTTTGCTTGATAACATCAGGTTCTAATTTCTTTGGTTGCACAACTGGTTTTGTTGCTTCACTTATCTAAAATTGAACCTTCTTCTTTGGTTCCCATTTCTTACCCTTGTTTTCCTTGATCTTAGGCACATCTACATTGACTTTCTTGTTTTGATCATTCATCTTATGAGTGATGTCTTTGATGAATACACTAGATGGCTTTCCTGCATCATCATTTACTACTCTATTTCTCAAATTATAATTACTATGGACTTGTGAAATCATTTCTACTATAATTCTATCAATCTCCTCCTTGGAGGGCATTCTTAAGCTTGTGAGACCTACATCAGAAAATGTATTGCATACCTTATTTGTATCATACGCTTCATCATCTGAAAGCACTTGTTGATGATGTAGATGGTAAGCAATTCTCTGGCTAGTAATATCATTTCCAGGCTCTTCTGAATCAAAATCTATCAAATCATCACACATGCTTACCATATTGCAGCTTATATCATCATGGCTTTTCTCTTCAGTTTCTTCTTCAGGTTGCACTCCTTGACCTTGGGAAAATGACTATGCCACAACGCAATAATCAGCAGAATGAGGTGATTGACATATAATGCACCATGGTACATCATCATTCATATTTACAGTGTTCCTTTGTAGGAGATCTGGAGTACCCTTATCCTTTGCATTGTGGGTTTGGTTGGGAACTGGCTTACCATCTTTCCACTGAGTGGTGTAAGGGTAATTTTGCATTCTAGGATGCCTATTGAAATTGTTGTTATTCATAGGGTGTCTTTTAGCAACATTTGGCTTATTGAAATTTGTGGGATTCATCTTCTTGAGAAATTCCAAAACTTGGCCTATAGTAGGTTCTTCGGGCTTCTTTCCTATAGGAGTTTTATCACCTTCCCTTTTATTATTGTTCTTAGGATTAAAAAGCTTAGGATCATCCCTCCTACCCAATTTACCAGATACCTTCCTATTATTCTGTATATTTACTGCAATTTTATAGGCATCCCTTAAAGTATTAGGATCCTTATCCCTCAATTGATAAGCCTTTTTGCTATCAAAGGCATTGAAATATGTTGTGAAACAGACATCTTCATTTAACCTCATAACTTGAAATAGTCTGTACATACCTTTCTGGAATCTTACATTGAAATCAAATGTGGATTCATTTGGATTCTTCTTGATATTGTTGAACTCATTCAACATGAATCTTGCATTAGTGTTGTCTCCATATTGCTCCTTGAACAATTTCTCCAAATCACTCCATGAGGTAATACTGTCATCAGGCAACCTCTTAAACCAATCCCTTGCATCCTCTATTAGTGAATGCACAAACAATTTCATTACCATATCTTCATGTTCAACTTCATAATCATTCAACATATCAATGAAAATTTTCAAATGTTCTTCACCAGTAACAACATTATTCCCAGAGAACTTAACCACTTTATCTCTTAAATCAAATGATATGGGATGTGGAGCACTAGGAATACTAGCAAATGATATTTGTCTATAATTTTCTAGGTATACAGGTTTCTTCTGGAAACTAAGAACATTTGAAGTACTAGCTATATTAGCTTGACTCAGGGGAGCAGCTTGGAATTGTTGAGGTGGGACAAATGTGACTTGGGTACCAATAGTGGAAGATGAGATAGGAGCAGAGTGGGGTACTCCCTGAGTTGAGATTATTGGACCACTAATTGGTGCAGGATTTGTAGGTGGGATAGACAAATAAGGCCATGAAGCCAATGTAGAATTAGACTTTATGAATTGGATTTTTCTTCTAGTTTCTGCAGCTTGAGCTTCATTCTCAACCTTCTCAAGTTCTTTTGCAAGATCTTCCCTCTCTTTTTGAGCCTTCCCAAGATCTAGATCTAATTTTGACATGGAGGGTTGTGTAGGTTTTCTTGGTATAGCTTGAGGCTCATTTATTTGGATTCCTATAGCCTTGCCTTTCCCTTTATCTGGAGCTTTTGCAGTGGGCTCTATAGGATCCACTTGAATAGGTTTATAGGCTTGGATTTGAGCAATAACTGGTTCTTGCCTTTGATTTAGGCATTTCTCCTATTCTTGAACTTTAGCTCTTAGATTATCAACATCTCCAAAAACATCCTTATGGAGAGTTGTAGTACTTTCTTCTAACTTTTTATTTTTCTCTTTCAAAGTAGCCATTCTTCTTAGAAAAGCATCCCTTTCTATTATGGCATCCAAGGTGTCTTGCTCCTTCCCTTTTTCAAGATGAATGTGTTTAGCTTCTTCCTTAGCAATCCATTTCTTCAAAAAATTTATTTCAGAGTACACTTCTTTAGGATCTGTAGAAGTTGCCTCTAAATCAGCAGGGTCATCTAGATCTATAAGATTTAGTTCTACATATGGAGCTACTTGGGGATTAAAAGGATTATCAAATGGACTCCTAAATCCTAGCTTATAGTTCATATCTACTACAGGATCTGGCCTTGATGAAGCAATTCCTATAGTGGATACATCTTTATCCTAAAAGACTCTCTCATCTAGTAATGGGGTACTGAAAATGCCTCCTAAGAGTCTTGTAG
This sequence comes from Cupressus sempervirens, assembly GCA_028749045.1. Lineage (NCBI taxonomy): Eukaryota > Viridiplantae > Streptophyta > Pinopsida > Cupressales > Cupressaceae > Cupressus > Cupressus sempervirens. The sequence continues at coordinate 114,739,800 of CM053793.1, forward strand.
TTTTGGATTCAGAGCTAAGCGAAGAAGACTCTCTTCCTATTACTGGTTGATAATGGGAATTGACAGATGCATTACCTCTGGGTTTCCAAGTGGGATTTGGATCTATCTTCTTCTTATTTTGGTTCTTTCTACCACCTTGGGGTAGATCAGTATACATTGATATATCAAGATTGGCTCTTATGTAAGCTTTTGTGTTCTTTCTCTTGTCATCCATATTCACCTTTTTGTTACAATAAGCATTAGCTTCAAAACCTTGACTGAGTCGCCACCCTATTTTGGGAAAATATATAATGACACTTTTTCTGACTAAAGGAAAACAATAGACAAGTAGAAACAAAAATATCTAGCACAGACAGACCAATCACTGATGTCATAAGACTACAACTCTTGCTTGTTAGATAAGACACTTGGATAGGCTAGATACGTCAGTGTGTAGCAATGGTACTTGGGCTCTATCTTCTTTGAATTCTCAAGGTTTGACACTAAAAGATACCCTTATAACCATGGGAAAAACTTAGATCACATGACACACACGTACACAACAGGACTATAGAAACTGCATTACTTTTCATAGATGTGTTGGCCAACTCCCCAATAGAGTCGCCATTTTTTTGGTGTTTTAAAATGTACTAAAAATACTAAGTGACAAAATGCTTAATACCAGAATGACAGTACATACACAATCTAAAGACTAGCCTATTCTTATTAACAATTGCATATGTAAAGTATTTGGACCCAACTTCAACAAAACCACAGATGGTTTTCTACTCTTTTGGCTCTGCAAAACTAGGGTGGGTAAAGCCAGGGATGATTCAAAACTAGAACAACTGTATGAGGATTATTCTTAGTTTCATTCCAATTTTCATTTCAAGATCCTCAGACATATACATAATTCTTACTAACTTGGTAAACACATCCCATAAAACAGATATGGCCAAGAATTCTTCTATAGATCTGCAGATGTTTTTAACAATAGTGGCTAATTGAAGCTAAAATAGTCCATGCAGACAAGTGCTTGTCAACTTTGAAGATCTATAGGAAATAAAAATAAAGTTTGATTTAATGCTGCATTTTGATAATCATTTATGATATATCTCTCCTCCAGCTGAATCAATTTGATCAGTGCCTAATCCATTGGGGTTCAGAGTCTATAGCAAGTTCTCAGATCTAGTTTGTTGCCTTACAACAAATTCTATTAGTAATTCTTATCAGAATTCATCATTCAAATCCTTTCCACTACTAAAGAAACCTTATCACATTCATCAAAGCTTTTATTTAATCCATTGAATTAACATCAATGATAAATAGATATACAACCTAACTAGATTGCATTCAATTGCACAAGCCTTTACTTATACAATATAAAGACAACCAAGTAATAGAAAGGAGACAAGATTCAGAAAGAATAATATGGGGACAGTTCACAATTTGTATTCATCTTCTTTGAAAATGGTATATCATTTACAATAGACTCAAAATGACCTTCAGAAAGAAACATGACTCATTCTATATTCATGTATTCTCAGAGAATTGACAAAGAAAATACATCATAAACTTGCTTTCAAAAATGTGGACCAAAGACAAACTAAGCATAACACTTAGAAAACTAGAATTTGGACCCTTCTTTAGCCTTGGAATCTCACTTAAATAGTGTGAGATGCAACAAGCTTTAGGCTAAAAGAAAAGATAGGTTTCCTTTACAAAGAATCGTTACATACACCTATCACAAAAAGACAAAATGTAGGTAACAGAAGATGTCCTAGATCAAAACATTCTTTTAAGTGAATAAGCTTTTGTTATACAATTTTGTGTTGTTGATTGGTTATTAATCTATTTTCTCTGTATAAGTAATTGCCAAATTAGCCAATGATGAAACTTGTTCTGATGATGGCATATTAACTTCCACCTATAGGCTTTCTTCATCTTTATCTCAGGTGGCAGGAACAACTTCTATCTTGTCTTCTTCTCTAGCTGTATCAGCATCCTGTGGTCTTGGGTTTGTAACTAAAAGTGAAAGGTTTCTCTTGTCTTCTTCTTCTTATTGGTTTTGATAAATGATAGTATCAGTGGTTTTGAATCCCTCATCCTACACATTATCACTATTAGTGTCATCTGCATCCAACTATTCGCTACAAGCCATTTCTGCCATCCATCTGTTAAATAATGCATCATTTGGCCAGCTGAAATGCGAAATGTCCTTCTATTTTTTTATTACATAATCAACCATATTATTAATATCGATGAAATCCTATTTTAAAGAATCAAAGAATATTTTGGCTTTCACCATCTCGTCTGTTGTGGTGGCCCACCATGCATGCCCAGTTTCATTTACTACTTGATTCATTCTTAAACAGAATGCATCATCAAGTTCTTTCGTCCATTCCTCTTTTCTTTTCAAATTATTTTTCTTATCTAGGGCATGAGGAAATAATTTGAAATTTTGACTCCTATATTTGTCTAAATGATTTATTGCTATCTTCTATAAATGTGTCCTCTTATTATCAAAGTTAGCAAGGTCAGACACCATATCAAAGATTGTTTCAATCTAAGCATGGGAATTATCTATAATAGATAAACATAAAAAGGTTACTTCCTTTTCTCTTCTTACCCACTTGTCCACAATAGGCTTCAGAGCCTCATCATTTCCTTTTAATTCCTCCCAGATGTAAATCACCCTAACCAATTGATGATGGATTAATGGCCATTACACTCTGTCTCCCAGATATGTAAGATCTTTTCTGAGTTTATCTTCATATTTAGACTCCAACTCTATATGTAAGGCCCATAGTTTAGCCTTTTCTTCTTCAAATTCCTCAGCAGTATAATATCATGGTCCTTGGGGTGTATCTGGCATTTCAATGAGGGGGGTAGACTTGAAAGCTTCTACTGGGGGATGAGGATAGGTTATTCTAGGCCTGGTGGATTGTTCCAATAGGTTATTTTCAAGCTCAATCCTCCACTTTACCTCTTTTTTGTATGCCTCCACCACTGTCTCATACTTTCTTTGTAACTCAAACATAACATGTTCCTCTTTCTTAGCAGTGGCTAAAAGAAACTGGGAAGACTCCACATTCCAATAGGATGCCTGTACATGGGAGGTGTCAGCAACCCTTATTACAAGTATGTTGCCCATCAACCCAGAATCATCTGGTTGCAATGATGTGGCTCTAGATCCTTTTTTCAATGACCATCTGACCAAAGCAGCTTGATCCTCAATGAATGTAGTTCCTTGAAAATCCTTTTTATTTGGGTCTTGCAATTCCAATTTTCTTGAAATAGAATTGAAAATTAAAGCATCTGCAATATCCCAATTTGGCAACAATAATATGTTAGAGGTCTTTACCATTTTCCTTCCTTCTTCAGGAGTAATGTTCTAGAATTCCTACATCATTTCTTCTTTTATCTGGTTTTGTATGGAAGCTTCATCCATTTTTGGATGCTCTGTCTTCATCCTTTTCCATCTCTCCTCAAAGATGTTCATGTTTGTTCTCCATGCAAATTGCTGAAAAGCTCTTGATTTTACAAAATTATCATCAGTCAAAAAATGATGACTTGCTTGTTCTAATACAGGGTCCAATTCTGCTTGGGTAATAAAAACACCTCCTTGTGATCCAATCTCTTCAACTTGCTCACCTGTGAGCTGCTCTTCTCCAATTCTCAAAGGAGATCGGGTGGGTGAATATTCCTCAGCTTTAGGTCTCCCTTCTCTTATTACCCTCTGCCTCTTTGGGCTAGGCTCATCAGGTCTCTCCTGTAAAACTATACTGGTGGATCTCATTATTTGTTTTCCCTTATCTATAAGAGCCTTTTTTATTCTGAATTATAGTGTAACCAGGTTTTTTTTGTATAATTATTTGATCAACCCCTATATTAGGAGTGAAGGCTAACCTCTTCATGACTTCTTTGGCCTTATCAGGAGAAGAATTAATAAAAAAATGTTTCTTCTCATTCATGGTTTCCATTATTGTAGGGAAGTTATTTATGAGCTTATTTATTCTATCAGCCTTTGTATTAGCATTGTCTAAAGGACTATAATTCTGATCAAGACAATGAATAAATGCTAGGACTTGAGAGTAAACTCTCCATTTTTCTTTTTTAGTTTCCTGTTCTTGTGAAGAAAATTCATTTCTTATAATGTCTTCTGGGTAATATGAATCATGCTTTACTAGTCCTAGCTTGATCCTATGCCTTAGAGTCTGAATGAAAAATCCCTTAGAATCACAAAAATGGGGGTGGGAGATAGCCATCATATACTGATCCAAAATTTTGTACAAAAAGAGCCATCCTCGTTTAGTAATCACAAACTGATGGGCCACTGTGCAAGTAGGGAAAATTGACCCTAGTTGCCTCTTTGACAAGAACATTTCCTCTACTCCTCCTAGTTGCCATAAGAGTTCTACCATCCCTATCTTTAGGGGTACTTGGTAAGGCAAGACATGAGGGCTCCCTTTAAAACCATAAATTTTGAAAATGGTGGAATCAGGGTATGGAATAATATCTCCCCAATTGTGTGAAACTTTCAAATTATGGGGGCTATCCATAGGTCTTATGAGATTCATTAATACTTTAGGGATCTTGGGATTATCACTCAATAAAAGACATCTGAATTTAGAGGCAAAATATCTATGAAATCTGACAAAATTGACTTTATTTGCATCCCAAGTCATATCTGCACTCCACAACTGGACTAGCAATGTTTCCCCATTTTCTTCTATGTTTAATTTCATCTCATTACCAAAATATGTTACCCCCTTGAACAAAAACATGTGCATTAATAAGGAATAGTGGCCAAAAGCTTTCTCCACCTTACCTCTTGCAATTCCAACCAAACCAATGTGAATTTCTTTAGCTAGAAAGGAGCAAAAATAAAAAATGACATCCACACCGAAAGAGGCAATCTGAATCATCATATACATGAGGTCAATGGGCATGAAATCCTGCTCATCTTCACCAAGAACATGACACAGGGTCTTGTATATCTCTACAGCCTGGGAAGTGAAAAGGCTCTTCTTAAAAGGTTCTTTAGAGGCCATAGTTATTACTAGTAGAGTTCCTATGGTACCAATGTGTGCCCTCAATGCACGTCCCCTAATTATATCCTTTTTTCCTTTGTATTCCTTTTGTAATTCCAGCAAATTGATTGGCACGTGGAAATCTGATAATGGTTCTAAGTGAAAAACCTCTCTAATTTCTCTAGGGTTAATTGATACTAGAGGCACACCATCACTTCTTATCACAACCCTAATGGCTTGGTCATAGTTTTTGGCAATATCTTCTAGCAAGTCATAGTCCATAAAAACACTAAGAACTACTAACTCTCCCAAGTCAAAATTCCATATATTAGTGTGAGGGGCAAACAGATTCCTCTCTGAAAACCATTTTTTAAACAAAAGAAGGCTAGTTTGATTTGTTGATGCATCCCTTACCTAGTTCCCCTTGTCATACAAGCCATCAAAAATTTTAAGCCTAGGACTCAATGAAATTAATCTTTTGACTTGTGCAGACTCTGTAGTGGATCCTAGGAGTAATTCTAAGAAATCATCATGGATGTTCCTATTCATATAATTAACTTGCCCAAAGAATGATTTCTTAGGAGGCATCTTGATTGTAATAATTGGAATATTACAGAAGTTATGACCAAATACTTACTTGATTTTGCCAAAGTTATCCTCTTTTGAACTTTTGCAACTGCTTTCAAACGGATATGAAATTGTCTTCGCGTCTTCACCAATGCTTAATCACAAAATGATCAATAGGTGCCTATGGTCAGAGAAAATAAAATCTTTGCTAGAGTGGACTATAGTGAATAATAAAAGAAAATCTTACATATTATACTGTACCTTTTTCTCATACGCAAAATCTCTGTTCATCATAAATGCGTCGGACTGAATGTCACCACCCTTCTCCTTTTTTTAAAAATATGCACCATCAATTCTTGGAAAAACTTGCGATCTAGTAATGACAACTAAGCTGGCTCATTTCCTTAGTTAACATATTTGCAATCAAACCAATGGGATAGCTCCACCTGCACCTTTCCTTCAATGCTGGCACTTTAGACTGGGCCCATGGATGACCACATACACGTGTCATCACATCGCTAACTCACTATGCTTATACCTCGAGCATCTTCCCATGGAAAGCTAGCGATAGCCTTTGATCTTATATTAATCATGTGGCATACATTTGAAATGACTTTTCAAAGAATCAATGGTGGGCCATCATGTCACTAACTTGCTATGATTAACTTTTGAGCATTTCTTCATAGTGAGCTAACGACAACCCTCGACCTTGTCCCAATCTTACGATTGGAAAACCTTGTATTATATTCTTGGGAAGTGGGTCCATAGTACATCTATGGCTAAGCTGGCAGAATGCGCTCACATGCACATATATATTTTAATCATGCTTTACCTTAGGTTCTGCCATGTTTTTTGACTGTTGGGTTAGTCATTATGTCGCTACCAGCAAAACATAACACTATCCGGCTAGCGATGCAATGACCCACCGGAAAACAGGCACTGGGAAAAGTAGCATAGTCTGAAAAGAAATTTTTTGAGCATTTCCAAATCATTTTTGGTCACAAAAAACAACTGCCTTTAGCACTGATTTCGCCCTCGCTATGTCGCTACCGAAAACTTGCTTGTATATTTTGATAGCGACTTAGCGACTTGTCGGAGTAATTTGGACACTAGATTTATTATTCCCGATGACCATGTACACATGTCATAACATCACCAACTCGCTATGCTTAATTCTCTTGCATCTCCTCATGTCGAGCTAGCGACAATTGTAGATTTAAAAGAAATTTGACGGTGCAGTAACATAGGTGAATAAAATCATTTTCTTAATCTTCTTTCCCTCCCCTTTTTTTTAAAATCTCGCGCTAAGGAAAATTTTGAAAGGAAGAAAGGACTAGCCCAATAAAAAAAGCACTTAGTTGGAAACCTAATCACCATTTAAAGGATCAAAACTTGAAATTTTATCTGGGCAAGACGAAACCTATTATACAAAATTTCAGGCCAATAGGTGTCAAGAAAGAGACATCTAGGAGAAGGAAGAACACAAAGGCTTTGGTTCTATTAGTGGTCATGAAGAGATGATTGCATTGGTACATTGAGTATGGAGACTCAAGGAGACAAAGCTTGAAAGGAAGGGCAAACTATTATGAGTTGCAGAGATTGAAGGCCATGCAAGGGTATGAGTTGAGAAGTGATCTGAGATCTACAAGATAAGTTTTATGTTGTAGTTAGGTCAAGATTTTCTAATACTCTCTAGCAATTGTATTAGATTTGAAAATCCTATAGACTTAGGTTGGCCTAATAGCCATTTGTAAATCCTTTAATAGGGTGGAATTCCAAGTGAATGTTCTGAAGTCCTTTAACCAAACCCACTTCTAATAAGGTGGTTAAAACCCTCAACAAAGTCACATTTAACAGTGTTTTTTAAGCCTTTAATAGGGTAGGCCTTTTATAGGGCATCACTTCAGAAGGGTGAGAATTGAGTAGCATGTTATTGGTGGTTTTTCCCAAATTGGGTTTCCACGTAAATCACTGTGTCATGTGTTATTTTTTATATGTTATGCTTGCATGTTGATTTACAGTAACTTGCTGATTAGATAAGTTAAAGATCGGATGTAAGAATGAGTTCACTCTACATAGTAAAAGTTTGAATTGGACATTTGGACCTTGAATAACTGATTCAACCACCCCCCACCCCTCTCATTTATTCTAAAGCAATTTTAACAATTGGTATTAGAGCCATCTGCTGATTTAGTTTCAAGGTACTAGAATCAGAAAGATCAAGATGTCCAAGAGAAAAGTTCCCAAGATAAACAAAGAAAACTTTTTTGCATGGAAGAGTTTGATGAAATTGCACCTTGGATCAATAGTTGACTATGAACAAACCTCAATTGGGAGAGAACATGTAACTCCAATAGGACCTCTCACTATAGATGATTTGAACAAAAAGAAGGAGCATAGCCAATCAATGTTGGAGATTGCATCTACACTTAGCTATGCAAAATATGATGATATCAAAGATTGTGACACTGCATTCAAAATGTGGAAAACATTATCAAAAATCTATGAAGGAGATCAAAATGTCTAGAGAGAAAAGAGAGAAAGCTTAAGAGGAATGTTGCTCAGTATGCTAAAAGAATAAAAGAAGTGGTGAGTGCAATAAGAAGTTTAGGTGGAAAATTGGAAGAAGAAACATACATCAACAAATACTTAAGAACTCTACTCCCTATCTATGCTATAAGAGTTTTAGCCATGCAAGAGCTGAGGTGTGTACAAGGGAACACACTAACCTTTGAAGGAATAGTTGGAAGACTTAATACATTTGGGCTATCTAATTTTGACAACTATAGACCTGAGAACCTTGAATCTACTATCAAGGCCAAGATGACAATAAAAGATATTGAGGAGGACACATCAAGTAAGACAAGAAGAAAAGGAAAACATACATCCAATGATAGCAGCACACATGAGGAAGATGTGGAACAATTAGAAGCACTACTAGCCAAGAGATTCCATAGAGGTGAAGGAAAATTCAAAGGTAAGCTCCTTATCATATGTGGGTATGTGCAGGATCATGGTGTGCCCAAAAGTAGCAATTTGAAAAATATGTAGTTCTAAAATATCTCAAACCATTTCAAAATCTATTCCAACTTTTTTCCCACCCACCTTGATATTAAATGAAAATAATTAATATCTTTATAAGATCTATTACATTTTTTGATACCAAACCTATATGGTCAACTTTAAAAACATCCTAAAAATGTGCTTTTGGCCTATTTTTATGTGATTTTTACTTCAAACATGTAGCTGACAACTTTTTTCTCACCAAAATTTGATGAAATGAAAAGGGTTTCTTAAGAATGTTCTTAGCTTCTCATAAATGTAAGTTTGTCAAGTTATGAGCTTAGGAAGTAATTATTACTTATTTTCTAATGGAGTTACGTATAAAGTGGTGACTGAAACACTACTTGAAAAACAATTGTAACTTTCAAATGGTACAATATTTTTTAAATCTAAAAGATGCATCACATTCTATGTTTCTTCTACTATAAGGAAAAAAATGAAAAATTGAATTTTTCAGAGTTTTGAATTAGTTAAGGTGGTCAGACATGAGAGTTTTTTATTCCAAAAATACTAAATTCAAAAATTAATTAATTATTATTTATTTAGAATAAAAATACTCAAAAATATGTGTCACATCCAGGCATGAGTCTACTACTTATATCTAGAATATTATTAAAAAATACTATCATTTGATTTTGATTATGGTGGTCAGACATACATCTACTTCTTATTTTTGTTTTGAAATTTTTGTAATATTGCATTAAAATTCAAAATTTTGACTAATCAATTTTTTTTTTTAAAAGATAAGTCCTAGTTGTTTAGAAACTAGATTCAATTTTCTAGAGATTCTTTTCTCTCAAATTTTTGATATAAAGTTAATAATAAGTAGAAAATTGCATGTCTAGTTGACATAACCCTTATTTTTTAAATTTTTTATTGCCATTTAAGAGCATAGATTGGTTGGCCATGATCTTGCACATATCCATTTTTCAATTGCAATGAAGTAGGTCATATAGCTGCAAGAAGTCCACATAAGAGAAACTACAAAGAAGGAAACAATTACATGAACAAAAGAGAAGATGACAACAAATATTACAAGAAAAAGGGCAAGAGATGATACATTGTTGAAGAAGACTCTGATGAGAATGATGATGAAGTAGTCTATGTAGCTATGAAGGATGAATTAGACAAAGATGAAGAGCAACAACATTGGTTACCTATGTGAAAAATAATGACAAGTGGATCATAGATAGTGGATGCTCATATCACATGATAGGAGATAAAATTAAGTTCATTACCTTTACTTAATATGATGGAAATAGTGTTAGATTTGGTAATGATGCCCCATGTCAAATCAAAAGAAAAGGCTCTATCAAACTTATAGAGAAATTTTTATGTGACAATGCATACTATGTTGAAGGATTGAACTATAACTTGTTGAGTATATCACAGTTAAGCAATGTAGGTTGCAAAGTTGAATTTGGAAACAAAACTACCAAGATCTATGATACTAATGGAAATCTGATAGGAAAGGGTGAACAAACTAGGAGTAATTTATTTTACTTAGATATGGAAGAAGCAACATGTCTTGTTGTTAGACTTGATAATGTGTGGTTGTGGCATAAAAGGCTATGTCATGTTAACTTTGATAATCTAATTAGCATCAACAAGAAAAAGAAAGTCAGGGGATTGCCCAAGTTGAAGAAACCTGAAAACACAATGTGCAAACAATGTTAACTAGGAAAGATGACTAAGTCTAGTTTCAAAAGAAAAACATGCACTTCTAAAGAAGTACTAGAGTTAGTCCATATAGACTTATGTGGCCCAACAGTAGTGCAAAGCTACTTAGGAGACAGATACGTAATGCTATTTGTAGATGATTATTCCAAGATGATGACTGTTATTTTCCTAAAGCAAAAATCTGATGCATTTCAAATGTTTAAGTGGTATTTGGCTAGAGTTGAAAAGGAAAAAGGAAAGAACCTGAAATGTCTAAGGTTAGACAAAGGAGATGAGTTCACATCAAGAGAGTTTGAAAAATTCTGCAATGTCAAAGATATCAAAAGGAAAACATCAACACCAAGAACTCCACCACTGAATGGTATTTCTAAAAGGAGGAATAGGTCAGTGATTGACTATGCTAGAACTTTGATGATGGAGAAAAATGTTGCACTAAAGTACTAGAGAGAAGCTATAAGTACTGTAGTCTACATATTGAATAGAGTTCAAGTCGAGAAAGGTACAAATACAACACCTTTTGAATGATGGTATGTTCATTCACCTAATGTTAAACATTTCAAAGTATTTGGTTGTAAATGCTATATTCTAAAAGATATTAGAAATGGAAAGTTTGATACAAAAAGTGATAAAGGTATATTTCTTGGATACTCCACTAGAAGTAAGACATATAAGTGTTTGAATGGTAACACTAACAAAGTTATGAAGAGTGCAAATGTAAATTTTGATGAGCATGCAAAAGTTTACGTTGATGAGTCAAAGAAAACAAAGGATTATAGATCATTTGTATACTTCTATGAAGGAATGACAACTGAAGACAATGTTGCAAATCAAGTTGGGAATCAACAAAAAACTTAAGTATATGTCGAGTCTCAACCAATGAATGTTGAGTTACATTCAGAAGCTGAGATGCATAATGCAAAAAAAACACATTTAGATTCTAAAAATAGTATGGAAGAAAGGAATGATGAAATTCTAGATGAAGAAGAATGAAATGACTCTAAAGCTAAAGGATCAAACATGGAAAGAAGGACTGAACCCAGCTTGGCCAAGTATGTAAGAAGACATCAACCTATAGATCAAATCATTGGTGACAAGGATGCAAGACCAATGACAAGGAATAGGATCAAGAATAAATCATGTCTACTAAGAAAGGTTGAACCCAAAATAGTAAAAGATGCACTAAAAGATGATGGCTGGTACAAAGCCATGAAAGAAGAGATAGATCAGATTGAGAAGAACAAAACATGGTCTCTAGTTCCTAGACTAGCTAATAAGAATGTGATTGGAAAAAAATGGGCATTTAGAAACAAACTTGATGAGAATGGTGAGATAACAAGAATCAAAGCCAAACTAGTTTGCAAAGGCTATGCACAAGAAGAAGGATTGGATTATGGAGAGACATTTGACCCTTTTGCAAGAATGGAAGGAGTAAGAACATTACTTTCATATGCTACATACAAAGGTTTCAAAGTGTACCAAATGGATGTGAAATATACTTTTCTGAATGGTATACTGGAAGAGGAAGTCTACATAGAACAACTAGAGGGATTTGTTGATGAGAAGAACAAGGACATGGTCTGCAAGCTACACAAACACTTTACGGATTGAAGCAAGCACCCAAAGCATGGTATGAGAGGTTACACAAGGATCTTGTGAAGATAGGATTTGAAAGAATAGATGACAACAACAACTTTTGCATCAAAGATGAAGAAGGAAAATACATTTTGATATCAGAAATCTTTGTTGATGATATAATATTTGGAGGAAAATATGTTTTATGCAAAGATTTTGCTGATCAAATGAAGCATGAATTTGAGATGTCAATGTTTGGAGAAATCAAATTCTTTGTTGGATTACAAGTAAATTAGTTGAAGCATGGGATATTTGTGACCCAATCCAAATACATTGAGGAAGTACTCAAAATATTTGAGTTAGAAGACTCAAAACCAGTTAGCACACCAATGGTAACAAGCCATAAACTATCAAAGAATGATGAATTTGCTAAAGTAAATCAAACATTATATAGGTCAATGATTGGAAAGTTATAATATTTTGTACATAGTAGACTAGACATTACATTAGCTATTGGAATAGTAGAAAGATTTTTTGAAAATCCAAGAGAAAATCACTTAATGGTAGTGAAGAAAATATTAAGATACCTGAAAGGAACTGATGACTTTGGTTTATACTACAAGAGGAATGAAAAGTTTGAATTGAAAGATTACACTGATGTAGATTGGGGAGGTAACATTGATGATAAAAAAAACATCAGTGGAGGAGCACTTTTCTTAGGAAAGAGGTTGATTACATGGAAAAGTAAAAAGAAAAGTTGCACCTCACAGTCCACTATTAAAGCTAAATATGTAGCAGCTGCTATAAGTTGCACCAATATTGTATGGATCAAACACTTGCTGCAAGGTATGAAGGAAGGGGTAATTGAGCCTATGACACTTTATTGTGATAATACAAGTGTCATCAATATATCAAAGAATCTAGTAATGCATGCTAAAACTAAGCATATTGCAATTAAGTATCACTATGTAAGAGAGTTGGTGGAAGACAAACAAGTGAAGATGGAATATGTTAGCTCAAAAGAACAAATTGCAGATATCTTTACAAAAGCACTACCTAAAGACGCTTTTGAGTATCTTAGAGGTAAGTTAGGAGTGATACCCCTAGCTAAGGCTACTTGAACCAAAAAACAAGTATGCCCTACATCAAATAAGCTAAATGTTGAAGATTTCATCCATTGATGTAGATAATTTTTACTTTGGAATCCATGCCTAAAGTAGTAGAAGTGCTAAAATTTCAAATCAATCACAAGCAAGGTGATAGAGGGAGAAATTAAATGAACATGTAAGAGCTACATTTGCATATTAAGATGCTAATATGTCTTTGGAATTGTTGTAAAAGAGGGAGATAAAGTAGACAACTAATCAACAACTATTGAAGATAAAGGATCAAATAAGAAGGAGAGAAGTAGATTACTAATCAAGTAAAGATAGAGGGAGATTTTAGAGGTCGATCAAAATAGAAAAAGTCGAGCAATACCGAGGGAGAAAGACAAAGAACAAGGATACAACAACAAAGGGGGAGAAGTTGAAATAGAGCAATTAGAATAGTAGAAGGAGATGTGATGTTACAATTTACTTTTTGGTATTTGACTTATTGTTCTAACCTAGTAAGCTTTTGGTTGAATAGCTTAGTCTGATGGTTGATCAATTTGGTTTGCTATTAATACCAAAGAGGAAGATTGTTGGAAATCTAATTGGAAAGCTCATTGTTGTTTAAAATCAAAGAGGGAGATTGTTGTAAAAGAATGTTTTCAATCATTTTTTTTGTCATTGATGTCAAACTTTCTATTTTTAGGGATGATATTTGCTTATATGATCCAAGTACTATCACTTTGTTGATTGATGAAGAGTATTTGATCAACAAGATGTAACAAGAGCACCTTTCCCTAGGTTGAATTATGTTGTTGTAATGAAGTGCAAGGATCAATTAAGACAATGGTTAAGTAATGTATTGATGACATACTAAAAGATATAGAGATTGGTCACACTTAGAAACATTGGAGGAAGAAGTTGTAACAAGGTTGACTGCAAAGCTTAAACTAAGATCATTAGTGGGTGCCGAGCAAGTTAGTTGAAGCCAAGAAAATTTTCACTAGAAGCTAAGTAATAAAAAATTTTAGTGTGTGCCAAGTGGTCTTCATGTGCCGAGTGAAGATCAATTGTTGAGAATTAGAAAATTTTCAGTTGATGCTAAGTGATCTTCAGGTGCCAAGCATCAAGAAAAACATAATTGATGTCGAGTAACACAGTATGTGCCAAGCACTAGTATTTCAATAGTGACGAGCTGCTGCATTATTTCAAATGATGAAGAGTTGCCAAATCTAAGTCAACATAGTGGTCACATTGAATTTTGTGAATGAGTTGGAAGATAAGGATGATGAGTTGTAGGCACAGAATCCTATGTAAACATTTTTGGGTGAAATCTAAAGGATTAGATGCAATGAATCCTACCTAATCCACACAAATTGAAATTGAAAAATGGAAGAATTAAGCGGCAAAAGGAACTTTGAGACTTCTATTTAAGAAGTCATAAAACAAGAAGCAAAGAGCTACTGATACTATTGTTGTTGAAGTTCCAAAATCTACGTGAGAAGGGTGTCAAGATGGAGACATCTAGGAGAAGGAAGAGCATAGAGGCTCTACTTATATGAGACGTCATGAAGAGATGATTGCATTGGTACATTGAGTATGGAGACTCAAGGAGACAAAGCTTGAAAGGAAGGGCAAGCTATTATGAGTTTTAGAGATTGAAGGTTAGGCAAGGGTATGAACTAATAAGTGATCTAAGATTTGCAAGAGAAGTTGTATGTTGTAGTTAGGTCAAGATTTTCTAATACACTATAGCAATTGTATTAGATCTAAAAATCCTATGGACTTAGGTTGGCCTAAAAACCATTTGTAAATCCTTTAATAGGGTGGCATTCCAAGTGAATGTTCTAAAGTCCTTTAATCAAACCCACTTCTAATAGGGTGGTTAAATCCTCTAAAAAGGTCACATTTAATAGTGTGTTGTAAGCCTTTAACAGGGTAGGCCTTTTATAGGGCATCACTTCAGAAGTGTGAGAATTGAGTAGCATGTTACTAGTGGTTTTTCCCAAATTGAGTTTCCATTTAAATCACTATGTCATGTGTTGATTTCTTATGTGTTATGCTTGCATGTTGATCTATAGTAACTTGTTGATTAGATAAGTTAAAGCTTGGATGTAAGAATGAGTTCACTATACTTAGTAAAAGTTTGAATAGGACATGTGGGCCTTGAATAACTGATTCACACCCCCTCCCTCTTAATTATTCTAAAGGCAATTCTAACAACCTTTCCCATCAAAGTAGCATATAAATTAACTCTACAGTAGAATAAGGAAATGGTAAGAAAGATACAAGTACTCTTGGATAAGGGTTTGATAATAAAGAGTCTCAGTCCTTGTGCACTACCTACTCATTTAGGCCCTAAGAAGGAAGGTACATGGAGATTGTGCACTAATTATAGAGCCATAAATAGAATCACAATTAGGTATAGATTTCCTATGCCTAGAATAGATGACCTATTGGAGAAACTAGGAGGTGCAAGGTACTATTCTAAGATAGATTTTAAGAGTGGCTACAACCAAATAAGGATTAGGGCTGGTCATGAGTAGAAAACTACATTGAAAACCAACAAGGGTTTATAATAATGTAGAGTAATGCCCTTTAACCTATCAAATGCTCCAAGTACCTTCATGAGACTCATGAATGAGATGCTCAAACCGTTTATCAAGAAAATTTTCATAGTATATCTTGATGGCATTCTTATTTTTAGTAATAATAAGGTTGAGCATTTAGAACATCTTAACTTGGTTATGAAGAGGTTGCATGATGAAAAGCTTTTCATAAATTTGGAAAGATGTGTTTTTATGTAGGGAGAGCTTGTTTACTTGGGGTTTTTTTATCTCAAAAGCGAACATAAAAATGGACCATCAGAAGGTAGAAGCCATCTTGAAGTGGCCTTCTCCTAGAACCATAACTAAGGTTAGGAGTTTTCATTAACTTGCTTCTTTCTATAGAAGGTTTATTAGGAACTTTAGTCTGTTGTGTACTCCTATCCTTGAGACCATCAAGGGTGGACAAAAGTCCAAGTTTGTGTGGAATAAGGATGCAAAAGAAGCATTATAAATACTAAAGAAACAAGTAATGGATAATCTTATCCTTGTGTTCTCTGATTTTTAGAAAATATTTACTATTGAGTGTGACACTTCAAACCTAGCTATAGGGGTTGTTTTAAGCTAGGAGGGAAGGCCAATAGCCTTTTTTAGTGAGAAACTAAATGAAACAAAGATGAAGTACTCCTCTTATGAATTGGAAATATATGCCCTAATACATTCATTAAATAAATGGAGGCACTACCTCCTTCCAAAATAAATTGTGGTTTTTATAGACAACCAAGCTTTAAGTTTCTTAAATAGTTAAGAGAAACTAAGACACAAACACATGAAATTGGTGGAATCAATATAGACCTACGCCTTTTCAATAAAGCACAAGAAGGGTGTTTCCAATAAGCTAGAAGATGCACTGAGTAGGACTCTAGTAGTGCATGAAATCTAACTCCACAATGTAGGGATTATGATACAAGGAGGGAAAGAATAACTAGGGCCAAAGGCACACCAATAAATCCACACTAACCATGTAGAGTAAACACAACAGAAACAAACATATAAAGATAATAACACTACAAAGAGAGAGTAATATTCTTCTATTGATTTATCAAATAATCAACATATATGGCTAATTGTGAGGCCTTCTGAGTTATGGCCAAATACAAATACATTTAAGACCTAAGATCTAGCTTCAAATTCACACCTTCCAGACACATATGAATTTATTTTTTCCAAACCTTCTAGTTTTGTTCCAAAAATGTTGCCTAACTCTAAGCCTAAACACCCTATTGATACATGATAAAATCCCTTAGAAAATATTATAGATCATTACATAATAGAAAGGCTGAACCAACAAAAATCTAGACACATCCCATGACAAGATCTTAACATAAATATCATGATTAGAATTAATCCCACAAGTTAGCTCACATCAAAAACATAGAAAACTCATCCAAAATGCTAACCCTCGACATTAATAGGAACAATCAACACATGAAGGATCACTCAGCACATGAATAATATCTTGGCAGACACTGTGGAACTTGGCACACACTATAACATGACATGGGATAACCTCAACTTGGCTTATACTAAAAATTATCGGTACTCAACAATTGCTACAAGTTGGCAATGACTATAACTCGGTAACAATTGGTAGAATGAACACAAATGAGAAATATAACATGTCAACCTAGTATGCTCTCTCCTTAGAGAACTAGGGTATAAAGAAATGATTCTCCTTAATCATGCAACTGTTACAACCTAAGCTAAATCCAACTCATTGATAAATCCATGTAGCATCTTCAACTGGTTTATTTTTTCTACTTCACTTAATATTCATAGTAGTCTTTTCCTCTTATGCTTTTACCAACTGTCTAATCCAATATCTTTTCAACCTATTCAATCTGCTTCTTAGGATAATCATCAAGAACAAAAACTTCATCATCTAAGTCATGATACTTATATAGATCAACAACATTAAATATAGGAGATATATCCATGTCATTAGGTAACTCAACTTCATAAGTATTTCCACTAACAAGCTTCTTCAAGATCTTAAGAGGTCCAAACTTCTTCATGTTTAGCTTACTATATGTTCCAATAGGAAGTTTTCCTTTCTTCAAATGAACCATCATCTCATCACCAACATTAAAAACATGACATCTTCTAGACTTATCAGCATTCTCCTTGTACTTCTAATTGCTTTGTTCCAAATCTATCTTCACTTCTTTATGCAAAGACTCCATAAAAGCAGAAATTTTTTCTCTTATAATAGTTCTCTTCTCTTCACTAGCAACATCTCTTAAATTTGATACTCCTCTAAGCTTCATTCTAGTGACAATCATAAAAAGGTGTCTTCCCTATACTTCTATTCACATAATTACTATATGCAAACTTAGCTTGTGCTAATACCATCTCCCAATTTTGTGTTTCATCTCCAACTAAGCATCTGAGAAAATTACCCAAGCTTCTATTCATAACCTCTATCTTTCCATCAGTCTATGGATGGAATCTAGAACTAAATTTCAACTAGTACCCATCTTGTTTTGCAAAGTTCTCCAAAAATAGCCAACAAACTTACTATCTCTATCAAAAATAATACTTCTTGGTAATCCATGCAATCTAAAAACCTATTTGAAGAAAAGTTCAGCAACATGCTAAGCATTTGATGTATTCTTACATGGTATAAAATGAGCCATCTTAGAAAATCTATCTACAACAACAAATATAGAATCATACCCCTTTTTTGTTTTAGGCAATCCAAGAACAAAATCCATATTGATGTCACTCCAAGGTTTTGTAGGAATAAAAATAGGTGTATACAATCTAGTATTTTGACTTACTTCTTTTGCAACTTTATAAACTCCACAATTGTTCACAAATTTCTAAATATCCTTATACATCTATAGCCAATAATACTTTTCCTTCAGCAAATTCAATTTTTTATCAATTCCAAAATGTCCAACCAATCCAGCCCTATATTTTTCCTCAATCAAATTCACTCTCATAGAACTTCTAGGGATACACAAGTGAATACTTTTGAACAACATACCTTCTTAAATAAAATACTAATCATACTTACTGATGTGATCCATTAGATTTGGTGCTCTAAACTCTCTCCATGCCTCAAAAAAATCAAGATCAATATCATACAACTCTTTCATTTCATCAAAACCAAGAACTTCAACCTTCATTTTAGTTAACAAAGAATGTCTTCTACTTACTGCATCATCAACTATGTTAGCAACTCCACTCTTATGCTTAATAAAAAATGTAAAACACTACAAATACTCAACGCACTTCATATGTCTTTGCTCCAATTTATGTTGACTTCCCAAGTACTATAAAGCTTTATGATCAAAATAAGACACAAACTCCTTAGGAATCAAATAATGTCTCCACGTATTCAAAGCTTGAACAATAGCATAAAACTCTTGATCATACATAGAATACTTTCTTTTAGAATTATTCAACTTCTCACTAAAGAAAGCAAGATGTTTACCTTCTTGACTTAATAAAACTCCTATTGCACTACCACTTGCATAACATTCAACTTGAAATACCTTATTGAAATTAGGAAAAGACAATAAAGGTAACTCAAAAACCTTTTGTTTCAATGTCACAAAACTCTTATCATCTCCACATGTCCACTTGAATTCATTTTTGTCTCCTCTCATTGTCTTAGTCATAGCATTATGAAAAACACTAAAATTCTTGATAAACTTCCTATAAAAACTAGCAAAACCATGAAATGATCTTACCTCACCTACATTCTTAGGTTTAGGCCATTCCAAAATTTCTATAACCTTCTTAGGATCCATTCTCAAAATATCAGCCAAAATCATAAATCCCAAATATACAATCTCCTCTTGCATTAAAGAAATTTTTAGATTAATTATCAACTTCTCCTCTTTCAACCTCTACAATCCTTGTCTAACATGCTCAAGATGTTCTTCCTTAGTCTTACTAAATATCATAATATCATCCAAATAAACAATCACAAACTTACCCAAGAATCTTTTTACAACTTCATTCATTAGCCTCATGAAAGTACTAGGTGCATTAGTCAAACCAAAAGGCATAACCAACCATTCATACAAACCATATTTTGTCTTGAAAGAAGTCTTCCATTCATCACATTCTCTAATTTTGATCTAATGATAGCCTCTCCTCAAATAAATTTTGGTAAAATACTTTGCTCTACTCAAACAATCCATTATGTCATCTATCCTCGGCATAGGAAACCTATAATTCACTATGATCTTGTTAATAGCTCTAGAATCAATACACATTCTTCATTCCCCATTCTTTTTAGATGCTAATACAATAGGCACAACACATTTACCCAAAATTCCTCTGATTAGTCCCTTTTATAGCAACTCATGCACTTTCCTATTAAGGTCTTCATTCTCTATAGGTGTCAATATATATGGTGCTTTGTTTAGAAAACTAGCTATAGGAATCAGATCCATACAATGACTTATGCTTCTTACTAGTAGTAAACCATCAAGAATATCCTCAACAAAAATCTCTTTATACTCATTCAACAATTCTATAATTTTTTCTAGTACTCACCTACCACTCTCTACTATCACTTGGTCATTAGTAAATTTTTCTATCACTTAGCCATTACTATCCAATCTCAGTCCTCTAGGAATTATAGCAAAACAAGGTTGATTCTTCTTCACCTCTTTCCCAAATTTCTTTCCATTAACCATGCAAATTCTCATAGTAGTACACTTAACGTCATCTAGACTTTTGATGAAAGGAAGCAATATTTTCTTCTTCACATTCACCCAAAGAGTATATTGATTCAATCTTCCATCATGTACAATATATCTATCATATTTCCAAGGTCTACCCAAAAAATATGACAACAATCCATAGGCATAATATTAGACAAAACTTCATCAAAGTAATGTCCAATCTTGAACTTCACAAAACATTTCTCACCAATATCTTATGCTCATCTTTGATCCATGAAACATGATAGGGTTTAGGATGCTTCAGCCTTTGCAACTACAAATTTATAGCTAGCTCTTCTGATACCAAATTTGTAGAACTTCCACTATCAATGATCACCTTGTAGCATTTTCTAGCCATCTTACATCTAGTCTTGAAAAGACTTCTTCTAAGGATAGGTTCCTCATCACTTCCCTTATTACATAAGGTTCTTCTCACCATCATATTTTCTCCAACCTCGGGTCCACTCGGTGTGTTGGAAATATAAGAGGATTAATTGAGAGGGGAGGGGTGAATTAGTTACCACTAAAATAAATCCCAGATCCTTTTAGATGTCAGTACAAAATAAACTCTAAAAACTAAATACTGTTGATGCTCCGTAAATACTAAATATGCTTGGTAAGTACTTAACATACAAACCTTAGATGTTATTTTTGATTAACATTATTTTAACTTAGATGCAAATGCATACAAGAAAATAGTATGAACATAATTGACACTAGGATTTAATGTGGAAACCTAATTTTGGAAAATCACCAATTACAAATAGTTATTATTTTCACTCTTCTAAAGTGAGCCTTGTTAGGAGCCAATGCTATTAAAGGTTACAAAACACACTATTACATGTGACCCTATTAAAGGATTTAATCACTCTATTAGGAGTGGCTTTTTTAGAGGTCTTTAGAAAATTCAATAGAACTTCCACCTTATTATCGGTTTTACAAATAGCTATTAAGCTAACTTTTTTAAGAGATTTAGATCACTACTACAATGGTTAGAGTGTAAAAATGAGATAACCTGATTTATGACGCAACTGAATTGCTAATTATAGATCTCTATTCTGGCTAATACTTGATCCTTCCCAATTAAATATATTTCTTCTTAACTTCACAATGATATTTTACTTATCATTCTAATTCGCTTCCTTGTTGCACCATTAGATTTTCAAAATCTTCCATGCATTCACACTCTTACACATTTTCAAATCCTCAACCTTGACCTTATATTTATATCATTTATATTGTCAATTCATCTTATATACAACTTATAATAACTAATATTCATCACCTTAGTTGGCTAGAACCAATAGATAAATTAATTAAACTCAATATGCCAAAATAAGAAAAATCTTTGTTAACTAACCCGACTCGGTAGACACTAACTCAAAAATAATTTTTCTATGTTAACCAAGTAAACTCAGTTAACACTACATATGCATAAAGATCCTTTGGTAACTAAGAGAGCTTAGTTAGCACTAGTTCCATCTAACATTTCCTTTTATTAACTAAAAGATCTCAATTAACACTCATCTTCTATAAACTTTCCTTTGATGTCCGAGTTAACTCGATAGACACTACCTTCTAAACTAGGCAAATAAAAGAATGTTTGGTAGACACAAAAAGCTATCTTCACTACCTAAGTGAGCTTAGCATGCAATGATTAATGATGATATGAAATTTGTGTAACATCAAAGATAATACACAATTAATCAATATATCCAACAATCTCCCTCTTTTTCATTAATGGCAACACAACATGTCATAACACAATGATTTTTTTTTTAAATCATTGAGAACTTTCTCTATCAGTATGAACTATTTCTATCTTCAATTTCTCCCTCTATCAGAAATTTTTTGTCAACAACTATTACTAAGTTCATTCTCCCTCATAGACATCTCTATGATAGCATGCTTCTCCCTCTTACAAAAAATTCTTCTTCTAATTAAAATTTCTTACAAGATATGACAATAAATTTCTCCCTCTTTGACAACACATGCTAAAGAAAAAAACTCTATTAATATCAATTTACCTTAAGTACTAATTCATTTGCAATATGCCCTTATCAATACTGCACCAACTAATTGGTTTTCAATAGGTTCTGATTGTTGCATCACTAAACTTCATTTAGTGAGATTCAAATAGGGGAATGACCCCTAGCTTACCTAATAGATACTAAACTAAATCTTTAGGTAATGGATTGGTGAATATGTCTACAATATATTCTTTTGTGTTCACATATTCTAATCAGACTTCCTTATCTTGCATTAATTCTCTTAAGAAGTAATATTTTATTGCAATGTGCTTTGTTATCATATGCATCACTAGATTCTTTGACATATTGATCACACTGTTATTATCATAATATATGACTACTTGATCTTTCATCTCTATCTTCATTCCTTCCAACAATTGTTTGAACCAAACAATGTTAACAATTAATTATTGATGCCACATATTCCACCTCTGTTGTGGATTGAGAGTTACAATTTTATTTCTTGCTTGTCCAAGACACTAGTATTTTACCAAGAAAGAATGCTCCATCATTAGTGCTCTTCCTGTCATTTATACTTCCTGCCCAAACAACATTAGTGAACACCTTTAAGTCTAAATTGCCTCCAAGCTTGTACCATAAGCCATAGTCTTTCATAAATTTTAGATATCTCATGATTATCTTAATTTCCATCACGTGATTTTCTCTAGGATTTACTAAGAATCTTTCCACCATACCAACTACTAATGCAATACCAGGCCTTGTATGCACTACATACTATGATTTTCCAATTATTAATCTATATATGGTCTAATCTAATTCCTTTGAATCATCATTTTTGGAAAGCTTATGTCCAATAGACATAAGGGTTCCAAGTAGTCTTGAATCTTCCATTTCAAATTTATTTAATATCTCCTTGATATATTTGGATTGAGTAATGTATATACCATGTTTTTTCTACTAAATCTACAATCCAAAAAAAAAAATTATCTCTCCAAATTTAGACATCTCAAATTTTTTACTCATTTCTTCTAAAAATGCTTTGCATAAGTAATCATTTCCTATGAATAAGTTATCAAAAAATATTTTTTCCAACAAAATCTTCTTGTCTAGTCCTTCTTTGATATACAAACTACTATTATTATCTATTCTTTGAAAGCTAATCAATATCAAGCAATTATGAGGTCTTTCATACCAAGCTCTAGGAGCTTGCTTGAGACCATATAATGCTTTGTGTAATTTGTAGACCATGTCTCTTTTGTTAAGATCTACAAAACCTTTTGGTTGTTCAATGTAGACTTCCTCATCAAGAATTCCATTCAAGAAAGTAGATTTAAGATTCATTTGATACACTTTAAATCCTTTGTGTGCTACATATGCTAGTAGAGTTGTAACACATTCTAATTTTGCAACAAGAGAAATTTTTTACCATAATCAATAACTTCTTCTTGAGAATAGCCTTTGCACACAAATATTTATTTGTTTCTAGAAACTTTTCCATCTTCATTTAGTTTGTTTCTAAATAGCCATTTTGTGCCAATTACATTTTTATCCTCGGGTCCAAGAACAAGGGTCTAGGTTTTGTTCTTCTCTATTTGTTCTATTTCTTCATTAATTGCTTCAACCCAAATTTCATTATCTAGAGTATCTTTAACATTTCTAGGTTCAAATTCAGCAAGTAAACATGTACCATTTAATTTTCTTCTTGTCATTGTTCCATCATATTTGTCTCCAACCTTCTAACATATCTTTCTAACATAGGTTCTTTGGATTTGAAATAAGTTCCATTGTTTTTATCATGAAATTCAATATCTAGCTTGGGTTCCACTATCTATGATTCAAGTCCATCAGACTTGGTTTGAACTATCTTGGTAGCTTCTGATTGCAACTTAGGTCCTTTAGACTCTGACTCAGGTTGCACTATCTACAACTCAGTAATTATTGGAGATTTTGGGGACTTGGGGGCTGAAGCTTCCTTTCTCTTAGATAGATTTGGTAGGGTATTAGGTTCATAGTAAACAAATCTTATGTAATCATCTGGCAATTTTTTTCTTATTTCTTTACTCTTTTATGCAAACTTATCAATTCTTACATGTGCACTTTCTATGATTTTGTGAGTAGAAAAATTCAAACATTTGTATGCTTTACATCTACAAGAGTACCCTAGAAATATGCCTTCATCACTCTTGACATCAAATTTTCCTTTTCTATATTCTTTCAAGATATAACATTTTCTACCAAATACTTCCAAGTAACGTACATTTAGCTTGTAGCCATACCATAGTTGATAAGGAGTTTGATTTGAATATTTATTCAATTATACTCTATTAAAGGTATGAATTGTAGTGTTGATAGCTTCCCTCAATTATTTGATTGCAACATTCTTTTTGATCACCAGTGTTCTTGCATAGTCCATGATGGATCTATTTCTTCTTTTAGCTATACCATTCTATTGTGGAGTACTAGGGGCTAATACTTGTCTTTTGATCCCTCTTTCAATGTAGAAATTATTGAATTCATTGGACATGATTTCACCATATCTATTTAATGTTAAAAATTTCAATATCTTTCTAGTTTCTTTTTCTACTCTTGCTAGATACCACTTGAATTTTTGAAAAGCTTTGGATTTTTCTTTTAGATACATCACAATCATCATTCTAGAATAATTGTCAACAAAAAGAATGAAAAAAATTTCTCCAGTGTGGCTCTCTATTCTAGTAGGTTGACATAATTTTGTATGCACAAGTTCTAAGACTTCTTTTGACTGATAGTTCTTGCTTTTAAAACCAGCCTTTCCCATCTTACCAATTTAGCAATTTTTGCATAGATCCATATTAGGCTTCTTCAAACTAGGAATACCTCTTACTCTTTTATTTTTTCTTATCTGAACTAGATTATCAAAGTTTACATGACATAATCTTTTGTGCCATAGCCAACTTTCCTCTACTTGAGCAATAAAATATGAACTTTTGTTGAGATCAAGATCAAATAAATTATCTTTTATTTTCTTGCTAGATCCAACTAGATTTCCTTTTCCATCCAATAATTTAGCCTATCCATCCATGAATTCTATCTTGAATCAAATTTTATTCAACTATGCCACACTCTGTATATTATGCTTTAATCCTTCAACCCAATAAGCATTGTCACATACAAGTTCCTTTATCAAAGAAATGCATCCTTTTCCTTTTATGGTACAAGGTTCATTGTTTCCAAATCTCACACTACCTCCATCATAATATTCCATGTGCTCAAATTCTATTTTGTCTCTAGTCATATGATGTGAACAACCACCATCAATAATCCATGTATTATTTTTGCTAACATGAGAGATAAGGGCCATTTTATCTCCTTCAACATTAGATTCATCTTTTACTACAATATATACCATTTCATCTTCACTATTATCAGAATCTTTAGCCATAAAAAAATATTTCTTACCTTTGTCTTTGTAGCTCTTGGAATCCTTCTTACCTTTATGCATATTTCTTTTCTTTTTATCTTTTTTTTCTTTATTTGGACACCTTGCAGCAATGTGACCAAATTCTTCACAAGAAAAGTAGATCAAGGGAACTTTACCTTTGTACTTTCCTCTACCTTTGGAATATGTTCTTGCAAGTAGGGTTTCAACAACTCAAGATCACTGTCTGAGATTTCTTTTATTTCTTTTTCTTCACTTCCTAATTGACTATACTTTGATTTCTTACTCTTTTTCTTTAGTGAGAGTTTCACTTTAAATGCAGACTCAATACCTTTTGAGCTAGGAACATAGTTATCAAAGTTATCTAACTCAAAAGCTGTCAATTTTCTAACTAGAGCATCCCAATATATTTTATTGTTTGGATCACATCTCATCTCTTGAATAGTAGACACTCTAATTGCATAAATAGGAATAAGATTTCTAATCGCCTTTCTTACAACCATTTTTTTGAATATCTCCTCTAGATGCTTTGATTATGCTGACACTTGCTTTGATTCTTTCCACATATTTTGTGATGTTCTCATCTTCTCTCGTTTTCATCTGATCAAAATGACCTCTTAGACATTTAGCCTTAGCTCTTCTTAAATTTTCAACTCCTCTATAAATGTCTTTTAGTTTCATCCACATTTCATGAGTAGTTTTATAATCCTTTACTTCATCAAATTCAGCATAACTGAGAGCAGATGCAATATCAATCATCATGATGTTATGATTCTTCTTTTCAACAATATCCTCAATTGATAATGTTTTAGTGGGAGTCTTGTATTTAGAATCAAGATATTTACAATATGAATCATTGATGGTAGCCAAATGTAACCTCATAAGTCCTTGCCATGCTACAAAATTATCTTTGTTCAACTTGGAAATTTCTTTTTTGTAAGACATCCTGATCTTTAGCTTAGGTCCTTGGAACCTTATCTACAAGCACCAAAAGCTCTTATACCAATTGTTGAAAATATAAAAGAGTAACTGAGAGGGGAGGGGTGAATTAGTTATTGCTAAAATAAATCCTAGATCCCTTTAGATGTCAGTACAAAATAAACTCTAAAAACTAAATACTACTAATGCTTGGCAAATATACATAAAATTTTGTAACTTAGTAAATACTGAATATTGTCAGTAAGTACTTAACATAAAAATCTTAGATGTTATCTATGATTACCATTATTTTAACTTAGATGGAAACATATAAAAGAAAATAGCATGAACATAATTGACACTAAGATTTAATGTGGAAACTAAATTTGGAAAAACCACCAATTGTAACTTGTTACTATTTTTACTCTTTTGAAGTGAGCCTTGTTAGGAACCAACCCTATTAAAGGTTACAAAACACACTATTAGGTGTGACCCTATTATGTGTGGCCTTGTTAGAGGTATTTAGATAATTCAATAGAATTTCCATCTTGTTAGAGGTTTTACAAATAGTTGTTAAGCCAACTCTATTAAGAAATTTCGATCACTGCTATGATGTTTAAAGAGTAACAATGAGATGACCTAACTTTTGATGCAACTAAATTGTTAATTATAGATCTCTCTAGCTTGTACTTGAACCTTCTTTATCAAATATATTTCTTTTCAACTTCACAAGGATATTTTTCTTATCCTTTTGATTCACTTCCTTGTTGCACCATTAGATCTTCAAAATCTTTCATGCATTAACACTCTTACACACTTTCAAATTCTCAACTTGACATTATACTTATATCATTCATATTGCCAAGTCAGCTCATATACAAATTAGAATAACTAATATTCATCGCCTTAGTTAGCTAGAACCAATAGATAAATTAAATAAAATCAACATGCCAAAATAAGAAAATCCTTCATTAGTTGACCTAGCTTAGTAGACACTAACTTAGAAATGTTTTTTCTATTTTAACCAAGTAGACTTAGTTAACACTACATATTCATAAAGATCCTTTGGTACCTGAGTGAGCTTGATTGACACCAGTTCCATCTAGCATTTCCTTCATTAACTGAGTAAGCTTGGTTAACACTCATCTTCTGTAAACTTTCCTTTGACAACCAAGTTAACTTGGT
This sequence comes from Cupressus sempervirens, assembly GCA_028749045.1. NCBI lineage: Eukaryota > Viridiplantae > Streptophyta > Pinopsida > Cupressales > Cupressaceae > Cupressus > Cupressus sempervirens. The sequence continues at coordinate 114,767,585 of CM053793.1, forward strand.
AGACACTATCTTCTAAACTAGGCAAACACAAGAATGTTCAGAAGATACATAAAACTATCTTCATGACCCGAGTGAGCTCAACATGAATTAACTAATAATGATATGATATTTGTCTAACATCAAAGATAATACACAATTAATCAATTGTATCCAACATGATAAACTCTAAATGTCTCCCTGAATCAAAAAATTTCTATTACCTTGCCCACTTTCAAAGGATCTACATTCAAATGATCTATGCCCATCTTTACCACATCTAAAAAAATTACCACAAAATCCTCCACTAGAAGAAGAATTACCTCTTCCTCGGTAAGAACCAATACCTCCTCAATATGAACTACCACCTTTCTGCTCAATCTTAACTTTGTCATCATTCTTCCATTTAGATTTGTCTTTATCTTAAATAGAACTATCAGATCTACCACTTTTAGCATAAGATCATCCTTTGCTTCTCTAGAATCTACCATCTCTACCTCTTTTTCTTTTTTCACACTTCTTTGTCAAGATCTCCTCAACTTTCAATGCATATTGATATGCTTCTTCCACACTTTCCAATTTCACAAAACTTATTTCATCTTGAATTTCAGATCTAATTCCATTTAGATATCTTGCAATTTTCTCAACATCATCATCCACATGTCCAAATCTAATATCCAATCTATAGAATTTCTCAATATACTCTTTCACATTCATATCTCTTTGTCTCAAGTTTTACATCTTTCTCAACAAGCTAACTTGGTAATCAATAGGAAGGAATTTTTTCTTTACCTTGTTCACCATCTTCACCCAAGTTCTAATCTTTTTGTTTCCTCTACTTTGTCTATTAGTTTGAAAATACTCCCACCACAATGAAGCATGACTTTTCACCTAGTAACTACAAGTTTCACCTTCCTATTATCAGGAGTGGTTTTAGACTGAGAGAACTTCTCCATATTAGAGATCCAATCCAAAACAACATTGGTATCCAATTTTCCATCATAAGGAATAAATTTTATAATAGGATTTGAATTTTTCATAGATAATACTCTCAACAATCTTTCCTCATCTTGATCTTCTTCAAGTTTTAGATTAGGGTTTGGTGCTACTACTTCATCATCACTCACATCATCAAGATGCACTCCTCTCCTCTGGGCTATATCCACAACATCTAATCTAGCTATAATTTGTCTCAATGTATCCAATATTACATTATCAACAGTTCCTCTACCACAAACCATTTTTAGAAATTAGGTTCCTGCAAGATTATAACTGTTTGCAAGTTATAGGTAAAATCTATAGATTTGTAATTGTACAACCTAATTTGAAATAGGGTTCTACATGATCCAATCTCCACAAGGATGAACCTCAAGCTCTAATACCACCTGAGACAAGGAGGAAAATAATAACTAGGGTGAAAGGCACACCTAGCAATCCAAACCAACCTTGTAGATTAAACACTATGGAAGAAAACATACAAAGAGAACACCACCAGAGAGAGAGAGAGAGAGAGAGAGAGAGAGAGAGAGAGAGAATAATATTCTTCTATTGATTCATCAAATAATTAGCATACATGCCCAACTATAAGGTCTTCTAGATTATGGAAAGATACAAATACATTCAAGATCTAAGAACTAGCATCAAATTCACACCTTCCAAACACATATGCAAAAAACTTTCTAAATCTTCCAATTCTACTCCAAAAATGCTACATAACTCTAAGCCTAAATACCCTATTTATACTTTCCAAAATGGATTACAAAACATTCTAGATCATTACATAATAGAAAGGCCAACCTAACATCAGTCTAGACACATCCCAAGACAAGATCTTATCATAAATGTTGTGATTAGAATTAATCCTGCAAGTTGGCTTGCATCAAAAATGAAAAAAAATTCATCCAAAATGCTAACATTTGGCATCAACAGGAAAACTCAACACATGAAGGATCACTCAACTTATTAAAGATCACTTAGCACATGAAGAATAGCTTAGCACACATTGTGGAACTTGATACACACTACAAAGTGAGATGGGATAACATGCTAACTTGAGTGTTAACATTATGTGGGATAACCTCAACTTGACTTATACAGAAAAATTACTGGCACTCAAAAAAAATTTCAACTTGGCAATGAATGTAACTTGGCAACAACTAGTAGAATGAACACAAATGAGAAGGATAACACATCAAATTAGGATGATCTTGCATCACATTGACTTATTAAAAGACATGTATAAAAATAATGATGATTTCAAGGATATTTACAAAATATGTTCTAACTTTTTAAGACTCATAACATTGAATATACAAATTATTTTATTCAAAATAGAGTATTGTTCAAAGGACACCAACTATGCATTCCACAATGTTCAATGAGGGAGAACATCATTAGGGAGAAACATATAGGCAATATGGGAGGATATTTTGGCTTGGAAAGTACCTTGGAATAGGTAAGAAGGTTCTATAATTGGCCTAAGCTTCAAATTGAAGTAAGGAAGATTGTAGAGACATTTATAATTTGTCAAAGATCAAAAATTACATCCACAAATGTAAGACTATACCAACCTTTGCCTATTCCTACAAGTCCTTAGGAGTGATGCAGTATGGATTTTGTGATGGGACTGCCAAGAACATAGAAAGGATATGATAGCATTTATGTTGTAGTGGAAAGGTTTAGTAAAATGACCCACTTTATTTCTTGTAAAAGTACCAATGATGCATCATCAATTAAAAGTTTTTTCTCCAAAGGAATTATCATGAAACATGGTTTTCCACTGACCATACTTTAGACAAGGATGTAAAATTTATTGGTCACTTTTGGAGGACCTTGTGGAAAAATGTGAGGCCTCACCCTGACCCTTCGTAGCATAGTTGATACCTTACTATTATTTTGATACTCACGAGTTGAGATGTCAGGAAATTTTCTGATGCTTTGAACATATTATATTATTTCATGTTGTGTGATGTTTGCTTTCAGATATTTGAGTTTGTCATTTAATGCTTTATGAACATGTATGTTGACAAAATAAGTAAATGTAGGATTAACACTTTGATTAAGAGATTTTAATGATTAAGAATATGAGTAGGATGAGAGAAACCTTGATTGATTTGGAAGATGTATGTTTTAACTTATGTGACTTCCTGATATGTATATACATATGTGCATGTGATTTTTTTTGGGACTATTGATGTGTGCAATGAGTGTGCAAGATATTTTAGCCGAGAAACCCGACAGAGGAACAAAACTGATCTCTATGTGCCAATTGTGGAAATCTTGTTGTTCATAACTTAATTGTTTTGTGAGATGTATAAATGTATCTTTTTGTGATCAGTAAATGTTATGTTTCGTAACTGTGCTCTTCAGTGTCGCTTGACACTCGTGAATTTGCATATGCATTATAGCAAGCTAGTTAGGGTTATCTATGTAACCTTTGAACCTAAGTCAGATTTAGTTAGTTTCTTTTTGCTAATTGGGTTCTTAATCAAGTTTAGTCACCCTTAATCTGGATTAGTGCTTAATCTGTATTTTGGAGTTTTTAGATGTTCCTAAATATTCCTAGCTTTTGTTTGGTCCCAAATCTATTCCTAATGATAGGGACACAACCCAACAACTAGAATAGACACAATAGAAAGGGGAAATATATTAACTGAGAAAATAAGCTGGTACAAACAGTGCAGAGAAAATAAACTCAAAACATGCCCTGCGGGCTTACAATAGCATAAATCTGGAGAATATTTCTCCTTTTAGCACCTCCTCTCAAGGTCCAATCCGAACTGCCTTTTACAATGCCAGAAATCTCCTTAAATAGACCTTGGAGGGTTAAGGACTAGGAGTACATTCTAGAAAGTGCTAGTAGGCATCCACCGACAAAATAGAAGGTTCTGAAAGCTGCGTTAGAAGTCGGTGCAATTCTAGAAGAATTCAGAAACGGTAGCCGAACTTCTGGGAGGCATAACTTTTGAACCGTAACTCCGATTGACGAACTGTTTACATTTTCAGAAAGCTCTCAAAGCGCTCTATAGCCCTATGGACAAGCTTTGCTCGTCCCCCATTTTTTGACCCTTTTCGAGGTCATTTAATGCCCCAAACCTGACTTTGAATCATTCTTAGGGGGTCTCCAAAACCTGAAAAACTGCAATAACTTTCAAACCGTGGGGCCTTTTGACCTGATTCTTTTTCTGGAATGCTCTAAATCTTGATTACATTCATCTGGCCAAGTCACACCTTCTAGGTCACCAAAATGATGGTCAAATTGCATGCTCCTATTTTTTTGGGATTTTTAAATGCACTGATAGTTGAACTATGAGAGTTGGAACCTTTATTTGAGCCAAATGGGTATCCAAAAATGCAAAGACATAAAATAGAAACTAAGTCTAAGTACATTTTTTTTGGGTGACACAGGATTGCCCTTATACCTCTAGATGCTCCTGCATCACCTAAGGCTTTAAAACATGAAATATTTATACCCAAGGGGTATGGGTATGGGTTGGGGATCTTTTCCAACCCCTAAGCCCCTTTTATTGACTTTTGAGGTCACTCAAAAAGTCTATTTTTGCCTTTGTGCGAAAATTGCAAGTGGCTACCATGAGTTGCATCACCTCAACTCCACTTAGTGGTTAACCTTAGTATGGGTTGAGTTAGAAACTTCTAAATTTTTAGGTGGGTGGGAGAAGTCATTTCTCTTTTTGGTGGTTGAGTTTGAGGCTTATTTAGAGGTCCTTTCTTGGAGTAGTTTAGGTGGTTACCCAATCTCTACCTTTAGAGAGTAGTCTTGGAAGATTGAAGGCAAAGAAGGGAAAAGCTCTACTCAAACTTTTCATTTTCCATTACCTCTTTGTGAAGGTAGGAGTTCTTCATCTCCCTTGTTTAGATTTCCCATGCTTGTTTTATGTTATGCTATTGTGTTTGTTTTTGGATGTTTGTATGTATGTTGGGTATGTTGGGAAGGATTGCAACCATGTTCTTGAATGCATTTCTTTCATGTTTATGTTTGAATTTTGAAGTTTTCTTGTATGGGTGTTTTGGTGTTACTCACCCTTGGATAGGATAGAAGTGACTAATTTTGGGAAATATCTTTTTAGTTGGACTCCAACAGTGTAGAGTCTCTTCTCAAGATGAGAAGAGGGAGAGAGGGTAGGGTGTTATGGGCCCCTACCTGTCAGCACAAACCATGTATCAGTTTTGGCATGTAAGAATGGAAGAACGGAAGTTCTTGAGTTATAGCCCTGTTTGGGCACCTAGTTTGGTTTTGTGTCTGACTTCTCCTATTGGAAATATCCACCTTTCCCTAGTTTTGATTCAATGTGAATCCTATTGTGAAAATCTTGTATGAATACGCATGTTTGATTTGTCTCTTGGTCATGCTTGTTGAGACCTGATCAAATTCTATTCCCTCCATGATCTTAGCAATGTGTTGCAAAAAATGATATTGATCCCTTGATAAGGGACTTGAAAGAAATTTATTGATTTTTGGAAATTCAGGATTGAAATCCTATGTAATTTTTATTTCAAAACCTTGTTGTAATGGCAACGATGTCGAGTTTTCTTCCTGGTTCTTTCTTGGCTGAGCCTTTGAATTAGGTTTGCCAATAAAATGGTGATTGAGTAATATTATTTATCATGAGATTTAATCGTAATTTTCAATTATATGGATGTACATAAAAACTATGATGAAATGATGATGGTTTAGTTAAGCAAAATTTTCAAGTTTCCTTATATGTTAAAAATGAAAATTATGTTAAGGAAAGAAAAATGGATATGGTTGATATATTTCAATTCAAGTTTGTTTAGGAGATCAATTAATCATGTATTATTATGACAACTATTGAATCTATGTTTTAAACCCATTCAAAAATATACACCTTAAAAAAAAAATACATTGCTTTGTAAATCTATACTTAGAAAACATTTTGTCAAAAAAAAAGGTTCCAAGAGAGTAAAAACTCTCTGGTTTTTGTATGGAGAACCAATTTATTCTCCCATTGTAATAGAGAATCTTTAAAAGATTCCTTTTTATATTTTGGTTGAAAAATATATTTAAATTAACAAATCTATAAATAAATATATCAATGCAAAGATAAACTTTTAAACTATCCTAAATATCCTAAGTCTAACCACATAACTTTATGTCTTAAATGCTTACCCATCTCTCCTTGGGCGTCAGTTGGTTATGCATTTTAAAAATGGGTTTTGTTTAAAAACAAAGTCAATATTGATCATGAGGGTGATGTCACCCTGTCCCCTAATCTAAACTTGTGTAGTGGTAAAGGTTTTGTATTTGCGCTAGCCTTGTCTTGTCCTAGCTAAGTTGCATTTAGTATGACTTGCTTAAAGTCTTTGTTTTTGCCATTTAACTTGGTTACCATTCTTTTTAAACCTTGGCCTACGCATGTTTTTCCTAAGTCTTTGTCTATGCCTACCTTGCTTTGGGCAGAGCGGTGTCCAAAGGACAACGCTTGGGATGCGCATGTCCTTTTGGGCAAGTGCTTGGGTAGGGTGTTAGGGGAGTATTGGGAGGGGTGGGAGAAAGGGTTAGTATAGGAAAGTTAGTTTTAGGTGTTAGTTAGTAAGTAGGTTAGTTTAGGATATGTTATGTTTTGTATGTTAGTTTTTTTTGTTTTTTGTTAATAGTTTTTAGTTAGTTGTTATTTTCATATAGGTTTGTTTAAATTTTGTAATGCTAATTTAGTTTTTTAAATATTATTTAGTTTTAATTTAAAAGATAGTTAGTTAGTTTAAATTTAATTAAGTTAGAATTGTGGAATTTTTTTTTGTGATTATAGTTTAAATTAATAGGTTCTAAGTTAGTCATATATTGATAGTAAAATTTAGTTATTTTTGAGCATTAAGTAGTTTTAATTTTAAAGGTTAATTGGCTATTTAAATAAGTTTAAATGTAGATTTTATTTGATTACATATTTACAAATTAATCTAACTTGAATTCATTTACATTATTATTTAATTAATTTTCACATATTGTGGTAAGTTAATGTAATAACATAACTTTTGTAGATATCAACTGAATAACAAGAGTATTAATTTAACATTGTAGAGAACCTATACTTTAACTTTGGACATAAACTTATCGAACTTAGACCATTCTAATTATTAATTTAAAAAAAAAAATTGTGTGTCTTTGCCTTGTAGTTTGGGCATGACAAAAAAGTTAGGGACCAATCTAAGTTTTAGCTCTACCTACCATCCACAAACTGATGGGTAGAAAGAGGTGGTCAATAAATCTCTTGAAATTTTTATTAGGTTTTTGAAAAAATGGTATGGATACAAGTGGGAATTAGTCCTACCCCAAATAGATTTTTCTTTCAATGACTCAATCAACATGAGTGCAAGGAAGAGTTCCTTTAAGATTGTATATGGGAAAAATCCAAGAGGCATCTTGGAACTCAAAGAATTACCATCAAACACTCTAGTTAGTGCCCATGGAGAGGATTTTTTATAGAGTATTAAGGAGATTCATGACTTAGTAAGGTTGGCACTTGAGAAAAGTGCATAAAATTATAAACAAGGAAAAGAAAAGCATAGAAGATATTTATAGTTGTAGGTTGGAGACTTGGTCTTGACATATTTGAGGAAGGAGAGATTTCTAAAGGGAAAACATACTAAACTACTTATCAAGAAAGTAGGACACTATCAAATATTGAGAAAGCATGGATTGAATGCTTATGAGATAAATTTTTCCTCACACCTTGGAAACTCTCCCATATTTAACATTTGTGATCTAACCCCATAGAAGGTGATGTGGATGTAGGTTTAGAAGTGCGGGTAGAAGAGTTCAAAGAAGATGTTGTAGGTATACCAACTCATGGGCCAAAGAAGCTTGACAAGATCTTGGACACAAAGATCATATAAAAAAAAGGAAAAATGCATATAGGAAGTACTTGGTTTAGTGGTAGGGAAGTTCTAAAGAGGAATCTATATATATGGATAGATGAACAAGAAATCTAGAAACATGGCTCAACTTTGCAAGACATAATATCAAGAGGACTTGATATCAATGCACCCTAGGAGTATGGTGTAGGAGCACCCTCAAATTCATCTATTGCATGCACACTATAAGGATGAAAGACAAAGGATTAGGGTAGTAGTTGGATCTTGAATCCAATATTAAAAATAATTTCCTATTTGTAAGGCAAGGTGACAATTGGTGTATTACAAACTAAGTTGTCTACCTTAGCCAATTTTTTTGGACAAAGTTTTATATAGGATGGGGTAGAATAATCTAAGCAGCTTAATAAAGGTTTAAATTTTTTCTTACCCTTTCTAAGATCCTAAGTGGAGTCTAGGCTTAGAGTTTTATAAGGTTGTTGACACTTGAAAACTTTTTCTAAAAAAGTTGTCAATATTCTCAATGTTGGATAATGCATTTTTTACATAAAATTCAAGATTTGAATCCCAAAATTCAATACCACCTTAATCAGTTGGAATTACTTTGGAATGGCTGAAATAAGGCTGATAAACCTTTCTCCAAGAGAGAAGGAAATCTATTGTAAGACATTTTACTGAAATCAATAAAATTCAACTATTTTCCAATAAAATCTGTCTAAAAATCAAGGTGTATGGAATTGTATGGATGCCTTTGCACCACTAAAGGGATTGAAGAGTTTTATTTCTGTCTTATGGAAGTATTAAAATTGGTTTTAAGTCCTAAAATAAAATATAATGAGAGTTAGTTTTTTTTGTATAGTCTTTGGTCGTAGGAAGGCCCTAACTAGGGTTTTGAGACAAAATCCCTCTTTCCTAGAGACGCCACCATGGAAAAATTCTAAGCCTTGGTGAAAAGAAAGGGAGGATGATGTAATTTAAAATTTTTGGAGTCTTAGATTAAGAGGCTAGTTATGGAAGGAGAAAATACAAAACCCTCTAGACATACATCTAAATGCGACTATTTAGAATTGGGTTTTTAAGGAACAACTCGGCCCAAGGGTGGAGTAGGAGTTTAAATCCTTGGATTTAGAAATTTTGTATTATTTCTCAAGTGTTTCAATTGGTTTTATTGGAATTTGAATCAAAATTCAAGTAGTTTCTTTGTAAAAGTGATCTAATAGCCCTATTAGGCCTATGAGATAATTGAAGACAACTAGAGTTAGGGGATTGGTCAAGAGTCCTAACTTGGAAGAGGGTTTTTTTTTGGTGTATTGAAGATTTTTGAGGTGGTAAAGACCTTATATGGAAGAGTTCCATGTAATTTTCCTTCAAAAATCCATAATTTCTCCTTTTAGCCCTATACAGAGATTTGTGTGTGTTTTAGAAACATTATTTTGGAATCTTATATTTGCTCAAAATTTAAGATTTATGTCTTAGTGATGATAGAATTAATATATAATCCCTAAAAAATTTGGTCTTAATTTTTTTCCTATCATACCATAAAGGTGTTGTAGACTAGGAAGAAGATCTAGTCTAGTTATTGTGGGCTTTGGGAACTTTTGTCGGAGCCCAAAGTTATATTAGGAAAAGTGGTATTGTGAACCTCTAAGTGAAAATTTTTGATATAGTTTTGGGGCTCTAATCCATTAATCTTCTTCCAGGTAACTAAGCTTTCATACCAATTTTTAGAAATAGGTAATACTTGGGGAGGTGGGGTGGGTAGTCAGTATTTTGCAAACTTTTTCCTACAACTAGATATTATTAATTACTTTATAACATGCATATGAAAGTAAAACAATAATGTTGAATAGTTAATAAAACCATACATAGAGAGAACTCATAACATCATTTTTTTTAAACTAGGGAAACCATGGCCAAGGTAAAACCCTTGTGGGGATGGTACCCACTAAATGATCCACTAAACAAAAGAATCATGTTAAGGATATTGACCCTTTTAGGAGTTTGTGAATTACAAATAGTGTCTTGGTCCTTATTAGAGGATTGGGCCCTATTAAAAGCCTCAACCTTGTTAGGATTTTCTTCAACTTTTATAGGAGTTGTTATTACAATTACAACTTTATTCAAGAAAAGCCTACTTCCCTAACATGGAATTATAAAATATAGTGCCTTTATGCAAAAGAAATAGATACAAAAACCTCTTTATCACTGACTATCATACTTCACATAGTCTAATCTAACATTATAATTCACATCACTCATTTGTCACATAACATTTCATGTCATAAGAATAGTTCCCATATACATCATATAATTCACATTCTCAAATATATCATATATTGCACATCATTCTACTTCACATAGAATGACTCTTTACTTATACTATTTCTTTTCACAAAAATCTTGTGTAGCCAGCTTGATGCAATCACAAATTACAATAACTTAGGGTAAACATCTATGATGTATTCCATTCAAATATAATTAATTATTTTGTGACCAAAATAATTCCTTAACCCTTTATACATCTATTTCTATTATACTCTATTATGTTGTGCACACTACTTTTACTAGTATTTAGCCTGTAAATTTGTTTGTAGTGTCCATACTAACTTGTGCACCTAGGTACATCATCAAGGTACTCTAATGTACCTTCCCTTGACTTTTCATGTTCCAAATATCTTTCTAGCCTTTTCTATATCAAAAAAATCTTTGCACTATTAGGAAAACTATCTAACACTTCAACAATTTTCTATCTCTAATAGTAGAATCTTCAATAGTATATTTGGCCATCTCATCCTAAAATATATGTTTCCATAAATCAAAACCCTAACTCAACTTACTTAGAAATATTTTGAACATTATTTTTATATAATTGGAATGTGCTATCATAGAAGAGACTATGAATTATGTGAAGGAAGCAAAGGAGTTAAGTTTCAGATGTTACATGCACGAGAGAGTTGTGAAGAACAAAGTTTAGTTACCTTATGAAGTAGTGATGGAATTAGTAAAGACATATTAAATTGTATATTAGATTATATATTGGAAGGAGGAGATTCATAATTAGAAATTATAGTGCAAACAAAAGAATTAGGTACTGAGACAATTCTAACATATTTAATCAGAGTAAACATTTTAATAGAGTGGTTTTAATAGACCTTTGTAGATGTTCTAACAAAGTCCTTACTTAATTATAAGTGTAAAATAATTTAATAGGGTAAGACCTCACTATCTTAAATTCCTTTATTAGGGAAGACCCCTCATAGGGTAGATCATCAAGAGTGATCAAAATTATAACCCTAACAAGTTAACTTTTTTACTACAGTGGTGAAAATTTGTGGGTGTCATCCCCACCTTAGTTTTACTTTCACCTCGGAGACTTTTTGGGTAACCAAAATCTTTTCTGTCAAGTGTTTACATTTTATGGATGTGATTGATAGTTATATATATTTATTAAAACCTTTCATTTTTAAATTTACATTATGCATAAAATAGATAGGAGAAGGTCAATATGGTGAACATAGTAATATTGTTTTGAAGGATAATTTTTTTATAAATCCTTATTTACCCCCCTCTCAGTGTCTTAGTTTCCTAGTTAAACTTCCCACAATTGGTATCAAGGTATTGGTTCTCTTAAAGAAAGTCTAACAACTTGTGAGTTTAGATCTTAAAGATTGAGGCCTAGAAATTGGGAAAGGTTATTGAAAATCAAGTGATTGACATACAACTCATACTGCAAAAACTTGAAGTAGTAAGAGAGGAACCAAGGAAATATATTAGAAAAAGAAAGGACTTGGATACTCAATATAATGATACACATTATGAAGAATTCGATACATAATAATTTATTAACACTGGAAATACTAATGAGATTGATGCAGCCATTGTAGATCTACCAGAGAAGAATTGTATCCTAAATGAAGAAGTCAGAGGATTGAAGAGAGAACATGAAATCCAGTCAATAAGCTTATGTGAAGTGACCAAATAGGAAAAAAGAAGATGAAGAACACAAAGTTACAGCTAAGGAAGATAAAAGACAAATGATTATTAGACTTGAAGAAAGGTAATATGATGTGCAAAAGCTTACAAGCACTCAATTAGACATGATGAATAAACTAATGCATGCAAATCAAGAATTGACTGGGAAAGACATGGAGATAGAAAATCTAAGTTCATAGACTAATTTACTAAGGAATGAACTTGATAGAACTTATTTTCACTATGCAAAATTTTCAAAAAAAATATCATGGTGAAAATGTCATGAAAGTGTTGTGTAGTTAGGGTTTGTTTTGTATTTGTTGTCATTTTTTAGGAATAAAACCTTGACCTAATAAGCTTTTTCCTAAGCATAGGATATTTTAATATCCTAAGTAGTATATATTTTACCTTATCATTAAGAAACTTCCAAGTATTTTGCAATTAATTTTGACCTATACACTAGGTTTTATGCTCAAGTGGGAGATCACATGTGATTTTCAATTTTCCATCTTTTACTATGATCTTATGACTAGAGTTTCATTGTCTAGTCATAAGTATAAGCTTTATTTCTCCTAGTATTAAGAAACAAAGGCTTTATCATGATCATAAAGTTAAATTTTGGGTCTCCCAATGTTATTATATCCAATGTAATTGTTGCATCATGGATGGGTATTTTGAAAGTTTCAATCTTACATGCATCCCATCTATGTATCATTGTAAGGGTCTTATGGTGAATAACAAGTAATATAATCTTATGATGAACTGAACAACATATAAGCATAAAGGCTTATAAGGGGAACCTCAACCATACAAAAGAAAGGAGATCATAAGATCGTAAGACATAAAGTGCTAAGGTTATTATGTGTCACAATCTTATGAAGTGGGGCCAAGCACATAGGCATAAGGAAATCGAACACATGTCAATAAAGTATTCCAAATATACAAAGAGTAAAGGGTCATAAGATCTAAAGAGAAAACCATGGAGGTTTCCAAAGATACAAAGAAATTCCAAGTGTATGGTCATAAGGGTTAAGGAAAAGTGAATGTTAGAGTTTTTGAAGCTACGATTAAGAGGAGATAACAACCAGTGTATGATTAGGAGGTAAGGACATCGATTAAGACAAAACTTCTAAAGTTACAAAGAGGCTTAGTTAACTATGATTGTGTAGATGCTCAAAAATGGTTCGCATCTACGACCTCATAACTTCTTCATACTAATTTGTCCCATTTTCTCATTCTAATAACTTTGATCTTTTGGCCAGATTGACCATATTTTGTCATTTGTATCCCCTTTCACATCAATTTCATATCAAATCAACTTGAAATCACTCCAAATCAACTTGAAATCACTTGAAATCTGTCCTAATCAACCCAAAACATATCAAACATCTCAAATCAATCATCATTTATCTACTCCTAGGCATTTTTGTGGCTTTCAATGCCTTGGAAACCTATCAACTTATCAATCTTATACATCTAACCTTAGTACTGTCATGGCTCTCAGTGCTAGGTCAAAATATCATTCATTTCATTTAATATTTGATTTTGTTGAGGCTTTCAATGTTACATCATGGGATCATCAACCATTTTAATAATATTGACAATTTCCATCAGTGTTATTATGATCGAACCTTATCAATCAATTTCAATCCTGTAGCATTTACAATGTCGGTTAAATGTTACATATCAATTTATTCATCTCATGTGTCCTTGGCATGTTATCAACTTCAATCAATCAATTTGACCATGGCTTTGGTCTACTTTTTCATCATCTTATTCCATATCCATCATTGTCACATTTTTGTAAAAGGATACGGTCGCATTCATTTAATCAATTTGGAAAATTATCTACTAATTTTCTCTATAGGATTAAATAACCCATAATTTAATCCTATTCTTTCTAATTATTCTTCCCAATTATCATCCTCAATTAATTAATTTTATTAATTAATTGGTTTATCATCTAAAAACCATGGAAATTCTTAATTTCCTAAGTTCCATTTTTCATCATTAAATCCATTTTCTACTAATTCTTATATTGTGGAATAAGAGGATTTTTAATTCTAATATTCCATAAAATATTGCATCATCATGACACATGGATGTGACACCTCGTGGATTATACTTCGACACTTGGCTGAGGTTTTTCATAATCAAATATTATTACCTCTTATGCATGTCCCTATTTGGCTTATTTTTCATAGATTCTTGGCTTTAAGTGGGTTGAGGAATCTTATGATGCGTCATAGATTCTCTTCCAAATTTGACTTGCATCTGTCATAGAATCTTACTTTTGGCATATTCTGTCATATGCATCATAGGAATCTCTTGCCACATCGCATGTCTATGGGTGAAAAATCCAATGCTCTCACCCTACATGAAAATTATAAAATGAACACTCTTTCTCTCATTTTGAGTCCTTGGGTCCTTGGGATCCGAACGCTTAAGTTTTGAAAGTCCAGATCTTTGAATCTTTGGGTCTCTACTTCTTTGCATGTTGCATTCTCTCTCTCTCATAAAATCATACTTCAAGTATTCTCATGGAATTATCCACATCATAGCTTTTGGCTTCAATCTTGTGTGCACTATAGGCAAATTGGAGTTACAATCATTTGGAGAAGAAAGAAGAACATGGGAGCTACAAACGAAAAAGGTTGTTTCTATTGCTTTCTTAATTAGTTTGGCTTTCATGGTAGACTAGTGGGTGCTAATGTATGATTATTGAGTTTTATGATTTTCTCATAGTATGTTATGCATTTAACCTATTTTTTTGGTCCTACATTTGGTGAACCCGACGTGAACATGCATATCTAACTTGGGTTTTCTTGTTTTGTGCTTGTAGGTGCAAGGAAGGATCTCACTTGGAAGGATATAACAACTATCCACTCTTCCTTTCCACATCTAAATTAATTAGGGGGTCTTGTAAAATGCTCATATGCTATTGTTTCATGCATTCTATTAGCTTGTTGTCCTAGGGCGCACTCTGCTCTGTCAGGGTGCACTTGGGACCCCTAGGAGTAGTTTTAGGAGCCCAAAAGCCACCAAAACCTCTTTCTATTGTTTCCAACTTGCCAACTATGCCAATCTAGGCCCCAACTATGTCATTGACATAGTTTGCACTATTTGGGTGCACTTGGGAGTGTAGCTTTGAAAATTTTAGTTTCTAGGTCTTGACTAGGCACTCATTTCCCCACACCCTGCACTTGGCTTCCCAATTGTGCCATAAAACTACCAACTGCACCCAAATGGGCCCCAAATACATCATTGACTTAGTCTAAAATATTTGGGTTCACTTGGGGATGTACAAAGCCATTTTGGCCTTCTAGGGAGCAATTTGCACTGTCGGAGCACACCTGGGTTCACAGTAAGCACATGCATCAATCAAAATCTGCATTTTAGGTTCCTATCACTCTCTAGGACATATATTAGGTGATTTTGTGTTACTGATGGTCTATTTTTAGTGTTTGGTGATCATTGGATGAAGATATGATCATAACAAACTACTGATGTGTGCTTTGCAGGACATTGTCGAAGACTTTGTGTGTCTTTCAAAACTATGTGTGTGGATTTCCTAGATTAGATAACATTTCATTTGGTGCTTTAAAATAACCTTTTTATTTTCTTCCTGGTGTGTCTATAGTGTTAGATCCCTAGGAGTTACATTGGATTTATCCTCTCCCCTCGCCATTCATGGATCTTGGGTGTAAGAGAAATTGATGTAACTTCTATAGGAGGCCTGCCTTGGACCAAGATACTCGATATTGGGTATGCTAGGGGATGACCTTAGAGCAGTAATGGGCCAAGGCTAGGTCAATGTTCCAGACACTATATAAAATTTTATTATGGTGAAAGCTGTGTCAGCAGTATTGCTGCATGATAGCTCTCCTCTAGTACCCTTGTGGTGCGTCAAACCTCGGTTCTCGGGGCTGGGAGACCTTCTGCGGAAGTTTATCATTAACTTGCCGAACGAAATACCCTTAATAAAAACCATGTTTTAGTGGCCATAATCCTTTCTATCCACTAGCTCAAGGGGTCACCCATGCTCGTGAAGACATCCTACATTCTTGTGGTCCTTAGTAGAGGCAACAGTCCCTTGGGAAGTCATGTCCCTTGGGAAGCGGATCTTGGTAGCCCCGAGAAGTGAGTGCACTATAAGGGGGAGCATGTGGTGCCAAGATCCTAGGTTTTCTACTTTAGATAAGTGTGGTTGAACTTTGGTTCAAGTAGGAATTCAGTGGATACAATCCTAAAAGCCTAGGTTGTGGTGTGTTTGTTAACTTTTTACAACAGCTATTCTTGTCTTAATGTGTCTTGCGTGTGTGTAAAACATAATCAAGATAAAATCCAAACTATTAAATTTACACCTTGGATATCATTTGAACTTGTCAAAACCTCACACATTGCCAAAACATTTCAACCTTTATCAAACTTTGCAAACATTGATTCAACACACTCGAACCTTGGAAAACATGTTGACTTGTGCTCCTAAGTGTGCTTGGCAAAATGTAGATCTCACACTTGCATAGACTTCACTTGCATTCACCCTAGTATAGGCCTCATTAATGCATCATATAGACTTCATATTGAACTTTTTAGTTCTCATTTAGTATCTATTACTTTTCATATTGGATTCATTTAGGTTCAGTTTTACTTTCCTTAGTTTTTGCATTCCCATCTCAGAATCAGCACTTTGCATTCACCACCTTGTATCTTTGCATACCTATTCATCATTTTGAGCATCCAAACTAGCCCTAACACTATCCTCTACAATTTACCTCTCTGTGACATCAATCCTGAAACCATAGCTTCCAGAATTGCCTCAGTTTCAGTCCAACTTACCAACTGCACCTAGAAACTACCAACTATGCCCAAATTGGCCCCAACTACATCATTGACATAGTCACACTATTTTGGCACACTTGGTGGTCCTGAGATCCAATTTTGGGTTCCAAATAACATTTTGGGGTTTCAACAGTGTCCTTAGGTACCTAGTTCGCTCCCCTTGCACTAGCCTACCCAGATCTACATCCTACAACACCTAATCATCATCACCTTCACTTAAGACATCATACTATACATCATAACCTTCAGTTTTCATCTCCTAATCCATCCTAACATCAACCCCAACATCCTGGCTTCCTGGCATGTCAGTTTGGTAACTATACCCCTCAAAATTAGCAAACATTCTTCCTAGCTTACCAACTGCACCTAGAAACTACCAACTGTGCCCAAACTAGCTCCAAGTGCATCAATGATGTAGTTGGTACTATTAAGGCACACTTGGGTACCTGCATGACCATTTTTGGCCTTCAAACTGCACTTTAGGACCCCAAAATTGCATCTAGGAGCCTCTAGACCTACCCATTCTGCACTTGACCCAAAATCGTATCCTGCACCCAGAATCCCCTTTTGCATCATAGGAATTATCTGTATCACATATCTTCTCAGCATCACCATCATTTTGAGTCCTCAAACCATCATTTTGAACCCCCAAAACCTTTGAATTTAGTCAAAAATCTAGACAAAGTATAAGTCTTAGAGTATCTCCTAGTGTTGACGGATAATGGATCTTGACTAGTCTTTTTACCTCTTTTCTTATCATTTTCTTTTGTCAAAATCTATCTATGTCTTGATATATTTGACCTTTTCATCTTTTACCAATTTGATCTTTTCGTCTTTTATCAGTTTTTGGTCAAGATCCAAAGTCCTTTATCACAAGGTTAAACTCTTAGGCAAAGTACTTTCAAAAGGTTTTATCTAAGTTCAAAACTTTCCATATACCCTTGTCATAACATAATCATATCCCTAGCATCCCCAAACGTTATTTTGACTTACCCTAGCTATATATCCCCTTCATATTGCATTGATCAAAATCCTTAACACCATTTTCACTACCAAACCCTATCAAATTGTCCATCAACCAAATTACCTGCTTGAGCATTTACCCTCATTTTGCATGTCCCAAATGTCATTACGAACCCTAGAACATCATCCTTTGCATGATATACCTTTCATACATCAACCTTTAGCATCCTTAACAAGTCCAAAACATAACCTTAATTGTCATTTTGTATACCTTAGAGTCATTTTCATCCCCTCTAGTAAAACTTCAAAACATCACCTTGTATTTTGCATTTTCATAATATCCCTAGGACATTTTCACTTTGCATGTCAAAACCATAATTCATTTAGCATTTCCTCACATTTTATAATGTTCCTAAACAATTAAAAATCCCAAAAACACTCATATCTCGCATACCCACCACTCTAAAATCACCCAAAACACTCAAAAAATTCCATTGCATTTGCACTCTTAGGTATCATGCCAGCACTTACTAGGAGACAATCAGCTCAGAGACCTGAGAAACTCTATCAAACTTTGTTTTATGAGGCAAAAGAACAACCAAAACCTCATCCAAGACAAAGGAAGAGCAAGAAAATGCAACAAACCTTTAACGAAGACCAAATTGAGGCATCACAACCATTACTAGCAGACCACTTGAACATGCTTCCGCAAGATCCTCATAATCAAGCTATGGCACAACAAACCTTTAACAATGCACCTACCATGAGATTTCCTCCAAACACTTCCCCCACACATGGGATGGTTCAATGGAGTCTTGACTTTGAACCTATATTCGTGCCAATGCCACCAGGAGGAGGAAGTGTACCAACCTCACCTAAAGATGAACAATCACATGCATTTGAATTCAGCCAACCTAACACATCAAACATACAACAAGGTATTGTACACCTAAGTGATGACTTTGGCACTGATTATGGCATCATTGATGAAGAAATGGCTAGGTCATGTCAAGAAAAAAGTTTTCGCAAGAACTTCAAACGTTTGGCAGCACAAGAAATTGTCAAATTTAACCCAAACTTGGAAGGTCCTAGGTCCAAAAATCAAACCAACACAACAATTGAAAACATCCAACCCATGATAAATTTGGACTTAGAAAAGGGAAAACAACCTTTGGATTTTTCAAACACAATAATGGCACCTATAAGGTCCCATCAAGAACCAACAATTCAAATCCTCCAAAGTACATTTGAACACATCAATGTTAACCCCTTGTTTGATGAAATACCACCAATCCCTAAACACCCAAAAAGGAAATTAAGACTTTATTTTAGTCACATGATACAAAAAAAAGATGCACCTAAAGGGACCCATGCTCTAGGTATGCTAGACATACCTTCTTTGGAGGCAAATCAACAAAGTGCACCTTTGCTTCTAACTTTACCCCGTGCTACGACATCAAACACTATGGAGCCTCTTATAAATACAACATGTGAAACATCAAGTGCAACCATACCTATAGATGCTAAAAGGAAAAGTATTATTGAAATTACACCCATCCCTAATAGGGACACATCTCATAGTCAAATCAATATGATGTTGCAAGCAGGAACATTGGTGCAGGAGCACCTAGGGAATATGCCAAGTTTCCTAAATCGTTTTTGGCTTGTAGTGGTCTTGGCTAGACCACATGAATAAGGGCTATGTGATAAAGCCCCAAGTGTGTGAGTTGTGTTTGTAAATAGGTTTTTGTTGTGTTTGAGTTTCCAAGTTGCTTCTATGTTGGCAAAATTGCTTAAATTGCTTGTTAGAGCCTAGAATGGTCAAACACTGACCAAGACCCCAGGAGGATGGGAAACATGGAAAATATGTTAAAAGTTGTAATTACATGGAAATAGGTTCATTTAACCATGTTTGAGGTCATGGAGCCATTAAATGCACAATAGTGCAAAAGTTGCACTTGGCAACTTTGCAAAGTTGCTTGATAACATTGACAAAAAGTGCTAAAACTTTATAAGGGCTTCAAGAATCAGTTGGAAACCTATGGGATCTGTTGATTCACGTGGGTAAGAGGTATTTAACACCAATCCAAGTTAGTTTGAGGTTGGGCATATGCTTTTGTATGAATTTTGGCATTGGAATGAAGAGCAAACTGAGCATTTTGATGACAGTTTTCTGATTTCACCCTTCATCCACACCTTTAATGGTTGATAGGGTTGCTGTTTTCATGTGATTTTATAGTGTATGGAATGTAGATGCTTTGGTAAAGATTAGGAGTTTTTTTGATCAGTTTCATTACTAGTTTGAAAAATCTTTTTAAAGTTTCCAGTTCGCTGGTCTGTACACAGCAATCAGCAAAGAAATCTCTATAACTTGAATTCCAATGGTGGAACCATGATGGCCTTTTGGAATCAAGTAATAGACTGTATAAACAATGCAAATATGTATTTTTGTCTTTTTTTGCAGAGGTTTTTTGTTTTTTCCAAGAGGCCCTAGGCGAGTTTGCATACCCGGCTAGGCAATGAAATCAGCAAATAAGTGTTTGAAAGGGGCATAGAATGGGGTGTTGGGTGCAATACAAATTCATGGAAGGCAAGAGTGGTGAGTGAAGGAAGTTAATTCCAGGAGTTCAGTCATTTAGAGTCCATTTGAGTGGTGGAAGGAAGAACTCTCTATATTCCTATTCATACAAACAAGAAACCCTTGTAAATAGACATATTTTTGGAAATCCCTTGTACGGATGACCTGGGTGTTGCAGACCTGAAAAATCTTCAAGGGGAGCCAAAAGGGTATCCAAATCATAAATTTTTTTGAGTACTTCTTAAGGGTTTGAGGAGATATAAGCCAAAAATCAGTTTTGGAGGCCTAATTTTGTTATTAGTCTTGGTAGCCCTCTTAACTATGCAATCTTCAAATTGATTGGAAACCCAATACTCCAATTCACTTAGTGATCATAAAAACTATTGAATGAGACCCAATACAAGCCTTGGAATTTAATATAGCCAAGAATACACTCCTGGAAGCCAGTTGTCAAGAACGGTGCAATGAGAGCACTAGGGAGACCCCATGGTGAAATAGAGTTTTGAGTTAATTGGTGAGGATTAGTGTAATAAGGGAATAGGGAGAAGATTCCCATGGAGTAGGGTATAGGATAAATACCCTAAGAGGCTAGGAGAAAGCCTAAAGTGAGTTCTAGTAGTTGAGGCTAGAACCTTGTTCAAGATCCTCCCCATCAAATTGGTATCAGAGCCTTGAAAGGTTTGGGACAAGACATTGTGTATGTCTTATTTTGGAAGTGAGTTAGTGGGAGAAACCACCATGGTAACAAATTTTGAGTTGGCAAAGGAAGTGATAGAAAAAAGGGAGAAAAATAGGCTCCTTGAGGAAGCCTTAGAAGCTATGAAAGATAAGCTTGATGAAGTGGTAGAGACAGCTGGAAAAATGAAAGAGAAGTTGGAAATTAATGAAGAAAAGGGAAAGGAAGAGAATGAAGAGGACTATGTACCTGAACCTGATCCTCCATTACAAGAGGAACCTTTCCTTAAAGCCATCAAGGCATTTGGTGGCAAATCTCTTGAGGGGATACCCCTATTTACTGGTAAGATGAATTCAGAGTTGGTCATGGAATGGATTGAAGGGATGTAGAACCATTTTGAATGTGAAGGTGTATCAGAGGCACAAAAGGTGAAGGTTGCCAAAGAAAGATTAAGGGGACTAGCCCTAACATGGTGGAAGTTCATTCAAGAAGAGAGGGAAAGAGAAGGCAAGAAACCTATCTCTAATTGGAAAGCTATGGTGGAAAAAATCAGAGATAACTATTTGCCTAAAGACTATGAAATCTAGCTACACAAGAAGAGACAAAGCTTGAAGCAAAAATATTTGGATGTGGCCTCCTATACTGAAGAGTTTCAAAAACTTTTCTTGAGATCCAAGGTCCAAGAGGAGGAGAGCATCAAGGTGGCTAGATATTTAGGTGGTTTGAAATGGAGTATTCAAGAGGAGATCAGCCTTTGGACTCCTACTACTGTTCATAAGTGTTTTCAATTGGCACTCAAAGTGGAAGATAAGAATAGAAGGAAACACGACTCTAACTCTAGGGCTAGAGGAAGAGGGAGAGACTCTAGAGGACATAGAGGTGGTTATGGGGGAAGAAGCAATGAACCCAAGGCCACAGGAGACTCCAAGTTGATTGAGCAAAGTGGGGAAATAAGTGGAAGAGGTAATTTCACTAGAGGAAGAGGATTTGGTGGTGGAGCTAGAGGCAGATCAAACAATTTCAGCAGGGGTTCACATTTTGCAAACATGAAATGTTACCATTGTGGACAACTTGGTCATCCAGCCTATAGATGTCCTGAGAAGGCATCATCTTCCCAAGGGGATAAGAAGATAACATATGTTCAAGAAGAATGCAGCAACAATATAACTTCAGAAGTGAATCTTGATTCTGAGAAGGGAGAAAATCTGATGTTTAGAAGAGTTTTGATCAAGGAGCCTAGCAAAGAAGAGCCTAAACAAAGAAGGGCACTTTTTAGAATAAAATGCAAGATACTTGGTAATGTTTGCAAAGTTATTGTTGATTCAGGATCAACTGATAATATCATCTCTGAAGATGCTGTCCAAAAGCTCAAGCTAACAAAGATTCCTCATGATCATCCATATAGAGTCACATGGCTGAATAAAGGGCAGAATGTGTTGGTAAATGAACAAGTTTGGGTGGATTTTTCAATTAGAGGATATCAAGACAAAATTCTTTGTGATGTGTTGCCCATGGATGCTTGTCATCTACTCTTGGGTAGACCATGGCAATATGATAGGGATGTTGTCTATCATGGGAAGAAGAACTTGTATACATTCAAGAAAGGAGGAGTGATATACAAAATCCAATCACTTGTTGAGGAAGGCATAGATGCAGCAACAAATCAGCATGTTCTACTCATGAGTGGAAAAGAATTCTTACATGATTTCAAGGAGAACAATGAAGTTGGGTTTGCCATAGTTGTGAAACCAAAGGAGAAAGATGTTGTCAAACAAACACCATTGCCAAGAGAGGTAAAAGAACTATTGGATCAGTTCAAAGACATCATAAGTGATGGACAACTTGCCACACTCCCTCCACAAAGATCTATTAGTCATCAAATAGACTTTGTTCCTGGATCCTCATTGCCCAACAAGGCTGCTTACAAGATGACTCCAGATCAGAATAAAGAAATTGCAAGACAAGTACAAGAGCTACTTGACCAAGGTCTTATTCAGAAGAGTATTAGCCCATGTGCTGTACCGGTTGTTTTGGCAGCAAAGAAAGGAGATAAGTGGAGAATGTGCACTGATTCTAGAGCCATAAATAGGATAACAATTAGATATAGGTTTCCTATTCCTAGAATAGAAGATCTAATGGATTGTTTGGGGGGTGCTAAGTATTTCTCCAAGATAGATCTCAAGAGTGGCTACCATCAAATCAGAATGAAGGAGGGTGATGAATGGAAAACAACCTTCAAAACTACAGAAGGACTTTATGAATGGCTAGTAATGCCATTTGGCCTCTCTAATGCACCTAGTACATTCATGAGGCTAATGAATGAAGTGTTGAAGGACTACATAGGCATTTTTGTAGTGGTTTATCTTGATGATATTCTCATTTTCAGCAAGACTAAAGAAGAACACATGAAGCATTTGGCAATTGTTTTAAAGAAGTTACAAGAAGAAAAATTGACCATTAATCTTGAGAAAAGTGAGTTCTTGAAACAAGAGTTGGTTTACCTTGGTTTTGTAGTTTCACAAGGTAACTTGAAGATGGATGAAAGTAAAATAGAAACCATTCTAAACTGGCCTACACCTAAAACAGGGGCTGCAGTAAGAAGTTTCCATGGTTTGGCACAATTCTACAGGAAGTTTATAAGGGGTTTTAGTGAGATATGTGCACCAGTATTAGACACCATCAAGGGAGGACTAAAAACTAAGTTCTTGTGGACCAAAGAAGCCAATGAAGGGTTTGAAAGGTTGAAGAAAGAGGTAGCTACTAAACCCATTTTGGTTTTACCTAGTTTTGACAAGTTGTTTATTGTAGAATGTGATGCAAGTAATATTGCTATTGGGGCTGTATTAAGCTAAGAAGGAAGGCCAGTAGCATTCTTTAGTGAAAGGCTAAATGAATCCAAATCTAGGTACTCATCCTATGACTTAGAATTGTATGCATTGGTGCAAGCACTTAGGAAGTGGAGGCACTATCTTTTACCTAAAGAGTTTTTTGTATACACTGATAACCAAGCATTGAGTTACATCAACACTCAAGAGAAGTTGAGCCTAAGACACATCAAATGGATGGAGTTCCTACAATCCTACAAATTCACCATCAAGCACAAGAAAGGGCGGATAAATAAAGTAGCTGATGCATTAAGTAGAAGGCTGCTTACTATCCAAGAAATACAGTTAGAGAGTATTGGAGTTGAAGGTTTCAAAGACCTATATGCTGATGATGAAGACTTCTTAGAGGCCTACAAGGTATGTGTAGAGTTTAACAATCATTTTCATAGCAAGTTTGCTGATTACACTTTGCAAAATGGGTTGTTGTTTAGGGGAAATCAATTATGTGTGCCTAGAGGATCAATGAGAGAAAATCTGATCCAAGAGAAGCATAATGGAAGCCTTAGTGGACACTTTGGTTTGAACAAAACATTGGAGTTGGTGGAAAGATTCTACTATTGGCCTAGGATGCAAAGAGATATCCGGAAGTATGTTGAACAATGCATGATTTGTCAAAAGGCCAAGGGAACTTCTACAAATGCAGGATTGTACTAGCCCTTACCCATTCCAAATAGGCCATGGGAATGCATCAGCATGGACTTCATAGTGGGCTTACCAAGAACAACATCAGGTTTGGATAGTGTGTTTGTAGTTGTGGACAGATTTAGCAAAATGAGTCACTTTATTCCTTGTAAGACTACTCATGATGCTAGCTATATTGCTCACTTATTTTTCAAAGAAGTTGTAAGGATTCATGGCTTACCAATCAGTATAGTTTCATATAGAGATGTTAAATTCATGGGGCACTTTTGGAAGACCTTGTGGAGAAGGCTAGGTACTAACTTGGCACATAGTTCAGCTTACCATCCCCAAACTGATGGTCAAACTGAGGTAATTAATAGGGTGCTTGAAAACCTTCTAAGGTGTTTAACAAAGGAGTATGGCCAAGTGTGGGATCAAGTCCTACCACAAGCTGAGTTTGCCTACAATGATAGCACAAATAGAACTACCGGTAAGAGCCCTTTTCAAGTTGTTTATGGATATCACCCAAGAGGAGTTTGTGAGCTACGAGAATTAAAGAATCAAGAAGAGATTAGTGGACATGCAGATGATTTTGCCCAGTCCATGAGAGAGGTACACGAGCAGGTCAAGAAGTCCTTGATAGAGGCTACTCAAAGGTTAAAGACTAAAGTAGATGAAAGGAGGAGAGATTTACAATTTGAAGTAGGAGATTTGGTGATGGTACACTTGAACAAGGCTAGACTTCAAAAAGGTGTTCCAAGCAAGCTTCAAATGAGGAGGATAGGGCCTTGTAAGGTTCTAGCTAAGTATGGCCCAAATGCCTACAAGATTGAGTTGCCAAACAATCTAGCCATCTCTCCCATCTTCAACATTCAAGATTTGGTTAAATACAAGGGTCCTAATGTCATGGAAGAGGAACACATCATAGAGGTAGATAAGAATATTCCAGAAATTAGTATTCCTCTCCAAACCAAGCCTCAAGCTGAAAAAGTTCTAGATTCAAGAGTAAAGAAGAAGACTAGCCATGGAATTTATATGGAACATTTAGTAAAATGGAAGAACCAGCCTGAATCTAAAGCGACATGGGTAGCTAAACATGAATTCAAAAAGAGAGGTATCAGTCAAGATCTCTTGAATACTGACCCACCTTAAGTTTTTTTTTTTTGTCATAGGGGGAGAATGGTGCAGGAGCACCTAGGAAATATGCCAAGTTTCCTAAATCATTTTTGGCTTGCAGTGGTCTTGGCTAGACCACATGAATAAGGGCTATGTGATAAAGCCCCAAGTGTGTGAGTTGTGTTTGTAAATAGGTTTTTGTTGTGTTTGAGTTTCCAAGTTGCTTCTATGTTGGCAAAATTGCTTAAATTGCTTGTTAGAGCCTAGAATGGTCAAACACTGACCAAGACCCCAGGAGGATGGGAAACATGAAAAATATGTTAAAAGTTGTAACTACATGTAAATAGGTTCATTTAACCATGTTTGAGGTCATGGAGCCATTAAATGCACAATAGTGCAAAAGTTGCACTTGGCAACTTTGCAAAGTTGCTTGACAACATTGACAAAAAGTGCTAAAACTTTATAAGGGCTTCAAGAATCAGTTGGAAACCTATGGGATCTGTTGATTCACATTGGTATGAGGTATTTAAGACCAATCCAAGTTAGTTTGAGGGTGGGCATATGCTTTTGTATGAATTTTAGCATTGGAATGAAGAGCAAACTGAGCATTTTGATGACAATTTTCTGATTTCACCCTTCATCCACACCTTTAATGGATTGATAGGGTTGCTGTTTTCATGTGATTTTATATTGTATGGAATGTAGATGCTTTGATAAAGATTAGGAGTTTTTTTTATCAGTTTCGTTACTAGTTTGAAAAATCTTTTTAAAGTTGCCAGTTCGCTGGTCTGTACACAGCAATTAGCAAAGAAATCTCTATAACTTGAATTCCAATGGTGGAACCATGATGACCTTTTGGAATCAAGTAATAGACTATATAAAAAATGTAAATATGTATTTTTTTCTTGTTTTGCAGAGGTTTTTTGTTTTTTCCAAGAGGCCCTAGGCGAGTTTGCATACCCGGCTAGGCAATGAAATCAGCAAATAAGTGTTTGAAAGGGGCATAGAATGGGGTGTTGGGTGCAATAAAAATTCATGGAAGGCAAGAGTGGTGAGTGAAGGAAGTTAATTCCAGGAGTTCAGTCATTTAGAGTCCATTTGAGTGGTGGAAGGAAGAACTCTCTATATTCCTATTCATACAAACAAGAAACCCTTGTAAATAGACATATTTTTGGAAATCCCTTGTACGGATGACCTGGGTATTGCAGACCTAAAAAATCTTCAAGGGGAGCCAAAAGGGTATCCAAATCATAATTTTTTTTGAGTACTTCTTAATGGTTTGAGGAGATATAAGTCAAAAATCAGTTTTGGAGGCCTAATTTTGTTATTAGTCTTGGTAGCCCTCTTAACTATGCAATCTTCAAATCGATTGGAAACCCAATACTCCAATTCACTTAGTGATCCTAAAAACTATTGAATGAGACCTAATAAAAGCTTTGGAATTCAATATAGCCAAGAATGCACTCCTGGAAGCCAGTTGTCAAGAACGGTGCAATGAGAGCACTAGGGAGACCCCATGGTGAAATAGAGTTTTGAGTTGATTGGTGAGGATTAGTGTAATAAGGGAATAGAGAGAAGATTCCCATGGAGTAGGGTATAGGATAAATACCCTAAGAGGCTAGGAGAAAGCCTAAAGTGAGTTCTAGTAGTTGAGGCTAGAACCTTGTTCAAGATCCTCCCCATCAAACATCTAAAACACAAATGTACCAAAACAACAATACAAACATGACATTTAATTCTCAAGGACTTAGTCAACCCCCACGACAACAACAACCTAAAATGGTACAAGGACTCAACACTTCCAAGGAACAACCAAGTCTACATCCACTTGACACACATCCCACATATCAAAAACAACATCAAACACAATGACAACAACCACAAGTGGGGCAAATATCCAACATTCCTAACATGTAGTCCCATGTGAACCCACTTGACTTGCACACAATTTATCAACAATAATTTCAGCAGCAATTCCAACAACAACAAGCAATTTTTTCTAAACAACAAGAACAACTCAATCAAAAGTTGGAATACCAAAGATGCCTTGAGAAAAAATTTGCATACCAGCAACATTTGTTACAACAACAACACGTGCCACAACAACCTCAACAAATACCTCTACAACAACAAGCACACACATGGTCTCACATACAACCAATAGAGGTATCCCAACAATAGCCACAACACATGGCACAACAACAACACATGGTACAACAATCATAGTCAATCCCACAACAAGTGCCACATCAAATACCACAATAAGTTCCCCAAAAATAGGGAACTTTTTGTCTTCAAGGTGCCAACATACCTCCACCACCTAGTGACACTTCATTAGAGTCATCAGACATAGAAATGTCAGAACCAAGTAGACATAGTTCTCACCATAGCAAATGGTCTACTCATAGACACAAAAGACTTGAAGGAAAGACCATCATGCAAAACCCCAATGAAGAACTACTACAACAATTCAAAAAACTTTCCAAACAAGTCAAGGCATTGGGAGTCCAAAAGAAACTAGCTCTATATATGGAAAGGGACCTACATCCTAACCCATTCGATAAAAGTCTATATATGCCTCCATTCCCAAAACACTTTGAAGCTCCAAGGTTTGAAAAATACCGAGGAAACGGAAACCCTATTGATCACATCTGAGAATTTTGTGCTTCATGTATTGAACTCAGTGATGAACCCACTTACCTTACAAGATTGTTCCCTCGTTCTCTAGGTGGGCCTGCACTTGAATGGTACTCCAAAATTCCTGGTACTATCAAGTCTTGTTCAGAGCTAGCAGATAAGTTTATCTCCCACTTTGCCTTTAACATCACAAATGAGGTAACACTTTTTGATTTGTGCTCAACTAAACAAAAGACAAGAGAATCATTCATCACATTCTTACTGCGTTGGAGAAGCTTAGTTAGTCAATGCTCATTAGACGTCCTTGAAGAACAACAAGTACACTTGTGCATTGAAAACTTAGTCTCAGACTTAATGTATGAACTCAAAATCAAGAGTCTAAGCACCATTTATAAACTAATGAAAAAAGGGGCTAGTATTGAAGATGCTCTTATTCGTAAGGGAGTCCTCAAGATAAACAAAGAAAACACAAACACCAACTCTTCTAATGACAAGGCAAAAATTTTCTCCAAAAACAAGAATGTGACTAATGATGGCATTGTAGATGCCCGCATGATTAGCACAACACAACCTCAACTAACTTTGAAAGTTGTAAACCCTACAAATTCACAAACTCCTAATCAAACAACACCTCAACAACAAAAAATTGAGACTTCCACACAAGACAAAAGACATCCTAGAACCAAAGACGGGAAATTCACACCATTTTGAATACCACTTGAGACTGTATTACAATAGTTACTGAGTAATAACTTCCTGCAGCTACCCCCAATCAAAGATGAGCCATTGACTAAAGCTGATTGGTTGGATGACAAAAAGTATTGTGATTACCATCGCACCAAAGGACACAAGACTTCATCATGCTTCCAATTGAAATATGCAATACAAGACCTTATTGATGATGGTGTCATCACAGTTGATCCATCACTATTAGCATCCAACTCTGATCATACTATTTTCAAAGATCCTTTGGCTAATCATGACAAAGAGAAACCCTCAAATTCAAACTCAAACTCACTAGGTAATGTGAATTACACATGCACTAGCTATGACTACACCATCAATTACTTTAATGAGTTTGACTTCCACATATCCACATTCACATTGAAAGCTAAAGACCCTCATTGTGCTATCACTACATGCTGTAGCAAGATCACCCTAGCTAGAGCACCATCTAGACCTATTGCTTCTACCAGGCCTACACCCCCAAGTAGACCTATTGCTCCTACTTCATCTGATTATAGCCTTGTTGAACAACTCAAAAAAACCCTTGCACAAATATCCATTTTGGACCTACTGTGTGCATCTCCCCAACATCAAAATATATTGGAGCAAGGTCTTAAAGAGTCAGTAGTCCCAGATAACATTGATGTTGCCTAGTTCCAAGCCATGGTTGGGAACCTATCCGCATCACAGCATATCACTTTTTCACCCCGAGATATTCGTAAGGACAAACCTAACCATAATTATCCCCTTTATCTCAAAGTCTTCATCCATAATGCCAAAGTTAGACATGTCTTAATAGATGGAGGAGCAGGACTGAACATCTGTACTCTTAAGGTTGTCAACAATTTGGGTTATTCTGAAGATGATGTGGATCCCTCTCAAAGAATCACAATAAAAGCTTATGATGATGGTGAACGCTTCTCTAGGGGCATCATCACATTACCTATCAGAGTTGGTCCAACTATTGAAGATACATTGTTCCATGTCCTAGATATAGAAATGAATTACAACATGATACTAGGATGCCCTTGGCTTCATGCTATGAAAGTAGTCCCTTCTACATATCATCAATGTTTGAAGTTTTCCTATCACAACATAGAGGTTACCATCCCCGGTCATCTAGATCCTTTCCAATTTTGTGCTAATCTAAGAGATGCTACTACATTCCAAATCCCAACAAACAATGAAGCACAACCCACAAATCTCTCTAAGTATGTGGATCCCGATATACTACTCAGTAAAGCCAAGGAAAAGATGAAGATTGAAGACAAGGGGTGTGGAGAGTACTTTATGTCTCAAGTCTCTCACATTAGGGAGTCACCACTTTCTCCCATTAGTATAAAGAATTATACTTCTATCAATGAGAATACATCCATATGTATTGAGAAAGAAAAAGCAGAATGAGAACCCACTTTGATATCTCTTAGCAAGTATGGACTTGGATTTACCATCATGTAGAAACAAGGCTATGATGGCTATAGTGGTCTTGAATCTCAGAAACAAGGAATCATTGAACCTATCACTATAGAAGGACAACCTCCTAGTTTGGGGCTTGGATTTAAACCATTACAAATAGGTCCTCCTAGTACCATGGTACCTACATGTCAAACTATGGATGTTTCGAATGATGAAAAGGCATCTGAGGATATCCCACTTGAAACCAAGAAACCCCTAGCCTTTGAGCATAACCCCAATGACCCAATTGAATCAGTTTACCCATATATCTACCTTCAACCAAAGCCCATTTGACACTGATGATGACATCTCCTCAAGTTATCCTGAACCTTTGGATTGGGACCAACATGGACCACCAATTTTTGATCAATTCGACAATGATGACACTCTTATAATAGAATTTGAAGGCATTATGACTAAAGATCATAAAGAAGCAGTTTCTCCTAAAGAGAACACATTGGCATATTTTGGGGAGCCAGCTCCACTTTCTAGTTACAAAGCAAAAAGAGAAAAAGATAGCAAGCATAGTTCTCTTGGTGAAAACCAAAAAGCACCATTAGACCATAAAAAATCAAAAGCTAAGCAGCTCCCAAGGATACAAAATGAAAAATATGATGCCATGAATATCAGTGTTCCAGTGTTCAACATGCCACAAAGTCTTTTGGAGCCCTCTCAATCAGCATTCATGCAAAAGGTCATTGGTCTCAAACCTCCCAACCCTCCCTTATATCCCTTTGTTTATCCCTAAATCCAGCTACCTAATTTGTCCAATAACAAAAATCAGTCCTTTATCCAATAGGCCTTTGCATATGTCATCATCAGTGACATCCCACATGACATTTCTATTGACCCATTTATCCTTAAATGCCTTGATTCGCAAGAGATAGACATTGTCTTACATACGATACATGATGGTATCTCTTGAGGCCTTTCTAGTGGTTTGATCTTAGCTACAAACTCGAAACAAATCCTCCATAATTATGGTCAGTCATGGATCCAGAGCTCATTAGCTAGTAGCACCAACAACAGATATCTTCTCAGCATTTGTCAGTGACATTCTTGATTTCATATAAAAGTCCTAAAAAAATCAAAAAAATAGTAAAAAGTCATGAAAAAAAGCGAAGAAAAAAGTGAAAAAAGTCATGAAAAAATGGATGCCTTGATGAAAACCTGGCAAACAAGCATTTTGGCACGAAAATTTGGGTCAGGAGAAATTTTTTTTCCAAAAGTGAAAACCTAGCAAATAAGCACTTTGGGCAATTACCATGGTGAAAACCTGGCAAACAGGCACTTTGGGCAATTACCATGGTGAAAACCTAGCAAACATGCACCATGTGTAATCAATTATTGCTCCTCCATCTATCAGGATTCCATCTGGTCTTTTCCCCCTCTATCATTCCTTGATCATACCCTTCATATTGCAAGACATCCTTGGTTCCTTATTATGGCTCACGAACTGGTTAATGTCCTCCATTACCTTGCTTAAGTATCACTTGTCTACACACACACTCTGTCATTGGCCTTTGTACATAATTTGCATCTTGTCTGGGGGCATATTACCTACATGGTGCGTAAGTTTGAATTTGCACTAGGGGCATACCTCTAAGTGCTTTTTATCCATTGGATCTATCACATAACGGATTGGAGCTAACACTTGTATATGCTTATACGATCCTGAAAAAATCCCTAAAAATCACATAATGTCTTGAAAAAATCCTTAAAAATTTAAATATGATCCTAAAAGATCCCTAAAAATCATAAAATGTCCTGAAAAAATCACTAAAAATCATAAAATGTTCTAAAAAAATCACTAAAAATCACATAATGTCCTGAAAAAATCCTTAAAAATTCAAATACGATCCTAAAAAAATCACTAAAAATCATAAAATGTCCTAAAAAACCCTAAAAATCATAAAATATCTTGAAGAAATCAGTCACACAAAAACATCAAATATCCTCAAAAACCCTAAAAATCACAAAACCTATCAAAAATTTGCAATAAACTTTGCACATTTTCACTATGGATAACCACCCCTTTTGCATAAACACTATCACTTTGCAAACTGAAAATCAAAGCACTACGCTTCAATGCCAATCACAATATCTGTACAACATGAACCAACAATCAATCCAACCAGTCACTATGAACTTATCAACTGAATCCACAACCAGAACTATCACATTATCCACATGTCAAACACTATCTACACACCTAAAACATTAACAAGAATGTAATAATGGACAAGAATAGCTGTTGGCTCATGTTGTTTAGTGAGTGATTTATTTTTGCTTTGATTTTTTATCATGTCCCTATGCTACTCGATGATATAAATTGATCTATGAGGGTGGTCAGGATGGTTCATGGTCATCTTTTTCTATTTATGTTTGTTACAATGTACCTTTGAGAGTTTGGGGCATGTACATATGCCTTAGGAAGGATAAGGTCATTCTCTATTTGCATCATTCTTGTTTACGCAAAAGGCTTGCATTTGCGCTCTGGCCCTTTATGCCATGATGTGTCACATTCCATTTTCCATATCAAAATAAAGCTCCATTTGACATATAGTGCACTTTCTAGAATCAAAAGTCTTTCCATCATACTAACATCTCCTCATCTCATCTTTCTTTTCATTCTCCATCACCATGATCATGTCTTCTTATTCACCAAATCATCTTCATCTCGCATTCATACATTCCTACATCATCCTGCACTATCAATCAACTTTCTATGGCTTTCCACCTAGTTCAACCTAAGTTTGACATTTGTCTCATCATCTTTGACCAAATATGACCATTTTTGATGATTTCCCTCATGCTCTACCATCTTTCCATCATTTTGGGCATGCACGCACAGTTTTGGGTCATTCTGAGTCCAATCGGGCTAATTTTGGGCCTTGGAGCCTTTTAGGGCATAGTCTACACTTTTAGGGCATAGTTGGGGTTCCCAACTACATCATTGATGCACTTGGTAGAGTTTGGGCGCACTTGGGAACCTAGGTTATCCAGAACTGCTCCTAGAACCCCTAGGTTGCACTCCGGAAGCCATAACTTTTGCGTTTCAACTCCGATTTATGAACCATTAGTTTTGTTGGACTCATATATTCCTTGTGGAAAAAATGAGCTATCATTTTAATTATTTGGTCATTTTATGGAGTGTTAATCCTTGCAATTACTCTTGGCCTCCTAGTTGCCCCCCGTCATGTTGATTTTGGCCCCCAGGGCCTTCTCAGGAACATTTTTCACTTTCTAAGACCACTTGGGCTTCCCAAGTTCATCATTGACACACTTGGTACTGTCATGGCACACCTGGGCTTACCAAGTACATCAATGTCTCACTTGGTTGAGTTTTGGGCGCAGTTGGGGACCTAGGATACCTAGAACTGCTCTCGGAGCCCCTATGTTGCACTTCGGAGCCCATAACTTTTGCACTTTAACTCGGAATTAAAATCAGTCAGTTGCATTGGATTCATATCTTTGTTATGGACAACATGAAATATAATTTTCATCATTTTTTTTTCTTAAGTGGTAACCCATGCAATCACTATCGGGCTCCCGATTGACCCTGTTTTTCACTCTAGACCTCATAACTTTCACATCTTAGCTCTGATTTGCGATCTGTCAATTGATATGGTTTTGTCTTCTTATTTTTGATAAATTGACTGATCATATGCTTATCTTAGTCAATTTCTCAAGGTGGCACCCATATATATCATCCCTACTGGGGCATGTTGTAGCTTTCTCATCAATTATTCTTTGATACAACGCTCTAAATCACATTGTATCAAAGAGGGGCAAAATGTAGACGCTCAAAAATGGTTCACATCTACAACCTCATCACTTATTCATACTAATTTGTCCCATTTTATCATTCTAATAACTTCGATCTTTTGGCCAGATTGACCATATTTTGTCATTTGTATCCCCTTTCACATCAATTTCATATCAACTCAGAATCATATCAAATCAACTCAGAATCATATCAAATCAACTCAAAATCACCCCAAATAAACTTTAAATCACTCAAAATCAGTCCTAATCAACCCAAAACATATCAAATATCTCAAATCAATCATCATTTATCCACTCCTAGGCATTGTTGTGGCTTTCAGTGCCTTGGAAACCTATCAACTTATCAATTTTATCAATCTGACCTTAGTACTGTCATGGCTCTCAGTGCTAGGTCAAAATATCATTCAATCTTTGGCATTGTTGAGGCTTTCAATGTTAGATCATGGCATCATCAACCATTTTAATAATATTGACTATGTCCATCAGTGTTATTATGATCGAACCTTATCAATCAATTTCAATCCTATAGCATTTACAATGTCGGTTAAATGTTACATATCAATTTATTCATCTCATGTGTCCTTGGCATGTTATCAACTTCAATCAATAAATTTGACCATGGATTTAGTCTATCTTATCATCATCTTATTCCATATCCATCATTGTCACATTTTTGTCAAAGGATACGGTCGCATTCATTTAATCAATTTGGCAAATTATCTACTAATTTTCTCTATAGGATTAAATAACCCATAATTTAATCCTATTCTTTCTAATTATTCTTCCTAATTATCATCCTCAATTAATTAATTTTATTAATTAATTTTTTTATCATTTGCAAACCATGGAAATTCTTAATTTCCTAAGTTCCATTTTTCATCATTACATCCATTTTCTACTAATTCTTATTTTGTGGAATAAGAGGATTTTTAATTCAAATATTCCATAAAATATTGCGTCATCATGACACTTGGATGTGACACCTCGTGGATTCTCCTTTGACACTTGGCTGAGGTTTGTCATAATCAAATATTATTACCTCTTACGCATGTCCCTATTTGGCTTATTCATCATAAATTCTTGGCTTTAAGTGGGTTGAGGAATCTTATGATGCGTCATAGATTCTCTTCCAAATTTGACTTGCATGTGTCATAGAATCTTACTTTTGGCATATTCTATCATATACATCATAGGAATCTCTTGCCACGTTGTATGTCTATGGGTGACAAATCCAATGCTCTCACCCTACATGAAAATTATCAAATGAACACTCTTTCTCTCATTTTGAGTCCTTGGGTCCTTGGGATCTGAATGCTTAAGTTTTGAAAGTCCAAATCTTTGAATCTTTGGGTCTCTACTTCTTTGCATGTTGCATTCTCTCTCTCTCATAAAATCATACTTCAAGTATTCTCATGGCATTATCCACATCATAGCTTTTGGCTTCAATCTTGTGTGCACTATAGGAAAATTGGAGCTACAATCATTTGGAGAAGAAAGAAGAACATGGGAGCTACAAACGAAAAAAGGGGGTTTCTATTGCTTTCTTAATTAGTTTGGCTTTCATGGTAGACTAGTGGGTGCTAACGTATGATTATTGAGTTTTGTGATTTTCTCATAGTATGTTATGCATTTAACCCATTTTTTTGGTCCTACAGATTGAAAATTCATAAAGAAAGAGAAGATGAGGTCTAATGTTACACAAACTTTTTATTGTAATATTGTAAGGAATACGATACATATTGATAATGCTATAAAAAGGTTTATAAAATTCTAAGCATAAGTTTGTAGCTCTAAAAGAAGACATTATTTCCAATGTTCTAAATTTATGATAAGTTATGACTCATAAGATTGTTAGAAACTTAAAAATCCTTTTCAAAGATACAAAACATGATTGATCATAAGATAGTAAATGTCATTCTTTTTTCCTTGAGAGGATACAAAGGGTTTGAAATTCAAAGTGGATTATAAGACCACAAGCCCTAAAATAAGACATGAAAGTGCTTTTTCCCCTTTTCTGAGTTGGAAAATGATAGAAGTTCTCAACCAATGAAGTTTGAGGAAAGTAAAGAGAATGAAAAGTAGGATAGTTATGTCGATGCTCAACTAAGGTGATAGAAAAAAATGAGTTTAAGGTATGTGCATGTAGGAATTTAATGCATATAAATAGTTGTGTTAGAAATAGATAATACTAGGGGGAAGGGAGGGGTGAATCAATATTCTACAAAGTTTTCCCATAACTAAATATAGTTAATTAATTTATAACTTGCATATGAAAGTAAACCAAAAATGATGAATACTAAATATAACCATACACATAGAGAACTCATAACACCATTATTTGTTAACTAGGTAAACCCTACCCAAGGGAAAACCCCAATGGAAACCCACTAGATGTTTCACTAAACAAAAATATCTTGTTAAGTATATTGACTCTATTAGGAGTCTATGAAGTACATATAGTGTCTCAAGTCCTTGTTAGAAGCCTCAAGCCTATTAGGAGTTAGTGGATCAAATACAATGTATACAAGAATAGACCACTACCCTAACATGCAAGTATACAATTAAGTTCTTCACAAGAATAGATATACATATAATAATTTGTGTCTATTGTATTTCACACTTACTTTGATCATGAATTAGATATAGTTCCAATATCGTCGACTTCACATCAATCATAAAAATTGCATAGATCATATATATGTTGCATAGTTTGTCATATATCACACACTTATCTTTGCAAGATAAGATCTTTAGTTATACCTCTCATATTCATCATTCACTTTTTAGTCAGCCTTCATGCTTCCACACACTTGGCATAATATGAAATAAATTATGGAATAATATCCACATAGTCAGCTAATCATTACTTAGTAGTTTTTTTTTAGCAAAATAATTCCTCAAGTTGTACAATCCAATTCTCTACTATGCTCTATTATTCTCTGTTAAATACCCATACTGGTATTCAATCATGTCATATGTCATACTATCTGTACACACTTGCACACTAGTATACATCATCAAAACACTATGATATATCTTTCCTAAACTTCACCTAAGCTAACTCTCAATTAGTCCTCCATATATATCACAACTTCTCTTTGTGCTACTACAAACTATCTAACACTTGGACAATTTTCTATCTCTAAATGCACAAAAAAATGTTGAATATATGTTTCCATAAATGATAACACTCAATACATCTATTGGACCATATTGACAATAATGTTTCCCTTTGGAATTGATGATAACATTTGGGAAAATTGGCTAAGTGCCTAAATGATGTCATACATAACAAAAAAACAAATAAAAGTAACTATACAAAATTTCCTTCAAAACATAACAATTTTATTCATGCTTTGATGAATCATTGCATTGCTTATATCTCCTTTACATTGATACATAAGTGTACTCCCCTTACATATATAATACATACACAATTTTCCTTCTACATATTACTCCCCCTTTAACATCAATGGAAAACACTATTACATTTTGACTCATTTTTCAACCAAAAATGGTTAGATTTTCTACTCATATTTGTCAAATTCTTGACCAATAGTTTCATCCCTATTTTTTTCATCTAAATTTTGATCAAATCTTCTAAGCATCAAAATATTGATGCACAACTTGGTCAAAAATGTCATCCTTGTCAATTAGAAATAGTCTCAATACATTGGTCAAAAATTTGACCAAGTTTGGTCAAATTTTGACCAATTTTGATCTTTGATTGACTAGGATGCCAAATCCATGAAGACATCCTAGTCAATGAGTTGGTCAAAAATTCTACCAAGTTTTGTCAAAATTTTGATGAATTCATACTTGCATTGGTCAAATTTTTTATGAACTTGCTTTTTTTTATAAAAAAAATAAAATTTGGATCGAAGATTCTAGAAAAAGTGAGATTTATCTTTGATATGGAGCCCCCTACAAATGTCACTAGACTTAACACCTTCTTGGACACTTTAGGTACTTATAGATGTTTATTAAGAACTTTGCATAAAAATCCTATTGGTTGGATAAGTTGACTCAAAAAGACAATCCATACACATCGGAGATTGCACAAGGAGAGGCATTCAAGGAGCTCAAACAAGGATAATGTGTATGTCGATTTTAGCATATTTGAATTGGCACAAGGATTTATATGTTGATGTGGATGCCTCTAACTTATAAATCCTTGTACCAATTTATATATTCCAAAAATGGGATACACACTTGCCTTGTTTGAGCTCCTCAAAGTCCTCTCCTTGTACAATCTCCCATGCGTATGGTTTTTCATTTCGAATGAAATTATCCAACTAATAGGATTTTTATTAAAAGTTCTTAATGAACTTTTGGAAGTAGCCAATGTGTCTAAGAAATATTTAAGTATAGTGACATCCATA
Organism: Cupressus sempervirens; assembly: GCA_028749045.1. NCBI lineage: Eukaryota > Viridiplantae > Streptophyta > Pinopsida > Cupressales > Cupressaceae > Cupressus > Cupressus sempervirens. The sequence goes on from CM053793.1 coordinate 114,806,051, forward strand.
GGGGTCTCCCTATCAAGGATAAATCTCACTTTTTTTGAAATCATCTTCAATCCAATAATATTACACAAAATGATTTTATCACTTGGGAAATTATCATGCCAACTCCATTTTTGGATGTTTAAGCCAAATTCATGATATTGTAGGATTTATTTAGTTTTCCATGGTTATATTTTTCTTTTCTTTTCATATATTATGTATTTATTTTGCACATACTTGCATGATATCAATATAGTGTTATGTCTTATGTATCTTTGAATAACTATCTAGATCATCATAATTAAGAGTTTTAATGTTTGATATATCATCATCAACATCTTCTACCTCATCCCCTTTACCATCATTCTTTTAGTCCTAGTAATACACAACTTAACTAGGAACATTTGAAACTTCAAATCAAGCTCTATTATTATTTCAACCTTACATGGAAAAAATGAAAATCAATCATTACCTCATGTTGACATCCAAAAAATAAGTAGGAATTTAGTATTTACTAGTTCTTCTAAAACAAAACTTATAAAAGTTAAACTAGACTTATATAGTTCAGTGACATATCATTGTCGAATAACTCATATTCTAAAGCAATATCCTGAAGTCCTCTTCTTGTCACTTGCATCTCCTACCAAGTCAAAACCCACAATTCCTTGCAAAATCAATTCATCATTCCCTAGATATCTCATACCAAAATGTATTATTCCCTTCAATTTTAATAACTCATTATATCTACCTTGACCATTAATAACCCATTTTATCTACCTAAATATCTGATCACAAAATGTATATCTGGTTGAGTATATCTACTTTAGATTTGTAGCAAAAAAATTGATTTTTGCATGAATATTGATGACTTATAGGCCTATACCTAACCATACAAATACATCATCTACTAGAAGGCCTTTCTAGTAGGATGTAGAGTTTAAGAAGAAAGTAGTTCATACTTCAACTATTTGAATGAAGTTGCAACATATTAATAGATGGAATTTAATAAAGTATTGTATGTTTGGCATGGTTCAATATAATTTTGATCTTTTCTATAGGAATTTATGGAGTTTGGTAATTCCATTAGATACATCATTGTAAACCAAAAGGTAGTCTTTTTCCCGTCATTTCATTGCATAAGAAATTTAATTGCATTCTAACTTTATTGTAATCACAAGAAGTTTAAATGTTAAAATTTATCTCTCTCATATTTATTTTCATTACAACTATCTTTATTAATGCCTACTTGCATATTTATATAGTGTGGATCATTGATATGCATTCAAAAGTAAAAAGTAATTGCATCTGCATTATGGTTCTTTACATAGACATCTTAGTAACAATTTGAAAGCATTTAAAAAAAATTTGACATCATTTCAAGTAATCATTAACATACTAAAGCATTGAAATAACATGTACAAAGATTTTTTGCAATTTATTTAATGAAGTCCCTCGAGTCTCTAATTTTGAGGCTAAATTTGGAAAGACATCTCTCAGTGGTATAACTATGTGATCTTGTTAGCCCATAGGCTAAAGAGAGGTTATTACCATTTTAGTTCAATTTTAGTTTTGGCTATGAGAAGTAGAATTACACATTATGGAATGGCTCTCTGTAAATAAATAGGGATGGAAAGAAAGAACTCAAAATACTTCTTGTGTCTTAGCAATAAATAAAGTGATAATGACTAGCTATGGTAAGTATTGTTCTCTTCCTTAAGAGATATAGGATATACTTCATTTCACACAATTCTTCATATGCCAAAAAAGGGTGAATCAGTTGTTTCTATCTCGTAGCCTAGAATTGATCACAATGAATGTGAAAATTAGTCATTAGGTGGGTGTTTTAATGAAGAAATGACTTTGAATCCAATGATTCATACCATGCCATTGAGTCATCATGTTGAACACAAAATGGAAATGGTTACAACCATGGATCAACCCATTGGATAGGATGAAAAAAAGATACCAAGGTGTGACACCTATTTAGATTATTGCAACAACAAATCTAATCATGTGGTTGTACCCATTTCACATTAAGGTGATGATATTGTGGGGTCCTCTTGAAATGGTATTTAAGCTAGAAACAATATAATGAGTATGTATTGTAGATTCAAACCACAAGGGTTCTAATTTTTCTCACCTCACTATAAAATATGTTAGAAGGATAAGTTGTGATGGATTGTCACTAAGAGCTAAAAAATCCAATTTGTTTTTTGCCCAAGAAAAACAAAAATTGAAAGAGGTGAAGGAAAAGAACTATCAACCCAAAAGTCTACAACAATAGTGGTAATATGTGTTCAAATAAATCCTTGTATTGGTCTTCAATTATTCAACATATTTAGAGTCGAATTGCATCTTGGAAAGTTAGATGGTTGTCATTGGCAAGAAAAATTTTGTTGATCAAGTGAGTTTTAGCTGCAATCCCTAACTATTTTATTGCTATCCTTAAGATCCCACCCAATGTACTAGCTACAATTCATAAATTGATTAAAGGTTTCCTATGGTTGGGTCATATGGATGAGTCCCAAAAGATTCCACTCATCTCTTTGCAAGATATGTCATACACTCCTAATGCTGAAGGGGCAGGAATCCATGATCTTTCCTATAGAAATGAGTCATTTGGTGGGAAATTAATTTGGCACATGTTTTCTAAGTCTCAGTCCACATGGTGTAAAATTATGCAGCAAAAATATCTAGATACCAATGATCCTTCTATAATCTTAACGATTTCTAATCCTCCAAAAGGCTTGGTTATTTGGGACTTCATGATAGCTTCACACAAAATCATAGTTGATTATATTTCATGGGAAGTCAATAATGGACTAAGTATTAGTTTTTGGAATGATTCTTGGAATGGTCAAATTCCTCTATCTAAGAGTGGGATTTCTTTGAACATTATTCAAGTTGCTGAAACCCATTCGGGGACCCAGTTGAATCAATATGTGGAATATGTTTTTGAATTTTCAAAGAAATTAGTTTGGAAAGTTCCAAATATTCTACCTCTTTCATCCCAGGAAATTAATCAATTTCAAAAAATATTGAGTTCAAGGCAAGTCTACTTCTTTGAAGTCCAAGATAAGATTTTTTGGGCTCTAGTTAAGGATGGTAATTATTCAGTGAAAGAGGGGTGCAAAATTTTGTAGCAAAATGGTTTGAATAAATCTACTTCCAGAGCTTTTTCATTTTGTTGGAATCTGATAGTTCTTCCTAAAGAAAGTTGTTTCTCGTGGCTAGCACTAAAACATAGGATTTTAACTAGTGACAGATTGAATAGACTACAACTTGCTACACCATTTAAATGTGTTCTTTGTGGGGAATAGGATGAAACTGTGGACCATTTGTTCATTACATGTTCACTTTCTTACTAATGCTAGTGCTTTATTTTGAGTAAGCTTAAGTATTGTACTCCCTTGCCAAATAATCTCTGGGATCTCTTTCAAGCCTGGCCAATTTTCTACCAAAAATCATTGTTTGCAAACGTCTGGAAATGTATCCTAGCCCTGGTAGTTTGGGCTATTTGGTGGGAAATAAATAAGTGCATTTTTAGAAAGGAATTCCTTCCATTATAAATTGTTTTGAATGGTATTGAAAGATCTATCTCAGAAGTGACTAATTCGAGCTTGAAAATGATTAAATTTAATCTGATTGTGACCCATTGGGATTCTCAAATTGTCCAAGAATGGAAATTACTATTTATTCCTAATGGGTGGAAAATAAATCCTTCACTAGTACATATCTTACCCCAGAAAAACATTTGGAGACCCCCATCATTTGGTCTTTGGAAACTAAATTTTGATGGAGCCTTTAGAGGAAATCTAGGTACTTTAGGTTTAGGGGCATGTATTAAAAGTTCTTCTGGAGAGGTTGTAGCAATCATAGTATCCCCTTTGTCTATTGATGGGGACACAACTGGAAAGGGAAAATTTTATTAACCATGAAAATATGCTAGTACACTTAGTGCAGAGAAACAGACTCCAAAACAAGCTCTATGGGCTTACAATAGCATAAATTTGGAGATAAATTCTTCTGCCAGTATTAGGAATACATGCTAGAAAGTTATAGTTGGCATCCAATAACCAAATAGAAGGTTCTAGAAGTCACATTAGAAGTCAGCACAAAATTAGAAGAATCCATAAACAATAACCAAATTTTTGGGAGGCATAACTTTTGAACCGTAGCTTCGATTGATGAACCGTTTACATTTCTAGAAAGCTCTCAAAGTACTCTATACCACTATGGACCAGATTTACTTGTCCCCCATTTTTCAGCCCTATTCAAGGTCATTTAATGCCCCTAACTTGACATTGAAGCATTCTTAGGAGGTCTCCAAAAATTGAAAAGCTACCATAACTTTCAAACCATGGGACCTTTGACCTAATTCTTTTCTTGGAATGCTCTAAATTACAATTACATTCATCCACCCAATTTATACCCTCTAATTTACCAAAATTATGGCTCAATTACATACTCCTATTTTTCTTGCATTTACACGTATCCCAAGGTGTTCAAATACTCTAACCTAGGACACTGATAGTGGAACTGTGAGAGTCAAAACCTTTATTTGACCCAAATGGGTATCCAAAAATGAAAATACATGAAATAGAAACTAAGTCTAAGTAAATTTTTTTTGGGTGACACAAGATTGCCCTTATACCTCTAGATGCTCCTACATCAGACACCTAGGGTAGATTGAAAAGTGACCCTGTCACTTTATGAATGGTAGAGGAAATCCCAAATGGGAAACCTCAGCTATTGATATCCAAGTTGAGTCCATTATCAACCGTCCTTTCCACTTGACTAGATACTCTTCATATTGCCTATTTTTGGTACTCCTACCCACACAACTATCCAAAATCTCCTCTATCTCCTCCTTCTTAGAAGTAGGAATTGGACATGGCTCTAACATCAACTCCTCATTTGCACCATCATCATGATAGTCTGTTAAGTCTGCAATGTTGAAAATATGATAAATGTGAATTCCATCTGGAAACTCTACTTCATATGCATTTCCTAAGTCATGTTTCTTCAAAAATTTGTAGAGGCCAAATTTCTTCATTTTTAGCTTGTTGTAAGTACCGGCTAGAAATCTTTCTTTTCTTTAGTGTACCATGACTAGATCCCCTACTTGGAACTCCTGATGTCTTCTCCTTTGATCAACCCTAGCTTTATTCTATTGGTTCATCTTGGTAATGTGTGCCTGGACCTCCTCATGTAGATGCTTGATATGTTCAAAAATTCTTTAGCTTCAGCACTTGTCCTCTCCCTTTGCTCTATCTTCCTCAATTCTAGTGCAGTTCTTGGGCTACTTCCATATACAATTTGGAATGTTGATTTTCCAGTACTCCTATTTATAGAGTTATTGTAAGAAAACTCTATTGGTGATAGAATCGAATCCCACCCCTTGGGCTTATCCCCAACTAAATTTCTTCATTTTCAACTTCTTCCACAATGTTCTCTAGAAATACCCCACAAAATTAGTATCTCTGTCAGAAACTATACTCTTTGGGAGACCATGTAATCTCACCACCTCTCTAAAAAGAAAGTCTACAATATGGACAACATCATGAGTTTTATGGCATGGAATAAAATGTGCCATTTTGGAGAACCTATCAACCACCACAAATACTGAGTCATTACCCTTTTGTGTCCTCAGCAATCTAAGAACAAAATCCATAGTTATGTCCTCCCATGGATTTGATGGAATAGGCAATGGCTAATATAGTCATGTATTGTGACTAAATCCCTTGGCCACTTGACAAACCTGGCAATTTTGTACAAACTTCTTCACATTCTGTGACATTTGAGGCCAAAAATAATGTTCTTTGAGAATGGAAATGGTCTTATCTTGACCAAAATGTCCTGCCATCCCTCCACTGTATATCTCCTTAATCAAATTTTCCCTCATGGAACTCCTTGGAATGCATAATTGACTGCCCTTAAACAACATAACATCATGAATCTGATAGTCTAACCACTTAGTTCTATCTACAGCAACAGGCTCTTTACAAGCTTTCCATGCTTCAGCAAAATCAGGATCCTCAGGGTACAGATTCTTGAGTTCATCAAACCCATCTACTTCAACCTTCATTATTGTAAGCAACAACTTTCTCCTACTTAGAGCATCTACAACCCTATTAGATTTTCCACTTCTATGCTTCAACACAAATGTATAGCTCTGCCAGAACTCTACCCACTTCATATGCCTCTAATTCAATTTACCTTGGCTATTTAAGTACTGTAACACCTAGTGATCAGTATACAAAATAAATTCCTTTGGCAATAAATAATGCCTCTATTTCTTTAAGGCTTGAACTATTGCATAGAAATCTTGATCATAAACATAATACTTCTTTTTTGCATCATTCAATTTTTCACTAAAATATGCAATAGGCTTACCTTCTTGGCTCAATACAGCTCCAATAGCACTGCCACTAGCATCACAATCCACCTAGAACACATTTCTAAAATTTGGAAGTGCCAACATAGGTTGTTCTATCACCTTCTTCTTCAGCAATTCAAAACTTCTCGCAGCTGTCATAGTCCATTTGAACTCTTTTCTATCCCCTCTTATTGTGTCAGTTAGGGGTGCACATATGCCACTAAAATTCTTAAATAATATCCTGTAAAAACTAACCATACCATAAAATGATCTTACCTTAGTAGCAGACCTTGGAGTAGGCCATTCCAAGATGGCTCTTACCTTCTCTGGATATATTTTGAAACCTTCAGGTGATATAACAAACCCTAAGTAGACTAACTCCCTTTTGGCAAAGATACACTTCTTCAGATTAATTAACAGTTTCTCTTCCCTTAACCTTTCAAGGACACTATGAATATGCAATAAATGTTCTTCCAAAGTCTTGATGAAAATTAAAATATCATCCAAATTGACAATAACAAATTATCCAAAGAACTTCTTAACTACCTCATTCATAAGCCGCATGAAGGTGCTTGGGGCATTCATCAATCCAAAGGGCATGACTAACCACTCATAAAGACCATTCTTGGTCTTGAAGGTTGTTTTCCACTCATCTCCTTCTCATATCCATATCTGATGATAGCCTCTATTGAGATCCATCTTTGTGAAATATTGAGCTTCACTCAAGTAGTCAATAAGATCATCCATTCTTGGCAAAGGAAATTGATACTTGATGGTTATCCTATTTATAGCTCGAGAGTCTATACACATCCTCCACTCTCCATCCTTCTTTGGTGCCAGTACTGCAAGTACTACACATGGACTCAGGCTCTCCCAAATCAAGCTCTTCCTTAATAGCTCCTAAACCTGTCTGTTTAGCTCCTCAATTTTAGTAGGATTCATGCTATGAGCAGCCTTGTTAGGAAAACTAGCTCCTAGGATTAAATCTATCTGATGATTGATTTGCCTTACTAGTGGCAATCCTTCTAGAACAATTATCAAAGATGATATCTCCAAACTCACCTAGTAAATCTAAAACTTCAAGTGGTATTTCACTACTACCTTCTTTATTTTTCCTAGGGATCAAAGCATAGCACAAACACTGATGTTTCATGCCATCTAAAAACTTCCTTCAATCAGCAAGACAAATCCTAGCACTGCTACACACCTTTTCACCTTCCTTTTTCATGGGCTTCAATTTGTGGTAAAATCCATCCTTTGTTAAAGATTATTTGTTTGCATGACCATCATGTACTGCATGTCTATGAAACTACCATGGTCTACCCAACAATAGATGGCAAACATCCATTGGAATAACATCACAAAGAACTTCATCATGGTAACTCCCAATTTTGAACTTCACTAAACATTGTTCAATTACTAGGACCTTATGATCATCTTTCACCCAAGCACTCTGATAGGGCTGGGGGTGTTTCTCCCTCTTGAGCTTCAGCTTAGAGACCATCTCCTCTGATATCAAGTTATCAGTGCTACCAACATCAATTATCACATCACAACATTTATACTCACACTTGCACCTGGTATGGAATAAACTCCTTTTTCATGGTTCAATCTCACCACTTAGTAGGACCCTTTAATTTACTAAAGTCTATCCTCTTTTCGCATCCTCTGAATGTGATGATTGTGCATCCTCATCCACATGAGCAACCCTAGCTTGACCCTCAAATCTCTTGTCTTTCCTTCCTTGTCATTGAGGGCATTCAAAGGCATGATGATCTTCTTCATTGCAATGGAAATAGGTACCACAAAAGCCTCCTCTTCCTTTTCCATGTCCTCTACCTCTTCGTCTCTGATTTCTAAAGTCTTTATCATGACAGCGGTTGAAACCCTTGTTCCTCTGGTTCTTGCTAGTACCCACATCTTCATTTTTCATTTGGGTCTCATTTCAACCTCCAAATGACCTACCACTACCCCTTCCTCCTTGACCTTGCCCTCTTTTTCTCCCTTCAAACCTTTTATTTAGCTTCTCTTCAACTCGTAGGGAAAACTGGTATACCTCCTCAACACTGGTCATTCTTACTAGACTTAATTCCTTCTGGATGCTAGGTCGCAACCCACTGATATAATGAGAAACCTTCTCCTTATTTGTTTCTACATGCCCCACTCTGATCTAAAGTTGATAAAAATCCTTTACATATTCTTGGACTGATTTTCCTGCTTGCTTTAACCCATGCATCTTCTTAAACAAATCAAGCTCATAGTCAACAGGAATGAACTGCTTCTTTAGTTTGTTCACCATGCGATCCCACTTTATAATCTTATCCTTTCCTTTTCTATTTCTTTCCAATTAAACCTCTTCCCACTAGATTTTGGCATGTCCTTTTAGTTTTTCCTTTGCAAACTTAACCCTATCTGGATCCTTGATATCCTCATACTCAAAGTACTCTTCTAGTTCATTGATCCAATTGATTAACTCACCTAGTTTTAGATTTTTTGAATATACACTCACATCAATTGTAGGTATTTTCTAAAACTTAGTAATGGCCCTAAAAAGCCTCTCCTCTACTTGATTTAGAACTTCCCCATCAACTTCCCCTTCTAGTCCAATTTATTCTTCCTCATTATCGTCCTCACTTTTGTCACCTGCAGTAACATTTGTTCCTCTATGGAGCTCCTCCTAAAATTCTTGTACCTACCTTTGGAGGGCTCTAACCTTTTTAGGATTAATAGCTCCAACCCTTCCACCATGCTCTCTTCATGGAGGCATCTTCTTAATTCAAACCCGCAATCACACAGTCTTGGTGCAAACTACCTCACAGTCGGTGCTCTGTCTACACACTCAGGAAAACCTCGCTCTGATACCACTTGATGGGGACACAACCCAAGCATAGAATGGACACAACTGGAAAGGAAAAATTTTATTAACTATAAAAATATGCTAGTACACTTAGTGTAGAGAAACAGACTCCAAAACAAGCCCTATGGGCTTACAATAGCATAAATTTGGAGATAAATTCTTCTCCTAGTACCTCCTCTCAAACTCCACTCCAAAATGCCTTTTAAAATGCCAAAAATGTTCTTAGAATACATTCTAGAAAGTGCTACTTGGAATCCACTAACCAAATAGAAGGCTCCAAAATTCGCATTAGAAGTTGGGACAAAATTAGAAGAATCCAAAAATGGTAACTGAACTTCCAAGAGGCATAACTTTTGAACCGTAGCTCCGATTGACAAACCGTTTACATTTTTGGAAAGCTCTCGAAGAACTCTATAGCCCTATGCACCAGCTTTGCTCATCCCAAATTTTTTGGCCCTATTTGAGGTCATTTAATGCCCCTAACTTGACTTTGAATTATTCTTAGGAGGTCTCTAGAAACTAAAAAACTGCCATAACTTTCAAACCGTAGGGCTTTTCACCTGATTCTTTTTTTGTAATGCTATAAATTACAATTAAATTCATCCAGCCAATTTATACCCTCTAATTTACCAAAATTATGGCTCAATTACATATTCCTATTTTTCTGTCATTTACATGTATCCCAAGGTGTTCAAATACTCTAACCTAGAACAATGATAGTGGAATTGTGAGAGTTGGAACGTTTATTTGACCCAAATGGGTATCCAATAATGAAAACACATGAAATAGAAACTAAGCCTAAGTAAAAATTTTTTGGGTGACACAGGATTACCCTTATACCTCTAGATGCTCCTGCATCACCTACTAACACAAATAAAATTGTTGAGGCTCATGCTTTGTTGGCTGGGCTTTTATTAGCTAAGAAAGGTCATATCAATAGGCTACATATAGAAGGGGACTCACTAGTTATTATTGATGGTTGTATACAAAGGCACATAATTTCTTGGAAACTCAAATATGTATTGAATCAAAGTTGGAGACTCCTTGATGAATATTTGGATGTTTGCATTTCACATATTTATCGAGAAGGGAATAAAGTTGCAGATTTTTTATCAAAATTGAGTTGTGATGGGGTTACTGTTTCTACTTTTCACTCTCTACCTTTTATTGAGAAACATAAGGCTTTTAAAAATCTTATTCATGAAGACATGGAAGCCTCTACTAGTAGTAATGTTCAAAATGCCAAGCTTTGTAGGTAAAATTTGAATGTTGAGGTAAATTCCAAGTGCCAAGTTGAGCCAGTTTATTAAGATGTCAACCAAAGTTCTTTATGTGCCGAGTGTTCTAGTAGCAGGTATTGAGTTCTTCAGGTGCCAAGCGTTCAGGTAGTAGGTACTAAGTTCTTTAGGTGCCAAGTTTTTCAAAATTGTTGAGTTTATAGGAGAGCTTATTAAGATGTTGTTGTTTCTACTTTTCACTCTCTACTAGTAATGTTCAAAGTGCCAAGCTTAGTAGGTAAAATTCAAATGTTGAGGTAAATTCTAAGTGCTGAGTTGAGACAGTTTATTAAGATGCCAAGAAAATTTCTTCAGGTGCTGAGTGTTTAGGCAACAGGTATTGAGTTCTTCTAGTGCCAAGTTTTTAGGTAGTAGGTACCAAGTTCTTTAGGTGCTAAGTGTTTCAGAATTGCCAAGTTAATAGGAGATTTTTAGGTGCTGAGTAGGCATAAAGGTATTCAATGCTAACTCACTTTGCTTAGTACTAAGTGTCAAGTAACTTAGTCTTAAATTAGATGCTGAGTTATTTAAGGTGATGAATCTATTAGGTGCATAGTTGTGTAGTAGAAAGGAGTGCTTAGGCTTGTAAGGTTGGTCAAGTGCCAAGTTGAATAAGCTATTCTCTGGTGCTGAGTAAAGTATAGGAGGTTCTCAAGTGCTGAGTTGAGGTAAATTCCAAGTTCCAAGTTGAGCCAGTTTATTAAGATGCCAAGAAAATTTCTTTAGGTGCTAAGTGTTTAGGCAGTAGGTATTGAGTTCTTCTAGTTCTAAGTGTTTAGGTAGCAGGTACCAAGTTCTTTAGGTTTTGAGTGTTTCAGAATTGCTGAGTTAATAGGAGATTTTTAGGTGTCGAGTAGGCATAAAGGTAATTGATGCTAAGTCAATCTTCTTAGTACTAAGTGCTAAGTAACTGAGTCTTAAATCAGATGCCAAGTTATTTAAGGTGCCAAATCTATTAGGTGTAGAGTTGTGTAGTAGAAAGGAGTGCTCAGGCTTGTAAGTTTGGTTAAGTGTCAAGTTGAATAAGCTATTCTCTAGTGCCAAGTAAAGTAGAGGAGGTTGTCAGGTGCCGAGTTGCCCTATCATCTTAAAGTGAATTTAATGCCGCATGTTTTTCTTAAGTGCATTTACAATGACATGACTTCTAAAAATACATTTTGTATGCTCCAAATGTTTTATTCCCTGATGATATTCAATTTTGAAGTCCTATATTTTGATTTCCTCATGCAAATAAATCTAATTCATTAAGGAGTATCATCTTTAGTACCTTTTCCAGGCATGATAAGGATAAAATTAGTGACAGTCTACATGGAAAATGACAAGTTGCACTATGATTATTTATTGAAGTTGCCTATATGTATCTTTCATTGTAGACTTTCACAAACATCCTACAAATGCTTAATTAGGAAAATTTATTTTGTGAGCTGAGATTGTGCTTCAAGATGAATTGTGGGTGGGCTATTGCTTTGGCTTGTGAAATGTGTCATAAACAACATCGTCTCATCATGCCAAAAAAAAATTTTATTTGGTTCTCGCCGGCATTAGAGGAATCTGTGTTACCCAGTCATGTTACAGATGAGGTGATGAACTAAATGTTCATAATGCCTTAAAAAATGATCACAATAGCCATCTGACATATCATTGGTGAGAGCTTCTCTATCCATTGGAACATGTGTTTTTCTATCCTTCTCAGGTTATATCTATATTTCTATCCAATGCCATGGATTTTTTGCAATCTCTGAATGGGCTTCAATCTTTGGCCCAAAAGGTAATCCTGCCACATTTCCTAGTGGATAATAAATTGACTATGGCTATACAAAAATATGATTCGTGGAATGGTATGGCTTTAGCTGGTGGCCTATTTTCACATTCTCAACTTCTACAAAAACATGAATTTTATGTTATTTTTGAGGCTATGAAGAAATCTATAGATACTTGTAGTTTTATTTATTTGAAGCATACTCTACCATCTGATCCAAGATTAATAGGTGTGCAATTGGTGGAAAGAGTTAAGTTAGTGGGCCTGGCCATGATTGAATTGCAAAAGGATTCTAATGTTTCAAAATCCATACAGCCAAATGCACTGTCAAAAAATTTACAGCCAATTGAACAGAGTTTTTGGGATTCAATTGGTGCAATTAACTCTAATTGGCTTGTAGATAGTTCATAATCTTGATTTAGCTTGGGAATTCTTTTTGAGGGACTTGGATTTTTTGGTCGTGGTCTGCTATTTGTTTGGGCAGGATTTAAAGGTAGTGTTTCTAAAGGTCCCTTTCAACTTATGTCATCATAACCTAGTGTTATCTTTTGTATGTTGCAGCTTTATGTCTAACTACTTCATGTTAAAGCTATTGTATCCAAATTTTGTAAAAGTTTAGATTTGGTTATCTTCAAGGGTATACTTTTGGGTGATAACCCTTTGTAATTGCTTTCTCATAATATCTAAATATATGTAAACATTAGGGATGATGCTAGGTTTTCTTCATTGATTCTTTCCTAGTTGACCTCATTGAATCAGATTAATAAATAGCATAGTGGCTAGCCACTTTTGCTTTTAAAAAAAAAATAGTGTTAATATGTGCCAAGATTTGACAACTACAATCATGTACAATAATGGTGGTAGTGTATATCAAGATTTGAATTTAATAAATAAGAATATTTTAAAGCATTTTGACCATGTTCATAAGAATTTTGCAAGGATATAATGTGTATGATTATGTCATGATTACTATCATAGCTAAACTAAAGATGAGAATGTAAACATAGATGCTTCTATAGCAATCCTATCAAAGTCGATAGCATATGATAATTCACTTAAAATTATACAAATATTGTAGCAAGAATGACTTTTGGAAGTTTATATTTATAAATAGTGACTTCTATTTTATCACACAACATCCTTAGAACATGAAAAATTTAAACATATATCATACTGGATTAAATGAAAATGTATGTACAAAGAAGTTTCAAAATTTAAATAATCTCTTAAGTATGTTAAAGCATCACATCCATATGTATAAGTTTCATCACAATTATTCAAAGATGAATCTATTGATGAGTACAAGAGACTTGCAAGATGGGAGAAAAGTGGATGTATTGGAGACAGAATCATTTTGATAGTAGGTCTATCCATGTTCTTTATAACAACCATAACAGAATGTTCTTGAGGTAGAACTTGAATATATTACAGAATTGTCTTCACATATTTGATCTAAAGTACCATTAAATCCTTAACAAGATGATCATCATGCCTAGTATCGGAGTCAGTAGTAGTCACCATGTCATCTTTCTTTGTTTCCTCAAACTTAATGCACATGCATTCAATCTGTTTCCAACATTCATCTATGTTAGTGGATAAGTATTTATAGATTATTGAGCTTAATAATGACAATTAGCTTCCCAACAAGTCTTTAAAATTTTTTTATCTCTAGACCACCCACATCATGAAAATACTTCAAATCCAAACAATAATAATCTTGCTTTCATCTTTCCAAATTTGATATCATTATTTCCCCATCCTTTATTTTCGATTTCATAGAAGTCATAATTTCAAGAAATAGTTAAAAAGTGATAAACACAAAGAAACCAAAAGTAAACCAAATTGAAAGCTTGAACTGTTGAAAACGATAAAAATCACAATGTTTGAAGTTATACATTTTTAGTTTTGAATCAATCTATGAACCAAAAGTTTGGTCTTTAATTCAAGAAAATAACATAATATATGCATAGATCTACATCCCAAGTTACTAACTTGATCACAATTCATTGATCCACAAGGAATATTCATACTATGTTCTATTTTAGTCACATGTACGATTGGGGAAGTAATCTGATCAAATTCTAAGAAACTTATTGATAGATCTATGTTTCAAAGTGAGATTTTGAAGGTAATTTAATGGCTAAAAAAATTTCCAATTAATGGTCTTCTAATAAGGATTTTCTCAGCTCTTTAACAACCAAAGCATTCATGATTTTCTAGGAGGAGGATTAGGTGACATTTTTTGTTTGAAACATCTCAATTAAAATCCCATCTTTATTGTTCATACACATGTTTTAGATCAAAATTATTAATTTACTAATCATCAAGACTATTAACTATGAAATAATATTGATTTTACTAAATTAGATGATCCTAAATGTATACTGCTCAAGCTACCATATGTATCCAAGCTCAAATTCTTGTGCTAATTAAAGTAACAAGGCTATAATGTGGCTTTAATGGTTTCATATATTGTTTTGTTTAAATAGTGGTGGATGTGATGTTATGGAGGTGAAAGAATATATCCATAGGCATTCTTGTGGGAGTAATAGTAGCCTAGATATTGTTATTATGGATGGATATTCTGAAGATTGATTTGATATTAAATAGTTCAAGAGTATTTAAAGGAAAATTGATGCTATAATGACTACTATTTTTGATCTAGGTATATGATAGTTATTATTACATGTAAAGAAGATGATAGGATGGGTGTAGAGGAACACGAAGCACAACTATCCAATGTACTTGTTTGACTATTGAAGATGAAATGGAAAACAATGCATGGACTATTTGAGGTGATGAAATAGAAAGCTTTGTGGCTTAAATAACTATTTTTAAGCAATGGATTTCACTTGACAATCTCAAATCATGTAATTTTGAATTAAGAAAAATAATATTCATGTCCTGTCATCCATTATAAAATTGAACATTGAAACTTATACAATAATATACAATAAACAAGAACGTAAAATATAAACTTGAATGTTGAATTGCATTAACAAGGGAACAACAGATTAAAAGAGAATTGAGAAGGAGAGTAAAAGAAGACAATTTTTAGCTAGTCTATAAAAAACTTGGTGTTGGTATTTTATGACATGTCTCCTCTCAATTATAGATTATAACCTAAAAATTACACAAACTTCTACATCTATTCTAAAACTAGCATTATTTTTTATAAATTATCTATCATTCCTAACAAAAATATTTAAAAAATTGATAGTTTGAATTTGTTCTAACATTGCAATAAAGATCAGATTGTACTAGCAATCATGATGATTCTAGTTGCATATAGTCATGGGCTTCTCCAATATTTACAAAGCTAAAACATATTACAATATAATTAGGGAGTTTTGGTGTTTTTTCTATTTAGGAAGGTAGAGCCTTCTTATGAAGAATTTCTCACAATAAATGAGTTGAATCTTCAATAATTTGAATTGTATAAAAACCAAACTTTTCCCACAAAATTCTAGTTGTTTGGAAAGATAGAAGCACATTCTATAGAATTCTTATCACTATTAATAAGGAGGTAGAGTTGCATAAAATATTGGATGAGATCAAGCATGGAACAACTATAATCATAACCACTCTACAAGAACTACATAAAATAACAATGAGTCTAGGAAAGAATAATATAGGAGGCCATATCATGCATGATAAAAGGCCTATGCATGTAATAAAAACTACACTCTTTTCCACTTACTCCTCAATAGGACCACTTAATAAAATCATACCATTATTAGCCTCTACCATTTATTCACTCATAATCTTCAACTAGGAGAAGTGGCAAATAAGGGACCCAAATATTCCAACTTATTACTCAAAGCACAATTGAAAAGGGAGAATGATCAATAGAATATGATTTCATTGAGATGCCATTAAATTTGCACACTATGTTGAAGAAAGAGATTGTTGAAAACAAATTGATACAAGTATGATAAATTTGTTTCAATCATTATTTTGTCATCGATGTCAAACCTGCTATTTTGCTAGTAAGACAATTGCTTAAATGATTTAAGTACTATCACTTATTTGATTAATGAAAAGGATTTGATAAAAAGATGTAATAGTAGCACCTATAAGAAAGGTTGAGTTATGACATAAAAAGGAGTACAAGAATTAACTAAGATAATGGTAACATAGTGCATTGATAATCTACTTAAGGTTGCAAAAGTTGGCTACACTAAGAAAATTCAAAAGAACAAGTTAAATAAAGTTTATCTACCAAGATTGATCGAATGGATAGTAGGTGCTGAGTGAGGTTAGTGCAAGCTAAGTAGAAAATTAGTTGGAGTTGAGTAAAAGTCTATTTTAGTGTATTCCAAGAAAAATAGTGAATGCTAAGTAAATTTTCGTTTATATCAAGTACTAGTAAACTTTAGTTCATGCTAAGTGATTTTACAAAGGATGTCAAGCAATGTAGTATGTGCTGAGCATCAGAAGCAAGTTATTTCCAAGTGCCAACATTATTAGAAAGATCATGAATTTGATGGATCTAAGCTAACAAGTTTTCTTTCTTAGATTGTGTGAACTAGGTGGAAGATAAATTTGATGAGCTAGTAGCACAAAATTCATGGTAAACTTTTTTGAGGTGAATTCAAAGAGAATTAAAAGAAGTTTCTAGAAATGATATGGAATGAGTGGTAGATTCATTGAATCCTACCTAATTTTTTCTAACCCTAAATTAGATGATGGAGAATGAACAAAAAAATAATTTAATTCTCTATTTATAGGGATGGTTGGTTAGAAGCAAGGGTTGTCATGTGCAAGAACCTAAAGAAGACACAAAGTCAAGGGTATTTCTTTGTTTAATGACCTAATTGAGATTTTGCATTGGCATGTTAAGAAAGAATTCTTAAGGATATGGATTCTTAAAGGGTGAACAAGCTATGAGTGATGAAGTGTGTGAAAGCTATGTAGTATGAAGGGCCAAAATAGAGATCTATAATCTACAAATGGAGTTGTAAGTTGTTATCAGATCAAAGCCTCATTGTTACTCTTCAATAACTATATTAGTCTAGGGTAAATAATTTGGATTAAGGTCAACCTAATAGTAATTTGTAAATTATTTAACTAGGTGACATTCCAAGTGAATGGTCTAAAGTCCTCTAACAAGGCTCACTCCGAATAGGGTGATTGAAATCTTTTAATCGGGTCACATTTAATAGTGTGTATTGTAACCTTTAAAAGGGTTGGCCTTTTATAGGGCATCAATTTAGAAGAGTGAAAAAGAGTAGCATGTTACTAGTGATTTTTTTCAAATTGGGTTTCCATGTAAATTATTGTGTCAAGCATGTTGCTAAATCTATTGCATTTCATGTTTATATTTTTGTAAATTAAGTCATTGCATAATCTTATGGATGCATGCATGATGATAAAAATTTTATGGGTTCACTAAGATGTGAAAAGTTTTATTTATACATCTAGACCTTGGATAAATAATTTACCCCCACTCTCAATTATTTTAAATAATTTTAATAAATTGGTATTAGAGCCATCTTCTTAAGAGGACTAGTTTGAAGGTACTAGAAGCACAAAGACCAAGATATAAAAAAGAGATGTACCCAAGCTTAATAGAGATAAATTTCTTGCATGGAAAAGTTTGATGAAGATAAAAATTGTAGGACTTGGAGGTCATGCACAATCTACCATTACTAGTAAGCATGTTGATCCTATTAGAGCGTTAAGTACTGAGGATCTAAAAAAGAAGAAAGAACACAACCAAACAATGTTGGAGATAGCCTTTGCCCTAAGCTATGTTGACTTTTATGATATCAGAAGCCTTGATAGTAAAAATAAAATATTCTATGCTCTTCACACCATCTATGAAGGAGATGAGAATGTTCTAAGAGCCAAAGCTAAAAGTCTTAGAGGTAAGTTTGATGATATGAGAATGCAAGAGGTAAAAATATTGCTCAATATTGCTTTAGGATAAAAGATGTTTTTAATACAATAAGAGGAGTTACTATTACAATAGATGATGAAACAATACTAAAAAAAGTTTTGAGAATATTGCTACCTATATATGTTATTAGAGTTTCTAAAATACAAAAACTAAGATGTATAGTGGGGAATGTTCTAACCCTTGAAGGTCTAGTAGGTAGACTCATTTCTTTTGACCTATCTAACTTTGATAATTATAAACTTCAAAATATTGAATCTTCTTTCAAAGTTAATTTATCATCGAAAGATCCTAATGTGAAGAAGAAAAGGACAAAATATGTGTCCAGTGATAGTGAAATAGATGAGCAGGATGTAGATCAACATGAAGCAATACTGGCAGAGATTTCATAGAGGTGTAGTCAAGTTTAAAGGTAAACTACTTATCATTTGTTTCAATTGTATTGAGTTTGGTCATATTGCAGCTAGATGTCCAGAAAAGAAGAATTATAGAGGTGGTGAAAAGTATACAAGTAGAAGAGATAAAGACAAAAAAGATTACAAAGACAAAGGCAAGAAGTCTTGCTACATTGTTGAAGAGGAAATAAAAGATGAATTTGATGAACATGATGATGAAGTCGTGTGTGTTTCAATGAAGGAAAAAAATGATGAAGATGAGGCAACTGAACTTGTCTCTTGTGTGAACAAGAATGATAGATGGATCATTGACAGTGGTTGTTCACATGACATGACTAGAGATAAAAGTAAGTTCATTACTTTGAATTGTTATGATGGAAATAGTGTAAGATTTGGTAATGATGCACCATGTTTGATAAAAAGAAAAGGTTCTATCAAACTCAGAGATAAAATTTTATGTGACAATACATACTATGTTTAAGGAATTAACCATAATTTTTTGATGTGTCACAATTGAATAATTTAGGATGTAAAGTTGAGTTTGAAAACAAGATTGCTAAGATATATGACACTGATTGGAAAGGGTGATCAATCTAGGAGTAATCTATTCCATCTTGATATAGAGGATGCTACTTGTCCAATTGTAAAATTTGATGATGTGTGGCTATGGCACAAGAGGTTATGTCATGTTAATTTTGATAACTTGGCTAGTATCAATAACATGAGAAAAGTTAGAGGATTGCCTAAATTGAAGAAACCTAATAATATAATGTGCAAAAAATGTTAGTTGGCAAAATGATAAAGTCAAGTTTTAAGAGTAAAACTCATGTCTCTAAAGGAATACTAGAGATTGTTCATACTAACTTTTGTGGACCAATTGAAGTGCAAAGCTATGAAGGAGATAAGTACATTATGCCACTTGTTGATGATTATTTTAGAATGATGTCAGTTATGTTTCTAAAACATAAATCTAATGTTTTCCAAATTTTTAAGTGGTACTTAGCAAGAGTTGAGAAGGAAATGGATCAAAGTCTAAAATATTTGAGATATGACAAAGAAGGAGAATTTACATCAAATCAGTTTGAGATGTTCTATAATGACAGAGGAATAAAAAGACATACATCTACACCTAGAACCCATCCACAAAATTAATTGTTGAAATGAGGAATAGGTCTATAATGGACTATGCTAGGACACTCATTATGGAGAAAAATATTGTTTTTAACTACTAGAGAGAAGTTGTAAGTATAACTATATATACCTTGAACCGTATACAAGTCAAGAAAAGCACTCATTCAACACCTTTTGAACTATCATATGGATACTCACCCAATGTAAAATATTTTAAGTTATTTGGAAGCAAATGCTTTATTCTCAAATATTTCAAGAATGGTAAACTAGGTGCAAAAAGTGAAGAAGGTGTATTCCTAAGTTATTCTACAAGATGTAAAACTTATAAGTGTTTAAATACTAACACTAACACAGCTATGGAAAGTGCAAATGTGAAGTTTGATGAATATACAAAAGTACACAAGGATTAACCTATGAAAGAACAAGAAGAATACAAATAATTTGTATACTTTTACAAAGGTATGCCTACTAGAGAAGATGTTGTAAATCAACTTACAAACCAATAGCAAGTTTCAGTGACTGTCGAGTCACATACTATGAATGTCAAGTTGCATTTAGGAATTGAGCTACATTTAGATGTCAAGTTATAAAATGAAGTTAAGGCACATTTTGATTTTAAGATTAGTGTACATGAGAAAAATATTGAAATCCCTAATAGAGATGTACATAGTGACTCTGAAGTAAATAGACCAAATGAAGAAACCAATGTTGAACCAAGATTGTCTAAATATGTCAAGAGACATCATCCTAGTGCACAAATCATTTAAGATAAAGATGCTAGACCAATGACAAGAAAAAAGTTAAGAAATGATACATGCTTGTTGAGCATGAAAGAGCCTAAAATAGTGAAAGATGCCTTACAAGATGTGGATTGGAGTAAAGCCATGGAAGAAGATATTGAACAAACTGAGAAAAATAAGACATGGACTCTAGTTCCCAGACTAGAAGACAAAAATGTGATTGGCCCTAGGTGGGTATATAGAAACAAGCTAGATGAAAATGGTGAAGTCACAAGAAACAAGGCAAGATTAGTTTGTAAAGGATATGCACAAGAAGGAATTGACTATTGAGAAACATTTGCTCTTGTTGCTAAATTGGAAGGAGTAAGAACTTTGCTTGCTTATTTTGCATACAAAGGTTTCAAAGTTTATCAAATGGATGCTAAATCAACATTTTTGAATGGCATATTAGAGGAAGAAGTTTACATAGAATAGCTAGAAGGATTTGTTTATGTTAACAATAAAAATATGGTATGTAAATTACATATATTTTTATATGGTTTGAAACAAGCACCAAGAGCATGGTATAGAGACTTCATAATTATCTTGTGAAAATTGGACTTGAGAGGATTGATGATAACAATAATCTATATTTGAAGACAAACAAAGGCAAAAGGTATTTTGTTATCTAAATTTTTTGAAAATGAAATGACATAAGAATTTGAGATGTCTATGTTTCGAGAGATCAAGTTATTTGTGGGTTTGGAAGTACATCAGATGAAATATGGTATATACATCACTCAGTCAAAATATGTCAAGGAGATATTGAAAACTTTTAGATTGGAGGATTCCAAACTAGTAAGTACACCTATGGTGATAGAACATAAATTTTCAATTAATGATGATTTAGTTGAGGTGAATCAAACATTATATAGGTCTATAATTGAAAAGTTACAATATGTAGTACATAGCAAACCTGATATTGCATTATCTATAGGGATAGTTGAAAAATTCTCTACTAATTCAAAGGAGAATCATTTGATTGCTATAAAGAGAATAATGAAATATCTAAAAGGAATAGAGGAATATGGTCTATACTATAAGAAAAATGAGAAATTTGGATTAAGAGCTATACTGAAGTTGATTAGGCTAGAAAAAATGATTACAAAATTGTACCTTACAATCTTTTGTTGAAGTTGAATATGTTGCTACTACTATAAATTGTACAAACATTGTATGGATCAAATAGCTATTCAAAGGTATGAAGGAAGAGATAATTGAACTAGTGATAATAAAAGTTCTATAAATATATCAAAGAATCCTATGGTGCACACAAAGACTAAGCACATTCAATCACATATCATTACTTGAGAGAGTTAGTTGAAGATAAAGAGGTGAAGATGGAATATGTTAGCACAAAAGAGAAAATTGTTGATATCTTCACAAAAGCATTACCTAAGGATGCTCATGAGTATCTAAGAGGTAAACTAGGGGTGATACCCCTATCAAAGGCTATCTAAGAAACAAAAGGAGTGCCCTATATCAAACAAGTTGATTGACATATGTTACATATTGATGCAGGGGATCTTACTTTAGGAGTTGCCTAAAATAGTCAAAGAGTTAAAACTATAAATCAATCACAAGAAAGGTGACTAAAGAGAAACTAAAGAAGTTCATATTTGCATATTATTGGGCAGTCATTTTACATGAGGTCAATGATAGGAATCCATTGTGCAATTCCTCTCTTGAAAAGCTAATCTTTTGGGATCAACTCCAAGGTTTAGTATTTGTCTTGCAATGTACCAAAATCTACTCAATTGAAGATAAATGTGATTGTTCATGAGGAGGCCTTTGCTATTTCTACTATGATCTCAGAATGAAGTAAATCTATTTTCTATCTCAAAATAACACACAAAAGAACAACATTTTTATATATTTTCTAGTTTTATAATGAATGGAATTCTAATAGTGCAACTAAAATGAGTTCCTATTCTACCAAGGGGTTAGCAAAGAAAATAATGAAACTAAAAGAAAATAACATGAAATTGAAATAACTCAAAATTGAAATCCTAAATGGACATAAACTACAAAAAACAACACACTGTGAGTTAAACTTTCAAAAAAATTGGTACGAAACCAATGAACATAGGACTAGCTCTTCCTAGAATCCACTAATGCAATCATAGGTGAGAAACTTTAATAATCATATGTTATTTCAATTTTCATCAAATTGCAAGGCCATAGAAAGCATGCTCATGTGAGACAAAAGGCTCTGCAAACACAATTTGATGATCTCTTCTCAAGCTCATTATGTCACTGGAGTTCATAAATCTGTAGCCAACACTAGAACTAAAAGATCGCACAACTAGAAACAACACAATAGATCTTTGACTTAGTCACAATCTCATGAACAAAATTCACAAAACAATGACACATTCAAGCAAGAATCACTACACTTTGAATGCGAGCACCAAAAGCATAATTTTATTGCATAATAATGGTGGCCTTTGTTACATTTTACAATGGGGTATTTATAAGAAATCATCTCCTCAATTTGTGTTGAGAGTGAGAGATATCTTCATGCAATAAAATGCTTTTAAAACATTAAACAAACTAAATATATACAGACTAACAATTAATCTGGTGCTTAGAGGGACTCCATCCATATTTTATTCTTTAATTGGATGCATGGGCCCTTTCCATGTCAAAAATAGAGGAAGAATGAGAGAGAAAGTAAGAAAAATCCCTCAGTCAAAGTAGGAGCATTTGGAGGTGTCAAAAATAGAAGTTGGTCCTTCACTAGGTGTGTGTCAAAGTTAAACTATCATTAGAATGTGTTCTCAATCCGTGGAAGGTGCTAGTTTTGGATCTATTAGTTAATTGTCAGCACACCTATGAATTGCAAAGCTACAGACCTATGTACCTATGGAGCTACAGAGCTATGGACGGCCTCGATAGGGTCAGAATCTCAAAATTTTACTAAGTGTCAAAATCAAAATTTTGGCATCTGGATTTTGTTCTTCTTCATCCCAAAGCTATGTTTGGATGTTTTCCCTTGAATTTCTCTATCATCTTAGTTATCTTAGCCACATTTGGAAGATCTAAAGCCTCATACTTGTCCTTGAGCTTTTGTCTGTAGTTGTCCACCTCAATTCAAGTCCCTACAAAATCTTGAGTTTGGTGTCCAACTCTAACAATGCTTCTTCTATCCTAAAGGCTTGTTAGATGTCCTCATCATCTACAACTTCCAAAAAAATCTTCGTAGAATTCTTTAGTATTGTCTCTATAGGTAACAACCTCTCTCATTGATGGGGACACAACCCAAGCATAGAATGGACACAACAAGAAAAGGGAAATTGTATTAATTGTGAAAATAAGCTAGTACATTCAGTACAGAGAAAATAGATTTTAAAACATCTCCTAAGGGCTTACAATAGCACAAAATTAGAGATAATTTCTCCTTTTGGTACCTCCTCTCAAACTCCACTCCGAACTGCCTTTTACAATGCTAGTAATGTCCTTAAATAGACCCCAGAGGGTTAAGGACTTGGAGTACATTCTAGAAAGTGCTAGTAGGCATCCACTGAAAAAGTAGAAGGCTCCAAAAGCCACATTAGAAGTTGATGCAAATCTAGAAGAATCTAAAAATGGTAACCGAACTTTCGGGAGGCATAACTTTTGAACCGTAGCTCTGATTGACGAACTGTTTACATTTCCAGAAAGCTCTCAAAGTTCTCTATAGCCCTATGGACCAGCTTTGCTCATTCCCCATTTTTTGACCCTTTTTGAGGTCATTTAATTACCCTAACCTGAATTTGAAGCATTCTTAGGAGGTCTCCAAAAATTGAAAAACTGCAATAACTTTCAAACCATAGGGCCTTTTGACCTGATTCTTTTTCTAGAATGCTCTAAATTACAATTACATTTATCTAGCCAATTTACAACTCCTAGTTCACCAAAATGATGGCTCAATTACATGCTCCTATTTTTTTGACATTTACACATATCCCAAGGTGTTGAAATACTCTATCCTAGAACACTGATAGTGGAACTGTGAGAGTTGGAACCTTTATTTAACCCAAATGGGTATCCAAAAATGAAAACACATGAAATAGAAACTAAGTCTAAGTAGATTTTTTTTGGGTGACATGGGATTGCCCTTATACCCCTGGATGCTCCTGCATCAGACACCCAGGGTAGATCAAAAAGTGACCCTGTCACTTTATGAATGGTAGAGGAAATCCCAAATGGAAAAACTCAGTTGCTGAAATCCAAGTTGAGTCCTCTATTGGCTGTCCTTTCCACTTGACCAAATACTCTTCATACTGCCTTTTTCTAGTACTCCTACCCACACGATGATCTAGAATGTCTTCTATCTCCTCCTTCTTAGAAGCAGGAATTGGACATGGCTCTAACATCAGCTCCTCATCTACACCATCATCATGATACTTTGTTAAGTCTGCAATGTTGAAAATAGGAGAAATGTGAATATCATTTGGAAACTCCACCTCATATGCATTTCCTGAGTCATGTTTCTTCAAAATTTTGTAGGGGCCAAATTTCTTCATTTTCAGCTTGTTGTAAGTATTGGCTAGAAATATTTCTTTATGTAAGTGTACCAGGACTAGATCCCCTACTTGGAATTCCTTATGTCTTCTCCTTTGATCAGCCCTAGCTTTATACTCTTGATTCATCTTGGTAATGTGTGCTTGGACCTCCTCATGTAGATGCTTGATATGTTCAGCAAATTCTTTAGCTTCAACACTTGTCCTCTTCCCTTTCTCTATCTTCCTGAATTCTGGTGCAGTCCTTGGGCTACTTCCATATACAATTTGGAATGGTGATCTACTAGTACTCCTATTTACAAAGTTATTGTAAGCAAACTCGGCTTGTGGTAGAATCAAATCCCACCCCTTGGGCTTATCCCCAACTAAACATCTTAGCAAATTGCCTAGACTTCTGTTTACCACTTCTATTTGGCCATCAGTCTGTGGGTGATGTGTGGAACAAAATTTCAAGTCTGTTCTCAACTTTTTCCACAATGTTCTCCAAAAATGTCCCACAAATTTAGTGTCTCTATCAGAAACTATACTCCTTGTAAGACCATGTAGTCTTACCACCTCTCTGAAAAACAAGTCTACAATATGGACAACATCATGAGTTTTGTGGCATGGAATGAAATGTGCCATTTTGGAGAACCTATCAACCACCACAAATACTGAGTCATTACCCCTTTGCATCCTCAAAAATCCAAGAATAAAATCAATACTTGTGTCCTCCCAAGGCTTTGATGGAATAGGCAATGGCTGATATAGTCTAGTATTGCGGCTAAATCCCTTGGCAACTTGACAAACCTAGCAACTCTATACAAACTTCTTCACATCTTGTGAAATCTGGGGCCAAAAATAATGTTCTCTAAGAATGGCAATGGTCTTATCTCGATCAAAATGTCCTACCATCCCTCCACTATGTTTCTCTTTAATCAGATTTTCTCTCATGGAACTTCTTGGAATGCACAATTGGCTACCCTTGAATAACATACCATCCTAAATTAGATAGTCTAACCACTTATTTCTATCTAAAGCAATAGGCTCTTTACAAGCTTTCCACGCTTCAACAAAATGAGGATCTTTAGGGTATAGATTCTTGAGTTCATCAAACCCAACTACTTCAACCTGCATTACTATAAGCAACAACTGTTTCTTGCTTAGTGCATCTGTAACCCTATTAGATTTTCCACTTCTATATTTCAACACAAATGTATAGCTCTGCAAGAACTCTACCCACTTCATATGCCTCTGATTCAATTTACCTTGGATATTTAGGTACTGTAATGCCTGATGATCAGTATACAAAACAAATTACTTTGGCAATAAACAATGCCTCCATTTCTTTAAGGCCTAAACTATTGCATAGAACTCTTGATCATAAACATAATAGTTCTTCTTTGCATCATTCAATTTTTCAATAAAATATGCAATAGGCTTACCTTCTTGGCTTAATATAGCCCCAATAGCACTGCCACTAGCATTACAATCCACATGGAACACCTTTCTAAAATTTGGAAGTGCCAACATAGGTTGTTCTATCACCGTCTTCTTCAAAATTTCAAAACTTCTCGCAGCTACTGCAGTTCATTTGAACTCTTTTCTATCCCCTCTTATTGTGTCAGTTAGGGGTGCACAAATTTCGCTAAAATTCTTAATAAACTTTCTATTAAAGCTAACTAGATCATGAAATGATCTTACCTTAGTAGCATACCTTGGAGTAGGCCATTCCAAGATGGCTTTTACCTTCTCTAGATCCATTTTGAGACCTTTAGGTGATATAACAAACTCCAAATAGACTCCCTTTTTACAAAGATACACTTCTTCAAATTAATTAACAATTTCTCTCCCCTTAACCTTTTAAGGACACTACGAATATGCAATAAATGTTCTTTCAAAGTCTTGCTAAAAATTAGAATATCATCCAAATAGACAATAACAAATTTTCTCAAGAACTTCTTAAATACCTCATTCAAAAGCCGCATGAAGGTGCTTGGGGCGTTTGTGAATCCAAAGGGCATGACTAACCACTCATAAAGACCCTCCTTGGTCTTGAAGGCCATTTTTCACTCATCTCCTTCTCGAATCTATATCTAGTGATAACCACTCTTCAGATCTATCTTTGTGAAGTACTGAGCTCCACTCAAGCAGTCCATAAGATCATCCATTCTTGGAAAAGGAAATCGATATTTGATGGTTATCCTATTTATAGCTCGAGAGTCTGTACACATCCTCCACTCTCCATCCTTCTTTGGTGCTAGTACTACTAGTATATGCATGGACTCAGGCTCTCCCGAATCAAGCCCTTCCACAATAGTTCCTGAACTTGTCTAGATTTAGCTCCTACATTTTAGTAAGAGTCATCCTATGAGTAGCCTTGTTAGGAAAACTAGCTCCTGGGATTAAATCTATCTGATGACTAATTTGCCTTACTAGTGGTAATCCTTCTAGAACATTATCAGAGATAATATCTCCAAACTCACCTAGTAAATCTGAAACCTCAAGTGGTATTTCACTACTACCTTTTTTTATCTTTCCTAGGAATCAAAGCATAGCACATACGCTAATGTTTCATTCCATCTAAAAACTTTCTTCCATAAACAAGACAAATCCTAGCACTGCTACATACCTTTTCACCTTACTTTTTCATGGGCTTCAGTTTGTGGCGAACTCCATCTTTTGTTAGAGAGTATGTGTTTGCATGACCATCATGTACTACATGCCTATCAAACTGCTATGGTCTACTGAATAATAGATGGAAAACATCCATTGGAATAACATCACAGAGAACTTCATCATGGTAACTCCCAATTTTGAACTTTACGAGACATTATTCACTTACCAGGACCTTATGATCATCTTTCACCCAAGCACTCTTATAGGGCTGGGGGTGTTTCTCCCTCTTGAGCTTCATCTTAGAGACCAACTCCTCTAATACTAAGTTATCAGTGCCACCAACATCAATGATCACATCACAACATTTATACTCACACTTGCACCTGGTATGGAATAAACTCCTCATTTTTCATGGTTCAATCTCACCACTTAGTAGGACCCTTTAATTTACTAAAGTCTCTCCTCTTTTTGCATCCTCATCCACATGAGAAACCCTAGCTTGACTCTTAGCTCTCCTATCTGTCCTTCCTTTTCATTGAGGGCATTCAAAGGCACGATGACCTTCTTCATTGCAATGGAAACACGTATCATGGAAGCCTCCTATTCTTTGGCCACATCCTCTACCTCTTCCTCTTTGATTTCCAAAGTCTTGATCATGGGAGTGGTTGAAACCCTCATTCCTCCGGTTCCTTCTAGTACCCACATCTTTATTTTTCTTTTGGGTTTCATTTCGGCCTCCAGATGACCTACCACTTCCCCTTCCTCCTTGACCATGCCCTCTTTGTCTACCTTGAAACCTCTTATTCAGCTTCTCTTCAACTCGTAGGGAAAACTTGTATGCCTCTTCAATGCTGGTCATTCTTGCTAGACTTAATTCCTCCTAGATGCAAGGTTGCAACCCACTGATATAAAGAGCAACCTTCTCCTTATTTGCTTCTACATGCCCTACTCTAATCAAAACTTGATAAAAATCATTTATATATTCTTGGACTGATCTTTTTGCTTGCTTTAGCCCATGCATCTTCTTAAACAAATCAAGCTCATAGTCCACAGGAATGAACTGCTTCTTCAATTTGTCCACCATGCGATCCCACCTTGTGATCTTCTCCTTTCCTCTACTATTTATTTCCAGTTGAACCTCTTGCCACCAGATTTTGGCATGGCCTTTCAATTTGTCCTTTTCAAACTTAACCCTATCTAGGTCCCTAATATCCTCATACTCAAACTATTCTTCCAGTTCATTGATCCAGTCGATCAACTCATCTGGTTTCAGATTTCTTGAAAATACACCCACATCAATTGTAGGTCTTTTTCCAAACTTAGTAATGGCCCTAAAAAGCCTTTCCTCTGCCTGATTCAAAACTTCCTAGTCAAATTCCCCTTTTGGTCCAATTTCTTCTTCTTCATTGTCATCCTCACTATCGTCACCTGCGGCAACATTTGTTCCTCTACGGAGCTCCTCCTGCAATGCTTGCACCTGCCTTGGAGGGCTCTAACCTCCTCAAGATTAATAGCTCCAGCCCTTCCACCCACTCTCTTCATGGAGGCATCTTCTTAACTCAAACTCACAACCACACAATCTTGGTGCAAACTGCCTCACAGCTAGTGCTCTGTCTACACACTCAGGAAAACTAGCTCTAATACCACTTGATGGGGACACAACCCAAGCACAAAATGGACACAATAGGAAAAGGGAAATTTTATTAACTTTGAAAATAAGCTAGTACATTTAGTATAGAGAAAATAGACTTCAAAACATGCCCTAAGGGCTTACAATAGCACAAAATTGGAGATAATTTCTCCCTTTGGTACCTCCTCTCAAACTCCACTCTGAACTACCTTTTACAATGCTAGTAATGTCCTTAAATAGACCCCAGAGGGTTAAGGACTAGGAGTACATTCTAGAAAGTGCTAGTAGGCATCCACTGACCAAGTAGAAGGCTCCAAAAGCTGTGTTAGAAGTTGATGCAAATCTAGAAGAATCCAAAAATAGTAATAGAACTTTCGGGAGGCATAACTTTCGAACCGTAGCTTTGATTAATGAACTGTTTACATTTTCAGAAAGCTCTCAAAGTGCTCTATAGCCCTGTGGACCATCTTTGCTCCTCCCCTATTTTTTGGCCCTTTTCAAGGTCATTTCATGCCCCTAACCTAACTTTGAAGCATTCTTAGGAGGTCTCCAGAAACCAAAAAACTGTAATAACTTTCAAACTGTGGGGCCTTTTGACCTGATTCATTTTCTAGAATGCTCTAAATTACAATTAAATTCATCTGGCCAATTTATACCTCCTAGTTCACCAAAATAATGGCTCAATTACATACTCCTATTTTTTTGACATTTACACGTATCCCAAGGTGTTCAAATACTCTATCCTAAGACACTAATAGTGGAACTGTGAGAATTGGAACCTTTATTTGACCCAAATGGGTATCTAGAAATGAAAACACATGAAATAGAAACTAAGTCTAAGTACATTTTTTTTGGGTGACACAAGATTGCCCTTATACCTCTGGATGCTCCTACATCACTCATTCCTCATCTTCAAAAATATCCAAGCATACATCACTATAGTGTCTCTCTGCTTCCAAAATCTACTCTTAGGCTTGGTCTTTAAGCCTATGGATCTCCTCATGTAATGTTTCCATTACTTTATTGCTATCCACTATTTTCTCTATCCAATCATTGATCATGTCTAATTCTTCCCTGGTATATACATTGATCAAAACCTGATATCTTTGGCCCTTTGTGGCTTGTAGAGTCTGCAAATCCTTACTCCAAGCACGTAGCTCATCCATGATACTAAAGTTCTACTTCAAAATTGCTACAATCTTATTCATGTGCTCCTACAAAGCATCCAATAACTTCAAATTCCTCATGATGATGGTGACACATTTGTCCTCAAAAATTTCTCACCATTCCTGACAAGCTTGCAAAAATAGGTCTAGTTGTACACCTCTCCCTTCTCTAAGTACAATATTCAAAGTATTCTCTAGGTGTTTATGATCAAGAGGACCAACAACTTTGGCTAGATATCCCTTTAGAATCTCAACTTGCCTTCAAAGTGCATGAAGTTTAATCTCCTCTTGTTCCATGTATTTGAGGACCTCCTTGACTCCCATAGTCATCATTTGTTAGGCTAAATCTCATGTAGGCCTTCCCAACATAACATCCTTTAACTCATAATCTTTGAGGCTAAGGCCTTCTACATCCATGCCTTTAGGACTAAAAGCCACTTGTGCAAACAAATTTTGGTTTTGTATAGTAGCGACAAATGCTAATGGTGTTGCCTCATGTGATGGAGACTTAGGTTTGTTCAAGATCTCTACAATGTCACAAATGTCCTCCTCTGAAGCATGTAATTGAGGCTTAGTAATCTTCATTATTTCCTTTCAAATCCATCTAGGGATGCATCCTATTGAGGACCTAGCTCTTGATGATGAAGGAGTGTGTTCAACTACTTCCTTCCATTTTTCACTCTTTCTTGGAGTCATCTCTTATTGGGAGGGCTCTTCTTTTATAGCCTCAATCTTAGTAGACCCTATAGCTTGAACCTTAGTGTCATGGGAAAGTGGTTGAGAATATTCCACCATTTGTCCTTCTTACACTTCATCAGTTACCATTTGTTCCAATCTCTCCTCAAATACTAGTTCCTTGTGAATATGCTCTTCCTCCAATCTATGTGGTGGAGGGGTCATCAAGCCTTGTTCTACCACTACAAATCATGGTGGAGATGGAGGAGTAAGATCAAGACCCTATGTATCTAGCAACATTTGCATCTATTCTTCTTATTCAGGTTCACCTGTAGGGGTGTCCTTAATCTTATCCCCAATCAACTTTGTTCCTACAGGCATGAAGTAAAAATTTGACATTGAGAAAACATCATCATTCCCTTCACTCTTCTCTTCCACCCATTACTGTACTTCATCTTCTAAAGAAGAGAGCTCTAATGGTTCTACTTGAGTGGATGGTAGGGTACCCATGGCACTCTTTCTCCTTTGCAACTTTGTGACTCTGGCTAGCTGAGTCTATCCCTGTAGGGGCAATTGTTCCTCTTCCTCTTCTTCCTCTAATTCTTCTTCCTCTTTGTCTTCATCTCCTTTTGGAATATTTTTAGGCATAGATGGATTGGACACTAATCTTCTACTAATCCTTTTCCTTTTCTTCATCTGAATCTTAATACTTTTCTTTTGTTTCTTGGAGGTAGAAGGAGAAGCAAGTTCATCTTGTGTAGGAGGAATGGAGACTTATGGAATCTCTCCCTCTTTTGGTTGGCTAGACACAACGGGAGGCAACTATAGTTCATTTTGGACTTGGGTAGCTCCAGTATCTTGAGACCCTTGTGGACTCTATTCATGCTGCTGGGAAGGTTCCTATTTTTTTTTAATCCTCTGAGGAGAGGTCCTCTTTCTTTTGTTCTTTCCCTTCCTTTTAGGATGGTGATAATATCCAACTGAGTGATCAAACTGGTAGACTATCTTTAGCCTAATAGGAAATTGGAGTGCAAAGGTAGGCATTGTGACTTTCCTTCCTTTACCTATTTTTGGGTGAGCATGTGCATGGACGATTACAGTATCAAGAATTGGATCAAGTGGGAAAGGTTTCTTGATCCAATCCTTTGTCATTTTGATGACATGTCTCACTCAATGATTAATGTCATCCCTTTCTTCCCTGACAAACTCTGCATTTAGAATAAGTCTTTTACCAATTTTATCCATATTGAATATGGCATCTAGTAACTCCTTAGAATCTTGTTGCCTTATCTCATCTGGGATGTTCAACTAGAGAGCCTTTTCTACTAGATACAAAGTTATCCTACAACAGTCCCTAATACAAACATCGTAGTCATTTGTGGCATTCATCCAGTGATCTTCAACAACATCCTCATGATGGAAGTCTTTTCCTACTAGACTCTCCACTTTACCAAAATTTTCAAAATATGGTCGAGGAGAGTTGTATTCTTCAAGAGGATAGTTCTCCCACTCCCATTCAAAGGAAGGAATATCTTGTTTCCTCTTCACCTGATATGGTCATTTGATCAATGGCCATTCCTAGTAGGGTCTCCATTACCTCTTTATCTTCTTATAGGCTAACTTAATTTGTCAAGAAATCTCCAACAATCCCAACTTGTCACTAGGATATCTCGAGAGCTTCTTAGGATTGATGGATACATTGACTACTTGTAGAAATGTGATTGTTTTGAACTAGATGAAGTAGGCTATGATAGTTATGATCTATGCTTTGTCTTTATTAGATAACCTCTTTCCATAATCACCCTTGATGAATTGAATGATCGAAAAGATGAACGCATCATTCACAATTCTATATTCTTTTCTTTTCCCTAAGAGCTTCTTTTTCACCAACTAAGGATAAACTATGTATGGCTAGGCATTAGGGTCTTGCATACTACCTCTCTTGTACAAACTAGGATAGTTTTCCACCCTTAACGCAAGCAAGTACACTAGATAAGAATTCATGTAAAACTTCTTCTTATCCTTCACCATCCTTCATTGTTCACACAAGTTTTCACTAAGTGTGGTGGCCTAATCTAATGGTATCTTCACTTGTCTAATGGTCTCAATGAACTTAACCATGAATGTGCTGAGGTGACCTGCTATAGGTAAGCCCATAACTCTACTGAAGAGAATAATGTAGTGTCCAATGTCTTCCTTCATATATCCATGAGTCATATCCACTTTTTCAATTATCATTCCCCAAGGATGCTTCTCAATCAGGTATGAGGATTGTATAATGTGAATGGCCTCTTGTTGATGCTCCCTGTACCATCTCTTAGCCACTTCATAGGAAAGTTAGATGAACTAGTCTACTCTTGGTAGGTGGAAAACCCTCTCAATGTTGTTAGGTTGTAAATCCAATACCACTTCCCCTGTGACGCTCTTGACAACCCTCTCATCAGGGATGAAGTGTTGTGACAGGGCCATAATTAATTCATATGTTGCATTGACACATGATGTGATACTACATTCACCAATCCTGAATAGATCAATGCAGACATCATAGCTGACCTCTTTGTTGGCTTGTTGCAAATTCTCAAGAATTTTCCTAAATCTATGCATTCGAGGTCAGTTTATCTAATCTCTGTGTAATCATAATGAAATCTAGACTTTGAAGTTACACCTTGGAACTTGATTACTATAGGTTTGAGTGCTACTCTAGATGTGGATGCCATTTGGTTATAGTGACCTACACATTGTGAGAAAAGTGTTATTAGTCCAAAGATAATGTAAAAGCTCATAAATAAACATGAGTAGAAAAAAAAAGTCCCCATTGAGTGATTTTTTTTTTTTTTTCACTTTATCCCTTTTCAAAAAACAATATTTTTTTATTTTTAAATTATATATATATTTTTTAATTTTTGAATTTTTTTAAAAAATAAAATAAAATAAAACAAAATATGGATCGGTTGCAAGAATGTGTGCAGTGGGAGTTGCGAAGGCCATGCATGTGACACCAAGTTTGGGGTTTGGTACATGCTGAGGCAAAGTGCACAAGTGCGTAGTGCCAAATTGGGGTGCGTAGTACATGGCTAGGCACATAGATAGCACCATGGTTGAGTGTGAAGTGACATCATTTGTGTTAGAGTATTAGCATATGCATATAAACAAAATGGGGTACCCACACGTGTTGTTCTGCATAGGGTGCATCGCGCATGGTGTGCTACTTTGGTGTCGCATGGGGCACAGCCTGTGGGTGGCATTTTCAACATCGATTCCATGGCGGTGTTAAGTGCTACGACATGGCAAGCGTTTCCACCAATGTTATGAGCACTGTAGTAGAGCTGTGTGTGGGGTAAGTTAAATGCTATGATATGGCAAGTTTCGTCACATGCATGGAAGCATAGCCATAGCTATGAGAACCTTGCATGCATGGAAGCACCATTGTGGGCATTTAAAAGCCTTGTGTGCATGAAAGCACTATCGCGGGTATGTGAATGTGGCACCATGGGCATGTGAAAGCCCCATGCACAAATATTGTGAATCATATGTCTTACCTTCACCATGCCTTGGAACAAAACTAAAATGAGTACTCTAGGCTAAGGCAAGGGTTTTATAAACCCCACATGCAATTGGGTGCATGGCATGCCTCGATGTGTGTGCCAGTGTGCGACGCGCACCCCTCCTGTACATGAGTATGAATGCCAATTAAATTTTATTATTATTTTTTAAAACTTTTTTTAATGGTTTTCTAATTTTGTGTTTTTTTTTAATCGTTTTTCAAATTTTTCTATGTTTTTGTGTTTTTTCAATTTTTGACTCTAAAATTCTAACTCTAACAAAAAAAATTTCTCCCGACTCTCAAACTATGAGTCTGGGAGTCAAAAAAAGTAAGGGGTCCCCATTCCTAGTGAGGAATTGGGCATTTTTTGTAGATACCACAAAACATATTAAGATGACAAGTCTTTGGAATTGGTGTCAAAGAGGGAGATATTATAAAAAGAGGGAGATATACAAAGAATGGGATATATATAGCTAAGAGAGAGATATACAATATAGAAAAAGAAACAAAGATGGAGAAATCCTAACTCATAGTATGAGGGAGAAATTTTTACTGATGAAAGAGAAAGTGTATTTTCTAATTACATCTACCTAGCAAGAGGAAGGTAATGTAGAGGGAGATATAAGAAGTAATTTAGAGGGAGTCATAAGGATGACACAACAGAGTTTTTTAACCTATTCAGAAGATGGAATTTGCTGATAGAGGGAGATATTTCAATACAAAGAATTATTTTCCTTTTGGTATTTTGTTGGTCTTACTATTTTAATTGAGTCAATTTAGTTGATCAATTTGGCTTGCCATCAATTCCAAAGAGGGAGATTATTGAAGGACATTTTTGAAAAATGATTGATACAAGTATAATAAATGTGTTTCAATCATTGTTTTGACACTTATGTCAAACTTGCTATTTTTCTGGTAAGACAACTTCTTATATTATTTAAGTACTATCACTTATTTGATTGATGAAGAGGATTTGATCAAATGATGTAACAATAGCATGTAGAGGAAAGGTTAAGTTATCATATAAGAAGGAGTACAAGAATCAGTTAAGAGAGTGGTAACATAATACATTGACAATCTACTTAGTGTTGCACTAAGAAAGTTTAGAAGAAAAAGTTAAACAAAAATTGTCTGCCAAAGTTGACCGAATGGATAGTAGGTGTTGAGAAAAGTTAGTGCAAGCTAAGAAAAAAATTAGTTGGAGCCAAGTAAAAGTCTATTTTAGTGCATGCTAAGAAAAATAGTGGATGCTAAGTAAAGTTTAGTTGATGTCAACCACCAATAAACTTTAGTTCATGCTGAGTGATTTTACAAAGGATTGCAAAGACAACATGTGTTGAGCATTAGAAGCAAGTTAATGCCAAGTGCTAGAGTTATTAGAAAGATCATGAATTTGATGGATTTGAGTTGACAAGTTTATTTTCTTGGATTGTGTAAACTAGATGGAAGATAAATTTGATAAGATGGTGGCACAAAATTCATGGTAAACTATTGTGAGGTGAATTCAAAGAGAATTGAAGGAAAAGTTTCTAGAAATGATATGTAATGAGAGGTAGATTCATTGAATCCTACCCAATATATTCTAACCCTAAATTGGATGATGGAGAATGAATGAAGAAAGATTTTAATTCTCTATTTATAGGGATGGCTAGTTAGAAGCACGGGTTTTCATGTGCAAGAACCTAAGAAAGACAAGGAGTTAAGGGTATTGCTTCATTTAGTGACCTAATTGAGAGTTTACATTAGCATGCTAAGCAAGAAGGCTTAAGGATATGGATTCTTGAAGGGTGAACAAGCTATCAATGTGAAAGCTATGCAGAATGGAGGACTGAAATAGAAGTCAATAATCTACAAGTGGAGTTATAAGTTGTTATCAGATCAAGCCTTACTATTAATCTCTAACAAGTATATCAGTCTAGGGTAAATCCTTTGGATTAAGGTTTACCTAATAGTCATTTGTGAATCCTTTAACTGGGTGACATTCCAAGTGAATGGTCTAAAGTCCTCTAACAAGGCTCACCCCTAACAAGGTGATTAAAATCCTTTAACTAGGTCATATCTAACAATGTGTATTGTAACCTTTAATAGAGTTTGCCTTTCATAGGGCATCACTTCACAAGAGTGAAAAAGAGTAGCATGTTATTGGTGGTTTTTCCTAAATTGTGTTTCCATGTAAATCATTGTGTCATGTGTGTTGTTGAATCTATTATGTTTTATGTTTATGTTTCTATAAATTGATTTGACAGTAACCTACAAGTTTTTTTGATGAATAGTCCCTTCCACATATTAAAAAAATACAATAAAGTTATATATTCACAAAAATGGGGCCATGGGATATAAGATCATACTGCGAGTTCATACGAAAACTAGCCGAAAACCAACTATTCATCAAAAAATTGTAAAAAGCAATAGAAAATAAAGAAATCTTCAAGTTACCAACACACTGCCAGCCAAGGAAGAAGGATCCTTATCATAAGAGCCCCACCCAAAAGTGGGGAGAGTGGATAGCTCAGGAGGAACCCAAGCATTATCCATAATAGTAGCATTATCTTTTTCTTTCTCTCCCTTAAGCTTGGGAGAATAAATGGCTAAATTCAATTGGGGAAACACCCACTTGGGGTCTAGGTGAAGAGAAGGAAAACTAGTAGCAGGAGTAGAAGGAGGAGCCATTAGGGACCACCTTGAACTAGACCTCTGAGGACACAAGGCCGAGTAGTGCTAATCACCAAAACCTCTAGAAATGTGGCATCAACAAAAAGCACCACTATTGGGAGAGTAGTGCTATTGAGAGTGAGGCTTGCATGAGCAACAAGTGGAACTACTACATCCTCAATGGAGACCATGAGGAGGGGTATGGTTGCCAGAGACCAAATCTGATGGAACATGAGCAATTGTATAGGGGGCATTTTACCAATGAGCCAAAAGCTCCTCTAAGTTTCCACCTCTAGAGCCACTTTGTCTATTTGTACTTGAATTTGCAATCCAACATATTTATAAATACATGTTTTAGAGTACATAGCCACATCAATGTCAAGTGTGTTATGAGCATAAATGACTGCATTGTGATCTTTCCAAATGGTAAATACGATCTCCAATTTGAAAGCATGCCATATGTAGGCATATTTGAAGGGAATCAAGGTATTATCACCCAGAAGAACCATATGCTAAGAAAAAATTTCTAGGTAGAGTGGGTGAAAGAGATCATGGATCCATCACTAGTAACACTGAGCCCATCTAAAAAACCAAAAAATGTACAAATAGGACTCTGGTTGACCACAAAGAGGACAACAAGGGTTAGGAAATCCTAGATTCTATAGTTAGGAGCCCAAAGGCAAGCCCTAGAAAAGAATACACTAGGTGAAATGCACAATTTTAGGTTCACTAATGGCATGCCACATAATGGAGAACCTATGACTCTAAGTGTGATGCAAAGATTGCAAATGTCAACATTGGTTGAGAACATCAACCATGGGCTGGTGAGGAACTAGCCATTGGTAACCCAACCTATGTTTATAGCTAGTTACTGGAGTGTCTAGATACCACTTCCAATCTTTTTTCCAAGGGCAAGAAGACTAAAAGCCTAGTTTGTGTAACAAATGTAAAGGCACCATAGAAACTAGGAGATCAAAAGTTGGCCAATCTGGACGAGTGAGCCAGAATTGTACTCACATGTCTTCCCATGACCACAAGCTCATAGTAACTCTAGAGAAAAGATCGTTAGGGGTCCTTGTGCCACATTTAAAAAACATAGAGAACTAGCCTTGTACACCTTAGCTAGGGGAACACCTTGTGTAAAAAATAAAGGTGATCACCAAAGATTATGTTGGTTCAAGGAAAGCCCATCTCTAAATCCATTGCTAAAGTAATGAAGCTAAGGCTTAATTGCTTGCTAGGTTTTCCAAATACTATTGGCAACAAAAGTACCCTAAATTTGAATAGGTTTAGGGGTATTCATAAGGTTTTGAAACCCAATCCCCTTCCAAACTAGCTAGTGAACTAGAAAGCCTAATGAAATACAATGCCTTAATAGAATATTTTAGGCTTCATTGTTGGAAAGAGCTCAAATCACCCATTTGGAAAATAAAGTTGTACCTTATTTCTAGGTGGACAATAAGACAAGGCCACCAAACTCCTTAGGAAGATAGTAGAAATCCCAAGAAATTCTATGAAAGCCCTAGTGAGAAGCATCTGATACCCAAAGGAAGTCACGTACAAGGCATTCAAGTTTGAGGTATGAGGCCTTTAACAGATCCCAATTGGAAGAATAATAAACATGGGTGGTAGCTAGCACTTTGGAACAAATTTGGAATTTTCCTACAAGTGAGAGAGGTTTAGTGATCCAATACTCTAGCTTCTTCTCTATTCTAGCAAGAACCACATTCCAGAGCTCAATAACTGAGGCTTGGAATGTGAAGGGGATACCCAAAAAATTTAAAACTTCCCCATGTTGAACCCATTTCCATTTGTATTGCTCAAGCTAAGCAGGATGAGAAAGGTAAAACTATCTATAACAAAGGGTTTTGTGCCACTAAATGGTAGACCTTGAAGCAAGATAGAATGTGTCAAGACATTACAAAGTGAAGGCAACATTCTCTTCATCCTTAATGAGAGTGAGGCAAGATTCATCTACAAAATGACCATTCACAAGCTAATTAGGGGAATCCAAAAGGGAAATACCTTAGACCCTTCTTTGGGAGATGGCATTTGCAAGAAAATACCCAAAACCTTCTATTTCTAAGACATATAATGAGGGCACTAGTGGGCAGCCTTGGCGAATTAAATGATAAAGCCCAAAAGCTTGAAATTGATGGCCATTAATGGAGATGCAAGTATCTAGGCATCTCCAAAGAGCATTTGGACTTACTACAAAAAGGTAGGGACAAACCCAAGAGCCTAAAGCATGGCCAAAATGTAAAGCCACTCAATCCTATCATAAGCTTTAGCAAAATCAATTTTGAGAAAGATGGCCTATTGCTTGGAATGATGAGCCCATTCCATCCCTTACCACATAGCAATTATATTATCCAAGATATAACAAGACTTGATAAAACCCATTTGTTTAGGGTAAATAATCTAAGGAAGAAGATGATAGATTTTAAGTGAGGGAGCCTTGGCAATGATCTTATAGGAAACATTCAACAATGTGATGGGCTTCAAATTAAAAATGTCTTCAAGGTTGCCCACCTTAGATATGAACTTAATATTCCCTTTATTAATAAGATTACCCAGAGAATGGGAATTGTATGCCTCAATATAAACCTTATGCAAGTCTAGACCAATCTCATCCCTAAATACTTTGTAAAATTCACGAGGGAAGACATCAAAACAAGGGGCCTTATCATCTGTCATGGAGAATACAACTTCCTTGAGATCCTCTAGAGTGAGTTTTTGCTCCTAGAATGCATATTTTTTTTGAGCAGGTTTTTTAGGTGTAATAGCCAAACAAGCCTACAAGGCTTGGTCCCTAGATGCCAAGGGACCTTGAACTGTGAAAACCTTTTCATAGTGGCAAACAAAGGCTTGAGGAATATTAGGAAGCTCATAGAGAGTATTTTGACCCTCCCAAATGTGCTTGATCCCCACCACAAAGTGGTGTACCCTCAACACATTAAAATATTCCTTGGAAGCTTGATCACCAACCTTAAGTTAGTGAAGGTGGGCTTTGAGTTGAGCTCCCTAGGCAACATAATTGTTTGAAACTTGTTTTTGATGGTGAAGGTTGGTAATCCAAACCTAGAGATCTATATCAAATAGATTCATGGCAAGAGCTTTAGTGGCCATATAGAGATCTTTGATAGTGGCCTCATAGGATCTCTTGCTATATGTAGCCAATTACCTCCCATGAATGCAAAGAAACCTCATAGTATGAGTGATGGTGTCATTCCACCACTAGATCCATCCAAAGGATGAGTGGGGCCTAGGTTCAAGGATCCAAGCTTGAAAAATATGGGTGGCAGTGGTTGGATGGGACAACACATAATTATTAAGGTAAAATTGAGTTTTACAATTATAAGGAGGGGCAGAATGCCAGGTAATGGAGAAGTGGGTGGGAAAATGATCTGAAAGAATCACATTAGCGAGTTGAGTGACAAGTTGTAGACTTGTGTGAGAAAAAGAAAAAAAGGAATAATTAGAAATCATAGCATAGTCCAACCTTTTAAGGACCCTATCAGCTCCCTCTCAAAAGTTGGACCATGTGTACCAAACACCATCAGTCCTATGGTGATGAACATTGGGATCAAAAAGACCCAACTTGTTATACATGTAGAGCTAGGCTTCTTGCTCACCATCTATCCATCAAAAAGGAACAAGGCCCACTTTATCAATAGCCAACTCAACCATATTAAAATCCTTACAAAATAACCAGGTGGTAGGTGGCTAAGAATGAACTAGCCACCTCCATAAATGTGAGTGCTCAATCACATCATTAGAAGCATAGATATTGAAAATGCCAAAAGAATGATTTTGAAAACACAACAAAATCCAAACCACTCTCTGCATAGGTTCAAAACCATGAGAAATGACAAAAGGAGAAAGCTGAGGGGAGAGGAGAGTGACTACACCACCTCAACCAACTTCATGCTGAGAAGAAAAATGAACACCATCTAGCCATATCACACAACAAGCTAAGTTGAGAAGGAAACCATAGACTTTAACTTCTTGTAAACATAGAACATTAATATTTCCAAGCCTAAACTTGGTATCGCAAATAAAATAATTTCTAGGGAGGTCTGTTAGCTCCTACACATTCCATGAGAGAAAATTCATCATAAACTAGCTTACATATTCTCCTCATCCTCAAGTGAGGAAAAACTATTATGCAAGAAAGTAGAGGGTTCAAATGAAGAGTCACCCAAAGTGATGGCTCTTCATTTATTGCCTTTAGGATTGCACAAGTGATACGGAGATGAAGCAAAAATCATAGAAGCTGCTTGAGGCACCTAAACCTAGTTAGCTCATACCTCTAGCTTAGCTATCCCCTATGATGTAGGATTTGAAATAGTGGGTGGCAACACACCCAAAGGAGCCTCTAGTGTTTGGCACTAGAGGAGCCACACTAGAACTGGGTCAACTAGGTTCTTGAGAAATAGGGTTTGGCTTAGTAGTGCCCTTGCCTTTCTTGACAACCATTGTCCACTCATCTTTTTTAACAACTGAAGCTAGCTTGGGTTCCTACATTGGAAAGCAATTGTGCTCAAGAAGAGGAAAATCCTTAATCTTATGACTAATAGATTGATAAAAAAAACAAATATTTAGGAAATTCAAGTAAAGAACCTTTTGAGAAAATGTGGTAGCACCAATCTGAATTTCCACAGTCTCTTTAAGGTCCCTAGAAAGGTTGACCTCAACAAAAACCCTCCATTGAGGATGGGCATTAAAAAATAATTTGGTTCCCTAAAAATGTATTTTCCCACAATTTGGACAATTTTAGTGAGAAAAGACTAGCAAGGGATGGGTAACTCAAGGAAATCTACCCAAACTAGAACCCTAAGTTTTTAGTTATTTGAGATGTAGAAATCTTGAGACCATCTCTAAAAAATGAGCAAAGATGAGAAAACTATCCATGACCCATGGCTGAAAATAGTCTCAGCCTAGGAGGGGTTTACCAAAATGAAACAAGAAAATACTCTTGGTGAGGTTTTGAATCCCTTCAAGATGAATCCCCTAGGGAGACCAAGCTTTGGATACCCATTTATGTAGCATGATTTCAGATGGAGTGCAACCCACAAAATACCCAATAAGGATTTAGGTTTCTAGCCATTTGTAAGTAGATTCAAAAGTGGAAATATTTAGAACCAAGTTAGGAGAGGTTACCTCATGAAATACCTTGGGAAAAATTTTGTATGGGCCTTTTCTTAGAGGGGCCATTATCACATGCAACAACAACTCCAACACTAGTAGTAACTACTAGGCTAGAGAGGGCCTAGGTCATTATAAGCTAAAATGAAATCTAGCACTAAATGAAAAATGATGAGAAATAATGTAGAAAGGGCTTAGACGCAAACTATACAAACCCTAGTAGACCTCATTCTTTTATAGAACCTACAAGTTTTAAGTCATTGCATAATCTTATAAATGCATGCATGATGATAAATGTTTTATGTATTCACTATATGAATAGTTTTATTTATACGTCTTGACTTTGGATAACTTATTCACCCCCTCTTAGTTATTCTAAAGAATTCCAACAACTACTCATCACTTAGGTATCATATTTATATTTTAATGCATGTTTGAGGGATGCATGAACCCTTATTGCAAGAAAAAGAAATCCTAAGAGTGCAAAGTCTTCATAGAGATATTATAAAATTATCTTTCTTTTACAGAGAAAGATTGCCTGATGGTTTGTTCTTTTTGGGGGGTAATTTTGTGATGTATTGTTGCTTATCTCCATGGAAAAATGGATGCTTGAGAGTTAAACATTGTTTCACACTCTCAAGTAGGGCACAACCCACAAATAATATGTTTGTTCCTCTCTCTTTTTGGTCAAGAATAGTACAAGAAATATAAAATTCCACTTGGCCAAATGTGATGAAGAAAAATCCTTAAATATTAAGCCCCATATAAACTATAAGTTTAAAAATATTCAAAATATCTCAACATAGTGATTAAAATTCCATTTTTTCCAAAAGAATATAGTTATCCCACTAATTTATAATAATAGATTCTACCATTTAAATTTGACTACATGCTCTAACATAAAGTATTGAAAGATGATATAAAGAGAAACTTCATCAATTATGAAAATGAGATACAAAGTGCAATTTTTTAGATGAATGGTCTTGTTTAGGTGTCCACCAAAAAATGAAAAATATAAAGTTCAAAATAGATAGTAAAAAAATAATTTATACCAAAAGACACATCATCTATTGCAATTTTGTGGAAACTTGACCAATAGAAGATATGATGCCATAAAACTATACATACCAATCATTATGACAAAATTTAAGCCCAAGTGTGGAACATGTTCTAAAGTTGAATTCCCCTGTGATGATTTTCCTATGATAAAAAAGGAGTATTTTATCATTGTCATATTGTATAAACATGA
Organism: Cupressus sempervirens; assembly: GCA_028749045.1. Lineage (NCBI taxonomy): Eukaryota > Viridiplantae > Streptophyta > Pinopsida > Cupressales > Cupressaceae > Cupressus > Cupressus sempervirens. The sequence goes on from CM053793.1 coordinate 114,849,670, forward strand.
TCAACTAGATGTTAAAACAATTAACTTGTCTTCCAAGGAGTAGGTTAATTTGCTTGTAATAAATTAAAAAGATATAAAACATGAATGCAAAATTATCTAAGGATACACAATAATGATACTTTCTAATAATTATATTGCCTACTAAACAAACATGGATAAAGAAGATAAAAGATAATACAATATTATTGGCCACTATTTGATCATATATGAATACAAATCCTTATCATTAATCATACAAAGATGAGATAGTAAAGTTATCAAGAAACATGATAAGACTAGCAACATGATTAGCCAACAATTATTATCACTGATGAGATAACCAAACAAAGCATCAATTAGCAAATCAATTTTCAATAAATGGTAATGTTAACTATAAAATATTAGTTAGCCAACATGTCAAGATTATCACCTTATGTATTTCTCAAATGATCACCATAACAACTCATTAATTATAACCAAAACAAGAGGTATTGATTAGGAAGATTTAACATCAAAGGATCAATTTTATCACACCATTAAAGTGTTCCATGTTCACATCAAACAACATAAATATGACCATAGTTTTGTTTGTGTGTGTGTGTGTGTGTGTACATATGTATATAGTTTCCTATCAGCAAATAGATAGTCACATTATCAACAATCATCATGATATTTTCTTTATCACCACATATAGAAGATTAATAAAATAATGAAAAGTGAGGTGTAAAAACCAATTAGTAGCCATTATTCATAACTATGCAAAGACAATGATTAACCATTAAATGCTCATTTTTTAAAAAGAAAGGTCTTATTGTTGGATATAATTGTCTAATTATGTGTTGTCTTTGATGTCACAAAAATGTCATATCAACTATTAGTTAGTGCTTAGTGAGCTCACTTGGTCAGCAAGATAGTTTTCCTTGTCTATTGAGTGTTCCTGAGGTTTACTCTATGAAGATAGTGTCTACTGAGCTCACTCGGGTGTCAAAGGAAATTATGGCAAAAAATAGTGTTAACTAGGTTCACATGGTTAACAAAGGAAAGCTAGATAGTGTTAGTGGTAACCGAATTCACTTGGTTACCAAAGGATTTTTGCAAGTTTACAGTGTTAACCGAGCTTCTATTGGTTAACACAAGAAATCATCTTAGAACCAGTTTCTACCAAGCAGGGTTAGCTAATAAAGGATTTTGTTATTTTGGCATGAGAAGATTAATTATTTAAAGTATTGGTTTTAGCTGACTATGGTAATGATTAGTGGTCATTCTAATTTGTATTGAGCTAACTTGACAATTTAGATGATATAAATATAAGGTCAAGTTGTGATTTTCAAGTGTGTGTGCAAGTGTCTTGATTGAAATAAAAGGAAACTAGAGGAAGCAAACTTGAAGGATAAGAAAGTATCCTTGTAGAGTGGAAAAGTGATATTCAATTAGGAAAGATCAAATATTAAGTAGAATAGAGATTTGGATTCAGAAATTTAGTTGCATCACAATCAGGTCATTTCATTGTTACTCTCTAACCATTGTAGCAATGATCTAAAATCTCTTAACAGAGTTGGTTTAACAGCTAGTTGTAAATCATCTAACAAGGTGGCAATTCTATTGAATTGTTTTAAGACTTGCAAGGCCACTCCTAATAGGGTGATTGAATCCTCTAACAAGGTGACACCTAAAAATGTGTTTTGACCTTTAATTGGGTTGGCTCCTAACAAGGTTCACTTCTACAGAGAGAAAAATAGTAACTAGTTACATTGGTGGTTTCTCCCAAATTGGGTTTCCATGTTAAATTTAGTATCTTATGTGTTCATGTTATTTCTCTTATTCTTGTAAATTAATTATTGTTAATGTTTTAAGATCTGCTAAAAGTAATTCACACTCTGCATTTACTGAGTTACAACATTTTCTGTGTGTTTACCGAGTAACAACATCAATCCATTTTCTCAGTCTAAATTTTATTGTTGACATCTAAGTGATCTGGGATTTATTTTAGTAGTCATTGATTCACCTCCCCCCTCTCAATTACTCCTATATTTCCAAAAATTGCTATCAAAGTATTTGGTGCTTGCAGGAAAGGTTTCAAGGACCTAAGCTAAAGATCAGGATGTCTTACAAGAGAGAGATTCCAAAGCTAAACAAAGACAACTTTTTAGCATGGCAGGGACTCATGAGACTTAATTTGGCCACCATTAGTGATTTAGGCTAAAAATACCTTGATGAAGAATACAAAACTCCTATTAGTACATTATCTATTATAAATCTTATTTAGAAAAAGAACCATAACATCATGATAATTGATATTGCATCTGCTCTTAGCTATGATGAATTTGATGAGATCAAAGACTGTAAAACTACTTTTGATATGTGGAACAAGCTAAAGGACATCTATGGTGGTGATGACAATGTAAGTAGAGCCAAATTAGAAAGCCTTAGAGGACAGTTTGAATAGAATAGAATGAGAAAAGATGAAAATGTTGCCAAATATGTGAAAAGAATCAAAGCTAGTATCAATGCAATCATAACTTCTGGAGGATAAATCAAGAAGAAATTTTTGTAAGGAAAGTTCTCAAAACATTTCTTCCTATCTATACAATTAGATTGTCCACTATTCAAGAAAAGAGATGTGACCCAAATCACAAATTAAGTTTGGATGTGTTAGTAGGAAGATTGATAGCTTTTGAGCTAGAAAATTTTGAAAATTATGTTCTAGCTTCCAAAAATATTGAATTTACATTTGAGACTAAACATTCACTCAAAGAAAAAGGCAAGAAGATAAAGGAAAATCAGTTTGATAGTGAAGAAGAAACCAAGGAAAGTTTAGATAGTGATCTTAAAGTTATTGAATATTTACTTGCAATAAAATATTCTAGAGGTATAGGAAAGTACAAAGGTAAAGTTCCTTTAATCTTCTTTTCATGTGAAGAGATTGGTCATATTACTGCCAAGTGCCCAAATAGAGAAAGAAATGATGAGAAGAAGAGCCACAAGTAAAAAGGGAAGAAGGAATCCAAAATTCTCAAATTTTTTAAAGACAAAGGTAAGAAGACTTGTTTTATGGCTAAAGATTCTAATAATAGTGAAGATGAAATAGTATACATTGCTATAAAAGATGAATCTAAGGAAGAAGAAGATAAGATGGCACTTATCTCTCATGTTAGTAAAAATGACACATGGATCATTGATAGTGGATGTTCACATCATATGACTGGGGACAAAAGAAAATTTGAATACTTTAAACACTATGATGGAGGTAATGTAAGGTTTGGAAATAATGAACCTTGTTGTATAAAAGGGAAAGGGCAAATTTGATTAACCAATGAACTTGTGTGTGACAATGCCTATTGGGTTGAAGGATTGAAACATAACCTACTTAGTGTAGCATAGCTAATCAACATTGGTTTCAAGGTAGAATTCATGCATGGAAGGCAAGACTACTAGATGTCAAAGGGAATCTGATTGGATCAGGCAAACAAACAAAAGGTAACCTATTTTATCTTGATCTTGATTGCTCATGTTTTATTGCTCAAATGAAAGAAAGTTGGTTATGGCATAGAAGACTATGTCATGTAAACTTTGATAATATGGTCAAGATAAGAAAATTCAGAACAATAAGAGGTATCTCTAGTTTAAAGAAACTAGATGTTAGATTATGCAAAAATTGTTAGATTAGCAAAATCGGAAATACTAGTTTTAAGAGAAAAAACTATCAATCTAAAGATGTCTTGGAAATTGTGCACACTAACCTATGTGGACCCATTGGAATAGAAAGCTATAGTGGAGAAAAAATCTTTATTCTTTCTATTGAGATGATTGTTATGTATCTTAGAAAAAAATTAGAAGCATTTAAGAAATTCAAATGGCATCTAGCAAGAGTAGAAAAAGAAACAGGAAAAAGATTGAAATTCTTAAGATCAGATAGAGGTGATGAATTCATCTCCAACAAATTCAATAAATGTTGTATTGAAAGAGGAATCAACGGGCAAGTATCAACCCCTGGTGCTCCTAAGTAGAATGGAAGAGCTGAAAGAAGAAATAGATCCATCATGGATTGTGCAAGGACTCTAATGATTGAAAATAATGTTGCTATCAAATATTGGAAGGAGGCCATCAACACTATAATTCATACTTTGAATTGAGTTTAGTTGAAGGACTCACATAAAACTACTTGCATATACTACTCACAATGGATTCTAAGTATATCAAATGGATGTTAAATCTACATTTGTAAATGGAATTATTGATGAAGAAGTCTAAATTAAACAACCAGAAGCTTTTTTTGATCCTGGCAAAAGGGACATGGTCTAAAAATTACACAAAGCACTATATAGTCTAAAACAAGCTCCTAGAACATGGTATGAAAGGTTACATAACTACCTTATATAGATTGGTTTTCAGAGAACTAATGATAATAGTAGTTTATATATCAAAGAAGGACTAGATAAAAAGATTGTATTGGTAAAGATATTTGTGGATGATACTCTATTTATAGGAAATGATGATCGATGCAAAGCATTTTTAGAACAAATGAACAAAGAGTTTGAAATGTCCATGTTTGGTGTGATAAAATTCTTTTTTGGATTATAGATACAATAAAACAAGAATGGTATCTACATTACTCAATCTAAGCATATCAAGGAGACACTCACGAAGTTTGGAATGGAAGATTCAAAACCAATTGGAACCCCCATGTGTACTAGACTAAAACTTAAAAAGGGTGATGACTCAAAAGAAGTAGATTAGACCTTATATAGATCAATGATTGGAAAATTATAGTATGTAGTTCACACAAGACCTGACATTACCTTAGCAGTTTGAACAGTGGCAAGATTCTCGAAAAAAACTAGAGAAAATCACATGATGGCAATGAAAAGAATCTTGAGATATTTAAAAGGCACTAAAGACTATGGTTTATGCTACAAACTTGGAGGAAACTTAGACCTAAAGGTATTCACTGATGCTAATTGGATAGGAAAACTTGATGATAGAAAAAGCACAAGTGGTGGAGCATTCTTTCTTGGTAAAAGGTTCATATCTTGGACAAGCAGAAGCAAAACTACACATCCCAATCCACGATAGAAGCAAAATATGTTGTAGTAGCAGTGAATTGTTCTAACATTGTTTGGTTTACACAATTGTTGGAAGGCATGAAGGTTGAGATGAAAGAACTAGTAGTCATGTATTGTGATAACACAAGTGCAATTAACATATCAAAGAATCTAGTGATGCATTCCAAAACAAAGCACATTGCTATAAAATATCCTTTTTTTAGAGAATTGGTGTAGGACAAAGAAATTAGATTGGAATATGTCTATACAAAAGAATTGATTGTAGACATATTCACGAAGCCATTACTTAAGGATGCATTCCTGTATCTAAGAGTTAAGTTAGGGGTCATTCCCCTATCTGAAGCCCACTAAATGAAGTTTCAGTGATGCATCAATAGGAACCAAGTTGAAGGTCAATTAGTTGATACGACATAGTCAAGAGAATATTGCATATGAATCAATACTCAAGGTACATTGATATAAATTTGGTGTGTGTTGTCTTTGGCATGTGTTGTCAAAGAAGGAGAAGATTACTGTCATATCTTTCTAAAATTTGATTTTGTTATTTCAAGAGGGAGAAATTTTCTATCAGAGAAAGTCTTGTTCTCAAATTTCATTGTACTATGACATGTTGTGTTTCCATCAATGCCAAAGAGGGAGATTTTTGGATATAATTATCTAATTGTGTGTTGTCTTTGATGTCACACAAATGTCATATCAGTTGTCAATTAGTGCTTACCGAGCTCTCTTGGTCAGCAAGACAATTTTCCTTATCTACCAAGCATTCTTGAAGTTTACTTTGTAAAGACAGTGTCTACCAAGCTCACTCAAGTGTCAAAGGAAATTATGGTAGAAAATAGTGTTAACCGAGTTCATATGGTTAATAAAGGAAAGTTGGATAGAGTTAGTGCTAACCGAGTTCACTCGATTACCAAAAGATTTTTGCAAGTTTTCAATGTTAAATGAGCTTTTGTTGCTTAACATAGGAAATTGTCTTAGAACCATTTTCTACTAAGCAGGGTTGGCTAATAAAGGATTTTGTTATTTTGGCATGAGAAGCTTAATTATTTTAAATATTGGTTCTAGCTGACTATGGTAATGATTAGTGGTCATTCTAATTTGCAACTTGACAATCTAGATGATATAAATATAAGGTCAAGTTGTGATTTTTAAATGTGTGTGAAAGTGTCTTGATTGAATTAAAAGGAAAAGAGAGGAAGAAAAATTGAAGGATAAGAAGGTATCCTTGTGGAGTAGAAAAGTAATATTCGATCAAGAAGGATCAAATATCAAGCAGAATAGAGATTTGGATTCAGCAATTTAGTTGCATCACAATCAAGTCATTTCATTGTTACTCTCTAACCATTGTAGTACTAATCTAAAATCTCTTAACAGAGTTGGTTTAATAGCCAATTGTAAATCCTCTAACAAGGTGGCAATTCCATTGAATTTTTTTAAGACCTCTTACAAGGCCACTCCTATTAGGGTGATTAAATCCTCTAACAAGGTCACACCTACTAGTGTCTTTTGTAACCTTTAAATAGGTTGGCTCTTAATAGGGCTCACTTCAGAAGAGTGAAAAATAGTAACTGGTTACATTGGTGGTTTTTCCCAAATTGGGTTTCCACATTAAATCTAGTTTCTCATGTGTTCATTTTATTTCTCTTATGCTTGAAAATTAATTATTGTTAATGTTTTAAGATCTGCTAAAAGTAATTCACACTCTACATTTATCGAGTAACAGTAGCAATCAGTTTTCTCAGTCTAAATTTTATTGTTGACATCTAAGGGATCTGGGATTTATTTTAGTGGTAACTAATTCACCTCCCCCTAGTTACTCCTATATTTCCAATAGCTATTCCAACCTATGGATGCAAGTATCCAATAATAATGAGATCTATTATAAGAATCAATCACATTCTCAAAGACATGATCGAGTATTTCTTATTAGCTATTTATTCGTATAGGATTTCACAAGCCAGTACTTGCCTTTCAAAAATTAGTTTTCAAATACTAAACGAAAGTAATCATAAAGAGCCCACTATCTTTTATATTTCCAAAGACAAGGTAGACATGGAAATATCTTATAGCATCATATTATAAACAATATCAATTGTAAATCATAATATTTATTTCTTATATTAATTGGTATCAATTACTATCATTACAAGGTATCTAATCTTTGTAGCTCAAATATCAAGTTGTTGTTGTAATAAAATGAATAATATTTAACACCAGTTGGTACAAGAAAATGTAGCCCTAACACTTACCTCCAAAGGGGAACTTGTGTTAAGGACCTTAGATGGTATGCTTATGTGGTCTACAAATATTTCCACCCAATATTTTCTAAGGATAGAGATATGATAATTTGGGAATCTTATTCTCTATAACACCTCTAGTGGGATCATCTAGTAGTCTTTTGATTATCACATTGATAGCCTACTACGAGATCAAAGGTTAAAGGTGGAACAAAAGACAATTGCAAACATTTCTACAAAGAATACAAGTGAATAATAGTTAGCAGCACAAAATTTTGGAAGAATATTTCTTGCACTACACCACTATTATCCATCCATGTGATGTACAGATCTAATACTATATCTACAACATCTTCCTAGTGAATGTCTACTTCAAATGGATACTATTAATTCATATATTAAATATTTAGAAATATATATCAAAACTTATTATATATGCTCACTAGTAGTTAAAGATCAACATCTTTTGAACTTTTGGAAGAATCTGTGGACCCATAGCCTCAAATACCTAGCTACTACTTCCACTAAAATAAATGTAGAATCCCAAATGTGATTTAAAGAATGATTAAATTAGTGTAAAAGAGAGAATGTAAAATGTAATATTGATATTCATAAACTTGTATTGTATTGTATTCATAAATTTGTATTGATATTCAATAGATTTTTCTACAACTTATGTTGGTGTATTGTATTCATAGATGCCTAGAGCAACAAAAATGGTAAGCATTAAAGAAAGTTGGTATACTTATGAATTAAAGTAGAGAAATGTAATTAACAAACAATTACAAAAAATTACCAAATCAAGGTTGATTGTTATTTCAGTTCTTGTTAGGGGAGAAGTAACATGATCTACATAAGAAATAGGACTAAGAATTGCAACTTTCTTTACAAGGCTTGTAATATTTCTATTTGTGAATCCAACAAATCCTTTCATGGATCCCTGCATTATTTAGATATAAACTTTAGCTAGTTATATGAAATTCTTTTCTTTATATGTATATGTATATATTAAATTCTATAAATTTTCATTATCTGAGAAAAATAGTATAAAGAATTAGTTTATATATATATATATATATATATATATATATATATATATATATATATATATATATATATATATATATATATATATATATATATATATATATATATGTATGTATGTATGTATAAATTTTCATTACCTAAGAAAAATCAATGTAGACAATTGGGCTTGCTATCATAGAATTGACATAGTACAACATTGCAGGGAGATTGTAGGCTACAAGATCATCCCAATTCTAGTCCTAGAAATCCTATAGTTGCAACAAATTCATGGATAAGTGTTTGTAAATGCATATCTAAAATCTTTGTAATGCTTTTTTATATTTGCAAATTAGCAAGAATTGATAGAATTGTATGTTGTCAGATCTGTGGTAGGTTCATGAATAGTATATAGGTAGTTGAGAGTCCTAGTTAAGTATTCTGTATATTTTAAAACTTTTCTAGTACACTTTATCTTAATTTAATATCTTTTTGGCATGTCTAAACTTTGATTGGAGACTATGTTATTGTAGACTATGTATGTTGTAAACTCTATACTCTAAAATTATAACCATATTCTTGTATATCTTTGTAAATATGAAATGTCATTTCCATGTTCCTAGTAGATAAAAACATGTTAAGAAAGAACTTATACCAAATTTTTTGAAGCCCAGAGAAAATCATTTGAATTTAGATATAATCATGTCTAATTATAGTACCATTATATAATTATCCCTCTCACCATAACTGAAGGAAAAAACATTAAAAATGATCATATGCATACCTAGATTGTCCATAACAAATCTTATGGAAGCCCAACCATTAATAGGAACAACAAAATTATTTCACTAGGGAGGGGTCAACCAGATTGAACTTCAAAGAATCCCTACATGGATCATAATTCATCCTAATCTTCCTCTAGACATTTATACCTATAACATAGATCATCATTCCATCATTCTAGACCTAAAATGAATGAAATTAATTAATTAATGATGCTATGTTAGGATGAGCTTCAGTTAGTTTCAAGAATACTTTAATATTCTCTACTTAAAAAGTCCAACCATGTGAAGGTGGAAGCTCATCTAGACTCACTTCCCTCCCCCTAACATCAATCTAAATTACCCATTATCGTATAATTACATACTCCATTCATTCATTCATGCATTTGTGAACTATAAAATTCAATCAATACAATAAGATAAAATTCATTGATGTGATATAAAATTCACTAATACACTATACTAATAAAAAATCCATTAATACATAACAATATTCATTAACATGACATAAAATCAATATTAATATGCAACATTCATAGATAATTTCTTAAAACAACATTATTTCATTATACAACAACCTCAAAAGAGTACCAAAGAAGAGATGGATCTCATATTCATTCATTAATAAAATATAGCATTCATTCATTATCACATGAAATAAAAAAAAATTATTAACATTAATAAAATATTCTCCTAATGTCCAAAACTAACATCTAACATTAGTTCATCCTTTAACATTCATTAACAGTAGCACATAAACACATAATATTCAATAACATGTGAAATAAGGTATTTAAACATGCCTCAACCAATTATGATTTAATTTTGGATCACCTACTTGATTAGTTTGGAATTGTGTTCTCATTGAAAAATCATAAAATGTAAGAACAACTACACCAAATATAGCATAAAAAGATGATTTTCATGCATGAATAATATTTTTTAGCTCTTTTGGCACACTTGTTCTTACAATTTTTTGGCTCAATCTCCAACTAGTCAGTATGTGTTTTAAAAAATTATTCTTGGACTATTAGTCAAGAAAAAGAGAAATATGAAACTTAAAAAAGATATATGGAAATGCAACTAATTTTTAAACTTCAATTTTATAAACTTACAAAGAGAACCATAGAATTATAAGGAACTATTGTGGTTTTTACTATTTGAAAAAAATAGCTACAAGTGATAAAGTTATATACCTTTGATTTAGAGAGTGTAAATAATGGAAACAAAGTATTGCAAAAGGTGCAAGCTCAATTGCCACCCTCACCACCCCACCCCACTCTCACCTCCCCCCCCCTCCCCATGTGGATGGCATTGTTAAGTAGAGAATAGTTATGTCCATACATACATACATATAATATTGCAATACCCTAGTGCAACCTTTTGTGTTTTATTTTATAGTTTAAGGTTAACCTATATACATCCTAAACCAATCTTATAAAGTTATGTTTAAAATCTTGTGAAAATACCTATGGCCATGCTACTTGTTGAATGATTTTTTTTGTTTTTCTATTTTGCCAAGATCTGTTTGTTTATATACATACACACACACATACATATACACATATATACATATACATATGTATATACATACATACATGCATACATATACAAAGATTAGAAGGAGAAACAAATGAGATGCAAAGATCACAAGGACATGACAATGAAATGCAGTGATCACAAAGGCACAACAACAAAATCCTAGATCTCCTTTGATTTCTACAATCTACAAGATATCTCTACACACACACACAATCACACACACACACACACACACACACACACACACACACACACACACACACACACACACACACACACACACACACACAGAAATTTACACAAATATACATACATACATACATACATCTACATATGCAATTTTATCACCTTGGAAAACTATATTTGATCCTGCTAGCTCAGAATGGATGATTGTACATTTTATTATACCTAATCTGATAAAAGTTCTATAGGAATTTTTAATCAACCTAGCTAATAAAAAACTAGATCAATTTAACTAGGTTATGTCTTGTTTCTTTCTAAAAATATTTGTTATGATATGTTTTTCTAAGATTTATTGCTTATTTTTCCTAGTCTACATTATTTGTGTGTAGAGTCTTGAGCTAAGTCAATTAGCATAGGTTGAGTGAGGTTTATTGTTTTATTATTTGGATTTTAGAATATGGACCTTTTTTTGTCATTGGCTTTTTTCAAGTTCTAATTTAAGTACCAAATACATATGCATCAAAATTAAAAGACTCTAGGCAGTACCTAAGTTAAATTAATTGATCTAAAAATAATGAAAGAGACTGAGGATTTTGTGTAATCATTAATTCTTAAGTCAAGTGAATTCATCGATAAATATAAGCCTGTCAGAAGGATAGAAGTAATTGACTATTAGTACATCATGGGACATATAGTATATATGGGAAAACATTTCACCTCGTGTATGTAATAGTTAAAAATATTTCTACCAAGTTGAATGGAGCCTAGAATCAATACTAATACTGCTTGTATTCCTAGCCTCATTAGTTATTGGTCTAATTCTCTTTAACCACTAGTTAGATAGTAAACTGCATGTGTTTTTAGGATAAAGTACCACAATGGTTGCATGTTCTCATAGTATGAAGTTAGGGAAGATTGAAAGGTTTTTTTTTTCTTTTTTTTAAGGTTTCCATCTTGTAGGTTGACACCATACTCCTGCTCTTTATAATGGAGTTGAATGAGAGTCTATAAGACACTTTTTATTGCATGAAGAGATAAAGGTATCAATAGTCAAAAAATGTGGCAAAGGCTTGTGTATAAGCTGCATGATTTTTGGAGGGTTGCAATCATTCGTGGGATGCTAAAGAATCCATTAAAAGAGTTGGGCAACTAAGATAATGGAGGTTTTAAGTAGTTTCTTAAAATAGAAATGAAACCCTCATTAAGGCTATGGTTTGAAGGTTTAATCATCTCCATAGCAGCTAGGTGCCCGTAACTTAGAATTTTGGACACTCTTGATAAGGTAAATGTGTAGGCAAGTTAATTTGTCTAAGATTTTTGAGGATTTTGTGAGTTTTTTGGTTGAGTGTATCTTTAGGCCTATTAGCCTAGATTAGGGCTTGCAATTTGAATGCCTTAATGAATAGTTGAAAACCTAAGATTTTGAAGTTTAGTACTACTCAGTATTGGGTATCTGAATCTTCCTTTATTTTTTGGTAGTTATTTTGAAAGATTTTGAATTCTTGTTAAAAACCCCAAGATAAGGCTACAAGGAAGAGCCCTCATTTGGTTATTTTTTAGGATTGGTGTCTAGATCCCTCTAAGGTGCATGGAACCTTAAGAATGTTTAAAAGATACATAGATGCTGAGAAGATAGAGATGATGATGCTAATGCTGAAAATGATCTACCTATCACTTGCAAGTCACTGTTGATGTATAAGAATATATTATTGTACCTTAAATGATATAATCAAGTATGCAAGCTCTAATTGTATATGAATTTGGTTGTAGATGGACCTCTCTAATCATTTCCCATTTGATATATTTTTTAAAGTGGGAAAGATAAATTGGTATTATTAAGTTGATTATGAAAGGAAATATTTCAAATGTAAACTATAGTTTCTTGAAAAGCATTTGATGGAAGGAAGCAAAATTATCAAGGTGAATTACAATGTTATGGAATTTGGAGTAGTTGGTGATGGTTCACATGAAATTATGATCTCTTAGATAAAAGTCTCAAAGTTTATGGTTGTGTTTTAGGTTGCTTCCTAAATATCACTATTTTATTGCTTAAATATAGTAATATCATTTTTTACAAAAAAAATTTGACATATTAGATTTTTTTGGCCATGTTTTAGGTAGTGTCTATCATACAATGCACAAGTGTTGTGGTCAAAAATTTGTAATTTTGGAATAGTCAACAAATGCATCTTTCTTTAATCTACTCCTCAGAAATCCATGTCATGGGATTAAAGGTTAGAGCTCCGAAGCAGAGCCCTAATATAGATGGAATTCATCTCCAAGGAGCCAAGAATGTCCAAATAAGAAACAATGACATTGGAATAGGTTCCCAAGTTTAAATTACTTATTACTTCGTCATCTATAGAAAGAAAATCTTTTTTATAACCCAAATTGTCATGGCATAAGGAATACTTGGTTATTAACTTAAAACATGTCCAAACTATGCTAATTATAAAATGATTATTTAACAATGTTCTTAATAAATTATGAAAGGTCTATACTTCTTTCTAATATTCTAATTCTGATTATACTTCATTCTAGTTTGCTAATTCTAATTATTGTTCATTATGAAGTGGGGGATGATTTTATCTCAATTGCATCTAGATCCTCCAATGTTGATATTCAAGAGATCACATGTGGACCAAGCCATGGCATCAAGTATTTAAGGACTTAATCATGAGATATTACATTTCTAAGGCATGATTTTAAATGTGTTTTTCCTATTATTTTCAGCATTGGAAGCCTAGGAAAAGATGGGGAAGAATCAACAGTGGAATTTTTATTATGTTCATAACATTCTTTTTACTAGGGACCAAAAATGGAGCAAGAATCAAGACTTGGCAAGTTTCTTAAATTTAAAACATCAAATATTATATCTATTTCACCTATCATGATTCAAATATCTTAAACTTCACATTAAAGCTCAATTCATAAACTAAAATTATTAAATAGTCAAAATTGACTTATACTTTTTAAGCTTAATTTTTGGTCGTCATGATCCTTAGCAATATTTTATTTATCTATATTTCATGAAGTCATCTCTTACTTATACAAGAGTAAGCAGATCTTAGTGTCTCTAAATTATTACATTCATTCAACCTCTCTCCTACCAAGTATTGAGTGTAGTCATTCATTAAATGGTAGCAGATTGTAGAATTTAGAACTTGGTAATGTGCACCCTTTCCTTCCTCGTCATTCTCCCAATGGAATTTGTATATTCAATGGTAATTTTGACCCTAATTTTCATTCTACCAAAATTTAAAAATTCTAATGTGAAAATGTGTTGAAATATATTAAACTACTAGGGCTTTTTCATGACATGTTATTAATGCTATGGTAAAAATCCCAATCTAATAAAATTAGTCCTTCCTTGGCACTTAGAGTTTCCTTGAGGTTTCTTATTTTGGTTTCCCTAGTGAAAAAATACTAATTTAAATTTGTGCCCTTTTTGAACTTTTTAAAATTTCTAATGTTTCAAAGAGTTGTATCTTGTTTTAATAATTTGGTACTTCAATATAAAGTTCATGGAGATTTGAAGTGTGTGACTTGGTGACCAAGGTTAATTGCGTAGTCAAAGATTTTCGTAAGTTATTAGTCTTTTAAAGTATGACCTGACGAAGAAGTGAATTTTCCTTTGATTGCCTAGTCGAAGTAGTGAAATTCTTAGTTTCCTTTTATACCATGACTAAGAAAAGTAGTAAATAAAAACTCAGTCATATGGTCACCTAAATAAGAAAGAAGTAATGAATCATCATAGTGACTGGGCAAATGCTTGTGTTTGCATGGTCGGGGTATGAGAAGATAAAGCTTGAAGGATAACTACAACATTGCAAATCTGTTAGAAGCTCATAAAGAAACTTTAATCACATGGTCATAGGGTTATCTAAATAGTTAGAAGATTTGACTATGGAGAAACCAAGTTAAAATATTTGAAATTGTACTTAGTTGCATGGTCAGGGTAGTTATGTCATGCTATGTAAAATGGAATGCAATCAAGAAAAAGACAATTATGAAGCCAAAGGTTTTTTGTTCACTGAGTCACGAGGTTAAAATAGATATTTAGTTCTCAGACTATGATGAAGAGAAAATGTTAAGAATGTGTTAGATCATGTGGCCATGATGTTAGTTAAGTAGAAACAAGGATGAGAGATGACCTAGTGATCACTACTATAAGGTGCATGAAATGTTTGATCACTTAGTTGGTCTGTCAAAGAAGATAATGATAATTAAGTCAATGACTTAGTGATATAATCAACCTATCAAAAATATATATGTGATCGCACCATCACAGTGATAAGAGGAAAATGCCTGAGACAAGTGATGACTAGGCAAATAAGTTAAGATCAAAGAAGAATATGAAGACCATGTAGTCATGATGTTAAAGAAGTGCCAGTAAGGATAGATAGTGAAGTAGTGACTAGATGAAAAGGGCATAAATATCCTTTGCTCACATAGTTGTAAAGAAAATTTTTTATCAAGTAAACTAAGATGTGACTTGGAAAAGTCTTAAGGTTAACCTGCATATAGTGTTTTAATCACATGATCACAAGAGTGAAAACCCAAAAGCTTGAAAGGTGTGCAAAGTCACAACTAAATGTTTGCTTGGAGAATTTGAATGGTTACAAGAAGAAAGTATAATTATTAGTGAAATGGAGAGACTGTGTGATTAAAGCTAGAAAGGATGTCAAATTTATAAGGCACTTAGTCACATACTTAACAGCTAGAAGCAGTGATTAGACTATGAAGCAATGAAAAGAGGTGTAAACCTATGATTGCCCAATTGTTGATGTTCATGTACTAAGGAAAATGTTGACTACAAAATGACAAAAAAAGGGAGTTAGTGGGTTGAAATAATAGGTTTAATATAGGAAGTGACTATTAAAGAACCTCATTATGTCATAAATCTAACCTCCTATCAAAAGTTCATAAAGGGTTAAGAAAAGCCGACATACAAGAAGATTTTGGCTAGTTTATAAAAATTGAGATTTCTCACACACCTTGACATAAATAGATATAAATGCTTCTATGTTATTTTATCTATTAATAATTTGGCATAATAGCATTTTGAGCTATAGTGATTTTCATAGTCTAGAGATAAATTTGAGTGCCAAGTAATTTTCAGATCCCCCAAAAGTTGAAATTGATAGATTTTTGCTGTAGGGAATTTGATTTAAAAAATCATGGCATAGAAAGAGGGCAAGATGATAGCTCAAATTGATGTGGAAGAATCTTTGTAAGTTGATGAATAAGAAAAACTAAAGTTGGCAATAATATATCTAGAGTAGAGGGTATATTTTCTTCTAGGGTCTTCTCATATTTAGACCTTGAATGCACATTTTTTTAGGGATATATATTCCTTTTATAAAGATTCCATTGTACTTGAGATAAATGGAAATGATATTTTTTGGTATTTCCATCATAATAGGTTTGCAAAGTCACCAATTTGTAACTTGTGGGTTAGGAATATGGCAAAGTTGATAATGTTAGAAGTAATTGTGGATGTTGACCTAATAAAGACATTGATCAAATCCTACAATCCAACAACAAAAGCTTTCCATAGAAAGGATATGAGTATCTTATGAAAATTGAATAGGGAGACCTCCATTGAGCTTTTTGACCTAGGAGTGCCTATGACAAAGGCAATTGAAATGGAGAAGATGAATAAAACTTTGAAAAAATTCAATAGTTTCTTTACTGGAAACATCATGAAGAGCCACATTCCCAAATCAAATCTAGAGAAGGGTGAAATACCAAAAAAGGTAGGGGACCTGATGCCACTTGAATGATTCTACAAGTATTTTAGGTACACCATCTTTGGGATCAATAAGGTGATAGGAATTAATAATGGTAATAATGCCCCAAACTGCATACATATCATTGCTTTGGATATTCAGGATTCAAATCATAATGTTAGGTATGATTTTGTGCAGTATATCATCAATAGGATAAATGATGATATTGTGGAGGCTTAGAATGGAGAATTTGGGAATTTTTTAGATTATTCCACTACTCATTTCTAATGCATATCATTCTATATAGAAACATAGGGCATATTATTCTAGACTTCATTGAAGCCATTGAAGATAATGGAGAGAATCTACATTGCAGATGTGGACTCACTTTTGGCAAAGGTTTTATCCTTATGCTAGTTCTATTACTTTTTACAATGATTTTATTTTCCCTATTAAAAATATGTTAGTAGATATAAGGGAAAGAGTACCTAGAGGGGTAAGAATGCTAATACGATCATCTTCTTGCCCAAATGGGTATAAGGTACTTAGTCATGATTGGGCTAGTTTGAAATTGCTTGATAATTTTTTAATTATAAGGGTTTTTGGGTGTCCACAACCCCCTCATGAATTGCCCAAATATACTCATGAAAGGTTAGGCCAACTAGAATTCTTTTGGAAAATGCTTATGTTAAATAAATAATATCTATGCCCTAGTATTAAGAGAGGCTCTTTTGTAGAAAGAAACACAAAGATAGGTGACTTCTTAATAGGAAAATATGCTATAGAGGAGATTGACTAGTATATGGGAGAGTTCACATTTCCCTCAGCCCATGCTAGGACATATAATCCAAATGATTTTGTAAGGCATGCTCTAAAACAAATGAGAAATTATACACTCCCTAATAGTAAACCAAATTGGTAAGAAGACTCCATAATGAATTATCTAGAGACAAAAGTATGTAGACATAGAATCCAAAGATGGAGTAGGATAATGAAGATTGAAGAAGTCATCAAGGTTACTGATCAATCATTTAAGGGTTTCTACCATGAGGTAACCTAGTTAGATAGATATAATAAGTGCTTAGATAATTTTGATCAAATAATGGCACAAGTGCCTGCTAAGATTAGAGACAAGGTAGAGCCTCAAATCCTTCAACATGAGAATATCATAACCGTTGAGGTTGAAGATGACTAACCAAAGTGTTCCTCATGGGAAAAGAGGGGAAAGAAGTGGAAAATGATTGAGATCTTTGACATAGTTAGAGGAAAGGCATTGCAAAGTTTTCAAAAAGGATCAATTTTTTTGACATAATAAGACACAACTTGTTAAAGAAACTTGGAGAAAATGAAAAGATCCCAAACAAGACTAAATTACAAATTTAGATGTTAGATGAGAAAATCATTCAAGCTCAAGAGTTCATAAAATATGATGAATTCAAATATTTCTTATACAAGGTTAAGTAGAATGAGCTTACATTAAAATTGTAGCCAGGAGACTCACATGAGAAAACTACAAAGTTGGTGTAAAGGTTGTAGGAATATAATCCTAGCAGTGAGAGCCTTAAAGAAGAAGAGCCAAGGAACTTATAGCTAGAAGTGGGATGCTTCTCTTTCTTGGATGGGAGCTCAACTCATTCTTTATGTTAGATTAGATTAAGAAATGGGATAAGTCAGTCTCTTTTGAAGACATTGATATTGTTTGGGAGTTACAAGGTTTTGGTTTCAACATTGACAGCAAGACAATGGCTATATAGAGCTTGGCTCTTGAGGGAAATGAACTAACCCTAATGGAGATAAAGGAATCTCCCTGAGGTAATGTGATATTTTGGAATGTTACTACTATATCTAGTGATTAGATACATAATTTGCAGAATACAACATCATTAAAGGGGAAGAGAAAAATGGACATGCTAGAAGAACAATTGTTTCAAACCTATAACACATCCATTGATGCTAGGGAAAAATATGAGGAAGAGTTGAGAAGGAATTATGTCCTAAAACATAGGCTAGCTTCCCTAGAAGAAGAAAAATGAGGCCTTAGAAATGTTGGTAGGCCTATTACAGAAGTAAAGGACCAGGAAACCCAAATAGAAGTTGATGCAAAAAATGTGGGAAGAAGCCAATAGATGGGAATTGATGAATGGGATGGTGCCAAAGAGGTGCAAATTAAGACATTTTAGAGCTTAATGATGCACAATAGGTTCCTTATAGATTGTGTCACAAAATGTCCATAGCAGTTACATCTCATTGTAAGGAGCTGAGTTCTAGTGCTCAGAAGCATTAACCTTCTACCCCCTTTGTTTACAACTTGGGGACCATATAAACAATTTTTTGATAACTTAGTTCCCCTATTTACCCAAAAGAAGGAGTTGCTTAAGGTAGTAATTGTTAATGCCAGAAAAATGATTAGTAAAGTGAAGCAATTGCATGGGTTTTTCTCAAGAAAAATCCAATTAATACAAGGAAAGATAAAAATGATTTTTGCAGGGATTCTAAATTTTATTCCTACTATCTTGGATGCTGATGGAATAATTAAAGAGTGGCAATACTGGTCCTCCTCAATTGAGGATATTTTGAGACATCCACAATTTATGAATTTTTGTAATAATGAGATAGATGTAATAGTTTTCTTTGATATGATTGATTTTATGTTCATAATAGAATCATATATGAATAATAGGAGAGTTAAAAGTTAGAACTGATAAAGTGGAACAAAAATATATTGGTGACTCAGATATCATCTAAGATGCCATGTGGCTAGATGTGGATACTAAAATTGCTATCTGGGAAGGTATTGTTGATATGAAGGCTATACCATCCATTGATAGTGGCTAGGCAATTTAGGGATATAGTTAGAGGTAGAATAAACAAGAGAAACACAAGGAAAGTGACATGAGATTAGAGAGTAACATAATTTGCTAAAAGATACATGTTGATGAGTGCCACCTACCAGTTCTGAAACTATATCTAAAGTTTTGATCTAGATACAAAGAATCTTTGAATGTGACTGAATGAAAATAATCTTTGTTTTTTCTTTCCAATTAGATTTTGACAAGTGTCCTCCCATCTAAATCTTGTTGCAATACTTTCTATAAAAGGATTTCAAGGATGTGTAGTTGAGGTCTGAAGTTCATGTAATTTTTAGTGTTATGCTATTTTGAATTTGGTCTAGTCAATCTTTATGTCAAATTCTATGTGTTGTCTCCATTTTGCATACTAAGAATACAATTGAATCCTAAATTATAAGTTTTCATGTCTTGAAGTATTCTATAGTTTATAATAGTATTGTATGATTTTCAAGGAGAATTAATACAAAAGGAATGTTATGTAATATTTGTTTCTCTAAATTTTGTCTCCAATCTTATATGTTAGTTATGTTGGGATTAATGAGAAAGGTTCATACAATTTAATGCAACTAGGATAGGTTGTATATCAAATTTCCATTTCATTAAATTCAAGGAATTAAGTAAGTTCTCCAACCAATTGATAGGATTTCTAGTCAAATAAGAAGGATATTCATAAGAATAGGGTTTAGGGTTTACTACTAATAATTTTATTGTAAGATAATTAAATAGGTCAAGTTTTTTTGGGTATACTTTTTATAATAATGGATAGGGCACTAATCATTTATTCAAATGCATACTAAAGAAATCATGTGGTTGCATAAAGAAAAAACATAAATCAAATCAACTTTTACTTTTCTATGATGAAGACACAATTGTTGGTCAATACTTATTTGCAATAATTCTTTGTGTGTTATAGTTAGCTACAATAATCAAGGATTATTTGCAAATCCATGAAGAATTGTGACCATTTCTGCTAGATGGGATAGATTTGAACAAAAGAATATCAGTAAAGTGTAGTGTGAAGAAAATATCAAGTGTCCAATCATTTCATCTTTAAGGTGTACCTACCTAGGCCTTGCGGAGCTTTAATTGTAGAAAATCCATGAGATTTTATCAATGTTGGTCCAGATTTGAAGAAGTTTCAATTGACTATAGGAAAGTAGCTAGTCCTTAGACTATCTCTATCTTTTGAACTGCGATATTAGTTATTTTGTTGCCTAGTAGTTTTAAAACACCAATAGGTAATACCATGCTTCAAATCAACATTATTTTTAGACTCTAGAGCCAAACCTTCATGATGCCTAGGTTACCAATATCTGGCATGGGAAAGGATCTATGCTAAGTTTCAATTAGAGGATTTTATCACGTCATACCTAGGTTTACCATTCTTGAAAGACTAAAGAGGCGAGCCAATTTTTAATTCTCTTTAGTAATTCTTAAATTTATGTTAAATATCATAGTAATAAGTAGATACCTTCTAAACTATAAAATATGATAATATTATACATTATAGGTGTTAGAAATTTAATAGGAAAGTAAACTCTAAGTGGGGGGTGGTGATTCAACACTTAAAACTTTCAACCTTTAAAACTATTCACCATGCATCCATCTCATAGTCTATGCATATAAACTAAAATACCAAATTAAGCATATACATTCATAGAATGAAAGTAAATATTCAACACATGTATGACAAAAAAAAAAAATTAACCTAGAAACCCTCCAAAGAGAAGGTAAACATTGGGTGGGGATGACACCAACAAATCTTCTCTACTACAATAATAAAGTGTATCCAATGAAGGTTACAATGTTTGATCATTAAACATGATCTACCCTATGAGAGGTCTACCCTATTAAAGGCTTGCAAGATTGTTAGATCTTACCCTATTAAAGGATTTAATACACCCTACTAAAAGTATGCCTAGTAAGAGGACTTTAACTTACAATGAAGTAAGAACCATGTTAAAGGAATTACAAGAGCCTATTAGGACTACTTTGTTAAGAGATTTAATTGATTCACCTTTTTAGGTAACTCAACAATGATCCTTTGGTTAGCACTCTATTGATTGACATTAGATCACCTCTATATTGATGTGTACTTGATCCTTTTTTATCAGATGTACCTCTACTATCCTATGTTTCCTTTCCTCTATTCTCCTTCTAACTGACTTTGGAATGTAACTCAATTTATAACACCTTAATCACCATGAATGCCCTATTTGCACATGAAAACTCTCTTAAATTCTACTTAGCATTCATTTCTTCCATCTATAAAGTTTAGGGTTCATCTTCCTTAAGAAGACCTAGGTGATTTAGGGTTAGATATTAATCAACAGTAGTGATTCATCCATATTGCCACTTAAACCTTCCTTTTTTCTAATTGGATGTATGTCATGCATAAGGATTCACAATTGATATTTGTCCTTATAAAAAAAAATCTTAAAATAATACTTAATTCAGCCCAAAAAATGGTTTACATAGTAGTTTGTGCCATTACAAACAACTATGTCAATACTATATTACTCAACATTTGAAGTCCCTTGTGCTCAACACTAACTATAATTTCAATGTTGTCACTCAACATCTGAGTAACTCAGCATGCACTTCTTTCTTGGCTCTTGAATCACTCAGAACATACTATCTACTCAACATCTAAGTGACTTAGCACTTGAGTGGCTAGGCATTCACTATTTACTTAGCATGCACTATCTTATATGTTGTGCTCAACATATATTACTTATTTGGCATGAACTAAGTAGATGAATTAAGTGTATATGCACTCATTAGTCAAAACCAATCTAAGATCAACAATCTCCCCCTTTGATATGACTGTCAAATACACTTTGTCATACATTAATGATCTTATCCTTATGAAAATAATAAAATATCAAAAAATAAAAATTTGGCAACACATGTCTTATTAGTCATACCTCAAAATTTCAACTTCATAACTTGTTCTAGATTGATTATTTTGTGCTATACTCTGTACAAAATCTTTCTCGTACTGAGTAGATTATTTTTCTATTTAGCTTTATCTTTGACTCCCCCATACTCTTTCTCATTATTACTCCCAATTTGTCCTTACTCCCCCTTTATCCTTACTCCCCCTTTTATACATTGATGTTAATGGGTTATACACTAATATTGTGTTTGTCAAAGAATGGTTTGTGGATCTCAAGGATAATCTTTAGAGCTACATCCTAATTGTCACAAGCTACCTCAAATGAATTTATTTGGATGGCCAACTAGGAAACAAGGTATGCTAAGCATTTATTTGTAGAAAGATGAGGATATTTCTTCATGATATTTTCAGCATATGCTAGTTCCTTGTGTAGTTTATCCATGTGTGGAGTCAACATTGACTGGATGCATATTAGTTTAGCCTTGATGTTGGCTTCATCTATGTGTAATGTTGCTATTGGGAATGTAGGAGAGTGCTGAAGTGTTTCTCACTTTGGGCTGGAGACTTTGGTTATTCTAGATGTATGCATAATGCTCTCCAAGTTTAGGATATGACTCCTAACTTCCCTTATGAAGAGTGTAGTATCATTCAGTTTGGTATACAAAGAGAAAATATTATCTAGTGTCTTCTTCACACTTCCTATTTTGGTTGCTAATTCAACTTGTGTTAGTGTAATAGAACTTAATATCTTTTTATCAACATTATGTTGGAACTTTCTCTCAAACTATTCAAGTAATTTGACATTAGAATCTACATTTGTGTTATTCAAATTCTCCATTATGCTAGTTAATTATTCAATTATTGGCTTGTTTTCCTTTGGAGCCGATAAACTAAATACATAAATAAAAATGTCTTTGATATCAATCAAAGCTTGCTTCTACCTCTGCTCCTAGCTCAACAATTATTGATTCTTCTTTTTTGCTAGAGCTTCCTAGAGTATGATCTACTCAATAGTAATAGCTACACAATCAAATTTGGGAAACTAAATTACTTCATCTAGGTTTACATCAATACATGATGTAACTTTAGCTCCCTTGAATGTACTTGGAATTGGCCTTGAGAATTGTAATGGTGTGGCGTCTATGCTTGGCCTTTGAAGATATTGACTAGGACAAGTGATAGATTTTTGTAATTTGTTACCAATGTTTGTATTGTTATTTTCTCCTTTGACTTTGTAGTCCAAATTGACTCTTTAGGTGTATCCTTATCTTCCTCTATATTATCAATAATACTTTTATTATGTGTTGTAGTTGTAGGAATATCTACTTGACCTATTTGAATTTGAGTTTTTGCATTCTTTTTTGATTTATTTTTCTACTCTCCATCTGTCTTACCTTTATCAAGTATACTTTCTTTTATAGTGACTAAGACTGGAGTACTTTGTGTCATTTTACTGATGGTAGGAGTAGTTTTCTCCTTTCTTTGATATACCACAAGGGGAAATGTAGGTTGTATCATAGAAAATTGAGGAGGGGTTATAGGTGTAAACTTGTTTTTGTACTTCCTCCCCTAAAAATATCTTATCTACCTTCTTAATCTCATCAATACTCACTAGTACAAGATTCTCACAAATTTTTTCTTGGATAATGGATTCCACCAATATCTTTTTTCAAGTCATCCACTGTGAGGGGATTGATGTTTTGAGTGACAATATTAGAAACATCCTTTATCTTTATAGTGTCATCTTCTTTGTTCACCTCATGTGAAGGACTAGCACTTGACACTAGTATATTTGGTAAACTATGTTCTATTGGATGCTCATCCTCAGGTGGTTTTTGTGTGTCTATGTTCATATCTGTGCCCCCCTCAACTATATCTTGTTTAGTGCCATCTCCTTATCTCCTTTTTCTTTACCTACCTCAATAGGTGCCTACAATATTGTCTGGGATGTTGTCAAACCATATAGTGATTTCCATATCAAAGTTATCTTTTGTACAACATGCTCAATTTTATTCTACAATATACTTAATGCCCTATATATTGGTGCAAATTTTCCAATATGTTTCTTAATGGCTTTTTCCATTTCACCCTTACTTTTTTCTAGCATTACTTGAGAAAGTGTTGTTTCATTTTTCTTTTTTTAGTACTTACAAAATAGTGTCACTTCTTCTCAACTCTCTCATACAAACTCTTGGGTTTGGAGTTGGCAAGTTCAAGAGGAGCCTTTTTAAATATTGTCATCATGGCATACACTGCCTCTTCAACTTGATTCTTTTCAATCTTTCCAAGATAGTCAAACTCAATTTGAGAGAACCCTAATAAATTAGCATGATTTCTAATATTCTCAAAGTATTATATAAATCTAAAGAAGAACTATGACTTACCACTTAAAACTAGTTGTTTTCATCTAATTCAGTCTTCTCTTCATTAGATTCAGCTGGAGAAACATATCTTCTCCTTGGCCTCTTATGACATTCTTCACCCTTGATAGCTTGACTATCTCTTTTCTCCCTTGGCTTTACTACTTTGTTATCCTTTTGTTTAATGGCCCTTGTGCTAGCCCTAGTGTTAGGTATTGTATGCCTAGTAGGTTTTTCAACCTTCTTTGGTTTCTTTACTATAGGTGCTTTAGCTTTTCTTTTCTCTTCTTTAGTAAATGTAGTTACTTCATTGGATTCTTCTCCCTTGTTACATTCTACAATTTCTACTTCATTCTCTTGTCGATCCTCTTCATGACCTCAACTTTACAGGGGCTACATTTTATTCTTAAAAAGTGACTAGATCATGACAACCCTTGATCTTCCTAAAAGATCATAGGTCATCCTTATGTCACTTTGATAATATGAGAGTGTTTTAACCATAGCGACATGGTGAAAAAGTGACACTTGTCTAAGGGATCCATTGTAATGCATGAGCATCATAGGGTAGTTGGGTATCGTACATGATTAAGGGATTTTGGTGGGGTTGAGTGGACCTATGTGGGTCTTGGGTAGTTAATTTTGATGTATTAAATACCCAGTTGAAGTTGAAGTATAATATGGAGGTTTCTAATTTCATAATGATGGGGACACAACCCAAGCACAGAATGGACACAACAAGAAAGGGAAAATTGTATTAACTATGTAAATATGCTATTAAATTTAGTACAGAGAAAATAGACTTCAAAACATGCCCTAAGGGCTTACAATAGTATAAGTATGGAGATAATTTCTCCTTTTAGTACCTCCTCTCAAACTCTACTCTGAACCGCCTTTTACAATGCCAAAAATGTTCTTAAATAGACCCTGAAGGTTTAAGGACTAGGAGTACATTCTAGAAAGTGCTAGTGGGAATCCACCAACCAAGTAGAAGGCTCCGAAAGCTGTGTTAGAAGTTCATGCAAATCTAGAAGAATCTAGAAATGGTAACCGAACTTGCAGGAGGCATAACTTTTGAACCATAGCTTCGATTGATGAACCATTTACATTTTCAAAAAGATCCCAAAGCACTCTATAGCCCTATGGAGGAGCTTCACTCATCCCCCATTTTTTGGCCCAATTTGAGGTCATTTAATGCCCCTAACCTGACTTTGAAGCATTCGTAGGAGGTCTCCAAAAACTAAAAAATTGCAATAACTTTCAAACTATGGGGCCTTTTGACCTGATTCTTTTTCTGGAATGCTCTAAATTACAATTACAATCTTCTAACTAATTTACACCTTCTAGTTCACTAAAATGATGGCTCAATTACATATTACTATTTTTTTGGTATTTACACATATCCCAAGGTGTTCAAATACTCTATCTTAGAACACTAATAGTGGAACTGTGAGAGTTGGAACCTTTATTTGACCCAAATGGGTATCCAAAAATGAAAACACATGAAATAGAAACTAAGTCTAAGTAATTTTTTTGGTTGACACAGGATTGCCCTTATACCTCTGGATGCTCCTACATCAGACACGCAGGGTAGATTGAAAAGTGACCCTGTCACTTTATGAATGGTAGAGGAAATCCCAAATGGGAAACCTCAGCTGCTGAAATCCAAGTTGACTCCTCTATTGGCCTTCCTTTCCACTTGACCAAATGCTCTTCATACTGCCTATTTCTGATACTCCTACCCACATGACTATCTAGAATCTCCTCTATCTCCTCCTTCTTAGAAGTAGGAATTGGACATGGCTCTAACATTAGCTCCTCATCTGCACCATCATCATGATACTTTGTTAAGTCTGCAATGTTAAAAATAGGAGAAATGTGAATACCATCTAGCAACTCCACCTCATATGCATTTCCTAAGTCATGTTTCTTCAAAATTTTGTAGGGGCCAAATTTCTTCATTTTCAGCTTGTTGTAAGTATCGACTAGAAATCTTTCTTTTCATAAGTGTACCATTACTAGATCCCCTACTTGTAATTCCTTATTTCTTCTCCTTTGATCAGCCCTAGATTTATACTCTTGATTCATCTTGGTAATGTGTACTTGGACCTCATCATGTAGATGCTTGATATGTTCAGAAAATTCTTCAGCTTCAGCACTTGTCCTCTCCCCTTGTTCTATCTTCCTCAACTTTGGTGCAGTCCTTGGGCTACTTCCATATACAATTTGGAATGGTGATCTACTAGTACTCCTATTTATAGAGTTATTGTAAGAAAACTCTACTTGTGGTAGAATCAAATCCCACCCCTTGGGTTTATCCCACACTAAACATCTCAACAAATTGCCTAGACTTTTGTTTACCACTTCTATTTGGCCATCAGTTTGCAGGTAATGTGTGGAACTAAATTTTGAGTCTGTTCTCAACTTCTTCCACAATGTCTTCCAGAAATATCCCACAAATTTAGTGTCTCTGTCAGAAATTATACACCTTGAGAGACCATGTAGTCTTACCACCTCTCTAAAAAACAAGTCTACAATATGGACAACATCATGAGTTTTGTGGCATGGAATGAAATGTGCCATTTTGGAGAATCTATCAACCACCATGAATGCTAAGTCATTACCCCTTTGTGTCCTCGATAATCCAAGAACAAAATCCATACTTATGTCCTCCCATGGCTTTGATGGAATAGGTAATGGCTGATATAGTCTAGTATTGTGACTAAATCCCTTGGCCACTTGACAAACCTAGCAATTCTGTACAAACTTCTTCACATCCTATGAAATCTGAGGCCAAAAATAATGTTCTCTAAGAATGGAAATGGTCTTATCTTCATCAAAATGTCCTTCCATCCCTCCACCGTGTTTCTCCTTAATCATATTTTCCCTCATGGAACTCCTTGGAATGCATAATTGTCTACCTTTGAATAACATACCATATTAAATCAGATAGTCTAACCACTTAGTTTTGTCTATAGCAACAAGCTCCTCACAAGCTTTCCACGCTTCAGCAAAATTAGGATCCTCAGTGTACAAATTCTTGAGTTTATCAAACCCAGCTACTTCAACCTACATTACTGTAAGCAACAACTGTCTCCTACTTAGTGCATCTGCAATCCTATTAGATTTTCCACTTCTATGCTTCAACCCAAATGTATAGCTCTGGAAGAACTCTACCCACTTCATATGCCTTTGATTCAATTTACCTTGGCTATTTCGGTACTGTAATTCTTGGTGATCAATATATAAAACAAATTCTTTTGGCAACAAATAATGCCTCCATTTCTTTAAGGCTTGAACTATTGCATAGAACTCTTGATCATAAACATAATACTTCCTTTTCACATCATTCAATTTTTCACTAAAATATACAATAGGCTTACCTTCTTGGCTTAATACAACCAGAATAGCACTACCACTAGCATCACAATCCACCTGGAACACCTTTCTAGAATCTAGAAGTGCCAACATAGGTTGTTCTGTCACCTTCTTCTTCAGCAATTCAAAATTTCTCGAAGCTGCTGCAGTCCATTTGAACTCTTTTCTATCCCCCCTTATTGTGTCAGTCAGGGGTGCACATATGCCACTGAAATTCTTAATGAACTTCGTATAAAAACTAACCAGACCATGAAATGATCTTACCTCAGTAGCAGACCTTGGAGTAGGCCATTCCAAGATGGCTTTTACCTTCTCTGGATCCATTTTAAGACCTTTAGGTGATATAACAAACCCTAAGTAGAATAACTCCCATTTTGTAAAGATACATTTCTTCAGATTAATTAACAGTTTCTCTTCCCTTAACCTTTCAAGAAAACTATGAATATGCAATAAATGGTCTTCCAAAGTCTTGCTGAAAATTAAAATATCATCCAAATAGACAATAAAAAATTTTCCCAAGAACTTCTTAAGTACCTCATTCATAAGTCGCATGAAGGTGCTTGGAGCATTCGTCAATCCAAAGGGCATGACTAACCACTCATAAAGACCCTCCTTGGTCTTGAAGGCTATTTTCCACTCATCTCCTTCTCGTATCCATATTTGATGATAGCTTCTCTTGAGATCTATCTTTGTGAAGTACTAAGCTCCACTCAAGTAGTCCATAAGATCATCCATTCTTGGCAAAGGAAACTGATACTTGATGGTTATCTTATTTATAGCTCGAGAGTCTATACACATCCTCCACTCTCCATCCTTCTTTGGTGCTAGTACTATAGGTACTACACATGGACTCAGGCTCTCTCGAATCAAGCCCTTCCTCAATAGCTCTCGAACCTATCTATTTAGCTCCTCAGTTTCAGTAGGAGTCATCCTGTGAGCAACCTTGTTAGGCAAACTAGCTTCTGGGATTAAATCTGTCTGATGACTGATTTGCCTTACTAGTGGCAATCCTTCTGGAACATTATCAGAGATGATATCTCCAAAATCACTTAGTAAATCTAAAACTTCAAGTGGTATTTCACTACTACCTTCTTTATCTTTCCTAAGAATCAAAGCATAGCACATACGCTGATGTTTCATGCCATCTAAAAACTTCCTTCCATAAACAAGACAAATCCTAGCACTGCTACATACCTTTTCACCTTCCTTTTTCATGGGCTTCAGTTTGTGGAAAACTCCATCCTTTGTTAGAGAGTATGTGTTTTCATGACCATCATGTACTACATGCCTATCAAATTGCCATGGTCTTCCCAACAATAGATGGCAAACATCCATTGGAATAACATCACAAAGAACTTCATCATGGTAACTCCCAATTTTTAATTTCACTAAACATTGTTCACTTACTAGGACCTTATGATCATTTTTCACCCAAGCAATCTGATAGGGCTAGGGGTGTTTCTCCCTCTTGAGCTTCAGCTTAGAGACCATCTGCTCTGATACCAAGTTACCAGTGCTACCAACATCAATGATCACATCACAACATTTATCCTCACACTTGCATCTGGTACAAAACAAACTACTCCTTTTTCCTAGTTCAATCTCACCTCTTAGTAGGACCCTTTAATTTACTAAAGTCTCTCCTCTTTCCGCATCCTTTGAATATGATGATTATGCATCCTCATCCACATGAGCAACCCTAGCTTGGCCCTTAGCTCTCCTATCTATCCTTCCTTGTCATTGAGGGCATTGAAAGGCACAATGACCTTCTTCATTGCAATGGAAACAAGTACCACGAAAACCTCCTCTTCCTTGCCCATGTCCTCTACCTCTTCCTCTCTAATTTCCAAAGTCTTGATCAAGGGAGTGGTTGAAACCCTCGTTCCTTTGATTCTTGCTAGTACCCACATCTTCATTTTTCTTTTGGGTTTCATTTTGACCTCTAGATGACCTATCACTAACCCTTCCTCCTTGACCACGCCCTCTTTGTCTCCCTTCAAACTTCTTATTTAGCTTCTCTTCAACTCATAGGGCAAACTGGTATGCTTCTTCAACGCTGGTCATTCTTACCAGACTTAATTCCTCCTGGATGCTAGGTCACAACCCACTAATATAATGAGCAACCTTCTCCTTATTTGCTTCTACATGCCCTGCTCTAATCAAAAGTTGGTAAAACTCCTCTGTATATTCTTGGACTGATTTTCCTAGTTGCTTCAACCCATGCATCTTCTTAAACAAATCAAGCTCATAATCAACAGGAATGAATTGCTTCTTCAATTTGTCCACCATACAATCCCACCTTATGATCTTCTCCTTTCCTCTTCTATTTCTTTCCAATTGAACCTCTTGCCACCAAATTTTGGCATGGCCTTTCATTTTGGCCTTTGCAAACTTAACCCTATCTGGATCTCTAATATCCTCATACTCAAAGTACTCTTCTAGTTCATTGATCCAATCGATCAACTCATCTAGTTTCAAATTTCTTGAAAATACACCCACATCAATTATAGGTCTTTTTCCAAACTTAGTAATGGCCCTAAAAAGCCTTTCCTCTACCTAATTCAGAACTTCCCCATCAAATTCCCCTTCTAGTCCAGTTTCTTCTTCTTCATTATCATCCTCACTTTTTTCACCTATGGAAACATTTGTTCCTCTATAGAGCTCCTCCTGCAATGCTTGTACCAACCTTTGGAGGGCTCTAACCTCCTTAGGATTAATATCTTTAGCCCTTCCACCATGCTCTCTTCATGGAGACATCTTGTTAACTCAAACCCACAACCACACAGTCCTGGTGCAAACTGCCTCATAGTCGACGCTCTGTCTACACACTTAGGAAAACTAGCTCTGATACCACTTGATGGGACATGACCCAAGCACAAAATGGACACAACAGGATAGAGAAAATTGTATTAACTATGTAAATATGCTATTACATTTAGTACAAAGAAAATAGACTTCAAAACATGCCCTAAGGGCTTACAACAATATAAGTCTAGAGATAATTTCTCTTTTTAGTACCTCCTCTCAAACTCCACTCCGAACCACCTTTTACAATGCCATAAATGTTCTCAAATAGACCCCAAAGGTTTAAGGATTAGGAGTACATTCTAGAAAGTGCTATTTGGCATCCGCCAACCAATTAGAAGGCTCCAAAAGCTGCATTAGAAGTCGACGCAAATCTAGAAGAATCCAGAAATGGTAACTGAACTTTCGGGAGGCATAACTTTTGAATTGTAGCTCCAATTGATGAACTGTTTACATTTTTGAAAAGTTCTCCAAGTGCTCTATAGCCCTATGGACTAGCTTTTCTCGTCTTCCATTTTTTGGCCCAATTTGAATTCATTTAATGCCCCAAACCTGACTTTGAAGCATTCTTAGGAGGTCTCCAGAAATCAAAAAATTGTAATAACTTTCAAACCGTGGGGCCTTTCGACCTGATTCTTTTTCTGGAATTCTCTAAATTACAATTACAATCTTTTGACCCATTTACACCTTCTATTTCACCAAAATGATAGCTCAATTACATACTCCTATTTTTTTGGCATTTACACATATCCCAAGGTGTTCAAATACTCTATCCTAGAACACTGATAGTGGAACTGTGAGAGTTGGAACCTTTATTTGACCCAAATGGGTATCCAAAAATGAAAACACATGAAATAGAAACTAAGTCTAAGTACATTTTTTTTTGGTTGACACAGGATTGCCCTTATACCTTTGGATGCTCCTGCATCACATAAATACTTTGAATCTTGAAGACTTGATTTATTGGATTGGTAAATTAGAAGATTACTTTGAGCTTGAGGATATTAAGGATCCACTCAGAGTAAGGTTGTCATAAACTAAGCTTAAGGTACATGTTGCTCTTTGCTAGAAAGAATTATGAAGAGACAAAGAAGAAGGAAAAATGAAGATCACTAGATGGAGGTTGATGGTAACTAAGTTGAAGGCTAAGTTTATTCCTACTAATTATGAACTTGATTTGTTTAAGTAGTTGTAGGATCTGAAGTAGAAGGATATGACTATGAAAGATTATACCAAGTAATTTTACAAGTTGACTATTCGGTCTAGGCATAGAAAATTTTCAAAGGAGAAGGTACCATGGTACATTAATGGTTTGAGATTCAATATTTAGGATGAGGTTGGTATGTTGAATATTTCATCAGTTGAGGATGCTTATTAATATGCTTTGAGAGAAGAGGAGAAGTTGAAGAGGAAGAATCAAGGTAGTTATTGAAAGAAGGAAAAGCATGACTACTTGAAAAAGGCTAAACCAAGTATAGAAGATGAACCAAAACCTATTGATTAGAAGAGAAGGACAAGTAGAGGAGAGTTTAAGGGTACTTGTTTCAAATGTCATGAAGAAGGACATAGATCTTATGAATGTCTATAGAAGATTGGTGAAAAAAGAATTTCTATTGTGAATGAAGTTGAAGACCATGAACCTGAGCAAGGGGAGAGTTTATTGGCTCAGCAAGTATTGGTTGGTCAAAGGACACTAGAATCTTGTCAGAGGAGTAATTTGTTCAAGACTCATTGTAAGTCTATGTGAGGCCTCATCCTAACCCATCATAGCATAGATATTGTATTTCCATTTTGTTACTTAGGACTAATATCTCAACATATATTTTTTGATGCTTTATGGACAATGAATTTTGCTACTTATCTGATAATGTTTACCTTGTGATTTTCATTATGACACGTATTAGAACTTAATTGGCTTAGTCAATGAATGAATGGATATTATTCAATATTTCACTATTATGATAAGAAATGGAAATATGATGTGTTTCAAATGCTTAATTTGATCTTGTTAAGAAAGTTAGTAACATACAGTTATTTTTGAGGATTAATGATTAAATGCTTTGTATGTAAATGATGGAGAGTAGGAAGTTGATTATGGAATGTGTTATATGTGAATGATGGAATAATGAAATTATTATGTATGTTTACTTTCCTTTATTTTATATGTGATTTTTCATTAGACTATTGATGCTTGAGTTTAGTGTATAGGAAAGGAATCTTGGAAACTTAACAGGGAAACAAGGTATAAACACATGTTAAATGACACTACCAAGGTGAATCTTTATAAGATTTATAAACCTCATCATGAAGTGTTTATTTTGTAAATGTGAGATGTATGTATCTCATGTGTATATTATGAATGTGGCATGTGTGATGTGTAGCAAATTTTGTGTGTGTCAATTGCCACTTGTACTCATTATGTAAAAATGACATGTTCGTTGATGATGGATCATGTGCCCACATTATCCTGAGTTAAATATCTTAATTGAGAAATTTGGCTTATTATCTTGACTTAGTAAAGAGAATAAGGTTATCCCCATAGGAAATTTGGAATTTGAACTTGTCTAGCATTGTGAGGGTCATAAAGTAGCTCTAAGGTGAATTTGTGATAAAAATAAACCCGACCCATGTTAATACTTTAAGTTAGGGGCATAATAATGACCATTAGGGTGCCTAAAAGACCTACGAGACCCTAGAAAGAATGCATTTTTTATTGAATCCGAAAATGAGAGTGATATATGGAGGCTTGGCCAAAGTAGAAACTCACTTGGCCACTCCCTATCTTTAGAGACAACTATTGTTTGGAGGAAGAGGATAAGGAGCTCTACTACAACTTTTCATTGTCATTTCTTAGAGTGAGGTTAGTATCCATGATCCATGGTGTTCTCCATTTTGCATGTAGAATAAATATGGTATTCTCTATTCCATGATGAATTTGGTGTATTGTAGATGTGGTTTGTGGGAAAAGATCTTTTGTTTGAGTGTTACATGTGAGAAGTTTTCTGTGAATCTCCTTGAATCTTGTTTTGCTTCCATGTTGTGTGTTTTGTGTAATGGGTGTGAAGTATCACTCACCCTTGGGGGGGAAGAGATGCTTGGATGAAAGGGTTAGTTGGTCTCACACATGTAGTTGAGGAAATCTCCCATGTGTGGAAGGGAAGTTATTCTAAACCTCGAAAGGGCATGTTGATATTGAGAATATGTGTATTTTGTGAATCATAGCTTTGGAAATCCTCCTCATGGTGAGAGCCCACCTTCACCCTGTATCTTGATTCAATTGTTGAATCTTTGTGCAAGCCTTGGGTTGGGTTGTCTTGTAATGTTATTATAGTGTATTTTTATATTGTTGTGATCATGCATGTTATGTGAATGTGTAGTATGCAACCATTTGTGCCTTGTTTCTACAAGCTTAGTGGGTGGCCTCCTTGAGGCCTAGGTTGCGAGGTGAGCCTCCATGGTTCTATATATTGTCTCTTATTGTACATTAGCTTGAGATCTTGGACATTGGAAATGTTGAAGTGTCTCCCTTATTTAAGGAGAAGATACTATTGTATTGTATTGAGTAGAGAGATAATCCACTCAGTTATGTGTTTATATTTGTATTTGAATTTATTTTTTACATCCATTTCACTTGTCAAGAGAGTTTGAGTCATCTATGTATTATGGAATAGGAATTTCCATTGTGTGTAATATGATATATTGGTTCACCACCTTATGTTCAAGTTGGTAAGGGTATAGTATGGAAGAAATAGAAGAAAACTGATTAAGAATCCTCAATGAGTTGTTATTCTCTTAGGTAGGATTGCATTGCAGAAAAAGAATTAGAGTCAAGAATAAGAGATTTAACTTATGCTATTCTTATTTCCTATAGTCTCATTTGAATAATTTAGATGTAATTGTGCTCAATCTTGATTCATATTGCATGTGCATTATTACTTCCAATTCATAGAGAATATGTAGTCATGAAGGAGATATCAATAATGAAATTAGAGTATATGGTGTTCATAAAGTTATATGAAATCTTTCATTAGGCCTTCTAAATTAGCATCTTGCAATTTTAATCTTGTTCGTGATGATATAGTCATTATGTAATAATCACTAGAATGAATTATATAGAATAAACACTAAAATACAAAAAGTATGACCAATATCTAACAAAAAAATCATAAATCAACCATAAGTAAATTGTGAAAGAACAAGTAATTAAGAAACTACAAAAAAAGGCCTAGGTGAGCACATTTTAACTCTTGAAATTTTATGAGAGAGAAAAAAAAGGAATCCTACTAATACAGACCAATAAAATATTCAACCAGATAAAATAGTATTATCCTTGGAAAACAACTAGTATAATATTAATAACTCTTTGACATGCATTAATAATGATTAGACCTTGAGATATCATACCCTAGGTGTCTAATTTACCCCCATCATGTCATAACAACCCTTTATATTAATAATAAAAACAAATATTATAGTAATATTATATTAAAAAAATCATTACGCATCTTATTTTGGTGAATGGGTGATGGAGACACAAGCCAAGACTAGAATGAATGCATGGGAAAAGGGAAATATTATTACCAATGAAAAATGCCCTATGGGCTTACAATAGTATGATTCTAGAGAAAGAAATCCTTCGCATAGTACCTTCTCTCAAACTCCCTTGAGAATTGCCTTTACAATGCCAAAAATTTTCTTAAATAGACCCCAAATGGTTTAGAGTTAGGAATAAATTCTAGAATATGCAAGTTGGAATTCACCGCCAAAACAAAAGGTTCCAGAAGTCACGTTAGAAGTCAGTGTAAAATTAGAAGAATCTAGAAATGGTAGCCCAACTTCCAGGAGGCATAACTTTTGAACTAGAACTCTGAATGATGAATTGTTTACATTTTCGAAAAGATATGGAAGCATGCTATAGATCTATAGACAAGCTTTTCTTTCCCCCCATTATTTGGGCCCATATGAGGCCATTTGGTACCTTAAATCTTACTTTGAGGCACTCTTAAGAGGTCTCCAGGAAATTTAAAACTACAATAACTTTCTAATCGTAAAGCCTTTTGACTTGATTCTTTTTCAAGAGCATTTTAAATTACAAGTATAATCATCCCTCCAACTTACAACCTCTACCTCATCATAATTTTGTCTCAATTATAAAACAGCCCATTTTTGGCTTTGACACATATCCCAAGGTGCTCAAAAACTCTAACCCAAAAAAATAATAGTGGAACTATGAGAGTTGGAACCTCTTTTCGACCCAAATGGGTATCTAGAAATGATAATACATTAAAAAAAAACCCTCTCTAAGCATTTTTTGGGTTATATAAGATTTCCCTTACACCTCTAGATGCTCTTGCATCAATGGGTGACCTGACATGAAGTCATGTCAATATCCTTAGAAGGTTGAAAAAAAAAATTATTTATTTACAAGTGAGTGGGGAAGAAATTTCAACCCCACCAACCTTGGTCTTGGCAACCATCTTTAAGCATGGGCATTTAATTTAAGGGGGTTACCTTGTATAGCACACCACCCTTCCCTCTTCCTTCCTAGGTGGGAGGAGAGGGAGTATAAGAAAAGGCATGACCATGTTAAGGGGGATTAAAGGGGTTAGGTGGTAGATGGTAAGGGTTAGTTAGGTAGTTAGTATGTTATTTAGATTTTATTTTTATTTTTTAAAATTTTGTTATAAAGTACAAAAAGAGGGTACATACAATTTAGAGGGTTGGGTGTCTTTTTTTTATTATATATTAAAGAATTTTATAATTTGGTTTTAGCTCTTTTAATATATATGGAATTTTAGGGATGTATATATTTATGAATTTTAGATCTTTTTATTATTATAATATAGTAGATAAATTTAAGGATTAGACACACACACACACACACACACACATATATAATTTTAAGATATGTGATTCTAATAAATTTTGATTATAAATATTTTGGGGATGTAATAGTTATACACATTATTTAGATTATTGGTTAAAGGTAGTATAGGATTAGAGATAGTCCTACTGGGTCATAAATCAAACATTATTGCAATGTAGTAATTTTAGTTAGTATTAAATAATGACAATGTTAAAAATAATAAAATAAAAGATGTATATTAAAAATAGAAGGCATACGTCTTTCAAATAATAATAATAATTTACTAATATTAATAATAAAAATATTAAAATAATGGTAAACCTAATATTAATAGGAATAAAATGATTAAGTGATGATGCACCTTCTTGTTACAATCCTTAGTACTTCTACCACCACAATAACACACATTGTATTTCTCTTGCACATCAGGGTGACTCATATTGGGTGTAGGAGATTAAGGGCTCACATCCATAACACCTTAACATAGCTTTGCATTTAGTACTAGCAACTAGGTGACTAGCCCCCCTAGGGAACTTGCATTCCAGATTTTGAGTAAAAAAAACTTCATTCCATTATCATTCTTCATCACCTCTAAGTTTAAGGACAGAATAAGATTATTACCTTTAGTTTCTACATCAAAAAAAAAAATTGTTGTGTTATTGTCATATAGAAATATTTGGGCATGATAGTCTGGTGGTAAAGTTTGCAATATGATTGTGGATGGTGGTAGTACTAATAACCTTGTTGTTGAGGAGATGGTTCAAAAACTTGGTTTGAAGAGAGTGAGACATCCTTATCCTTATAGTATTTGTTGGTTGCAAGGTGAGCATGCTTTGGAAGTGAAGGAGTAGTGCCTTGTTGATTTCTAGATTGGGAAATATAAGGATCAAATGTTGTGTGATATTGTGGACATGAATAGTTGCCATGTGTTTCTTGGTAGATCTTGGTAGTATGATTGCAAGACTATGGATGATTGTGTCAAGAATGTGTTTACTATTGAGAAATGTGGTAGGAAGCATTCCCTGATTCCTTTGTGGAATGAAGAGGTCAGTAGAAGGAACCTAAGTAGTGGAAGTTGAGTGAGTTGGAAGATTCTAAAAGGGTTAGTAATTAGTGTGGACAAAAAACTTGTAGAATACCAAGGATGGAAAAGTGGAAGAAGAGCAAGGGAAATAGTGTACAAGTTGAAGACTATGAAGACATGTATGTGAAGAACTAGTTTGTGATTTATGTGTTGGATCCTAGAAGATGTTCTTCTAGCTACTAAGAACATCCTTTCAAACTTGGGGAGTTGGATATCCTACATGATTAAGGGATTTTGGTGGGGTTGAGTTGACCTATTTGGGTCTTGGGTAGTTAATTTTGATATATTTAATAATTATTGTAAGCCTTTAAAGGAAATTATTATTTAATTCATGTTGGAGGCTGACTTATTGCTCTTCAAGTAGTTAATGTAATGGATACTTAATTTATAGCATACTAGGCTAACTTGTGGCTTAGATTAGGTCGTAATTAGGAAGGCCTTATAGCCTGGCACATTGCATGTAATTAGTTATATCTATGAATAAATTATTGTGACTTGGTTTCAAATCTTCCATTGTTGTTTATGTTTCATTGTGTGGTTATTTGTTGTGGGCTAGGATATCTCCTTTGGGGATTTTCCTACCTTGCATTGCATCACATTGGTGGTAAAATTGAAAAACAAGTTCATCACTGTTAGATGTATGAAAGATCAATAGGTGTCATTATGTTGCCAGTAGAATATGCATATGTTTTAATTATAGCAATATAATGATAGAGAGACATGTAGAGTGGTGGGTCATTTTTCTTTGTGATTAGTAAGGATAACAAAAAATTTGACAGATGTCCACTTCTTATTTAATACTCAAAAAGGTATGCAATTTTCTTAACATATAGTTTTCCACCATTGATCTCAAAGTGAATCAAAGACTGCCACTTTTTATTATGAAAAGTTGCAAGGTTATTAATTATAGACACATAGAAAGGAGTTGACACAAGGAAAGTGGTGAGGCCAGCCCATAGAAAGGAGTTTTCAAAGGTTTTCAATCAAAATATTGCCCTAGTTATCAATTTCTTATATGTCATGGGAAAATTATAAAGGAAATTTGTGTTTCAATTATAACCATCAAATATTCTAAGGATCAATGGTTGTCACTATATCACAAGTAAAAATTGCATGATGGATACTCATGGTGAGATAATGGCAATGCAACATGTGTCCCATTAGGTTTTGTGTAGTCTATAAAATGGTTCTCATTGTTTGTTGTCAAATTGAAGATTTGTCAAGTTGTTGTTGTTATGTCTCTAGCTAGAGTTGGATGATTTTTAATCACAACGACATAGTGAAAAGTTGACATGTCGTATGGATGGCTCTTTATAGTAAATATTACAATATTATCCTTGATTTTTGGATGCATAAAGGATCAAGGGATGTCATCATGTCACTAGTGGAAACTTCTCAAATTTTCACCATAGCAGCATAATGATGGATTGGCATGCATCTTGTGACTTTTAGTAATAACATAGGAAGTGCCAATAGGGTTTCAAGAACCTATGTGTCAAGATTTAACTGGTTTGACTTCCAAGTTAGAGGGTTTGAAGCCAAATCAACTTGGATTTTATTTCCTAATCATAAAATTTTTATAAATCGATTACCCCATTTCAAATTTTAAATAGAATGCCACCCTATTTTTTACAACTCATTTATGAGAATTAAAAGCTTCTCATGTGAACTGATACAAAATTTGTAACAAAGGAAATTGAAATTTTTACTTTGTGAAGGAATTGTTAAAACTTTGGAGTGTGTTACCTTTGTCCTTCTAGTTATTTTAGTTCTTAAATTCCTTCTTGCCTTTGAACTTATTTCTTTTCTTTTCATCTTTTTCTTCTCTATGTGGGCACCTTGCAACAATGTGTCCAACTTCTTCACAATATTTTTTTTTTAGAGGAATCCTTCCTTTATACCTTCCTCTACCTTTGGAATATTTCCTTGAATGTATGGCTTAAACAACTTCAATATCACTATCTAAAATTTCTTCCTCTTCTTCACTCTCTAATTGATTGGATTTTAATTTCTTACCCTTTTTCTTGTGTAAAATATTGGCTTCAAATGTAAACTCAATACCTTTGGAACCAAGGAAATAGTTATCATAGTTATGCAATTCAAAAGCTATCAATCTTCTAGCTAGAGTATCCAAAGTTATATTGCTATTTGGATCACATCTCATCTCTTTAGTAGAAGACACTCTAATTGCATAGATAGGAAGAAGGTTTCTAAGTAGCTTCCTTACAAATCTTTTATCAACAATGTTTCCTCTAGATGCTTTGATTGAACTCACACTTTTTTTAATTCACTCAACATATTTTGCAATTTTTTCACCTTCTCTCATCTTCATCTAATCAAATTATCCTCTGAGACTTTTGGATTTAGATCTTCTTACATTATCATCCCCTCCATATATGGTTTTCAATTTGATCCACATATCATAAGTTGTAGTGCAACTTTTGACTTCATTAAATTCAACATAACTAAGAGTAGAAGAACTGTTAATCATTGTGATATGATTTTTCTTTTCAAAAATATCTTCAACTAATAATATTCTAGTAGGAGTCTGGTATTCATTATCAA
This sequence comes from Cupressus sempervirens, assembly GCA_028749045.1. Taxonomy (NCBI): domain Eukaryota; kingdom Viridiplantae; phylum Streptophyta; class Pinopsida; order Cupressales; family Cupressaceae; genus Cupressus; species Cupressus sempervirens. Next base: position 114,890,014 of record CM053793.1, read on the forward strand.
GATATTTGCATCCTAAGTCACTAATTATTTCCAAATTTAACCTCATAAGTCCTTTCCATGTTGCAAAGTTGTCTCTCTTCAACTTGGGATTCTCTCTTCTATAAGACACCCTCATCTTTAGCTTAGGTTCTTGAAACCTTCTCTAAAAGAATCAAGAGCTCTGATACCAATTGTTGAAAATATAAGAGGACTAACTAAGAGGGGAGGGGTAAATCAATTACCACAAAAATATATTCTAGATCCCTTAGATGTTAGTGTAGACACCTAAATTTGATTACACAACTTTAGTAATCTTATTTAGCTATCTCTAAAGGCATCATTAATTAAATTCCTATTTAATTAGTCCTTTGCCATCCCCTAGCTGATTAATTTAATTAATCATCTATAGTCCTAATTGATAAATCAAATAACCCATTATTTATCAATTAATCCTATTCTCCTATCTAATTCGAAAACCCTCATTTATTAAATAAATCTATTTGATAAATAAAGCCCTCAAATCTAATAACCCCTAAACTTATCCTAAATCCTCCATTTAGCCTAATCCACCCCATCCACCCATACTAACCTAGCTTAGCCACTAACTCACCCAACCTCATTAATGCCATCCACTTGCACATCTCTACCATCCCTAATCTAATCCTAAACCCAATCCTAATCCACCCCCTAATGTTGTCACATTCCCTAAACAAGTTTAAGACTTTCTTAAGCCAAGCAAAGTCAAAAATCTCAACTCCCTCCAAAATATCCCAACCATCAAGCCTTCATTGCTCTTACAAAACCATAAAGACTCTTACAAGCCCATTCATTGCTCTTACAAGCCATTTATGAGGGTCTTTAAGGCCTTGAGCCTCCTTTGTTGTCTCATCCATCCCCTTGCCTCCATCCACTCACCTTGTGACATGTGTCACTCCTTGGTTGGTGCTAGAAAAGCACAATCCATGTGCTCCCCTTTGAGTGCATCCTAGCCCTCCTTAAGCTTTCATCTCTCCTTGCATCTTAACCCTCCATCCCTCAAGCCCTTAGCCCATAAATTGAATCCCCTCCCAAGCCATTTCATCACAATCCTTGAGCTAAAGTTATAATGCCATTTTAAGACCAAGTTTTACAAAAAATCCATCATCCACACCCAAATCCAAATCCTCCATTGAAGCTATTTTGAGCATTTGAGCATACATACCAAACCTATCAAATAGATTCATCCCTAAAACAAGAGAACAATCTCATTGAGAGAGCTCCTTAATGGCTCACATTCTCATTTGAGTTGTTTCCTCTTTGTCTCACTTTATGTTATGTTTAACAAGTTTGTAAATGCTTTTGATTTAAATCAAAACTCTATATAAACTAAACTCTATTGTAACTTGGTATAGGTACTTGATTTATAGTAACAGATGTTGTAACTTGGTAAATACTAAAAAAACTCAGAAAATGTTTATCATAAAAAAATTAATATATTATCTATGATTACTCTTACTTTAACTTATTTTCATACACATAAAAGAAATAGAATAAGCACAATTCACACCAAGATTTAATGTAGAAACCCAATTTAGAAAAATCACCAATTGCAACTAGTTACTAATTTTTAATCATCTAAAGTGAGCCCTATTAAAGGTTACAAAATATAGTGTTAGTTGTGACCATATTAGAGGATTTAATCACCCTATTAGGAGTGGCCTTTTTAGAGGTCTTTAGAAACTTCAATAGAAATGCCACCTTTTTAGAGGATTTACAAATAACTGTTAAGCCAATTTTGTTAAGAGATTTAGATCATTGCTACAATGGTTAGAGAGTAACAATGAGATGACCTAATTTTTGATGCAACTAAATTGCTAATTATAGATTTAATTTTTAGCTTGTATACTTGATCCTTCTTAATTGAATGTATCTTTGTAGCTCACTAAGGATATTCTTCTTATCCTTCTAATTTGCTTCCTCTAAGCATCATCAAATCTTCAATCAAGTTCCACACATTCAATCCTCAACTTGACCTTATATTTATATCTAAAAAATTTCCAAGATGGCTTCAACAAAATTTTATATTAATTAATATTCATCTCCTCAATTAGCTAGAACCAACAACTAATTCAATTGAACTTAATATGCTAAAACAAGAAAATCCTTAGTTAGCCAACCCTGCTCAATAGATAATAACTCAAAATCATTTTCCTATGTTAACCAAGTGAACCTAGTCAAAATTATATATTCACAAAGTTCCTTTTGTAACCAAGTGAGCTCAATTAACACTCAACTTCTATAAACTTTCCTTTATCACCCAAGTGAACTAGGTAGACACTATCTTTTCAACTAGGAAAACTCTGGAATGCTTGATAGACATAGAAAACTAACATCACTACTATATCACAAAGTTATGATCCAATATCCTAAATAGTAAGAGGAACTAATGGGGAATGTTTGATAAAGATCACTATAGAAGAAATCCAAGGAAATTTTGGAATAGATCCTACTACAAATTATCATGAGGTTATTCAATTTCAGGGTTTGGAGAAGGAATATTTGTCCTATAAGGATCAGATTAGGTAAGGGGCACTAATAGAGAATTTGGCCTTAATTGGAAACTTGACCTTTGTCATAGCTTCAAGTAAAGAAAATTTCAAGAATTTTTTTAAAAAAAATTCTAGAGCCATAGATATATACATGACTTTGTGAAGGGGTTTTAGTGAAGATGAACAAGAATTTATGCCAATAAAGTTCATGTATATGGTGGTGTAGATTTCTTCCTTTGGAGTTGATATTATTTTTAATTTTGAACCTTTTTTAGCTAAATAAATTCATGTTGGTTTGATAGGGATTGTAAATAGAAAATATTAGAAAAGTTTTGGGTTTTAGTCTTTATTGATGCACATGCTTATTTTTAAAGGAGTTCAAAATTTTGAGAAGGAAATGGTATTGACAAGAGAGCATGATGGAGAATCTCTGTGAGTTCAATTATGAAGTGTAGACATGACTTGGGATGTAGGGGAGGCTAGTTTTGTAAGATTTGATATGTATTTTGTATCCAAATTGATTTTTATTAGGCCCATGGATATCCCAAATAATTTGAAGGTTTCCCATAACTAGGCAGATATTATACCATATCTACTATCTATAGTTTTTAGAGTGTATGGATTCTAGGAAACCCCACATTTGTTACCCTATCAAGTACCCCTTAAGGTAGGGATGGATGAAATTTCATGGTAGATAGGTGGTTTTGAAGAGGTAGAATTGATTGGTAGGTCAAGGGGCTCTATTTTCCCATCCTGCACTGTGTCCTACCAATTCATAATTACAAAAGGTGGATGGTTATTCTTATATAAATTTTTAAGCCCATATAAGATGATAGTATCCCATCCTATATTTAATGATAGTGAAGGATTTTTTTAGATTTTTAGAAAGAGGGCTAAGACTAGTGCTCATAAACATGAATTCTATTTCCTCGAAGATATAATAAGAAATGAGTTCTCCCTCCAAGAACAAGAAATTAAGAAAGAAAAATGAAGATTTAATTCTAGGGTGTTGGAATTCATTAACCATTTTTGAAATACTATAGTCCTTTGAAGGGTGCCAAAACATTAGCTAACAAAGTAAATAAGTTGATGACCACCTTTGCAGAGATCATGGATACACTAAATGAAAAGAAAGTCATTTTCATCATTGATAATCCTAATAGAGCAAGGGAGGTAATGAAAAAATTAGCTTTCAATCCTTAGTAGGTTTAGGACAACTAATTATTCAAAAGAAAATGGGTTACAGTATAATCAAGACTGGGGAGAAAACAATTGCCAAAAGAAAAGCGATGGTTGGATCAACCATCACTACTAGAACAAGAGGATTGCAATTGAAAGAAAGACTTGAAGATCAAATTATTAAGAGAAAAAAGATACAAGAAAGACATGTGTCACAAGGAGAATATTACACTCTATCTCAATCTCTCTTGCATATAGGAGAGGAACAACTTACTAAATAATAGATTCAACAACTTAGATCCCAAAGTGGAGTGCTTATTATTGCTATAGAATTAGAGGAAGGAAATCCTTAGGAACTTCCTATGCCTAGCCTTGAATTGACTATTTCTAATTACAAAATAAAGGAATTAGATCCTGTAGTAGAATAGGCTAGCCATGAATTTTTGTTAGATGGTAACTTTGTCAAATCAAGGTCTTTCTACCAGTTTTCTTGGAGGATGAACATTGAGAACTTTGAAATAAGATGTAGCAAGAGAAAATTTAAGTAGCTAGAAAACGAAGATTTAATTATACAAGATGAGATAATCACTAAAATGATGCAAGAATTCAATAGTCTAACTCCTAAAGAAGGAAGAAAAACGATTAGATCATCAGGAGTTCTACTCTTTCTAAATTGGGACATTATAGATGTAATGGTATTCAATAATTTCACCAAGAAATTGATTATTGATGATAAAAATAAAAATTCACTTAGTGGTGCTAAATTTAGTGAACTTCATGTTGCCTTAGTCATCTGGTCTTTGAAAAGAGGATCCATAGCTAGCTACTCTTAGACTAGTGATTCTAAATTGGTGGGAAGTTTGATTCTTAAGAGAGTAGAGGATACTCTAAATGACGAGGTAGAAAAATTCAATGTTGAAACAACTAATCTCACATTAGCTACTTCTAGGAAATAGAAAAGGCATAAACTAGAGTTGCAAGAAAAATATGTACATGTGTTGGATTCTTATAACAAGGAAGTACAAAAGAGGATTGAGCTTGAAAATAAAATGATAGGATATAAAGAATAATATATAAAACCAAGATTACCTATCCTCCTCATCCTCCAATAACACCTTTCAACACACTTCCAATCATAGAAATCCCAAGTACTCCATAGGAGCCCCAAATATATATAGTTGAAGAACTTGAAGAAGAAAGACTAGATTATGGTCAATACATGTAGAGCTACATGTTTAGTATGAAAATAAAATAAAAGACACAATTATGTATCTACTCAATAGGATAGGTTGGCTTGTATTTTATGAGTAATTGTCAAAATTAATGGATGTGTGGAATGAGATAAAAAGTAATGAGGCCACTTGTAAGCCAATTGTGAAAAAATGGAATAGTAGGGATAATGACATTACTATTTTATGTTGTTTAGTTATTAGTTTTTTTTGTGAAAAAGTATACAAAATATTTGATATGACTAAAGGCATTTCTAACTTTGATAATAAGAGAATTGTGCAATAGAGGATAATTATCAATTGTTTTTCAAAAGATCTTGGTAAAAGTTTTGGGCTTTTCCATCATGCACTTAAGGCTATATATAAATTGAAGGAAAAAGAAGAATGGGCTAAGGAGTTAGATGACTTAATTTGCATTAGATTAAATAAATTCATAAATGAAAAAGATCACATATTACTTACCAAGACAATTAAGGAAGTTGTGCTAGTTTAGATTTTCTTTGATTCTTTTAAAAATAATTTTGATGAAATTGAGAAATTAGGAGAAGATTTCCTTAAGAAACAACAATAGATATTGAACTTCAATTGGCTAGATGATTCACTTTTCAACAAGTGGATGTCAACTCTTTCTCAAGAAAATTAGTTACTATCTGAAGAAACTAATGAAGATGGTGCAAACCCTAATGAATTATAGATAATTGATGCACCAAAAGAAAGGAAAGAAGAGAAACTAACTACAGAAAAAGAGATAATTGTTCAAATTGATGATTCAACAAAAGAGCAACCAATTGTAACTATGGACATGACAATCCATGATAATCCCAAGGAAGTGAAATGAATTGTAATCAATTTCCAGGTATTAGAACCTAACACTTCATGTGCAAATAAGATTGTCCCATAGTTGGAAGGACAATAGCTATAAATGTACCAATCATTAGATGAAGCAATTCAACAAAAAATGGTTACAATAGAAGTGGTCCAACCCCAAAAGGGTCATTGATAAAGATATTTTGTTGTAGAGTAAGAGAGCATAAGCCAAATATTTTTGTGACAATGACCTTTTATTTGTAAAAAATTTTTGCCTTAAGGAAAGCTATCCTTTTTCTCTAGGCTTGAAGCTTGTTGCATCTCATACTATATAAATGAGATCCCAAGGCTAGAGAAAGGGTCCAAATTTTACATGATTTTTAGAGTTATGTTAGTCTCACATTCATTCTAGTAAGTCTTTAGGTACAATTTTGTGATGTATTCCTCTATAAATCTAAGAATATTGGAACATATTGAATGAAAAGTTGCCATACCTTGAAGTATTTATGAGTTTACATTAGTGTTGTATAATTTTCAAGGAGAATTAATACAAAGGCAATGTTCTATTGTATTTTTTTCTCTAAATTTTATCTCCATTGTTATGTACTAGTTATGTTTGTTGATTTTAAGGTAAATTTGTCTATTAGTGACTCAAATTCAATCAATATTTATTTTCCATCAATTTTCTTGGTTGATATCAAGCTTCAAAACCCATGTACAATTTATACTAAGTTGTTTAGTACAAGTGATGGAAACTCTAGTGTTAATTGAGTCCCATAATGTTAACCAAGTTCCATAGTGTTTACTGAGTTATATAGTATTAATCAAGTTTAATAGTGTTAACCATGAATCTAGTATCTACCAAGCCAATAGTGTAAGCAATGTGTTTCTAGTGTTGACTGAGTCATGGAGTATCAATCAAGTGATTTAGTAAATGCCAAGTTTTCAAGTGTTCAATGAGTCACACAATGTTGACCGAGTTCAAGCTACTTAGAAGTGATCGGTATGAATTGAGACTCTTCATCAACTGAGTGCCAGATGATGCCAAGTGTTGATAGTGATTGTCAAGTACCAAAGCATCATTGAGTTTGTCTTTAGAACCTGTGTTACAATAGCTAGACTAACTTTGTGTATTTTGGTGAATCATGTATTATAGCTGATTCTACTAAGTTGTGATTTGGATTGGTATATATGTAATGTATTATATCATATCCAAAAAATGAGTGTAAGAATATGATGAGTAGTGGTGTGAATTAAAGAAGGCTACAAGAAGTATGAGGGACAACAAAGTATTAGTTATCACATCAAGGTGATCTTTACAATTGAAGGAATCTCAACCAGAAAATTAGAGTTTTAGATCAGAGATCAATCATGTTCATCCTAACAAGTGCATTAGTAAAATCCTTTAATAGGGTAGACTTGATAGTCTTTGATAAATCTATCTAGTTCATGCATAATTCATTGTATGTTTTTTAAATCCTTTAACAAGGTGGACCTTGTAGTCCTTATTGCTCCTAATAGGGAAAATCATCTGAAGTGATCAATTGTAAGCCTTAATAGACCAACTTTATAATTTAGTACTAAAGCTTGGGGGTATCATCCCCACCCTAGTTTTACTTTCTATTTGGAAGGTTTCTCAGTCACCATATCTTGTGTCTAATTTCTATGAATGTTTATTTGCTTTCATTATTTCATGCATGTAATTAGATTAGAATATTATATGAACGATTAATTGGTGAAAGAAGATTAAGTTTTATTGGTTCTTGATTCACCTCCCCCTCTTGTATGCATTAATTATGGCATATTAATCAACCACACTTGAACATGATCATTACATGTGAAACCATCCCAGAATGAACATTGAATCATTCACCTAAAATGATTCGAAAAATCAATCTATTGCCTCCTATCTTGATGGATTTTTCTATTTCGCTAAGAACAAGAAGCTAGCAATTAGACCTCTAGTATGAAGGATTTGATAATATACATGAGAATGCAATACTAATCTATATGAGATACATATTAAGCTAAGAATGAAAGAAAGAAAATTATACTATATGTATGCATATTAAGCTAATATGAGATTACAATGTTCAAGAAATTAAACTATGGATGTATGAAAAAAAAGAGTAGATATTCTTGGCTCACCTAAAATTGTACATGCTCACTAGTGACTTGACAAAAATGTGTCCTACAGACCTATGTGTCAAATTGGTTGCTCAATTTTTGTATTCAAACACAAAGTAACAATAAGCATTAATTCAACAAGCATTTAGTTTGAAAATAGCAGGGGTAAATACATGTCCCAATCAGATGAACAAGTGACAAAGAAACCTTGACAATGCACATTTGTGATATCTAAATAATTTTCTACCATGCTACCAAGATGTTTGATGTGAAATAATGTTTACACAAGTCAACACATTAAAAAACATTTGATAAGCATATCTACCTAAATGTCACAATTCATTACTCATCAACTTGTCCCATGTTAAGTGCCCTAAAGGGACACAAATGGTGACTATAGAAGTCTTGGGGTGATCTAGGTAATCCACTTGGATCGATCCTTACAACGAGAAATTGAGTGGAAAAATAAGATAGCTTCTAGCTTAGGGTGTTTAGGAAGGATTTCCATTCATAACACTCTTGTTATCCCTAGTACAGGGCACCTCACCTTGTGATGAGTAATCGAATCTCACAACAACAAGAGTACCTTAAGAATTCCTCCCTAGTGATCTCCTCATGGTCGCAATCCCACAAGTGATCACACTAGGTTAGAGAAGTGCTACATCTACCAAGATTTTTTGTCCTCGATAGCCTTGAGTTTATAGTGGGTCAGAATAGCCAAGTTCAGTTGTCCCCACTTGGGTTGTTCCTCTTGATTACCTAAGAGTAGGCCCGCTAAAGGATTATAACTATAACAAATTGGATCCACTTTCAAGGGTCAAGATTTATAATTCACCTCATAGGTGAAAAGTATACTCTCCTATCTTGATCATTTCTCCCAAACATGCCAAAATGATTCAATTATCCCCTTACTTTTGATAATCCAAAGGTGAGTCAAGATTTTTGATTCACTAGGAGGGTGAAGAGCATACTCTCCTATCACCAAAGAACCTCAATCACAAGTTTAATGTGCCTAGGAAATGTAAGCAACTAGTATAGTGTCACACATGGAATAATAAAAATACAAGTTTGATTTTTATGCATTGGGCAACTCTGCAAACAAACATTAGTAGCCATTGCACATTTGAAGCTTTGACATGGATTCTTTTAGGGTTTTATTTTGTTTTTCTTTAACAAGAATTACCTACAAGTTAGAGCAATGAAATCATTTACCAAATATGAGTTATGAAAATGTTAATGCATTAGCATGAGTTATGATGTCTAAAAATTCTAAAAATCCCCAAATGGAAGCTTAACTATGGGAAAATAAAATTTAACCTTTTTTGTTCTTTTTTATACACATAAAATAGCTTAGAAAATATCAAAACCTATGAATTTTTTTTAAATATATGACTTACAACAAGAAAATGATGAAATCATAAAGTAAAAAATAAAAAATAAACATCCTGCAAACCACTATTAAGCTATTGAAAATTAGAAATTGAAAGTAAAAACTCTTCAAAAAAAACCATTAGTTAAATCATGATGATAAAAATGAATCTAAAAAATGCACTTTGTAATTACTGATGCTGAATTTTGCATGAAATCCCACACAAATCCATGTGAGAAAATGATGTGTACCATATGAGAAACTACACAATTATACACTTCTTCACACAAGGAAGTGCAGTAAAGGGAGAAAATGGTGTGTACCACAAAATCCTACATAGGCTCACATGAGAAAATGGTGTGTACAATGTGAGAGACCATATAATTATGCACTTTTTCATGCAAGGAAATGTAGTAAAGGGAGAAAAATCTTAGCTTCTTTGTGCATAAATGAGATTTCTCATGTGAGAATAAAGAAAATTGTATGGATGATAGCAATGTAATAATAAAAAATGTAGAAAATAGGAACAAATGAGGCCAAAAATTTGATTTCTTGGCACCATGGTGGGCACCAAAAATGTATGCAGGAAATGTGGGCCTCAACCTTCACACACACTTCAACATGATCATTACATATGAAACCATCCTGGAATGAACATTGAATGGTTCACCCAAAATGATTCAGCAAATCAATATGTTGCCTCCTAACTAGATGGATTTTGCTATTTCTCTTAGAACAAGAAGCTATCAACCAAACCTCTAGTATAAAGGATTTGATAAGCTATATGAAAATGCAATACTAATTTATATGAAATACATATTAAGATAAGAAGGAAAGAAAGAAAATTATACTATATGTATACATATTAAGCTAATATGAGATTATAATGCAAGAAATTAAACTATGGATGTATGAGAAAAATGAGTAGATATCCCATCATAAATTCAATGAAAAATCAATTCAACCTCCTTTGAAATGAGGAATTGAGAGCTTCTTAAATAGAATCCAAGAATTGATCAATAGTTAAGATTGATTTGGATGGATGATAGAAATTAGAAAGGAAATTCAGTTAGAATGGAAAGTTTCCTCATGAAAAGGACATTAATTGATTTCTTTTGAGTAGAATAAGGAGTTAACTGATTTAATTCCTTTTTTGATTTTAGTCAACTTAGAGTTTTCATTTTTGAACTAAAGAGTGAATATTGGAGAAGATATTTAATTTAATTAAAATTGAATATGACCTCATAACTAAACATTTTAATCAATTGAATAATTAAATTCAAAAATAAGAATTAGGATAATTAATTAAAACAAATATATTTAACTCATATATTAGCTAAAGGGGTGAATTTAATTAAATTAAATACTAGGACTTATAATTAAATTAATTTAATTAAAAAGGTTAATTTATCCAATTCAATGAATATTTAAAAATTAATTAAAGTAAGTGATTAATACAAATTAATAATTTTTTGCATTTGACACTTACATCAAGTAGCAGTTATCAAAATCAAAATTGCCTAGTAAAATAGGACTTAGGATTAATCGAATAGACTAGAATTGGTTGAGCATGGCAATGTGCCAATTTTGGAGTATTGCACCTCTTACTAACCTTTCCTACTTCATATTTCCAACAATTGGTATTAGAGCTTTGTGATTCTCACAAAAGAAGTTTAAAAGCTTGAGTAAAGATCAGAGGCAATGGAGGTATATAGGCCAAATAAGGATATTGATAATGAAAAGTTGGATCTTAAATTAGCCATTGGACATCTAAAGAAAGAAAAGGAGAAACACTCTTAACCATTAAAAAGAAGAAAAGATTGTGTAATACAAATGAATGAAAATATCTATGCTAAAAAAAGAATTGAAGATATCTATCCAAAGAGACTCAGATGAAGATGATGAAACAATCAAAGACCTATTAGAAAAGAATTCCAATCTTTAAGAAGAAGATATAAAGCTAAAAAGAGAACAAGAAATCCAATCATTAAGATTATGCTAAGTCATGGAAGAAAAAAGACAAAGCTAAAGAAGAGATAGAAGAGAAGAATAATAAAATTTAGCATCTATCCCTTCAACAAACAAACTTCATCGATCAACTCACGGATGCAAATAAAGAACTTATGAATCTTAGGTTACAAAATGAAAGACTATAGAATGACCTAAATGCTAAAAAGAAAATCAATGAAAGGATGTTGAAATCTCAAGAAAACATGAATCAATTGAATAAGAAAAATTAGTATAGACACAAAGGAAAAGGAGGATTAGGTTAAATAGAAGAAGGTGAATCATCCAGACAAGGAGCTCTAAAGAATCAAAGGTGTACTTACAATCATTTTGGTAAGATAGGTCTTACATCAAACAAATGGTGGATTAATGGTAAAGAAAAACTCAATGAAAAGTGTTACATCTGAAATAAGCATGGTCATAGAGAAAATGAATGCAAAGAGAAACCTAAGTTTGAAGGTAAATGTCATGAGTGCAAGAAACAAGGACACAAATCTTCTAAATGTAAAACCAAGATATTGAATCCCATAGAATATATTATGAAAGCAATATTTGGATAGGATTACAATACATGGTACAAATGTCACTACTGTAGTGAATTTGGGCACATTCAAGAAAACTGTGTAAAACATCATATGAGGAAAAGAGATACCACTACAAGATGGTTTTTTTAAATAAAAAAATTGGACATCTTGCCAAGAACTATATGAACATAGGAAGAATTGAAGATAAAAAGAAAGACAAAGTGGACAATATCAAAAAGTAGATGAAGTAGCAATAGATACCAAAATCTTCTAAAAATGCAAGTCTGAGTCATATAGCAAATGTCACTCAAGAGTTGGGTGACTCAAGCATCTCAAATTGAATCCCTATGGGAATAACTAGAACTAAGACTCTAAAGTAGACATCTCTCATCAATTCTAGCCAGCAAGAAGAAGCTATCCAGATCAACATTTAAGATGCACAAGGATCATTGATTGGTCACATAAATCATAGACCTTACCAAGCTAGGTCAGGTCATAAGAGGATATTGAGAAAGTTTGGGAGACACTAAAATACTATATGTGAACACTGAATGTATAAGGACTCTACTGAGAGATAATGCTTCTACTAAGCTATGAATAACTACCAAGAAGAAAGTGAATATATTATTTTCCTATGAATTTCCAAAGCTAGTTGAGAAGAGAAATTTCAAAGATTAAGAACAATTTTACTGGCTGATGTTGAAGAAATTTTGAGTTTTCCAAAACCCTACTGAGCATGGCATCTTCTAGTAGCAAAACCAAAAAGGGGTCTGAAATGTTGGTTCGAGGAGTCGATTACAAAGCACCAAACTTCAAATTGAGTCTGACAATTGAAAAAATTCTAGACCCTACTGGTGCACAATTGCAAATTCAACCAAAGGTATTTCTCATACATGATATCTATTCATATTACAAATGTTCTATCCAAGAGCTAGTCACTCATGAGATTAATGAAGCATTGAATGAGTTATGTGTGAATGGGGTTCTAAAACTTGAGAATCAAGATCTAGAAGCTAAAGCATTGAATGAGTTATGTGTGAATGGGGTTCTAAAACTTGAGAATCAAGATCTAGAAGCTAATGGCTTAACTCATATTTTACATATGCCAAGGAACTTTCAATCAAAATGGATAAGATTTATCCTAAGATGAGTTCAAAATGGAAATTTATGGTTAGACCAACCCATTCTAATCATATGAAAAATGATTCATATAATTACTAGTCCTCTAATGTTGGACAAAGAAAAAATGACTAGAAACATAGGTTAGGTATAACTAGAGAAGAAAACCCTTGCCAAGTGGGATGATAGAGGAATGAAAATTAACAATGTAACTAACATGGAGTTAAAATTTGATATCCATATTATTGCTCATAAAATCTGTAGCTCTAGTCATCTCAATAGTATATCTTGTGGAGTAGTTGATTTGGCTCTAAAAGTAGTGAAGAATAACATGTCATTTGACCTTACCAAGTTGTTATTGAATCAATTCAATAAAAAACATGGAGATCATCAAAGGTTGCAAGAAAAATCCATGAAAGTTTGGTTCACTCTTGACTTGTTTAGTTTTCTTTGTGCAAAAATTATTCCCTTCTAAAGGATCATTAGTATAGAAAAGATGTCCCTATTATATATTAAATAAATGAGTATATAATAGAAATTGGTGAAAATTTTGATAGCATCATGGAAAAATACTTTGAAATATTTAAAGAGAAGATACAAAATAGATATAGGATACGTATGAAGCTTGTAGATGACTACAAGGATGATAGTTGTTTTATGGTAGATTGTGATAATGTATATATTCAGGCAGTCAAACCTAGAATAGTATGAATTAAACCTTTGGAGTATGAGGTTAACATAGATGAAACCAGAGATATCATTGAGGCTCTATTAAATGAGCCTATGGATCCTTAGGCATCATATGTTGGGACTTATGAAGAAGCCAAGGTAAGAATAGAAATTGAAATTAAGCTTCCTCAAGTAGCTATCATAGGAATAAAGAGGATAGCAAAAATGAAATAAGAAAGTTCTACTCTCCCACTAACAAAAGGAAAAGCTAACAATGTGGAAGAAAATAATGAAGAGGATGAAGATGAAGAATCCAAATTTGAGGAAGAAGAACCTATAAGAAATAAAGGCAAGGTTATCATAACCAAAATTACTAAGTCATCCACTTTTGTATTCATAAGAAGGGCACCAAAGTCCAGAAAGAAATTGAAGTTAGGCAAGGAAGATGCCAAGAAAATTATCTTCAAAAAACCTACAACTACTCTTCTACAAAAATTAAAGGAATTGGAGGATGGAACTAGCATGGTGTGTTCCAAATACCTCAAATATGAATCAAGGAATGTAGATGAGAAAAGATAGATTGAAGACACCATTATGAACAAATTCAAAAAATGAAAGTATTCTCTTGATGAGCTTATTCAAAAATTTCCTAATGAGCTTATTGAAGCAATCAAACCTAGATCAAAGCATGCAAAGAAAACTGCAAAAGACATCTTTGCACAGACTCTGAGGCAACTCAAGTTGAGCCTTAGTGAAAAAGAGGTGAAAGAATATTCGAAGAAGAATGAACAAAAGTTCACTCTGAAGATGAACACTTGCATGATACTCCTTAATAACATTGAATACGTTGTGAAGGTTGTCACATCAACATGGAAGAATATTTACAAGCTACATCAACCTTCTAATTCTTCTATTCATGTTAATGAAAAAGATGATGATGATGTGGAAGATAATGTTGAAATAAAAGATGTTGAATTAGATGATGTAAATTTCAATGATGAGGATTGTTGGGACTCAAAATTGAAGCCCTAATTTTGAGTACCACTCTAAAAATTAAGCCCTATGAGTGCATTTAATGCAGGTGTACCCAATTGTCCTTTTGACTATTGAGAGGTATTTAATGTTTCTAAAACCTTGCATTCAGCATGTCCATGCATCTTGTAATGATAGATCATCATTCTAAGTCATTCTGTGAATTTCCATTTTGAGCAATGTCCAAATCTGCATTTTTTCCTAAGTGTTAGACAATAATAGGAGGCCTAGTTTGCAATTGAATATCTTGCACCTAATTATGTTTAATGGATCACTACTTTGGGAAAGTCTAGTATGAATATTAGAGAAACTTTATTTAATATTTCAAGTCACTTCTATATGTTTTAACTAGGTTTTGAATCCCTCAAAATCAGGCATTTACTATTGTCATGCTAATGTAAGTTGTTCAGAATTTTGGGAGGCCTTATTTGACCAATTATAATTTGAACCAGTTGGCCAAAATAAGAAAATTCCCTTTGCATTGAATTATAAATGTTAGAGACTTGTTATGTTTCAGTATTGAGCCTATGAAAATTCCAAATGCAATTTATAATGTTTTACTGGTGGCAAGAAATGTAGATTGATTGGTACCCCTATTCAAGATGTCTTAGCTCTAAACCTATGATTGGTGAGACCAAATGGATTGTACCCTTTTATTATACTCTAAAAATTCTTTAAGTTTTTTATTTTTCAAGTCTTGACAAATCCTTCTATGCACTTTCATAGGTCCATTCTGTTTGAAAAAATTACTATTTTTGCCTTTGTTCCCAGTCCTACAAATCCAAGTAGTCCACTTTGATTGGTTGTCAAATGTGCCTAGTTATTTGTGATGATACATAATCACATATTTATACTCTCCTCATGAAATTGAACTAATGTCTTAGTTTTTCTACCCCCAAGTATCAATTTGACCTATTTTCAAAGCCAAAACTAAATGCCCAGTTTATGGTTTTCTGACATGTTTTCTTGCAATTTTGATGGTCAATATCTTTTGACCTAGATGTTTTCATGAGATGAGACCTAAAAAGGTAGAAAATGTGGAACAAAGAATTGGTTTGTCTAATTTTAGAGTTTATTCAAGTGTTTTTTATCAAATTTTAAGGCCAATCAGAGGACCCCTTGGCATGAAATTGACAATTTGTAGAAAAGGTAAAAATGAGTTTTTAAAGGTTGAATTAGTGATGAAAATTTATTTTAGTCACTACCTGGTGTTCATCAAATTAGTTTGGGATGCCAATTTTTTTTAAACAAAATTCTTTTAGTTGGACCTACTTTGCGACCTGACTAATTTCATTTGATTATGAAGTAGTGCTCATGGAGAAAAATTGTTTTGATAAGACATTATGGCTACGATAATCTAGAACTCTCAATATGCATTTATCATCATTTGAGGTCAAATGAATGTGAGGTTTCTACACAAGCCAAACCATAAGGAATGGAACCATACCTCCAAGGTTTTCCAATCTCTCTATACTTGTTATGTTGGACTTGGAAAGAAGTAATTTTCCTAGTCAAATACCAAAGACTTTGGTTACTCCCTTAAATCTTAAACAACTACATTTGGTCAGAAAAATTGACTCAAATGGATTAGTGCAGATGAGTCTCTCTGACAAAAACCATAATAGAAAAGATATTTTGAGTAAATAAAAAAACTTTGCCAAGAAAGGAGAGTGCAACAATAAGTAGTTGAAGGTTTACAAAGTGAAAGAACATTTTGATTTCAAGATAGAAAAAAGGAAGTTGAAGCTAGTTAAAATTATCTTTGGATGAGGGGACATGAAGCACATATGAGAATGGTAAAAGAAAATTGTCTCTATGTAAATTTGGATGCTTTAAAGGTTTGCAAGAAAGGTTTTTGGATTAAGGTAGCCAAGGAATAGGCGAAACTAGTTCTAGTTGTGACCAAGGAGTTTTAAATTGGCTATATACAACTATGTAAATGTTGTCATTAATTGAAACACATGATGTACATACTTTTAGTAAACCTTAGAAATAAAGGTACTTAACTTTTTGGTACTCAAAAAATTGTGTTAGTAGGAAAATGGTTTACAACAATGCATTGTTTTATATGTAAAATGTTTATAACATTATATTATGACTATCAAGGTTAGATGGAGATATTGTACATGTTGGTGATGATGTGTATAATCTTAGACATCAATATGGATAATATGGAAGAATGATAATTAAGATGTACAAGACATTAGAATGAAAGGTAAAGGAATTATTTTGTTTACAAAATAATTACTTGACCAATTAGGGCCAACATCTTAGATGTTTAGTCTAAGTTGGAAAAGTATATTATGGTCTTAGCCAACCTAGAAGAAATTTGTGAAAAGCCATGACATTTATGCAAAGGATACCTTGTGAGGTTAAGAGTGTATTTTTTATGTGAAAGTGATATGTGAACATTTTGTGAAGAAATACATGCAAAGTTTTTGAGAACCCAATTTTGTGATTTGAGATCAAGCTAACGTTAGAGATCAATTGAGAAGAAGTTACAACATTTATACTTTTATATTTCAAGAACTTAAAGTATAGTTACTTGTTTGGGTATTGAGCTATTCTTGTAATTGGAAGTGCATGTTTGGGTTGTGAGCTCTTCTTGTATACATTATATTACAAATCCTAACAAGGTTGCAATCTCCTAACAAAGATTCAAAGTCTCCTAATAGGGACTCTATATATTGAATTTTCTTATTGACTCCTAATAGGGTCCATCCTTTAAAAAGGAACATATATATTAGTACATCTTTATGGGCATCATTCCCACCAAGATTTTCCCTTGGCCAAGGTTTCCCTAGTTAACAAAATATGGTGTTATGAGTTCTCTTTATGTATGGTTGCTTTTATGTTTAGGATTGTTTCTTTGCTTTCTTATGCATGGTTTAAAGTAATTAATAATATCTAGTTGGTGATGAAATTTTTTAGAGTACTTATTTACCCTCCCCCCCTCCCCACTACTCTCTATTTCTAACAATTAGTATTAGAGTGTAGTTACTCAAAAGATTCTTAACAACTTGAGTAAGATCCCTATGGATATGGAACAGTTCATGAAGAACCTTGAAGAGGCACTTGAACATACTAATCTCTTTACTAAAGAAAGAGATAAGATAGAAGGTAGCTATGAAGACTCCAAAGTATATATTAGAAAACTAAAGGACAAGATTGAACATCTCAAATCCAAGCCTATATCTACTAATTCTAAAACTAGTGATGATCAATATTCAAAGTTGAAAATAGAGTATAAGATTTTGAAGAATGAATTGCAGACTACTAATCTAAACTTAAGTTTGAAGAGTTATCCTAACAAAGTTGAATCTAAATTGAAGATTGAAAATTTAGATCTTAAAATTAATCTAAAAAAGTTGACATTTGAGCTTGAAGCATTAAGATTAGATCATAAATAACTTCAAAAGTACAACACTATTGTGAAAGGTTAACTAACTCAAAGTAAGGTACATCTTGAAAAGCTTTATTCTAGCAATGAAAATCTTGATGAATCTATGTTAATACAAATACATACCTATGATAAGACTAATCTTGGTTACCTATTTAATATGTCTAAAAAGAAACCTAAAAGTGGATCAAATGTCAAAGGAAAAGATAAATCTAATGATAAGATTGAATCTAGTCAATCTTTTGATAAATCTAAAGAAGTTGGACCTGTGAAGGAAACTGAGAAATTGGATGAACCTAAGCAAGTGGAATCTCCTAAGGAAACAAAGTATGAATTTATAGCTAAATATTTTTCATGTAATGAAATAGGTCATATGAAAAGAAATTGTACAAATAAGTCATTTAATCATGTTACGAATTTTTATTGTCATAATTGTCATGGTATGGATCATAAAGAAATTGATTGTAAGAAGCCTAGATATGATAATGATAGAAGAAATAGTAGAATGTCTAGAAATACTAACAATGTAGAAAGAAGAAGATCTAATGAGAGGACATCAATAGAAAACATACCCTTTGATGAAAGAAAGTAGATTGAATGTTATAAGTCTAACAACGTTGGACACATAGCCTAGAATTGTCAAGCACCTATTGATCAACAGAATCCTAGAATCAAAACCTAGTATGTCAGTTATGCAACAACATTAGACATACAACAAAGTATTGTAGGATGGATAGAAGGAACAATGGAAGAAACTTTAGAAATGATAGAAGGAATCATGAAAGAAACTCTAGAACTAAGAAGGACAATGATGATCAAACATATGTTGTTAGTGAACTTCAAGAAGAACTTGATGAGACATTTGTAAAAGGATTAAATATTTATAAGGAAAAGTTAGATGATGCAGAGACAAAAAGATTGAATTCAGGAATTGAGTTTGATTCAACTAAGTTGAATTGAGCTTGCACCAGAACTTGGAACTCTAGGTAAACATAGAATTGTGAGAAGTGAGGTTGGGAATAGGTGTATCCATATGAGTCTAGATGGTGGCTAAGATTGCTTTGAATTTGGAGCTTTTAGTAATAAATCATGAAGGAAATAAGAGTTATTGTTGTAAACAAAGAAGTTTCATTCTACAAAAGTAGATGGAATCTATGTTTTTACAACAAATTTCATAAATCAAATTTTTGTGAAGCATTGTTATGGTGGATGGAAGCTATAGTTATCCTAGGATAGCATTTGAAGATTAGATAGATTATCTTGAGCAAATAATTGATTTTGGAAAGTAATTAACATCTTTTTTTGAGTTAGTGAATATGCAATTAATGCAAGTTTAAGTTGGATAAATAGAGTACAAAATGTATTTATTCCCACATTGGGAATCATTTTAGAAGATTAGAGCATATAGAAGCAATATGTAAAGGTGATTTTGAGCAAAATCCTACTTCAGAAAAAAGGTATTTTTATTTCTCAGATAAAGTTTATTGGATAAATTTCTATTTGGTACAATTATGGATATGTCAATATTTAGAATGTTGAGAATGTTGATAGACCCAAAGTGAAGGTTGTTCCTCTAAAACCCTTAGAGGAAAACCCTAATTTGGCTTTATCAATTACTCTAAGCAACATAGTTTATTTAAAAGATGTAGGAAGTAGTTTATTTAAAAGATGTAGGAAGCTACTTGTCTAGAAAATTTGAGATAGTTGGAAGTGAACTCGTGGAAAAAGATATGGAAATTTTATTCATTCATGATATGACTAGTAATCTCAGATATAAGTGTTGGTGCTCAAAATTGTAGCCCTAATTTTGAGTACCATTGAAAAATCAAGCCCCATAAATGCTTTTAAATGTAGATGTACTTGGCTATCCTTTTAAGGCTTAAGAGGTGTTCAATGTTTATAACACCTTCCATTCAATATGCCTACTTGTTCCATGAAGTTAAATTTCCATTTTGAGCCATTCTGTGAAGTCTTGTTTTGAGCATTTGTCAAATTTGCATTTTTGCTAAAGTGTTAAACAATGACAAGAGCCTGTGTTTGCAACTAAATATCTTGCACCTAGTAATACTTCATGACTCCTTGCTTTAGGAGTGTTTAGTTTCCATACCAAAGAACCTATGTTTCATATTTTGAGTTGTTTCAAATCCATTTGACTAGGTTTTGAATCCCTCAAAGTTGGTCATTTATAGATTTCATGTTGATGCAATTAATTCTAAATTCTGGGAGGCCTTGTTTGACTTATCATAAATTTTGACTAGTTCACCCAAATAAGGAAATTCCTTTTGCATCATACTGTAAGGGTCAGATACTTGTTATTTTTCAAGTTTGAGCTTATGCAAAATCCATTTGATCAGTTTTCAAACATAATTTGAAATACAATTTGTAAATTTTTACTAGTGTCAGGAAATGTAGATTTGTTAGTACCTCTATTCATGACATCATAACTCCTAATATATGATAGGTGAGATTGAATGGATTATATAAATATGTTTTACTTTGAAAATTTCTCAAGTGTGTCAATTTTCAAATCTTGACAAATCCGTTTGCACACTTTTCCAGGTCAATTCCATTTGTAAAAAATGCTTTTCTATTAGTGCTTCTAGTTTGCAAATTCTGAGTAGCCCACTTTGATCACTTGCCATTTGTTCCTTGTTATTAATCATGAGGCCAAACCATATATTTATACTCTCCTCATGATAGTGAACCAACACCCTAGTTTTTGTGCTCCTAATTGTTAGTTTACCTAGTTTTTGAAGCCGAATCCAAAAGCATTTTATCATTTTTTGACATGTTTGCTTGCAGGTAATTCTGAGAGTGCAACTTTGATGGTCAATATCTTTTAACCCCAAATTATTGATGAGATGAGATTGGACAAGGTAGGATTATGTGGAATAGAGATTTACTATTGTTGATTTCAGAGCGTAGCTATTTGGTCGGGTCAGTTTTTAAAGTTCGCTGACAGGCCCTATTAGCAAAAAGTCAAATTTTGCAAATAAGTGGTAAAGTGAGTTTTAATGATGTTTCAGTGATGAATTTTGATTCAAATCAGTGCTAGATAATCAATGGATTAGTTTGACATTTCAGTTGTTCAAAAACAACAACAAAAATTAGTCGGACCCAGTTTGGGGCCTGACTAAACTTCACTAGTGTACAAGTTAACCAAGAGAAAGTTTTGTAAAGAAATATGTACCTAAATTTATAGAATTCACACATGGTCAAAATGAAATATCCTTGAAGAATCTTTATATTAACTTTAGAAGTTTTGTGTTAGTTAGTCCTAAGATATATAATGCTTATCAATGGTAAGGCCAGATAGATTTTGTGAAACCATACATGTGTGAAATCATTTTAAAGTCTGAAGTTAGCTATATTTGAAATTGTTGTGTGAAGCCATTGAGTTATTATGAGGATCTCCCAATAGGCTTGACACATGAACCATATTGATGAGGAATTACTCAAGGAATACTTAAATACAAAGGGTTTTGATTGGTTTGGATGGAAGGCAAGATTGTTTCTACATTTCAAAATGTGACCTTCCTTCAAAAGGAGAAGCTAGACTTAAGACATTTGTTGATTTGGCCTATGGTGAGATAAAGATTAATGCAAAGAATGCACTGATAAATCTAAAGGGGAATGGAAAAGGCTTTGTCCAATGATATTGGAAAGATTAAAACAACATGCAAAGTATTACCCAATTCCATATATGGTTCCTATTGCTCATGAGGTCTTAAAAGAAAGAGCTTTCCTTATTGAGGGAGTATCCAAGATTTTGAAAGAATACTATAAAGAAATTCTAACATGCAACTACCATATACTAGCTTGCAGAGGTTGATCTCAAATTTCCCTCAATAATGTTGTGATGGAACTCCAAAAGCTATGTGGGAATCCTTACATGTTATAAGGAGTGGAACTAGATGTTAAGGATGTGCAACAAGCATATAGGAAGCTTTTGGAGGCTTCTGGTAAGCTTATTTTGTTGGACAAGATGATGGTCAAGCTTAAAATTCAATCTCATAAAGTGCTCCTTTATTCACAGTTCCACCATATGCTAGACATATTGGAAGATTGCCTCTCTTATAAGAAATGGAATTGTGCATTGCTTAATAGATCTCAGCAGTAGCCCATAATCACGTATAAAGGCATTAACTAGTAATTTGGTGTTCACATGATTCCTCTCTATAGAATGCTTTGGATCTTGCCCATGGTTATCTGGCACAAATTCCATCTTATGGTCATTGAGAAGTTCTGGTCTTCTACTCTACCCTAAGTGCTTGTGATCCTGGGGATGTTATAGACACTATAAGGAAATGCAAGGATGGAAAAATGTATTTCTTGGTAGTTGGATTGTCTACAAAGATCCATATATGTAAACACCTTTGTGAAGAGATAGGAGAAATATATTATGCTGCATTAGATGAGTCACATTTCAAGAACCTTTTTCATGAACATACCCCTTTGCCATCAACTATAGCAGAGTTTATAGTTGCCAGCCTTGTTAAAATGGACATCATGTAAGATGAATAGATCCATGATAGGGTATTCCATGAGCAATAGAAAAGTATAGATAAGTCACTGCAAGGTAAAGGGAGAATATAATATATGCCACAGGGGACCAAAAAGAAATCATAGTGCTTTAGGAATGAAGAGAGTAATATGAGGAAATCTACATGCTAGAGGAATCCACATGCAAATAGCAGGTAGATTTGTAAAGATTATTACAACAATAGAAAGGCACAGAGGTGAGTCACAAGTTAATTCTTCAAGGGAGATGTCCACACAAGAAATAGGAAAGAAGCCCATGTCAGAGCAACCTACACAAAGGGAAAGACAAAGCAGTGAGCAATTTTAGGGGATGACTAAGACTTGAAAGCTGCTAGCTAAATGGAGGAAAACAAATGAAAGAGGTGAGAATTTTTGTCAAGATTTCACTTTTTTAGCATTTAAATAGTTAGACACACTCATCTGTTGCATCATTCTATTGTTACTTATAGAATTTTTGTAGTCTATCTTTGTGTTGATGGGATTTCAAAGGGATTATGATTTGGATGGCATCAAAATGATAAGTGTCACATTGGCTCTTATGATCTTCCTTTCTATGCGACATTGTCCTAGATGTTGCCAAGGACTACTTCAAGCTCAAAATATCTGCATGGGTTTTGAGTAGTCTCTTTGCTTTGATTGCGCTCACAATACAGATTCTTAGTTATGTTGATATTCAAAAAATGAATGTTTTTTAGGGCCTTAATTGAGAGGGAGATGAAAGAGCTGATCAACAACTAGCTAAGAATGGATATAGTAATTGGATAACATTAAGATCCTTGATAGTTCATGAGAGCTAGTAATCGACAGGCATCATGGCAAACATAACTTCATGCCTTTTATCCCACATGGGTCCTATGGCCATATTCATATGTTTTTAAATACTATCCAACACACTTCACATTCTGTCTTAAATACACATGGCTTTTGGAAGCTATGAGTTGCAAGGTGGGACCCCTGCAAGTGAAAGATAGCTAGAGGCTACCAAAGATAATTTTAAATGGACATGCAACTCAAGATGCTAATGTAGCTAACTCAATGATGATGCACACAATCATGACATGTGTCTACATTAGAGGGCTAGCACTTTCCCACAAAACAAAGTTACAAGCTAGTTAATAAATGTGGGGAAGAGGAGAAGCAACAAGTGGTAGTGAGTCTTCAATATGATGATGTGGTGAGATGCAACTAAATGCTGACATGTGTCCTAATCCTAGAGTGGGCACTTCCCCCTTAAGGAAGTTGCTTAGAATTTAAGCGAAATAGGGAAGCGAGAAAATAACAAGTGGCAATGGGTCCCAGCTAAAGTGAGGTGTCAGATCCTATCAACAAATGATGTGGCAAAAATCTACCAAATAAAAGCATGCCATGTGGCACACATCAGGGCAAGGGTGAAGGAAAATGAATTTTTTTAAAATATCAATTTTTTAAATCATTTTTTGAAAAAACTGAAGGGTATGTGCACACTAGGTTTTTTTTAAATTGAAAGATGGTCATTTCTAAAGTTTAGAACTTTTTAAATTTTTCAAAAATGTCAAGCTGTAGACTAGATAGTTTTAGCAAGTGGGTATTTTTTCAAATCAACTTTCAATGGGTTCCTAGTATGTGAATATAGTCATATTATATATCATTGGAACTAGGAGGAGATGAACTTTCTATTTATGGAGTTAGTTTTTGCATAGGAATTCACTGATTTGCATTATAGCTAGAAATGTAAAATTTGGGCCTTCTCAGTGAAATAAGTGAAAATTGGAAATGTAGTTATAGGCTTGGTAAAAACACTTGGTAAAAGTTATGTTGGATTAATTTTGAGGATATTATGCCATTCTTGTATAATTGTGCTCCAATTTTTAGGTAGAAAGAAAAAATGATCAAGGACTTGATTTATTAGTTGTAGAGAGATATTAGAGAGATTCTTTTCACTACAAAGGAGGGAATTTCAAGTGGACACTTGTCATTCTCAAATCAGATCTAGGAATTCACTCCTTGTCTATATCTTTTTTTTCTTTCATCCATTGTAAGGGTTCTAGTTTTTTCACTATGAGACCATTGTTGGGTGGAAATTCTTAGTCTTTCTATGAGAACACTTTGTTGGATCTAGAACTATGATTCCACTTTAATTTTTTAGCATCTTCTCTCTTTTATGAACAATAGTAGGAAAAAAAATACAACTAGTTCAGATCTTTTAGGTGTTTTCATGTTTTGATTTTATGTGTCTGAATGTATTTGTTTCAAGGAAATGAATACAAATGAGCAAGAAATTCTTTAGTTTCATTCTAATTCTTATCTCCTATCTCAATAATTTGCAATCTTATGTGGTCTAGGAAAAAAGAGTTGAGATCCATTTGGATCCCTTTAAGGTTGTATGTTAGACATGTTTTGCTATTGAAACAAAGGTCCAAGTGAATTCTTGATGTGTTTGATAGGGTTGTTGGTTATTTGAGAAGGATATTTCATGAGAATTAGTTCATAATGAACATTGATGTCTGATTCACAAAGTGATATGATAGATCTGATGTCTAGGTGTATGAAATATGTCTTGGATATCATACATGTATGTATTTGATTCATGAAATTGCTCAATAGATAAGGCATTAATCAGTTATAGGATCAATTGTTCATATTGCTGCATATTTGAGGTTTTACTGATATTCAACATCATTAATCAAATGTATTTCCCTTTCATTTTGAAGAGCTAAAAATGAATGCCCTTACTCAACTTATGAACTTCATTGTCTTTCATTTAACTAGTGCAAATCTATGTCATTGCATGAGTTATTAGGAGATATAAGGGTTAAATCTACTAGATATAGATTTAGGAATATGTTTTTGCACTGGTACCATATTAATTGAATTTGAGGTCCACCCGCCTAGGTTTTGCAGAGCCTGAAGTAGAAGAAGGGTCAAGCCTTAAAGTTGGTCTAGTGTTTAAAAAGATGTGTTAAAGATGGGAGTTAGTTGCCCCTAGATTTTTCTTGTTCTCATTGGTGTAATTTGAAAACTATAACATTTCCAACAATGAGCATCTAGAGGATTTAGACTTAGCCAAATATTATTTTTACTGTGAACTTGATACTAAAGATTGGACTTAGATTAAATTAAGCATAATTAATAATGGAAAAATATGGATGGGAGAAAATGTAGTTGATATTTTTGCCAACCTTATTCATGAGGTTACTAGTCTTCGTAAGAAAGGCCCATTGGAGAGAAACTAGTTAAGAAGAAGGTGGAACTTTACACCAAAGAAGTTTATAATGGCAAGGCAATGCTAATCATCACCATCAAAAAAAATGATGTGAGAATCTTCTTATTTTTTCAAGTTCCAAAAGTGGTGATTTGTCCATAGGTTTCATTTACGAAGCTTATACAATTCGTGTTGAGAAAGAACAAGTGAATTTGAGTGAGATTCTAAGAATGCAACTCCTTGAGAATTTGGAAAAGATTAAGAGTACAAAGAATGGTATATTTAGATTTCAATCTCTAATTAATCACATTTTCTTCCATGTACTTAAGAGATTTCCATTTCTATTAGTTACTAATATTATGAGCACTAAATAATGAACTATGGACAAGATAATAGATGTGTGCAGAAGGCATCCTGCAAACAAAATCTTGGATAATAGAAATATGATTATGAAGACATTTTAGAATGGGATGAAATATAGATTTAGAATTTCCCTTGCAATTGTTAATAGATTTAAGAATGATATATGTTGTATGGTGGACATAGATCTAACCTAGATTGAAGCAATAGAACCAAGTGAAACATTTCTTGAGCCTTTAGGTTATGATTTGAGTGATGATGTAGCTATTGGTTATATTGATTTAATGCTGAAATCCAAAATAGATCAAGCTTCATACATATTTGGAAGCTATCAAGAGGTAACTCAATCATCCTATTAGACATCATTAGAGAAATCTCGTAAGAAAGTTTAAAATATGGTGAAGAGAGCACTAAGTGAGGCTGGTATGGTAGAAAGTGAGTCACAAGTAGTAAGAAAAATAATCTCCTAATTACAACATATTGGCAAACAAGGTGTGATGCATGTGAGACCCCTATCAATTGGTGAGGAATCTAGTGTATCTATTGTAGAAACTCCATATGTTGTTGTATCAGTAAAGCAACCTAGTGAAACTAAGAGGAAGTCTAATTGGTTAGTAGAGACTCATAAGGAAAAGAGAGTCAAGAAACAAGCTACTAGACCTAGAAAAGGAATTTTTGACAATTGAAGATTCCAATGAGGGATAAGTAGAAGAAGAAGAAGTTAAATAGCTAGAAAAGGTTACTATTTCCAAGTAGCCAATAGGTAAGACAAGTAACCATGTAAACCAAAGATAGAGAAAATCAACATAGCCATTGTCAATGAAGCAAACTTTGTGCAAATGAATAAGTTCTATGAGTTATATAATGACATTGAGAAAGAACAAATAGATATCTCTACTATGAGATATATGATTCTTAATATCTTGAAACTTGGGAGTATTAAAGGCATGATGAATCAAAAGGAATATGATAGACTTATAGCTAAGAAGGCACCAATTCATGAAGATATGGAACATGAGAAGTCAATGCTACAAACTATGTGCAAGATAGACGATCAAGACAAAATCAAGAAATTGATGAAGAAACTAGCACCTTACTTGAAAAGTAAGATGAGGCCATTTTTGTTCATGGGAGGAGAAAATAATGTTATAGGAAGTGAAATTGTAGTAGTCATTAATCAAGTGATAAGTGAGTTAAAGGCAAAACCTACAACTGCAGAGAAAACTTTAGAAGTATTAGTAAGTGGTGATACTATGTATATTGATTAAATAAATGTTACTAGTAATGTTGATGAAGATCCATTCAATTAGTTTGAATCTTTTTTAGAAGATATTCAAAATTAGTTGAGACTAATTGAACATGAGAAAAGATAGCTAGAAGAAGAAAAGAAAAAATTTGAAGAAGCCAAGTTGAAATTTCTTGAGGAGGAGAAGACACAAAAAGAAGAAGAAAAGAGGAGAGAAAATGAAAAAGAAAAGGAAGAAGCAAAAAATAAAGAAAGAAAAAGAAAAGAAAGAGAGGAAAAAGAGGAAGAGAGAAAATCAAAGAAGGCAAGGGAGAAGAAATGAGAAGAAGATGTGGTGAAAGCATCTAGCTCATCCACTCCTATATCTCTCGCTAACCTTATAGATGATGATGATGATCAAAATAACTTGATCTCTTCTTTGAAAAAATTTATTAAGAAGAATAGAAAAGTCAAGAGTTTACAAAGAGCATTTATGGAGGTGGCTGACAAATTGCATAACACCCTCTCAGCCAAACATACAAAAAAAGACCCCAAATAAAGAGCTCAAGTAATTGTAAAATTATTTGATGATGAGTTTACAAGTTTTTTGAATGTTGCTAAGTCTAAGGCTCAAAATTCACATGATGCTAATCTTTTTAGCACCATTTTTTAGAATATTCAGAATGATTTGATGAATCTTGATACTTGTATAAAGAAACTCCAAAAATGTCAACAAGTTGGCAAGGTACTATACATAAAATGTACTTTATCTCATAATTTGATAATTGAGTTGGATAACAAGATTCAAGGGAGGCTAAGTGTGTTGGAAGCTCTAACCAATTAGATACAATAACCCTTTTTCAAAATTCATGAGTTTGAAGGACTAGTTGCCGATGTTCACTTAGACATCAACAAACTGCAATTTGATAAAGAACATGTTTTGAGAAGGATATCAAAATTTAGAGAGTCTATTTCTTTGAAGAAATCAATTATTGAGAGATAGTTGGAGGAATGTGTCAAAGAAAAGGACACTTATTCCAATTTTACATACTCCAACCTTAATGCAATAGAGATTGCATCATATGCCTTATGTGCAATCCTCACTTTTGCCAAAGCAACAAAGGACACATGGAAGAAAGGTATGAATATTCTAAAGAAAAATTTTGATGATTACAAGAAGATAATGTTAGCTTGAAGTAGCAAGATAGAAATTTTTGATAGTTTTGGACAATAGACATAACTTTTTTTTGACAGTTGATGACTTTTTAACCTTTTCCATTGATGTCAAAGGGGGAGAAGTTGTAGAAGAAAATTTTAGTAAGTTATATATGTAGTAATCATATTCAAAGGGGGAGCATTTTTAATATGAATTATTTGTAATAGATGATAAGTAATGTAGATTTTAGTAAAGTTTTGTTGAGATTGTTGACAATTGGCTATTTACAAAAATGTAAATGTTTTCATTAATGGAAACACATAATATACATACTTCTAATAAACCTTGGAAATAAAGGTACTTAGCTTTTTGGTACTCAAAAAATTGTCCAAGTATGAAAATGGTTTACAACAATTTATTGTTTTATATGTAAAATGTTTCTAACATCATATTATGACTAGTGAGGCTAGATGGAGATAGTATACATGTTGGTGATGACATGTATAATCTTAAACATCTGTACATAAAATATGAAAGAAAGATAATTAAGATGTATAGGACACTAGAATGAGAGGTAAAAAAAATATTTTGTTTACAAAATAATTACTTGAGCAATTAGGATCAACATCCTAGATGTTTACTCTAAGTTTGAAAAGTATATTGTGGTCTTAGCCAACCTAGCAATAATTTTTGAAAAGGCATGGTATTTATGCAAATAATATCTTGGAAGGTTAAGTGTAATTTTTTTGTAAAGAAATAAATGAAAACTTTTTGAGAACTTGATTTAGTAATCCAAGAACAACTAAGAAGAAATTATAGCATCTATACTTTTGTATTTGAGGAACTTAAAGTATAGTTACTTGTTTGGTCAGTAAGCTCTTCTTGTAATTGGAAGTGTATATTTGGGTAGTGAGTTCTTCTTGTATACATTATACTAAAACTTCTAATAGGGTGGGAATCTCCTAACAGGGATTCAAAGTATCCTAACATGGAATCTATACACTGAATTTTCTTATTGACTCCTAATAGGGTCCATCCTCTAACAAGGAACATATATACAAAGTATATCTTTATGGCCATCATTCCCACTGGGGTTTTACCTTAGCTAGGGTTTCCCTAGTTAACAAAATATGGTGTTGTGATTTCTCTTTCTATATGGTTACTTTTATTGTTCAACATTATTTATTTACTTTCTTATGCATGGTTCAAAGTAATTAATAATATCCAATTGGCCAAAAAAATTTGTAGAGTACTGATTCATGCCCCTGTTCTTAGTACTTTCTATTTCTCATAGGAGTACATCACTTGATTGGAGTTGTATTGAAAAGTTTCAATGGCAAGTTCAAAAAAAAGGTTGAATCTAATGTGTCTATGTTGATGCCTTTCCCAAAAATGCACATGATCTAAAACACAACCAAAAAGTGGCTTGGTATGAGGTGACATTCACTGAGGATGCTCCTGCTCAATTTCCCCACATGCAAGAAGGCTAGGTTGGTTCCATTGGAATCCTTTGCAATTCCTACCAACATCACTATCTATGGCCTCTTAGAAACCATCAACACCTATCTTAGTCACCGAGTTGGAAATGGAGGTAGTTGGAAATAGGATTGAGATGGGTTACTCCACTTGGTGGAAGAAGGAGTTGCATTAGAGTAAACCATTATTAATTGCAAACATCTACCTGTGCAAGTTATCTGATCAATATAGTCATATAATTTAGGAGGCTAGGAGATGAAACACTATAAACCAAGGAGAAAATGAGTTTAATACCAAGTGTGGAGGTGTATTTGAGTAGGGAGCATTTAGTGCAAGTTTGAACTAGATGCAGATGATTATGACCATTTGTTCTTCCTCCCTCGTGATTTTAAAAGACCTAGTTCTTTTATTTGTAAAACATTTCCACTTTGCAAAAACATTCATGAAAGAGATGAACATGGGAGATAAGTGTGTTGCCAATTTGTATCTGTCACATGAGGATGATTTTTGATTAATAGAATTAATAATTATTTTCTTTAAAAATAGG
This sequence comes from Cupressus sempervirens, assembly GCA_028749045.1. Classification (NCBI taxonomy): domain Eukaryota; kingdom Viridiplantae; phylum Streptophyta; class Pinopsida; order Cupressales; family Cupressaceae; genus Cupressus; species Cupressus sempervirens. The sequence continues at coordinate 114,920,470 of CM053793.1, forward strand.
AAGTCTTTTTTACATTTTGTCTTCAGATCAATTATCCCACATTGTTAAGATGAGGAGTGTTTTTAGTCTTTTTATATCACAACATGCTCTTTATAAGTGTCTTAAAAACACATATATTTTAAAGCCACAAACTCATGCATGTGACCCAACCAACTAGAGAGAAGACTAAGAATTTTGACCAAAATAATGTTAGAAGCTCATAGAAAAATTAGATCATGACACCTGGCATGGATTTTGAGAAGGAGATGATATGGCATTTCTATAATCGACACTTAAGATTATGCCACATGGCACAATCCAATGGTAGGCACTTGCACATATTATGAAGATGCGTAGAAGTTAGAGAATGTGGGAAAGTACCTTGCCACCATGTAGTAGTGGGCTTAAGAAGACAGTGATACGACAAGGTAGATTTCTAGCCAAGTAGGAGGTGCCGCATGATAGTGATGTGGTGAGGCACCTAATAGGAGATGATGTGGTAGTGATAAGTAGTGGAATATTGCCACATGGTAGATCAATAGACCAATCAAAGGATTTCATGTGGCACTTAGTGGTAGGTGATGAAGTAGAGGTCTGATGAATCACATCATGACACATGTTGTGGACAGTCAAACCTAATTTGACTCAGATGGATAAATAGAGGGAAATTTTAAAATGTAGAAAAAGTATTTTTAACTATTTTTCTCTAGAAATCATGTACAGTTCCTTTGAATAAACTTTGGATATATTATAAGTTTTGACCTTAGGTGCATAATTTTTTTTTGAAATAAGATGGAGGCATATGAACCAATCCAGGAGCCAGATTTGCAAACTAGTATTTTGGGTATCTCTGGTAAGAAAATATTTGACTATCATATATTGTTAGAACTAGGATAGAATAAACTTTCCATATTTGGGGTTTATTTTTAAATAGGAAATAGTTTGTTCAAGTTAATTAGGGTTTTGTCTCAAGTACTCATTCTTCAACCTCATTTAGGTATAGTAGTTTAGATCTAATTTTTGGAAAAATATTGAACTAGGTTAATGCCAAAGGCAATATGGATGTAGATAGGGACATATTTTGTTACCTCCAAGTTATCTTAGTGAAGGTTTTATCATCATTTTAGATGCATATATGATATTTTATTGGAACAAGGGTTTTTCATCATTAAGGAAGAGATATTTCAAGTTTGTTATACACAATGATGAGATTCCTTTCAAATTATAGCTGTAGAGAGAAGAGATATGATTTAAAACAATATGAGATGGAGATTCAAGTGGACACATGTCACTTCCAGATCAGATCTATCTTCTTCTTCCTTTCCTATTTATTTATCTTTCTCTCTCATTGTAAGGGTTCCAATTTCTTGGACATTTTTTCACTATTGCTATACCACAAGGATCGTTCCATGTTGAAATTTTTTTCATCATTGTGATACCATTTTTTTGACATAGGGAAGGGATGAATAACTAGGGCCAAAGGCTCACCTAGCTATCCAAACCACCTTGCAAGAGTTAACACAATGGAAACGCAACACATAGAACAACAACCAAAAGAGGAAGAAGAGAAAACACTTGTTGATTCATCAAATAATTAGCATACATTCCCAACTGTAATGCCTTCTAGGTTATGCCTAGATACAAAATATATTCAAGATCAACGATTCAAAATCAAATTTGTCGCTCTAGATACATATGTGACAAACTTTCAAAACTTTTACGTTCTATTTTAGAATCCCTCCAAAAACTACCCTAACTCTAAGTCTAAACACTATATATATACTTGCCAAAATGGCTTATAGATCATTCTAGAAAATTACATAAGAGGAAGGCTAACCCAAGAATGGTCTAGACACATCCCAAGTAAAGATATTAACATATATATCATGATTGAAATAAATCCCACAAGTTAGCTAACAAAAATTGCATCCAAACACTAACATTCAGTATAAATAGGAAAACTCAGAACATGAAGGGTCACTCAGCATACAATACATAACTTGATACATGAAAACTCACTTGATATACACTAGGCAACTTAGCATCCACTAAGTGCTATGGTAATTCGGCACCAACTAAATGCTACAATAACTCAACACCAACTAAGTGCTATAGTAACTTGGCACCAACTAAATTATACAATAACTTGACACCAACTAAGTGCTATAGTAATTTGGAACCAACTAAGTGTTATAGTAATTTGGCACCAACTGATAGCTATAGTAACCTAGCACCAACTGAGTGCTACAGTAACTCAGCACCACTAGGATACTCCTACATCAGACAATTGAGGTTGAAAGAAATGATTCTCCTGAATCATTGAGATGTGAAAATCTAAGTTGAATCCAACTTAGATTGAGAAATCTATGAAGCATCTTCAATAGGCTTATTCTTCCACTTCACTAAATATTCATAGTAATATTTTCCTCTTGTGCTCTTTCCAACTCTCTAACTCAATATCTATTCAAATTCTTCAATCTACTTCTTAGGATAATCTTATGATACAATAACTTCATCATCTAACTCATTATACTATCAAACTTCTTCAAGATCTTAGAAGGCCCAAATTTCTTCATCTTCATCTTACTATATGTTCCAATAGAAAATCTTCCCTTCTTTAAATGAATTATCCCTCATCACCAACTTCAAAATTATGATGTCTTCTAGACTTATCAGCATTCTCCTTATACTTTTGATTACTTTGTTCCAACCTCAACTTCACTTCCTTATGCAAAGACTCCATAAAATTAGAAAATTCTTCTCTTGTAGTGTTTCTCTTTTCTTCACTAGCAACATCTCTCAAATATGATACTCCTCTAGACTTCATTCTAGTAACAATCTTAAAAGGTGTCTTCCCTATACTCCTATTCACAGAATTATTATATGAAAATTTAGCTTGTGCCAATACCATCTCCCAATTACTTGGATTATTCCCAACTAAATATTTCAGAAAATTACCTAAGCTTCTATTCACAACCTCTATTTGTTCATCTATCTATGGATGGATTGTAGAAATAAACTTCAACTCAGTACCCATCTTCTTCCATAAAGTCTTCCAAAAATAACTAAAAAACTTGCTATCTCGATTAGAAATAATACTTCTTGCTAATCTATGCAATCTCACAATCTCTTTAAAGACAAGTTCAACAACATGCTCAACATCTAATATATTCTTACATGGTATGAAATGATCCATCTTAAAAATCTATCCACTACAACAAATATAGAATCATACCCCTTCATTGTCCATGCTAATCCAAGAACAAAATCCATACTAATGTCACTCCAAGGTTTCTTAAGAATAGTAATAGGCATATACAAGCTAGTATTTTGACTTACCCCTTTTGCAATTTGACAAACTCCATAACTCTTTACAAATTTATGAACATCTTTATACATTTGTGTCCAATAATACTTCTCTTTTAGGAAACTCCATGTCTTATCAATTCTAAAATATCCAACCAATCCACCACTATTCTTTTCCTTAATTAGATTCAACCTCATAGAACTTCTATGAATACACAACTGAATTCCTTTGAACAACATACATTTTTGAATGAAATACTCATCATAGTTATGTGATCTATTAGATTTGGTGCTCTGTACTCTCTCCATGCCTCAAAAAAATTAGTATCAACATCATACAACTCTTTCATTTCATCAAAACTAAGAACTTCAACCTTTATTTCAGTCAACAAAGAATGTCTTCTACCCAATGTATTAGCAACTCTATTAGTAACTCCACTCTTATGATTAATAATAAATGTGAAACTCTGCAAGTACTCAACCCACTTCATATGTATTAGATTCAATTTATGTTGACTTCCAAAGTATTGTAAAGCTTTATGATCAGTATACAACACAAATTCTTTAGAAATCAAATAGTGTCTCCACTTCTTCAATGCTTGAACAATAACATAAAAATCTTGATCATACACAAAATACTTCCTTTTAGCATCATTCAAATTTTCACTAAAGAAAGCATCAGGCTTACCTTCTTGACTTAATGCAACTCCTATGGCACTACCACTTACATCACATTCAACTTGAAATACTTTGTTGAAATCAAACAAAGCCAATACATGCAATTCAACAACCTTTTGTTTCAAAGTCTCAAAACTCTTATCAGCTCCATGTGTCCACTTGAATTCCTTTTTATCTCCCCTCATTGTCTTAGTCATAGCATTAAAAACAACACTAAAATTCATTATAAAATTTTTATAGAAACTAGCCAAACCATGAAATGATCTTACCTCAACCACATTCCCAGGTGTAGACCATTTCAAAATTGCTTTAACCTTCTTAGGATCCATCTTCAATCCATCAACTAAAATCACAAATCCCAACTACACAATCTCCTCCTACATAAAAAGAACATTTTTTCAGATTAATTAGCAACTTTTCCTCTTTCAACCTTTGCAATACTTGTCTAATATGCTCAATATGTTCTTTTATTGTTTTACTAAATATCAAAATATCATCCAAATAAACAATCACAAAATTACCCAAAAATCTTTTCAGAACTTCATTCATCAACATCATGAAAGTACTAGGTGCATTAGTCAAACCAAAAGGCATAACCAACCATTCATACAAACCATTTTTTATCTTAAAAGTAGTCTTCCTTTCATCACCTTCTCTAATTATAATATGATGATAGCTACTCTTCAAATAAATCTTGGTAAAATACTTTGCTCCACTCAAACAATCCATTATGTCATCCATCCTCAGCATAGGAAACCTATATTTCACTATGATTTTATTAGTAGCTCTAGAATCATTACACATTCTCCATTCTCCATTCTTTTTAAGTGCTAATACAATAGGTACAACACATGGACTCAATTTTTCTCTAATCAAACCTTTCTACAACAACTCATGTACCTGTCTATTAAGTTCTTCATTCTTTGTAGCTATTAATCTACATGGTGCTTTGTTCAACAAACTAGCTCTAGGAATTAGATCCATACAATGAATTATACTTCTTATTAGAGGTAAACCATTAGGTATATCCTCTACAACAATATCTTTATACCCTTTTAGCTATCCAACAAGCTGTCCCTCAGTCATGACTGATTGGCACTTGGTTAACACTATTTTCTGGCACTTGGTTACTATTGTCACAACTTAGTTTCTTTGGAATTATAGAAAAAAAAACTTAATTCTTTTTCATTTCCTTTTCAAATTGCTTCCCATTAACCATGCAAATTTTTATAGCAATACAATTAACCTCATCTCAGATTTCAATTAAAGGCAATAATATTTGTTTCTTTCCATTCACCAAAGAGTAAGTGTATTGATTCAATCTTCCATCATCCATAACATATCTACCATATTGCCAAGGTATACCCAAAAGAATATGATAACAATCCATAGGCATAATATCACACAAAACTTCATCAAAGTAATGTCCAGTCTTGAACTTCACATGGCATTTCTCACTTACCAATATCTTATGCTCATCTTTGATCCATGAAACATGATAAGGTTTGGGATGTTTCAACCTTTGGAACTACAACTTTATAACCAGCTCCTTTGATGATAAATTTTTAGAACTTCCACTTTCAATGATAACTTTGCAACATTTTCTAGCCATCTTACATATTTTCTTGAAAAGACTTCTTCTTAAAATAGGTTCATCATCACTTCCCTTATTGCATAAGATTATTCTCATCATCAAATTTTCTCTAGCCTTAGGACCACTTGGTGAACCCTCATCATCTCCTTGAATCACAACATTTTTGTTACTTTGCACACTTTCATAGGATCTACATTCAAAAGATCTATGTCCCTCTTTATCGCATCTGAAACAATTACCATAAAATCCACCTTTAGAATAAGAATTACTTTTTCCTTGGTGAGAATTAGTACCTCCTTGATAGTAATTACCACTTTTCCATTTGGTCTTGCCTTTCTCATCATTCTTCCACCCAAATTTTTCTTTATCATGTAAAAAATTTTCAGATCTACTACCTTCACCATAAGATCTACCTCTACCTCTCTAGGATCTGCTACCTTTACCTCATTGTCTTTGTTCTTGCTTCTTTGTCAAGATCTCCTCAGCCTTCAAGGCATATTGGTATGCTTCTTCCACACTTTCCAAATTCACAAAACTTATGTCATCTTGTATTCTAGATCTCAATCCATTTATGTACCTTGCAATTTTCTCAACATCATCATCCACATGTCTAAATCTAATGTCCAATCTATAGAATTTCTCGATATACTCCTTCACACTCATGTCTCTTTATCTCAAATTTTGCATCTTTCTCAGCAAGCTAACTTGGTAATTAACAGGAAGGAATTTTTTCTTTAACTTGTTCACTATATTTGGCCAAGTTTTGATCTTCTCCTTTCCTCTCCTTTCTCTATCAGTTTGCAAATGCTTCTGCCATAGTGAAGCATGACCTTTTAACCTTGTAACAACAATTTTCACCATCCTATTATCAGGAGTGTTTTCATACTCAAAGAACCTCTTCTTATTAGAGATCCAATCCAACACAACATTGATATCCAGTTTTCCATAATAACGAACAACTTCTATAGTAGGCTTTGAATTTTTCCTAGACAACACTCTTAATAATCTTGCTTCATCTTGGTCTTCTCTAGGTTCTAGATTAGGGTTTGGTGCTACTGCTTCATCATTACTTACATCATATAGATGTGCTCCTCTCCTCTTGGCTATCTCCATAACATCTAATCTAGCTACAATTTATTTCAATGTATCTAATATTGCATTATTAGCATTTCCTCTACCTTGAACCATCTTTACAAATCAAGTTCCTACAAGATTATAACCCTCTACAAGTTATACGTCAAATCTATAGATCTACAACCCTACAAGCCAATTCAATCAGGGCTCTACATGATCCAATCACCACAAGGATGAACTTCAATCTTTGATACCACTTGATGCAAGGAAGGGATGAATAACTAGGGCCAAAGGCTAACCCAGCTATCCAAACTGTAGACACCTAAAATCCTTTAGAAAATAAAGTATTTTTATTTTTTGAAAAAGTTCCTGATGACATTATCATTTATTAATTAATTAATTAATTAATTAATTTATTTATTTATTTTTATTCCATTAAATCCCTTTATCTTAATTAAAAATATTTAATTAAGGAATCCCACCCAAAAATGTTTAAATCTTATTTAAACATTATTTCCTTATTTATTAATTATTTAATTAATAAATTGACCAAAAATCCCAAAATAAATATTTAATTTATTTTTTGCCCAAAACTTGGCCAATTTCCTTAAGATCACTAACCTCTTCCAAAATCTTCTAATCCTTCTTTAATTTCGATTAAAGGCTAATCCCATCATTTTCTACCCCTAATCCCAACTCAAAATATTTAACTAAGGTTAAATATTAATTCTCATATTTATTAAAAATGTTTTAATAAATATCTCCTCAAACCAAACCTATGAGATAAATATACTTTATTTATCCTAACCTTAAGCCTATCCCTAAACCCCCTTCTTAGCCTAATCCATCCCATCCACCTATACTAACCAAGCTTAGCTACTAACTCACCCACCCTCATTGAATGCCATCCACTTTCATATCTCTAACAAGCTTAGTCTAATCTTAAATCACCTCTAATCCCTCCCCTAACCTTGTCACATTCCCTAAGCAAGCTTAAGACTTTCCTAAGCCAGGCAAAGTCAACAATCTCAAATCCCTCCAAAATATCCCAACCACCAAGCCTTCAATGCTCTTACAAAGCCATAAAGACTCTTACAAACTCATTCATTTCTCTTAAAAGCCATTTAAGAAGGGTCTTTATGAAGATATTATCCCTTGAGCTTCCTTTGTTGACTCATCCTTGCCCTTTCCTCCATCCTCTCACCCTATAACATGTGTCACTCTCTGATTGGTTGTAAGGAAGCACAACCTATGTGCTCTCTTCTTATGCAATCTAAGGCCTCCATAAGATTTTTCCTTTCCTTTCATCTTAGCCCTCCAACCCTCAAGCCCTTAGCCTATAAATTGAATCCCCTCCCAAGCCATTTCATCATAATCCTTGAGCTAAAGTTATAATGTTAGTTTGAGAAGCCAAAATTCATACTTTTGCATACATCCACACCCGAATTCCAAGAATCCATTGAAGCTAGCTTGAGTATCTTGAGCACACATCCCAAATCCTATCAAATAGACTCATCCTAAAAATAAGAAAGGTCTCATTGAGAGAACCTCTTAATGGTTCATATTCTCAATTGAGGGCTTGTCTTAGTCTCTCATATATGTTTTATTGATCTTGTTACTTAATGCTTTGTTTCTTTAAATAGATTAGTGTTTCTTGCTAACATATTAGTGTATACATTTTAGCATGCCCGATGGGACCCCACTATGGTTCATTCATTCATCCATTTCACTCTATGTTTTGTTCTTATAAACTAACCATCTAACATTTGTTATTGTTTGAATAGGTTATAGGGTGTTTTTCTTGTTTTGCAGATTGAAGGATGCACATGGGAGAAAGACATATCCTCTAAAACCTGAAAATAATTAAAAAATAAAAAATTCTTGAAAAAACTCGCGCATTTTAGTTCTGTTCACGCAGTGTCGTCTCCATAGTTCAACATCTCTGTAGATTGGCGTCTGCACCTGGTGAACTGTCATCTGTGCCTGGTAAATTGTCATCTCTATAACCTCAACCATTGTCTTCGAAGTTTGGCATCTATGCCTAGTGAACTGTCATCTACGTCTGGAAAACTATCATCTTCGCAACCTCAATCGTCATCTCCAAAGTTTGGTGTCTGCGCCTGGTGAACTATCATCTCCGCAACCTAAACTATCATCTCTGTCATCGCCAACCTAAATTGTCATCTCCACTGCTGCCAAACTAAACTATCGTCTCTGTAGTTCAGCATCTTTGCCTAGTTTCCTATTTTTTGTGCCACCAAACTGAACTATTGTCTTCGCCTCTTTCTCTATCATCTCTACAGATTGGCATCTCTGTAGTTCAGCATCTCCATAGATTAACGTCTCCGCAGTTCACTGTCTCTGCTTGATGAATTGTCATCTCTGCCTATTATTGTTGCATTTTTGTTTTACCATCTCTATTCCTAGACTTTTAACTTTTGGTGGTTTCATAGAGTAGAGGTTTTTCTATGCATTTTTACGCCCAGGAAAAAGAACATAAAAAGTTGATTTTATTTTCCCCATAGTTAAGCTTCAAATTTTTGAGATTTTTGGGTTACTAATTAAATTGGATTTTGTAGCTTTACAGGTTGGAGCATCTACGAAACCACTAACTATGTTTCTTGCAGGTTCTCCTTACATGGTTTAATGCTCTTGAAAAATGAACTTGAATGTTTAAACACTTGTCTTTGAATGCATGTTGCTAAAATGAACTTGCATGCTTAAACATATTTTTCTTTGAATGAATGTTGCTCAAACACAATCTTGAATGCAATGGATTAAAATCAATTTTCTTTGGAATGCATGCTTAAAACAAAAAAAACACAATCTTGAATGCAAAAGATCAATTAACCATTGCAATATCTCACACTTCAATTTTTTGGGCATAAAAAGAACCTAACTCCACATTTAAAAAAATTTCTAAGTTATAAAAACTAATTAAAGATGCTTTGAGTGAGTTTGTAGTTGGACTCACCCTTTTTAATCACCCATCAATTTAACCATTGGTTGCAATCTTAGCACCATCTATGGGGATGGGTCTACCTAAGAAGGTGTTAAGTGCTCCACAAAAATCAAACTCCACTTACTTGAATTTTTATTAGTTTTTCTAAGTTAGAAAATTCCTTGAATGCACATTAGTCTCGCTAACAATTCATTTGGGCATTAAAATTGGACAACTCTTGATGTGGAGGGCCTCCGGGCACACGCTTGAAATCAAATTTCACACATCTTTATTTTGGGCTTAAAAGAAAATCACATCAACTCTTGAATGCCTAAAAGGAAATTAATCGATAATTGACATAGAGGGCCTCCGAGCACACGAGTTTACTTTTTTTGACCCTAAATCTTCTTGATGTATTCATTCTTCGATCAATTTTACTTTTGTTAAATGCTTCAAGTTGGAATTGAACATTGTCTCTTAAACATGAGTGCTTGCAAAGTCTAAATTAGCACACATAAGTGTTAGTTGGTAAAAGAATAAATGTGTTTTTTAGGCCAAGGTCATCCAAGTCTTCTCTCCTCTTGTCATCTTTTGAGGCCATCTTGGGTGCATAAGATTAGGATACAAAACCTTGTTTCTCTTTTTAGGAGGCTTGCTTGGGGATTTCATCACCCCTTAGACAACCTCAACTCTAGCATTTCGACGAAGTATAAAAATTGGGAGGTGAATCCAAAGACACCTCTCTTGGAATCAAGATTTTGTCACTTAGGCTAAGCTTCAAGGAACTTTATACCCTTGAGAAGTGAAAGAGGAGAAGTGGGTTACCACTCCTCTCGGCTATGTGACATTGTTCTGGTTTCATCTACATATTTGGGCCTCATGTACCTTGGGTATATCGAGTACTCCCTAGCTAAACCAATTGTCAACCTTGTAAACAACCATCTAGGATGTTAATGTGTTTGAAGTGACTGATCGAAACATTTGTAAAACATACACACTCCTTGGCACAAGTATCACATTCTAAGAATCAAAAACTTCTATCTGGTTGTTCCTATCTATTGCTTGATTTTTTTTACTTGTTGAATGAATGTTTTCCAAACTTGGTCAATCCTAGCTTAGGGCACACTTAGTGTAGTCACTGCCTATTTCAAAAGTTGAACAACTTGAAGCAAAACAATCAGGATCTCTCAAAGCCAAGCAGATTCAAGAATTTATGTCAAAACAACCCAAACCCAAATAGAAGTTTCATAAAGTCAAACTCAAGCCATCTCAGGCATACCAAGAACTTTTAGCCAAGAGAAAAGAAATAACACCAAGCCCTCGAATTACCAAACTCCACAAAGTAGAAGACAAAGCTGTCGATGAAGCCCTTCAAAATTCCTGGTTAGATCGCACTATCCAACTTAACTAACATCTAAGAGTTAACCCTGCTTATGCCTTACCAACTAGGCATGATTTCTATGATTAGACCTCCTTACTTCTCCACATCTTCTTGCATAAGCTTCACTTTAGAGTCATCCTTGTAGGAAAGCCAACCATCTTTAGTCCTCCCCTTAAGCATTTTAGCTCATCCATCTCATTTAGAACCAAACCATCTAGCCAGCAATCCAAAAACTTCATATCCAAGCCTTCAAAATTGTTGTCACCTTGCCAAAAGTTTTCGATTCCTAAACATCTTCCAAATCCACCAACCTCACCAAGGTTATCCCTTTGACAGAGCTTTGTCTAGGGTAATCTAGCTTTTTCACATATCATCCCTCATCACCTTGAGCTAAAGGTTGGTATCCACAAGTGGTCAATCTCGTGTTCTTCTTAAAGGATCATTAGTCTATCCTTAAGTTGACATAATCACCACCAAGCTTGCATGATTTGGAAACATATCTTTGAAGTTAGAATCCCCAACCCAATCCTCCTTATGTTTTTTCATATAGCTTTGCCTCAACCTAAGAAATATTTTGCATAGAAAAGCCTTCCCCTTTTGCATCCATCAGCATTGTTGCATCTCATCCCTAGGAAACATTCTTCATTTTCATGCCACCTGTCACTCGCTTAGCCAAGAAGAAGGAAACAATGGAGCCCTATCATTTGGATCAAACAACATCACTCCCCTTGAGCAGTCAACCATCCTTTAGCCCAGAGAACACCATACCATTTCCTACTAACATTGAAGCTTTCATGAACCAACCAGGAAATGCAGTATTGGTGAACACCATTATAGACAAGAACAAAGAAACAATCATGGCTAATTTTTGAAGGGACAACATTGGAGCCTTCAACTTTGGAAGACCTCCTCCCCTATTAGATCCATCTCACCCATTGTTTGGACAACTCCTACCACCCATAGGCTCTTATGATTCGAATTATCCTCATTATGTGCCAAAAGAAGAGCCTCAACCCACCCCATATGACCCAACAGACCCAAACATACCAACCTCCACTCAAGCTGAAATATCCCTTCTGCAAGCCAATCTAGCCACCACCACTCCACCATTGGTCCATATCACTCCATTCAAAACCCCCTTCACCCAAAACACCTCATTATTCACTCCCTTGACTATTGCTTCTGCTGCTCTCCAACCTAGCCTTCCAAATCCACCCATCTCCCAAATCAATGCTAGTATCTTTGGCCAACCTTAGCAATATACAACTGAGATGCCATCCATGGGGCCAAGTAATCAACCTTTCATCACCCCCAGCTTGTTTACCTTAGCTCAAAACACAATTCCATCATTTCCACTAGGTCCTTGGAGCTTAGTGCCATCAACAACAAATCCACAAGCTACTACTCTTACTCCATAAAGCTATCAAACCCCACAAGCTACTACCCTCACTCCACAAAGCTATCAAACCCCACAAGCTACTACCAATGTTCTGCCAAGCTTTGAAATCTAGCCACCAAGCTATCAAACCCCATCAGTTCCATTTCCAAGCTTTCAATTCCCACCACCTCCACCACCAACTAATCCATTACCTCTTATTACTAACTATTTTTCTATGCCGCTTCTAGGAGGAAATCCACCACCACCAACCACCAATTACTTGGCCTCTTTCGCCATGCAGATACCTTCTCAAATGGGGGCACAACCCACATATATTGGTCAAACTCCTCAAATTGAAAGTCAAGTTCCACAAGCTCCCCGATCCTTTCCCCAAGCTTCACAACCATCTTATACCTTACCTCCATAAAGCAATCCATTTATCCTATAGCTAGCTTGTGTTCCTCAATCCCAACCTCAAATCCAATATTAGCAGCAAGTCTCACAACACATGCAACAATATGTGTCACCTCCACCTCAGCAACCCATCATCCACCATTCAGTTGCCCAAGCCATGTATAATCCCTACCAACCATACCTCAAAGCCATCCATATTCCATTGCCCCATCTAGCACATACCTACCCTAGGGCACTCCTACATTGGGGGCACCCCAACCATCACCCATTAATTTAGAATGGGAAGCCATGAAGATAGCTTTGAAGAACATCTAGGAGGGAAATGATCCAAAAACCTTCAAGTTTGAGAATGTGTGTCCTTACCCATTTGACAGAGCCATTACCATGATACCATTTCCCAAGCATTTTGAGACACCCAAGTTTGACAAATTCAGAGGAAAAGGAGACCCTGTCACACCTATCAAAGAATTTTGCATACACTACCAAGAAGTGGCATACGATGACATCTTCCTCTTGCATCTCTTTCCCAAAAGCTTGGCTGGACCAGCTCTTGAATGGTTTTATAGAATCTCCTTTGGAACAATTAAAAAATTTGCTGAATTATCTAAGGCATTTGTAGTCCAATATGCCCATCTTATTGAAATAGAGCTATCAGTAGTTGATCTTGTCCACACTAAGAAAAAAGGTGGAGAAAGCCTTCCCAAATATCTGCAAAGATGGAAAACCCTTACCACCTGCATATCTTGCACCTTGCCAGAGTGCCATTTGGTGAAAATGTTTATTGATAATGCCCATCCTAGCTTGGCTCACCACATGACCATGAACTATTTGCAAACCTACAAAGATATTAAAGAGAAAGGAATGATCCTTGAGCAAGGACTCATTAAATATGGTTTGGTCAAGATTTACAAGGAAGCCAACCAAAATCAAACACATTCAAATGACAAGTCTAGGTATTGAAACAAAAATAAGCACATTGCAACAGATGGCGTCACTGACACCAGACATGTGAATATTGTTGGTCCTTCTCAAAACCAGTCCAACCCACCATATCAACCAAAAAATCAACAAGCTATCAACTACCAATAGTAGAATAACCAAAGCTATCAAAACCACAATCCAAAACCCAACTTCCAATGGTCTAGCAATAAAGCTAATGCCATCAATGTAGCTGCAAGGCAAAAGCCTAGATTTCAACCTACACCAAGAAATTATACACCCCTTGGTGAACCTTTGGATGTCATTTTTGAGAAATTGACTAAGGAAAATCTCATCAAATTTCCTCCTACCTAGATAATTGAAGGGGATAGATGAAGGGGATCAAATTCTAGGTTCTGTGGTCCTTGTAATTGCTCAAACCCTTCAATTTGGAATGAGTACCATTCTAGATTTTGCCACTTTCCTAGCAAAAGAGATTCACAACGGTCTGGTTGGAATAGCGAAGGGGAAGGTAAAAAAACCATTCTTTTGGTATTCATTAATGATGCATGTATGTTTATACAAAGGATATACTTTCTTCTCCAAGGGTATGGAGTTAGAAACAACAAAGGATGGAGAAAGGAATCTAGTGTAGTTGTGGAGTGTGGATATGACTTCAGAGGCCACTGATGCTAGTTATGTAAGATTTGATAGATATTTTGCATCAAAGCTTAGACTACTTTTAAGAGGAGATAGCCCTAGAATCCCACAATCATTATTAGAATTAGCTAGACTCAAGGACCATGCTAAAGGGCTACTTGTTAGTCATAACTGGGGGGATATAATTCCCTACAATGTTTCAACAATAATAAGAGTCTATGGTTTCTTAGAAAAACTTCATGTGCTACCTTTTCATGTGCCTTTGAAGATAGGGATAGCTGAGCTCTTATGGCAGATAGGTACTATAGATGAGAGGGAATTGGTCAAGAAGGGCACTATCTTTCCAATGGTTACTCTAGTGCATGATTTTGTTTTTGTTAAAAAGGGGTGGAAGCATTTAAATTTTTTTTTGAGTAAATATAACATGGCAGAATCTCATGCCAGATTCATTGACCTTGAAGGATTCTATGACCTATTAAAAGAAAGGGTGAGAGCTTCCCATATGGCACATTAGGTTTACTATCTGAAAGATATAATTAGAAATATTTTCACATTGCAGGAGAAAGAATTAAGGAAAGAGAAATGGATAGTTTTCAGTAAAAACTTGGAATTCATTAATGCTTTTGACCCCCAGTACGACCCATTGAAAGATAAGAAATACTGGGGAGCTAAAATACAGGCATTAATAAATAATTTTTCCATAATAATTTAGACTATGAATGAAAAGAAAGCTATGTTTATTAAGGCAATCCTAGACAAGGCAGCAGAAATACAAAGAAGAATGAGTGGTAGAAATGTGGTAACTCCTAGCCAATATACATTGTAGAAAAGGGCAGGTTATGTCATGGTTCAAAATGTGCAACAGGCACCCCCTCATAAGAAACCAAGGTCAAGAAGTCCATCTGTAGCCAACTCTCCAAAAAGACAAAACTTAGAGCAGGGATCTTCTTCTTCTCAAAAAGAACAATACTCCCCAAGCCAATCTCCAATCTAGATAGATGATGAGGCATCTCTAAGGGAACAACATAGGCAAATGGGAGGAGAAGGGGATGTGATTGTCACTTCTACAGATCTGGATATTGGAGAGCCATAAGAACCTCCTACACGTTCCTTGGACCTAACCATTGCTAATTACCAAGGTAAGGAAATTGACCCAATTGTTTCCCAGGCTTCTGAAAGATTTATTAATGATGAAAATTTTATAAGATCTAGGGCCTTTGCTCAGTTTTTATGGAGATTAAATATAAATAATTTTGAGAAAGCCTGTGAGAAGATCAAGGCTGAGCAACCAAATAAACCTAACCCGATTATTAAGGAAGAGGTAAAATCAAAGTTTTTGAGTGATTTTGCCCAGTTTACTCTTGAAGCTAGGAGTCAAATAGTTAGACAATTAGGAGTCCTCCTTCTGCCAGAATGGGATATAGAAAATGCTATTGTTTTTTATTTAGTAAGGAAGCAAAAGGATGTTCAACTAACAACTGCTAAACAAGTACTATAGGCTCATAGAGGGGTCAAATTTAGTGATGACCACCAAGCCCTTGTTTTGTGGTCCATAGATAAGAGAGAAAATACCAGGATACATGAGTTTCCCACTACAAAACATACTGGTGCATTGGCAGTATACAGGGCTGGTGAGGTAAGTAGTAAACAATTAATAGGAATGGCCTCAGAAGTGCTAAAATTGGGTGGTGTTGTATCTGGACAGGAAGAAGATAAGTTTGCCCAACTCAATGCTAGTTTTGAAGAAGTTTTGAAGGCATATGAGGAAAGGGGTATACAGAAACAATCACTGGAAAAAAAAATGTCTCAAATGGAGAGGATACTTGGGAAAAGAAAGATGGGAGAATCTAGTGCACCTACAATTGCATACCCTTTATAGTCATTCGTTGGATCTGGATCAACCTCTATTATTGAAATACTTGACACCCCTAAAAGGCCCCAATTCTATACTGTAGAGGACTTTGAAGAAGAAAAAAAAAATTACATGAGTTGCAGATAGAATTAAGAAATCAATATGAAGAAAAATTAAAGCAGGGTGTGATATATTTGAGGGATAAAATACAATGGTCAACTTTTTTTGATCAGTTGACAAGAATTGCAACCCTCATGGATGAGTTGAACAGAGTTAAGGATAAACTGACTCCTCTTGCACAAAAATGGAGGGAGAGGAATAATGATATTACAATCATATGTATATCTATAGTCCAAATGCCTTATCATCAAATTGAGAAAATCTTTGATTTATTAAATAAGCTAGAAAATTTTGATGATAAAAGAGATTCTTTACAGAAAAGATTAACACTCTATTTTTCCTGATATATTGCTGAAAAAATCACTCTATTTCCTTGTGCTTTAGAATCTGTTGATACAATAAAGGAAAAGGAAAAGTGGAAAAGGGAGTTGGATGAGTTATTTAATGAAAGAATAATAAACATCATGAGTGAAACTAGCCACTGGTTCTGGGCAAAGACAAATGAAGAGCTAGTAAAAATACAGTTATTTTATACTGCTATGGGATAAGAATTTGATGATTTAGAAGAAAGTGCAAATTCTTTAATAATGATACAAAGAGAAGCTCTATGTTTTGATTGGCCAGATAATGATGCTTTTAATAAATGGAAAAACTAGTTTCTAGAACAAATGTCAGAAGATGAGGAGGAGGAAAATGTAAAAGTAAAAGTTACCCTCATAGTTAGTAATGAGGACATGGAAAATCCCTAGGTTGAAATAAATTTGCAAGTAACTGAGGATGATACATCACTTTCAAAACTTATGGCTATTTACTTTGAGGATGAAGAATAATTGAAGAATCAGATCTTATCTTCTTGTTTCAACAACTAAGAAGAATAACAGAAAGGGACCCACCAAGGATTGTTCGATGTGATAGCTTTTCTATTATTTGTTTTTGTCTTTTATGACAGACATTTGTCAGTATTTTTAGAAGACACATGCAACTTTCTTTAGCCCGAATCTTGTTGCATCTCACACTATTTAAGTGAGATTCCAAGGCTAAAGAATGGTTCGAATTCTATTTCTTCTAAGTACTATGCTTAGTCTATTTTTGGTCCAAATTTTGAAAGCAAGTTTATAATGTATTTTTCTATGAATTCTCTGAGAATACATGAATATAGAATGAGTTGTGTTTCTTTATGAAGGCCATTCTGAGTCTATTGTAAAGGATATACCATTTTCAAAGGAAATGAATAAAAATTGTGAACTGTCCCCATATCAGTTCTTTCTGAAGTTTGTCTCCTTTTAAATACTTAGCTACCTTGATGTTGTATGAGTAAAAGCTTGTGCAATTGAATGCAATCTAATTAGGTTGTATATCCATTTACCATTGCTCTTAATTCAATGGATTAAATAAAGGCTTTGATGAATGTGATGAGATTCCTTAAGTATTGAAAAGGATTTTGAATGATAAATTCTGATAAGAATTGCTGATAGAATTTGTTGTAAGGCAACAAATTAGATCTAAGAATTTGCTTAGACTCTGAACCCCAATGGATTAGGCACTAATCAAGTTATTTTAGCTAAAGGAGAAATATATTATAAATGGTCATTCAAATACATCATCAAATCAAATTTTACTTTTATTTCTTGTAGATCTTCAAAGTTGGCCAGCACTTGTCTGCATGGAATGTTTTAACTACAATTAGCCACTATTGTTAAGGACATCTGCAGATCTAGAGAAGAATTCTTGGCCATATCTATTTCATGGGATGTGTTTATCTAGTTAGTAGGAATTATGTATATGTTTGGAGGATTGTGAGATGAGAATCATAATAAAACTAAGAATAAACCTCATACAATTTTTCTAGTTTTGAATCATCCCTGGGTATACCTACCCTAGTTTTGCAGAGCCAAAAGAGCAGAAAACCATCTGTGGTTTTGTTAAAGTTTGGTCCAAGTACTTTGCATGTGCAATTGTAAGTAAGAATTGGCTAGTCTTTAGGTTGTGTATGTATTGTTATCTTGGTATTAAGCCTTTTGTCGCTTAGTAGTTTTTTTGTGCATTTTAAAACACCAACAAAATGGTGACTCCACTGGGGAGTTGTCCAACACATCTGTGAAAAGTACTGCAGTTTCTTTGGTCCTACTGTGTACATGTGTGTCATGTGATCTATGTTTTTACCATGATTATAAGGGAATCTTTTAGTGTCAAACCTTAAGAATTTAAAGAAGATAGAGCCCAAGTACCATTGTTACACACTGATGTATCCAGCCTATCCAAGTGTCTTATCTAACAAGCAAGAGTTGCAGTCTTACGACACCAGTGATTGATCTGTCTGTGCCATATATTTTTGTTTCCACTTGTGTATTGTTTTCCTTTAGTCAAAAAAAAGTGTCATTATATATTTTCCTGAAATAGGGTGGCGACTCAGTCAAGGTTTTGAAGCTAGTGCTTATTGTAACAAAAGGTGAATATGGCTGACAAGAGAAAAAACACAAGAGCTTACATGAGAGCCAATCCCGATGTATCAATGTATACTGATCTACCCCAAGGTGGTAGGAAGAACCAAAATAAGAAAAAGACAGATTCAAATCCCACTTGGAAACCCAGAGGTAATGCATCTGTCAATTCCCATTATCAACCAGTAATAGGAAGAGAGTCTTCTTTGCTTAGCTCTAAATCTGAAACTACAAGACTCTTAGGAGGCATTTTCAGTACCCCATTACCAGATGAGAGAGTTTTTCAAGACAAAGACATGTCTACTATGGGAATTGCTTCATTAAGACCAGATCTTGTAGAAAATATGAATTATAGGCTAGGACTTATTAGTTCATCTGATAATCCTTTTAATCCCAGAGTAGCCCCATATGTAGAACCAAACCTTATAGATCTAGATGACCCTGTTGATTCCAAGGCAACTTCTGTAGATCTAAAGAAGTGCACTCTGAAATAGAATTTTTGAAGAAATGGATTGTTGAGGAAGAAGCTAAATGCATTCATCTTAAAAAAGAGAAGGAGCAAGCCACCTTGGATGCCATAATAGAAAGAGACGCTCTGCTAAGAAGGATGGCCGCTTTGAAAGAGCAAAATAAAAAGTTAGAAGAGAATACCACAACTCTCCATAAGGATGATTTTGGAGATGTTGATAATTTGAGAGCTAAAGTTCAAGAATAGGAGAAATGCCTAAATCAAAGGGAAGAACCAATAATTGCTCAAGTCCAAGCCTATAAATCTATTCAAGTGGATCCTATAGAGCCCATTGCAAAAGCTCTAGATAAAGGGAAAGGCAAGGCTATAGGAATCCAAATAAATGAGCCTCAAGCTATACCAAGCAAACCTATACAACCCTCCATGTCAAAATTAGATCTAGATCTTGAGAAGGCTCAAAAAGAGAGGGAAGATCTTGCAAAAGAACTTGAGAAGGTTGAGAATGAAGCTCAAGCTGCAGAAACTAGAAGGAAAATCCAACTCATAAAGTCTAATTCTGCATTGGCTTCATGGCCCAATTTTTCTATCCCACCTACAAATCCTACACCAGTTAGTGGTCCCATAATTTCAACTCAGGGAGTACCCCAATCTACTCCTACCTCATCTTCCACTATTGGCACCCAAGTCCCATTTGTCCCACCACAATAGTCCCAAGCTGCTCCCCTGAGTCAAGCTAATATAGCTAGTACTTCAAATGTTCCTAGTTTCCAGAAGAAACCTGTTGGCACTTAAAATTGACCATGCAATTTTGAGCACCATTAAAAAATTGAGCCCTACAAACACTTTTAATGCCTATGTACCCGGCTATCCATCTGAGATCCCTAAGGTGTTTAATGCTTCTAGCACCTTTAATTTAGCATGCCTAAGCATTCCATGATGTTAAACTGATATCCTGAGTCATTCTGTAAAGTCTCATTTTGAGCATTTCCCAAATCTGCATTTTCACCTAATTGTCAAACAGCAACAGGAGGTTGTGTTTGCCAATGAATATCTCACAGCCAGAAAAGTTTTGTGATTCACCACTTTGGGAGTGTCTAATATCCATACCTAAGAACCTATGTTTCAAATTTTGAGTCATTTTGAGTCCATTTGAATAGGTTTTGAATCCCTCAAAGTTGGTCAGTTACTGTTTCCATGCTTTTGCACTTTGCACCTAATTCTGGGAAGCCCTGTTTGAGGTGCAATAACTTTTGACCAGTTGACCCAAATGAGAAAATTCTTTTTGCGTTGTGCTATAGTCATCAGAGACTTGTTATGTTCCAAGTTTTAGCTTATGAAGAATCCGTTTGATCAGTTTTCAAATGCATTTCCAAACGTAATTTATGACTTTTTACTGGTGTCAGCACTTACAGATTTATCAGTACCCCTATTCATGATGTTATAACTTGAAATTCGTGATTGAAAAGATCAAATGGTTTGTTCCCTTGTATTGTCCACTGAAAATACTACAAGTGTGCCAGTTTTTAGAACTTGACGAATCCATATGCACGCTTTTCCAAGTCAATTCCATTCACAAAAAATCGCTTTCTGTCAGCATGTCCAGTTGCAAAATTTTGAGTAGCCTACTTTGAACAGCCACCATTTGCGCCCTATTATTCGTCATAAGCCCAAATCGAAAATCCATAATGTCCTCATGACAAAGAATTGTTGTCCCAATTTTCATTTCCCCATGTCCTCATTTGACCAGTTTTCAAGGCCAAATCCGAACTCAATTTATAGTTTTCTGACATGTTTTCTTGCAGGTAATTCTGAGAGGTCATTTTTGACAGTGAATATCTTTTGAACCGAATTCGTCATGGGATGAGATTCGACGGGGTAGAAGTGTGCAGAGCAAAGTTTGAATGTGTCATTTTTCAAATTCTGATCAGGTGTTCGGGTCATTTTTTAAAGGCAGTCAATAGACCTTCTGGCATTAGTTTCACAATTGGCAGAAAGTGACAAATTGAGTTTTTAATGATCAATCTGTGATCAAAATTGTTTCCAATCAATCTGAGAAGGACATTCAGAGGTCATGATATTGCTGCAAACGGTACAAGAAAAGTCTCGATGTTTTGTTCCATATATGTTATATCAAAAGGAAAACTTACTTCAGTTCATCCAAATGTTTCTTCCATACAAGTTTGTGACAACAACAATGAGCCAAATGGACATTCTAGGGTTAATTCATAGGATTCAATGGTATCAAGAGAAATGGTCAAGGAGACATCTTCAGACTCCAGCGAATCAACTGCTTTTCAATCTAAAGATCTACATTTTCAGGGCAATAAAGCCCTTTCATGGGATAATAAGACTTTATACCAAAGTATACCAAATTCAGAAAGCAATATTATAGTTGATGATGAACCAATCTCCATGTCACAGAGCATTAGCACCATCTTGCACAACACCCTGACTGATTCTGGAATAAAAATAAATTATGCTAATGAAGCATTTATTTATTCTGGGAGCTCTATGTCATCTTTGTCAAGAAGCTTAGGTGCTACTAGTGAAGAATCTCAATCTTCCAGCTCAGCTCATTCAGATACAGAACTAGTGACACGTTAAAAACAAAAATTAAATGGAAACAAATCATGAAAATGACAATCTTAGCTTTATGAATAGAGAGAGGGAACATGAAATGAATGAGAACGAACTTGAAGATCCATTTGATGAAAAAGAGAATGGCATAGTGGTCTTTCCAAATAGTCTACTAGATATTGAGACTCAGCTAGAAAGGCTAAAACTTGAAGTTGAAAGCACCTGGGAGATGTACAGGGAAAGTCTTAGTCATGCTATTGCTGAGAAGAAGAATGTTGAAAGTCTAAAAGCTCAGCTCATTGAAGAGTTGAGGAAAGTGGAAGAGGTAAATTCAAGAGAAAATTTATCCATGGTAGTAGCTGTAGAATATGTAGTATAGCATGCAGTTGACATGGAGGATGCTAAAAAAACTAGGCAAAGCCGCCTCACAACAAAGGAGATGCCAAAGACAACATCAAAACCCACACCCAGGGCAGAAAGAAAGTTCATGCCTAACAAAGAGGTAGATTATGCCATTTGCATAAGGCAGTAGTCAATGTACAAAAAAAGCCGCCCTCGGTGAAAACAGAGCACTCCACATGGTAGCGTGAAAGAAACCGTAGGCAAAGAAGAGGAGGGCACCAATAGCAAAACAATGAAGCTCCACGCCTGAGAACAAGGCCCACGACTTGGGCAAGAGATGGGTTTCACGCTGGAGAGTGCAACAAGCAAATGGGGCAGTAGGGGATGACATCAATTAACACACCCACAAGAGATGACTCACGCCATGAAACAAGCCTTCCACCATGTTAAAAAGAAGAGAAGCCGTCCTATAACAAAGAAAAAAATAGTCTGTGCATTGAAAGAAATAGAGCTTCTTGTGAATGAGGCTGCAAGCTCAAGGCCATGTATAAGAAAGCCTGGTGAGAAGATTGTAAGTGCTCGAGCCTGCATTAAGGAGAACATAGAACATAGTTATAAAGCAATATCCCACATTCCTTGTAGGGAAGTTGTTTTAGATCCTTAAATATAATAACACATAACATGCTTAGTGTCTTATGAGAAGCGCCTTTTAGAAGGCAATTTTGTTTGCACATGGGTCCTCGCCAGTAGCACGATGATGTCAGCGTGTAGAATGTAAAATTTTGAACCAAGGTACATGCACGCTAATGTGGCAACAGAAGCACCAGATTGCGCCAAGTGTCATGATCCAAGGGTTCTTGCACGCCCGCAAAATGGAGCTGCGTGGATGTTAAAAAATGCGAGATTGCGCCTGGGCGCCACGTGGCATGGAAGGTCACTAGAGTGATGACATGGTGAGAATGAGTAGGTCAAATGGAGGCACAGGATTTTGCCACGTGGTGAGATACGACGGTCCATGCATCCTCGCAATATAGATTTGTAGGGATTTAAATAATGCGGGAAAGCGAGATTGTGACATGTGGCACCAGGTCCCTGTGGCGCTGACGTGGCACCGGTCGGCCAATCAGAGGCCACCATGTGGCAGAAAGGCTGGTCAAACAAAGGTTTGACCTCGAATTGGAAAGAGAAGGAAAATATATAATATTTAAAAAGATAATTTTTTAATATATTTTCTTCAAAAAATGCACGTGATGGAGTTTTATTTCAAAAGGATGCATTTTATAAAGTTTAAACTTTAGATTTTCAAGCTTTTTTGAAAATTTTAAAATTTAAAGTGCAGACTGAATACTTTTAACTAGAGGGATGATTTTCAAGCGAAGATTTAGTGGGTTTCTGATAAGCTAAACATGGACTCCAATATACTGCTAGAATCGGGAGAAGATGAAATATCTGATTCTGGAGTTAGTTTTTGCATAGGTAGAAATGTGTTCATGCTACAGGAGGTTTTCTACCAGGTTCTTATCTTGCAACTATTTTCAGATATGAAAGTTTAGAATTGTTTCCTAGCATGGTGGTGACCTGAATTTGGTTAAAAGGCGGTAAAAATTTTGTTTGAGTTGATTTCTAGTCACATTCATTCAGTAAAATTGAGATTTCACTAGCTTTTCAATGAGTAAATCAGATATTTTGGTGACTCAGCAAGGTTTCATCATTTCAACAAGGATATTTTGCAAGTCAGTTGCGAATAATGATAAAACACAAAATCATATCAGATGGGTAGAGAGATGAAAGAGGTGATTCAGTTGAGAGAGATTGAATTCCCAGTGGACAAATGTCAATTTCAGTTTCAATTCGAGAATTCATCTCCTTTGTCTATATTATTCTTTCTTTCTTCTATTTGAGGGGTTCCAATTTTTGGTTCCATTTTGGGGAGAAAAACCAGTCACTACTGAGATACCAGATTTTGGGTCTAGTTTTGATATGTTCCCATACTGTGATACCACATATTTCTTCAGCAATTTCTCTCATGTGAATAGTAGTAGGATGATAAATACAGATAGTTCTGAGATATTAAGTTTTTCATGTTTTGATTTTATGCATCTAAATGTATAGTTTCAAGGAAAATGAATACATATGAGCAACAATTTCACTAGTTTTGTTTTGGTTCTTGTCTCTTGTCTCAACAATCTGTAATTCTTAAGTGGTTTTGGAACAAAGATTTGAGACCCATTTGCATCCCTTTCAAGTAGTATGTTTGATGTATTTTGCTATTGGACCAAAGGGCCAAGTAAATGCTTGATATATTTAAACAAGGTTACTAGTTGTTTGAGAAGGATATTTGATGAGAATGAGACCTGAATGAACACTGATGTCTGAATCACAAGGTGGTTGGATAGATCTGATGTCTGGGTATAGAATATGTCCTGATGTCACAGATGTATGTTTTGGATTCATGGATTTGCCCAATGGATCAGGCACTGATCAGTTTTAAGATCACTAGTTATATTGCTGCATGTTTGAGGATTTGTTGAAACTCAACATCATTAATCAATGCTTTTCCCTTTCATGTTGAAGATCTATAATAGAATACCCTCACTCAGCTTCTGAGATTCTTAGATCTGCATTTAGCTACTATAGATTTACGTTATTTCATGAGTTATTAGGAGAAATGAGGGTTTTATCTACTTCATAATAGATTTAGTGTATGCTTTGACAACTGGTACCATATAAAGAATTTGTAGGTCCACCCACCTAGGTTTTGTAGAGCCTGAAGAAGAAGAAGGGTCATGCCTTATAGTTGGCCTAGTGTCTGAATGGATGTGTTGATAATGGGAGTTAGTTGC
The DNA here is from genome assembly GCA_028749045.1 of Cupressus sempervirens. Classification (NCBI taxonomy): domain Eukaryota; kingdom Viridiplantae; phylum Streptophyta; class Pinopsida; order Cupressales; family Cupressaceae; genus Cupressus; species Cupressus sempervirens. The sequence continues at coordinate 114,945,437 of CM053793.1, forward strand.
CCCTAGATGTGTCATATTCTCATCAGGGTAATTGGAAACAGGTAACATTTTCAATCACCAACAAAACCTATATACCTGGAAAAGTATAGACAAATATCATTTGCTGGTATTCTTGGTGCTCCACATCCCATATCATTTGATTTAAGAGATAAAGTGGTTAAGTTTTCTGGGAATAATGCTATTACTGGTGAATAACATTTGAGGATTTTCATTGATATGTTGAATGATTATGAAGTTGAACATGAAGACATGGTAATGAAATTGTTTGTGCATTCACTAACAGAGGATGCAAGGGATTGGTTTAGGAGGTTGCCCGATGACAGTATCACCTCATGGAGTGATTTGGAGAAATTGTTCAAAGAGCAATATGGGGACAAAACTAATGCAGGATTCATGTTGAATGAGTTCAAAAATATCAAGAAGAATCCAAATGAGTCCACATTTGATTTCAATATAAGATTCCAAAAAGGTATGTATAGACTTTTTCAAGTTATGAGGTTAAATGAAGATGTTTGTCTCACAATGTATTTCAATGCTTTTGATAGAAAAATGGCTTATCAATTGAGGGATAAGGATCCTAAGACTTTAAGAGATGCCTATAAAATTGCAGTAAACATAGAGAATAATAGGAAGGCATCTAGCAAACTAGAACAATAATAAAAGGGAGGGTGAGAAAACCCCTATAAGAAAGAAGCCCAAAGAACCTACTATAGGCCAGGTTTTAGAAATGCTCAAGAAGATGAATCCCACTAGTTTCAATAAGCCAAATGTTGTTGAAAGACCCCCTGTGAATAACAACAATTTCAATAGGAAGCCTAGAATGCAAAATTACCCTTACACCACTTAGTGGAAAGATGGTAAACTAGTTCCCAACCAAACCCACAATGTGAAGGATAAGGGTACTCTAGACCCCCTGCAAAGGAACATTGTAAATATGAATGATGATGTACCATGGTGCATTATATGCCAATCACCTCATTCTACTAATTATTGTGTTGTTGCTCAGTCATTTGCCCAAGCTCAAGGAGTGGAACCTGAAGAAGAAACTGAAGACAAAACCCATGATGATATAAGTTGCAATATGGTGAATATGTGTGATGACTTGATAGATTCTAATTTAGAAGAGCCTAAAAATGATATTACTAGCTAGAGAATTGCATATCAGCTACATCATCAGCCAGTACTTTCAAATGATGAAGGGTATGATACAGATAAGGTATACAATACATTTTCTAATATAGGTCTCACAAGTTTAAGAATGCCCTCCAAGGAGGAAATTGACAGAATTACAAGAAAAATGATTTCACAAGTCCATATTAATTATAATTTGAGAAATAGAGCAATAAATAATGATGCAGGAAGGCCATCTAGTGTATTCGTCAAAGACATCACTCATAAGATGAATGATCAAAATAAGAAAGTTAATGTAGATGTGCCTAAGATCAAGGAGAACAAGGGTAAGAAATGGGAACCAAAGAAGAAGGTTCAATTTCAGATAAGTGAAGCAAAAAAACTAGTTGTACAACCAAAGAAATCAGAACTTGATGTTATCAAGCAAAATGTGGTGCCTACTAAAAAGTTTTTGACTTCAGGTACTATTGTAAATCCTACTATTGTTGAACCTGTTGATATGATATCCATGTTATCTCAAATTACTTTAAAATTTCCCTTGTCTAAACTTTTTAGAATTGAAGAGCATAAGAATAAAGCTTTTTCATGGTTAGGTGGAATAGCAAACAATAATATTGTTGTAGATCAAACTATGTCCCAACAGACCCCATTAGTAATAGAGGACAGTGGTATCATATCCCAGATTCCTCAAATATTTCTAGATGATTTCTCAGTGGCATTCATAGAAGATATTGATCCTTTTTTCCTCAGTCTAATCATAAAGGGGAAGACCTTAAAAAATTGCATGATAGACTCAAGAGCTTCCAACACTATAATGCCTTTCAAAGTAATGGAAGCCTTAGGATTGAAGGTGGATACCATGGAGGGCAGATGTAGAGGGATGGATGCTAGGGAAGTCCCAGTCATAGGTACCATAAATGCCTTACTATTCAAACTGGATGCATATCCAGAAGTAGAATTAACCATGTCTGTCCTTGTGGTAGATATACCTCCACACTACGAAATGTTACTCTCCAAAAAATGGAGTGCTGCCATGGGGAAGCCTACAATGTGATCTTACTTATGCCACTTTTCATATAGGGGACAAAGCTATTAGGGTAAATAGGGAACCAAGGGTTAACCACATTTTAGGTGAAGAAATTGAAAAAGATACCACTTGTTTCCTAGATATTGGGATTAATGCTTTCAGGGCTGAATTAATTATTCAGGAATTTGAAAAATTACCTACTATCATCAAAAATGAAGTTGAATGTTGCATGAATTCACCAAAATTATGGACAATGTTCTTTGATGGGGCTAGTTCTAAAGAGGGCGCAGGGGCAGGTGTAGTTTTTGTGTCCCCTGAAAATAACACTTTTAGGTATTCATTCACCTTGAAGTTTACCTGCACTAATAATATTATAGAATATGAAGCATTGCTGCTAGGACTCAAAGTGGCCATACATCATAGAATTAAGAAATTATGTGTCATAGGGGATTCTGAACTAATTATCTCTCAGATCAAAGGAACCTACTCATCCAAGAATAGGAGATTGAAACAATATGGAAATGCAGTCTGGGATTAGATAGAATTCTTTAATGCATTTGGGATCTCATGGAGAGATAGGACGCAAAATAAGATGGCTGATCTATTGGAAATGTAGCAATCAAGACAAAAGAAATATCATTTGCAGGAATCCCCTAGATTGAGGTGCAAAACAGACCTTCCATACCTAACAACATTGAAAATTGGTAGGTTTTTGAAGATGACAAAGATATTACAAATTTTTTGTTAAATGAAGACAAGTACCACGGTCAGGAGATGGATTGCAGTGGACTGATTGAAACCATAAATGGGAAGGAAAGGATTTTTGGTCAAGAGATAATGCAATTGAAAAAAAATAAGATGCTGAAGGGGTTAGTAGTCTTGGAAAATATTTTTGATAACCAAGATAGAGTAAAATCAAGAGTAAATGACCCCAAACCTCAGGAGTTAGAAGAAATAAACTTGGGTACTGATGAAGTTCCTAAAAGGGTTTATATTGGCCAAAATCTTCCTATTAAAATTAGGAAAACATTGATTGACCTACTTAGAAAATACAGACATGTCTTTGCTTGGTCATATGATGACCTTAAGGCTTACAGGGAGGATCTATTCCAGCATGTCATACCATTGAAGGAAAATGTAAGACCTTTCAGGAAAAAACAAAGAACAATCAATCCTAGCCTTGCCCCAAAAATGTAAGAAGAACTGACAAAACTAAGAGATGGTGGGATAATCAAACCAATCAGACATTCCACCTAGGTTTCAAACTTGGTTCCTGTCAGGAAGAAGAATGGAGATATTAGGCTTTGTGTTGATTTTAAAAATTTAAACATTGCATCTCTAAAAGACAATTATGGCTTACCTAATATGGAAGCCATGTTGCAGCAAGTGACTGGCTCTAAATTAATGTCAATGATGGATGGTTTCTCTGGATACAATCAAGTTCTAGTAAAAGAAAGTGAACAGTTCATGATAGCCTTCACAACCCCATGGGGAACATATGTGTATGTAAGGATGCCTTTTGGCTTGATTAATGCAGGAGCTACCTTCCAAAGAGCCAGGGATGTAGCATTTCATGAGTATATTGACAAATTTATGGTTGGGTATCAGGATGATCTTACAACATATTCTAATAAGGCTGAAGATCACTAGAAACATTTGGAAAAAATCTTTATAAAAGCCCTAGAATATGGAGTATCTTTAAACCCAAAGAAATGCACATTCGAGGTCACAGAAGGAAAATTATTAGGACACATAGTGTCTAAGGATGGGGTAAAAATAGATCCTAAAAGGGTAGCAGCTATTGATAAAGTCCCCAAACCAAAAAATATGAAAGGAATTCAGTCCTTTTTTGGCCAAGTCAATTTTCTGAGGAGATTTGTTACCAATTTTGCTAAAATCAGTAGACCCATCTCAAAGATGCTCAAGAAGGGAGCCATTATAGATTGGAATGGTGAACCTTCACAAGAATTACAAGATATAAAAATTGCAATAAAAAATGCTCCAGTGCTAAGGACCCTAGATTATGCAAAACCCATGCATATTTTCTCTTTTGCAACATTCCATACTGTAGCTACAGTCTTATTGTAGAAGAATCAAGAAGGATATGAGAAGTCGATTGCATTTTTTGGTAAGTCACTGCAGCCTACTGAACTGAAGTATGAAATAAATGAAAAGCAAGCATATGCTTTGGTAAAGGCTATAAAAGCTTTCAAATGTTACTTGGTGGGTGCTATTGTTATCCTTTTTGTACCTAGTGCTACAGTCAAAGATATATTCTCTCAACAGGAAGTATCAGGCAGGAGGTGTAGATGGATCAATAGAATCTAAGAATTTAACATTGATATACAAATAACAAAGTTAGTAAGAGGTCAAGGTTTGGCCAAACTCATGGCTGAAACTAATCTAGAAACTAATCAGATAAATCTGGTAAATGATGATCTTAGAGCTGACTTATGTGACATGGACCAATGTGATTAGTACACCAATGTCATATATTACTTGCAACATATGGAAGCTCCTCCCCATCTACCTGAAAATGAAAAGAGGAATACTAAATTGCAAGCCATCAGGTATGTAATTGTCCAAAGCAACCTATGGTCGAGAAATTTTGAAGGAGTATTATTGAAATGTGTTGATAAGGAAAAGGAAAAAGAGGTTTTGAAAGAAATGCATGCTGGAGTATGTGGGGGGCACTATATGGCCAAAACTAATGCACATAAGATAATGAGGGCTAGATTCTAGTGGCCTTCTCTTTTCAAGGATGCTCAAGTTATGGTTAGGAAATGTGATCCTTGTCAGAGGTTTTCTGGAAAGCTAAAGTTCTTAAGAAATAATCCATTAAAGCTAGTGGAGATTCAAGCACCTTTTCAACAATGGGGTCTGGACTTCATAGGAGAGATTTTCCCCAAGTCTAGCATTGGCTATTCTTGGATTTTGGTTGCTACTGACTACTTTACAAAGTGGCTAGAGGCTATCCCCATAATAAATGCAACAAGTAAAGTGGTAAATAATTTCCTATTAAATAATATTATTTCTAGATTTGGATGTCCATAGAGAATTGTAACAGATAATGCTATGTACTTCAGATCTGAGGAGTTCATCAAGTTTTGTGATAAATATGGAATGACAAGGTCATCATCTACTCCATATCATGCATAAGGAAATGGACAAGCTGAGTCCACAAATAAGAGCATGTTGAAGGTCATTAAGAGAACCTTGAATGATAATAAAAAGGCATGGGATTCCAAGTTACAGTTGGCAATATGGGCTGATAGAGTGACTGTAAAGAAAGCAATTGGTGTAGCTCCATTTGATTTAGTGTATGGGATTCAAGCTAGAATGCCTCAGAATAACTTGATGGGACTATACAATTACGTCCAGTTATATGATGAAGATGCTATAGATGAAATGCAAGAAAGAATGGATGAATTGGTAGGACTGACCGAAACTAGAAGAGAAGCATCTTTAAGGAACCAAAATTTGCAATTGCAAGTCAAGACACTCTATGATAAAAGAACTGTAAGCAGAAAATTTGAAAATGGAGATTTAGTCTTAATGTGGAATGCCAAAATTGAAGATAAAGGAAAACATGGAAAATTTGATCCTATTTGGTTAGGCCCATATCTCATTGAAAATACTTGGGGTGAAGATTCTTATATACTCAAAGATATATTTCACAATATTCTTGAATTGCCAGTTCATGGACAGTTCTTGAAGAGGTATTTTTCTTGAAAAATACTTATTTTCTTCCATGAATAGTAGTTTTAGGGTTTCCTATTGTTTTGTACATTTTTTATTTTCTATAAATCCTTGTAAGTATCCTTGTGCAGTTTGGTTCCTTGTTTTTGTGTGTTGCTTTGCTCTCTGAAGAAGTTGTCATCTCACCAAATATATGATCTCCTCTCCTAGAGATTCTAAATTCTTGCATAGACTCAGGTAGTCTATCATCCCCAGACAGATCCACTATTGGTGTGATTTTTCATAATATAGAAAATTTTTGATATTTGGGTGAAAAGTCAGTTAAGTCTTTGTTTATTGTAGATTAGGGTTTTATTTTTTGATGTCCTAAAAATTGTTTGATTACCCAAGTTACGCCTTAGTCTGTGGGTTGTGTCTTCCTTTTTAATTTCTTAGGGTTTGGCTATTAAATTATCAATGAAAAGGCCCTAAGTGCATAAAAAAAACCATTATGCCTTTGTTTTGTGGTGCCCTCATATTCAAATTTTTAAAAAAAGGGTATTTTCTTCAAGTATTTTGGTGGGGGCTTTTTATCCTAATGTTTTATTTACATCAAAATGCCTTTGCTAAACCTTTCATGTACCTGTAATTGCGATATTTTGTTTGAAAGGATGCCAAGTTGAAGTTTTTCTCAATCATCGTTGATCTATCAAAGATCAAGGATCAGCGCATCCCCACATTATAGACTTGTAGGTCTTCAAGCAATGTGGGGAAGCACATTTGCGACACGTAGCCTCTGATGTTTTATGAGATCTAGTATGCTGCAAAAGCTCTTGTATGTTAGATTTGTCAGTACTTTTGCACACATTTTGTTTTTCCTGCGATATCAGTGGTGGATTCGTCGGTAGAGCTATGAAGATTACTTACCAAGTAGCATCACCATTGATCTTGTCTTGATCAACAGTTGGTGCATCCCCGCATAATAAAGATTTAGGTTTTTAAGTAATGTGGGGAAGTCCATTTGCGAAATGTGGAAAAGTGGGGTCAGGTATTTGTATTTCAATGTGCTACACTACAAACGACTGATGATGTGTACTGCTAGTTGTGCACAGAAGGATTTCTGGTTGCTGAATCAATGTGAAATCTTATCACCGTTAATCTTGTCTTGATCAACGGTTGGTGCATCCTCGCATTATAAAGATGTAGGTTTTTAAGTAATGTGAAGAAGTGCATTTGTGACACGTGTCCGTGATGATGTCAAACACTTTCTTGCTCAGAAGAAGATACGGGATCCGCTGGCATGGAATGTTGTTAGATAGTATGAGCTAATATGGCAGTTTCCTATTGATCAATTTAACTAGTCGATCGTTAATAAAAAATAGATTATTCTGATCATCGATCTTGTCTTGATCGATGGTGTGAAGATATAGGTTTTTAAGTAATGCGAGGAAGCGTAATGGTGACACGTAGCATTTTTCTAAAAGGCTGTAAAGCTTGTTATTTTTAAATCAAGACCGTGCAATCTGATAAAAACTATGGATGGGATTCAAATTTGAGTGCAAATTGTGGGCAACGGTTACTGAGAGTAAATGTGATTCAGACCTAGTGCATGTGATTTTAATTCATAAAAAGAACCCACAATTTCACCATTAATGAATCATCAAAGCGCAGAAAGAACACCAGGGAATTCAAGATTTCAGAGCTAAGGCACAAAATTTCTCAGTTAATACTCCAGTAAAATTACAGAAGACATCATATAGTGCAGAAGTGTGAACTCTGGCGGGTAAGTGCTCTGTGACTTTCTAAGTAAATTTGAAGCATCTGTTCTTGTGAATTTTCCAAAGCTTCATTAAAAATGCTGCCCCAAAAAGAGTTTACTGGACAAAAAGATTATCTAAAACATTTAGTGCATGATGATTTTCTTGAACAATTCCCCTTATCAGTGCATGAAATAACTAAGGTAAGGGAACTCATTCCAAAAAACCCTAGATTAGTTGTGGCAGAAGGATTTTATGACAAAGCTAATTGGATAAGAGATGCCCAGGTTTCCATGGGAGGTTTGGAGTTGTTTAAGAAATGGTTTTCAAAGTGAAAACTGGACACTCCTATGAGCAATGTGTGGGAATTTGATATTGGAAAATTAATAGTCCCCAGTGTTTTCTTTGATAGTGATTTATTGATGGACCTAGCAAAGAAGTATGGTCCTATCACGGGGTGGGTAAAAAATCATTCGGGGGTCAACCTTTTTAGGGTTTTCCCTGAGTTGTTCAGTGAGGTTTTCAACCTAAACCCTAACCATGCTATGCATGAAATCATTGATATGGATGATTTTCAAGCTAGATATGATGCACAATGAATGTACTTGAGAACAGGGCCACTACAAGAGCATGCTGCTAAGGTTGGTAATTTGCCTATGATCACAGCCAGTACTCTAGAGCCATTGTTGAGAAGACATTTCAATTTGAGAGCTCAAGCACTATATTTTTCTCTTTGAAAGATCTTGGGGATAGATGAAGGGGATCAAATTCTAGGTTCTGTGGTCCTTGTAATTGCTCAAACCCTTCAATTTGGAATGAGTACCATTCTAGATTTTGCCACTTTCCTAGCAAAAGAGATTCACAACGGTCTGGTTGGAATAGCGAAGGGGAAGGTAAACAAACCATTCTTTTGGTATTCATTAATGATGCATGTATGTTTATACAAAGGATATACTTTCTTCTCCAAGGGTATGGAGTTAGAAACAACAAAGGATGGAGAAAGGAATCTAGTGTAGTTGTGGAGTGTGGATATGACTTCAGAGGTCATTGATGCTAGTTATGTAAGATTTGATAGATATTTTTCATCAAATCTTAGACTGCTTTTAAGAGGAGATAGCCCTAGAATCCCACAATCATTATTAGAATTGGTTAGACCCAAGGACCATGCTAAAGGGCTACTTGTCAGTCATAACTAGGGGGATATAATTCCCTACAATGTTTCAACAATAATAAGAGTCTATGGTTTCTTAGAAAAACCTCATGTGCTACCTTTTCATGTGCCTTTGAAGATAGGGATAGCTGAGCTCTTATGGTAGATAGGTACTATAGATGAGAGGGAATTGGTAAAGAAGGGCACTTTCTTTCCAATGATTATTGTAGTGCATGATTTTGTTTTTGTTAAAAAGGGGTGGAAGCATTTAAATTTGTTTTTGAATAAATATAACATGGTAGAATCTCACGCCAGATTCATTGACCATGAAGGATTCTATGACCTATTAAAAGAGAGGGTGAGAGCTTCCCATATGGTACATCAGGTTTACTATCCGGAAGATATAATCAAAAATATTTTCACATTGTAGGAGCAAGAATTAAGGAAAGAGAAATGGATAGTTTTCAGTAAAAACTTGGAATTCATTAATGCTTTTGACCCCCAGTACGACCCATTGAAAGATAAGAAATACTGGGGAGCTAAAATATAAGCATTAATGAATAATTTTTCCATAATAATTTAGACTATGAATGAAAAGAAAGCTATGTTTATTAAGTCACACCCAGACAAGGCAGTAGAAATACAAAGAAGAATGAGTGGTAGAAATGTGGTAACTCTTGGCCAATATACATTGCAGAAAAGGGCAGGTTATGTCATGGTTCAAAATGTGCAATAGGCACCCCCTCATAAGAAACCAAGGTTAAGAAGTCCATCTGCAGCCAGCTCTCCAAAAAGATGAAAATTAGAGCAAGGGTCTTCTTCTTCTCAAAAAGAACAATACTCCCCAAGCCAATCTCCAATCTAGATAGATGATGAGGCATCTCTAATGGAACAGCTTATACAAATTGGAGGAGAAGGGGATGTGATTGTCACTTCTATAGATCTGGATATTGGAGAGCCACAAGAACCTCCTACACCTTCCTTGGACCTGACCATTGCTGATTACCAAGGTAAGGAAATTGACCCAATTGTTGCCCAGGCTTCTGAAAGATTTATTAATGATGAAAATTTTGTAAGATCTAGGGCCTTTGCTCAGTTTTTATGGAGATTAAATATAAAGAATTTTGAGAAAGCCTGTGAGAAGATCAAGGCTGAGCAACCAAATAAACCTAACCTGGTTATTAAGGAAGAGGTAAAATCAAAGTTTTTGAGTGATTTTGCCCAGTTTACTCCTAAAGCTGGGAGGCAAATAGTTAGACAATCAGGAGTCCTCCTTCTATCGAAATGGGATATAGAAAATGCTATTGTTTTTTATTCAGTAAGGAAGCAGAAGGATGTTTAACTAACAACTATTGAAGAAGTACTACAGGCTCATAGAGGGGTCAAATTTATTGATGAACACCAAGCCCTTGATTTTTGATCCATAGATAAGAGAGAAAATACCAGGATACATGAGTTTCCCACTGCAGAACATACTGGTGCATTGGCAGTATACAAGGCTGGTGAGGTAAGTAGTAAAAAAATAATGGGAATGGCCTCAGAGGTGCTAAAATTGGGTGGTGTTGTATCTGGACAGGAAGAAGGTAAGTTTGCTCAACTCAATGCTAGGTTTTAAGAAGTTTTGAAGGCATATAAGGAAAGGGTTATACAGATACAATCAGTAGAAAACAAAATGTCTCAAATGGAGAGGATACTTGGGAAAAGAAAGGTGGGAGAATCCAGTGCACCTATAATTGCATACCCTTCATAGTCATTGGTTGGATCTGGATCAACCCCTATTATTGAAATACCTGACACCCCTAAAAAGCCCCAATTATATACTGCAGAGGACTTTGAAGAAGAAAAAAAAAATTACATGAGTTGCAGATAGAATTAAGAAATCAATATGAAGAAAAATTAAAATAGGGTGTGATATATTTGAGGGATAAAATACAATGGTCAACCTTTTTTGATTAGTTGACAAGAATTGCAACCCTCATGGATGAGTTGAATAGAGATAAGGATAAACTGACTCCTCTTGCATAGAAATGGAGGGAGAGGAATAATGATATTACAATCATATGTATATCTGTAGTCCAAATGCCTTATCATCAAGTTGAGAAAATCTTTTATTTATTAAATAAGCTAGAAAATTTTGATGATAAAAGAGATTCTTTACAGAAAAGATTAACACTCTGTTTTTCCCGATATATTGCTGAAAAATTCACTCTATTTCCTTGTGCTTCAGAATCTGTTGATACAATAAAGGAAAAATAAAAGTGGAAAAGGGATTTGGATGAGTTATTTAATGAAAGAATAATAAACATCATGAGTGAAACTAGCCACTGGTTCTAGGCAAAGACAAATGAAGAGCTAGTAAAAATACAGTTATTTTATACTGTTATGAGAAAAGAATTTGATGATTTAGAAGAAAGTGAAAATTCTTTAATAATGAGACAAAGAGAAGCTCTAAGTTTTGATTGGCCAAATAATGATGCTTTTAATAAATGGAAAAACCAGTTTCTAGAACAAATGTCAGAAGATGATGAGGAGGAAAATGTAAAAGTAAAAGTTACCCTCGTAGTTAGTAATGAGGACATGGAAAATCCCCAGGTTGAAATAAATTTGTAGTTAATTGAAGATGATACATCACTTTCAAACCTCATGGCTATTTACTTTGAGGATGAAGAATAATTGAAGAATCAGATCTTATCTTCTTGTTTCAACAACTGAGAAGCATAACAGAAAGGGACCCACCAAGGATTGTTCGATGTGATAGCTTTTCTGTTATTTGTTTTTGTCTTTTATGATAGACATTTTTCAGTATTTTTTAGAAGACACATGTCAATTTCTTTAGCCTAAAGCTTGTTGCATCTCACACTATTTAAGTGAGATTCAAAGGCTAAAGAATGGTCTGAGTTCTATTTCTTCTAAGTACTATGCTTAGTCTGTTTTTGGTCCAAATTTTGAAAGCAAGTTTATAATGTATTTTTCTATCAATTCTCTGAGAATACATGAATATAGAATGAGTTGTATTTCTTTCTAAAGGCCATTCTGAGTCTATTGTAAAGGGTATTCATTTTTAAAGGAAATGAATACAAATTGTGAACTATCCCCATATCAGTTCTTTCTGAATTTTGTCTCCTTTTAAATACTTAGCTACATTGATGTTGTATGAGTAAAAGCTTGTGCAATTGAATGCAATCTAGTTAGGTTGTATATCCATTTATCCTTGTTGTTAATTCAATGGATTAAATAAACACTTTGATGAATGTGATGAGATTCCTTAAGTATTGAAAAGGATTTTGAATGATAAATTCTAATAAGAATTGCTGATAGAATTTGTTGTAAGGCAACAAATTAGATCTAGGAATTTGCTATAGACTCTGAACCCCAATGGATTAGGCACTGATCAAGTTATTTTAGCTGAAGGAAAAATATATTGTAAATGGTCATTCAAATACATCATCAAATCAAAGTTTACTTTTATTTCCTGTAGATCTTCAAAGTTGGCTAGCACTTATCTGCATGGAATTTTTAACTACAATTAGCCACTATTGTGAAGGATATCTACAGATCTAGAGAAGAATTCTTGGCCATATCTGTTTCATGGGATGTGTTTATCCAGTTAGTAGGAATTATGTATATGTTTGGAGGATTGTGAGATGAGAATCATAATAAAACTAAGAATAAACCTCATACAAGTTTTCCAGTTTTGAATCATCCCTAGGTATACCCGCCCTAGTTTTGTAGAGCCAAAAGAGCAGAAAACCATCTGTGGTTTTATTAAAGTTGGGTCCAAGTACTTTGCATGTGTAATTGTAAGTAAGAATTGGCTAGTCTTTAGGTTGTGTATGTACTATTATCTTGGTATTAAGCCTTTTGTTGCTTAGTAGTTTTTTTGTGCATTTTAAAATACCAACACCTCTAATAGATGCATATCCTTTGATCACAAAATTTCTAGATGAGCATATCTATCTAATTGAAGAACAACCCCGATGGAAACTTTATTTTGATGGCTCACACACATCTCATGGATATGGGGCAAGAATATTGTTGGTCACACCTCAAGGAGATTACATTCCAAAAGCCTTCAAGTTACAATTCCCTAGCATCAACAATATAGTTTAATATGAGGCTCTCATAGAAGGATTAAAGATAGCTATAGAATGGAACATCACTGAGTTACAAATCTTTGGCGATTCTCAGCTCATCATCAAGAAAGCCCTAAATGAATATCAAATGAAAGATGAAAAGCTATTACCCTTCAAAGAGCTAGATGATTAGCTAACCCCGCATTTTACAAAGCTTCAATTTACACAAGTGTCTTGAATACAGCATAAAGTAGTCGACGCTATGGCTACTATCAGCTCACTCTTGGAAATTCCCCAAGCAGCTACACAGTATGAGTTTTTAGTCAAGCAACTCCTCACACCCGCCTATGCGAATGAGGATTCAAACTATGTTTGTATCTTGGTTGGTCCCCAATCCCCTTGGTACCATGAGATTCATGATTACCTTAACTATGGTATCATATCCCCTCACCTCACATGTACCCAATATCAAAACCTCATCCAAAAATCATCCCACTATGTTATCATAGCCAATACCCTATATCATCGGTGTTATCACCATACTCTTTCTCGATGTTTAGATGAAAATGAGACCGCGATGGCATTAAAAGAAGTACACTCTAGACTTTGCGGTGCCCACACAAGTGTTATTGTCCTAGCATGAAAAATCCTTAGAGTAGGCTACTATTGGCCTACCATTGAAGAAGACTCCTATGACTTTATCAGAAAATGTCTCCCATGTCAGCAACACGCAAATCTTGTGCATGTGCCAGCATAGGATCTATAGCCTATTGCACCACCTTGGCCTTTCACTTGTTGGGGCCTTGATCTAGTTGGAACTATCACACCTCTCTCATTTGATGGACATAAATGGATAATAATAGCTACAGACTATTTCACTAAATGGGTGGAAGCAGTCCCCCTAGTCTTAGCTATAGGAGTTCAGGTCTCCAAGTTCATCTTGTACCACATTGTTTACCACTTCGGCATCCCATCCACCATCTTCACCGATCACAGAGGTAACTTTGAAAATATCAACATGGAAGAATTGTGTACTTCCCTCTGCATCCATCACCACTTTTCTAGCCCATATTTCCCACAAGGTAATGGCCAGGTAGAGGCAACTAACAAAACCCTCCTCAAAATCCTAAAGAAAGTTGTCAATGATTCTGACCATGATTGGCACCTACAAATAAATCCAGCCCTATGGGCCCATCAAACCTCCTTCTGTACATCCATAGGCACAACTCCATACTCCCTAGTCTATGGTGTCGAAGTGGTACTACCCATAGAGGTTGAACTTCCCTCCTTGTGCATATCTTTGCAGGGGCAAATATCAAATGAAGAATATAGAGTAGCTCAGCTCACCCAGCTAGATCTCTTAGACGAGAAGCGACAACAAGCCTATGATCATCTCAAAGTCTATCAAACTCATATCAAAAAGAATTTCAACAAGAAGGTGCTTCCACGATACTTTTAGCCTGATGACATGGTCCTCAAATAAAATATGAAAGTCCAAGCTAATCGAGAAAAGAAAGGCAAGTTTGAACCTACCTGGCTTGGTCCTTATGTTGTCACTACCTCCTTTGGCTCCAAAGCCTATCAACTATCTACACCAGAAGGAGAACTCTTAAATGATTCTACTGACATCATTCATCTCAAGAGGTTCTATGCTTGAAGATCCTTGGTATACCCAGCTTTCAAAAATTACAAAAAAAAATAGTAAAGAGAAATAAGTGTCCAATGGTGAAAACATGGCAATTCAAGTGCCTTGGATAGGTACTTTGGTGAAAACTTGGTAATTTAGGCACCTTGTGTACTAAGACTTGTCCATTATCTATCACTATCCTATCCCTCATCCATTCACCCACTATCCCATAACACACCTACTTGTTCCCTTGGTGTTCTAACCAAATATCCAAAATCTAATGAAGCATGTAAATACCTCTTGTACAGCTTGTAAATCTTGTACCTCAGCTTGTAAATCTTGTACCCCAGCTTGTAAATCTTGTATCATCCCTTGTATCATAGCTTGTATATCCAAATCTTGTCCAAATCTTGTACCATATTCTAGCTTGTATTATATGCCAAATCTTGTATCCTAGTTTGTATCCTATCACATGCACACAAAGAACCCCATTTTCACTTACACTTTTTGTAAACTATCTACCTATCTGCCTATCAACTATTATAGACATCCCACCCTTCACAAAAATTTCCATCTCACAAAAATCACAACATGAACAACCTTCTACATTTGTAACATATCTTAGTCTGTCAGATTGTACATCCTCTTTAGCTTAGTACCATTGTATCTATCCAACTTTTGTGTCAGTTCTTCCTTGATCAGCATCTTGCACACATCGCACAACCCTTGGTTAGCTATTCCAATGCATCCTTTAGCTAGATCTCCTGTCACCAAAGTGTTATCCTTCTTAGTTGAGCTTGCCAGATGCATCACTCATCTAGATCCATCAGCTTAGGTGCTCTCCAATAGATCCTTGTAGGATATAGCTTTCCTCATGTCTGATCTTGGTCTGTTAGTACCTTGTCCTACCCATCTCATTGGCAAACGGTTCTCTTTTGGATTTTTGCTTTCTTTTGATTTCGAATCTTCCCTTTTGGGTCTTGAAGTATCTTTTCCAAGCAATCTTTTTGTTCCCTCCTCAAGGTTGCCACAATCTTCCATATCATGGTATACTGCGAAAGGGGCAATCTGAGCATAAGGTCTTGATAAGGTCTTTTGTTTTCTTTTCTTTTCTGCTTGTGAGTTACCCAGTGTCAGTTCCACTCTGATTCTTTCAAAATTTATGTGTGATGTTGGGGTAATCCTTGCGTATTTGTTTTGAGTGAGTTTGTCAGTCCTCTGGACAGTTGGTGAAAAGGCCTTGATGTTCTTGGTAACCTTGGCAATTAACCAACAATCTTATAGCAAATATAGTGCTCAACTACATGGTGGTACTTCTCTTTAAAGCATCCCCTTGCTCAAAAAAGCTTCAATGGAATCCCTTCATCTCCATTATTTACCATCCATATCTAGCATCTATCTCTCCTACCCTAGCTTATGCATCAGTATCTCTTTGAATCAATCTTCACCTTTAGCTTTAGGGATCCACAATCCTAGTCTTAGGGATCCACCAATCTAGTCAATCCACCAAGCCTCATCTTTTGAGATCCACAATCCTAGTCCTAGGGATCTTCGAAACCCATCTTCCACTAATCTGACTCTTTGAAATCCTATTGCATCAGCTTTATCATCCCATCATCCATCTCCCTATCCTAGATTCCTTTTTATAGTGCTCCACTCCTTCATCCTCCACGTTCCCTAAAGTCTTAAGCTTGCTTCCTCTTGTGTATCTGATCCTCCCTTTATCATTCTCTCATAGTGAGAGTTTGAGCTAATTCACCCCCTTCTCTTTGCCAATTTGAGTCTCCTTGCTCATCCCATCCCAAATTCTTTTTTTTTCAAGATGTCGAGCCTCACTTTCTCTTCCCACTGCCTTCTTGAGGGGGCATCTCGTAGTCCATTCTATCCTCTTCTACTCTAGCCTTGAGCATCTTATTTTCTTATCTTTGATGCCATGCCACTTGTGGCATCACATCAAAGAGGGCCAAAATGTAGACACCTAAAATCTTTTAAAAAATAAAGTATTTTTATTTTCTGAAAAAGTCCCTAATGACATCATCATTTATTAATTATTTATTTATTTATTTTTATGCCATTAAATCCTTTTATCTTAATTAAAAATATGTAATTAAGGAATCCCTGCCACAAATGTTTAAATCTTTTTTAAACATTGTTTCTTTATTTATTAATTATTTAATTAATAAATTGACCAAAAATCCCAAAATAAATATTTAATTTATTTTTTGCCCAAAACTTGGCCAATTTCCTTAAGATCACTAACCTCTTCCAAAATCTTCTAATCCTTCTTTACTTTCGATTAAAGGCTAATCCCATCATTTTCTACCCCTAATCCCAACTCAAAATATTTAACTAAGGTTAAATATTAATTCTCATATTTATTAAAAATGTTTTAATAAATATCTCCTCAAATGAAACCTATGAGATAAATAAATTTTATTTATCCTAACCCTAAGCCTATCTCTAAACCCCCTTCTTAGCCTAATCCACCCTATCCACCCATACTAACCAAGCTTAGCTACTAACTCACCCACACTCATTGAATGCCATCCAATTGCATATCTCTAACAAGCTTAGTCTAATCATAAATCACCTCTAATCCCTCCCCTAACCTTGTCACATTCTCTAAGAAAGCTTAAGACTTTCCTAAGCCAAGAAAAGTTAACAATCTCAACTCTCTCCAAAATATCCCAACCACTAAGCCTTCAATGCTCTTACAAGGCCATCAAGACTCTTACAAACCCATTCATTGCTCTTACAATCCATTTAAGAAGGGTCTTCATGAAGATATTATCCCTTGAGCCTCCTTTTTTGACTCATCCTTGCCCTTTCCTCCATCCTCTCACCCTATGACATGTGTCACTCTCTGATTGGCTGTAAGAAAGCACAATCCATGTGCTCTCCTCTCATTCAATCTAAGCCCTCCATAAGTTTTTTCTTTTCCTTCCATCTTAACCCTCTAAACCTCAAGCCCTTAGCCTATAAATTGAATCCCCTCCCAAGCCATTTCATCACAATCCTTGAGCTAAAGTTATAATGTTAGTTTGAGAAGCCAAAATCCATACTTTTTGCATACATCCACACCCAAATTCCAAGAATCCATTGAAGCTATCTTGAGTATCTTGAGCACACATCCTAAATCCTATCAAATAGACTCATCCCAAAAACAAGAAAGGTCTCATTGAGAGAAGCTCTTAATGGTTCATATTCTTAATTAAGGGCTTGTCTTAGTCTCTCATATATGTTATATTGATCTTGTTAATTAATGCTTTGTTTCTTGAAATAGATTAGTGTTTCTTGCTAAAATATTAGTGTATACACAAACTACCTTGCAAGAGTTAACACGGTGAAAGCACAATACATAGAACAATAACCAAAAGAGGAAGAAGAGATAACACATTGATTAATAAAATAATTAGCATACATGCCTAGTTGTAAGACCTTGTAGATTACAGACAGATACAAAATATATTCAAGATCAAAGATTCAACATCAAATTCACAACTCTAGATACATATGCAACAAACTTTCTAAACTTTCATGTTTGTATTCAAAATCCCTCCAAAAACTACCCTAACTCTAAGCCTAAACACTCTATATATACTTGCCAAAATGGCTTATAGATCATTCTAGAACATTACATAAGAGGAAGGCCAACCTAACAATGGTCTATACACATTCCAAAAAAAGATCTTAACATAAATATTATGATTGAAATAAATCTTGCAAGTTAGCTCATAGAAATCATGTCCAAATGTTAAAACTCATCATAAATAGAAAAAATCAATAGATGAAGGGTCACTAAGCATACACTAGGTAACTTGACACATGAAGAGTCACTCAACATACATTGGGTAACTTAGCATCTATTAAGTGCTATAGTAACTCAACACCAACTAAGTGTTATAGTAACTCGATACCAACTAAGTGCTACAGTAACTTGGCACTAACTAAGTGCTATAGTAACTTGGCACCAACTGAGTGCTACAATAACTCGATAGAAATTGAGTGCTATAGTAACTCAGCATCAATTAGAGCTATAATAAATCAACATCAACATGTAGAATGAACAAAAATGAACAAGGCAACCCAAAATGATTCTGCATCATTTTTTAACATTCTATCTTGTATAAACAATAGTAAGGAAGCTAATATAGATAGTTCTAATCTATTTACTAATTCTATGAGTTATTTACATGCATCTTGAATGTATAGTTTCAAGGAAATGAATACAATAAACAACAAACTTCTTAGTTTCATTCTGATTCTCAACTCCTATCTCTATAATTTGCATTTTTTTGTGGTTTAGGAATAAAGAACATAAACCTTTTTACATCCCCTTAAGGTTGTATGTCTCATATGTTTTGTTGTTGGAACAAAGAGCCAAGTAAGTTCTTGATATATTTGATAGGGTTGCTAGTTATCTAGGAAGGATATTTCATAAGAATGAGGTCATTATGAATAGTAACGTCTAATTCACAAAGTGATAGGATAGATCTAATATCTTGATGTATGGAATATGTCACTAGTTGTTGGAAATATTATGACAAGATAAGTTACTAAGAGGGGAGGGATGAATTAGTAACTTATCTACTTTTATCCTTTGATTGGCAATTAATCCTTTACATGAATTATGATCTAATTGCATGCATGAGAAACTAAAACTATGAAAGCATACAAAACACTTTAACACAAGATTTGGTAACCTAGAAACCTTTCAAATAGAAAGTAAAATTGGGGTGGGGATGATACCCACAATATTTAGTACTATAGTATAAACTTGGCCTATCAAGGCTTACAATGATCACTTTTGATGATCTATCCTATTAGGAGCAATAAGGACTACTAAGTCCACCTAGTAAAAGAATTTACAAACATAAAATGAAGTATGCACTTGATAAATAGATTTACATAAGACTATTAGGTCTACTTTGTTAGAGGATTTGACTAATCCATCTATTAGGATGAAGTAGTAGCTGATCTCTAATCTACAACTTGCTTTTTTGAATGGAATTCCTTTGAGTGTAACAAATGAATCTTTGCTACTTCTTATACTTTTGTAGCCTTTGTAATTCTCTCTTCTTCTCTCCTTTGATGATTTCATTACCTCACTTTGATGATTTGTGATGAGTCTAAAAAATGCCTTTATTTTTTTATGTTTAAGATACTTTTTGATACTCTGTTTATCCTTGTTTTAACACTTATAAGCCTATGTTTGATAAACCTTTGATGATTTATGGTGTAGAAAAACTATGCCATCTTTTGCCTAAATTATATCTAATATGCAGTATTTCATATAAATATCCAAATGTGCATTCTTATGCTTGAATTTTGTTTGATGGATGTTTATTTGCAAATATGTCTTATATCATAACTAACCTAATGATAAGAATTAAAGGATGAGCGAAAGAATCTAGAAGTTGGTTGCTGACAGCATTCAAGGAGAAATGAGCATCAAGGAACAACCATGAAAAGGAAGTTACAACCACTCTAGGAAACATGGCAATGAATAAGGAGGAGCTTTTACAAACCATTGCCTTCTCTGCATTTACGTTGTAGAAAGCAGATGCTGAGACTTCATTGCTCCCTCCTCAATTCTGTTATCCTTCCTTTCTGCTTTCAGTTGTTCTCCTATATTCTCTCCTATAGACTTAACTTAGGACAGTTACTTTTTTGTTATGAAATAAAGAGTAGATTCCCTATATACGTCAGGATTGACTCTTGTGTGTGAATTTTTGGTTTTTGATAAGTTTTATTGAGTAAGAGAGAACACTGATTCACATTTTGTTGCAGTTGTGTTTTACAATTCTGAATCATGTAATGACTAATTAATGAAATGAATTAGTTCTCTTTAGGTTCTATCCTGCGTTGGTAGATTAGAGAAGCCAACCAAGGGGGCCCACTTGGAAGGTGGATTAGATTAGGATAGAATCGATTCATTTTATTAGCATTAGCAGTATTTTAAGTAAGACGTAGCTAGTTAATTCCTTTCTACAGCATCTGTGAGAATAGTCTAGTAGATGAGTCAAGATGGAATCTCTGTTATCTTGTCATTGTGTTTTCAACATTCATAGATTCAGTATTTTCCTTTCCACAGTAGTAGTGAAGTTTCCTTCCTTTGCATTTTTACTTTCTTGCAACACAAGCATAATGACTCATCAAAGTAACTAGTGCACATACTGTGCTGACCATTTCAAGTATACATCCTTGGGTTGACAATCTAAATGCACCTCATGGTAGGGAAAAAGTAGTCCTTAGCTTGAATAGATTATTCCTAAGCCAGGCCTAGCACATGACTATGGAACACCTATTGTGAGGCAGTTCAATTTGGATGTGATACAATACATTACATATATACCTTTCTAATTATATAATTACAAAGTAAGACACAATACATGTTTACACAAATATTACAAAGTTGGGAAAAGTGTAGAAACTTGAGTTCTGAAGACTGACTTGGTTGGGTTTTGATACTCAATATCCACTATCAATGCTCAACATCATCATGCACTTGATAAACATAGAAGCTCAATCCATATTGATCACTTCCAAGAAGTCTTGAACTTAGTCTACATTGGTGACTCATCAAATACTACAAAAGTCAGCATATAAATTGAATCACTTGATTCACATTGCAAAGCTCGGTCAATGATATTACCTTGAGCTGAGTATAGACTAAGTCTCTTGGTTGACACTGAGTAGCTCAATTAACACTGGACTCACATCTCATCAACTATGAACTCGATAAGCACTGCACAACTTAATTTGCACTAGTAAACTTAGCATACACTAAGATGCTCAGTTTACACTAGTAATCATCACCTTAGTAGTAAGTGCTCAGTGCAAACTAAAATCTATCCAAAGGAATTGATACCAATTGTAGAACTTGATAACAACTAAAATGCTTGTTTAACACTGTTAATTGTACAATATGCTTAGTGTGAATTTATAATCTGAATAATTGTGTGTCACTAATAACAAACATGACTAGGATGTCAAAAATCTCCCTTTTTGACATTAGTGATAGAAACACTTATCAGTCAAAACTAAATTTCAAGAATGTTCAACAACATCTTTATCCATCACCTTATGTCTCCAACTCGGTAGAGTATATTGTTTTTGAGATTTTTCAAAAATGATTTTTTAAAGGATAAATTTGTGTACATGGTAATGCCCCTCCATTCATAATATATAGTATACCATACATATAATATACATTTACAATTTTCTTTCAATTTTCTCCCTTTTTACATCTTAACCAATCTTCTCACATCTTTTCCCCCTTTTATCTCCTTATAAATTCTCCCCCTTTTTGACATTAATGCCAAAGACTTATGCTATATGTATTTACATAGTAATGCCAAAATGAGACAAGAAATCTAAATGTACCTTTCGTATAATCACCAAAGGCTTGTACCAATTCTTTTGCAAGACCCTAAATGTGTGCAATGCAACCTACACTTCTACTGAAAATTCAATTATGTGGTTTATAATAGAGAAATTATTGTCATGGATGAGGGTTTTTGAATGTGCAATATGCTTCTGTAGTGCATCATTGGAGAATCATATTCTGGATGTCTATTAATGTTGATCTAATTCTTACTTCTTCTTTGACTAGTTCTTGAAGGATTTCATCAAAAACAAATCCACAAAGCCTTCGAATACCTGCATGCAAAAATCCTATCATAGAAGAAAAAAACAAGAGGAGGCAAGGGTCTTGCTTTGAAAAATATTCTAATGTATTCTCAAAAATGGAAGAGATAAAAAATAATTACAAGAGTTCAACCTTAAAGGTGAACAAAACCCTAAAGCCTAAGAAAGCTAGGTTTCACATTAATAATTAATAAAATAATTAATTATTAATGCACCTAAGGGAAAGCTTAAGAACTAAAGAGTAATAAATTAACTAATTAAATCAAAATGATTTAGGTAGTAAGGAAACAAAATATTACTATAACAATTTTGCCTACATTTCTATTACAAATATGATCTTGTTGAAGTGACAGAGCTAGAACTCGGGTCAAGATGCAAATGTTGTGCACTTGCCCTTAGATCTTCATCAATTTTAGACAATTTAACTTTTATTTCTTTAGTGAAAACTGACGTATCACATAATTTATGAAAAAGTAATGATACATTAGTTCAAGAGTTTTGTAGAGAGGTCAAAATGGTAGATAGCTCTACTTGGTGAATGAAAATCTTTTGAGAAATAAGCTCTAAAACTTTATTCTCAAAATTTTTCTTGGCTTTATAAAATAGTTCATCCTATCCATCAAAATCTTCATTGTATTTCTGGACTACCTCTGTCAATTGATACAAAATTGGTTGAAAGGTGTCAACCTCTATCCTTGGAGCATCTTCTATAATATTCTTTGCATCCTCAATGATCTTGAACTTTTTTTCTTTCTTCTCTTAGTCATTGCTCCTTGGATTTCTTTTGAAGAATTTCACCAAAGGTTTGCATCTGATTTAGAGTTAGATTTGAGATGTCCCATTTTGGAATGAAAATCTCCTCATCAAGATCTATATCCTCCTCCTTTTCTTTACCTTTACCCAAAAATTTTGTGCTCAGTTGAGGCTTGGTCTCAATTGTCCTTGAACTTATTGCTTGTGTACTAGGAATGGAAACAATAGTTGAAACAATGGGATTGTTTGCAAAATTAGATACTACACTCATTGAAATAATAGTGGTAGGAATACCTATTGTAGCCAAAATTGATGTAGAGGGTAGAACTTGCAGCTTGGTAGATGAAGTGCTAGGCACTATTATTAGTGGAGTATTGAGCTAGACTGGTACAGATTGATTGGATGTTTGTGCTTGTAGTGTTGGTCACAATTAATCCTACTAAGGCTATCTTCATGCTTGATGTTATCAATTTTTTTACTGGAGAATGAGGGAGTGAGGCTATAACCACTTCAATAATTTTAATTGGGTCAATTTCCTCAATATCTTGTGTATCTTCCTCGGTAGCCTCCTACTCTAATTCCTCTTCATCATCAACATTATCAAAATAAGTTACTTCTTCATCATACTTCCCTTCATCTTTATCTTCATGATGATCATCATCTTTATCACTTTTACTTACAACAAAATTTCTCAATTTGTGAAGAAGATAGACATTCTTCCATGTATTTATGGCATTCTTCACAACATGCTATATTTCATCCAATAGAATGAGACAAGTGTTGAATTTTAAGGTTAACTTTTCTTCATTTTTCTTCAAAGATTCTTTCACCTCCTTGTCATTCAAATTTAGTATAAGCTACCTCAAGGTCTACTGATGTATGTCCTTTGTAGTTTGCATTGTGTGCACCCATCTTGGCTTGATTTCATTCACTAATGCATCTAGAATCTACTGAGTAAGCTAATCAGGTGAGTATTTCCATTTACCCACCTTGGATATTAGTATATCTTCAATTTTCTTATTCTCATTAGTAGTTTTGGTCTCATATTTCAATGCCTTAAATTTTGTTATCCTGTAACCTAATTTCAATTCTTTCATTCTCTCTTCAAATGTGGCTGGAAACCCTTTGAAAATTATGTCTCCTCCTTCTTTGTCTAGTTTCTTCCTAGAGGATCTCCTTGTGAACACAATAGTGGATGTTTTGGCAGGCTTGGTAATGACAACCTTACCCTTTTTATTCAGTGGCTCCTCTTCCTCTAATTTTTCTTCATCATCTACTTCTTCATCCTCACCTTTTCCTTTAGTTAACAAGAGAGTAGAACTAGTCTTAAGTTTGGAAATCTTCTTCTTGCCCTTGCTAACTACCTGAGGTAGCTAGATCTCCAATTCTATCCTCACTTTTGCCTCATCATAGGTTCCAAAGTAAGCAGTGTTGGGATCAACTAGCTCATTCATTAATGGTTCAACTATGCCTTTTGTTTCATCAATATTCACCTCATATCTTAGAGGTTTGACCCATACAATTCTAGGCCAAATTGCTTAAATGTATACCTTGTCACTATCTACCATAAAAAAAACATCATCTTTATAATCCTCAACTAGTTTCATGGAGATTTAAAATTTGTTATTCATTTTCTCCTTTAATGTATAAAAATAATTTTCCATGATACTTGTATAATTTTCTCCCATTTTAGCAATGTATTTATTAATCTAATAAAGTACTAACACATCTTTCCTCCAAACAATAGTACCTTTTGATGGAAAGAATTTACAAAGATAGAAAAATATACATGTCAATAGTGAGCCAAACTTATGTGGATTGTTCTTTGATGTCTTGATGCTCTCCATGTTTTTTCTAAAATGATTCAATAGTAGCTCATCAAGGTC
The DNA here is from genome assembly GCA_028749045.1 of Cupressus sempervirens. Classification (NCBI taxonomy): domain Eukaryota; kingdom Viridiplantae; phylum Streptophyta; class Pinopsida; order Cupressales; family Cupressaceae; genus Cupressus; species Cupressus sempervirens. The sequence continues at coordinate 114,970,169 of CM053793.1, forward strand.
AAGAGAAAGGTTATTCTTGACTACCTTGTAAGCTAAATCAACTACTTCACAAGAAACACTATTCAACCTACTTAAATTGTAGATTTTGTGGGCAATAACATGAATACTAAACTTTAGTTCCATGTCTATCACACTCCTTATTTTCATTCCCCTTCCATCCCACTCGGTTAGGGTTTTCTTTTCTAGTTCAACTTGACTTAGAGCTATGGTCATTTTGGCTTTTGATAACATGGGGAGACCAGTGATCAAGTGGATCATCTTCTTTGTGATCAAAATTGGTTGCTTCAACCATAAATGAACATTATACACACAACTGAGGATGTATCTTATGCATTTAATTTCAAATTCTCATGGCATATGTGGAATATGTGTTAAACCTTTTGCTTCTAGATGTTGGTGTTTAGGTTTCAACATGCCATTAACACATTTTTTTTAGGGTTTCATCCATCTCTAGTGTACCAATATCCTAAATTGCATGTTTGAAATGAGAACGGATGTCATTAATCAACAGTACCTTAGGAGGGATTTGAAACTACACTCCACTCAAATCTAGGGTTTCCATGACTATAGGAGTAAGCTTGAAATCTAGTGTCTTCCATTCTACACCATAAACCAACATGTCTGAACCTCTTTTCACTTTCCTATTGGTATATGTCATCTTTTCTTAGTAGGGTTTGAGAGGATTTAAAAAAATTTGGTAAAAATTTGTTCTCGCTTGAATGCTCTTGAAGATCACTCTACACAAATAGTTCTAAAAAATTCATGGTGAAAAAATGACTTTGATTTCATTCCTTTTATCAAATTTTTCCATAAATGCTCGATACAAATGTTAGATCAAATTGATAGATTGTCACCGACTTTACTAGCATTGATTACTTGGTAGCATCTTTCATGACTCAGTAACCATATAAGACTTAGTCACTCCTAACCTCATTTGGTAGAGTCTGTAACCCAACCTCACTTGGTAAGGAAGGTAACTTGGTAGTATCTAGTACTTTCTACTTGGTGATCCCTTTGCATACTTAATGTTGATATGGATCTTTTTTCCTATCAACTGGAACTAATTTAGATGTCTTCTTTTGTAACCTTCTTCTAGTTCTCTTTTAAGAAATCAAGTGGAAATGGTGGACTCACCCAATTCTTGAGTGACTTGATCATCATATCTCAAACTTTCATTCTTGATAGACTTTGCAATCCATTTTTGTCTCATTTGTTTTCTAATGTTATTAGCTTTCACCTTCTTTTCATCTTCAATTCTTCTAGTATTCATACAGTTCTTACCAAGATGACCAAGTTCTATACAAATGAAACATATTTTGGTAGTATCTCTTTTCCTCGTGTGATGTTTTACACAATTCATTCCAATGTGTCCAAATTCTCCATAGTAATGGCATCTACACCATGTGTTATAGTCCCAACCAAATATAGCTTTCACAATTTATTCTATTGGATTCAATATCTTAGTTTTGCATTCTGATGACTTGTGCTCATGCTTCTTACATTTGTGACATTTAGCTTGAAATCTAGGTTTTTCTTTGCATTCTTTTTCTCTATGACCATGTTGATTAAAATTGTAGCATTTTCCATTGAATTTTTGTTTCCCATTGCTCCAAAATTTGTTTGATGTATGACCTATCTTACCATAGTGATTGCAAGTGGGTGTTTGATTCCTTTGAGCTCCTTGCTTGAATGATTCACCTTCTTTTATTTATCTAATTCTTGCTTTTCCTTTTTTTTCTGTGATGACTTTTCTCATTCAAATGATTGGTGTCTTCTTGGGAATTCATCATTCTTTCATTGATTTGTCTTTCAATGTTTAGATCATTTTGCAATCTTTTATTTTCTAGTCTTAGGTTCATGATTTCTTTATTTGCATTGGTGAGCTGATTAATAAAATCTATTTACTAAAGGGATAGGTGCTAAATTTCATTATTCTTCCCTTGTACCTCTTCTCTTATCATGTTTTCTCTTCCATGACTTCACACAATCCTATTGACTAAATTTTTTTCTCTCTTCTTAGTTTTCTTACTTCTTGAAGAGTATTATTCTTTTCCAATAGTTCTTTGATTGCTTCATTAGCTTCATTTGAATTGCTTGAATGAAATTCTTTAGTTCTTTCTTCAATGTAGAGTGAATAATTCATCTAGATTGCAAGGTCTTTTCTTCTTTTTAGGGATTGAGAGAGTTTCTCTTTTACTTTCTTGAGTTGTCCAATAGCCAATTTCAAGTCTAGCTTCTCATTATCAATAGCCTTGTCAAGTTTGAATACCTTCATTGTCTTTGATCTTTGCTCAAGCTATTAAACATTTCTTTCAGAACCACAATGCTTTGATACCAATTGTTGAAAATATTATGATAGGCTAATGTACTGAGAGGGAAGGCATGAATTAGTAACTTATCAAAATTTTATCCCTTGATTAGCAATTAATCCTTTATTTGAATTCTAATCTATTTGTATACATGAGAAACTGAAAATAGGAAAGTATACACAACACTTTAACACAAGATTTGATGACCCAAAAACCTTCCAAATAAAAAGTAAAATTGAGGTGGGGATGATAGCAACAAACTTTAGTACTAAAATATAAATTTTTCCTGTTAAGGCTTATAATGATCACTTTGATGATCTACCCTATTAGGAGCATTAAGGACTACAAATATACAATGAAGTATGCACTCGGTAAAGAGATTTACATAAGACTATTAGGTATACCTTGTTAAAAGAATTTATTGATCCATCTATTAGGATGAAGTAGTAGCTAATCTTTGATCTACAACCTAGATTTTTGAGTGGGATTCCTCAAGTGCATAAATCACCTTACTATGATAGATGAATCTTTGCTACTCATTATATTGTTGTAGCCTTTATAATTCACTCTTCTTCTCTTCTTTGATGATTACATTACTTCACTTTGATGATTTGGATGTGATACAATACATTACATATATATTAATCCAATTACATAATTAAAAAATTAGCCATAATAAAATTTTACACAAATATTACAAAGTCAAGTAAAGTGTAGAAACTCAAGTTCTGAAGACTGACTTGATGAGGTTTTGATACATGACATCCACTATTAATATTCAACATCATCATATACTTAGTAGATGTAGAAGCTAGGTCCATATCGATCACTTCTAAGCAGTCTTTAACTTAGTCTACACTGGTTACTCATTGAATACTATGAAACTTAGCATATAAATTAAATCACTTGATTCATATTGCAAAGCTTAGTCGATGCTATCACCTTGAGCTTGGCATAGACTAAGTCTCTCGGTTAACACTGAGTAGCTCAGTTAACAATGGACTCACATTTCATCAACTACAAATTTGGTAAGCATTGCACAAATTATTTTGCACTGGTGAACTTGACAATCACTGAGATGCTTGGTTTACTCTACTAATCATCACCTTAGTAGTAACTACTCGATGCAAGCTGAAATTTGTCCAAAGGACTCGGTAGCAACTATGGAACTTAGTAACAACTAAAATGCTTGGTTAACACTATTAACTATACAATATACTTGGTATGAACTTATAATCTAAACAAATGTATGTCACAAATAAAAAACATGACTAGAATGTCAACAATGAGTATCATAGATGTATGTGTGTGATTTATGGAACTTCCCAATAGATAAGGCACTGATCAGTGACATGATCAACATGTTTCTTACTGTTGCATATTTGGGATCTATTGAAATCAAAATTATAATCATCCATTTTTTCCTTTCTCTTTAAGAGCTGAAAGGATGCCTTCAATTAGCTTGTGGATTTCATAAGATTTGTAATTTTCTACATATTGCATAAGTATAGGAGAAATTAGGGTTTTATTTGTGTTGTTAGATTCAAGTGTATGATTTTGAACAATTGGTACCATGTATATGAATCTAAAGGTACACCCACCTAGGTTTTGTAGATCTTGAAGTAGAAAAATGGTCTAGCATTATAGTTGGCCTAGTGTCTGAAAGGGTATGTTGTACATGAGAAGTAGCTACCCTTAGATGTATTAAGTTCTCATTGGGAAAATTTGAAGCATAATTTTTTAAAACAACAACAAAATGGAGACTATATTGGGGACTATATTGAAACTAAATGACAAACAAAGCTTGAGAATTTGAAAAAGGAAGATTCAATACAACAGAAGAAGTGCATGAAACAATTTGTGGTAGTAAGTTTTATAATGTTTTTTCTAGTTTCTTACTCAAAATTCATGCATCCTAGAATTTTTTATCCATTTCTACTAGTAGCTTTGAGGGTTGAGTGAAAATTGTATTTTTTACTAGGTTTTATCATCAATAAATTCAGCCCAGTTTGTTGTTTTCAAAGTGCTATTGTAAAATTAGAATCAAGAGTGAACACAAAGTTTTGTTGTCTTTTTCAAGTTTTTAAATCTCCAAGCATGGTATGATGATTTGCATTTCTTTACTTTTGAAAGTTTGGTTCATATTTGTCAAGTGACAAATTATGTTTTATTTCTTGTACCTGTGAGTGATGAATCTAAATATTTGAACTAGTTAGTCCTAGTTGATCTCATTGTAATATTTTGAAGGACTTTCAATTTGTATGGGTAGATCTAAAGCTTTTGATAGTTTTTTGAAAGAGAAGTATAAGTTCTTGAAATTTTTTAAGGTATTGTTGCATCTTCTATTATAATAAATAGAATTTTTTAAAATTAAATCATAGTAGTGATTTATTTATCCTCTTTTAAGGAGGTGGTGGCTTTACATGGTTTTGATTAGTGGTGTGAAGGATTCTCAAGCTTGCACCTATGCCAAATCATCATATCAAAGTTTAGCTTCAACACTTAAGGTATTTTTATTTTCATGTGTTCTCTTCCATGGAAGTCAAATGTTAGAAATTAGTGCCTCTATTTAGTGATTTTTAGCACTAGGATAAAGAGGTAGAAAGTTTTTCTTTAGAATAGATTTAGATCTTAGATCTAAAGTTAGTTTACCAAGGAATGAAGATGTGCTTGAAGATATTGTAAATATAAGGAAAGAACTCCAAAATTAGATTGTTAGTTTCATAAGGAATTTAGTAGGAAGTATTCAAGGTCTACAAGATGATCAAATTTATGTAAAGTTCAAATCATCACTCATGGAGTTGTATTTTGATTTGAGGCCTAAGGAATCTTCTTGGCCTATTATTTTCTTAGATATTTTTATGCCTGATTTAGTTAATTGGCCAACACATTTAAGATTGCAAAAGCTTTTGTAAATTGAACAATATGTCAAGAAAATGGAAAGTGGTTTGTATGACAATAGAATTCATGTTGAGTCTTCTAATAATAATGGTCAATATGCTGAAAATTAGAATGAATATAATGAATCCATAGTGAAAGATCATTTGTCTTCTAAATGTGAAGAGAAGGATTCAAATTTCTCTAGATTAGATGATTGCAGTTAGCATGAAAAAAGTGGATACATAACTAAAAAGGAATCATGTTGTGATATGTATGAGAGTGAAGAACACCCTACCAGTAGTAGTGATGGCTCATCTTACAATGACAATGATTATAATGATGCACCTAGTGATGAGGTATCTTGTAATTAAAAGGAAACAAGTTGTGATAAGGATTCTAATTTTTTAGATTCTTTTACTAATGTTACTACTATTGCAAGTATTCTAGATTGGCCAGTTTATGATCAACTCTTAGGAGAATGGACTTGTGATGAAGTCTTGTTGAATGTTGATGAAATTTTAGAACTACTAGCTCGTGATTGTGAAAGACATACAAATGTTTCAAGAATATTCTAGTTTTCCATTATTGTATATCTTCTCAAGATGAAGTCCTTTCCCCAAAGTTTGACTCTAAAAGTGATAAAACTTTAGAATATAATGTGTCAAATCTTGGAGGTGTATGTGAGCATAGTTGAAAATTTAATACACATGATGACTTGTCTAATATAGAGAGTACTACTAAGGGAAGATTTAATGTTGATCCAAATTCTCTTCATGTTGATAATGTCACAATCAGTTTTGATGTTTCATGTGATGAAAAGGAGAATGATAGAAGTTGTGATTCTGATTTTGAGTTTCCATTTTTTGCTAAAGAGTCTAGTGATGATGATTTTTAAAGATTTAAAGTTCATTACAATGAGTTCTTGGAAAGAAACAATGATAGTAATCAACAAGTTTTTTGTGAGAACTTTCATGATAAGTTTTATGACTTGGTAAAAAATCCATTGTTTGAAGAATGTAAAGGATTTTTAGAAGATGTTGAAACTAACTGAGCGTCAAATAATATTGCAAACAAGGAGAAATTAGATTTCATGTTTCCTTCATATCTAGTTACACAAGGTTAGTTTCAAATAAATGACATGTTTAACTCTTTGAATCAAGAAGAGTATCAATTGTTTCTGTTTCCATTAGATAGAATGCATGAGTCATTTAGTACAAATGTATTTCATTATAATTATGAAATCTAAGAGCATGCTTATCTATACTTTCATACTGAGCAAGTTTTAGACGATGAATCTCATTTTTATATGCATCATTGAAGTGAAGATATATAATTTTATTTTCCAAGTGAATAAATTTAGAGTACTAATCTATTTGGTGAAACTAATAGAAGAAATATTCTTAGATTACCTCATGAAAATGCATGTGAAAGATATATGATAAAGGTAAGAAGTTTTATTGAAGCTTGGTGGCCTATGGCCATTTTTTGTACAGTTTAGAAGTAGTTGTTTCTTTGCTTTCAATAATTTATTTGAGAGAAGTTTTGTTATCAAGTGTGTGGTCTACTTCTTCTAGTGATTCTAATTCTTTCAAATGTCCACAAGGGACATGCATCCCCAGATAGAGCCACTATTGGGACTCAAAGTTGAAGCCCTAATTTTGAGTACATTCTAAAAATTAAACCCTATGATCACATTTAATGTATGTGTACCAATTGTCCTTTTAGGGCCTAAGAGGTGTTTAATGTTTTTGACACATTGCATTCAATGTGTCCATGCATTCCATAAAAATAAATCATCATTTCAAGTCATTCTATGAAGTTCCATTTTGAGCAATGTCCAAATCTCCATTTTTACCTAAGTATCAAACAACAATAGGAGGCTAAGTTTGTAATTGATTATCTAACACCTGGTTATGTTTCATGACTCACCACTTTTGGAAATTTTAGCATGCATATCAAAGAACCTATGTTTCAGATTTTAAGTCATTTCAACATGTTTTGACTAGGTTTTGAATCACTCAAAGTCATGTCAATGTAAGTTGTTCAAAATTCTAGGAGGCCCTATTTGACAAGTTTTAACTTTGACCTAGTTGACCAGAATAAGAAATTTCCTTTTACATTATATTCTAGAGATCAAATAATTTTTATGTTTTAGTTATGAGCCTATGATGAATCCCTTTGATCAATTTTCAAATGTGATTCCAAATGCAATTTATAAAGTTTTACTAGTGGCAAGAAATGTAGATTGATTAGTACTCATATATGGGATGTCATAACTCTAAAACCATGATAGTTGAGACCAAATGGATTGTACTAGTTAGTTCTACATTAAAAATTCCTTAAGTGTGCTAGTTTTTAAGTCTTAACTAATCCTTTTGTGCACTTTCCCAAGTCCATTTTGTTTGAGAAAATCACTTTTTTGCCTTTGTTCCTAGTCCTACAAATCCAAGTAGCCTCCTTTGACCACTTGCCAAGTGTACCTAGTTATCTTTCATGAGACCTAATCATATATTTATACTCTCCTCATGATAGTGAACTAATTCCCCAATTTCTATGCTCCCAAGTGCCAGTTTGAATTGTTTTCAAAGCAAAAATTGAATGTGATTTATGGTTTTTTGACATATTTTCTTGCAGGTATTTTGAGAAGGAAAATTTGATGGTCAATATCATTTGACCTAGGTGTTTTCATGGGATGAGATCTCACAGGGTAAGAGAATGTGGAACAGAGAACTAGTGTGTCCAATTTTAGAGTTAAGTTAGGTGTTTCTATCAATTTTTAAGGCTAGTCAGAGGATCCCTAGGCAAAAAATTAACAATTTGTAGAAAAGGTAAAAATAATTTTTTAAAGGTTTAATTAATGATGAAAATTTATTTCAGTCAGTACCTAGTGTACATCATATTAGTTTGGGATGTCGCTGTTTGAAAATGAAAAATAAAATAGTTGGACCCACTTTGGGGCTCGATAGATTTCATCTGATTGCAAAGTTGATATAGGAGCATCAAGCTTAGATTTTGATGGAGATATAATTTTCATCATTAGGGATGTGTTGGAAACACATTGGGGAACCTTTCCTCATGATTGAATAGAGATTTGATGGATTGAGTTGAAGTTTGAACTATTTACTAGAATTGTGTTTTTTAGTTTTTGGGTGCCTGTTGCAATGCATGTAACTAATTTTACACAATGAGTTAGAAGCTGCACTTTACAAGGATTGAAGAGGCCCTAGATTAATATCTATGATCCAAGGTTCAAGTTCTAATTATTTATATGTTTGGAGATACAATTCTCCTAGAGTATCAATTTTTGGCAAACTACACAACAGGTGTCTATGCGTAGCTTTTATGATGGATACACACTTTTCCTTTGGGAATTAGCCTTTACAAAAATAAGGGGTTATAGAGGACATAAATTAATACCCATTATTTGAAGCATGATTTCTAATTCAATTAGATCTAGGGGATATCACAATTTTACTTAGATATCAAATTTGGGCATTTAGTTTCTATTGGAGACCAACTTGTGGCATTTAATTTATGTATAGGAATTTAATTTGTGTTCTAGGAAAACTTGTGGCTTAGATTGGTAAGATTAGGAGTCTTGTGGAATCTTTAATTCATTCATGGGGGATGATTCATTCATTCAAAGGAAGAGTGAATGTGGGAGCATCTGAAGGGCTAGTTTTCTTGAGTTTGTGGATAGAGTGCCAAATTTGAGGTAGTTTACAATAGGATTGTGATGATGTTGCAAGTGTGTGGAAATAGCATCAAATGTAAGGTATTTTACACTTAGATCTTTAATAAGAGCTAGGGCTATAGCTAGAAAACAAGGAGGTTTCTTGGTGGACTTGCGAGCACAAGTTTAGATTTCCTTGGTTGTTTCTTCAAAATTGTTGTTAGGTTACAGATCTAGACTAGTTGAGATTGGTTGTAAGTTGGATCTTGTTGGATCTTGCTAAATTGATATTGCAATTACTATTTATATTTGGCCCTCACCCAAAAGGCCTTAAATTGGGCATATTTCATGTAATTAGTTATATTTTATGAACAATTGTTGTAATTTGGTATCAAATATAGCATTATTGCTTCTTGTCATTGTGTTTCCATTGTGTGGTTATATTGTTGGGGGCTAGGAAATATCCTTTGGTGTTTCTCTTGCATTTCACTACATCAAGTGGTATCAAAGAAAAGGTTGTTCTTGAGTGTGTAGATAGTTTGCTGAAGTTGTGGCAGTTTGCACTAGGACTTGGGTGAAGAAGTAGATCTAATTTGATCTTGATCTAGTGGTGGATTTCCTTTCTAGAGTCCTAGATCTCTTGGTTGCATGGTGGTAGATCATGTTTCTAACTTAAAATTGTAGAGGGCTTGTATATGGATTGATGGATGCAAAGATGAAAGATTAATCTTGTTGAGGCATGATTGTAGAGAGTTTGTGGATTGCAGATCCATGGTCCAAGACTTGTGATGTGGTTCCTGATTGTTCATGTGAGGTGGCAGTTTATGATCTGAATTGTAAATAATTCAATGTTATCACAAGAAGTGTGGGAAGTATTTGTTGTAAAGGTATTATTAAGATCTTAAGAGATGGCTTTGAGAGGCTAGGACCCTAAGATGATTGTGAATCTTTGTGATGTAGTGGAGAAATTTTTTTCTAAGATGTCTACTCAATTTGAAGCTAGTTTGGCTGATCAAGCTAAGAAGGTGGTTGCTCAGTTTAAAACTAGTTTAGATTATTGAAATAAGGATAGGATGAGGAAGGCATTTTGTAGAATTTTTTGGAGCTAGAGTCTACCAATCTAGAAGAGAGTTGTTTGGTTGATTAAGGGACTTGTTCTTGAGAGAAGATGGAATGAGAAGGTCAAGGTGGAAGAGTTTGGTTTTATTGATTAGATAATGGAGTATGACATAGAACTTGTAGAGAATATGGAGGTTGTTTTTGAAGATATTCCTAACCTTGTTGATGCTAGGAAAAAGGTTGGTTTTCATGATTAGTTGGTTGAGTTTGACATGGAAACTATAGAGCACTTGGTCATAAATGATCTAGTGGTTATTGGTGGTGAGGTATGTATTGAAGAGCATCTTTTTGTGATCAATGAGATGGTTGGTGTTGAGATTTTGGTATATATTTCTAAGGAGTTACATATTGATGCTGATATGGAGTTTGTTGTTGCTGGTGTGGATTCACTAGTTGTTGATGTGGATGAGGGTTTGCTAATGAAGCATTGTGTTCAATTTTTACTTGGGTGTGAGCATGTTGTTAGGTATTTTATTATGATTTTTCAATGGATGTAGCATAGATGGTGGATTTTTATATTTTTTCTATTTACTTTGATGAAGTGGAAGCCTTTGGTAAAGATGAAGTTGGTTGCAGATCTTTCTTTGGGCATCAAAGTATGAGACATACTTTTCTATTTACTTGGTGAGTCTAATGCAAGAGCATTAGGCTTGGATTTTGGTGGATGATTTTCATGGTTAGGGATCTATTAAAAACACATTGGGGAACATTTACTCATTATTTCATAGAGATTGGATGGATTAAGTTGAAGTTTGAGTTGTTTGTACCTTGCTGCTAGAATTGCATTTTCCAGTTTCTAGGTGCCTATTTTAGGGCATGTAAATAATTTTTCATAATGTGTTAGAGATTTTCCTTTTTAGGGATTAAAGAGGGACTAGAGTTATATATATTTTCTAAGGGAAAAGTTCTAATTCCTTATATGTTGGGAGATATGGAAATTCTACTAGAGTATTGATTTTTGGTAGACTACACAACAAGTTTCCATGTGTGACTTTCAAGATGGATGTACAATTTTTCTTGAGGAATCAGCCTTTGTGTACTTAAGGGGTTATATAGGGACAAGATTACTACCTATGGTTTGAAGTGTGAGTTATAATTTAATTGGAGCTAAAGATATCACAATTTTACCCAGATATCAATTGTGGGCATTTAACTTATGTTGGAAGCTGACTTGTGGCATTTAATTTATGTAAGGGAATTTAATTTGTGTTCTAGGCTGACTTGTGGCTTAGATTGGTATAATTAGGGGGTCTTTTAGAGTATTTTATTCATTCATGGGGGATGATTCATTCATTTAAAGGAGTGAATGTGGGAGCATCTGAAGTGCAAGTTTTCTTAAGTCTGTGGAAAGAGCACAGAATGTGAGGTAGTTTACAATCGGATTGAGATGAAGTTGTGAGTGTGTGGATAAAGCACCAAATTTGAGGTAGTTTTCACTTGGATCTTGGAGAAGAGCTAGGGTTATTCCTAGAAAACAAGGAGGTTACTTGGTGGGATTGCAATCACAAGTTTAGATTTCCTTGGTGATTTCTTCTAGATTTTTGTTAGGTTACAAATCTAGACTAGCTGAGACTTGTTATAAGTTGGATCTTGTAGAACTAATATTTTAATTTCTATTTGTATTTGGCCCTAACCTAGAAGGCCTTATAGCCAAGCATATTGCATGTAATTAGTTATATTTTATGAACAATGATTGTAATTTGGTATCAAATCTTGCATTATTGCTTCTTGTTGTTGTGTTTCTACTACATGGTTATATTGTTGGGGGCTAGGATATCTCCTTTTAGGATTCTTGTACCTTGCACTATATCAAAAGTAGTTCTCACAGAATAAAATTGTTTTGATAAGACATTATTGCCATGATCATCTAGAACTTTCAATATGCATTTATCATCATTTGAGGTCAAATGAATGTGAGGTTTCTACGCAAGGAAAACCATAAGGAATTACACCATACCTCCAAGTTTTTCCAATCTCACTACACTTGTTATGTTGGACTTGGAAACAAGTAATTTGAATGGTCAAATACCAAAGACTCTAGTTACTCCCTTAAAACTTAAACAACTAGATTTGGTTAGGAAAATGACTCCAATGGATCAATGATGATGAGTCTCTTTGAGAAAGACCATAATGATAAAATGATTTTTAGTAAGTGAAAAAAAAATTGCCAAGAAAGGACAGTGCAACAATAAGTAGCTGAAGGTTTACAAAGTCAAAGAACATTTTGATTCCAAGATAGTGAGATTGAAGTTGAAGCTAGTTAAAAATTTTATTGGATGAGGGGAAGTGTAACACAGATGAGAGTGGTAGAAGAAACTTGTCTCTATGTAAAGTTGGATGTTTTAGAGGTTTGCAAGAAAGGGGTTTGGATTAATGTAGCCAAGAAATAGGAAAAACTAGTTCTAGTTGCAACCAAAGAGTACATCACTAGATGGGAGTAGTATTAAAAAATTTTAGTGATCAGTTCAAAATAAAGGTTGAATCTAATTTATCTATGTTGATGCCTTTTCAAAACCTACACATGATCTAAAACACGACCAAAAAAGTGCCTTGGTATGAGGCAACGTTCACTAAGGAAGCTCTTGCTCGATTTCCCCATACATAAGAAGGCTAGGTTGGTCTCATCAACAACCTTTGTGGTTCCTTCTAGCCTCACTAGATACAGCCTCTCACAAATAATCAATACCTATTTTGGTCACCAAGTTGGAAATGGGGGTAGTTGGAATCAAGATTGATGGGGACACAACCCAAGCATAGAATGGACACAACAGGAAAGGGAAAATTTTATTAACTGTGAGAAAATGCTAATACATTTAGTATAGAGAAAATAGACTTCAAAACATGCCCTAAGGGCTTACAATAGTATAAAACTAGAGATAATTTCTCCTTTCAGTACCTCCTGTCAAGCTCCACTCCGAATTGCCTTTTACAATGCCAAAAATGTTCTTAAAAAGATCCCAGAGGGTTAAGGATTAGGAATACATTCTAGAAAGTGCTAGTTGGCATCCACTGACCAAATAGAAGGCTCTAGAAGTTGCATTAGAAGTCAGCACAAAATTAGTAGAATCCAGAAATGGTAACTGAACTTTCGAGAGGCATAACTTTTGAATCGTAGCTCCAATTGAGAAACTGTTTACATTTCTGAAAAGCTCTCAAAGTGCTCCATAGCCTATGGATAGCTTTGTTCATCCCCCATTTTTTGGCCCTTTTTGAGTTCATTTAATGCCCCTAACATGACTTTGAAGCATTCTTAGGATGTCTCCAAAAATTGAAAAATTGTGATAACTTCCAAACCGTGGAGCCTTTTGACCTGATTCTTTTTCTAGAATGCTCTAAATTACAATTACATTCATCTGGCTAATTTAACTTTATTGTTCTTCAAAATTTTGTAGGGACCAAATTTCTTCATTTTTAGCTTGTTGTAAGCACCAACTGGAAATCTTTCTTTTTGTAAGTGTACCATGACTAGATCCCCTACTTGGAATTCCTTATGACTTCTCCTTTGATCAGCCCTAACTTTATACTCTTGATTCATCTTGGTAATGTGTGCTTGAACCTCCCCATGTAGACACTTGATATGTTTAGAAAATTCTTTAACTTAAGCACTTGTCCTCTTCCCTTGCTCTATCTTCCTCAATTATGGTGTAGTCCTTGGGCTACTTCCATATACAATTTGGAATGGTGATCTACCAGTACTCCTATTTATAGATTTATTGTAAGAAAAATCTACTTGTGGTAGAATCAAATCCCATCCTTTGGGCTTATCCCCAACTAAACATCTTAGAAAATTGCCCAAACTTCTATTTACCACTTCTATTTGGCCGTCAATCTGCAGGTGATGTGTGGAACTGAATTTCAAGTTTGTTCTCAACTTCTTCCACAATGTTCTCCAGAAATACCCTACAAATTTAGTATCTCTTTCAGAAACTATACTCCTTGGAAGACCATGTAGTCTTACCACCTCTCTAAAAAAAAAGTCTACAATATGGATAGCATCGTGAGTTTTGTGGCATGGAATGAAATGTTCCATTTTGGAGAACCTATCAACCACCACAAATACTGAGTCATTACCCCTTTGTGTCCTTGGAAATCCAAGAAACAAATCCATACTTATGTCCTCCCATGGCTTTGATGGAATAGGCAATGGCTAATATAGTCCAGTATTGTGAGTAAATCCCTTGGCAACTTGACAAATCTGACAACTCTGTACAAACTTCTTCACATCCTGTGAAATCTGAGGCCAAAAATAATGTTCTCTAAGAATGGAAATGGTCTTATCTTGACCAAAATGTCCTTCCATCCCTCCACTTTATTTCTCCTTAATCAAATTTTCCCTCATGGAACTCCTTGGAATGCATAATTGACTACCCTTGAATAACATACGATCCTAAATTAGATAGTCTAACCACTTTTTTTTTCCTACAACAACAGGCTCTTTACAAGCTTTCCATGCTTTAGCAAAATCAAGATCCTCAAGGTACAAATTCTTGAGTTCATCAAACTCAACTACTTCAACCTGAATTACTGTAAGAAACAACTGTCTCCTACTTAGTGCATCTGCAACCTTGTTAGATTTTCCACTTCTACACTTCAACACAAATGTATAGCTCTGCAAGAACTCTACCCACTTCATATGCCTCTGATTCAATTTACCTTGGCTATTTAGGTACTGTAATTCCTGATGATTAGTATACAAAACAAATTCCTTTGGAAATAAATAATGCCTCCATTTCTTTAAAGCCTGAACTATTGCATAGAACTCTTGATCATAAACAAAATACTTTCTTTTTGCATCATTCAATTTTTCACTAAAATATGCAATAGGCTTACCTTCTTGGCTTAATACAGCCCCAATAGCACTACCAAAAGCATCACAATCCACCTAGAACACCTTTCTAAAATCTAGAAGTGCCAACACAAGTTGTTCTATCACCTTCTTCTTTAGCAATTCAAAACTTCTCGTAGCTACCGCAGTCCATTTGAACTCTTTTCTATCCCCTCTTATTGTGTCAGTCAGGGGTGCACATATGCCACTGAAATTCTTAATGAACTTCTTGTAAAAACTAATCAGACCATGAAATGATCTTACCTTAGTAGCAGACCTTGGAGTAGGCCATTCCAAGATGGATTTTACCTTCTCTAGATCCATTTTAAGACCTTTAGGTGATATAACAAACCCCAAGTTGACTAATTCCCTTTTTGCAAAGATACACTTCTTCAAATTAATTAATAGTTTCTCTTCCCTTAACCTTTCAAGGACACTACAAATATGCAATAAATATTCTTTGAAAGTCTTGCTGAAAATTAAAATATCATCCAAATAGACGATAACAATTTTTCCCAAGAACTTCTTAAGTACCACATTCATAAGCTGCATGAAGGTGCTCAGGGTGTTCGTCAATTCAAAGGGCATGACTAACCACTCATAAAGACCCTCCTTGGTCTTGAAGGTTGTTTTCCACTCATCTCATTTTTGTATCCATATCTGATGATAGCCACTCTTGAGATCTATCTTTGTGAAGTACTGAGCTCCACTCAAGCAGTCCATAAGATCATCCATTCTTGGCAAAGGAAACCAATACTTGATGGTTATCCTATTTATAGCTCGAGAGTTTGTACACATCCTCCAATATCCATCCTTCTTTGGTGCTAGTACTGTAGGTACTACACATGGAATTGGGCTCTTCCAAATCAAGCCCTTCCTCAATAGCTCCTGAACCTATCTATTTAGCTCCTTAGTTTTAGTAGGAGTCATCCTGTGAGCAACCTTATTAGGCAAACTAGCTCTTGGAATTAAATCCATCTGGTGACTAATTTGCCTTATTGGTGGCAATCCTTCTGGAAGATTATCAGAGATAATATCTCCAAACTCACCTAGTAAATCTAAAACTTCAAGTGGTATTTCACTAATACCTTCTTTATCTTTCCTAGGAATGAAAGCATAGCACATACGCTAATGTTTCATGCCATCTAAAAACTTCCTTCCATCAACAAGACAAATCCTAGCACTGCTACATACCTTTTCACCTTCCTTTTTCATGGGCTTCAGTTTGTGGTGAACTCCATCCTTTGTTAGAGAGTATGTGTTTGCATGGCCATCATGTACCACATGCCTATCAAACTGCCACAATCTTCCCAACAATAGATGACAAACATCCATAGGAATAACATCACAAAGAACTTGATCATGGTAACTCCCAATTTTTAATTTCACTAAACATTGTTCACTTACCAGGACCTTATGATCATCTTTCACCCAAGCAATCCGATAGGGCTCGGGGTGTTTCTCCCTCTTGAGCTTCATCTTAGAGACCATCTCCTCTGATACCAAGTTATCAGTGCTACAACCATCAATGATAACATCACAACATTTATCCTCATATTTGCATTTGGTATGGAATAAACTCCTTCTTTGTCCTAGTTCAATCTCACCACTTAGTAGGACCCTTTCATTTACTAAAGTCTCTCCTCTTTTTTCATCCTCTAAAAGTGATGATTATGCATCCTCATCCACATGAGCAACCCTAGCTTGACCCTCAGCTCTCCTATCTATCCTTCTTTGTCATTGAGGGCATTCAAATACATGACGACCTTCTTCATTACAATGGAAACAGGTACCACAGAAGCCTCCTCTTCCTTTTCCACATCATCTACCTCTTGCTCTCTGATTTCCAAAGTCTTGATCTTAGGAGTAGTTGAAACCCTCATTCCTCTGGTTCCTGCTAGTACCCACATCTTCATTTTTCTTTTGGGTTTCATTTCAGCCTCTAGATGACCTACCACTACCCCTTCCTCCTTGACCGTGCCCTCTTGGTCTCCCTTCAAACCTCTTATTTAGCTTCTCTTCAACTCATAGGGAAAACTAGTATGCCTCTTCAACACTGGTCATTCTTACTAGACTTAATTCCTCTTGGATGCTAGGTCGCAACCCACTGATATAATGAGCAACCTTCTCCTTATTTGCTTCTACATGCCCTGCTCTAATCAGAAGTCAGTAAAACTCCTTTGTATATTCTTGGATTGATTTTCCTACTTGCTTTAACCCATGCATCTTTTTAAACAAATCAAGCTCGTAGTCAATAGGAATGAATTGCTTCTTCAATTTGTCCACCATACGATCCCACCTTGTGATCTTCTCCTTTCCTCTTCTATTTCTTTCCAATTGAACCTCTTTCCACCAAATTTTGGCATGGCCTTTTAGTTTGGCCTTTGCAAACTTAACCCTATCTGGATCCCTAATATCCTCATACTCAAAGTACTCTTCCAGTTAATTGATCCAGGCGATCAACTCATTTGGTTTTAGATTTCCTAAAAATACAACCACATCAATTGTAGGTCTTTTTGCAAACTTAGTAATGGCCCTAAAAAGCCTTTCCTCTACCCGATTCAAAACTTCCCTATCAAATTCCCCTTCTGGTCCAATTTCTTCTTCTTCATTGTCATCCTCACTTTCATTGCCTGCAACAACATTTTTTCCTCTATGGAGCTCATCCTGCAATGCTTGAACCTACCTTTGGAGGGCACTAACCTCTTCAAGATTAATAGCTCTAGCCCTTCCACCATGCTCTCTTCATGGAGGCATCTTTTTAACTCAAACCCACAACCACATAGTCCTAGTGCAAACTGCCTCATAGTTGGTGCTCTGTCTACACACTCAGGAAAACCAGCTCTGATACCACTTGATGGGGACACAACCCAAGCATAGAATGGACATGTAGGTGCTCAAAATTGTAGCACACATTTCAAGCACCATTGAAAAATTTGAGGCCTATAAATGCTTTGTGAAACCTATGTACCCCACTGTTGAATTAATGCATAAATGGTGTTTAATGTTTCTAGCACCTTGCATTAAGCGTGTCTAAGTGTTCCATGATTTTAAATTGATATTTTGAGCTGTTTGGCAAAGTCTTGTTTCTAGCATTTGTCAAATTTACAATTCTGCCCTAGTGTCAGACAACGATAGGAGGTTATGTTTGCATCTGAATATCTCACACCCAAAAATGTGTCATGACTTTCCACTTTGAGATTATCTACTATCCATACCCAAGAACCTATGTTTTAGATTTTGAGTCATTTTGACTTTGTCTGACTAGGTTTTGAATCCCTCAAAGTTGGTCAGTCACTATTTTCATGTTTTTGCAAAATATTCAAAATTCTGGGAAGCCCTGTTTGACTTGTTGTAACTTTTGACCAATTGATCCAAATGTTGAAATTAATTTTGCATCACATTGTAGATGTTAGAGACTTGTTATGTCTCAATTTTCAAGTCTTGCCAAATCCGTTTGATCAGTTTTCAAATGTGATTCCAAATGCAATTTATAACTTTTAACTGGTGTCAGCATTTGCAGATTGATTGGAACCCCTGTTCATGATGTCATATCTCCTGATTTGTGATTAGTCAATTCAAATGGATTGTACCCCTATGTTTCCCTCTAAAAATTATTTAAGTGTGCTAGTTTATAAACCTTGATGAATCGATTTGCACACTTTTCCAGGGCATTTTAATTTGCAAAAAACACTTTTTTGTTGTTGTCTCTTGTCCTGCAATTTTGAGTAGCCAACTTCAGACGCTTGCCAAATGCGCTTCATTATTTTTCATGAGCCCAAATTGCATATTCATAATTTCCTCATGAGAGAGAATCAGTGTCGCAATTTTCATTTCCCCATGTGCTCATTTTCCCAGTTTTCAAAGCCAAATCCAAACCCAGTTTGTTATTTTCTAACATGTTTTTCTGCAGGTGAATTTAAGTTGGCAACTTCGGAGGTCAATATCTTTTGATGTTGATATCATCATGCAACAAGATCTGGCGGGCCTGTTAAACATGCCAATTTTTAGAGCCTGTTCAGAGGTTTGGATCAGTTTTTAAGGCCAGACAGTGGACCTCTTGACACTAAGTTTGCCTTTTGTAAAAAAGTGACAAATTGAGTTTTATTCGATCAGTCAGTGATCAAAGTTGATTCTAATCAATTTGAAAGGTTAGTGGATTAGTTTTTTAGTTTAGGTGTTCAGAAACGAATTTTTTTTTAGCTGGATCCACTTGGGGTCCGACTAATTTCACCAAGCTATTATGGTATCCAGATTATTTGAAATGTGGAATAGTTTTAAGTGGTATTTGTAGGACTCTTGGAATGTGTGATTGTTGTATTATAGAGACATATGAGAATGGAAATGTTGCAGCTTCATAACAGTAGTAGCAGATCTTTGGAAAGCTTGAGGGTATGGTAACTATAGTGGCCAACTCCATAGATATGAAATGTATTGTCTCTTGCTGACTTAAGAAGGTTTCATATTATTATGTTATTTTTCCCAAATATTGAAAATTGCTTTGAGCTTTTGATAACCCTCATCATTCTGAACTATGGTTGTGTCTTGGTGAATCATCCTTTCATCCTAAAGTTTTATACAACTTAAGTAAACTATTGTGAGACAGTGATATCCAAAATATCTTGACTCAAAGAAACCTTGCACATATTAGATTCAAAAATTGAACATTGTTAATCTATTGCCTTCCTCTAAATATCATGCCATAGCAATGATCATGTTTCTACCAAAAAAAGAAAAGAAGAGAAAGCAATGATGCAAATGGAGGCATTACGATACCAAAGAATGATAGACGAGCAAGAAAAATATGTTCAACATATTTTGCAGCTAATGATTGAAATCCTTGTGAAAAGAAAATTGGAGACCACTTTAACATAAAAAGCGGCATGCTAAAAGGATGCGTCAGGGCCATGTTGAGGAATAGGGGAATCCACAACAGGGTAGTTTCACAACACAGACAACGCTAGCAAGAAGAACATCCCTCATTCAAATAGCAGACGCACATTGTTTAGAAAGAGCCTCACACCATTTTTGTGGAGATTTTCAGCATTTTCAAACAAGAAACGAAGCATTTGAAGTAGATCACGCTAAGTCAGAGCACAATTAGAAGTCAAGCCACTGGAAGCATGCATAAGAGAATCACAGCCCATGGCATGTAAAAATAGATAGTCACACATTAAAACAAGCCGCCTTGTTTTAAAAAGAAGCTCTCATGCAACATGAATAAACCCAGTCCATGCTACCAGTAAGATGAAACCCACAGCAGATCCAAAGTCAACGCCGTTAAAATAGAGAACCCTCATGCCAAAGCACAAAAAGACAAAGCTCTAGCTTGTAAGGAATGAACAGAAGTCTCACACCGGATAAGAAAATGGAGGAACTCGCAGATGCTAGATAAAAACACATAGCAAAGGTTTTTCAAAACCTTTAATCCCACATTGAGGCCCTAAGAACTATTTTAACATTTTAAATACAATGCAGCTCATCTTTTAGTATGAATTAAATGAAGAGCCTTTTGGAAAGGCTATGCTTATGCACAGTGGGTCCCATTCATCTGACCTAGTGGGAAAAGGAAATAAATTTTGAATGAAGACGTAGGTAAAAGTGTGATGAAGTTAGCAGGAATGGGCGACCGAAAAATTGAAAAATTTGGTGCCTCGCTACTTTGCTAGCCGGGAAATCTTGGAAAATCTAGCTAGCGAGGTAGTGAGGTCACCAGAAAACCTCAAAGTCTGGCCAAAGTGAAATAGCAATGTGGGCCTTGCTTGTAGATTTTTTTGATGAATCAGAGAGTGCCAAGTGGTAGTCGGCTGGATGGCCCAGGATGATGTGGCGAGCAGATCTTAAGATGCATTGGATCGTGCCATGTGGCAGATCTGAGGGTTCTCGCTATCTCGCCAAGGAGAAGTTGCTCATGAAATAACATGGTGAAGTAGCAAGAAGACAACATGTGGAGCTGCCTAGCCTGAGCCAATCAATGAGAGACATGTGTCACTTGGTCAATGGAGGTTTGACCCGAATGGAGGCATAAAGGCAAAAAAGTAAAATGGACTTAAAGTGAATTTTAAAGTATTTTCTAAATGGGTATGCACGTCAGTTTTTAAAATCAAATAGGGCTTTAATTCTAATATTAAGACATTAGATTATTTTAAAATTTTTGGATTTTTAAATTCAAAGATGTGCAGACCTGATGTCTCTACCAAAGGAGTGTTTTTCAAATCGAGATTTTGGGCATTTCTGGAAGGCAAAGTATGCCTTATCATATATCATTGGAATCGAGAGAAGATGAAATTTTTGATTCTAGAGTTAGTTTTTGCACAGGTATCGATCTGTTTGAGCTATAGGAGGATTTGTCTCAGGAACCTAAATTGCAACCATTTTTAGATATCGAAGTCTAGAATTATTTTCTAACATGGTAATGACTTGAATATCAGTAGCATACAGTGAAAATGTAGTTAGGGTCACGTTTAATTTAGTTATTTGGGGAGCTGACCAGCTTTTCATAAGGTAAATCAGATATTTTAGTGACTCGGCAAGTTTTCATCATTTAGAAATAGACATTTGCAAATTAGTTACAAAAAAATGATGAAATCAAATTAGATCACAATGGTAGAAAGAAAAGAGAGGTGATTCAACTGAGGAAGATTGAATTCCAAGTGGACAGATGGTGGTTGTAGATCAGATCTGAGAATTCACCCTTGTTTATATCATTCTTTCTTTCTATCATTTGAGGGGTTCTAGTCTTAAAAAAAAAACTAGTCACTACTGAGATACCAGATTTTGGATCTAGTTTTGATATGTTCCCATACTATGATACCACATATTTTTTAGTAGAATTCTCTGGTATGAACAGCAAGAAATAAAAATACAGATAGTTCTGATCTATTAGGTAGCTTTGCAATTCGATTTTCATGCATCTTATTGTAATTTGTTTCAAGGAAATGAATGATAATGCAACAACAAGTCCAACTTCATTCTGATATCTTGTCTCCCATTCATGTTGTTTGTGATCTTTTGTGTTTTGTAGACAAAGAATATGAAACTCAGTTGCAACCTATTGGTTGTATATGTTGATTTATTTTTCTCATGACTCAAAGAGTTATGTGAATGCTTGATTCATCATCATAGGATTGTAGATTTTCATGAAGGGATAAGTCAAGTATGAGGTTCAGAAGGATGCATATATCTAATTCACAAAGTGGATAGATAGATCAGGAAGTCCTTATGTATGGCGTATGTTAGTGACTTTCAGGGATGTGTGTTAGGGTTTCATGTGAATTGCCCAATAGATAAGGCACAGATCATTTTGAAGGATCATAAAGTTGTGTTGTTCATGTCATGTTTTGCTAAGATCAACATCAATAATCAAATGCTTTTCCCCTTTCATGTTGAAAACCTATAAAAGTTGAACCCTCACTTAGCTTATGAATTTCATATATCTACGTTTAGCTACTATAGATTGATGTTATTTCATGAGTTATCAGGAGATTTAAGGGTTTTATCTGCTTAGAATAGATTTAGTGTATGCTTTGATAACTGGTACCATATAAAGAATCTATAGGTCCACCTGCCTAGGTTTTGCAGAGCTTGAAGAAGAAGAAGGGTCATGCCTTATAGTTGGCCTAGTGTCTGAATGGATGTGTTGATAATGGGAGTTAGCTACCCTTAGATGCATCAATTTCTCATTGGGATAATTGGTAACGGGTAATGTTTCCTAACACCAACAAAATGGTGACTCTGCTGGGGAGTTGCATATAGAAAGAACTAAAATCTTTGCCATGAAACACATCAGATATGGCAAATCTAGAGCAAGATGTGTTCCTTTTCCTTGTTGAAGTTTCATGTTCCCCAGTTAAGCTCTATTCATTATCAGCAATACGTTGAAACTAGATGAAAATTGTGTTCTATGACTGTCATAGGTCTATCTTCAATCAGTCCAGTTTGCAAATACTATTGAGAAAGTTTCAAAGTCAAGAATTTGTTTATAAAGTGTAAATTCTTTTTAGGATATCAATGATCTACAAGTTTCTCCTACATTGAAGGTTTGGTTTAGATTTTTCAAGTGACAAATTATGTTTTATTTCTCACCAAGTGTGAGTGGCGACTCTTAAATCTCTGTACTAGTTGTTCCTAGCTAATTTTGTTGCAAAATTTTGAAGAACTTTCAGTTGTATGGGAAGATCTGAGACTATTGATAGATCTTGGAAAATAAGTTTTAAATTCTTGATAAGTTTTTAAAGTGTTGTTTGCAATCTGCTGTTATAAAATAATTGAAATGTAAAAGTAGATCACAACAATGGTTATTTTATTCCTCTTGTAAAGAGGTGGCAGCTCTACAAAGTTTGATCAGTGGTTTGAAGGATTTTCAGTCTTGCACCTATGCCAAATCAGCAGATAGAAGTTTAGCATTAGCACTTGAGGTATTTTGATTTTCATGCTTCTTTTCATGAAGGTCAAGTGTTTTAAAAGGGTTGCCTCTATTCAGTGATTTTTAGCACTAGGATAAAGAGGTAGAAATTTCATTCTCAAAATGGATTCAAATTGTAGATCTGATAATACTCTATCAAGCTATGAAGAGGTACATGAAAATTTGTTTATGTTGTATGGAAAGCTTCATAGTCAAGTAATTTCTTCTATCTGAAAAAATGTGGGAAGTGTAGATGACTTAGATGCAATTCAGGTTTACATGCAACTCAAGTTGGAAATCTTAGAGCTTCCCATTTAAGCAAGACCCAGTGAATTATCATGGGCTTTTGTGTTTTTATTAGTCTTCATGCCTAATTTAGTACATTGGACAGTGAAAGCAAGATTTGAAAAGATCCAATACTTTGAGAGAGTATTTAGATAATGTGAAGGCTATTTAGAAAATAATGGTTATTGTATTGTTGAAATTGAAAATGTTGATAGTCATAGTGAAAGTGATGAGTCCTATGACAATATGTTTGAGAATGAAAAGAGTTATAACAGTAGTCTTGAAATATCTTCCTGCAATGAAGTTGAATGTAGCAAAGCATCTAATGTCCAGATGTGGTGTAGGGAAGAGGATATATATTGTGAAAGTACTACTAATTGTTCAAATTGTATGACTAAAGGTGTTACTATTATAAGTTCTTCAGATTATCTGGGAAATAATTGCAATCAAGATGAAGAAGTTTGTGAAAGAGATCTACTAAGTACAAATGAGGTCTCAGCCTTGTTGCAACATGAGTTTGAAAGGTATATGTCAATGTGTGATTCAACTTCACCTTTATTAGTGTGTGCATCTCGTAAGGATGATGTAAGGTATGATCTATATCCCTATGATTGTTCTCCTGCATATCAACATTGTTATTCTTTTGAAGACTTTCAGCATAAGCATGAAGATTTGTTTGAAGAAATGAAAACCAGTAGAGATGTATTTATTACTGTCATGAGTGATGTTAAATCAGATCTATGTTATAGAGATGATAATGAGAGGTTGTTGATATCTTTTGATTCTAATTTAACATTTAATGAAGAAATTCATATGATTTATGTTACTGATGATGATGAGAGATCAGTTGGTTTTTTATCTGATCCAGATGGAGTATATGATAGTAATCTGCAGTTACTTGAGATGAGATTTGATGATTCATGCAGTAAAGTGAATACCGACAATGGTACACATGAATCTATAGTTAAATCTTCTCTACAGGTTGGTGAGTCTTATGCTAATGAGTTTGATGCATTCACAAGTATCTCTAGCAATTTCTTTGATAAGAATATTGATGCCAGTAGAGTTCCTACTAACGAGAATTTTAATGAAGATTCTTTTCATATGTCTGATGAACCTTTGTTTGAAGACTATGGTGATAATTTTTTAGTAAGTTTCAGATCTGATTTGGTATGTGATGACATGATACATGAAGTTGATTCAAATCCATTGTATTTTTTGAAGCTGGAGGCACAAGGTAAGTTGCAAGCCTTTAATACATGCAATTTGGTGAATGATGTAGAATATGGAGTCTTTGTGTTTCTGATCAGCGTGCATGAATCATTCTTGGATTCTGATTCTCAGTCCAATTTGTATAATTATGAGCATGCTGACTTGTTCTCTCACAATGAACATGAAGTAAAGGGTAATTCTGATAAATGTATGCATTATGAGAATGAAAGTATGAATTCAATTTTGCCAAGTCTTTTGCTTCAAAGTGCTAATCTGATTGGTGGAATTGATGGGAAAGAGAGTTTCAGCTTACCTGAGGAGGATGTAAATGAAAATCAAGTTTTTGACAAAGGTAAGAATTTTTGAAACTTTTGGTGGCCCAAGGGCATCATTTGTACATAGTTAGAGTAGTTTCCTATTTTCAATAAAGTTGTTCAAAAAAGTTTTGTTGTTCAGGAGAGTTTTGAAGTTTTGGAATAGTCTGCTTCTCCTTGAGATCTAAAATATTTCCATGCTCGCAAGGGACATGCATCCCTAGATAGAGCCACTATTGGCACTCAAAATTGTAGCCCACATTTTGAGCACCATTGAGAAATTTGAGGCCTATAAATGCTTTGTGAAGCCTATGTACCCCGCTATTGAGTTAACGCACAAATGGTGTTTAATGTTTCTAGCACCTTGCATTTAGCATGTCTAAGTGTTCCATGATGTTAAATTGATATTTCGAGCTGTTTGGCAAAGTCCTGTTTCAAGCATTTGTCAAATTTACAATTCTACACTAGTGTCAGACAACGACAGGAGGCTGTGTTTGCATTTGAATATCTCACACCCAAAAATGTGACATAACTTGCCACTTTGAGATTATCTAGTATCCATATCTGAGAACCTATGTTTTAGATTTTGAGTCATTTTGGGTTCATATGACTAGTTTTTGAATCCCTCAAAGTTGGTTAGTCACCATTTTCATGTTTTTACAAAATATTCAAAATTTTGGGAAGCCCTGTTTGACATGTTGTAGCTTTTGACCAGTTGATCCAAATATTGAGATTAATTTTGCATAACATTGTAGACATTAGGGACTTGTTATGTCTCAATTTTCAAGTCTTGACAAATCTATTTGATCAGTTTTCAAACGTGATTCCAAATGTAATTTATAACTTTTAACTAGTGTCAGCATTTGCAGATTGATTGGAACCCCTGTTCGTGATGTCATATCTCCTAATACGGGATTATTCAAGTCAAATGGATTGTACCCCTCTATTGTCCTCTAAAAATACTTTAAGTGTGCCAGTTTATAAACCTTGACAAATCCATTTGCACACTTTTCCAGGGCCTTTTCATTTGTAGAAAACACTTTTTTGTTGTTGTCTCTTGTCTTGCGATTTTGAGTAGCCAACTTCAGACGCTTTCCAAATGTGCCTTGTTATTCTTCATGAGCCCAAATTGCATATTCATAATGTCCCCATGACAAAGACTTAGTGTCATAGTTTTCATTTCCCCATGTGCTCATTTGCCCAGTTTTCAAAGCCAAATCCAAACCCAGTTTGTTGTTTTCTAACATGTTTTTCTGCAGGTGAATTTAAGTTGGCAACTTCGCAGGTCAATATCTTTTGATGTTGATATTGTCATCCAACAAGATTTGGCAGGCCTGTTAAACATGCCAATTTTTAGAGCCTCGTCAGAGGTTTGGATCAATTTTTAAGGCCAGACAGTGGGCCTCGTGACACCAAGTTTGCATTTTGCAAAAAAGTGACAAATTGAGTTTTATTCGACCAGTCAGTGATCAAAGTTGATTCTAATCAATCTGAAAGGTTAATGGATTAGTTTTGCAATTCAGGTTTTTAGAAATGAAAAAAAATTTAGCCAAACCCACTTGGGGTCCGACTAATTTCACCAAGCTATTATGGTATCCAGATTATTTGAAATGTGGAATAGTTTTAAATGGTATTTGTAGGACTCTTGGAATGTGTGATTGTCGTGTTATAGAGACATATGAGAATGGAAATGTTGCAGCTTCATAACAGTAGTAGCAGATCTTTGGAAAGCTTGAGGGTATGGTAACTATAGTGGCCAGCTCCATAGATATGAAATGTATTGTCTCTTGTTGACTTAAGAAGGTTTTGTATTATTATGTTATTTTGCCCAAATATTGAAAATTTCTTTGAGCTTTTGATAACCCTCATCATTCTGAACTATGGTTGTGTCTTGGTGAATCACCCTTTCATCTTGAAGTTTTATACAACTTAAGTAAACTGTTGTGAGATAGTGATATCCAGAATATCTTGACTCAAAGAAACCTTGCACATATTAGATTCAAAAATTGAATATTGTTAATCTATTGCCTTCCTCTAAATATCATTCCATAGCCATGATCATGTTTCTACCAAAAAAAGAAAAGAAGAGAAAGAAATGATGCAAATGGAGGCATTACGATACCAAAGAATGATAGAGGAGCAAGCAAAATATGTTTAACATATTTTGTAGCTAATGATTGAAATCCTTGTGAAAAGAAAATTGGAGACCACTTTAATATAAAAGGCAGCATGTTAA
Organism: Cupressus sempervirens; assembly: GCA_028749045.1. Lineage (NCBI taxonomy): Eukaryota > Viridiplantae > Streptophyta > Pinopsida > Cupressales > Cupressaceae > Cupressus > Cupressus sempervirens. The sequence goes on from CM053793.1 coordinate 114,997,426, forward strand.
AAGGAGGTGTCAGGGCCATGTTGAGGAACAAGGGAATCCACAAAAGGGTAGTTTTGCAGCACAATCAACACTAGCAAGAAAAAAATCCCGCATTCAAAGAGCAGACACACATTGTTTAGAAAGAGCCTCACGCCATTTTTGAGGATATTTTCAGCATTTTCAAGCAAGAAACCAAGCGTTTGAAGTAGATCATGCTAAGTTAGAGTACAATTAGAAGTCAAGCTGCTGGAAGCATACATAAGAGAATCATAGCCCATGGCATGCAAAAATAGATAGTCACGCATTAAAACAAGCCACATTGTTTTAAAAAGAAGCTCTCATGCAACATGAATAAACCTAGTCCACACTACTAGTAAGATGAAACCCACAACAAATCCAAAGTCAACGTCATTAAAATAGAGATCCCTCATGCCAAAGCACAAAAAGACAAAGCTCCAGCTTGCAAGGAATGAACAAAAGTCTCACACCAAATAAGAAAATGGAGAAACCCACAGATGCTAGATAAAAATGTAGAGCAAAGGTTTTTCAAAACCTTTAATCCCACATTGAGGTCGTGAGAACTGTTTTAACATTTTAAATACAATGCAGCTCATCTTTTAGTATGAATTAAACGAAGAGCCTTTTGGAAAAACTATTCTTGTGCATGGTGGGTCCCATTCATCTGACCTCATGGAAAAGGGAAATAAATTTTGAACGAAGACCCAGGTAAAAGCGTGATGAAGTTAGCAGGAATGGGCAAGCAAAAAATTGAAAAATTCGGCGCCTCGCTACTTCACTAGCTGGGAAATCTTGGAAAATCTGGCTAGCGAGGTAGCGAGGTCGCCAAAAAACCTCAAATTCTGGCCAAAGTAAAATAACAATGTGGGCCCCACTTGTAGATGTTTTCGATGAATCAGAGAGCACCAAGTGGCAGTTGACTAGATGGCCCAGGATGATGTGGTGAGCAGATCTTAAGATGCACCAGATCGTGCCATGTGGTAGATCTGAGGGTTCTCGCTATCTCACCAAGGAGAAGTTGCTCACGAGATAACATGGAAAAGTAGCAAGAAGATGACATGTGGAGCTGCCTAGCCTGAGCCAATCAATGAGCGACACATGTCACTTGGTCAATGGAGGTTTGACCCAAATGGAGGCATAAAGGCAAAAAAGTAAAATGGGCTTAAAGTGAATTTTAAAGTATTTTCTCAATGGGTATGCACGTCAGTTTTTAAAATCAAATAGGGCTTTAATTCTAATGTTAAGACATTAGATTATTTTAAAAATTTTGAATTTTTAAATTCAAAGATGTGCAGACCTGATGTCTCTAGCAGAGTAGTGTTTTTCAAATCGAGATTTTTGGCATTTCTAGAAGGCAAAGTATGCCTTATCATATATCGCCGAAATCGGGAGAAGATGAACTTTCTAATTCTGGAGTCAGTTTTTGCACAGGTATCAGTCTGTTTGAGCTACAGGAGGATTTGTCTCAGGAACCTAAATTGCAACCATTTTCAGATATCGATGTCCAGAATTGTTTTCCAACATGGTAATGACTTGAATATCAATAGCATATGGTGAAAATGCAGTTGGGGTCATGTTTAAGTCAGTTATTTGGGGAGTTCACCAGCTTTTCATAAGGTAAATCAGATATTTTAGTGACTCAACAAGTTTTCATCATTCAGAAACAGACATTTGCAAATCAGTTACAAAAAATGATGAAATCAAATCAAATCATAATGGTAGAAAGAAGAGAGAGGTGATTCAGCTGAGAAAGATTGAATTCCAAGTGGACAGATGGCGGTTGTAGATCAGATCCGGGAATTCACCCTTGTCTATATCATTCTTTCTTTCTATCATTTGAGGGGTTCTAGTCTTAAATAAAAAAACCAGTCACTACTGAGATACCAGATTTGGATCCAGTTTTGATATGTTCCCATACTATGATACCACATATTTTTCAGTAGAATTCTCTGGTATGAACAGCAAGAAATAAAAATACAGATAGTTCTGATTTGTTGGGTAGCTTTGCAATTCGATTTTCACGAATCTTATTGTAATTTGTTTCAAGGAAATGAATGATAAGGCAGCAGCAAGTCCAACTTCATTCTGATATCTTGTCTCCCATTCATGCTATTTGTGATCTTTTATGTTTTGTAGACAAAGAATATGAAACTTAGTTGCAACATATTGGTTGTGTATGTTGATTTATTTTTCTTATGACTCAAAGAGTTATGTGAATGCTTGATTCATCATCATTGGATTGCAAATTTTTATGAAGGGATAAGTTGAGTATGAGGTTTAGAAGGATGTAAATATCTAATTCACAAAGTGGATAGATAGATCTAGAATTCCTGATGTATGGCATATGTCAGTGACTTTCAGGGATGTGTGTTAGGGTTCTGTGTGAATTTCCCAATAGATAAGGCACTGATCATTTTGAAGGATCATAAGGTTGTGTTGTTCATGTCATGTTTTGGTGAGATCAACATCAATAATCAAATGCTTTTCCCCTTTCATTTTGAAGAGCTATAAAATTTGAACCCTCACTCAGCTTATGAATGTCATAGATCTACATTTAGCTACTGTAGATAGATGTTATTTCATGAGTTATCAGGAGATTTAAGGGTTTTTTCTGCTTTGAATAGATTCAATGTATGCTTTGATAACTGGTACCATATAAAAAATCTATAGGTCCACCCGCCTAGGTTTTGCAGAGCCTGAAGAAGAAGAAGGGTCATGTCTTATAGTTGGCCTAGTGTCTGAATGGATGTGTTGATAATGGGAGTTAGCTACCCCTAGATGCATCAATTTCTCATTGGGATGATTGGAAATGGGTAACGTTTCCTAACACCAATAGGACACAATAGGAAAGGGAAAATTTTATTAACTATGAGAAAATGTTAATACATTCAGTACAGAGAAAATAGACTTCAAAACATGCCCTAAGGGCTTACAATAATATAAAACTGGAGATAATTTCTCCTTTCAGTACCTCCTCTCAAACTCCACTCTGAACTGCCTTTTACAATGCCAAAAATGTTCTTAAATAGACCCCAGAGGGTTAAGGATTAGGAATACATTCTAGAAAGTGCTAGTTGGCATCCACCGACCAAATAGAAGGCTCTAGAAGTCACATTAGAAGTTGGCACAAAATTAGTAGAATCCAGAAATAGTAACGAAACTTTTGGGAGGCATAACTTTTGAACCGTAGCTTTGATTGATGAACCATTTACATTTCTAAAAAGCTCTCAAAGTGCTCCATAGCTCTATGGAGAGGTTCACTCTGTATATGAGCAATGTTAGTATGCTAATAGAAAACAAATTTAAATAAAGCTTCTACAAACTAAACAAAATTTATAAACTTCAAGATAGACTAAGATGAGCTCTCAATTGAAAATATGAGCCATTAATGGACTCTCTCAATAAGAAGCTCTCTTGTTGAGTGGCTTTTGTCTAAATAGATAGGATGCATGCTCAAGCTTTATGCTTCAAAAAGAGCTTCAAATGGAGTTGGAATTTGGGTGTGGGTGTACGGTTTTGATGTAAAATGGCTTCTTAAAATGACATTATGACTTTACTTCATGGATTGTGTTATTTTGCAAAGGGGAAGGATCCAATTTATAGGCAAGAGGCTTGAGGGTTTGAGGGCTAAGATGCAAGGATGGGGAAACGCTCATGGAGGGCTCAGATTGCATGAGAAGAGAGCACATGGATTGTGCTTCCTTACAGCCAATCAAGGAGTGGCACATGTCACAAGGTGAGAGGATGGAGGAAAGGGGAAGGATGAGTCAACAAAGGAGGCTCAAGGGATAAAATCTTCATAAAGACCCTCATAATGGCTTGTAAGAGCAATAAAAGGGCTTGGAAGAGTCATTTATGGTCTAGTGGGCTTCATAAAGTTTTATGGTTGAGATATTTTGAGGGAGATGAGAGGAATTTCGACTTAGGCCTTATTAGGAAGGCTTTAAGCTTGCTTAGGATTGTGCAAATGATTAGAGGATGGATTAGGATGGTTTAGGATTAGCTTAGGGATAGGCAAGTGGATGGCATTTAATGAGGGTGGGTGAAGGAGGAGATATTTGTTAACTTTGGCTTGGGTTAGTAAGTCTTAACCCATTTTTAAGGAATGTGACAAGGTTAGGAGGGGATTAGAATTAGGTTTAAAGACATCTTCTAGAAGAGTCTAGACTTTGGATGAGGATAAAGACTTTCTAGAATAGTCTAGAATTTCCTAGGATGAGGATGAAGACTTTCTAGAAGACTCTAGAACTTCTTAGGATGAGGATAAATTAGATTTTTAGGAAATAAATAAAGTTTTATTTATTTCAAGGGTTTGGGTTGAGGAGATATTTATTAAAACTTTTTTAATAAACATGAGGATTAATATTTAATCTTAATTAAATATTTTGAGTTGGGATTAGGGGTAGGAAATGATGGGATTAGCCTTTAATTAAAATTAAAGAAGGATTAGAAGATTTTGGAAGAGGTTAGTGGTCTTAAGGAAATTGGCCAAGTTTTGGGCAAAAAATAATTTATTTTATTTATTTTGGGTTTTTTGGTCAATTTATTAATTAAATAATTAATAAATAAGGAAATAATGTTTAAATAAAATTTAAACATTTTTGGGAGGGATTCCTTAATTAAATATTTTTAATTAAGATAAAGGGATTTAATGGCATAAAAATAAATAAATTAATTAATAAATGATGATGTCATCAAGAATTTTTTAGAAATTAAAAATACTTTATTTTCTAAAGATTTTTAGGTGTCTACATTTTTCCCCTCTTTGATGTGATGCCGCAAGTGGCATGGCATCAAAGATAAGAAAATAAGATGCCCAAGGCTAGAGCAGAAGAGGAGAGAATGGACTGCAAGATGTCCCCTCAAGAAGGAGGCGGGGAGAGAAAGTGAGGCTCAACGACTTCTTGAAAAGTACAAGAATCTGAGATGAGCAAGAAGACTCGGATTGGCTTAAGAGAAGAGGTTTAGTTAGCTCAAACTCTCACTACGAGAGAATGATAAAGGAGAATCAGATGCACAAGAGGAAGCAAGCTTAAGACTTTAGGGAAGGTGGAGGATGAAGGAGCAGAGCGCTATAAAAGGAATCCAAGATGGGGAGATGGATGAGGGGATTAAAAGGCTAATGCAACAGGATTTCAAAGAGTCAGATTGGTGGAAGATGGGTTTCGGAGATCCCTAGGACTAAGATTGTGGATCTCGAAAGATGAGGCTTGGTGGATTGATTTGGATTGGTGGATCCCTAAGACTAGGATTGTGGATCCCTAAAGCTAAAGGTGAGGAGTGATTCAAAGACATACTGATGCATAAGCTAGGGTAGGAGAGACGGATGCTGGATATGGATGGGGGATAATGCAGATGAAGGGAAACTGTTGAAGCTTTTTTGAGCAGGGGGATACATCAAAAAGAAGTACCACCATGTATTTGAGCACTATATTTGCTATAGGACTATTGGTTAATTGCCAAGGTTACCAAGAACATCAAGGCCTTTTCACCAACTATCCAGAGGACTGACAGATTGAATCAAAAAAAATACGCAAGGATTGCCCCAACATCACACATGAATCTCAAAAGAATTAGAGTGGAACTAACACTGGGTAACCCACAAGCAAAAAAGAAAAATAAATAGAAGACTTGATCAAGACCTTATGCTCTGATTGCCCCATTCGCACTATACCATGATATGGAAGATCGTGGCAACCTTGAGGAGGGAACAAGGAGATTTCTTGAAAAAGATATTTCAAGACCCAAAAGGGAAGATTCCAAATCAAAAGAAAGTGAAAATCCAAAAGAGAACTGTTTGCCAACGAGATGGGTAGGACAAGGTACTAACGGACCAAGATCAAACATGAGGAAAGCTATATCCTACAAGGATCTATCAGAGAGCACCTAAGCTGATGGATCTAGATGAGTGATGCATCTGGCAAGCTGAACTAAGAAGGATAACACTTTGGTGATAGGAGATCTAGTTAAAGGATGCATTGGAATAGCTAACTAAGGGTTGTGTGATGTGTGTAAGATGTTGATCAAGGAGGAACTGACACGAAAGCTAGATAGATACAATGGTACTAAGCTAAAGAGGATGTAGAAGCTGACAGACCAAGATATTTACAAGTTGAAGCTAACCAAGATAGTTACAAGTAGGCAAAAGCTCAGGATGATAGGATAGCGGGATGGTTTGATGTTGTGCAAGATGAAAAAGCTAAGGGTGGGGTGATAGCGAAAGATATGGATTTGGCAGGATGCATCCAATGGTGATGAGAGATTTTGTGACCAAGGATAGCTAGAGGAGCAAGATGAGATGGCTCGATAGGATGGTAGATAGCTAGGATTATGATGGATATAAAGAGATGACATTGGGTTTGCATGAGGATAGCCTAGAGCTAGATACCAATGACAAGGGAGGATGGACAAGACAAGATCTCCAAGGAATATAGTGCCCCCAATCAGAAGATAACATGTGGAAGGAGGTCTTATGATGGATGTGATAGGATTGAAGTTGGGATGGAAAAAGCTGAAGGGGCTAGGGATATGGATGATAGCTGGGATGGTTGGCTGAAGCTGTAGGAGATAAGTGGATGGTGTGAGATGGAAGATGGAGGGTGGAGGATAGGTGGATAGATTGGAAGATGGAGTTGGATGTCAAGAGATGACCAAAAGCATGAGGGTGAGAGGCTAAGTTGGGGATGGTGGGATTACGCATGACGCTTTTTTGCCAAGTTTTCATCATGGTACTTGTCCAAGGCACTTGAATTTCCAAGTTTTCACTAGTGGATGCTTTATTTTTCTTTATTATTTTTTAACTTTTTGACTTTCAACTTAGCTGGAATGATTTTGGCTTTCTTCAGTTATTTTTGGCTCATAGATGTTGGTAGGATGGATGAAAAAGGATTGGATTGAACAAGTGGAATGGTGGGTGGGAGTTTGACAAATAATGGATGCAAAGACATAAGGCTTGTGGGTAAATGGATGAGGAAAATGGAAAGATCATCATTGGCACACACCTTGAGAGGTGATAAAGTAGTGGGAAAGATGGTTTTGAGTGAGGTTGAGGAGAAAATGGAGGAAGAGAAAGATAAGGACAAAAAGTAGAGTTGGAAGATGGAGGATGGAAAATTTAGGATAAGAAGCATATGGACTAAAAGTGGATTGGGGGGATGAAGGATGCTTATATGGGGATTTGGATGAAGGATGGATGGATGAGGCTTTTTGAGTAGCATGAATGGATGTCAATTGAGATTTTTCTTTGAGATGCATTTCTTTTATGAGCATCTTGGGTATCCACATGATTTTTGACTTTTTTAGCTGGGGTTTTTGTGGCCTCTTGACTTTTTCTTTGATTGTGATTAAATTTTTTTTATTTTGAACATGTATTTTAGAAGGGACATGTTGAGACTTGGATTTTTGTGGATTTTTGGATTTATGCTTTTGTATTTTGGCATCCAATATGCTTCTATTAGCCATGGGATGGGAACAAGAGAATGGAGGAGATGGAGGGATAATTGATGGAGTGATAGGGTTTAAAGGTTGGAAGAGATACAAGGGTGAGTGCCTTTGATGATCTATCTAGTGGATTTGAGGAGATGGAAGGATAGATCGGAACATAGGATATGGATGGATATAATTTCCCAAAATGGATGGAGGGAAGGAAGGATATGGGCCCAAAATAGATGGAAACGGGGAAGGTGTAGGTCCCAAAATAGATGGAGGGGATAAAGGATTCATATTAGGTATGTAAGGACCCAAAATGGATGGAAAGGGTGTGGGATTTAGATAAGGGATATATGGACCCAAAATGGAGGGTTGGAGATAAGGAGTAGGATGAGGGCCCAAAATAGATGTGGAATAAGATGGATGGGAACTTTGGGGTGGAGATGGAAGGACTTGGGACCATGCAGGAATAGCGGGGATACCAACATCTAGAAATACATTTTCATTTCTTTTTTCAATATGATGTTCATTATTTGGAACACACGATGTGAGTCCATTACTAGCTGAAGGAGTTGGAGCTTCAAATATGATAATTAGTTCTTTTTTCATGGATCTATCATCATGGATTATGGGAGATGTATGATCATGAAGCAGAGGAGATGGGAGGATAGGATCTTGAGTTGGGTGGGCTGAGGGAAAGGGATCTTGAGATGGAGTAAGTAAGATGGTAGGATTTAGATATGGAGGGGATGGTAAAAGTGGATCATCTAGGGGAATAAGTGGGATGGCGGGATCTGATGTTCTGTCGGAGGATATTTCAACATGCTTTTGGACAAGATCTTGACAGGAATGGATGGGAGTGGATGCATGAGGTTCATTATATGGGATTTGGATAATACTTGGAGGAGGAGATGTGGATGGGATTTGGAGTGATTCGATGGGTGGTGGGATTTTGATGCTTGTGGGAAGTGGAAGGATTTTAAGCAATTTGATGGATGGTATGGGGATGGTAGCTATGGGAGATGGGGGTGATATTATAGATGGGGAAGGTTCATCACTAACTACTTCACATTGTTGGATTAGATGACATGGCTTATCGACTATTGGAGGTGACTTTTCTTGTATTTCCTCTAGGAGATTCCTTGGAGACTCATGTGTTAGAGGTGGAGGTGGTGGATTGATAGGAATAGCTGGTGTGATGAGGGTGAAAGATTGGAAGCTTGGTTGATTGGGTGATGGAGGAGAAGTTGGGATATCAGATGGTATGACTAGATAGTTTGGAATAACTCTTGGATTTTGTGGGATGCTTGGGGGAATGTTTCTAAGGCTTTCAATATAGCCGTCATAGTCAACAAGATTTTCATCATCATTGGAATAAGAGGTGGTGGGAGCAAGGACAATACGACCGAACACATCATGATAGGTTTGGGATTTCATGTTTTGATGATGAGTTGGATGGGGATAGGGTCTTGCATATGGATGAACATGGAAGCTCATGGTTGGATTTGGATTAAGCACAGATTTTGGATTGGATGATGAAGGATTTCCTAGGGAGAGTCAAAGCTGTATGAAAAACCTAAGGAGGATTGGCTGGAGATTTTTGGTTTTCCTGTGGATGGAAGACTTCAAGGGCATGCTATCAAAAAGTGAGAGTTTTGCTTTCCTATGCGCTAGATTGGTGGAGATTGTGTCAACTTAAGGATAGACTAATGATCCTATGGGCATGACATGAGATTGACTACTTGTGGATCCCAACCTTTAGCTCAAGGTGATGAGGGATAACAAGTGACAAAGCTAGATTACCCTAGACAAAGCTTTGTCAAAGGGATAATCTTGGTGAGGCTGGTGGATTGGTCAGATTGATTGGATAAAATTTTTTAGCAGAATGACAACAACTCTCTAAAGGCTTGGGTGTGATTTTGGATTGGGTTGCTAGCTGGCTGGGGGGGATGATTTGGAGAGACTTTGGATTTGGGATTGTTCTAAAGAAAGGAACTAGATAGATTCAGTTGCAGTAGGGGAGCTTGGATGATTTTCTGATGAGGCAGTGACTACGCTAAGTATGCCTTGGGCTAGGAGATTTTTGCTTTTTTGAGATTTTGACCAAAGTTGGAAAACATTCATTCAAAAGCTATGAACAAACAAGAAGACAAAATTTTGGAGCAAGCACGTCAAACACACCAATATCCTAGGAAGCTTTCTACAAGGATGAAATTTGTTATAGCTAGGGAGTCCTCGATATACACAAGGTACGTGAGGCCCAAATCCGTAGATGAAACTAAAAAGATGTCATATAGCTGAGAGGAGCAGTAACCCACTTCTCATCTTTCACTTCTCAAGGGTATAAAGTTCCTTGAGGCTTAACCCGAGTGACAAAATCTTGATTCCAAGAGAGGTGTCTTTGGATTCACCTCCTGATTTTTATACTCTGTCGGAACACTGGAGTTGAGGTCATCCCAAGGGGTGATGAAATCCCCAAGCAGGCCTCCTAAAAAGTGTAAAACAAGACCACATACATGATCTTGGGCTTTAAAAGACATGTGTTTATTCCAATTGATGATTTAGATTTTGTAAGCTATGATTGAAGACACTTGTGATTATGGCATACAATGTGCATTCCAATTTGACAGCATTGTCAACATAATGAAAGTTGAGAGATCATCAACATAAGAAATGTGAGCGTCATTGAAACTGCGTCCAAACTATGCAATGTTCATTGATTGTTAGGCATTCAAGATTGAGTGTGAGTTTTTTTTAAGCCCAAAACAAAGATGTGTGAAACTCGATTGCCAAGCGCGTGCCCGAAGGCCCTCCACATCAAGATTTGTCCAATTTTTATGCCCAAATGAAGTGTGAGCGAGATTAATGCACATTCAAGGAATTTTCTAACTTAGAAAAATTACTAAAGACCCAAGTGAGTGGATTTTGATCTTTTTGGAGAACTTAACACCCTCTTAGGTAGACCCATCCCCATAGATGGCATTGAGATTGCAACCAATGGTTAAATTGATGGGTGATTAAAGAGGGTGAGTCCAACTACAAACTTACTCAAAGCGTCTTTATTAGTTTTTATAACTTAGAAGATTTTAAAAATGTGGATTCTATTTATGCCCCAAAAGATGATTATTTGATCTATGGCATTCAAGATTGGATTTTTTGTTTTAATCATGCATTCATAAAAAAAATAAACTTTATTTTAATCCATGGCACTCAAAAGTGATTTTAGCAACATGCATTCAAAGACAAGTGATTAAACATTCAAGTTTTTTCCTTTGAGCATTGAAGATTGAGATTTTGTGTGTTGTTTTAAGAACTTTGAAGTTCTTTGTGTTAACCTTAGATCATCCAAGATTGTTTTGGACTCAAAAGTGAAAATGACTTTTTGGACTTTGGTTTTGATTCAAGATTTTGTGTTCTAGTTTGCATATTTTAAGCCCAAAAATGATATTCCTAGATTGTTTTGATGCATGAATAACCTAACAAACATTCAAGATTTTGCAACAAGACATTTGTTTGGAACAAATAACAAGCTTTTTAGGACAATTTTGGCAACCATTTAGGACTCTTAGTTTTCATGAGATTCTTAAAAGAACTTTAAAATATTTGGAAATGAGGTTCATTTTATCCTTGATTGATGCTTTGAGTTTGATTTAGATTTTAGTGTGCACTAAGTGTTGATTTTGAACCTTTTGAAATGGAAACTTGAAGTTCTTTTTAAATTTCCAAAAATGAAGTGTTCCTAACTTTGCATGAATGCATCTAAAACCTTGATGTTGCAAGGATGCAAATGATTGGATTGGTTTAGTTTCACTTGTTAAAATATTTTTTCTGTTTTACAAATTTTTTAATTTTTTAATATATTTAAGTATGATTTGGGGGTTCATTTTAAGCACTAAAAAGAAGTGTGTATGATTTTGCTTCCTTAAAAAAAAAAATGGCCAAGATCTCCCACAATAAGAAGAAGAAGAAGTAGATGGAATAAGAAGAATATAGACAAGAAGAGGAAGAAGAATTTCAAGTGCTTTGTCCACCTATAAGCTTGAAAAATCTGCAAATACTATGAGATAGACTATGAGTTCCTTTGTCTTCTTCATGCTCATGTGGACCTACAAAATCAATTTATACAATCCTACCAATAACAAAAACAAGCAAAATTAGCCAAAATTAGCAAATGACATACAAAACTTGACTAAAAAAGCTAATGAAGATGACCCATGCAGGGTCCCACCGGGTGTGCCAAAATGTATATGAGCAATGTTAGAATGCTAATAGAAACCAGATTTAAATAAAGCTTCTACAAACTAAACAAAATTCATAAACTTCAAGATAGACTAAGATGAGCTCTCAATTGAGAATATGAGCCATTAATGGAATCTCTCAATAAAAAGCTCTCTTGTTGAGTGGCTTTTGTCTAAATAGATAGGATGTATGCTCAAGCTTTATGCTTCAAAAAGAGCTTCAAATGGAGTTGGAATTTGGGTGTGGGTGTATGGCATTGATGTAAAATGGCTTTTTAAAATTGCATTATGACTTTACTTCATGGATTGTGTTATTTTGCAAAGGGGAAGGATCCAATTTATAGGCAAGAGGCTTGAGGGTTTGAGGGCTAAGATGCAAGGATGGGGAAAAGCTCATGGAGGGCTTAGATTGCATGAGAGGAGAGCACATGTATTGTGCTTCCTTACAGCCAATCAAAGAGTGACACATGTCACAGGGTGAGAGGATGGAGGAAAGGGGAAGGATGAGTCAACAAAGGAGGCTCAAGGGATAAAATCTTCATAAAGACCCTCATAATGGCTTGTAAGAGCAATAAAAGGGCTTGGAAGAGTCATTTATGGCCTAGTGGGCTTCATAAAGTTTTATGGTTGAGATATTTTGAGGGAGATGAGAGGAATTTCGACTTGGGCTTGATTAGGAAGGCTTTAAGCTTGCTTAGGATTGTGCAAATGATTAGAAGATGGATAAGGATGGTTTAGGATTAGCTTAGGGATAGGAAAGTGGATGGCATTTAATGAGGGTGGGTGAAGGAGGGGATATTTGTTAACTTTGGCTTGGGTTAGTAAGTCTTAACCCATTTTTAAGGAATGTGACAAGGTTAGGAGGGGATTAGGATTAGGTTTAAAGACATCTTCTAGAAGAGTCTAGACTTTGGATGAGGATAAAGACTTTCTAGAATAGTCTAGAATTTCCTAGGATGAGGATGATGACTTTCTAGAAGAGTCTAGAACTTCTTAGAATGAGGATAAATTAGATTTTTAGGAAATAAATAAAGTTTTATTTATTTCAAGGGTTTGGGTTGAGGAGATATTTATTAAAACTTTTTCAATAAACATGAGGATTAATATTTAATCTTAATTAAATATTTTGAGTTGGGATTAGGGGTAGGAAATGATGGGATTAGCCTTTAATTAAAATTAAAGAAGGATTAGAAGATTTTGGAAGAGGTTAGTGGTCTTAAGGAAATTGGCCAAGTTTTGGGCAAAAAATATTTTTTTAATTTATTTTGAGTTTTTTGGTCAATTTATTAATTAAATAATTAATAAATAAGGAAATAATGTTTAAATAAGATTTAAACATTTTTGGTAGGGATTCCTTAATTAAATCTTTTTAATTAAGATAAAGGGATTTAATGGCATAAAAATAAATAAATTAATTAAATAAATAAATAATTAATAAATGATGATGTCATCAGGAATTTTTCAAAAAATAAAACTACTTTATTTTCTAAGGGTTTTTAGGTGTCTACATTTTAATCCTGCAGTCCATTCTCTCCTCTTCTGCTCTAGCCTTGGGCATCTTATTTTCTTATCTTTGATGCCATGACTTGCAACATCACATCAAAGAGGGGCAAAATGTAGACACCTAAAAACCTTTAGAAAATAAAGTATTTTTATTTTCTGAAAAATTCCTAATGACATCATCATTTATTAATTAATTATTTATTTAAATAATTTATTTATTTTTATGCCATTAAATCCCTTTATCTTAATTAAAAATATTTAATTAAGGAATCCCTCACAAAAATGTTTAAATCATATTTAAACATTATTTCCTTATTTATTAATTATTTAATTAATAAATTGACCAAAAATCCCAAAATAAATAAATAAATTATTTTTTGTCCAAAACTTGGCCAATTTCCTTAAGACCACTAATCTCTTCCAAACTCTTCTAATCCTTCTTTAATTTTAATTAAAGGCTAATCCCATCATTTCCTACCCCTAATCCCAACTCAAAATATTTAATTAAGATTAAATATTAATCCTCATGTTTATTAAAAAAGTTTTAATAAATATCTCCTCAACCCAAACCCTTGAAATAAATAAAACTTTATTTATTTTCTAAAAATCTAATTTATCCTCATCCTAAGAAGTTCTAGACTCTTCTAGAAAGTCTTCATCCTCATCTTAAGAAATTCTAGACTATTCTAGAAAGTCTTTATCCTCATCCAACGTCTAGACTCTTCTAGAAGATGTCTTTAAACCTAATCCTAATCCCCTCCTAACCTTGTCACATTCCTTAAAAATGGGTTAAGACTTACTAACCCAAGCCAAAGTTAACAAATATCTCCTCCTTCACCCACCCTCATTAAATGCCATCCACTTCCCTATCCCTAAGCTAATCCTAAACCATCCTAATCCATCCTCTAATCATTTGCACAATCCTAAGCAAGCTTAAAGCCTTCCTAATCAAGCCCAAGTCGAAATTCCTCTCATCTCCCTCAAAATATCTCAACCATAAAACTTTATGAAGCCCAGTAGGCCATAAATGACTCTTCCAAGCCCTTTTATTGCTCTTACAAGCCATTATGAGGGTCTTTATGAAGATTTTATCCCTTGAGCCTCCTTTGTTGACTCATCCTTCCCCTTTCCTCCATCCTCTCACCCTGTGATATGTGTCACTCCCTAATTGGCTATAAGGAAGCACAATCCATGTGCTCTCCTCTCATGCAATATGAGCCCTCCATGAGCTTTTTCCCATCCTTGCATCTTAGCCCTCAAACCCTCAAGCCTCTTGCCTATAAATTGGATCTTTCCCCTTTGTAAAATAACACAATCCATGAAGTAAAGTCATAATGCCATTTTAAGAAGCCATTTTACATCAAAACCGTACACCCACACCCAAATTCCAACTCCATTTGAAGCTCTTTTTGAAGCATAAAGCTTGAGCATACATCCTATCTATTTAGACAAAATCCACTCAACAAGAGAGCTTCTTATTGAGAGGGTCCATTAATGGCTCATATTCTCAATTAAGAGCTCATCTTAGTGTATCTTGAAGTTTATGAATTTTGTTTAGTTTGTAGAAGCTTTATTTAAATTTGGTTTCTATTAGCATACTAACATTACTCATATACACACTCATCCCCCATTTTTTAGCCCTTTTTGAGGTCATTTAATGCCCCTAACCTGACTTTGAAGCGTTCTTTGGATGTCTCTAGAAACCAAAAAAATGTGATAACTTTCAAACCATGGGGCCTTTTGACCTGATTCTTTTTCTGGAATGCTCTAAATTAAAATTACATTCATTTGGCTAATTTACACCTTCTTGTTCACCAAAATGATGGCTCAATTACATACTCTTATTTTTTCAACATTTACATGTATCCCAAGGTGTTCAAATACTCTATCCTAGAACATTGATAGTGGAACTATGAGATCTGGAACCTTTATTTGACCCAAATGGGTATCCAAAAATGAAAACACATGAAACATAAACTAAGTCTAAGTACATTTTTTTGGTTGACACAAGATTTCCCTTATTCCTCTAGATGCTCCTACATCAAAGATTGAGAGGGGCTACTCTACATGGTGGAAGCAAGGATGACATCAAAGTATACCATTGTTAATTGCAACCATCTACCTATGTAAGCTATCGAGTTAATAGAGCCATAGATTTTAGGAGGTTGGGAGACACAACACTATGAACCAAGGAGAAAATGAGTGTAATGCCAAGCGTGTAGGTATGTTTGAGTACAGAGCATTCTGTGTAAGTTTGAACTAGATGCATGTGATTATGACCAATTTTTCTTCCTCCCTCATGATTTTAAAGAGCTAGTTCTTTTATTTGTGAAATATTTCCACCTTGCAAAAACATTCATGAAAGAGATGAACATGGGAGATAGCTAAGTGGGTTGCTGATTTGTCTGAATCGCAAAAGGTCGTGTACTAGTTAAAGGAGGTGATAGTTGTTTACTTTAAAAATGAGATGTCTTGAATAAATTTTGTCTTTAGATCAATTATCTCAAATTTTTAAGGTGAGGAGTGTTTTTAGTCTTTTTAGATCCTAGCACACTCTTTACAAGTGTCTTAAAGACACTTAACTTTTAAAGCCACAAACTCATGCATGGGCCCTAGTTGGCTAGAGATAAGACTAAGAAATTTTGACCAAAACATGTTAACCAACATAATGACATTAGTAGCCCAGATAGATGAATTAGATCATGAAACCTAGCATGGAGATGATATGGTGATTCTAGAATTGATGCTTAACATCATGCAACATCGCACGATCCAATGGCAAGTGCTTCTCTGCATTATGAAGATGCATAGAAGTTAGAGAATGCATGAAAGCACCTTGTCACTACATGGTAGTGGACCTGAGTTGACCATGATGTGGCATGGTATATTTTTGGCTAATTAGGAGGTGTCACATAGCAGTGACATGGCAAGGTGACTAACAAGTGATGATGTAGTGATGATCAAGTAGTAGGAGACTGCCACATGGCATATCAATAGACCAATTAGAGGGTTCCATGTGGTGCTTGATGGTAGGTGATGATGCTGAGGTCTAATGAATCACTTCATGACATGTGTCATGGTTGGTCAAACCTAGTTTGACTTAGATGGATAAATAAAGGGAAATTTCAAAATGCATAAAAAAGTATTTTAAAACTATTTTCCTCTAGAAATAACATATAGATCCTTTGAATACATTTTGGATATATTATATAGTTTTGACCTTAGGTGCAAAAATAAATTTTGAAATAAGATGCAGGCCTTTAAACCATTCTAGGGGCTTGATTTTCAAATTGATATTCTGGGTATCTTCAGTAAGAACATATATGATTATCATATATAGTTGGAACCAAGAGAAAATGAACTTTATGTATTTTGGATTTTTTTTTGGACATGAAGTAGTTTTTTTGAGTTATTTAGGGTTTTCTCTTAGGTACTCATTGTTCAACCTCATTCATGTATAGCAATTCAAATCTGATTTTTGGCAAAATGCTAAACTAGGTGAATGCTAGATGCAATAAGAATGTAGTTGGGGATGGATTTTATCACCTCCAAGAAGTTTAGTGAAGTTTTTATCAACATTTTAGATGCATATATGATATTTTAGGAGAACAAGTGGTTTTGATCATTAAGGAAGAGATATTTCAAGTTTTTTACACATAATGATGAGATTCCTTTTAGATTTTAGTTGTAGAGAGAAGAGAGGTTCTATCCAACAATAGGGGATGGAGATTCAAGTGGATACATGTCACTTCCATATCAAATCTGACTTTTTATTCCTTTCCTATAACTTTGTTTTTCTCTCTCATTCTAAGGGTTGCAGTTTCTTGGACACTTTTTCACTATTGTGATACCACAAGGATGGTTCCAATTAGGTTACAATTTATATTATAACTATGATGCCATTTTCTTCAATATTATCTCTTGTATGAACAACAATAATGAAGCTAATATAGATAGTTCTTATCTATTTAGTGATTCTACGAGTTATTTATAGGCATCTTGAATCTATATTTTCAAGGAAATGAAGACAATGAAGAACAAACTTCTTAGTTTCATTCTGATTCTCATCTCCTATCTCTATAAATTGCAATGTTTTGTGGTTTAGGGACAAAGAACTTAAACCCTTTTACATCCCCTTAAGGTTGTATGTCTCGTATGGTTTTCTATTGGAAGAAAGAGCCAAGTAAGTGCTTGATATCTTTGATAGAGTTGCTAGTTATCTAGGAAGGATATTTCATGAGAATGAGGTCATTATGAATAGCAATGTTTGATTCCATAAGTGATTTGATAGATTTTATATCTTGATGTATACAATATGTCACTAGTATCATAGATGTATGTGTGATTTATGAAACTATCCAATAGATAAGACACTAATCAGCTATAGGATCAACATGTTTTGTACTATTGCATATTTGGGATAGTTGAAATCAAAATTATAATAATCCATTTCACTTTCTATTTAAGAGATGAAAGGATGTCGTTACTCACCTTGTAGATTTCATAGGATTTGCAATTTGCTACTACACATATTTTTTATTGCATATGTATAGGAGAAATAAGGGTTTTATCTACTTTGTTAGATTCAAGTTTATTCCTTTGAATAAATGGTACCATATGAATGGATGTATAGGTAAACTCACCTAGGTTTTGTAGAGCCTAAAGTAGAAGAAGGGTCTAGCCTTATAGTTGGCCTGGTGTATAAACATTAGTTTGTTTACATAGTTTCTATAAAAGAAAGAGTATTATAAATGAAATAGAATGACACACTTAACTACTATATTATAATCTATTCTTATTTAAAAAATTATTTTAAATTAATATTATGTGAAAAAATAATAAGTAAGAAATTAGTAGGTGGTAAAACATTTAATGTAGAAAAGTTACACGAAGATTTGAAAATTGTATGCTGCTAGGTTTAAATATTTTTATTTATTAGAAAAGCTTGGGATGCACTAAATGATTCTTAATCAAAAATATTTTAAATTTTAAATTTTTTTATTAATATTTTTTTTAAATGTATATTTTAAATTATCATTATTTCTATTTTATAGGTGGACACTATTGTATAAAGTCTAATAGTAAATGTTATATATATATATATATATATATACATGAAAAATTATTCATTCTCAATTTTTAAGAATTTCTAATAATAGATCTCATTTTACTTATATATGAGTCATTTAAATTTAATTTATCTTTTAATTATTTAGAAAAATATATATATATATAATGACTCATCTTCCAATATATTATTAGTATGTTTAATATTGCCACTCAATGGTAAAAATAAGTTGAGGGTTGCAATATAAAATATTTATATTTTTAGTCAGAGGTGAAACACTTTCACTTTGAAGTGAGAAGGAAAAATTGAAAGTAAATGGAGAGAGAGTGGAGTAAATGTTCTTACAAATGAAGACTCCTAAATTACTTTCACTTTCTTGAATATGAATGGCAAGGTAAAAAGAATGTAAATCATTCTTCAATAAAAATCACTCTTCTAAATAACTATAGAGGTGAGGAAAATTATAATATCACTTTTTTTTAGAAATATTTATTATTAAAAAAATGTGTGTGTGTGTGTGTGTGTGTGTGTGTGTGTGTGTGTGTGTGTGTGTGTGAGAGAGAGAGAGAGAGAGAGAGAGAGAGAGAGAGAGATTTGATGGGAATGGCAAAGAAGAATGAAGCAAGAGGGAGAGGGATAGGAAGGGGAGAGATGAGAGTGTGGAGATGAATAGATGGAATAAAGATATTTGAGGTGATATATAGTATATAGATACATATAAAAGTTAATATAAAAATAGAGTAGATGGAATATAGATAGTGAGAGGTGAATGGTAAAGAGAGGGGTAAGATAACATAGAGATGGGGATAGGTTAATAAATGTGTGTGTGTGTGTGTGTGTGTGTGTGTGTGTGTGTGTGTGTGTGTGAAACATATCAAGGAAATGATAAGGAGGTAGATAGGGAGAATGTGTGAATTAGAGAGAGACACATGGATATAAAAATAGAGATATATATAAATATAGAGTAAGATGGTGAGGAAGAGATACAGATGTTAAATTACTGAATTCAAATAGCTAGGTTGTCTATTTCATATAGGAAATAATAGTCACATGGATACATAGTTATAATGAGAAATAAGGAGAGGGTGGCAGGGGAGGGGTGTGAGGAAGAGTGTAAGATAAATAATGTAAAGAAAAAAGAGGGGTAGAGATGTGAAAAAAATGATAGAAATAAAACTAGATAGAGAAACATAGGGAGAGATAGTGTGTAGATAGATGGATAAAAATTGACCTAGATGTATTCTTTTCTCATTGGGATAATTTGAAGCATAACATTTTAAAACACAAACAATGAAGAATATTAGGAAGCTACTAGAGGAAGTCTTCTAGAGATTTAAAGAATTGAGGAAACTAATGAAGAAAATATTGCAGTAGTAGTAATGGCCTCATTTCCTTATTCTTTGAGCAAAGCTTCAATGCAATGTAGCTTTTGAAAGATTCTACTAATTTGATTTTGATGACCACTACAACACCATGCACTCAACCAAGCTAAGAACATGTTCAACTAGTTGTTCCATCAACTAAAGTGACCAACACTTCATTTACCAAGCATCTAGTGCTTGCATCATCAAGTTTTGTCATGCAACAACAAGGTATTTTCATTAGTGTCATATCTACATTTGTTACTAGCCCCACTATTTCTACTATTGTTTATATTCCACAAATAGCTAATACAATGATAGTTGAAAGGATGTCTCAACCAAGTACTGAAGTTTCAAATAAGGATAAGGATAAGGGTAAAGAAGAAGATATTGATCTAGAAGAGGATATAGTTTTTTTAAATTGGGATATATCCACTCTCAATCCTGATCAAATGAACATCATGGGTGAATTATTGCAAAAGAGAGCTAAGAACATAAGCTTAGAGAAGAGAAGAAAAAGAAAACCCAAGTGTTTGAAGATGTAAAGGATCTATTTGTCAATGCACTAATTATTGAGGTTGATAGTAAACAACCTATTTTGGATAAGTTGACAGAAATTGTCTAGAAATTCAATAAAGACTTCAATGGATAGGATAAGTTTCTACAAAGAGTAGAAAAAAATTTGAGAAAAAGGTATTGGAACAAGTGTGTAGAAAATTGCAATACACCAAGTAGAATTATCTACTACTCTTGTTTCATTGGAGACATTTGTAAATAATGTCACTTCATTATTTGTTGTGACTATCAAAGATAGACATGAAGGCAAGTGCACAATACTTGTCACTTGACCCGAGTTGTAGTTCTGCTCATTATTCAAAGATTAGATTTTTGAAAAAATTGCAAGTAGAATTACTAAAGGAAGAAGCCAGGATCAAATCCACACTTGTAGAAATCCAAGGCATGATTCTTCCAAACATGGATGCACTATAGACACATCTTGCACATTCTAAGACACTCATCCATGACAATAACTTCTCCATAGATGACCATATGATGAAATTATCAACAAAATTTTACATTGAATCACATGGAAGTAGGGTGTTACAAGAAAAGTGGGACAAGACAATGGCATTAATCCTGAAGGTAAACTCTAAATTCTTGTCACATTTTGGTATTAACATATAGATACACCTTTGGAATTTATGTCAAAAAGGGGGAGAATTATACGTAAAGATATGTAAAGAATAAATGTATGGAGGATAAGTATAGATGAATGTATATATGTATGAAGAGGGAGAAGTATATGTAAAAGATATGTAAAGTATACATATATAGGGGAGCAGTACTCTAGGTATATGTATGGGAGAAGACCATTATATTAAACAGATAAGCAAAAAACATTTTTACAAAAGCAATTTTGAAATTTTTTTAAAATAGAGTATGTTACCAAGTTGTAGACACATAGTGGAGATAAGGAATATTTTGACTTGTAATTTTGTATATTCATTTTTTGGATCATAAGTGTTTTTTTTACTAATGCAAAAGGGGGAGATTGTTGACATTAAGGTCAATTTGTCTATTAGTGACCCACACTTAGTCAATATTTAGTTGCTATCAAGTTTATCAAGTGCTACCAAGCTTCAAAACCTATGTATAGTTTATACCAAGTTGTTTAGTACAAGTAATAGAAACTC
The DNA here is from genome assembly GCA_028749045.1 of Cupressus sempervirens. Classification (NCBI taxonomy): domain Eukaryota; kingdom Viridiplantae; phylum Streptophyta; class Pinopsida; order Cupressales; family Cupressaceae; genus Cupressus; species Cupressus sempervirens. The sequence goes on from CM053793.1 coordinate 115,018,715, forward strand.
TAGTCTTAACTAATTTCCATAGTGTTAATTGAGTTCCATAGTGTTTACTGATTTCCATAGTGTTAACCAAGTTTCACAGTGTTAACCATGAATCTAGTATCTACTAAGACAATAGTGTAAGTGATGTGAATCTAGTGTTGACTGAGCCATGGAGTGTCAACCAAATAATTTAGCATATGTTGAGTTTCATAGTGTTCACTGAGTCACATAGTGTTGACTAAGTTCAAGCTACTTAGAAGTGATTAGTATGAACTAAGCCTCTTCATCAATCGAGTACCAGATGCTAACAAGTTTTGATAGTGGTTTTTGAGTATTAGAGTATCAACAAGTTTGTCTTCATAACACATGTTACAATAGTTGGGCCAACTTTGTGTATTTTGGTAAAACTTGTATTGTAGCTGACTCTAGTAAGTTGTGATTTGGATTGGTATATATGTAATGTATTATATCCTATCCAAACAAGGAGTGTAAGTATATGATGAGTAGTAGTGAAAATTAAAGAAGGCTATAGGCAGTGTAAGGGACAACAACGTATTATCTATCATAGGAAGATGATCATTACAATTCAATGAATCTCATGAATCTCAACCAACAAATCATAGTTACAAATCAAATATTCACTACTAGTTCATCCTAATAGGTGCATCAATCAAATCCTTTAATAGAGTGGACTCAATAGTCTTTGATAAATCTCTTTACTAAGTGCATTCTTCATTGCATATTTTTTAAATCCTTTAATAAGGTGGACCTCCCAATCCTTATCGCTCCTAATAAGGAAAATCATCAAAAGTGATCAATCGTAAACTTGAATAGGAAAAATTCATATTGTAGTACTAAATCTTGTGGGTAAATCATCCCCACCATAGTTTTACTTTCTATTTGGAAGGTTTTTGGGTCACCATATCTTGTGTTAAATTGCTATGAATATTTATTTCCTTTGATTCTTTCAAGCATGCAATTAGATCAAAATATTGTATGAAGGATCAATTGGTGGTTATGATTAAATTTTATTGGTTCTTGATTCACCCCCCATCTTAGTAATCTTGCCTACCTCATATTTCCAACAATGTTGAGATTGTATGAGCAAGGTTTATGCAATTTAATGCACCTAGGATAGGTTGTATATCAATTTATTGTTGCTTTTAATTCAATGAATTAAGTAAATGTTTCATTAAATTGATATTATTTCTAGTTATATAAGAAGGATATTCATAAGAATGGGGTTTAGGGTTGATTGTTGGTATAATTGATTGTAAGGTAATTAATTAGGTCAAAATTTATAGGGTAGACTTTGAATCCCAATGGATAGGGCACTAATCATTTATTTAGTTGCATGTTAAAGAAATCATGGAGTTGCATGAAGAAAAACTTTAAAATAAAATCAATTTTACTCTTATTTATGAAGAATTTAAATCATTGGTTAGAAATTGTTTGCAATTAATCTCTATGTATTATTGTTAACTATTGTGACTAAGAATTATCTACAAAACTAAGAAGAATTGTGACCATTATCTACTCTAAGGGATAAATATGAAGAAAAATATTAGTGAATCAATGAAGTGTGAAGAGAATATCAATTATCAAGCCTTTTATCCCTAAGGTGCTCTTGTCTAAGCTTTGTAGAGCTTCAAAAGTAGAGAATTCCCAAAATTCTATTAAGGTTGGATCTAGATTTGGAGAATTCTTAGTTAAGATAGGAGGCAGCTAACCCTTAGACTAAGTTGTGTCCTTAACATCCTAGTAATATTAGGTCTTTGTTTCCTAAAAAATTTAAAATGCCAACAGGTTAAAGGTCAAGAAATTCCTGCTAGTGACATAGTGAAAACTGTAGATCATCCACAAATATGATGATCAAGAACAAGACTTCAAATTTTCTTGAAAATGGGCCACCTGTGCTACATGTCATCATATCACCATGTCTCTATAATCAACCACCTCACAATTTGAGTTAGCAACATAGTGCAACCCTTGATCTAGCTTTGATCTAACAAGTAGAACAAAGACTAGGTTATAAAGTATAATGGGCCCAATGGGACATATGTTGTGTTATTGCTATGCTCCATGGGTTAGAATTCATTCATCTTTCCATAGAGACAAAGTGACAATTTTAGATCTACCTTTTGATTCAATGATGTTCATAATATTCTTTAGTTATTTCAAATGCTAGCTTGAGAACAAAACGTGCCACCAATTCCACATGTCATATTGTTGCTATGTCATTATGATTAAACATTATGAAACTCTTCATGGTGAAATAACAATGTCCATTGATTAATCTACAAATTGATAGTGAATATAATATTTCAAGAACCTAGTTCACTTTGTAGAAAAATCAATCAAATACAAACATGTCATCTTGCCTAAAAGTATTACCTACCTTAAAATAGAGTGGCCTACAAGGATGCATGTCTTCATGTTGTTATGTTGCACAAATTAAAAATCAAGTAGTTTATGTTAGTGACATAGAGTTATCCCTTGATTTCAATCTTGATCTATAGTGGTGATTTTTCTAAAGTTTTACCCTAGTTGGGTTTGCTAGATAGGTGTCACTCTATCACTATATTGCATGGGTTAAAACGCCTTCATCTTTCCATAGTGACAACCCTTACTCTTAAGGAAGATCAAGGGTTGTTGTTATCTAACCATAACTTTGACTTAAGAAGGTAACCAAAGAAAGGTATTATGATAAAACCTTAGGTTAATAACAAGTTATTAACTAGGTTAGGGTAGAAACAATGCAAAAAAAATTAAATGGTTAGCAGTAGGCAATGTTACAGGGTTTTTATTTCTTGGTAGCCCAAATTGATCCAATTATTGCCCCTTGGTTCTCTTGGAAAGATAGTAAGTGAGTATAGAAAGTTCAACCCCATTATTCTTTTTAGCTTACTGGTCATTCCCCACCCCTCCCTTTTGAAGGTTCAACATAGGAAAACTTTATAATAAAAATATTTTGAGATTTTTTAGAGCTTAAAAATTTTTCATGCACATTTTGAAAATAAGGACCACATTAATAAAAAAATTTATGAAGAACCTAGGGCACAAATGGCATTAGGGAAAGAACAAATAGGAAATTTCTAGGGCATAAGCAATTAAGAAACATGGAATTCCTAGTTATTCCATAACAACTAGATTTTTCACACCATATTTGAAGAAAAATTTAACCTATGAAAAACTAGGACAATAGTGGCTCTCTCTAGGGATGATGAATATAGAAAAAAATTATACGAGTTCTCAGAATCCCTGGCAAAAGTAGACCAAACACCTAACAACTTTTGAGAGAGCAACAAAATAAATATGTATAGAGGGACAAATAAATATATAGCAGGGATTTACAAAATATACAAAAATAGCTATTGTTCATGGAAAATCATAGTACTTTTAGCCAAAATACTTCTTCAAGAATTGTCCATGAACTGGCAATTCAATAATGTCACCTGATAGCTCCCTTAAAATATAAGAATATTCACCCTAAGTAGAATCAACTAGATAGGAACCCAACCAAATAGGGTCAAATTTTCTGTGTTTACCCTTATCCTTAATTCAAGCATTTCACATTAATATTTAATCCTATAGTTCAAATTTTTTGGCCATTATTTTGCTATGATACAAATGCTTTGACTGCAACTACAATTTGATATTTTGAGTAGAGGCTTCATTCCTAGTTTTATTTAAACCTACTCATTAATCCATCCTTTCTTTAATATCATCTATATTTCACCATCATATTTTTGGATGTAATTGTATAGGCCCATCAAATTGTTTTGAGACATCCTTTCTTGGATTCCATATACTAAATCAAAAGATGACACACCTATTGCCTTCTTGATAGTTACTCTGTCAACCCATACTACCAAATGTGGCTTGGATTCCCATGCTTTCCATTATCATCCAAGGTCCTCTTAATGAATTTCAAAATGATTTTATTTGTAGATTCAACTTGTCCATTTCCTTATGGATGATAAGGGGATGATGTTGATATGATAATACCATACTTGTCATAGAACTTAATAAATTCTTCTGATCTAAAACACATGACATTATCAATAAAAATTATTTTAGGGAAACCAAATCTAGTTATAATGTTATGCAAAAGAAAATTATTCACTACCTTAGTATCATTTTGAGTAGGAATAGCTTCTACCCATTTTGTAAAATTGTCATTTGCCACTAGTATCCATGAATAACGAGTGCTATATTTGGTAGAGGTTTCACCTATGAAATTCATCCCCTAGTTGAAAAGGTGTGTCAACTAATTGTAAAGGAGTGTTCCTAGAGCTTTCCTACATATCTCTAGCATGAGTCACACATTCTATCCAACATTTGTGCATCTTTGAATAAATTAGGCAACCAGAAACTAACTCTCATTATCTTGTGGATAGTAGTCTTTTCCATAAAATGACCTCCACATACCCCTAAATGCATATCATTGAATACCTTTTCAAAATATTTTTGATCAATTCATTTCAAGAGTATCCCTTAAAACTTCCTCCACCATAGATTCCCTTTAACAATAACATATCTAATTAGCATGTAATTTGATAGTTCTTTCATTGTCTATCAAATGAGGTGGGGGTTCCATATGCTACAAGTAATATATCACATCCATGTAGCAATCACAATGATCCATATCATAGGTGTTTGACTTAAGGACTTCACATACAATATTTATTTTTTTATCATAAAAATTTGACCAAGCCATCATTTTTTCTAATCCTTGGCCTCTAACTAATTTAGTGATATGGATGTCAATATTGAATTCTTGAATCTTTCTTATCCATTTGCACCTCTTGCTAGATACCTCTTGTTGAAATAAAATATCCTTGAGTGTTGTACTTGGCAAAAAAAAAAACAATAATAGTAGCACCAACTAAATAGATTCTAAAAGCTTACACAAATTGGACTAGACCATAGGCCTTCTTTTCATTAATTTCATATTTCAACTCTATAAGCTAGATGAATTTTCTAAAAAATGCAATTGGTTTCTCATAGACCTCTTCATTTCTCTATAGCAAAAATAGTTGCTATGGTATGAAAATATGCAAAAGAGAAAATGTGCATGGTCCTTGCATATTTTGGTGTCCTTGGGACTAGTGCATTTGTATAGAATTTTTAATCTCTTGGAAAGCAACATTAGGTTCACCTTCCCAATTAATAGTTTCTACTTTCTTGAGCATCTTGGAGATTGGTTTACTAATCTCAACAAAGTTACAAATATCCTTAAAAAATGAACTTGACCAAAGAAAGATTGGATTCCTTTAACATTTTTAGGCTTAGGGACTATGTCAATTGTTTCTAATTTCTTAGGGTTAATCTTACCTTCTTCTCTAGATTTAATATGTGGCCAAGTAATTTCCCTTCTATCACTCCAAAAGTATATTTCTTCATTTTTAAATAAACCCCATACTCCAAGGCATTAATAAAAATCTTTTCCAAATGATTACAATGGTCTTCGATACTTTTTTTGTATATTGTCAAACTATCTTGATAAACAACCATAAAATTATCAATATACACCTTAAATGCAACATTCATAACTCTCTGAAATGTTGCTCCTGTAGTTATCAGGCCAAAAGGAATCCTACATACACATAGGTTCCCAAATGAGTAGTAAAGTTTTTTTAAATTGTTCTTTTCCATCAACAAGGACCTAGTTATATCTTGAGGAAGCATCCATCAGTGACATTAACTCTGAACTAGTGACTTGCTACAACATAGCTTCATTATTGGGTAGTCCATAATTATCTTTTAAGGGATGCAATATTCAAATTTCTAAAATCAACACACAATATAATGTTCCCATTATTATTTCTAATTGGTACTAGGTTAGACACCCTTGAAGAATTTTTTATTGTTTTGATTCTCCCCCCATCCCTAAGTTTCATGAGTTCTTCCTACATTTTGGGGGCTAGAGTGGGATTCATAGGTCTTTTTCTTATTGAAATGGCTTAACATTCTCTTTGAGATGTATTTCATGTTGAAAAAGGTCCTCTCTCTAATCCTTAATGTCATCATATGACCGTACAAAAAAATGCCTAAATTTCCTCAGCAGATCAATCAAAGACTTCCTAATTGTAGGGGATAAAGTCTTACCAATATACACCCTTTTAGGATATTCAGTAGTTGTCAAAAAACCTTTCTAAAACCATTAGTCCTTTACGTACCCTTTTTTTTTATTGCAAGATCTCTTGGCCAAAAATAGTTTCCTTTCCATCTACCATTTTAAGCAAAGCACTATAGTTCAACTCTTAGTCACAGTACTTATCCTCATTGATAAGGAATTTCAAGATGTCCTTGTCATCTTCAAAAACTTGCCAATTTTCTACATTGTCAAGGATAGATGGCCTATTCTACATCTCAATTGTAGATACACTAGCAAATGATATATCATTTGGCTTGATTTCTCAATTTGCCAATAAATTAGCCATCTAATTATTGCTTGTGTCAATCCAAGAAATGTCAAAAGCATAAAATGCTTCTATTTGGTCCCAAACAATATTCCTATATTATTTTATCCTTTTATTTTGGGAAGTGTATGTCTCCTTAACTTTAGACACAACTAGCTCTAAGCCACCAATAACATGTAGTTTCTTAATTCCATGACTTGATGCCACTTTTAATTCCAATAAAAGTGGCTCATACTCTGCAATGTTATTAGTAAATGTAAAATTTTAGGTAAATTAATACCTAAAAGTGTTCTTATCTAGAGATATAGAAACTACCCCAGCCCCTGATCCTTCTTTAGAATTTTCTTCATCAAAGCACATAGTCTGTAGGTTTTCAAAGCCCATATAACTTGTTACCTCTAGTGCCATTAGTAGGGGTGATTTTTCAATTTCTTTAACAACAAGTTCAACTTTAAAAGCATTAACCTTAGTGTCCTCAAAACATTTAGCATCTTTATCAATATTATCTTCAAACATTTGAGTGACCCTCGGTTCTCTATTGATTTTGATAACTCTATCTTCTATGTGAAAAGCGGCATAAGACAAGTCACATTGTAAGCTACCTCCCATTGGAGAACTCTTTCTAGAGACTAACATTCTATAATGTGGAGGAATATTAACTACTAGGATAGTCATAGTCAACTCAACATCAAGGTACACAACTAATCTAAAAGGTAAGGCATTGATTGTACCTATGACATGCACTTCCCTTGCATCCATTTCTTGAGACCTACCTTGTTTGGTATCTGTTGTCACAAAAGTTTGCACCCTTGTCCAAATTTTTTACCTAAGGAAAAATTAGTGAAACATGGAAACAACCTCCAAGATGTGGGACATGAATTGTGAGGTTGGGTCTCTAGAGAAGGCCAACTTCATTTACTATCAGGGTGCACCTAACTACTCTTGGAGAGGAAAAGGGAGAAGGAATGCATAGAATCAAATATACCTATTTTAACATAAGGGGTGTGATGCACCAAAAATAGAGTGTTCAGACCAATCTTTGCCTATACATGCACTATTGAACCATCATGACACCAAAAGATATACACATCTAGACTTTCTTTAATCTAACAATCACACACATATTAGAAAGAACCCAAATGAATGACACAAGGAAAGAAAGGATTCACTTATATACTATTCATAGGCCAGAAGAGATATAGTCATGCAAGATTGTAGATATCTGCTATACACCAATGAGAGGAAAATAGTTCTTGCACTTCACATCAATGGCTGAAGGAGATAATAATGTCATACAATTTAGAGGAAAAGGGGATTTATAGTGAAATTGCAAGGCAACATCAGAGAAAATAGAGAAGAGTCAACCACTACAAAATCTACAAAAATTGTCTTTATAGCTTAGGCATAAATGAGATGTTCTCTAACTAAAGTTACTCCACAAACACTATCATTAAGTCTCGATAAATATTTGGAGAAAATCTTATCGGGGCATAGATTCAGATATGATGAAATCTAATATTTATTGAAATAGGGCCTTGATAGAAATGACACCATTAAACCATTCTAACCAAGTAGATGGATAAACTAGGGTGTTGGAGTGTTCTCCTACTATTTATTGGGTTTAGCATTCATTCGAGAGTAGTTGGAGTCGATCATGAGGATCAAATTGTCTAAGAAAACTTGATTTCCTTCATTTCTAGCTCATCAATTAGCAAAGTCAGCAGGTCAACAGAGTCTTAGAACCAAAAGGGCCACGTGAGCCAATAGTCTTTTATTTTTTTGCCACCTCATAAGGTCTTCCTGAGTTTGACCACCAAACTAGCTAATTGCACCACCTCCTTAAAACCCTAACCGTGGTGGTCTCCCAACTGCCAGCCTCAACTATGTTGCCTTTCTATTAATTTCCTCAGCCGAGCTCATTGGGACATGTGTCCTTTAGGAACTTTCCTGCATTGTTTAATTTCCTTGTAACTCCATAATGCAAGAAAGCGTCAACCATTGATCCCCATGAGATAAATGATCATGAAAAATCTTATTATACTGTGCCAACCCTTACAAATTTTGGGCCCACAAATCCACTCAGCATGACCTAGTATCCAATTGGCATCACCTTGGTGACCCGCACAAGAAATAGGTCCCATAGAGACATGTGGTAGTGAGGCACTTGCCCACATTACTTAATACCCTTGCATCTTCATAATGTGGAGAAGCACCTATCATAGATCTATTTGCATCAGATGATGGATCTTTCTTTGAGAAGAATGGATTCATGATGTCATTATTAGCTACGTGTTGTGAAGGGGCTTGCCCACATTCCTTAAAAGTCATGCACTTTCATATTGCAAGCAAGAACCTCACTCAGTAGCGAGAAAGTGGGCACCAATCAATGCGGGAAAGTGGGCATTTTGATTGGTAGTGACAGAAGATAGAATGTACACTGACAAAAGATAGAATGCGAGAAAGCGGGCACCAATAAAAATGCCAACTGACTCAGTAGCTCTCCCCTCTGCAACCCACAAAAGAAGATGGACCCACTTGCCACATGTTACAAAGGGGCTTTCCCACATTATGTAAAGGTAGTGCATTTTGAGAATGCGAGAAACTGCCCACTGTAGATCATGAAAGATTTAATGATGCAAAAAGTTGCGGGCCAATGGAAACAAATTAGGAAATAAAAGAAATACCATACAATTTTAATCATTTTACTTTATGTATTTCTAGGACATTTAAATAATATTAAAGTGGGGAGAGACAGTTGGGTGGGCCTACATTCAAAATTCAAATTTTTTGTGGGAGGCAAAAATAAGTGACATTTCTGGTGACTCAGAGGGGATGTAAGCTAGCTATGCTTATGAGCAGTGGCCTTATGCATCCATTGGGCTATAGAGTCATAAAATCTATGGATTAGTGCATTGTAAAACCCTAACCCTACCTCTACGGGAGAGAAACACTGAAAGCTCTATCTCAGCTCCTAGAACTAGAGACCAAAAAACCTTTTGCAACCTTCAAAACTTCAAAAAAACCTGCTACCTCATAGAGAAAAACTTGTGCTCGTGAACTTCTTGGAAAGCAAGAAACCAAAAAAAAGAAAACTACTCTAATATATACAAATATTTACAAAAAGAGGGGTCAAACAAACCCATTAACTAGTTTTCCAAAATAGTTGCCCTTCCTTATCAACTAGTTTCTTGTTCCATGCATAATGGAAGTCAGGTGAATCAACAGGTATGACAAGCATACTACTGCATGGAACACCTCCTCCCCAATGCTAAAAATAGTGAAGCTTTCCAACACTAGGGTGTTTCCTTGTGGAGCAAAACATACTTGCTCCTCCATATGATAATCTGCCTCATGCTTTGGAGTGAGCATGACTAGGGGCAACTTGTTGATTTGTTGCAGAGCATCTTCTTGATGTTTTAGGTCCAAAGGAATCATCCTTGACCACTTGACTATGCCCTGCAATGGTAGCCTTCAACTGGTTTGGAAGTGGCTCCTCCTTTTGTTGTAAACAACTTTTTTCCACATCTTGTTCATGCTACCCATGAACCACATCCTTTGGATCTACTAGTATAGTGTGACCTTCCACTTGTTGCTATTGTGGAACATGCTCCTCATATATAGGAGATACTAATTCAATATATGTGGAAGAGCAGATAGTATCCAACTCATCCAAAAGATCATCTTCATCATTGATCTCCTCTATTATAGTTGCAAAGACATGCATAGGTTGGGGGGCAACCTCATGCAGGTTAGCACATTCCTCCTCAAGGACAAAGCTATCCTTGAGGCTTTCTTGTCCATCCTCCACATCATAGAGGGTTGTCTGCTCCAACAAATGATTCTCTTCCTTCTTTAGCAGCAGATCCTCATTCATTGGAAAGGACTCAAAAGCCATGACTTGTTTCTCAAGGGGAGGAACAACCTTATTATCTTCTTCTTCTTCCTTAAAAAAAGATGGAAGCTCTTCAAATAAGAGGATCGGGTCCTCTTCCTTGGGCTTAGTAGCCTCCTCTTTGTTCTCCTTAGTAGAGTGCAACTCCTCACATGGAATCTTTATGGGTTTGGATTCACTTTCCCAAAACTCCATATTTGGACCATCAAGAGTCCATATAACTGGCCCACCTAGAAATAGGGAAATAGTGATAGGTCTGGGGGGGTTCATGGTAGACTCTTGTGAGGGAGGGGGCTTTTTAAAGCTTGGGATGACTTATTTTGGAGAAGGGGGGGCATTTGCCTCCTTGGCTTGGAAATGAGTTGATTGGAGCCTCATTTCCTCCTCTCTTGCTACAACAACTTGCCTTGTAAGGTGTTGGTCTAAATTTTTGTATGATAAAAGTCCTTTGTCCAGGAGTAGAAATTTCACATTGTGTCCATAAGTGGTGAATAGGGTTTCTAGATAAGTCATTTGTTTGCTACCCTTTGAATTTTTTTTTGAAAACCCTACGTTTCATTCCATTCATAAATGGTCAGGTGCAAAATATTTGATTTTTCAAATAGGGAAAATATTCTATTTTCTTTAATCTTTTGTGCCCTGAGCTACTTTTCTTATTAGATTCCCTAGTCATCTGATCTAATTAGATCAACCATTGTCATTTCCTCGCTCTGAAAACATGGGAACTCTTTATGTATAGCAAGGTAGTGAGTGCAAGAAAGAATGAGACCACAAAATGAAGACACAACAATTAGAGATTTTTTTTCTGGCTAATTTCTCATTCATGTATAGTTTGTAAGTACTATCAGAGCTAGAAAAGGGACCCGATTAGAAATAGTCAGAAGTCGACATTGAAATGAGGGTCTTTTCAATGCTTCTCTATCTTGCTATCAAATTTTTTTAACATCTTTCCATTAGTGAAGTAGCGAAGCACAGTAAAATACAAGACAAAATGCCCTTGAAATTTATTGATAACCATGATTTGTCCAGGTGGCACGATTAGTAATAACTACTATTGTCAGAAGCAGTTGGTAGGAGAAATAACGATTTGATGGGTCCTTGTATTTCATGGTGCCAAGATTTATTAAAATTGCCTGAGCTCACTACCTTGCTATCAAAAAATTCTAGCATCTCGCTATTAGAGAAGTAGCGAGTCACTATAAAATTAATAGTCGATGGGACCTCTAGTAATGTGGATGATGATGAGGACTAAAGTAAAGTCTTGTTGGGTGCTAGCAGTGTAGAATCTCCTACATCATCAATACTCTAGACCCATGCCCCATTGATCAAGTGTACAAGAGATCTTGATCATCAAAACAAAGAAAAATAAATAGTCCTCACTATCTCACTTTGGAAAGTTGCAAGTTGTTTAAGCTATGCGACATAGTGAGTATGTGGCCCACCACCTTTCAAGAAACTTCATATAGTTTCTCCACCTTTGATTTGATCTCAGATGAATGGTTGTTGCTATCTTGCCATAAAGAGTTGTTCGAACAATATGTATAGCGAGGTAGTGAATGAGAGCCCACCACTGTCTTTCTAAGTAATACAGTAACATATCATCTACAAGATCAAGATCAGATCAATGGTTGTCACTGCTTTGCTATGGCAAGGTGCTCATTCTTCATGTATAGCAAAGTAGTGACCTGTTGACACATGTGCTAAGTCACCAGTGGGTTCAGACAGAAGTGCCATCAAGGAAAGAGTTGTGTATGTGGGTAATTTTCATTAGATTGATTGACCAACTTGTCAAGTGCAATGCCTAGCTATCTTTTTCTATATCCCATGATCGTAGGATTTTTAAAGATCGACGGTGCAGATTTAAACATAGAATATGGTGCCACTCTATGTATTAATTAGACATGAAAGCTTCACATGTGAGGAAAAAAGAGAGTCTAATATAGAAGATTTCATCAGTTTCACCTTATGCAAGAAAATATTTCAAGCTATTCTTGAGCAGAAGAAATTATTGAAGAAAATTGTGCTGAAGTTTGGCAAGCTTGTGAAGCAGTTTGTTTACAGAAAAAAATTTGTAGGAATAGAGAGGAAAATGACGATAAAATTCAAGTAAATCTGTTGTAAGATCTGTAGGTGTTTCATTTTTATAAAGCATAATCAAAGATGCCTCCAAAGAAGGGATTTTTAGGTCAAGTAAATTATTTGGATAGAAATGTACATGATGACTTGCTTGAGTTGCTGCCTAAGTCTACTATAGAAGTAGTGCAAGTTAAAAGGTTGACCTCATTAAACCCTAGGTTGAGAATAGCTGATGGATTGTATGACAAGGGTAATTGGTTCCAGGATGCTCAAACCTCGCAAACTAGTTTGAATTTGTTCAAGAAATGGTTTGTAGAAAGGAAATTGTATACCCCACATGCCAATATATGGAATTTAAACCTGGGAAAGCTAGTTGTTCCTAGTGTGTTTAAGGATTATGCCCTCCTTGAGGCCATGGCAAAGAGTTGTGATCAAGCCACTAGGGTAGTGAGAAGAGTAGATGGTGAAGTTTTAATCACCATCAGTCTAGAAGAGATTAGGAAAGTTTTCCATTTGGGACCTCTCACTTGGTATCATGTGCCCATTGATTTGATAGAATTAGAAAAAGAATATATGTAAAAGAAGGATGTAGTTAGATAAGGTGCACTGAACGCCCACACTGGTAGAATTGGAACCCTACTAGAAATAACATCATCCTCTAAAGAACCTTTCAAGAAATCATGCTTCAATGCTAGGGTAGTAGAAATATATAGGACCCTATGCAGAGTTTTTGGAGAGGATGAAGAAGACTTTATCCCTGTGAGTTTTATGTATATGATCACTCAAATCTCCTTATTCAGTGTAGAAATAATTTTTGATTTTGCTTCCCACCTAGCTAATGAGATTCACAGTGGATTGGTGGGGATTGCAAAGGGCAAGGTGGAGAAGGTTTGGGGCCAATACTCCCTATTAATGTATATGTTTCTATTTATGGGTGTTACATAATTTGGTAAAGAAATGGTTTCGAATAGAGAACAAGAAGGGGAAGCATTTCCAGTTCAATTATGGAGTGTAGATATGACTAGGGAAGTAGAAAATGTTAGTTTTGTTTGATTTGATAGGCAATTTGCCTCCAAATTGAGATGCCTCATTTTGAGTGACAATCCCAGAATTCCTAAGGTACTAATACACCTTTTCAGGCCTATGGACAAACCCCATAGTCTGAAAGTTTCACATAATTGGGGAGATATTATCCCATATTTAGTTTCAACTGTCATCAGAGTTTATGGATTCAAAGGGACACCCTATGTACTACCTTACCAAGTGCCCTTAAAGGTAGGACTGGCTAAATTTTTGTGGCACCACGGAGGAGTGGAAGAAGCCTTTTTCACAAAAGGGGAATACGATCAAATTTTCCCACTTGCACAGTAGCCCACCAGTTTATAATAACCAAGGAAGGGTGGGTCTTCCTCTACAAATTTTTGGATTAGTATAAAATGGTAGTATCTCAGTCTCATTTTTGTGATGCAGAAGATTTCTTTAATTTTTCTCTTAGGCATAGAATCAAGTTTCATCCAGTTCAGCATGAATTTTATTTGCCTGAAGATATAACAAGTAATGAGTACTCTCTATAGGAGCAAGAAATAAAGAAAGAAAAATGGAGAGTCTATTCAAAAGTTTTGGATTTTATTAATTGTTTTGATAAAGATTATAGCCCTCTTAGTAATGTTGTGACTACTGCAGATAGAATAAATAAGCTTATGAGTACATTCCTTGAAATAATGGAGGTAATGAATGAGAAAAAGCAACATTTTGTTGATTCTTTTCTAGATAAAGCTAGGGAAATGATGAGAAGATTGGGTTTCACTCCCAATATAGGGGCAAGCCCATTAATTGTGTAAAGAAGGTCAAGATATATTTTCACTCAGGATCAAAGGCCCATTGTGAATAAAGGAAAATAGATATTTGAATCTACTAGTGTTGTTTTTTAAGAAAGGCCACTTGAATCCTCTCTCAAGAGAAGAAAGATAATAAGGGAAGAGCAACCACATGATGAAAGTTACTCACCTTCCCAAAATCCTTTGAGAATTGAGGAGGAGCAGCTCATTGATGAGAAAATTGAACAAATTGGATCACAAGGGGGAGTCATTGTTACCTAGGTAGAGATCGATGAAGGGAACCCCTAGGAGCCTCCTGTGCCAAGTTTTGAGTTAACTATAGCAGATTTTAGGGGAAGAGAATTAGACCATGTTTTAGAACAAGCCAGTCATCAATTTTTGTCTAATGATAGTTTTGTAAAATCTGGAGCTTTCCATCAGTTTGTTTGGAGGGCAAACATACACAATTTTGAGGAAATATGTAAAAATATGAAAGCAGGTCAAACAAAAATGGATGAAGCCTCCATTCAAGATCAAATAAAGGAACAAATGATATAAGAGTTCTAGAATATAACCCTTGAAGAGGGGAGATAGATGGTAAAGGTTGCAAATATATTATTATTGCCCAATTGGGACATTGTTAATGCCTTGATTTATAACTTTGTATCAAAGAATTTGGGATTGCAAGATCTAGATAAAAGGGAGTTCTTGGGAACTACATTTAGTAATGACCAAGCTGCTCTTGTTATGTGTTCATTAAGAAGAGGATCCAGGGCTACTCCATCATAGCTTGATGATTTAGGACTAACAAGGAGTATCATTGTGAGGAGAGTTGTTGATACTTCACATGTACAGGCAGCCCACATGAATGTGGATTATTCTCAATTTTCCTTGGCTACTGCAAAAAGGGAAGAAAAGGTAATGACTGAGCTACAGAGAAAGTATGAAACAATGGTGGATGCCTACAATAAAGAGGTAAAAAAGAGAATTGAGCTTGAGAACAAGCTATTGGAAAGATCCACTAGGCCAAGAATAACATACCCTCACCCCCAATTGAACCATTCAAATCCAACACCCTCATAGAAATACCAGATACACCCCAAAAGCCACAATACTACACTACTGAGGATTTTGAAGAAGAAAAAGGAAAACTGTGGGCCTTACATGTAGAATTGGAATCCAAATATGAAGATAAACTAAGAAAAGCTCTCACATATTTGGGGGACAAAGTTGAATGGCTGCTAATTTATGATCATTTGGCTAGGGTGATTAGTATCTGGGAGGATTTGAAAGCCAAGGATGAGGCTCTAATGCCTATTGTGAATAAATGGGTAAGAAGGGAGAAAGAAATAACATTTTTTTGTTTCTCTGTTATAGATGATTCTTTTGATCAAATTGAAAAAACATTTGATATTGTTTCTAATCTTACTAATTTTGATAATAAAAGGATTCATTAACAAAAAATAGTAGTAGGCTACTTGAACAAGTACAAGAGCCAAAAATTTATTTTGTTTCCTTATGCCCTAGATAAAAAGAACAATTTGAAAAGCAAAGATGAATGGGAAAACAAACTCATGATTTATTCTATTTAAGAATGAATCAAGTCATTAATGAATCAAGGCATGCATGGTGGGCTACCACAATAGAAGAAATGGTGAAGGCCCAAATATTCTTTGATTCTTTAAAGAAAGAATTTGTTGCCATTAATAATGCAGCTAAATATATGCTGGAAAGATAGAGGGATATTATGTAATTCAATTGGCTAGATGATACATTATTTGACAAGTGGATGGCTGAAATGGCTCCTGGTGAACAATTTAACAAAGATGAGACTAATAGTGATGAGGTGGAAGGTGAAGAAATACCAATCATTGACACTGTCACTACACAAGCCCAACTAGAAGAAGAAGAAAAAAATAAATGGTCACCTTCAGTTGTAGGCCTGGGCCCAGAGGATGTTGATATGACTGAAGAAGAGAAAAAGGTAAAAGTCACTTCCACCATATAGGATAAAGGCGATGAAGACCCACAGGTGGAGGTTAATGTGCCATCATTAGAACCAACTTCATCATTGGCTAATTTGGCTATGGCATATGAAGGAGGATCAGAATAGCTGCCAACTCAGCAACATTAGAACATGTGACAGAAGCTGAACCACCAAAAAGAATGTTTTGATTTTGATATCTTCTGTTACTCACATTTTTGTCATTTTTTGATAGGTGTATGTAAATATTCCTTGTAAGAGACACCTATTGTTTTCTCTTAGCCTGAAGCTTGTTGCATCTCACACTATATAAGTCAGATTCCAGGGCTAGATAAAGGGTTCGAATTCTATTTGTCTAAGTGATACTTAGTCTATTTTTGGTCCATTTTTATTTTGAGCAAGTTTGTGATGTATTTTCTCTGTCAGAACTTGAGAATACATGAATATAGAATGATCTGTGTTTCTTCTGAAGGTAATTCTGAGTCTATTGTAAATTGTATACAATTTTCAAAAAAAAGTGAATACAAATTATGAACTGTCCCCATATCAGTTCTTTCTGAACTTTGTCTCCTTTTGATTACATGGTTATCCTGATGTTGTATAAGTAAAGGCTTGTACAATTGAATGCAATCCAGTTAGGTTGTATATCTATTTATCACTGATGTTAATTCAATGGATTAAGTAAAAGCTTTGATGAATGTGATAAGGTTGTTGTAATAGTGGAAAGGATTTTGAATGATGAATTCTCATAAGAATTGCTGATTAAATTTGTTCTAAGGCAACAAATTAGATCTAAGAATTTTATGTAGACTCTAAACCCCAAGGGATTAGGCAATGATCAGATTTGATCCAGATGAAAGAGAAATGTGTCACAAATGGTTGTCAAAAATGCAAAATTATAATCAATTTTACTTTTATTTCTTGAAGATTTTCAAAGTTGGCCTATACTTGTCTGCATGGAATGTTTTAGCCTTAGTTAGCCACTATTGCTGGGAGCATCTGCAGACCTATAGAAGATTTTTGGCCATGTCTATTAAATGGGATGTGTTTATCAAATTATCAAGAATTGTACATGTATTTGAGGATTTGAGATGAGAATCATAATGAAATTAAAATAATCCTCATACAGTGTCTCCTAGTCTTGAATCATCCCTGGGTATACCCACCCTAGTTTTGTAGAGCTAGAAGAGTAGAAAACCACCCCTGGTTTTGTTGAAGTTGGGCCCAAATGGTTTGCACATATAATTGTTAGTAAGAATTGGCTATTTTTTAGGTTATGTGAGTAATGTCATCTTGGTTTTGAGCATTTTTGTTGTTTAGTAGTTTTTAAAACACCAAAAAAATAGTGACTCTACTGGGGTGTTGTCCAACACATCTATGAAAAGTACTGCAGTTTCTTTGGTCCTGCTCTGTATGTGTCTGTCAGGTTATCTAAGTTTTTCTCATGGTTATAAGGAAATATTTTGGTGACAAACCTTGAGAATTTAAAGAGAGAATATCCCAAGTACCACAGCTACACACTGAAGTATCTAGCCTATCCAAGTGTCTCATCTAACAAGAAAGAGTTGCAGTCTTACAACATTAGTGATTGGTCTATCCGTGTCAGACATTTCTATTTCTATTTGTGTGTTTTTTCCTTTGAGTTAGAAATAATTGTCATTATGTATTTTCCCAAAAATAGAGTGGCAACTCAGTCAAGGTTTTGAAGCTAGTGCTTATTTTAACAAAAGGTGAATATGGCTAACAAAAGAAAGAACACAAGAGTTTATATGAGAGCCAATCCTGATGTACCAATGTATATTGATTTACCCCAAGGTGGTAGGAAGAACCAAAATAAGAAAAGGATAGATCCAAACCCCACTTGGAAGCCCAGAGGTAATGCATCCGTCAATTCCCAGTATCAACCAGTATTAGGGAGAGAGTCTTCTTCACTTAGTTCTGAATCTGAAACTACAAGACTCTTAGGAAGCATTTTTAGTACCCCATTACCAGACGAGAGAGTTTCTCAAAAAAAAGATGTCTCCATGGTAGGAATTACTTTATCAAGGCTAGATCCCATAGCAGACATGAACTATAGGCTAGGATTTAGGAGTTCATTTGATGATCCTTTCAATCCTAGAGCAGCCCCATATGTGGAGCCCAATCTTATAGATCTGGATGATCCTACTGATTCAAAGGATACTTCTACACATCCTAAAGAAGTGCATTCTAAGATAGGATTTTTGAAGAAATGGATTGTTGAGGAAGAAGCTAAATGCATTCATCTTGAAAAGAAGAAGGAGCAAGCCACCTTGGATGCCATAATAGAAAGGGATGCTCTGCTGAGAAGGATGGCTGCCTTGAAGGAGTAGAATAAAAAGTTAGAAGAAAATACCACAACTCTCCATACTGATGTATTTGGAGATGTAGACAATCTGAGAGCTAAAGTTCAAGAACAAGAAAAATGCCTAAATCAAAGGCAAGAATCAATTATTTCTTAAGTCCAAGCTTATAAACCTATTCAGGTGGACCCCGTAGAACTCACTACAAAAGCTCTAGATAAAGGGAAAGGAAAAGCTATAAATGTTACCCATTTCCAATTACCCCGATGAGAACAAGATGCATCTAGGGGCAGCTAACTCCCATTATCAGCACATCCATTCAGACACCAGGCCAACTATAAGGCTATACTCCTTCTACACTTCAGGCTCCACAAAACCTAGGTGGGTGAACCTATAGATTCCTTATATGGTACCAGTTATCAAAGCATACACTAAATCTAATACAAAGTAGATAAAAACCCTTATTTCTCCTAATAACTTATGAAATAACATATATCTACAGTAGCTAGATGCTAAACAATGAAATTCATAAGCTAACTGAGGGCATTTTGTTTATAGCTCTTCAACATGAAAGGGAAATTAAAGATGTTGATTCAAAAAAACCTCAAAAATGTAACAGTATAACCAGTCATCCTATAACTGATCGGTACCTAATCCATTGGGCAATTCCATGAATTCAAAACATACATCTGTGACATCAGGATGTATCCCATATACCCAGACATTAGATCTATCCAACCACCTTGTGATTCAGACATCTGTGTTCATTGAGGTCTCATTCTCACAAAATATCCTTCTCAAATAATCAGTAACCTTGTTTAAATATATCAAGCATTTACTTGGCCCTTTGGTCCCTAGAAAAATACATCAAACATACAACCTGAAAGGGATGCAAATGGGCCTCAAATATTTGTTCCAAAACCACATAAGACTTACAGATTGCTAAGATAGGAGACAAGAACCAGAACAAAACTAGTGAAATTGTTGCTCATATATATTCATTTCCTTGAAACTATACATTCAGATGCATAAAATTAAAACATCAAACAACCTAATATCTTAGAACTATCTATATTATCTCTACAATTTCTATTCACATGAGAGTTTTGCTGAAGAAAATGGTGTCACAGTCATGGAAACATGTCAAAATATTTGAACCAATAGTCTCACAGTGCAAAAATTGGAATCCCTAATGGTATCACAGCAATGAACTTTTTCTTCCCAAAAACTGGAACCCCTCAAATGGAAGAAAGAAAGAATAATATAGAAGAGAAAGAATTTTTGGATCTAATCTTTACTTGACAAGTGTCCACTTGAAATTCAATCTTCTAGCAACTAAAAACTTCATCCTTCCTTCTCCATCTTGATCTGATTTGATTTCATCATTGCCTTGTAACTGATTTGCAAAATATCCCCTCATGAATGATGAAATCCCTTATTTGCTAAAAATCTGATTTGCATCAAAATGCTCATAAAACTTGCTTTAACTGACTCAGAGATACCCCCAACTAAATTCTCCTTGTCTTTTACGCATATTCAAGCTATTAATTTGCCAAAAATCACAACTGAACTTCCTGGTCTAAAAACGGTTGCAATTCAGGTACCTAAAAGAAAACCTCCTGTAGCTTGAACCAGCTACTACCTACGCAAAAATTGACTCCAAAATCAGATAGTTCATCTTCTCCCAGTTTCAACAATATATTGGAGTGCATGTTTAGCTTATCGAAAACCCACTAAATCTTTGTTTAAAAATTGCCTCTCTAGTTGAAAGTTCAGGCTTGCACATCTTTAAAAATTTTAATTTTTGAAAAATTTTAAATAGTCTAAAGTCAAACTTTAGAATAAAATCCATTTGATTTTCAAAAATCTGACGTGCATCCATTTTTTGGAAATAATAATTTAAAATTATTATTTTTGCATTTCAATTTTTCTCTATGCTTTTCTAGGCCCACTGGGCGCCACCCGGGCTACCACGTCATCGCCTTGTCTACAGCACCACGTTAGCGCCACATGGACCCGTCATGCCACATGGCACCCAAGTGCATCCCCACATTAATTAACATCCCCGTAACTTTTTTGTGGGGATGCACATGCCATAGGATGTCGCCATGAGGCACAATCTATTGCGATCTGAGTTTTCGATGCCACATCATCGCCAGCGCAGCTTTGATTAAAATTTTGCTTTATTCAACCCCACTGATGTCATCCACCACTGGCTTGTACCCACATAATCATGCCTTGCCTTCAAAATGCTCACGGTTCAATTCATTAAATGTATTACGTGCTTTACTATTTAAAGACTTAAGATTCCTTTCGCATGGCAAATGTGGGATAATGGGTTATACCACCCTGCTCCAGTGGCTTCCAGAATGTGGGCGATGCTTTTGCTATGCGTGTATCGTGTAGATGGCTTTTTGTATTACCTTTTTGAGAGTTTCTTTGCTTTGATGCGAGCTCCCTAGGTGTTAACTGTTGGATGGCCTAAACTAATGGTTTCAAAGATTTATTTCCCTTGCTCGACCTAGAAGTTAGGATAGAGCTTCAGTACCCGATGACGGGTCGATGCCTACAGAGAGACTATCTCTTCTAAGACAGTAGGGTGATCTTCGCCTCACTACCTCAACAAGAGCACAGGAAGCAATTGATTCAGTAGAGATAGATTGACCGAAGATGGATACCCCCTGGCTAGGCCTACTAACTGAGACGTGGTGGTGTGTCAGGTGTTAGGCCCACCATGCGAATGGAAAAACATTGATTTTGGTTGTGCCTCTTTGCTAGAGTGGTATGTGGCGGCTTCAGTTCAAGGACTCATGTTCGCAGGGAGTTATAGCCCTACTATTTTATGGTGGACCTTCCGAATAGAAACAAACAAGGGAGAGAGTTCAAGAGCTACCCACCCTTCATTCTTCTCCATCAGGCCATCCTAACTGTTTTCTTATCCTTCCCTTGTTGTACTATGTATTTGCTTTGGCTACGTTTTCATAATGTGATGACTCTTCCTTTTAGTTGCTGTAGATCTACCCCTTTGGAATGGTGGTTTTCTCCTACCTTGTGCAAGGTGCTTGGACGTTAGTTTCTTTAACACTGGCAGTTTTTATTATTTGACCAGCATGGGTCCATTTCAGAACCTGCGTCCTCAGCCATTAGCGTGAATTACCTTAAGTGTGGGCATTTTTTGCACAATGCGGGCATGAGCTTCTTTGTTTGCAGGGGCAACTTGTGCCATGGACGTCCTCCTTCTTTTGCAAAATGCTTTCGAAACAAGGCATCTTCCTTTTTAAAGGTGTGATTCTAAAACCAACGTGGGCATCCTTTTATTTGGATGCGTTGACTGAAGCTGCTCCTTTTATGGTGTGGATGGCTCCTGCGGTTTAGCTTGAAGTCTACCTTTTCAATGGTGTGAGGCTCTTGCTGTTGGTGAATTCCTTGTGCCATCAAAATGTAGGCATCTACGCAATTTTCCATGGAGGAAAACCTTGTCTCCATGCTATCATTTCACTCGGCATCCTACTCTAGGGTTATTTCTGTGTGCTCCTATAGACGTCTTGATTTATGTTGTGCCTTTCCTTACTTGAGATGAATTTCATTCTACCCTGGTGTAAGAAAATTTCCTAGACATGGAGCTAGGGACATCTTTCCTGATGCTTGCCGTGAACTGCCATGCTCATCTAATGCATAGGCTTTTGATGTCGTCCCCATTAAGTTGATTGGTGCTGACAATAGGAATAAAAGCATCATTATATGAAATCTATTCGGTGTGTGGGGTATTCCCTTTCTTGATGTCTTATGTCTTTCAATTGCCTCTTCTTAACATGTGCATTACCAGTAATACCCAAACCATTTCATTTCTAAAACACTGATCCTTCAGATTAATTCATTTGGCATCTTGAACTGATTGAAAATAAACTCTATTACTAAAAACACAATTAAAACTCATTTTATGACTTAATTGCAAACTGTGAAATTCATGTCAGGAGGTCCTTTGATCGGCTTTAAAAACTGATCCAAACAACTAACCAAGCTCTGAAACTCAGGATCTATGTTCTCTCTAACATATTCAACAGGCCTGCCAGATCTTGTTGCATGACAACATCAGGGTCAAAAGATATCAACCTCTGAAGTTGCTCACTTGAAATTACCTACAATTAAACAAGTCAAAAAGCTAGAAATTGCATTTTGGAAATGACCTAAAAACTGGACGAATGGGCATATGAGGTTCTGAAAACTGGGGTACTGGTAGATTTTCATGAGGTGAGTATGATTCTACAATTTTAGCTCATGACGAATCACAAGATGCATTTGGAAAGCATGCAAACTAGGCTATCTAGGTTAGCAGGACAATGATCATCAGTAAAACAACATTTTTTGCGAATGGAATGACCTTGGAAAAGTGTGAAAACGGATTCATCAAGGCTTAAAAACTGACATACTTATAATATTTTTTGAGTAGAATACAGGGGAAAAAACCATTTGATCTAGCCGATCACAGATTAGGAGTTATAATGCCACAAACAAGGGTCCTAAAAAATCTGCAAATGCTGACACCAGTATAACTTCAAAAATTCCATTTTGAATCGCATTTGAAAACTGATCAAACAAATTTTTCAAGAGCTGAAACTTTAAACATGACAAGTCTCTGATGTGTACAATGCAACGTAAAAGGAATTTTCACCTTTGGGTCAATTGGTCAAAAGTTATTGCATGTCAAATAGGGCTTCCCATAATTAGGTGCAAAGTGCAAAAGCATGAAAACAGTAACTGACCAACTTTGAGGGATTCAAAACCTATTCAAACGGACTCAAAATGACTTGAAATCTGAAACATAGGTTCTTAGGTATGGGTATTAGATATTCCCAAATTGGTGAATCACAAAACCTTTCTAGGTGCGAGATATTCAATGGCAAACACAGCCTCCTATCGCTGTTTGACACTTTGGTGAAAAAGAAAGATTGACAATTGTTCAAAATAGGGCTTCTCCGAAAAGCTCAAAATGATGATTTGACCATATGGAATAAGTAGAAAGGCTGAATGGAAGGTGTTAGAAACATTAAACACCTCTTAGGCCTCATACTGATAGCCAGGTACATAGGCATATAAAAGTGTTTATAGGGCTCAAATTTTCTATGGTGCTCAAAATCAGGGCTGTGATTTTGAGCACCAAGAGTGGCTCTGTCTGGGGATGCATGCCCCTTGCAGGCATGGCAAGATTTTAGATCTTTGGAAGAAGCAGACCACACATCTAAACAGAAAAATTTCTCGAATAGCTTTATTGAAAGCAGGGAAACTACACTATTATGTACACACGATGACCCGAGCCACCGAAAAGTTTTAGAACTCCTTACCTCTGTCAAAAACCTGATTCTCATTTACATCCTTTTGAGGTAAACTAAAATTCTCATTATCATTTGTTTCACCCAACGTATCAACATTTGCAATTAGCTCAATAGGAAAAACAAAACTATCATCATCTTCGTAGTGCGTATAAAAATCAGACATACTTTCTTCATATTGCCCACTATAAAAAAAAGGATCAGCATGACCATAACAACTGATATCAAACTGAAATTGATCACTACTGATTGAAATATGGATTCTTTCAACTGGAAACACAAAGTGCTCATATTCAACCTCATTCAATGAGTTACATGGAGTAGATTGTAACTCACCTTATGCTTCGATAAATGAAGAGTATGTGAAATCTGACCATTGCCTGCTTGTAACCATGTTACTCTTTGAATCAGATTTATCCTTTGCTGAAACCTCTTCACACTCAAAACATTGATTAGTCACCATACATGAAAATTCATTCTGAAAGTGCTGATCCAAACTATGCTGATCATTATCACTTTCTTCATTAGACTGAATGTTGGAGTATACCTTGAACTTATCTTTACATGACTTATCAACACATGAAGAAAATTTATAATCGGATTGACAATACTCACTGTTTTCCACTTCACTACATGAAACATCAAAACAATGTTCAGCAAGATCAACATGAAAAGAATTTGAAATAGCATTAAACTTCCCTTCATCAACATTCTCTACATCCAACAAATTGTCATGTGCAAAAACATTTGAGGTTCTGTTATATACACCTCCAAAGTCTAACAAAGATTGTTCAGATTCCACCTCTTTTTCCACATCAAACTTTGGGGAATTGATCTGACTAAATGAAGAAATATCATGACAGAAAATATGAAGATCCTTAAAGATACTTACGTGCTTTTCAAACTCATGAGCCAATAATTTTGAGATTTCATCGGAGCTCAAGAAGATTGCCTCACAAATATTCTCTTGGCTATGGTTATGATCTGGAAAACATGAAGAACTTACAATAGGAAGATCATTAGTGTAACAATCTAGAAAATTAGAATTATTACAACATTCTTTCTTATCACGACAATCACTGGATCTACTGTTCTTACAACTTTCTTCAACTTCATATGTACTGTAACAAAATTTATCTTCTCTTTTATATCCATTTTTTTCATGCTGATTTCTGTTACCTGATTCATTAACATTTGAATCCACCTCTTCACACTTAGAAGACAAATTATCTTGCTCTACATATTCATTATATTCATTGCTAGCTTGGCTTTTAGCACATTCATTATCATTAGGAGATATTTCATGAAATCTATAATCACCACTTTCCATCTCCTCAATGAATTTTTTAGTCTGCAAAATTATTTGTAACCTAATAGGTGCTGGCCAATTGACTGAATTGGGTACTAGAACATCAAGGAAAACACTAGGCAGTGAAGATTCCTCAGGTCTACAATGAAAAGGCATCTTACTGATTACTGACTCAAGCCTTAAAAAACATTGTTTGACACTTAGACCTTGAGTACCACCTACCTCAATTCTTATAAGATTTACAATCCTTTTGTAAACCATTGTATTCAACATAGTAATGTTATTACTCACAATTTCTAAACTCTCAGAATTTGGTAAACTAATCTCAGATCTGAGATCTGACTCCATATTACAAAAAAATTTCTACCTCTTCTTACTAGTGCTAAAAATCACTGAATAGAGGCACTGATTCTAACATTTGACTTTCATGAAAAGAAAACATGAAAACCAAAATACCTCAAGTGCTGATTGAAAACTTCGATCTGCTGATCTAACATAGGTGCAAGACTGAAAATCCTTTACACCACTGGTCAAAACTTTGTAGAGTCGCCACCTCTTTGCAAGAGGAATAAAATAACCACTGTTGTGATTGATTTTTTACATTTCAATTTCTTTATAGCAGCAGATTTCAAACAGCACTTTAAAACTTATCAAGAATTTAAAACTTCTTTTCCAAGATCTATCAACAGTTTCAGATCTGCCCATACATCTGAAAGTCCTTTAAAATTTTGCAATGAAATCAACTAGGAACAAATTGGTATAGAGATTTGAGAGTCGCCACTCACACTTGGTGAGAAATAAAACATAATTTGTCACTTGAAAAACCTGAATCAGACTTTCAATGTAGGAGAAACTTGCAGATCACTGACATCCTGAAAAGAATTTACACTTTATAAATGAATTCTTGACTCTGAAACTTTCTCAACAGTACTGGCAAACTAGATTGATTGAAGATAGACCTATGATAGTCATAGAACACAATTTTCATCCAATTTTACAACCTACTGCTGATCATCAATAAAGCTTAACTGGGGAACATGAAACTTCAGCAAGGAAAAGGGAACACATCTTGTTATATATTTTCTATATCCAATCTGTTTCATGGCAGAGATTTTTATTCTTTCTATATGCAACTCCCCAGCAGAGTCGCCATTTTGTTGGTGTTTGAAAATGTTACCCATTTCCAATTACCTTGATGAGAACAAGATGCATCTAGGGGCAGCTAACTCCCATTATCAACACATCCATTTAGACACCATGCCAACTATAAGGCTATACTCCTTCTACACTTTAGGCTCTGCAAAACCTAGGCAGGTGAATCTATAGATTCCTTATATGGTACCAGTTATCAAAGCATACACTGAATCCAATACAAAGTAGATAGAAACCCTTATTCCTCCTAATAACTTATGAAATAACATATATCTACAGTAGCTAGATGTAAAACAATGAAATTCATAAGCTGAGTGAGGGCATTCTATTTATAGCTCTTCAACATGAAAGGGAAATTCATTTGATTAAAGATGTTGATTCAACAAAACCTCAAAAATGTAATAGTATAACCAGTGATCCTGCTAATCCATTGGGCAATTCCATGAATTCAAAACATACATCTGTGACATCAGGACGTATTCCATATACCCAGACATCAGATCTATCCAACCACCTTGTGATTCTGACATTAGTGTTCATTGAGGTCTCATTCTCACAAAATATCCTTCTGAAACAATCAGTAACCTTGTTTAAACATATCAAGCATTTACTTGGCCCTTTGGTCCAACAGCAAAATACATCAAACATACAACCTGAAAGGGATGCAAATGGGCCTCAAATCTTTTTTCCAAAACCACATAAGACTTACAGATTGCTGAGACAGGAGACAAGAACCAGAACAAAACTAGTGAAATTGTTGCTCATATATATTCATTTCCTTGAAACTATACATTCAGATGCATAAAATTAAAACATCAAAAAACCTAATATCTCAGAACTATCTATATTATCTCTACAACTACTGTTCGCATGAGAGTTCTGCTGAAGAAAATGGTGTCACAGTCATGGAAACATGTCAAAATACTAGAACCAATGGTCTCACAGTGTAAAAACTGGAATCCCTAATGGTATCACAGCAATGAACTTTTTCTTCCCAGAAACTAGAACCCCTCAAATGGAAGAAATAAAGAATAATATAGAAGAGAAAGAATTTTCGGATCTGATCTTTACTTGACAAGTGTCCACTTGAAATTCAATCTTGTGGCAATTGAAAGCTTCGTCCTTCCTTCTCCATCTTGATCTGATTTGATTTCATCATTGCCTTGTAACTAATTTGCAAAATATCTTCTCATGAATGATGAAATCCCTTATTTGTTAAAAATCTAATTTGCATCAAAATGCTCATAAAACTTGCTTTAACTAACTCAGAGATACCCCCAACTGAATTCTCCTTGTCTTTTACGCATATTCAAGCTATTAATTTGCCAAAAATCACAACTAAACTTCCTGGTCTAAAAATGGTTGCAATTTAAGTACCTGAAAGAAAACCTCCTGTAGCTTGAACCAGCTACTACCTATGATAAAACTGACTCCAAAATCAGATAGTTCATCTTCTCCCGGTTTCGACGGTATATTGGAGTCCATGTTTAGCGTACCAAAAACCCACTAAATATTCATTTAAAAATTGCCTCTCTGGTTGAAAGTTCAGGCTTGCACATCTTTAAAATTTTTAATTTTTGAAAATTTTTAAATAGTCTAAAGTCAAACTTTAGAATAAAATCCATTTGATTTTCAAAAATTTGACGTGCATCCATTTTTTGGAAATAATAATTTAAAATTATTATTTTTGCATTTCAATTTTTCTCTATGCTTTTCTGGGCCCACTGGGCGCCACCCGGGCTACCACGTCATCGCCTTGTCTACAGCGCCACGTCAGCGCCATAGGGACCCGCCATGCCACATGGTGCCCAGGCATATCCTTGCATTACTTAACATCCCCGCAACTCTTTTTGTGAGGATGCGCACACCGTAGGATGTCGCCATGTGGCGCAATCTTTTGTGATCTGAGTTTTCGATGCCACATCATCACTGGCGCAACTTTGATTAAAAATTTTCTTTATTAGACCCCACTGACATCATCCACCACTGGCTAGGACCTGTGTAATCATGCCTTGCCTTCAAAATGCTCATAGTTCAATTCATTATATGTATTACATTCTTTACTATTTAAAGACTTAAGATTCCTTTCCCATGGCAAATGTGGGATAATGGGTTATACAACCCTGCTCTACCGGCTTCCAAAATATGGGCGATGCCTTTGCTATGCGTGTATGGCGCAGATGGCTTTTTGTATTACCTTGTTGAGAGTGTCTTTTCTTTGATGCGAGCTCCCTAGGCCTTAATTGTTTGCTGGCCTAGACTGATGGTTTCAAAGATTTTTTTCCCTTGCTCGACCTGGAAGTTAGGATAGAGCTTTAGTGCCCGATGATGGGTCGATGCCTATAGAGCGACTATCTCTTCTAAGATAGGAGGGCGATCTTCATCTCGCCACCTCAACAAGAGCATAGGAAGAAATTGATTCAGTAGAGATAGATTGATCGAAGATGGATACCCCCTGGCTAGGCCTACTAACTGAGACATGGTGGTGTGTCAGGTGTTAGGCCCACCATGCGAATGGAAAAACATTGATTCTGATTGTGCCCCTTTGCTAGAGTGGTATGTGGTGGCTTCGCTTCAAGGACTCGTGTCTGCAGGGAGTTATAACCCTACTATTTTATGGGGGACCTCTCGGATAGAAACAAAGGAGGGAGAGAGTTCAAGAGCTACCCACCCTTCATTCTTCTCCATCGGGCCATCCTAACTATTTTCTTATCCTTCCCTCGCTGTACTATGTATTTTCTTTGGCTACATTTTCATAATGCGATGACTCTTCCTTTTAGTTGATGTAGATCTACCTCTTTGGAATGGTGGTTTTCTCCTACCTTGCGCAAGGTACTTAGACGTTAGTTTCTTTAACACTGGCAGTTTTTATTATTTGACCAGCATGGATCCATTTTAGACCCTGCATCCTCATCCATTAGCGTAAATTGCCTTAAGTGTGGGCATTTTTGGTACAATACGGGCGTGGGCTTCTTTGTTTGCAGGGGCAGCTTGTGCCATGGATGTTCTCCTTCTTTTACAGAATGCTTTCAAAAAAAGGCATCTTCCTTTTTAAAGGCATGATTCTAAAACCAATGTGGGCGTCCTTTTATTTGGATATGTTGACTAAAGCTGCTCCTTTTATGGTGTGGATGGCTCCTACGGTTTAGCTTGAAGTTTGCCTTTTCAATGGCGTGAGGCTCTTGCTATTGGTGAATTCCTTGTGCCATCAAAATGTAGGCATCTATGCAATTTTCCATGGAGGAAAACCTTGTCTCCATGCTATCATTTCACTCGGTGTCCTGCTGCAGGGTTATTTCTATGTGCTACTATAGACGTCTTGATTTATGTTGTGCCTTTCCTTACGTGAGATGAATTTCATTCTACCCTAGTGTAAGAAAATTTCCTAGATGTGGAGCTAGGGACATCTTTCCTGATGCCCGCCGTGAATTGCCATGCTCATCTAATGCATAGGCTTTTGATGTCATCCCCATTAAGTTGATTGGTGTTGACAATAGGAATAAAAGCATCATTATATGAAAGCTATTCGGTGTGTGGGTTCTGCCCTTTCTTGATGTCTTATGTCTTTCAATTGCCTCTTCTTAACATGTGCATTACCAGTAATAACCAAACCATTTCATTTCCAGAACACTGATCCTTCAGATTAATTCATTTGGCATCTTGAAGTAATTGAAAATAAACTCTATTACTAAAAACACAATTAAAAGTCATTTTGTGACCTAATTGCAAATTGTGAAATTCATGTCAGGAGTTCCTTTGATCGGCTTTTAAAACTGATCCAAACAACTAGCCAAGATCTGAAACTCAGGATCTATGTTCTCTCTAACATGTTCAATAGGCTTGCCAGATCTTGTTGCATGAAGACATCAGGGTCAAAAGATATCGACCTCTGAAGTTGCTCACTTGAAATTACCTGCAATTAAAAAAGTCAGAAAGCTAGAAATTGCATTTGGAAATGACCTGAAAACTGGACGAATGGGCATATGAGGTTCTGAAAACTAGGGTACTGGTAGATTTTCACGAGGTGAGTATGATTCTACAATTTTAGCTCATGATGCATTTGGCAAGCGTGCAAAGTAGGCTATTTGGGTTAGCAGGACAGTGATCATCATTAAAACAACATTTTTGCAAATGGAATGAGCTTGGAAAAGTGTGAAAATGGATTTGTAAAGGCTTAAAAATTGACACACTTATAATATTTTTTGAGTAGAATACAGGGGAACAAACCATTGTATCTAGCCGATCACGGATTAGGAGTTATAATGCCATGAACAGGGGTCCTAAAAAAATTGCAAATGCTGACACCAATATAACATCAAAAATTCCATTTTGAATCACATTTGAAAACTGATCAAAAAGATTCATCAAGAGCTGAAACTTGGAACATGACAACTCTCTGATGTGTACAATGCAATGCAAAAGGAATTTTCTCCTTTGGATCAACTGGTCAAAAGGTATTGCACGTCAAACAAGGCTTCCCAGAATTAGGTGCAAAGTGCAAAAGCATGAAAACAGTAACTGACCAACTTTGAGGGATTCAAAACCTATTCAAATGGACTTGAAATGACTTGAAATCTGAAACATAGGTTCTTAGGTATGGATATTAGATACTCCCAAAGTGGTGAATTACAAAACCTTTCTGGATGTGAGATATTCAATGGCAAACACAGCCTCCTATCGTTGTTTGACACTTTGGTGAAAAAGAAAGATTGACAATTGTTCAAAATAGGACTTTGCCAAAAAGCTCAGAATGATGATTTGACCATATGGAACAGGTAGACAGGCTGAATGGAAGGTATTAGAAACATTAAACACCTCTTAGGCCTCATACTGACAGCCAGGTACATAGGCATAT
Organism: Cupressus sempervirens; assembly: GCA_028749045.1. Classification (NCBI taxonomy): domain Eukaryota; kingdom Viridiplantae; phylum Streptophyta; class Pinopsida; order Cupressales; family Cupressaceae; genus Cupressus; species Cupressus sempervirens. The sequence continues at coordinate 115,049,855 of CM053793.1, forward strand.
AAAAGCATTTATAGGTTCAAATTTTCTATGGTGCTCAAAATCAGGGCTATGATTTTGAGTGCCAATAGATCTTGCAAAAGCACTTGAGAAGGTTGAGAATGAAGATCAAGCTATAGAAACTAGGAGAAAAATCCAATTCATAAAATCTAATTTTGCATTAGCTTCATGGCCCAATTTGTCTATCCCACCTACAACTCTTGCACTAGCTAGTGGTCCAATAATCTCAACTCAAGGAATATCCCAATCTACCCTTGCCTCATCCTCCACCATTAGCACCCAAGTCCCCTTTGTCCAACCTCAACAATTCCAAGCTGCTCCTCTAAACCAAGCTAATGTAACGAATACCTCAAATGTTCCTAGTTTCCAGAAGAAACCTATATATCTAAAAAAGTATAGACAAATATCATTTGCTAGTATTCCTAGTGCTCCACATCCCGTATCATTTGATTTAAGAGACAAAGTGGTTAAATTCTCTGGGAATAATGCTATTACTAGTGAAGAAAATTTGAGAATTTTCATTGATATGTTAAATGATTATGAAGTTGAATGTGAAGATATGGTAATGAAATTATTTATGCATTCACTCACTGAGGATGCAAGGGATTGGTTTAGGAGGTTACCTGATGATAGTATCACCTCATGGAGTGACTTGGAGAAATTATTCAAGGAACAATATGGAGACAACACTAATGCAGGATTCATGTTAAATGAATTCAACAACATCAAGAAAAACCCAAATGAATCAACATTTGACTTCAATGTAAGATTCCAAAAAGGTATATATAGACTATTTCAAGTTATAAGGTTGAATGAGGATGTCTGTCTCACAACATATTTCAATGCCTTTGATAAAAAAATGGCTTATCAATTAAGGGATAAGGATCCCAAAAATTTAAGGGATGCCTATAAAATTGTAGTAAATATAGAGAATAATAGGAGGGCATCTAGAAAACTGGGTAGGACGGATGATCCAAAGCTTTTCAATCCCAAGAACAATAACAAAAGGGAGGGTGATAAAAATCCTATAGGAAAGAAGCTAGAAGAACCTACTATAAGCCAGAAGAATCTAGAATGCAAAATTACCCTTACACCACCAAGTGGAAAGATGGTAAGCCAGTCCCCAACCAGACACAAAATGTGAAGGATAAGGGTACCCCAAATTCCCTACAAAGGAATACTATAAATATGAATGATGATGTACCATGGTGCATTGTATTTCAATCATCTCATTCTACTAATTATTGTGTTGTGGCTCAGTCATTTTCCCAAGATCAAGGTGTGCAGCCTGAAGAAGGAAGTGAAGAGAAAAGCCATGATGATATAAGCTACAATATGGTGAGCATGTGTGATGACTTTATAGATTCTGATTCTGAGGAACCTAAAAATGATGTTACCAGTTAGAGAATTGCTTATCATCTGCATCATCAGCAAGTGCTTTCAGATGATGAAGGTTATGATACAAATAAGGTATGTGTTACATCTTCTGATGTAGGTCACACAAGCTTAAGAATGCCCTCCAAAGAGGAGATTGACAAAATCATAGCAGAAATGATTTCTAAGGTCCATAGTAACTACAATTTGAGAAATAGAATAGTAAATAATGATGCAAGAAAGCCATCTAGTGTATTCATCAAAGATATCACCCATAAGATGAATGATCAAAACAAGAAGATCAATGTAGATGTGCCTAAGATCAATGAAAAAAAGGGTAAGAAGTGGGAACCAAAAAAGAAGGTTTAGTTTCAAATAAATGAAACAAAAAAAGTAGTTGTGCAACCAAAGAAATAAAAACTTGATACTATCAAGAAAAAAGTGGGGCCTGCTATTCAAAAGACTTCAGCTCTAGGTACTCTTGTAAAACCCACTATTGTTGAACCTGTTGATATGATATCTATGTTGTCCCAAATAACTATAAAAGTACCTTTGTCTGAACTTCTTAGAATTGAAGAACATAAGAGCAAGGCTTTATCATGGTTGGGAGGGATAGGAAACAATAATATTGTTGTAGAAAAAATTGTTGCCCAACAAACCCCATTAGTAGTAAAGGAAAGTGGTATCATATCCCAAATTCCCCATATGTTTTTAGATGATTCCTCAGTGGCATTTATAGAAGATATTGACCCTTTTTTCCTCAGTCTGATCATAAAAGGGAAAACCCTAAAAAATTGTATGATAGACTCAAGGGCTTCTAACACCATAATTCCTTTCAAAGTAATGGAAGCTTTAGGGTTTAAAGTGGACACCAAGCAAAGCAGATGTAGAGGAATGGATGCTAGGGAAGTCCCAGTCATAGGCACCATAAATGCTTTACCATTCAAGTTAGTTGCATATCTTGAAGTTGAGTTAACCATGTCTATCCTTGTAGTGGATATGCCTCCACATAATGGAATGTTACTCTGCAGAAAATGGAGTGCTACCATGGGGGGAAGCTTGCAATGTGATTTGGCCTATGCTACTTTCCACATAGGGGATAAAGCGGTTAAGGTAAATAGAGAGCCTAGGGTTAGTCACATTTTAGGGGAAGAAATTGATAGAGACTCCACATTTTTATTAGATACTGGTGTAAATGCCTTCAGAGCTGAATTGATTATTCAAGAAGTTGAAAATTTGCGTACTATCATTGAACATGAAGTTGAATGTTGCACAAATTCACCAATATTATGGACAATGTTTTTTGATGGGGCAAGTTCAAAAGAAGGTTCTGTGGTAGGGGTAGTTTTTGTCTCCCCTAAGAAAAATACTTTTAGGTATTCATTCACTTTGAAGTTTTCTTACACAAATAATATTGTAGAATATGAGGCATTGTTGCTAGGATTGAAAGTTGCCACACATCATGGAATTAAGAAATTACATGTCATAGGGGATTCTAAATTAGTTATCTCCCAAATAAAAGAAACTTATGCATCCAATAATAGGAGATTAAAGATAGTTTGGGATCAGATAGAATCTTTTGATGCATTTGGTATCTCATGGAGAGATAGGACTCAAAATAAGATGGCTGATTTGTTAGTGAATGTAGCAATCAAGCCTAAGGAGATATCATTTGTAGGGATATCTCAAATTGAGGTACAAAATAGACCTTCCATACCTGATAACATTAAAAATTGGCAAGTCTTTGAAGATGACAAAGACATTATAAATTTTTTGTTAAATGAAGACAAGTACCATTGTCAAGAAATGGATTGTCGTGATTTAATTGAAACCATAGATGGTAAGGAAACCATTTTTGGCCAAGAGATTATGCAATTGAAAACCAATAAGGTGCCTAAGGGGTTGGTGGTTTTGGAAAGTGCTTTTGATAACTAGGATAGAGTAAAACTAGGAGTTAAGGACCCTAAGCCTCAGGAATTAGAACAGATAAACTTGGGTACTTGTGAAGCTCCCAAAAAAGTTTATATTGGCCAAAACCTGCATGCTAAAATCAAAAAAAAATTGATTGACTTGCTTAGGAAGTATAGACATGTTTTTGCATAGTCATATGATGACCTTAAGGCTTACAGGGAAGATTTGTTCCAGCATGTCATACCATTAAAAGATAATGTAAAACCTTTTAGACAAAAACAAAGACTAGTAAACCCTACCCTAGCTCCCAAAATGCAAGAAGAATTGATGAAACTAAGGGATGGGGGGATAATCAAACCAATTAGGCATTCCACTTGGGTTTCAAATTTGGTACCTATCAAAAAGAAGCATGGAGATATAAGATTATGCATGGATTTTAGGAATTTGAACATTGCATCTTTGAAGGTAAATTATGGATTACCCAATATGGAAGCCATGTTGTAGCAAGTTACTAGGTATGAGCTAATGTCAATGATGGATGGTTTCTTTGGATGCAATCAAGTTTTGGTAAAGGAAAGTGAACAATTCAAGATAGACTTCACAACCCCATGGGGAACATATGTATATGTAAGGATCCCATTTGGTCTAATTAATGCAGGAGCTACTTTCCAAAGAGCCATGGATGTGGCATTTCATGATTATATTGAAAAATTTATGGTTGTATACCAGGATGATCTTACAACATATTCTAAGAAGGCTAAGGATCACTGCAAGCATTTGGAGAAAATCTTTATCAAAACTCTGGAATATGGAGTATCCTTGAACCCAAAGAAATGCACATTTGGGGTGATAGAAGGCAAATTACTCAGACATATAGTGTCCAAGGATGGGGTGAAAATAGACCCTAAGAGAGAGTAGAAGCTATTGATAAAGTCCCCAAGACAAATAATGTAAAATGAATTCAATCCTTCTTTAGCCAAGTCAATTTTCTTAGAAGGTTTGTTACCAATTTTGTTGAAATCAATAGACCTATCTCAAAGATGCTCAAGAAGGGAGCTACTATAGATTGGAATGATGACCCTTCACAAACATTCTAGGATATTAAATTTGCAATAAAAAAGGCTCTAGTACTAAGAACTCTAGATTATTCAAAGCGTATGCATATTTTTTCTTTTGCATCCTTTAACACTGTAGCTGCAGTCTTGTTGCAGAAAAATGAAGAAGGATATGAACAACCCATTGCCTTTTTTAGTAAGTCACTACAGCTTGCTGAATTGAAATATGAGATAAATGAAAAATAGGCATATGCTTTAGTGAAGGCTATAAAGGCTTTTAGATGCTACCTAGTAGGTGCTACTGTCATTGCCTTTCTACCTAGTGTTGCAGTGAAAGATATATTTTCTCAATAGGAAGTATCAGGAAGAAGGTGTAGATGGATCAACAGGATCCAAGAATTTAATATTGAAATGTAGATAACTAAATTGGTAAGAGGTCAAGGTTTGGCTAAACTCATGGATGAATCTAATTTAGATGCCAATCAGATAAATTTGGTAGTTGATGACCTTAGACCTAACTTATGTGACATGGATCATTGTGATTGGTACACCAATGTCATATATTACCTGTAACTCATGGAAGCTCCTCCCCATTTTCCTAAAAATGAAAAGAGCAGTAATAAATTACAAGCCATCAAATACATAATTGTCCAAAGCAGTTTGTGGTGGAGGAATTTTGAGGGAGTGTTGCTGAAATGTATTGATCAAGAAAAGGCAAGAGAAGTCTTGAATGAAATGCATGCTGGAGTGTGTGGAGGACACTATACGTCCAAGACCACTGCACATAAAGTGATGAGGGCTGGATTTTGGTGGCCTTCCCTTTTCAAAGATGCCCAAATTATGATTAGGAAATGTGACCCTTGTCAGAGATTTGCTAGAAAAATGAGGTTCTCAAGTAATACTCCATTGAGGCCAGTAGAGGTTCAAGCACCCTTTCAACAATGGGGTATGGATTTCATAGGAGAGATTTCCCCCAAGTCTAGCATTGGCTATTCTTGGATTCTACTGGCTATTGACTACTTTACAAAGTGGGTAGAGGCTATTCCCACAAGAAATGCAACAAATAAAGTTGTCAATAATTTCCCACCGAATAATATTATCTCTAGATTTGGATGCCCTCAAAAAATTGTAACAGACAATGTAATGTTTTTCAAGTATGAGGAATTCATTAAATTTTGTGATAAATATGGAATAACAAGGTCATCATCTTCTCCTTATCATCCACAAGGAAATGGACAAGCTGAATCCACAAATAAGACCATGTTAAAGGTTATTAAGAGGACCTTGGATGATAACAAGAAAGCATGGGATTCCAAGTTATAGTTAACAATATGGGCTGACAGGGTAACTGTGAAGAAAGCCATTGGTATAGCTCTATTTGATGTGGTGTATGGAATCCGAGCAAGAATGCCTCAGAACAACCTGGTGGGTTTGTACAATTACATTCAAATGTATGATGAGGATATCATTGATGATATGAATGAAATATTAGATGAATTGGTAGGACTGATAGAAACTAGAAGAGAAGCATCTCTTCAAAACCAAAAGTTGCAATTGCAAGTTAAGACACTTTATGATAGAAAAATGGTAAGTAGAAAGTTTGAAGATGGAGATCTAGTCTTAATGTGGAATACTAGAATTGAGGATAAAGGAAAACATGACAAATTTGATCCTATCTAGTTAGGCCCTTATTTGATTGAAACTACTTGTGGTGAGGATTCTTATGTACTCAAAGATCTATCAAACAATATTCTTGAACTGCTAGTTCATGGACAGTTCTTGAAGAGGTATTTTTTGTAAAAAAATACTTATTTTCTCCATGAATAGTAGTTTAGGGTTTTCTTGTACATATTTGTAAATCCTTTTGTCTATGTGTAGTTTCCTATGCATAGTTTTCCTGTGTCTGTTGTTCTCTTAGTAAGTGGTTGATTTGTTGGGAGTCTATGTGTGGTCTACTTCTCCTATAAATTCTAAGCCCTCATTTGAATCTAGAGAATTCAATGTCCCCAGACAGACCCACTATTGGTTTGAATTTTCATATGATAAAAGTCCTTTGTCCAAGAGTAGAAATTTTAGATTGTGTCCATAAGTGGTGAATAGGGTTTCTAGATAAGTCATCCATTTGCTACCCTTTGAAATTTATTTTGAAAACCCTACATTTCATTCCATTCATAAATGGTTAGGTGTGAAATATTTGATTTTTCAAATAGGGCAAATTTTTGTCATCTTTTATCTTTCGTGCCTTGAGCTAATTTTCTTCTCAGATTCCACAGCTGTCTGATCTAATTAGATCAACCATTGTCATTTCCTCACTATGAAAACATGGGAACTCTTTATGTATAGAAAGGTAGTGAGTGCCAAAAAGTTATAGAATGGGACCACGAAATGAAGACATGATAAAAAGATATTTCTTTTTTGGCCAATTTCTCAATCACATACACTTTGCACATATAGTCAGAGCTAGAAAAGGGACCCAATTAGAAATAGTCACAAGTCGACACCAGAATGAGGGTCTTTCCAATGCTTTGCTACCTCACTATTAGAAAATTTTAACATCTCGCCATTAGTGAAGTAGTGAGGCACTGTAAAATACAAGACATGGTGCCCTTGAAATTTATCGATAACCATGATTTCTCCAGTTGGCATGATCACTAATAACTGTTGTTGTTTGAAGCAGTTGGTAGGAGCAATAATGATTTGATGGGTCCTTGTATTTCATGGTACCGAGATTTGTTAAAATTCCTAAAGCTCACTACCTCACTATCAAAAAATTCTAGCATCTCGTTGTTAGCAAAGTAGCAAGGCACCATAAAATCAATAGTCGTTGGGACCTCTAGTAATGTGGATGATGACTAGGACTGAAGTAAAGTCTTGTTGGGTGCTAGCAATGCAAAATATCCTATGTCATCAATATTCTAGACCCATGCCCCATTGATCAATTGTACAAGAGATCTTGATCATCAGAAAAAATTCGAATCAATAGTCCTCACTATCTCACTTTGGAAAGTTGCAAGTTGTTTAAGCTATGCGACATAGTGAGTATGGGGCCCACCACCTTTCAGGAAACTTCATACAGTTTCTCCACCTTTGATTTGATCTCAGATCAATGGCCATTGATGTCTCACCATAAAGAGTTGTTTGAATGATATTTATAGTGAGGTAGTGAATGAGCACCCACCATTGTCTTTCTAAGCAGTATAGTACCATATCATCTGCAAGATCAGATCGATGGTTGTCACTGCTTTGCTATGGCAAGGTGATCATTCTTTATGTATAGCAAACTAGCAACCTGCTAACACATGTCCTTAGCTTTGAGTGGGTCCAAATAGAAGTGCCATCAAGGAAAGAGCTATGTATGTGGATAATTTTCATTGGATCCATTGACCAACTTGTCAAGTGCAATGCCTAGTTGTCTTTTTCTATATCCCATCATCGTAGGATTTTTAAAGACCAACGGTGTAGATTTAAATGCAAAATATGGTGCCACTCTATGTATTAATTAGACATGTAAGCTTCACATGTGAGGAAAAAAAAAAGTATAATACAAAATATTTCATCAGTTTCACCTTATGTGAGCAAAGATTTTGAGCTATTCCTGAGCAGAAGCAACTACTGAAGAAAATCGTGTTGAAGTTTGGCAAGGTCGTGAAGCAGTTTGTTCGTGGAAAAAATCTACAGAAATATAGAGGAAAATGAGGATGAAATTCAAGTAAGTAAATCTATTGGAATCTCTGTAGGTGTTTCATTTCTATAAAGCATAATCAAAGATGCCTGCAAAGAAGGGATTTTCAGGTCAAGTAAATTATTTGGATAGAACTGTACATGATGACTTCCTTGAGTTGTTACCTGAGTCTACTATAGAAACAGTGCAAGTTAAAATGTTGACCTCATTAAAACTTAGGTTGAGAATAGCTGATGGATTGTATGACAAAGGTAATTGGGTCCAGGATGCTTAAACCTTGCAAACTACTTTGAATTTGTTCAAGGAATTGTTTGCAAAAAGGAAATTGTATGCCCCACATGCTGATATATGGAATTTTGACCTAGGAAAGCTAGTTGTTCCTAGTGTGTTTATGGATTATGACCTCCTTGAGGCCATGGCAAAGAGTTATGATCAAGCCACTAGGGTAGTGAGAAGAGTAGATGGTGAATTTTTAATCACCATCAGTCTAGAAGAGATTAGGAAAGTTTTCCATTTGGGACCTCTCACTAGGTATCATGTGCCCATTGATTTGATAGAATTAGAAAAATAATATATGTAAAAGAAGGATGTAGTTAGAGAAGGTTCACTTAAGGCCCACATTGGAAGAATTGGAATCCTACCAGCAATAACTTCATCCTCTAAAGAACCTTTCAAGAAATCATGTTTCAATGCCAAGGTAGTAGAAATATATAGGACCCTGTGCAAAGTTTTTGGAGAGGATGAAGAAGACTTTATCCCTATGAGTTTTATGTATATGATCACTCAAATCTCCTAATTTGTTATAGAAATAATTTTTGATTTTTCTTCTCACTTGGCAAATCAGATTCACAATGGATTGGTGGGATTGCAAAGGGTAAGGTGGAGACGGTTTGGGGCCAATACTCCCTATTAATGCATATGTTTCTATTTAAGGGTGTTACATACTTTGGTAAAGAAATGGTTTTGAATAGAGAAAAAGAAGGGGAAGCATTTCTAGTTCAATTATGGAGTGCAGATATGATTGGGGAGGCAGAAAATGCTAGTTTTGTTAGATTTGACAAGCACTTTGCCTCCAAACTAAGATGCCTCATATTGAGTGACAATCCCAAAATTCCTAAGGCACTAATGTACCTTGTTAGGCCTATGGACAAACCCCATAGTCTAAAAATTTCACATAATTGGGAAGATATCATCCCATTTTCAGTTTCAACTATCATCAGAGTTTATGAATTCAGAGGGACACCCCATGTACTACCTTACCAAGTACCCTTAAATGTAGGAGTGGGTGAATTTTTGTGGTAGTTGAGAGGAGTGGAAGAAGCCTTTTTGCACAAAAGGGGAATAGGATCAATTTTTTGTAGTTGCACAGTAGCCCACCAATTTGTAATAATCAAGGAAGGGTGGGTATTCCTCTACAAATTTTTAGATTAGTATAAAATGGCAGTATCTCACTCTCATTTTTGTGATGCAGAAGATTTCTTTAATTTTTCTCTTAGGCATAGAATCAAGCTTCATCCAGTTCAGCATGAATTTTATTTCCCTAAAGATATAATAAGGAATGAGTACTCTCTATAGGAGCAAGAAACAAAGAAAGAAAAATGGAGAGTCTATTCAAAAGTTTTGGATTTTATTAATTATTTTGATAAAGATTACATCCCTCTTAGTAATGTTGTGACTACTATAGATAGATTAAATAATCTTATGAGTACATTCCCTAAAATACTAGAGGTAATGAATGAGAAGAAGCAACATTTCATTGATTCTTTTCTAGATAAAGCTTGGGAAATGATGAGAATATTGGGTTTCACTCCCAATATAGGAGCAAGCCCATTAATTGTGCAAAGGAGGTTAGGATATACTATCACTCGGGATCAAAGGCCCATTATGAATAAAGGAAACTAGATAGTTGAATCTAATAGTACTATTTTTGAAGAAAGGCCACCTGAATCCTCTCCTAAGAGAAGAAAGATAATAAGGGAAGAGCAACCACATGATGAAAGCTACTCACCTTCCCAAACCCCTATGATAATTGAGGAGGAGTAGCTCACTGATGAGAAAATTGAACAAATAGGATCACAAGGGGGAGTCTTTGTTACCCAGGTAGAGATTGATGAAGGGAACCCTCAGGAGCCACCTATGCCAATTTTTGACTTAACTATAGTAGATTATAGGGGAAGGGAGTTAGACCTTATTTTAGAACAAGCTAGTCATCAATTTTTGTCTGATGACAATTTTGTAAAATCTAGGGCTTTCCATCAGTTTTCTTGGAGGGCAAACATGAACAATTTTGAAGAAAGATGTAAAAATATGAAAGCGAGACATCCAAAAATGGATGAAGCCTCCATTCATGATGAAATAAAGGAACAAATGATACAAGAGTTCAAAAATATAACCCTTGAAGAGGGGAAATAGATGGTAAAGGCTGCAAATATTTTATTATTGCCCAATTGGGACATTATTGATGCCTTGATTTATAATTTTGTGTCAAATAATTTGGGATTGCAAGATCCAGATAAAAGGGTCTTCTTGGGAACTGCATTCAGTAATGACCAAGCTACTCTTGTTATGTGGTCATTAAGAAGAGGATCTAGGGCTACTCCATCACAACCTGATGATTCAAGATTATTAGGGAGTATAATTGTGAGGAGAGTTGCTGATAATTCACATGTACAGGCAGCCCACATGAATGTGGATTATTCTCAATTTGCCTTGGCTATTGCAGAAAGGGAAGAAAAGGAAATTACTGAGCTACAAAGCGAGTATGAAATAGTGGTGGATGCCTACAATAAAGAGGTAAAAAAGAGAATTGAGCTTGAGAACAAGCTATTGGGAAAATCCACTGGGCCAAGAATAACATACCCTTGCCCCCTAGTTGAACCCTTTAAATCCACCCCCCTCATAGAAATACTACATACACCCCAAAAGCAAAAATACTACACTGCTATAGACTTCAAAGAAGAAAAATGCAAACTGTGGGCCTTACATGTAGAATTGGAATCCAAATATGAAGATAAACTAAGAAAAGCTCTCACATATTCGAGGGACAAAGTTGAATGGCAGCTAATTTATGATCAGTTGGCCAGGGTTATTAGTATCTAGGAGGATTTGAAAGCCAAGGATGAGGCTCTAATGCCTATTGTGAATAAATGGGTAAGAAGGGAGAAAGAAATAACATTTTTTTGTTTCTCTATTATAGATGATTCTTTTGATCAAATTGAAAAAAAATTTGATATTTTTTCTAATCTTGCTGATTTTGATAATAAAAGGATTCATTCACAAAAAATAGTAGGCTACTTGAACAAGTACAAGAGCCAAAAATTCAATTTGTTTCCTCATGCCCTAGAGAAAAAGAATAATTTCAAAAGAAAAGATGAATGGGCAAAGGAACTTGATGATTTATTTTGTTTCATAATGAATCAAGTCATTAATGAATTAGGGCATGCATGGTGGGCTACTACAATAGAAGAAATGGTGAAGGCCCAAATATTCTTTGATTCTTTAAAACAAGATTTTGTTTCCATTAATAATGAATCTGAATACGTGCTAGAAAGATAGAGGCATATTTTGCAATTCAATTGGCCAGATGATACATGTGAACAATTTAATGAAGATGAGACTAATTGTGATGAGGTGCAAGGTGAAGAAATCTTAATCATTGACATTGTCACTACACAAGCCCAACTAGAAGAAGAAGAAAAAAATAAATAGTCACCTTCAGTTGTAGGCCCATAGGATGCTGATATGATTGAAGAAGAGAAAAAGGTAGAAGTGACTTCCACCATACAGGATAAAGGTGATGAACACCCACAGGTGGAGGTTAATGTGCCATCATCAGAACCAACTTCATCATTGGCTAATTTGGTTGCTGCATATAAAGGAGGATCAGAATAGTAGCCAACTTAGTAGCATTAGAACATGTGACAGAAGCTGAACCACCAAAAAGAGTGTTTTGATTTGGATATCTTCTGTTACCCACATTTTTTTCATTTTGTGATAGGTGTATGTAAATATTCCTTATAAGAGACAGCTGTTGTTTTCTCTTAGCCTAAAGCTTGTTGCATCTCACACTATATAAGTGACATTCTAGGGCTAGAGAAAGGGTCCAAATTCTATTTGTCTAAGTGATACTTAGTCTATTTTTTATCCATTTTTATTTTGAGCAAGTTTGTGATGTATTTTCTCTGTCAGATCTTGAGAATACATGAATATAGAATGATCTCTATTTCTTTTGAAGGTCATTCTGAGTCTATTGTAAATTGTATACAATTTTCAAAGAAAAGTGAATACAAATTATGAAATGTCCCCATATCAGTTCTTTCTGAACTTTGTCTCCTTTTGATTACTTGGTTATCTTGATATTGTATAAGTAAAGGCTTGTGAAATTGAATGCAATCTAGTTAGGTTGTATATCTATTTATCACTGTTGTTAATTAAATGGATTAAGTAAAAGCTTTGATGAATGTGATAAGGTTGCTATAGTAGTGGAAAGGATTTTGAATGATGAATTGTCATAAGAATTGCTGATAAAAAAAATTTTAAGCCAAAAAATTAGATCTAAGAATTTGCTGTAGACTCTAAACCCCAATGGATTAGGCATAGATCATATTTGATCCAGTTGAAAGAGAAATGTGTCACAAATGGTTGTGAAAAATGTAGAATTATAATCAATTTTACTTTTATTTCTTGAAGATTTTCAAAGTTGGCTTGTACTTTTCTGCATGGAATGTTTTAGCCTTAGTTGGCCACTATTGTTGAGAACATCTATAGACCTATAGAAGATTTTTTTCCATATCTATTATATGGGATGTGTTTATCAAATTATCAAGAATTGTACATGTATTTGAGGATTTGAAATGAGAATTAGAATGAAACTAAAATAATCCTCATACAGTGTCTCCCAGTCTTGAATCATCCCTAGGTATACCCACCCTAGTTTTGCAGAGCCAAAAGAGTAGAAAACCACCCTTTATTTTGTTGAACTTGGGCCCAAATGGTTTGCACATACAATTGTTAGTAAGAATTGGCTATTCTTTAGGTTGTGTGAGTAATGTCATCTTGGTATTGAGCATTTTTGTTGCTTTTCTTAAAACACCAACATAAGGTTCTCCTCATAATGTCTTTGTCTCTCCCTCTCTTCTTCTTCTTGTTGGAGATAGGCCTGGTAGGCCATCTCTTGCCATTGTCTCTCAAGTTCTTGTTGGCTTGCAACCTCATCAAGCCACCTATCAAGGTTTGGCAATAGCTCATCTCGTTCATGCAACCTCTGGGCTATTCTCATACTCCACTTATGGAGTTCTCAGCCCATCTATCTTTGGAACTCCAACATCATATCTTTAAGCTTCTCATATGAGGATGTTGGGATTGGTGGAGTAGATGTAGGAAGAGAGTAATAGTTTTGAGCGGCTTGGCTATAAGCAACTTGGGGTTGAGATTTAAATTGGCAATATGAAGGTTGAGGAATAAAATTTTCATGATATGGGGTGGAATAATAAATATTTCTATGAATTTTATCCATGGAAAAAGTTTCATAAAATGTTGCAATCTCATAGAAAACTTGAAAATCACAAAAAGATCAAAGATGATCTTTACATACCAGCACTATTTCTACTTGAATCTAATAGATTTGCACTAGAGTCACCATGGTCTTTGATTGGATGCATCCAAAGTCTAGTGGTACTAAGAATAACACCCAAATTCTTAGTGTATCTTGATCAACTAGCTAACTAGTGGACTTATATAGTTGAATCTTCTTTGTCCCACTGAGCATGCCAAAAATAGTTGTCACAAAAGTTTGCACCCTTGTCCAAAGTTTTTACTTAAGGGAAACTTTGTGAAACATGGAAACAACCTCCAAGTTGTGGGACTTGAACTGTGAGGTTGAGTCTTTGGAGAAGGCTAGCTTCCTTTACTATTAGGGTGCACCTAACTACTCTTGGAGAGGAAAAGTCAGAAGGAATGCATAGAAGAAAATCTACCTATTCTAACCTAAGGGGGTGATGCACCAAAAATAGAATGTTCAGACCAATCTTTGCCCATACATGCACTACTTGACCATCATGACAGCAAAAAATATACACATCTAGACTTGCTTTAATCTAACAATCACATGTAGATTAGAAAGAACCCAAATGAATGACACAAGGAAAGAGAGGATTCACTTATAAACCATTCATAAGCTAGAAGAGATATAGTCATGCAAGATTGTAGATATCTACAATACACCAATGAGAGGCAAATAGTTCTTACACTTCACATCAATGGTTGAAGGAGATAAGAATGTCATACAATTTAGAGGAAAAGGGGATCTAGAGTGAAATTTTAGGGAAAAATTAGAGAAAACATAGAAGAGTCGACCACTACAAAATCTACAAAAATTGTCTTTATAGCTTAGGCATAACTGAGATGTTCTCTAATTGAAGTTACTCCACAACCACTATCATTAAGTCTTGATAAAGGTCTGGAGAAAATCTTATTTGGGCACAAATTTAGATATGATGAAATCTAATTTTTTTTGAAATAGGGCCTTGATAGAAACAACTCCACTAAACCATTTTGACCAAGTAGATGGATAAATTGGGGTGGTGGAGTGTTCTCCTACTATTTACTAGGTTCAAAATTCATTTGAGAGTAGTTGGAGTTGATCATGAGGATCAAATTGTGTAAGAAAACTCAATTTTCTTCATTTTTGGCTCATCAGTCAGCAAAGCTAGCAGGTCAACTGAGTCTTACAACCAAAATGTGCTATGCAGGACAATAGTCTTTTATTTTTTTTCCACCTTGCAAAGTCTTCCTAAGTTTGACCACAAAACCAACTAACTGCGCCACCTCCTCAAAACCATGACCATGGCAATCTCCCAACTACTAGCATTAATTGTGCTACCTTTCTATTAATTTCCTTAGCTAGGCCCCCTGGAACACATGTCATTTAGGTGCTTTCCCATGTTGTTTATTTTCCTCATAACTCCATAATGCAAGAAAGCACTGACCGTTGATCCCCATGAGATCAACAATTGTGAAAGATCTTATTATACTATGCCTGCCCCTACAATTTATCGGCCCAAAAATGCACTCAGCATGACTTGGCATCCAACTAACACCACCTTGGTGACCCACAGAAGAAACAGGTCCCATAGAGACATGTGGCAGCAAGGTGCTTGCCTACATTCCTTAATGTCATTGCATCTTCATAGTGTAGGGAAATTCCCACCATAGATCTATTTGCATCGGATGATGGATCTTGCTTTGACAAGAATGAATGCATGATTTCATTATCAGCTACATGTCACAAAGGGGCTTGCCTGCATTCCTTAAAACTCATCCACTTTCATATTGTGGGCAGCGCCAGCCCTTGATCTAGGAGATCTGACGGTGTACATAACCCATGCCCTTGAACCTGCATGAACATCCTTTGTGATGTTGCTAGGACATGTGTCACTAGGGCGCTTTCCCGCATTTTAGGAAGTCTGACAAAAGATAGAATGTGGGAAAGTGGGTTCCAATCAAAATGCTAGCTCACTTAGTAGCTCTCCCCTCTACATCCCACAAAAGAAGATGGACCCACTTCCATGCATCACAAAGGGGCTTTCACACATTTTGTAAAGGTAGTGCATTCTTAGAATGCAGGAAAGTACCCACCATAGATCACGAAAGATCTAATGGTGAAGAAAGTTGTGGGCTGATGGAAACAAATTAGGAAAAAAAAAAAATACCATATAGTTTTAATCATTTTATTTTTTGTATTTCCAAGGCATTTAAATAATATTGAAGTGGGGAAAGACTATTGGGTGGGCTTGCATTCAAAATTTAATTTTTTTGGTGGGAGGCAAAAATAGGTAACAATATCTACTTCCAAGCCAAGGGCTTTCATTACTTTGAAAGGCATAACAATTTTTGATGCTCCTAAGTTAATCATGTAATTAATTAAAATTCTACTATTTATGACCAAACTAAGAAAGATAGGATCAATGTTTTCTATGTAAGTTGTAGATGCATTTTTCAAATACATCTGGGGTATTTTGGACATGACTCCTTTTTCTTCTTTGTCTTTTATTATAAATAATTTATGTTGCATGGTTGTTGGTTCTTGATCAACAACATTACTATTTCCTATCACACCGAACCAAAACAAAGCCTTATTTTTGTGTTCCTCTATCCTAAGCATCTCAAATAAGGGAACTTTGATAGTGATTTGCAACAACATTGCAATCATATTAGTAGGATCAAAGATAGTAGGTTTAACAAAATTACTTGTAGTTGCTAGTTCTTGAATAGTAGGCTATGCCACTTGTTTGGTAATATCTAAATTAGTTTTCTTTTCTAGTACATTTACCTTGACTATTTCAACTCCTTGAAATAGTACTTTCTTTTTTGGTTCCTGCCTTTTGTTCTTACTATCATTGATCTTAATTGTAGGTGCATTGAACTTTTTATTTTCATCATTCATTTTATAAGTAATGTCTTTAATGAAAATTCTAGATGGCTTAGCAGCAACATTGTTAATAAATCTATTTCTCATATTGTAAGTACTATGTGCTTGGGCTATCATTTCTATAGTGATCATATCAATCTCTTTATTTGATGGTTTTCTAAAATTCATGTGATGCACACTTGACAACATATTGCATATCCTATCTTCATCATCTGAAAAAACTTGTTGATGGATAAACTAATATGTATTTCTTCAATTTACCACATCATTTTCAAAGTCTCTCTAATGTCAGATTCCTCACCATTATCACAAAAATTTATCATATTACATCCTACATCCTTATTATTCTTTTCTTCCTCTCTTTTTTCATTTTTTTCTTCCTAACTTGTAGAGAATGGCTTAGCAACTATGTAGTAGTCAAGAGAATGAGAGGGTTGACATATAATACACCAAGGTACATCTTCCATCATTTTTATAGAATTACTTTATAGTGGATCTAGTGTACCTTTATCTTTAGTGCCTTGAGAAGGATTAGTAATAGGTTTACCATCTTTCCATTGTGTGGTATAAGAATAGTTTTGCATCCTAGGCCACCTATTGTAATGGGTATTAAACTAAGGTTTATCAATAACTCTTTTCTTATTTTCATGATTTGTTGTTGGATTTAAGTTCTTTAGTAGGTTTAAGACTTGGCCCATTTTATCATCATGAGGATTTTTAGTTGTAGTGGATTTTTCATCTTCTTTCTTGTTTCCCCTTGGATTAATTTTTTTTGGGTCATCTCTTCTCCCCAAATTACTAGATGCATTTCTATTATTTTCAATATTTATAACTATTTTGTATGCATCCCTCAAAGTTCTAGGATCCTTGTCCCTTAAAGTATATGCCATCTTATTGTCAAAAGCATTAAAATAACTTGTGAGATATGCATCCTCCCCTAATCTCATCACTTGAAATAACTTATACATCCCCTTTTGGAATCTCACATTGAAATAAAATGTAGCCTAATTTGGATTCTTCTTTATGTTGTTAAACTTATTCAACATAAAACTAGGATTATTGTCACCATATTGTTCCTTTAAAATATACTCAAGTCATTCCATGAGCCAATACTATCATCAGGATATCTTCTAAACTAGTCCCTAGCATCTTCAATGAGAGAGAAAAAAAATAATTTTATTACTATATCCTCATGCTCTACTTCATAAACATTTAGCATGTCTATAAATTTTCTTAGGTTCTCTTCACTAGTCACAACATTGTTGTCTGAAAATTTAATAACCTTGTCTCTGAACATTTGAAATAGGATTAGGGCAACCAAGAATGCATATGAAGGAAATTTGCTTATATTTCTCCATCTAGATAGGTATTCATTGAAAACTTGTAACATTTTGTGTTTTAGGTCTAGCTTCTTGGTTTTGTATAGGGATTTGAGGCTACTAAATAACATATATTTGACTAGTGGTAGTTGCTGAGGAGGAAGTAGGTGCTGATTGACATATACTTTGGTTAGCCATTATTGGTCCACAAGTAGGGCTAGAGTGTGTAGCTTGTGAAGACAAGTTTTGCCAAGATGTCCAAGAAGAAGTTGATTTAATAAAATGTATTTTTATTCTAGTCTCAGTAGCTTGGGCTTCATTTTCAACCTTCTCAAGTTTTGTGTTTAGATCATCTCTTTATTTCTTGTCCTTTTCTAAATCTAAGTCAAGTTTTGACATAACAAGACCTAAAAAAATTTTAGAAGGTATTTGGGGCTCATTTATCTCTATCCCTACAACCTTTTATTTTCCTTTTTTTTTTTTTTTTTTATAGTTAGATCTATGACTTCAAGTTCAATAGGCATATAAGATTGGACTTGGGAGTGTTGGAAGAATGAATGTTGATAATATTCCTATGGGGGAGTATTTTAGAAACATTATTAGATAATTATCATGATGATATGTTAGATTCATGATTGTCTTTTCCATTGATGTCAACATAGCAATTTTTTGTGGTATCTAATAGAAAAACAATGATAAAGATCAAGTTGGTACAAATAGATTGTTTAGTATTTTTACTAGAATGGTTAAAGAGAGATACTAATACATGTCTAGTATATGTAGATAATTTTGGGTGCATAATATATTAAGTCTAGAAGAAGTTACACAAGTTTTGGTGAAGACTATTCAATGATAGAGTTTGCAAAAGCATGTTCTAGTAAACATGTTATATCTCTTAGCAGAGTTGTTATTCTAAGAAACAAGGTTAAAGGCATGTCAAAGACATGGTGGAAATGGCATGGCTAAGCTCACTTGTAATAATATTACACATACATAAGGATATTCAAGTTATAAGGCAACAAATTGATGTTATCACTAAGTAAAATGTGTTCTTAAAGAGGTCCTATAATAATTAATTAAGAAAGTGTAACAACCAACTCAAGGGAATTATTTTTTGGACTTGGTATAAAAGAAGGACATTTCCTTTGTTATGATATGGAAGAATGTAGTGAGAAAGAAGAGAGAAAAGGAGAAGAAAAGATATACCTATGAAGATGAGAAGAGCATAGTGAAGTTGGAGAAAATTTCATTCCCGAGGTTTTCTTTTGAGATCCAAGGTTTGACATTTTGATCTGAAGTTTTTGACCTGTTCTACAAGGTTTGACATTAATTTTTCTAGTTGATATAACATAAGAAAGAGGATAGAGCATAGTAAAAACAATTATTCTATAAGGAATAGTTGAGAGATCAGTTTGATAGTGAAGTTCAACGGTCTTGCCCTAGAAGCTATTTGGATAGTGGGTCCTTCTACCTTCTACAACTCCTAAAAGGGATTTAGAGTCTCCTAATAGGGACTCTTAAGTACTAAAAGTTTTAATAGACTCCTAACAGGGTCCATTCTCTAACAATGAATATATATATATTAGTATATCTTTGCAGGCATCATTCCCACTAGGGTTTTCCTACTGATCAAGGGTTTCCCTAGTTAACAAATCAGGTGTAATTATGTATGTGCATCTTGTTATGTTTGACATTTTCTTTGGTTACATCTTTAAGATTAATTAAGGTTAATAAATGTTTTAGTTGGATCACTAAATTAGCCTTCTAAACTAGTGGACTATTATTTCTAATAATTGGTATCAAAGCCTCAAGTCTATGAAGATAAGGCTTAACAGCTTTCGGAGATCCATGGTGGGTTATTTTAGAAAATATAGTCATAGGTCTAATGGAGGAAATTTTGAAGCATAGAAGATGGAGCTTCTTGGTAAGAGATCTAAATTGTGCACTGAATTGAGCATTGAGTTTCTGGATAGAGGCATAAGTAAACACAGATCTAGACATAAGGACCAAGGAAGGTATTTATCTAGTTATGAAAAGAGAAAAAGAAGATATGGAATTTTTTTCTTTTTTGACATGTAATTAGTTTTTTCATTATACATCTACATGTCCTAAGAGAGTAAGAAAAACTAGAAGGATTTTTCATTTTGATAAAGATGAAGAATATAAAGCAAGTATGGAAATATTATTGAATGATTGTGATAAAGATAATGAGCATGAATTGGTTAAATAAAAGAAAGTTGGAAGTTGTGGAAGTTGATCCAAAGGCTAACCATGAAAATATGGAAGTTGTCATTAACAATGATCTATAGAATGGGAATCATATTGAAGAACATAGATGGAATCATAGAGTAGAAGAAAGTGTTGAGTTGATGAATCTTGAGAAGAATGACATTGCAAAGAGAGAAAAAAAGGTTAGTAATAGAAGCAACAAGAGATATGTTAGCTAAGAATGATGTATCCAAGATATTTTCGAGAAAAAATGTGAATATAATAGTTTACACTATGAATAAAGTGCAGGTCAGAAACAAGACCCCTTATAAACTATGGTTTGGTCACTCACCTATAGTTAAGTATTTCAAAAATTTTGGTAGCAAATTTTATTTTTAGAAAGATGATGATGTTGGTGAATTTGGTGATGAAGGTATGTTTCTTGGTTTTTCATTAAAAAGTGGACCTTATAGATGTTATAATCTAAGAACTATGACTATTGATGAAAGTGCAAGTATAAGAGTTGATGAGAAATTCAAGATACAAGAAAGAATAGTTTACTACAATTCTAATGATGATAATTTCATTTTTACTAAACCAAAGAATGATGAAATATTCTTTGAGGCAAAAAATGATTTTCAAAATGAAGGTAAGTGAAGGTAGGAAAAAAGTTCAAAACCTAGAACAAACCTAAGAGTTGAGATAACAACTCCTAATTATGGTAAGAATAAGACAAAGAAACATCCACTAGAGTAGATCATCAGTAACAAAGATAAAGGTGTGATGACAAGAAGTAGAGTCAATGAAGAACTATGTTCGATATCTCAAGTAGAACTAAAGAATGTAGATGAAGCATGCAGAGATGACTATCAAAAGGAAGCTATGAAAGAAGATTTGGATCAGATAGTGAAGAATGAGACATGGTAATTGGTCCCTAGACTAGTAGACAAGAATGTCATAGGAAAAAAATGGGTATTTAGGAACAAGATGAATGAACAAGGTAAAGTTGTAAGGAATAAAGAAAGATTGGTATGTAAGGGTTACTCATAGTAGGAAGGAGTAGAATAAGAAGAAACCTATACTCCTATGGAAATAATTGAAGCAATAAGGTTATTATTATCTTATGTAGCACATAAGAAGTTCAAAGTGTATCAGATGGATATCATGTTAGCATTTCTGAATGGAGAACTTGAAGAAGAGGTCTACATAGAAAAACTCAAATATTTTCCTTTAATAGATGATAAGGAAATGGTATGAAAATTAAAGAAAGCATTTGATGGCTTTAAAAAAAATCCAAAACCTAGTATGAAAGGTTGGACAAGTATTTGACAAAACTTGGATTTAGCAAAGGTATGGTAGACAGTAATCTATGGTAAAAGAAATAGTTGATGGATTGTTGATTTTGGTAATATTTTTTGATGATATCATATTTGGTAGAGATGATAGTGAAAGTGAAAAGTTTACAAAAGAAATGAAGAATGAATTTAAAATGAGCATGATAGGGGAAATGAAATACTTCCTAGGATTGTAGAGTCTTTAGGATAAAGAAGCAATATTTAGTTCTCAGACTAAGTATTTGAAAGATCTATTGAAAAGGTTTGGTTTGGAAACATGTAAACCAATTGGAACACCTATGATAACTAGACACAAGTTATCTACAAATGATGAGACACCTACTATTGAGTAGTCGTACAAGTCTATGATAGGATGATTGCAATATTTGACTCACACAAGGCAAGATATAACAAATACAGTTGGAATTGTTGCAAGATTTCAAGATGGTCCTAGAGAAGCACATTATGTAGCAGTTAGAAAGGATATTTAGATATCTGAAGGGAACACAAGAGTTTCAATTATAGTATGATAGATCTAATGATTTTACTTTATATGCTTATACTAATGCTGATTAGGTAGGCAATATGGATGGCATAAAGAGCATCATTGGTGTAGCTTTTTTTCATGGAGGAAGATTGGTTTCTTGGTTAAGAAAAAAGAAGGATTGTATCTCATAGAGTACATTCAAGGTAGAATATGTTGTAGCAAATAATTGTAATCAAGTTATCTGGATAAAGTAGATGTTGAAGGATATAATGATAGAATTTAGTGAACCTATTGTCATACATTGTGATAACAAAAACACAATTAATATGTCTAAGAAATAGTGTTGCATTCTAATATTAAGCACATTTCTATCAAATATCACATGTTGAGAGAGAAAGTTGCAGAAAAAGAAATAAGATAAGAGTATGTAAGAACCATAGAGTAGATTGTGTATATTTTTAATAAGCTTCTTCCCAAAGAGACTTTTGAGTATTTGTAATGTATGCTAGGGGTTATGCCTTTACCTACATCAGAGTAGATGATGCAAGAGTGCATCAATCTAGTGGTATAGAGCACTATTGTTTGTTTAGACAAATGTTGATGATCCCTATATGGGGGAGTATCTATGATGGATAGAGTAATCTAGGACTTTTGATAGATGTTGATTTGAATAGTGTCTTTGGACACTTGAGAAGGTCAGAGATAGTTGTAGAGATTGACAGGATGTAATGATAGATGGTTGCTAAAACCTTTGACATTG
The DNA here is from genome assembly GCA_028749045.1 of Cupressus sempervirens. Taxonomy (NCBI): domain Eukaryota; kingdom Viridiplantae; phylum Streptophyta; class Pinopsida; order Cupressales; family Cupressaceae; genus Cupressus; species Cupressus sempervirens. The sequence continues at coordinate 115,072,410 of CM053793.1, forward strand.
ATGTTAATGGGGGAGAGATTAAAGCATGAAAAACATTTTGATATGGAGAACATTAAGGTATATCAATGAGGGAGAAATGTGTGAACAAAGAAGCTAGTATGATTGATGAAGAGGATTTGAAAAAAAAAGGATAACATTCTTTAACAATTGCTATTCTTGGAGCTAGATGATTTTCATTTATGTTACCATTAATGCCAAAGGAGGAGATTGTTAGAAACATGAATTTTTATGATATACCTATGGAGGAGTATTGTAGAAACATGATTAGATCATTATTATGATGATATGTTACATTCATAACTTTATTTGTCATTGATGTCAACATAGTAGTTTTCTGTGGTATCTCACAGAAGAACAATGGTAAAGATCAAGTTGGTACAAATAGATCATTGAGTATTGTCACTAGTGAGGTTAAATGGATATACTACTAAGTGTCTATTATATGAAGCTAACATTGGGTGCATAGGATTTTAATTTTGAAAGAAGTTATGCAAGTTTTGGTGAAGAATGTTTAGAGATAGAGTTTACAGAAGCATGTTTTGGTAAACTTTTTATATCTCTATAAGAGTTTTTATTATAAGAAGCAAGGTTAAAGGCATGTAGAAGAAATGTTAGAGATGGCATGGCTAAGCTCTCTCATCATAATATTACACATACAAAAAGTTATTCAGGTTACAAGCTGATAGATTGATGTTATCACTAAGTAAAACATGTTCTTAATGAGGTCTTATAGTCATTAATTGAGAAGGTGTAACAACCAACTCAAGGGAATTGTTTTATGGACTCAGTATAAAGGAAGGCCATTTTCCTTTTTAATGATATGGAAGAATTTAGTAAGCAAGAAGATAGAAAAGAAGAAGATAAGATATAACTGTGAAGATAAGAAGAGTAGAGAAAAGCTGGAGAAAAATTCATTACTAAGATTTTATTTTGAGATCCGATGTTTGATATTTGGATTTGAGGTTCATGACCTAGTCTACAAGGTTTGACACTGATTGGTCTAGTTGATAGTATAGAGGAAAGAGGATAAAGCATAGTACAAACAATTATTCTTCAAGGAATAGTTGAGAGATTAATTGGACAATGAAGTTCAATGGTCTTACTCCAAAAGCTATTTGGGCAATGGGTCCTTTCACCTTCTACAACTCCTAATAGGGTTGGCATAACTCCTAACAGGATTGGGATCTCCTAACAGGGTTTTAAATTCTTCTAATAGGGACTCTTGTGTGATGAATGTATTTATATACTCCTAAGAGGGTCCATCCTCTAACAAATAATATATATATCAATATATCTTTGCGGCCATAATTCCCATTGAGGTTTTCCCTCTAATCAAGAGTTTCCTTGGTTAACAAAACTAGTGTAATTGCGTGTGTACATCTTGTTATAGTTGTTTTCTACTCTGGCTACATGGTTAAGATTAATTAAGATTGATAAATGTTTTAGTTGGATAAAAGATTCATCCTCACTCTTAGTTATATTGGTGTACTATTATTTCTAATAGGGAGATGACAAGTCCTTCCTTTTCTTTTAGGAGGCATTCTTGTTCTTGAACTTTGGACATCAATACTTCTAAATCTCCAAATACATTTGGATGCAATTTAGAATATTTCTCTTGTAAACTTTTGTTTTTCTCCTGCAAAGAAGTCATTCTCTTAAGTAGGTTATCTCTCTCAATGAGATTATTCATAGTAACTTGTTCCTTCTCTTTCTCCAAATGTATGCATTTGGCTTCTTCCTCAACAAACCCTTTCTTAAGGATTTCAATCTCTAAGAATAATTCTTCTAGGTCTAAAGAGGTGGTCTTTGAATCAATTGAACTATCCAAATATATAAGGTTCCTTTCAACATATGGGATTTTTCTAGGGTTAAAACTAGTATTCAAAGTATTCCCATATCCCGACCTATGCTTCATTTATTTTATCACATATGGTCTAAAAAGAACATCCCCTACAAAAGAGACATTTGTATCATGATAAATCTTTTCTTCTTGTAATGGGGTGGTAAAAATCCCTCCCAAAAGTCTAGTGGTTTCTAATTATGAATTTAAGGAAGAAGATTCTCTCTCTACCACATATTGGTATTGGGAATGAGCTAACACACTACCTCTAAGCTTCTAGGTAGGACTACGGTCTACCTTCTTTTTTGATTAGTTTTTTCTGGCCTTGTAAGGTAATACTATGTACAATGGTACTTTTGGATTGGCCTTTGTAAATGCTCATGTACTTCTCCTCTTGTCTACCATTTTTTTTTGAATTACATGAAATATATAGCACTAGCTACAAAACATTCTAACTGAGTTGCCACCCTTTTTGAGATAAAATATTAAAATCCTATTGGACTTGGGAAAAACATAGGAAAAGAAAATTTGCAAAAGAAGATCTAACACAACATCCCAATCAAGAAGACTTTTAAGATTGAAAATTTTTGGGAATATACACTTTCATTTGTAGATAAGGCACCATTAGAAACAACCCACGTCATGTTCTTCCTATTGTATTGGAATTACTTAGATTCTCAAGGTTTGTCACTAGAAAAAGTCTAATACATAAATAATGATGATGATTGATACTCAAAATAAAAAGTGTACATATAATACCAGAGACTAAAGTGGGTCATTTAATAACTTTCTTTACACAACTCCCTAGTAGAGTCACCATTTTTTTTGTGTTTCAAAACTACCAAGTTGCACAAATCCAATATAAGGATGCAAAAGATAAAACTTAGTCTAAGGATTAGCTATTTCCTATAATCCAACAAATTAATCTCAGATCTGGACCAACTTCAATAGAGCATAAAAAGTCTTTATAGTTTAGGCTCTATAGGGCCAAGGTTGGTGCACCTTAGGGATTGAAATGACTAGTTTATTGATATTTGTCTTAAAAGCTCATTCACTCACACATTTTTGATCTATCCCCTATAGTATAAAATGGTCTATAATCTTCTTAGACTTTTAATTAACTCCTCAATTATAGTATCCAACTATAACTCTAAGGAAATCTATTATAGATAACTAATGACCAACAATTTAATTCTTCATTATAGAATTTAAATATTGATTTTGATTAAAAATGCATTGTGTGACTACATAATTGCATCAATTTGCATCACAACTTATGACTAGCACCTTATCCATTTCCATATAGGGTCACACCAGTAAATAATTGACCTAATTAATTGACTTGAAATTAAATCTATCATTTATTGGCTTGCACTCCATTCTTATGATATCCCTCTCATATGCCTAGAAACCCTATCAATTTATGAAAGAATTTACTTAAATCCTTGAATTGAAAGTAACAATAAATTGACATACAACCTATCCCTAGTGCATTAAATTGTATTAACTTTTCTCATCCAATCCCAATATAACAAGCATATAAAAATGGAGATAGAACTCAGAGACATAGACACTTGGAACTCCCTCTTTGTATTAATATTCTTTTAAAATAATACATCACTGTTGTAATACTCAGAATATAGCTCAAAATATGAAAAAATTATCCTTTACTTCTCATTATGTATTCAGTATGAAAATTTGAACAAAAAAATTAGATTGACTATAAATAACATAAGAGCTAAAATTCTACAAAATTCAAACCCTCCTGAAGCCTTGGAAATTCACTTATATAGTTTGAGTTGCAACAAGCTATAGACATAGAGGGAGAATGAAAACTATCTTAGAATAAAAATTGTTTACTTAAAGACAAGAAATGTCACTATCACAAAAAATACCTGAGAAATGATAAAAATATATTTCCTTGACTTTATATAGAAAAGATTCCTTATTATGTATTTCATGGTGGGGCCAACTCTATTGTAGCAATTTCTTGTAAATCCAATGCACGTGATAATTGGTCCTGCTCCATCTATTGCTCTCTAGTATGTGGGACCACCTAGCTTTATTGTGTTGTATTAGGCTATGTAATCTGGATATTTATTATAATTTGATGTTCTTCTGCAAAATCATCACTCTAGGTAGCTATATCCATGATTGAAGTTTGTTTTTTCTTTTTTATTTCTTATGTTTAAATTATTGCATCAACTAACTATACCCTTTCTATGGTAATTAATTTTTCCATATTCTCTTTTTCAACTTCCATTTGTAATAAATGTGTTGTTGGGGATAGCCAACTATCCATTTGTCAAAAGGTTCATCATCAGGCCAGATGAAACTTAATATTTCTTGTTCTCTCATTAGGATATCTTTTCCATCCTCTTTATATTAGTAAAACCTTGTTTGAATAAGTCAAAAAATATATGTACCTATACAACTTTGGTGGTCCTAGAAAACTAGATAAAATTGTCTTTGTTCACCACCTTGTTTAACTTGATGGCCATTAGTTCCTTCAACTCATTAGCCCATTCTTCATTATCTCTTATTTTACCTATGCCTTTGAGTGTATGAAGAAAATGATCAATTTTTTTGTAAAGATACTCCAAAAAGAAATTATTTATTCTTTTTTGGAACATGTTCCTCTTGTGATCAAAATCTAGGAGATCATTGGACTAATCAAAAGTTTTTTTAATCTGTTCATGCAAAAAATCAATGACAGAACAACAAAGGGCTACATTGGCATCATCCCTACTGATCCATTTTTTTAAAATAGGCCTCAATTTTTCTATATTATTAATCAATTTATTTTAGATTTCTATTAATCTTAATAATTCCAAGTAAAATAGTGGTCAACCTACACTATCTACTAGATACAAAATTGTATCTCTGATTTTATCCTCATGTTGAATGCCCATTTCAACATGTCATGACCAAAGTTTTTATTTTCTATTATTTAGTTCATTAACTATATAGAGCTTGGGTTTCTAAGGAGTGCTTGGGATTTCCATCATTGGAATGGTATTAAACAATGGTACTTGGGGAGGAGGAGAAATCCTCAACTAGCTAGATTGTCCTTTATGTCTTGGCCTTTTGTTTTTACATTTAATCCTTCTTTCGACTTCCATATTGTAGGTACCTAAGACTTTTTCATATTTCTCTTGTAGCTCCTATATATATTTCTTCTCTTTCCTAGTAGTAGCTAAAGTGATATTTTTGTTTCAACATTCAATTATGTTGCCTCTTCATTAGGCATGTCATCTACTCTTTTGACAATTTAATTGTCCATTGTCTCTACTTCTAAAAGACTTTGCTCCTATATAATTTCCCTTAGAACTTTGTCGTCCCTGATCCTTATTCTAATTAGTAGGTTTGTTTCCACTATTCTGCCCCTTGTTCCAAGAATTTTTCTCGGGCTTGAAGTTTTTATTATTCTCCTTGCCTTTATTTTGATCTTGCCTCCTCTCCAATTTTTCTTCCATTTTGAGTGGTAATTGATAGCACTTGTTCATAGAACTGGGGGTTGTGAAGGCTAAGCTCTTTTTGGATGGGTAAGTTAATGCCATTCATGTACCTTTCTAGTTTTCCTTCCTCATCCTTTACTATGTTGATCTTCATACACAATTTCAAGAACTCCTTAGTATAGGAACTAACATCTAGATCTTTTTGTTTCATACTTTGTTTCCTCCTATGGAGTTGTATACCATATTCTTCAAGCACACATGTTTCCCTAATAAGTGCCTCCATTCTATCCCAAGAAGAAATAATGTTTCTTCCTTTCTTCACCATCTCTATCTGGATGAAGTCCCACCAAGTTAGGGCTGGTCCCTTCAACTTGGACTTTTCCTTCTTTACCCTCTACTTCTTTGGGATGTCTTCACACTCAAAGAAACTAGTTAGGGCTTCTATCCAATATAATGCTATATCAGCATTCATTTTTCCATTGAAAGTTGGCAATTCCAACTTCCCCTCCATGGTTCTTTTCTCCATGGATTTGAGAACATTCAAGAGAGGCCTTTGTTCAATAGACACTTCATCATCTTCATCAAGATCTCCAACCTCTATCTTCTTGTCTTCTTCAGACTGTATGCCACTTTGTTTTTCCAACTTTCCTTCAACTTACTTCAATTTCCTTCAACCTTTTTGCAAGAGTAGAACTAGTTGATATTTTCTCCCTTATTATTTTTTCCAACTTAGCATTTTTTACCTTGGTAGGTATTTCTTCTTCTTATTCAATAAGAGCCATGGCTCTGATACTACTTGATATAATGGAGCCTAGTGGGATTAATCATAGGGTGATCAACTAGTCCAAAGACCCTCTCTTGGTAAAGATGATCAAATGTGCAAGCACCAATCACAAGTGCTACAAGGATGATACTAGGTTATCATAACCCTACATCCAAACAAGGAAAACTCCAATCACTAGGGAACCCAATGAACAAGATAACGTATCACATGTTGCTCAAAATGCACACATTGACCAATTTTGAGAAAACAACCTTAAACTTCTTCAAATGACCAAGGAAGACTCCAAAGCATGGGATTATTTTATTTAGGTCACCAATAACATGAAACAATGGTTAAAACTAAACGATATTAGTTTTCCACATAGTTGCTTCATTAAGCCATCCAAAAAAGCTAGTATCCCTTTTTGATGAAAATCATATTTTTAAGGAAATATCTCCACACAACCCAAAGAAAAAATTCATTTTTGGATACCCTTTTGGTACTTACAAAACATATTCATGCACCAAGGTTTAATGACAAAAATAAATGGGCTTTTTCTCACTCTCTCACTTAGGCTACTAGGATAATTAAGCCTCCATTTACAAAGGAAGTACATGTTATAGGACTCCATCCTCTTAAAAAATGAAGGTAACAAGTGAGAAAAACCCTAGACAAGTCACAAACTTTATTTCAAGCCTTGATGCCAAGTTTGGTTGGAGTTGTGGGAGATGTTGCATCCTTTTCCTAGCATGCACATGGGAAATATATGCCTAGGGCATCAAATTTCTCAAGAATCCTTGTAAGTACAAACTAAAAAAACAATTGCATCTTAAATTAAATATCCAATTCTAGGATTTCACTAGTGGACATTAAATTCCCATGTTGAAATCCTCCTCTATGATTGAAAATGCTTCAAAACCCTAGGTTAACAAGAAATTTGGACCTACTTACAGAAAAATGTGAATATCTTAAGTTAGGGAATAGATGGAGACTTCAAAGTAGAAGTATTGGAAAGATAATTCATCCATCTATCCAAAAACATAGGTTTTACACCCCAAAATAAATTTTATGAATCTATACAACACAAGACAATGGGTTGTTTATAGTAAAAATAAGGTATTTTATTGATTTGAAAATTTAAATTACATCATCTCTCTTTCACTCTTCCTATCACCTACTAAAAAGGGATTATTATAGGCATTAAAATGATCATAAAAAATTCCAAACTTTTTATGGCCACTGGGGAATTTTTTTCTTTGATTTACAAAAGGTTGCTTAAAAGTTGCTTGACAACTTTTCAGCGATTTTGCATTTTTTTTTGCACTTTTTGCGCTTTATAAGAAAATATTATGAAAAATTAAATCTAATAACTCAAATTGGTCCTAAACATGATAAAACATGAAATAATCAAAGTCTTAAGATTCTTGGCCCTTTGACCATAGTTGACCAAGGGCTTATAGAAATGACAATCTTGGAACTAGGTCATAAAATTTTGGTCTAGACGCCTATTTGAATAATCTTTTTGAGATTTTATATTGAGATACAAGATTTTATATTTTCATTTGAGGTTTTATATTGATTCATTGTGGGTGTTCCTAGACCAAAATGCCTTCATCTTTCCATAGCAATAAAGAAACAACCCTTGATCCTAAGGAAGATAAAGGGTTGTTGTTATCTAACCATAACATTGACAAAAAAAGGTAACCAATGTAGAAGAGAAAGGTATTATGACAAGACCTTAGGTTAATAAAAAGTTAGGAACTAGGTTAGGGTAGAAAGAATATAGATTTTTTTAAGTGAATGTAGGAAAACTTTATAATAAGAAGATTTCAAAGATTATTTAGGAAACACAAAATCCCTAGTTATTCCATAACAACTAGATTTTTTCACACCATGTTTGAAGGAAAAATTAACTTGTGAAAAATGAGGACAACAGTTCCATTAAAGGAAGGATCCCAGCCGTTTAGGAAAAAATAAAGGGCTATCAATCTAACACTAGCTACAAAGATGTAGGAGGAATTGACAAAGTTAAGAGATGATGGGATCATTAAGCCATTTAGGAATTCTTCTTGGGTAACAAATGTAGTCCTTGTTAAGAAGAAGAATGGTGACATAAGACTATGTGTTTATTTCATAAATCTAAGCACTTCTACACTAAAGGACAATTATGGTTTTCCAAATATGGAAGCCATGTTGCAAAGAATTACTCGATCAAAGTTGCTGTACATGATGGATGGATTCTCTAGATACAATTAGGTAGTTGTAAAGGAATTAGAATAGTATAAGACAACATTTACAACACCTTGGAGAACATGTGTCTACAACAAAATGGGTTTTGGCCTAAATAATGTTGGTGCCATGTTTCAAAGAGCCATGGACGTGGCCTTTTCAAATATAATTGACAAGAATTTAGTGGTGTATTAAGATGACTTGAAAACATATTAAAATGATGAAAATGACCATTATATGCATCTTAAAAAATTTATTTACTAGATCCCTTAAGTATGGTATTCCTTTGACTCCTAAGAAGTGTTCCTTTATTACTGGTGTAGGAAAATTGTTTGGCCACTTGGTAGGGAAAGAAGGAGTTAGGATATACCCTAAAAGTGTAGAAGCTATAGATAAGATTTAGAATCCTAATAATGTAAAATGGATTCAATCTTCTTTTGGGTAAATAAATTTTGTTAGAAGATTTTCTATAAAATTTACTAAAATAAGAAGACGAATCTCTAAGATGTTGAAGAAAAGTTCTGAGATAAGATGTGATGAAGAACCAAGCATTCCTTTTCAGAAAGTCCAATAAGAAATAAAAGATTCTCTTATTTTAAGAGCCCCTAATTATTCTAAGCCAATGAACATATTTTCCTTTGCTTCATTCCATAATATTGCAATAGTCTTATTGGAGAAAAATGAGGATAGCTATGAACAACCAATAGCATTTTTTAGTAAATCATTACAAGTTTTAGAATTGAAATATGACATAAATGAAAATAAATATTATACATTGGTCAAGGTAGTTAAGGCATTTAAATGTTAACTAATGGGTGCTACAGTGATTGCATTTGTCCCAAGTGCTATAGTCAAGGACATCTTGTCACAACAAAGTTTTAGGGAGAACATGTGGATAGATAAACAAGATCCAAGAATTTAGTATAAACATTCAAATTACTAAGTTGATGAGAGGTCAAGGACTTGCTAAGCTGATGGAAGTGGCAAACCTTGAAGCAAATAAGATAAATCAATTTGATGGTGATGGCATAGATGGACTATGTGATATGGATATTTGTGATTGGTATAAGGATATCATAGTTTACTTGCAATACATGAAAGCTCCACCAAGATTAAGTAATAATAAAAAAGGGCCTTAATGTTCAATTCTATCAAATATGTCACTATGAGTGGACAACTATGATGGAGAAGAATGGAAAGTGTCAATAGATTATTTTACAAAGTGGGTAAAAGCTATTCCTATTAGGAATGCTACTAGTAAGGTGGTGAATAACTTTTTGCTAAATAATATTGCAACCAGATTTGGATGTCCTAAAAAGATTATAATTAATAATTCCATGTGCTTTAAGTTTGAAGAATTTATAAAATTTAGTGACAAGTATAGTATTACTATTTTTGATCTCAAATTGGTTTTCACAAATGAGTGTCTATACACTTAATTTATTTATAAGTTATGTACTTAGTTTATACCAAACAAATAATGCATGTCAAGCATCACATGTCAGATATTGTATACCAAGTTACTCAAGTGCCAACCAACAATATATACAGAGTGATTCAAGTTTCAAGTAAGAAGTGCATGCTAAGTCACTCAAGTGCCAATAAGATAGTATTGTTGAGTTATTTAGATGCGAAGTGATTAATGGTTGCCTATTCATTCAAATGTAAAGTTACATCATTGAAGTTGCAGTTGATGTCAAGCATTAGGGATTTTAAGTGCCGAGTTATATAGTTTTGACATAGTTGTTTTTAATGGAACAAACTTATATGTAAATCATTATTGAGCTGACTTAAAGATTGTTTTATGATATTAGATGATAATAATGAATCTTTACAGTGAATCCCTATGAATTACATGCAACCAAATAGAAAAAGGAAGGATTAAGCAAAAATATGGGTGAATCAAAATTGTTGATTCATACCTAACCCCAAGTCACCTAGCTCTTCTTAAGGAGGACAAACCGTAAAATTTTTATGTGTGTGGAAGGTGAAAAAGAGAGAAGTTTGCATGTGCAAATAGAACATTCATGGTGACTAAGGAGTTGTGATTTGATACATTGTAGAATTAGTTAAGTGGAGAATAGCAAAAAGGAATTAGAAGACATTAGAGATACATCTAATTAGATAGGATCAAGTACACATTAGGAAAAAGGTGATCTATCATCAAGCAATAGAGTACTAACCAAAGGATCATTTTCAAGAAATTCTAATAGGTGAATAAGTTAAATCTCTTAATAAAGAAATCTTAAAAGGTTGTTGTAAATACTTTAATAGGGTTCTTACTTCATTGTGAGATAAAATTCACTAATCATTCACACTTTTAATAGGGTGAGACCTAATAGTCTTTGAAATCCTTTAACATAATAGACTTTTCATAGGGTAGATCACGTTTCATGATTAAAACATTGTAACCTTCATTGGATACCTTTCACAAGTGTAGTTGTAGAGATTTGTGGGTGCCATCCCCACCCAAATTTTACCTTCTCCTTGGAGGATTTATGGGTAACCAAATATCTTTTGTCATACATGTGATAAAATGTTTTACTTTCATGCTATGGATGTACATGTTTAATTTGGTATTTTAGTTTACATATATAAATTGTGATATGGATGTATGGTGAATGATTTTAAGGTTGAAGTTTTAAGTGCTAATTCACCCCCTCCCCCCTCCCCCCACTCTCATAGTTTTCTTTCCCTATTGTATTTCCAAAAATTACTAGATCAACATCTTCCATATACCATCCCCTAGGAAATGGGTAGGAAAAATCAAGCAACAAGAGTTTGATGAAGATCATCAAAAGGATCCTAGAAGAAAAAAAAAAGGCTTGGGATTCTAAATTACCTTTGCCGCTCTAGGCTAATGGAGTAACAATGAAGAAAGCTATGTGTACCATTTGATCTTGTATATGGAATACAAGCTAGACTGTGTTAAAACAATGTAAGGGGTATGAACAAATTTTATCAACACTATAATGATGATCTCATTAATGAGATGTAGATTAGAATGGATGACATTGTGCAATTAGATTAGACAAGAAGAGATACTTCTACTAAAAATGCAAATTTGTAGGTCCACGTTAAGCATTTATATGACAAGAGGACAATATCAAAAAAAAAATTACCTTGAAGATATGGTATTGTTATGTAATGCCAGATTAGAAGACAAAGGAAAATATGCAAACTTTGATCCCATCTAGTTAGGACCATATCTTATTCATGACAATTTGAGAGAAAACTCTAATTTCATAAGGGAGTTATAAGGTGATATTCTAGAATTTCTAGCTCATGCAAAGCTCTTGAGAGGTATTTCTATTGAAATTTTTATCTTTCCATGAATATTAGTTAGGTTTTGTATTATATATAAATATCTACACAATCTAGTTTTTCCAATTGTTCTATTGTTTCCCCCTATTTTTTCACATGTTGCTCTCCAAAGTTGTCATAAATTTGTTATTATGAGGTCTTCTTATCTTAGAAATTTTAAATTCTTACATCGATACAAGTTATCCATCATCCCTAGATAGAGCCACTAATAGCCCCTATTTTCACTATGCAAAATTTTCAAAAAAATTATGGTAAAAATTATCAGTCTCATATTGGTTTTGACATATGAGTGTCTATACACTTAAGTTATTTTCAAGTTATAACATAGTTCATGTTGAACAAGTAATCCATGTCAAGCATAACATGTCAGATAGTGCATGCTAAGTGAGATACTTAGTATGTACCGAGTAAATAGTTAGTGCCGAGTCACTCAAGCACTGAGTAGATAGATGATGCCAAGTGATTCATATGTAAAATAACTAATGGATATTGAGTCATTCTGATGCCTAGTTATAGCATTGAAGTTGTAGTTGATGCCAAGCATTAGGGACTTCAAGTGTTGATTGATATAGTTTTGACATAGTTATTTGTAATGGCACAAAATACTATGTAAAATATTTTACAGCTAACTTAAGGATTGTGTTACAATCCTAGATCACAAGGATGAACCTTAATTGTGAATCCCTATGTAGTACATGAAATAAATTGGAAAAAGGGAAGGATTAAGAAAAAATATGGGTGAATCATAATAGTTGATTCATAACTAACCTTAATTCACCTGGGTCTTCTTAAGGAGGACAATCCCTAAACTTTTATGACTATGGAAGGAGTGAAGAAAGAAGTTTTATGTGCAACCAAAGCATTCATGGTGACTAAGGTATTGTGAATCGAGATACATTGTAGAATTAGTTAGAAGAGAAAAGAGAAAAGAGATTAGTGGACAAAAGAGATATATATGATCTAAGAAGGATCAAGAATACATGCAAAGAGGTGATATGTGTAATGTCCCCTTTCTAGTATTCATAGCATGATGTTGTCATTAGCCTATTTCCCCATAGTCTCGTAGGCTAACTAGAACATTAAAGGGGCTTAGAGGCCATTTGGCCTAGATAGTTTCAGTTGCAGGTCTTTTTGAGGGGTTCTGAGGCAACTTTGGGCATACTTACTATTTATAGTAAGTCATCTTGGACATGGTTGGACATTCAGTCACAGTGGTATGTCGATGGTAATTGTTTAAAATTGACAGGAAGACTTATTTATCATTGATAAGATTTGTTATGCATTGATAAAGCCATTTTATAAAGTTAAATTTAAATATTTAACTTTATTAATGCATAGACTATAGTTTGTGGGAAATATTTAAATTAAAAGAGTTCCCTTTATTTTTATAACACATTGGAGACATAAGGTACATAAAGGGAGTTATGTTTTATCCCACATTGAGAAAATGAAGGATTGAGCTCTTGTGAGAACACTATAAAAGAAATGGAAGAGGCTTTTTTTTTGTATGCTTGGATGAAGATTAATGTTATGTTGCTGGATATCTGATTATCGGGCTTGGAGGATGGAATCCCTCTTTGCTAGCATTCTCTTCGTTGTTGGAAGACACAGTCAAGAGGATCAAGGGTGTTTTCACTTCAGGAAACACACTGGGTTTCATTTGGGGCATTTGCATAAAGAGATTTACAAGGGTTTGAGGTGCAGATCTGAAGTTAGTTATTGCTATAGTGCCGCATGAACAATATTTTTCTACAGTCGGCATGAATAGTATTTTTCTACAGTACAGTGTGAACAGTGTTGGTATCAAGTTTACTTGTTTTTCCAGCTGATTAGAAGTTTGGAGGGCTGGCCGACTACATCTGCAAAATACTACGGCAACTAATTCCAGGTTTCTTCTGTCAAATTTTGATATTTTGCATAAAAATTGTTGAATACAAGTCTAAATAGTTGTTGCAGCCTTTAAGGCAGCTATAAGTGCACATCTACATTTAAAAATCACCCTTTATTAGCAGATTGAAAGAGTTTCTAGATTTTTCATATACTATTGAATGTGTGCCAAGTGTTTGTGAAAATGTTATGATGTGTATTATGCATTTTAATGTCACTTCATAGTTGTTCATAAATCTACTCATTGGAAAGTAATTTATTAAGGAAATCAGCTTTATGAGTTTGCATACAAAGTGTTTGACAATATTCCTTAAGTTAAATTTCTACAAGTCAAAGTTCAAATTAGGGGAGGATATTACAGTGGTATCAGAGCTATAAGTCCTACCATCGTGTGGACGTCTTATAGGAAATTTGGAACTGGCAGATAGAGGGGAAAGTGTTTGATGAAATGTCAAAACACTAAAATCAGAGCATTTATGTTTGAGCATGCGAAAGGGGCCTTATAATTTCTGCAATACCAGAGCAAGACAAAGTAGGAGTTCAGACCTGCAAAGCAAACAGTCTAGTTCATCCGTACAGGGGGGTATAAAATCCAGTCATACAGACACAGCGGAGGTATTCTTTGATCAAGATAGCAATATGGGTGACCGAGATGATAGGAATACAAGATTAGGTGGAGGCGGGAATGCCAGTCTAGAGCCTGGAGAGGAAAGATTCTTATAGTTATTAGAGACCTTGGTACAAGGTCAGCGAGTAGCAGAATAAAGGGCATAGGAATAGAATTAGAGATTGGATCTTATGATGCAGATGATGGCTCGTCAAATGGGGTTGAATGCTAACATGGGTGGAGGAAATAATTAGAATGGAAATGATCAGGATGGGACACATAATGGATATGAACAAGTTGGGAACAATTTTGGTCATGCACCCCAGCGAGCTAGGACAGTGAGTTCAAGGCCCACGATTCCTACATTTCCTCCTAGAGCTCCAGAGCAGCTCGTACCAGAGCCCCAGATTACTGATATACAGGACCAGTTGAGGAGAGATTGGGAAGCCAGAGGGCCAAATTTTACTGCTGCAATTACCTTTAGGGAGTATATGGATGTGCGGATGAAACATATGCCACATGGACATGACAGGAACTAGAGCTATGAGCTACGGAAGAAAGTAGGGAGACTTGAGTTACCATATTATGATGGCTCAGGAAAGTCTACAGCAAGAGCTTGGGTTCAAAAGCTTGACACATACTTTCAATTGAACCCTATGCCCAAGGAAGAAGCTATTAAGTACGTAGCAATTCATCTGGATGGGTTAGCACACGAGTGGTGGCATCATGGTATGGTCACTATGGGACATGCACACATTACCTCATATGTGGAGTTTATAGAGAGGCTGATTGAATGTTTTGATAGGAAGGATCCAGAACTCCATTTCAAGGAGTTAGCTCAGCTTAAACAGTGGGGATCATTGGAAACATACATTTCAGAGTTTCAGAAACTTGCAGTGTTAGTAACAGATGTATCTGAACGGAGGATACTAGTTCTATTTATGGATGGGTTAGCTGATCCGTTGAGAGGGTGGATTAAATCTCTCAACCCTCCCACTTTGCAGGAAGCCATTAAGAAAGCTCATGGCATGGATTCCTCTTCATCTTCAAAAAATAAATTCTAGGCAAAGAGTTTCCCTTCAAGGAAAGATAAGGACAGGAAACCTTTTCAAAAAGAGGTTCAGCTAGCTAAGGAGGAAAGTAAGAGGTTGGACAATGAGACACTTAATGATCTCAGAAAGAAGAAGCTTTGTTTTCATTGTAGGGAGCCTTGGGATTTGTCACATAAGTTTCCATTGAAAGCAAAAGCTAAGCAGATGGAGTACTTTTCAGCCGAAGAGTCAGTAGATGGAGATTCAGAGTAGTCATCCGAATCAGATGGAGATGACGATAGTTCTTCATTGGAGGAAGCACACGGTGATAGCACAATAGCTCAGTTGTCAAGTATACAGGAGGTCATCACTTTCAGAGCTAGGGGAACCTTGGATGGATAGAGAGTTGTGGTACTCATTGATACAAGGGCGACACATAACTTCATTGATGAGAAGTTTGTGACACGCAGAGGGATACATACAGAAGAGCATAGGGGATTTAAGGTGATGGTTGTCGATGGCTTCAAAATTGAATGTACTAAGAAAATATCCAACTTGTAGCTTCATTTGGGAGATTATGACATGACAGGAGATTTCTTTGTGGTCAACATTGGTGATCAGGATATGGTGCTTGGGGTGAACTGGATGAAGTCTCTGGTAGAGTTTACATTTAACATTGAGAAAATGGAAATGAGGTTTGAGGCAAATGGTAAGAAGATAGTGCTCAGAGGTTTGTTAGATGGGAGACTTTGAGTGGTGTCACTCAAGCGGATGCAGAGTTTCTTTAGACATGATCAGGTGCAGTGGGCAGTAGAGTTTAGAGTAATGCCTGAGATGACAGAGTAGCATAAACCAGAGTATCCACGTAATGTACAAAAAATAATAACCAAACATACTAAGGTGTTTGGTGAGATACCTCCAGGGACACCCCCAGATAGGGGAATCGAGCATGTTATTGAATTAGAGGAAGGGGCTAAGCCAGTTATCATCACACCTTACCGCCATCCAAAGAGATATAAGGATGAAATAGAAAAGGCAATTAAGGAGTTGATTGACATGGGGCACATACGGCCAAGCAAAAGTCCTTTTACTTCTTCAGTAGTATTGGTGAAGAAGAAGGATGGTACAATGAGGATGTGCATTGATTGTAGGGAGCTAAACAAGAAGACAATCAAGAACCGATACCCTATCCCGTGCATCGATGAGCTTATTGATGAATTGCATGGTGCATGCTACTTCTCCAAGATTGATTTGAGATCTGGCTACCATCAGATATGGGTTAGAGAGGTGGATGTGGAGAAGATAGCTTTTAGATGCCACTATGGAAATTTTGAGTTCTTATTCATGCCCTTTGGGTTGACAAATACCCCTGCCACTTTCCAGTCCTATATGAATAGAGTGTTCAGAGATCAGTTGAGGAAGTTTGTGTTGATATTTTTTGATGATATACTGATATAGAGCCATACTTGGGAGGAACATTTGAAGCATATTGATACAGTGCTCAGTATTCTAGAGAGGGAGTCATTATATGCCAAGATGAGTAAATGTGAGTTTGGGATGACAGAGTTGCTCTATCTAGGGCATATTATTAGTGCAGGAAGTGTTTGGGTTGACCCAGACAAGATCAGGGCCATTCTGGATTGGCCACCACCGAGGAACACTTCACAACTTAAGGGATTTCTCGAGCTTTGTGGGTTCTAACGCAAATTTGTGAAGGGATTTTCACAGATAGCAGCACCACTTACAGATTTGACATGGAAAGATAGTTTCGAGTGGTCAGAGAGGGCTCAGGATTGTTTTGACAGGTTTAAGGAGCTGATGAGTACATGTCCTATTTTAGCCATTCCAGATTTCACCAAGCCTTTTGAGCTATAGTGTGATGCCTCAAGAGAGGGCATAGGAGCTGTTCTCATGCAAGACAAACATCCCATCGCATATGCATGTAGAAAATTACGAGGTGTGGAGAGAACCTATAGCATCTACGACAAAGAGATGCTAGCAATCATGCACGCGCTAGCTAAGTTCAGGCAGTACTTAGTGGGAAGCCGATTCACAGTAAAAATAGATCATAATAGCTTGAAACATTTCCTTGGATAGAAGGACCTTAATGACAGGCAACAAAAATGGGTGAGTAAATTACAGGCCTATGATTTCGACATAGCCTATGTCAAAGGGAAGAAAAATATTATTGCAAATGCTTTATCTAGAAGGCCTCATTTGCTTGCTGTTGGGATAGTCATGGATGATTGGAGAGAGATGATCTTGGCAAAATATGCTAAGGATAGTTAGGCATCTAGCATTATTGAGGGAGCTATTCAAGATAGTCGATACACTATCATAAATGATCTGATCATCTACAAGGAAAGGATTTATTTAGTACCCGGGTCTTCTATGAAGCAGAAGATTTTGAGGGTATTTCATGATTCACCAATGGCAGGACATCTCAGATTCTTTAAGACATATCGGTAGGTGAGAGAGCGCTTCACTTGGAAAGGACTCAAATTAGAGGTGCTTTAGTTTGTTAGGGAATGCCCTGTGTGTCAGCAGAACAAACAAGAACATTCTTTTTTGGGTGGTTTACTACAGCCCCTACCCATACCAAAGAAGAAGTGGGATAGAATTTCCATGAATTTTATCACAAGCCTCCCCAAGGCACAGGGTCGAGATTGTATCTTTGTTGTGGTAGACAGATTGACAAAATTTGCACATTTCTTTGCAATTTCGTCTACCTATTCAGCAGCACAAACAACAGAACTATTTTTTCAAGAGGTATTCAAACTACATGGGATACCATGGAGCATAGTCAGTGACAGAGACAACAGATTTATGAGCCACTTTTGGCAGGAGTTGTTCAGGTTATGTGGAATAGAGCTCACTCCGAGTACCAGCTACCACCCCCAAACTAATGGGCAGACAGAGATAGTGAACAAATGGGTTGAGGGGTACCTTCAAAACTATATTGGAGGAGAGCAAAAGGCTTGGGTGAAGTGGCTACATCTAGGGGAGTACTGCTATAATACCTCTTTCCATATGTCTATTCAAATGTCCCCTTTTATGGCACTGTACGGGTATGATGGTCCTAATTTTTTGGATTTGTTATTTGGGGACAGCAGGGTGCCTAAGGCCAAGGATACTTTGCAAGAGTGTCAGGAAATTATGCGATCCTTGAAGGAAAATTTGCAAAAGGCACAAAATCAGCAGAAGCAATATGTTGATCAGCACAGGGTTAAGAGGTCTTTTGAGGTGGGAGATATGGTGTACCTCATGTTACAGCCATATAGACAGTCCTCTCTCAAGAAGAGTGGAGAAGAGAAATTGAAACCATGCTACTATGGATCGTTCAAATTAATCAAGAGAGTGGGCAAAGTAGCTTATGAGTTGGAGTTTCCTGCAGACAGTAAAGTGCATAATGTGTTCCATGTGTCATGCCTTAAGAAGGCATTGGGTCACAATGTGGTGCCTTCAGTAGTATTGCCACCTCTTGATGATGAGGGAAAGCTTATCTTGGTTCTCGAGGCCATACTTGACTCTAGGGAGAGGGTGCTTCGCAGGAGGACTATCAGGGAGTATCTAGTGAAGTGGAGGAACCTACCTGTCGAGGATGCTACTTCGGAAAATGAGTAGATATTGCAGCATCCAGAGCTGAAATTTCTTGAGGACAAGCAATTTTGAGAAGGGCGGACTGTAATGTCCCCTTTCCAGCATTCATAGCATGATGTTGTCATTAGCCTATTTTCCCACATTAAAGGGGCTTAGAGGCCATTTGGCCTAGACAGTTTCAGTTGCAGGTCTTTCTGAGGGGTTCTAAGGCAACTTTGGGCATACTTACTATTTATAGTAAGTCATCTTGGACATGGCCGGACATTCAGTCACAGTGGTATGTCGATGGTAATTGTTTAAAAATGATAGGAAGACTTATTTATCATTGATAAGATTTGTTATGCATTGATAAAGCCATTTTATAAAGTTAAATTTAAATATTTAACTTTATTAATGCATAGACTATAGTTTGTGGGAAATATTTAAATTAAAAGAGTTTAATTTATTTTTATAACACATTGGAGACATAAGGTACATAAAGGGAGTTATGTTTTATCCCACATTGAGAAAATGAAGGATTGAGCTCTTGTGAGAACACTATAAAAGAAATGGAAGAGCTTTTTTTTTTGTATGCTTGGATGAAGATTAATGCTATGTTGCTAGATATCTGATTATCGGGCTTGGAGGACGAAATCCCTCTTTGCTAGCATTCTCTTCGCTGTTGGAAGACATAGTCAAGAGGATCAAGGGTATTTCCACTTCAGGAAACACACTGGGTTTCATTTGGGGCGTTTGCATAAAGAAATTTACAAGGGTTTGAGGTGCAGATCTGAAGTTAGTTATTGCTACAGTGCTGCATGAACAGTATTTTTCTACAGTCAGCATGAACAGTATTTTGCTACAGTACGACGTGAACAGAGTTGGTATCATGTTTACTTGTTTTTCTGGTTGATTAGAAGTTTGGAGGGCTAGCTGACTACATCTGCAAAATACTACAGCAACTAATTCCAGGTTTCTTCTGTCAAATTTTGATATTTTGCATAATAATTGTTGAATACAAGTCTAAATAGTTGTTGCAGCCTTTAAGGCAGGTATAAGTGCACATCTACATTTAAAAATCACCCTTTATTAGCAGATTGAAAGATTTTCCAGATTTTTCATATGCTATTGAATGTGTGCCAAGTGTTTGTGAAAATGTTATGATGTGTATTATGAATTTTAATGTCACTTCATAGTTGTTCGTAAATCTACTCATTGGAAAGAAATTTATTGAGGAAATCAGATTTATGAGTTTGCATACAAAGTGTTTGACAATATTCCTTAAGTTAAATTTCTACAAGTCAAAGTTCAAATCAGGGGAGGATATTACAATATGTTATCTAGCAATAGATTGCTAACCTTGGGATCATCTATGAGACATTATAATAGGTGAATAAATCAAATCTCTTAATAGAGTAGTCTTAATAGAGGTTGTGATAAATCCTTTAAAAAGGTAAGATCTAGGAATCATGTAAGCCTTTAATAGGGTAGAAATTTCACAAGGTAGATTATGTTTCATGATGAAACATTGTAACCTTCATTGGATAATCTTTAAAATTACAGTAGTAAAGATTTGTGGGTGTCATCCCCACCCTAGTTTTACCTTCTCATTGGAAGGTTTCTACATAATCATATCTTGTGTCATATATGTGAATGATGATATATTTTCATATGTATATGCTTAATGAGGTATTCAGTTTACATACACGATTATGAGATGGATGTGTAATGAATAATTTTATGGTTAAAATTTTGAAGTGCTAATTCATCACCTCCCCCCCTTCTCAGAGTTTACTTTTCTCATATTGTATTTCCAAAAATTGGTATTAGAGCTCTAGTTCTCTGAAAAATAAAGCTTTCCAACTTTGAGGGAAGACATTGGAGATGGAAGTCTTCAAGTTGGGAAAGACTATTGAGAACCGGAAGATTGAAATTTAGCTTTCCCTAGATTAGTTGAATGAAGCAAGAGATGAGTTGAAGTGATCATGAAAGAGAATGAACCATATGGATCTTGAATTGAATGACACATACTATAAAGGGATTGATACTATTGGACTATTTACAGAAGGAAACACAAGTGAATTTGTAGCAACAGTTGCAGATCTAATGGAAAATAATGTAGCCCTAATTGAAGAGGTCAAAAATATTAAGATAAAACAAGAAATGCAATTACTATTGCTATGTGAGATGATCAAGAAGAAAAAGAAATATGATGAGGAAAAAGTAATGATTGAAGACGACAAAAGGATATTGACCAATATATTAGAAGAGAAGACATTAGAAGTGTAAAGGATTGTTAGCATGCAATTTGGACACAATGAATCAAGTCAGGATTGCCAATCATGAATTGAATGGAAAAGATATTGAAATCACAACTCTATAATTGTAGAATGAAAAGCTAAAAAGATATCTAAAAAGAGAAAAATAATTTGTTGAAAGTTTCAACAGACCTAATGAAGCCATCAAGTATTTTGAGAAATTGATGAGATCTCCTCAATCAAATAGTGGTGCTACTAGACTGGGTTACACTAGTAGTGAAGAAGGAGAATCATCTAAAAGTGGTGAACAAAGAAATATCAATTGTAATAAGTCCAAATCTACTTGTCATAATTGTGAGAAATTAGGACATACTACTAATTTTTGCAGGAGTAGGACTACAAATTAGAATCTTAAGCAAAAGTTCATGGGCCACTACCATAAGTGCAACAAGCATGTACATCAGGCACCTGAACACAAAATCAAGACCATAAGCACTCAAATATTTGAAGGATACTATTATAACTATCAGAAGTATGGACATAGAGAATATAAGTGAATATCCATGACCAAGTGGTCATCAAAGAAGAAGACAAAGGTAAAGCACAATGGAAACTCTTATGATTAGGATTATAATACTAGGTATATTTGTCACTATTGTCAAGAGTATGGACATGTTAATAAGAAATGCATAAGAAAACATTTTAGAAGTCAAGCACATGAATGCAAAATCAAGACCATAAGCACTAAAATATTTGAAGGATACTATTATAACTATCAAAAGTATGGACATAGAGAATATAAGTGAATATCCATGACCAAGTGGTCATCAAACAAGAAGACAAAGGTAAAGCATAATGGAAACTTTTATGATTAGGATTATAATACTAGGTATATTTGTCACTATTATCAAGAGTATGGACATGTTAATAAGAAATACATAAGAAAGAATTTTAGAAGTGATTACAGTAGATGATTAAGTCAAACTACATGTTTTAGTTGCTTAAAGATTGGTCACATAAGTAGACATTGTCCAACAAAGTCAAAGGCACCAAGCAGTAAGGTTAAAAAGGAAAAGGAAAGGTAGATGTTGAAGAAGTAAAAGTGTAGATGAAAAAAACATGGAAGAAAAAGGAATACTGTAGTACATCAAGTTCAAATGGGATCACTTCACCAAATGGGTTAGGTGATCACACCAACCCCAATTAAGAAATCAAGAGATATGTGTGGGACTAATATTTAAATGATATAGCATGCATTAGTTCCAAGGATTTAGTTCTAAAAATATTATATATGCAAGAAGAAAGATGCAAAGTGTTATTTAAAATCTAGTAAAAATATTTAAGTTTTGTCTGTTTTCATGTTGTTTTCATACATGAAAAGTTTCACCTAATATTCCAAGTGAAATCTAGTTGATGTAAAGTTATCATAAGTGATAATTTTGGCTGAGCTTGTAATGGTTTTTGAGTGTGAAGAAAATAACATAGAACCTAATTGGGTTAGAATTTCTATTATAGCTAAGCTTATAGTTGTGTAATCACTAAGCATTAATTGTGAAGTTTCGAGGGCTATGTGGTCAATTTTCAATTCATTTGACATCATTAAAATTTGGAGAGAGCACAAAGAGCTTTAGGTGAATTTCGATATCAGTCCAAGTGTTTGCAAACTTAATTCAACCACTATTTGATATCATTCATCAGATTTATGAAGGTATTTATCATGTGCTAAGCTATACTATTTGAATTTATGCAAACCCTAAGTAAAAAAATGGCATCTAGTTCTTTTGCTTCTAAGGTTAAATAGGGAGAGCAAGTTTTAAAGTTTCAATTAATTAGTAATGAGATTAGACAAACAAACTTTAAAGAAATTCCTAACATTACATATAAAAGAGACCCATCTAGTGTGTTATCCATGATACCACCACAAGTTTTAATGATTCAAGATGTAAGATATTGTTACACATGTATGGTGGGTAGCATAGGTGACATGGATATAAGAGACCTATATGGTAAATTATGTGAAAATGGAATATTAAAGGAGGAATATAAGATTGTAGATAGAAAAGGGTTAACTCATGCCCTAGATTTCTCCAACATTTTTGAAATAGAGTGGATGAAGATTGTTTTAACCAGGATTCATGACAACTTAACGTGGTTAGAAGATGCACCTATCAATTGTATAGACATTAATAATGTATCAACTCTAGATAGACCTAAGACCATTAGAAGTGATGCAAAAGAGGTTATTGAGAAAAACAAAAGGGTAGTGTAGAATAATAGAGGAATGACAATTAACACCATCACAGATCTCCTAATTTCTTTTACAGTAAGGATAATTGCACATAAATTCTCAATCTACTAGATTGAATAGTGTACCTTGCATTGTAGTTGACATAGGCTACAAGATAGTCAAGAAGGATCATTCCTATGACCTTCCTGAGTTGTAGTTACAATAGTTATCAAAAAACTTGGGAACCATAAGGAAAACCAAGAGTGCATAATGCAAGTTTGGTTCAATACTTGTATATATATTTTTCTATGTGTAGAACACATTCCCTTCTTTTGGTAAAGTTGCATGGAAGATAAATAGATCTATTGTAGTATAGATAGGTGAATACATTGAGCAACTTGGAAAAAGCTTTGAGTTTATAATGACTAGATACTTTGAAGACTTTAAGAAGTCAATGAAAAAAAGACATGGGATTTTGGTGTCACTAGTTGAGAAGCATTTCAATCATGTTTTCTTTCTAGTTCATTTTGATTTCACATATGTACAGGCTATATATCCAAGGATGAGATGGCTAAAGCCTCTAGTATATGATATAAATGTGGATGAGGCATCTGTAGCAATTATCACTTTGCTAGCTAAAGAAGTAGATAAGGAGGCTACATCATTTGGTAATTATGATATAGCCAAGTCAAAGACAACCATGGATTTGAAGACAACCTCTATAATAAGGAAAAAGAGCAAAATTGTCAAGAAGATCAACAAATAATTTGGTGAAGGGGCAGAAGAAGAAAATGATGATGATAAAGAAGAAGATGAAGATGCACCTACCCAAGTACCATTGGCCATTACTCAAGGTCAAGGAGAAGACCAAGGTGAAGGTAAAGCCAAGCTTGATGAAGGTGTCAAGGGAGAAGAAGCTAATGAAGTAGCTATAGCCAAAGAGAAGAAGTAAATAAAAGCTAAAGATCCAATAGTTAACAAAACAAAGAAGGTTGTAAAACCTACACAACCTAAGCCTATAGTTCCTGCCACTAGGGCTAGCACAAGGGCTACTACTAAGAAGGTTCAATAAGTGGAAAAGCTAAAAGAAAAGAGAACCAATATAGCTACACATGTAGATGAGTCTAAGAAGAGACAAAGAATAAAGTACATTGCTCAAGTTAAGTTAGATGAAGAGAGGATAAAATCTGATGACAATGGTCAATTTAAAGTGGTAAGTCATGGTCCTTCTTCTAATTTGGACAACTTGTGTGAGAATATAAAGAATAAAGTTCACTTATTTGGATTCACACATTTTGAGTTTGAAAAACTTATAAATATTGAGATGAATCAAGTGGAAGAGTCAATACATGCCATGATGGCAACATTCAAGAAGAGTCCAATTGATCTTTCCAAATCCATACCTAAAAGTTTATATGAAAGAGCTGAGAAAAATGGCAATATAGTCTCACTATAGAAAGGAAAATTAGAGAGATTGCACCACTCAAGAGAT
The DNA here is from genome assembly GCA_028749045.1 of Cupressus sempervirens. Lineage (NCBI taxonomy): Eukaryota > Viridiplantae > Streptophyta > Pinopsida > Cupressales > Cupressaceae > Cupressus > Cupressus sempervirens. The sequence continues at coordinate 115,097,105 of CM053793.1, forward strand.
GCCAAAATTGGATAAGGCCACAATTTCTAAGGTCATTAACAAATATAAAGTGAGACTTTCTCATAAATATAGAGTATTTAGTATTTTACAAAACAACATTGAGGGTGTTGTTTTGAAGTCCATTTAGATATGGAATTCAATATATGGACTAGCAATTGAGAAAACACCTATTGAGGTAGGTGAAGAAAAAGGTGAAAAAAAAGTAACTAGGGTTACTAAAGATGAAACTAAGAAAGATACACATGTGGAAGGTGCTAAGATAAGTGTAGTTACATAACTAAAGATAAGACAAAAATAGAATAGAATATAATAGATATACAAATGCCAAATACTAGTCCACAAATTGTGATAGATGCTTACACAAATATAGTAAAGATAAAGGATTTTTTTTATTCTATAGCTCAAAACATGAATCCCCTAAAAAAGGAGGACATGAAGAAGATATTGCTAGACACCACTACCAAGGCACAATTATGCAATCATCCTATATTGGTCAGTATAGACAAACTTGAGAAGGAAGAGAAGACATCTATAGAGGAAGGAAAATAAGATATAACTCAAACTCCTCAATTTACTATGGTACAACCTACAATGCCCATTGTAGTGTCCCAAAGGAAAGAGACAACAATGGAAAATATCAACACAATGGTGCCAAATGTGTCACTACAAGAAGTTGCTATAGAAGCACAGGAAGGGACAAAAGGTCAAACAGATTAGGAAGATACTTCTGTACCTAGAACACAAACTCAAGGTATAATTGAGATTGAAAAGAAAGAAAACAATAGTATTGAAGAATGAGTCTTGACTACCAAGCCTAAGGAGAAATTAGCAATACAAACACTAGTTACTTTGCCAAAAATTACTACTCCTCTAAGTCAAGCTCTTCATAGGCCAAGTGTAGAAGCTATACCATTGTAGTCTTCAAGGCCTAGTCTTAAAACATCAAAGGTAGATGAAGTTATTTCATATGGTGATCTCAACTTGGATGAGGTGATTGTGTTACAAAAGTTTGATGTTGCAACAGTCACTATTGAGCAAATGAGCATACTTCAAGATGCTTTTGTGAGGAAAAAACACCAAGAACTACTCAAAAAGGAGCATAGATAGAAGCTAGAATTCCAAAATATCAAGGAAATATTTCTTGATGCATTCATCTTGCCTACACCTATAGAGGACAAGCCTATATGGAGTAATTCACATTTTAGAGAACATTTTCTCACTTTACACCAAGTTGTGTGATACAACTCTATTAACACAAGAATTGCAGTGCCATATTATAGATTTGGAGGGAGATATGAAGATGATAAGTACTACTCTACCCAATTACTTTAGGAATTTGATGAATTCCCAAGGTTAATTGGCAGCCCTACATGTTCAAGATGCACATATTCAGGCTATAGTGATAAGCATCCAATCCATGTTGACCCCACACATGGACATATTACATAAGGAGATAAGCTTTGTAGAAACATTAATTCTAAAAGATCCTCATCTTTCTACACATGAAGGCTTAGTTCACCTTGCTACTGAGTTAGCCATCCAAATCAAATCATTGGGGGTAGCTTGTGATAATAGGGATGGAGCTCTCAAGATAATACTTCAAGTCCATAAACCTTTCTTGGACGAACACACTATATGTGTATAACCCTTTGACCTAATGTCAAAAAGGGGGAGAAATATATAAGGGGGATAAATGGGTTTTTAAGAATAATAAGAGTAATAAGTATTTTGAGAGAGACAATGACTCCACGGTAAGAATAACAGTAGCTTTGGAGGAGACAAAACAAAGGGGGAGTAAAAGAAAGAAATACAGTATAGTACAATTCAACATACACATATTTACTCAGCAAGAATATAGGTTTATATTTATAATAGGAGAATCAACTCAAGGGGAGTTATAAGATTTTGAGGTATGACTGTTAAGTCAAGATTTTGTAAAATTTTGAATTTTTTAATTTTTTTACATATGTCAAACAAAGATAGTGAGTATATGAGTTATGCTCATATGTTTAGATCATTCATGCATGACCAAGTGGTTTCTTTCCCCTCATGTCAAAGGGGGATATTGTTAATCTCAGATTAGTTTTGACATATGAGTATCTATACACTTAAGTTTTTTACAAGTTAGAGCCAAATTCATGTCGAACAAGTAATGCACATCAAGCATAACATTTTAGATAATGCATGCTAAGTGAGATACTTAGTGTAGACACCTAAATCCTTTAGAAAATAAAGTACTTTTATTTTTTGAAAAAGTCCCTGATGACATCATCATTAATTAATTAATTAATTATTTAATTAATTAATTTATTTTTATACCAATAAATTCCTTTATCTTAATTTAAAAAATTTAATTAAGGAATCCCTCCCAAAAATGTTTAAATCTTATTTAAACATTATTTCCTTATTTATTAATTATTTAATTAATAAATTGACCAAAAATCCCAAAATAAATTATTTATTTATTTTTTGCCCAAAACTTGGCCAATTTCCTTAAGACCGCCAACCTCTTCCAAAATCTTCTAATCCTTCTTTAATTTCGATTAAAAGCTAATCCCATCATTTCCTACCCCTAATCCCAACTCAAAATATTTAATTAAGATTAAATATTAATCCTCATGTTTATTAAAAATATTTTAATAAATATCTCCTCAACCAAAACCCTTGAAATAAATAAAACTTTATTTATTTCCTAAAAACCTTATTTATCCTCATCCTAGGAAGTTCTAGACTCTTCTAGAAAGTCTTAATCCTCTTCCAAAGCCTAGACTCTTCTAGAAGATGTCAATCCTTATCTTTGACCCTAATCCTAATCCCCCACCTAACTTTGTCACATTCCCTAAACATGGGTTAAGACTTGCTAACCCAAGCCAAAGCCAACAAATATCTCCTCCTTCACCCACCCTCATTAAATGTCATCCATTTGCCCATCTCTAACAATCCTAATCTAATCTTAACCCAAGCCTAATCCAAGCTTTAATCATTTGCACATTCCTAAGTCAAGCTTAAGACTTTCTTAATCCAACCCAAGTCAAAATATCTCAACTCTCTCACAAATATCCCAACCATAAAACTTTATGAAGCCCACAAAGCCATAAATGACTCTTACAAGCCCATTCATTACTCTTACAAGCCATTATGAGGGTCTTTATGAGCTTTGAGCATCCTTTGTTGACCCCTCAACCCCTCTTGCTCTAACCAATGACCCTGTGACATGTGTCACTCCCTGATTGGCAATAAGGAAGTACAATCCATGTGCTCTCCTCTCATTCAATCTAAACCTTCCATAAGCTTTCTCCCATCCTTGCACCCTAGCCTTTGATCCCTCAAGCCCTTTGCCTATTTAAGGAATCCTCTCCCAAGCTATTTTAACACAATCACCCATAGTAACAAAGTAATGCCATTTTGATCATGAAGTAAAGCCATAATACCATTTTTGAGATCAATTTTTTACATCAAAAATCCATCCATCCACATCCAAATTCCAAAAATCTATTGGAACTAGTTTGAGTACCTTGAGCATAAATCCTAAATCCATATCCAAATTAGACACATCTATAAATCAAGAGAACAATCTCATTGAGAGAGCCCCTTAATGGCTCATATTCTCATTTGAGGGCTTCTCTTTGTCTATCTTGAGGTTTATGTTAATTTAGTTAATGTTAATGCTTTTGGTTCATTAAGTTAAGTGTTTACTTGCATACTAAATTAGTGTAAACATTCTCGCACACTCGGTGGAACCCCGCATGGGTCATTCTCATTAGTTTTATAGCCGTTTTTATCTGTTTTTATGCTAATTAGGCTAATATCTTATATTTGGTGATTGGTAGGATTGTATAAATTGATTTTGCAGGTCCACATAAGCATGTAGAAGACAAAGGAACTCATAGTCTATCTTATAGTGTTTTCAGATTTTTCAAGCTTATAGGTGGACGGAGCACTTGGAATTCTTCTTCCTCTTCTTGTCTATATTCTTCTTCTATTCCATCTACTTCATCTTCTTCTCCTTGTGGGATCTTGGACATTTTTATTTTTTCAAGGAAGCAAAATCATGCACACCTTGTTTTAGTGCTTAAAATGAAACCCCAAATCATACTTAAATCCATTAAAAACTAAAAATTTGCAAAAAAAAAATTTAAAAAATCTCTTAACAAGTGAAACTAAATCAATCCAATCATTTGCATCCTTTCAACATCAAGGTTTTAGATGCATTCACGCAAAGTTAGGAACACTTCATTTTTGGAAACTTAAAAAGAACTTCAAGTTTCCATTTCAAAAGGTTCAAAATCAACACTAAGTGCACACAAAATTCTAAATCAAACTCAAAGCATCAATTAGGGATAAAATGAACTTCATTTGCAAATATTTTAAAGTTCTTTTAAAATATCATAAAAACTAAGAGTCCTAAATGGTTGCCAAAATTGTCCTAAAAGCTTTGTTATATGTTTCAAACAAATGTCTTGTTGCAAAATCTTGAATGTTTACTAGGTTTTTCATGCATCAAAACAATCTAGGAATATCATTTTTGGGCTTAAAACATGCAAACTAGAACACAAAATCTTGAATGAAAACCAAAGTCCAAAGAGACATTTTTTTGAGTAAAAAACAATCTTGAATGATCTAAATTGGAAAGAAAAGCATCCCTATTCCTTCCTCTTTGAATTTTATTTCAAAAAAACTCAATCTTGAATGATCTAAGGTTAAAACAGAGCACTTCAAAGTTCTTAAAACAACATGCAAAATCTCAATCTTGAATGCTCGAAGGAAAGAACTTGAATGTTTAAACACTCATCTTTGAATGCATGTTGCTAAAATCACTCTTGAGTGCCATGAATTAAAATCAAATTTTTTTTTTCATTGGAATGCATAACAAATCTAATATTGAATGCCACAAATCAAATAATCATTATCATACATCACACTTCATCTTTTGGGGCATAAAAGGAATCCACATTTTAGAAACTTTCTAAGTTATAAAAACAAATAAAGACACTTTGAGTGAGTTTGTTGTTGGACTCACCCTCTTTAATCACCCATCATTCTAACCATTGGTTGCAATATCAATGCCATATATGGGGATGGGTCTACCTAAGAGGGTGTTAAGTGCTCCACAAAAATCAAACTCCACTCACCTGAGTTTTTATTGGTTTTTCTAAGATAGAAAATTTATTAAATGCACATTAGTCTCGCTAACACTTCATTTGGGCATAAACATTTGAACAAATCTTGACATGGAGAGCCTCCAGGAACGTGCTTGAAATTGAGCTTTACACACATCTTTTTTTTGGGCTTAAAACAAAATCACACTCAATCTTGAATGCCTTAAAGAAAATCAATCGATACTTGACGTGGAGGGCCTCTGGGCGCGTGGGTTTATTTTCTTATTGACCCTAACTCTTCTTCTTGCTTGCATTCTTTGATCAATTTTACTTTTGTTGATGCTTTAAAATTGGAATAAACATTGTATCTTAAACATGAGTGCTTGCAAAGTCTAGATCAGCACACATAATAATCAGTTGGTAAAAGAACAAACATGTTTTTTAGCCCAAGGTCATCCAAATCCTCTCTCCCCTTGTCATCTTTCGAGGCTATCTTTGATGCATAAGACTAAGATCCAAAACCTTGTTTCTTTTTTTAGGAGGCTTTCTCGAGGATTTCATCACCTTGAGGGATGACCTCAACTACAACATTCAGGTAGAGTATAAATATCGAGAGGTGAATCCAAAGACACCTCTCTTGGGATCAAAATTCTGTCACTCGAGCTAAGCCTCAAAGAACTTTATACCCTTGAGAAGTGAAAGAGGAGAAGTGGGTTACCGCTCCTCTTAGCTGTGTGACATTTTTTTGGTTTCATGTACGGATTTGGGCCTCACATACCTTGGGTATATCGAGGACTCCCTAGGTAAACCAACTGTTAGCCTTGCAGACAACCATCTAGGATATTAATGTGTTTGAAGTGACTGATCGAAACATTTGTAAAACATACACACTCCTTGGCACAAGTATCACATTCTAAGAATCAAAAACCTCTATCTGGTTGTTCCTATCTATTTCTTGATCTTTTAATTGTTGAATGAATATTTGCCAAACTTGGTCAATCCTAGCTTAGGGAACACTTAGTGTAGTCACTGCCTATTTCAAAAGTTGAACAAGTTGAAACAAAACAACCAAGATCTCTCAAAGCCAAGTAGATTTAGGAATTTATATCAGAACAACCCAAACCCAAATAGAAGTTTCACAAAGCCAAACTCAAGCCATCTTAGGTATACCAAGAAATTTCAGCCAAGAGAAAGGAAGTAACACCAAGCCCTCGAATTGCCAAACTCCACAAAGTAGAAGACAAAGCTACTGATCAAGCTCATCAAGATGTCTAGTTAGATCACACTATCAGATTTAGCAAACATCTAGGAGTTAACCGTACTTATGCCTTACCAGCTAGGCATGATTTCTATGATTAGACCCTCTTGTTTCTCCACATCTTCTTGCATAAGCTTCACTTTAGAGTCATCTTTGTAGGAAATATAGACATTTTAGGTTATTCCTTTAAGCATTTTAGCTCATCCATCTCATTTAGTTCTTTTCCTTAGAACCAAACCATCTAGCCAGCAATCAAAAAGTTGACATCCAAGCCTTCAAAATTGTTGTCACCTTGCCAAAAGTCTGCCATTCCTACCATCTTGCAAATCCACTAGCCTCACCAAGGTTATCCCTCTGATAGAGATTTGTCTAGGGTAATCTAGCCTTGTCACTTGTCATCCCTCATCACCTTGAGCTAAAGGTTGAGATCCACAAGTGGTCAATCTCATGTTTTTCCTAAAGGATCATCAGTCTATCCTTAAGTTGACACAATCACCACCAAGCTTGCATGTAGGAAAGCAGACCTTTCATGGTTTGGTAACATATATTTGAAGATTAGAATCCCCAACCCAATACTCCTTAGGTTTTTCATATAACTTTGCCTCAGCCTAGGAAATCATTTGCATATTAAAGCCTTCCCCCTTTGTATCCATTAGCATTGTTGCATCTCATCCCTAGGAACATTTTCATACCACCCATCACTAGCTTAGCCAAGAAGAAAAAGGAAACAATGGAGCCCTATCATTTGGATCAAATAGCATCACTCCCCTTGAGCATTCAACCACCCTTCAAACCAGAGAACACTATACCATCACCTACTAACATTGAAGCTTTCATGAACCAACCAGGAAATGCAGTATTGGTGAATGCCATTATAGACAAGAACAAAGAAATAATCATGGAAAACTTTTAGAGGGACAATGTAGGAGCCTTCAATTTTGGAAGACCCCATCCCTCATTAGATCCTTCTCACCCCCTATTTGGGTAGCTACCACTACCCATAGGCTCTTATGATCCAAGTTATCCTTTGTATATACCCAAAGAAGAGCCTCAACCAACCCCAAATGATCCAACAGACCCAAACATACTAGCCTCCACTCAAGTTGAAATCTCACTTCCACAAACTAATCTAGCTACCACCACTCCACCATTGGTCCATACCACTCCACTCCAAACTATCTTTGCCCAAAACACCTCACCATTAACTCCCTTCACTATTGTTGTTGCTGCTCTCCAACCCCACCTTCCAAATTCACCCATCTCCCAAATTAGTGCTAGTATCTTTGGCCAACCTCAGCAATATACAATAGGGATGCCACCCATGGGGCCAAGTAATCAACCTTTCATCACCCCTAGCATGTTTAACTTAGCTCAAAACACAATTCCATCATTTCCACTAGGTCCTTGGAGCTCAGTGCCATTAGCCACAAATCCACAACCTACTACCCTCACTCCACAAAGCTATCAAACCCCACAAGCTACTACCAATGTTCTCCCACACTCTTAAGCGATCTAAACTCTTGCCACCACTCTACCAAGCTTTCAAATCTAGCCACCAAGCTATCAAACCCCATTAGTTCCATTCCCAAGCTTTTAATTCCCACCACCTCCACCACCAACTAATCCATTACATCCTATTACCAAATATTTTTCTATGCCACTTCTAGGAGGAAATCCACCACCACCAACGACGAAATACTTGGCCACTTTTTCCATGTAGATACCTTCCCAAATGGGGGCACAACCCACATATATTGGTCAAAATCCTCAAATCCAAAGTCACGTTCCATAAGCTCCCCGATCCTTTCCCCAAGCTTCACAACCATCTTATACCTTACCTCCACAAAAAAATCCATTTATCCCACAACCATCTTATGTTCCTCAATCCCAACCTCAAATCCAATATTAGCAGCAAGCCTCGCAACACATGCAGCAATATGTGCCACCTCCACCTCAGCAACCCATCATCCACCATTCAGTTTCCCAAGCCATGTACAATCCCTACCAGCCCATACCTCAAAGCCATCCATATTCAATTGCACCATTCAGCACATATCTCCCTCGGAGTGCTCCTATAGTAGAGGCACCATAGCCATCACCCATTAATTCAGAATGGGAAGCCATGAAGGCAGATTTAAAGAACATCTAGGAGGGAAATGATCCAAAAACCTTCAAGTTTGAGAATGTGTGTCCTTACTTTTTTGATACAACCATTACCATGACACCATTTCCCAAACACCTTGAGATACCCAAGTTTGAAAAATTTAGAGGAAAAGGAGACCCTATCACACATATCAAAGAATTTTACATGCACTACCAAGAAGTGGCATATAGTAACATCTTCCTCTTGCACCTCTTTCCCAAAATCTTGGCCGGACCAACTCTTGAATGGTTTTATAGAATCCCATATGGTACAATCAAAAACTTTGCTAAATTTTTTGAGGCATTTGTAGCCCAATATGCCCATCTTGTTGAGACAAAACTATTAGTGGTTGATCTTGTCCACACCAAGAAAAAAGGTGGAGAAAGCCTTCTTGAATATTTGCAAAGATGGAAAACCCTTACCACCTGCATATCTTGCACCTTGCCAAAGCACCATTTGGTGAAAATGTTTATTGATAATGCCCATCTCAACTTGGCTCACCACATGCCCATGAACTATTTGTAGACCTAAAAAGATATCAAAGAAAAAGGAATGATCCTTGAGCAAGGACTCATTAAATATGGTGTGGTCAAGATTTACAAGGAAGCCAATCAAAATCAAACACATTCAAATGACAAGTCTAGGTATTGGAACAAAAACAAGCATGTTGCAATAGATGGCGTCACTGACACCAGACATGTGAATATTGTTGGTCCTTCCCAAAATCAGTCCAACCCACCTTATTAACCAAACAATCAACAAGCTATCAACAACCAATAGCAGACTCAGCAAAGCTTTGAAAGCCACAATCCAAAGCCCAACTTTCAAGGGTCTAACAATCAAGCTAATGCCATCAATGTAGCTATAGGACCAAAGCCCAAGTTCAACCCTGTACCTCAAAACTATACACCCCTTGGTGAGCCATTGGATGTCATTTTTGAGAAATTGGGCAAGGAAAACCTCATCAAATTTCCTCCTACCCAGCAAATCGACCTGGGCCAATCCAAAGCTGCATGGTACAGAGACAATGAGTATTGCAAATTTCATAGGGTAAAAGGTCACACCACCCTCAGATGCATGAAATTGAAAGATTATGTGCAAGACCTCATTGATCAGAAAGAAATCATAGTTGGTGCCCAAACCTCGCCCAATGCAGGCTTACAAATTTATCAAAATGCCTTTCCTCCTCACAACAATAACAATCTAGGAAAAGGACCCATCCAAACCAACAACAACAACACCAAAAATCACCAACCAAACTAATAGCATGAGAAGAACAATGACCACACTTCATCCTACATAGACTATGGTAGCCTCATAGGTTGTATATATGAGAAAGAGCCTTCTATCAATGTTAGCAATATCCAAGGCCCAAATAATGAGTGCGCAATCACCATCAGAAGAGCGCAATTGAACATCGCAGCCCCATTAGTCTCATCAGTACTATCAACCCTAGTAGTATCATCAGCTCCATCCAAAAGCTAATACAACATCTTGGAACATCTCAAGAACATGCCAGCTCAAATCTCCACCTTGACCTACTCCGCACTAGTCCTTTGTATAAAGACATTCTTGACAATGCTCTCATAGAATCTCATGTTCTTTCGGATATCAATGCGACTGATTTTCATAATCTTGTTGGACACATTTCATCCTCATGTGCCCTATCATTCAAACCCACCGACATACCTATGGTCAAGCCAGTTCATACCCTTCCACTCTGCATAGCCATTATGGTAGCCAATTTTGCGATGAAAAGAGTAATGATAGATAATGGATCAGACTTGAATAGTTGTACCCTAAAATGTATAAAACAAGCTGGGTATACTAAGGCAGATATCATTAGTGAGGTTATCACCATCAAAGCTTATGACAACTTGGAGAGAACCACAGAGGGCATAGTTTTGCTACCCATCAAGGTTGGGCTGCTCATCCAAGAGATAGTTTTCCATGTTGTTGATCTAAACCTACCATTTAACATCCTCTTGGGTCGCCCATGGATTCATGCCATGAAGGTTGTTCCATCCACATATCATCAGTGCCTCAAATTTTTGCATTAGGGCACTAAAGTGACAATCCATGCTGATCCATAACCCTTTGCTTATTGCACTGTGGTTGAAGCCTCATATACAAACCATTGCCCTGACATTGAAATTGGCCAACCCATCACCAGTTCATCCAACACCTGTAATGACCCAGAAACCATCCTCGCCTCCACCCTATCTAAAAGGTTGTGGAGAATATAGCTTGCCTGATGCATTTGCAGTTGGTGCATTGCCACTTGATCCACACACCCATGGACAACCCACATATCATAATGCCAAGGAGACTCCACCTCCTTGATACACACAGCTTGGCCCAACAACCTTTGTATCCTCGAGAATCCCTCCTCACGAGGAGCTCACTCTAGATATCAACAATCAGTTACATAAGGATGCACCTCCAAGAAATCAAGCATACCTTGATCACTTCAGCCAAAAGTATCCCCAAGCACATACGCTCATCACTAAAAAATGGAACTATCAAGGTGGTGGTCTAGGACCAAGGAAAGAGGCATGTAGTGCCCCATCAAAGCACACAAATAGGAAAAGAAATTCGGTCTAGGCTTTGGCATACCCACAACTAGGGGCACCAATATGGATGGTCGTGCTTTTTTGAACATCCACTATAACCTTGTAGAAATTGAAGAAATTTCAAAGGAATTTGAAAAGAGAGCCTATGATGATATCCTAGACCAAATCTTTCTGGGAGACTCTGTTCTCCAAGAACTAGCCATCCATTTTATCGATCTACCACTCGCTCACCCTAAACTCATAGATTGGGACCAACCAAGTGTCATACACATTGATAAGTTCACATCAGAGGAAGTGCTTCTAAGATTCATGGGAGCTAAAACTCCTCACAAGAAAACAAAGCCAAATACAAGCTATATCTATAAGCTAGATCCCAAGGGGTATTTTGGAAAAAAACCCCAACCTAATTCTGATACACCCAAAATTGGAAATAAGGTGAATCTGAGACTAGCTAAGCCAGTGAAGAGAGCCCCTCAGTAGGAAAATCTAGAGTAACAAGTAGACCATGAGGATTTAGCATTACCTCCTCAAGATAATCAACTAGAGGTGTCTTCTATTCTAATTGAGGATACTAGAGAAGTCAACATTGGTTTTTCAAAGATCCCCAGACTTGTTCACATTGCCGCATCCCTATCACAAGACCAAGCTGGCCTCCTCTTTGAGGTCTTAAGAGAGAACATTGGCTGATTTGCATGGTCATATTAGGACATGCCAAGACTTGATCTAAAGCTTGTAGTTCATCATCTTGCAGTCGATCCAAAGATCAGGCCTGTCAGACAAAAGCTTAGAAAAATGCACCCCAAGGTGGCATTACTGGTCAAAGCTAAATTAGAAAGAATGTTCGCTACTAAGGTTATCTGACCTATTAACTACTCAGAGTGGATCTCCAACATGGTCCCCATCACTAAGCCTTCTGATGACATCAAAATTTGCACTGATTTCAGAGATCTTAACAAAGCTTGTCCAAAAGATGATTTTCCCTTACCCAACATAGATATGATTGTAGACCTTACAGCTGGACATGAAATTCTATCCCTCATGGATGGATTTTTTGGGTACAATCAAATCAAGATTGCAGTAGAAGGTCAGCATAAGACAACATTCACTACCCCTTGGGGAACCTTTTGCTACAACATGATGCCGTTTGGTCTAAAGAATGTTGGGGCTACCTATCAAAGAGCTATGATAGCCATTTTCCACAATCTTATCCATAGCATTTTGGAGGATTACATGGATGATATCTTGGTCAAATATCACACCTTCATGGATCATCTTGCTGACCTAGAGAAAGTCTTTGATAGGTTATCCCAATATCATCTCATGTTGAATCCCAAGAAATGTGTCTTTGGGGTCACATCTGGCAAGCTTCTCGGCTTTATAGTTTCTAAATTAGGTATAGAGATTGACCCCAAAAATTTTAAGGCTATCTCATACATGCCTCCTCCTCAGACACTGCAATAGCTTCGTACTCTTTAGGGAAAGCTTCAATCCATTCGGTGCTTCATCTCCCATCTTGCAGATAAGTGTATGCCATTCACACATTTACTAAAGAAGGATGAAAACTTCAAGTGGGATCCTTTATGTCAACGTAGCTTCAATCAGCTCAAGCAATATCTCGCCAATCCTCCTATCTTTGTTCCACCAATTCTTGGTCATCCCTTCATCTTGTACATATCAGCAACGCCTACTACTCTAGAGGCACTTCTAGCACAACATGATGACTACAGAAGAGAATGAGCCATATACTATATCAGTAGAACCCTAGTTGGTTATGAACTCAATTACACTCCTATAGAAAAAGCTTGTCTAGTAGTTGTCTTCTCAACTCAAAAGCTTTGCCACTACATGCTAAGTCATACCATCCAACTAGTCTCCAAGATAGACCCTCTCAAGTATATTCTCTCTAGAATAACACTTACAGGCCATCTGGCCAAATGGTTTATGCTCCTTAATGAATTTGACATCTAGTATGTGGATAGAAAGGCAATCAAAGGGCAAGCTATAGCAAATCACCTAGCTAATGCACCTCTAGTAGTTGCATATCCTTTGATCACAGAATTTCTAGATGAGCATATCTATCTAATTGAAGAAAAACCCCCATGGAAAATTTATTTTGATGGCTCATACACATCTCATGGATCAGGGGTAGGAATATTGTTGGTCATACCTCAAGGAGATTACATTCCAAAAGCTTTTAAGCTACAATTCCCTAGCACCAACAATATAGCTGAATATGAAGCTCTCATAGGAAGATTAAAGATAGTTGCAAAATGGAACATCACTAAGTTACAAATCTTTGGTGATTCTCAGCTCATCATCAACCAACTCCTAAATGAATATCGAACCAAAGATGAAAAGCTATTACCCTACAAAGAGCTAGTTGATCAGTGAACCGAACATTTTACAAAGCTTCAGTTTACACAAGTGCCTCGAATGCAGAACAAAGTAGTAGATGCTATGGCTACTATCAGCTTGCTCTTGGAAATTCCCCAAGTGGCTATGTAGTATGAGTTTTTAGTCGAGCAGCTCCTCACACCCACCTATGCGAATGAGGATTAAAATCATGTTTGCATCTTGGTTGGTCCCCAATCCCCTTGGTAACATGAAATCCACCCTTACCTTAAAAATCCTATCATATCCCCTCACCTCACACAAACTCAATGCCAAAATCTCATCCAAAAATCATCCTGCTATGTCATCATAGCCAATACCCTATATCGTTGGGGTTATCATGATACTCTCTTTAGGTGTTTACACAAAAATGAGGCTATGATGGCGTTAAAAGAAGGACACTCCAAACTTTTTGGTGCCCACATGAGTGGTATTGTCCTAGTGTGACAAACCCTTAGAGTAGGCTATTATTGGCCTACCATTGCAGAGGACTCATGTGATTTTTTCAGAAAATGTCTCCCATGTCAATAGCATGCAAATCTTATGCATGCTCTAGCACAAGATCTACAACCTATTGCACCACCTTGGCCCTTTGCATGTTGGGGCCTTGATCTAGTTGGAACTATCACACCTCTCTCATCTAATGGACATAAATGGATAATAATAGCTATAGAATATTTCACTAAATGGGTGGAAGCAGTCCCCGTAGTCTCAGCTACAGGAGTTCAGGTATCCAAGTTCATCTTGTATCACATTGTTTTCTACTTCGGCATCCCATCCACCATCTTCACCGACCACAAAGGTAACTTTGAAAATATCAACATGGAAGAACTATGCACTTCCCTCTACATCCATCACCACTTTTCTAGCCCATATTTCCCACAAGGTAACGGCCAGGCAGAAGCAACTAACAAAACCTTCCTCAAAATCCTAAAGAAAGTTGTCAATGATTTTACCTACAAATAAATCCAGCCCTATTGGCCTATCAAACCTCCTTTCATACATCCACAGGCACAACTCCATACTCCCTACTTTATGGTGCCGAAGCGATACTACCTATAGAGGTTGAACTTCCCTCCTTGCACATATCTTTGCAAGGGAAAATATTAGATGAAGAATACAGAGTAGCTCGATTCACCTAGCCATATCTCTTAGATAAGAAGAGACAACAAGCCTATGATCATCTCATAGTCTACCAAACTCATCTCAAAAGAAATTTTCACAAGAAGGTGCTTCCATGACACTTTCAACCGGGTGACATTGTCCTTAAAGAAAACATGAAAGTACAAGTAGATTGAGAAAATAAAGGTAAGTTTGAACCTACATGGCTTGGCCCTTATGTTGTCACTACTTCCTTTAGCTCTGGAGCCTATCAGCTATCTACACCAGAAGGAGAACTCTTGAATGATCCTACTAACATCATTCATCTCAAGAAGTTCTATGCTTGAAGATCCTTGGTATACCCAACTTTTGAAAAATATAAAAAATAGTAAAGAGAAATAAGCATCCAATGGTAAAAACTTGGCAATTCAAGCACCTTGGATAGATACCTTGGTGAAAACCTAGTAATTCAGGTTCCTTGTGTACTAAAGACTAATACATTATCTATTACTATCTTATCCGTCATCCATCCACTCACCATCCAATAAAACACCTGCTTGTTCCCTTGGTGTCCCAACCAAATATCCAAAATCTAATGAATCTTGTAAATACCTCTTGTACAGCTTATAAATCTTATGCCTTAGCTTGTAAATCTTGTACCAAAGCTTGTATCATCCCTTGTATCATACCTTGTATATCCAAATCTTGTCCACAACCTGTACCATATTCCAAACTTGTATTATATGCCATCTTGTGTCCCCCTCTTGTAATTATCCTTGTTTATATTCTCGCTTGTACCATATTTCAGCTTGTAAATAATCTTGTATCCTAGTTTGTACCCTATCAAATGCACACACAAATCCTACTTCACTTAAGCTTTTCACAAAACCTTCAAATTATCCAACTATCCATTTATCACACATTGCAAACATCCAACACACTCTAAAACTTTTCCATCTCACAAAACCAACACATGAACAACCTTATGCATTTATAACATATCTTGGTTTGTCAGCTTGTACATCCTCTTTAGCTTAGTACCATTCTATCTATTTAGCTTTCATGTTAGTTCATCCTTGATCAACATCTTGCACACATCGCACAAATCTTGGTTAGCTATTCCAATGCATCCTTTAGCTAGATCTCCTATCATCAAAGTGTTATCCTTCTCAGTTTAGCTTGCCAAGTGCATCACTCATCCAAATCCACTAGCTTAGGTGCTCTCTAATAGATCTTTGCAAGATATAGCTTTCCTCATGTCTAATCTTGGTTCGTTAGTACCTCGTCCTACCCATCTCATCGGCAAATGGTTCTCTTTTTTATTTTCACATTCTTTTAATTTGAAATCTTCCCTTTTGGGTCTTGAAGTATCTTTTCCAAGCAATCTTTTTGTTCCCTCCTCAAGGTTCCCATGATCTTCCATATCATGGTGTGCTGCGAATGGGGCACTATGAGTGTATAGTTTTGATCAAGTCTTTCATTTGTTTCTTTTTTGCTTGTGGGTTACCCAGTGTCAGTTTCACGCTATTTCCTCTGAGTTTCATGTGTGATGCTGGGGCAATCCTTGTGTGTTTGTTTCAAGTCAATCCGTCAGTCCTCTGACAGTTGGTGACATGGCTTTGATGTTCTTGGTAACCTTGGCAATTAACCAATAGTCCTATAGCAAATCTAGTGCTCAACTACATGGTGGTACTTCTCTTTGAAGTATCCCCCTACTCAAAAAGCTTCAATGGATTCCTTTCATCTCATTATCCCACATCCATATCTAGCATCTATCTCTCCTACCCCAGCTTATGCATCAGTATCTCTTTGAATCAATCTTCACTTTTAGCTTTAGGGATCTACAATCCTAGTCTTAGGGATCCACCAATCCAATCAATCCACCAAGTCTCATCTTTTGAGATCCATAATCCTTGTCCTAGGGATCTTTGAAACCCATCTTTCACCAATTTAACTCTTTGGAATCCTGTTGCATCAGCTATATAATCCCCTCATCATTCTCCCTATCCTAGATTCCTTTTTATAGCACTTTGCTCCTTCATCCTCCACCTTCCCTAAAGTCTTAAGCTTGCTTCCCTTGTGCATCTGATTCTCCTTTATCATTCTCCCATAGTGAGAGTTTGAGCTAATTTAGCCCCTTCTCTTTGCCAATATGAGTCTCCTTGCATATCTTGGATTCTTGTATTTTTTAAGAAGTCGTGGAGCCTCATTTTTTGTCCCTACCACCTTCTTAAGGGGGCATCTCATAGTCTAGTCTCTCCTTCTTATCCAAGACTGGGGCAACTTTGTCGCTAAAACATCTTTCTCATGTCGTTTATATTCAAACTTCTTTGAAATAGTGTTATCTCAAAACTATGTCAAAGAGGGGCAAAATGTAGACACCTAAATCCTTTAGAAAATAGAGTATTTTTATTTTTTGAAAAGTCCCTGATGACATCATAATTTAATAATTCATTAATTATTTTATTTATTTATTTATTTTTATACTATTAAATCCCTTTATCTTAATTAAAAATATTTAATTAAGGAATCCCTCCCAAAAATGTTTAAATCTTATTTAAACATTATTTTCTTATTTATTAATTATTTAATTAATAAATTGACCAAAAATTCCAAAATAAATTATTATTATTTTTTTTTTCCCAAAACTTGGCCAATTTCCTTAAGACCACTAACCTCTTCCAAAATTTTCTAATCCTTCTTTAATTTTGATTAAAGGCTAATCCCATAATTTCCTACCCCTAATCCCAACTCAAACTATTTAATTAAGATTAAATATTAATCATCATGTTTATTAAAAACATTTTAATAAATATCTCCTCAACCCAAACCCTTGAAATAAATAAAACTTTATTTATTTCCTAAAAACCTTATTTATCCTCATCCTAGGAAGTTCTAGACTCTTCTAAAAATTCTTCATCCTCATCCAAAGCCTAGACTCTTCTAGAAGATGTCATTCCTTATCTTTGACCCTAATCTTAATCCCCCCCTAGCCTTGTCACATTCCCTAAACATGGGTTAAGACTTGCTAACCCAAGCCAAAGCCAAAAAATATCTCCTCCTTCACCCACCCTCATTAAATTGCATCCACTTGCCCATCTCTAACAAGCCTAATCTAATCTTAACCCAAACCTAATCCAAGCCTTAATTATTTGCACATTCCTAAGTCAAGCTTAAGACCTTCTTAATCCAACCCAAGTCAAAATATCTCAACTCTCTCACAAATATCCCAACTATAAAACTTTATGAAGCCCACAAAGCCATAAATGACTCTTACAAGCCCATTCATTGCTCTTACAAGCCATTATGAGGGTCTTTATGAGCTTTGAGCATCCTTTGTTGACCCCTCAACCCCTCTTGGTCTAACCAATGACCCTATGACATGTGTCACTCTCTGATTGGTTGTAAAGAAGCATAATCCATGTACTCTCCTCTCATTCAATCTAAACCCTCCATAAGCTTTCTCCCATCCTTGCATCCTAGCCCTTGATCCCTCAAGCCTTTTGCCTATTTAAGGAATCCTCTCGCAAGCCATTTTAACACAATCACCCATAGTAACAAAGTAATGCCATTTTGATCATGAAGTAAAGCCATAATGCCATTTTTGAGATCAAGTTTTTACATCAAAAATCCATCCATCCACATCCAAATTCCAAGAATCCATTGAAGCTAGTTTGAGTACCTTGAGCATAAATCCTAAATCGATATCCAAATTAGACACATCTATAAATCAAGAGAACAATCTCATTGAGAGAGCCCCTTAATGGCTCATATTCTCATTTGAGGGCTTCTCTTTGTCTATCTTGAGGTTTATGTTAATTTAGTTAATGTTAATATTTTTGTTTTATTAAGTTAATTGTTTACTTGCATACTAAATTAGTGTAAACACTTAGCATGTGTTGAGTAAAATGTTAGTTTCAAGTCACTCAAGAGGCAAGAAGATAGATGATGTCAAGTGATTCATATGTCGAGTAACAGATGGATGGCAAGTCATTTAGATGCTAAGTTACAACATTGAAGTTGTAGCTGATGTCGATCATTGGGGATTTCAAGTGTCAAGTAATACTGTTTTGACATAGTTGTTTTTAATGGCATGGTAAAAGCACAAACCTATGTCACCCTTTTGTAAAGGAAAAGGCTAACAAAAGTATAACTATTCACGTTCAATGACATAAAATGGGTATTATTATTTAGAATTTGGAAATAAAGTAAAGTAATGAAATGTGTAGAAATGGTTGAAGTTTAGGATTATAATTTTTAATAATTATTTAGAATAATAAATGATATATTTTCCTAATTTTAATAAATAATGTTTTAGTTGTTGAAAAATGCTAAAAGCTAGGGGTTTAGTTCCCACCACAAAACTATATTGAAATACACTTATTTCCATTTGAACTCAAACTATGTTATAGATAACACACATATATATATAACAACCAAAATTAAAAATTGGCTTTAGACCTATATTTTATCTTTTATAGTGATTCTAAATTCAATTCACTAGAAATTGATAGTTTTCATCTCGCACAACATTTTTCAAAAAAAATCTATTCTAACTAGACTAAAACTTATACATTCTAAAAGAAGACTCCCTTCTCTAGAATGTTATATATATTTTTAAAAAAATTGAAATGATTTAATATTATTTTCATTCTCCAAATTGACATCTTTTCGAGCATTAAAATACATGCTTATAGAATTTTTTAATTACAATATACTATATCTAACTAAAACCCTATAAACTCTATATGAAAATATTCCTAACTTTGAGCTCTATAAAATTGTGTTTTTATTATACTAAAATAATATCGCAAAAGATAGTAAGAGTTATTAAAACACTAGTTTTTTGAAATAATATTATTTATTTACTAATTAGATACAAACTAGTATAAAACATACATTTGATAGATATTTCCAATTGGAAAAGTGTAAGACAATATATAAATTAGCTAGAATGAATTTATCAAGATCATATTTTTGAGAACAAATGATTTTTGGTTAGAAATACTCAAATTCAGTCATTCTGATAAGTCAGCCTAAAAGTGATGAAACTAGGTACTACTGTCACTTGGTAACTATATAAAAAAATGTTGTAACTTAATAGATGTAGTGTATATTAATTTTAATACATTTTAAACATTCATAGTGATTAACATGCATGCATAAAAGAAATAACATGAACACATGAGACACCAGATTTAACATGGAAACCCAAATATGGAAAAAACCACCAAGTGACTAGCTACTAATTTTGACTCTTCTGAAGTGAGCCCTATTAGGAGCCAACCTAGTTAAAGGTTACAAAACACACAATTAGGTGTGACCTTGTTAGAGGATTTACAAATGGCTATTAGACCAACTTTGTTAAGAGATTTATTAATCACTACTACAATGGTGAGAAAGTAACAATGAAATGACTTCAATGAGATGCAATTGAATTACTAATATAGATCTCTATTCTACTTCACTAGATCCTTCTTGATCAAATAAATCTTTGATGCTCTTCAAGGATATCTGACCATCCCTCAAAGTTTGCTCAAACTTTCCTCTTCAAATAATCAATACAATTTAGAATTCTCAACTTGACCTTTCATATATACCATTTAGATTGTCAATTTAGTTTGTTTACAACTTATAATTACCAATAATCATTACCTCAGTCAGCTAAAATCATTACTTGAAACCATTAAACTTTATTTTTCAAAACAACAAAATCCTTCTTTAGCCAACCCTACTTGGTAAATACTGATCTAAAAATGATTTCCAGTGTTAACCAATAAAAGTTGGGTTAACACTATGAACCTTGCAAAATCCTTTGGAGACTGAGTGAACTCAGTGAACATCAACTTTTCTTTGTTAACCATGTGAGCTCGGTTAACACTGACTTTCTATCAGATTTCCTTTGATGCTTGAGTGAGCTCGGTAGACACTGTTTTCACAAAGTAATTTCCAAGAATGCTCAATAGACTCTAAAATTTTCTTTCCTAACCAGCTGAGCTTGGTAAGCACTATTAGCCAACTAATATGCCATTTTTGTAACATCAAAGAAAACACAAAATTAAACAATTATATCCAACAATCTTCCTCTTTAGCATTGATGGAAACACAACATGTCATAGTACAATAAAATTTGAAAGAAAGTCTTTTTTTGATAGAACATTTCTCCCTCTTAGATTTTATGCCACAAAATTCTCTAATGTAGTAATCTCCCTTTGTTAAAGAATTATATAACTTCTTCAAATAGTAAACTCTCCCTTAAAAAAATTCAAATTTCAAAAAGATATGACAATAAACTCTCCCTCTTTGACAACACATTTCAAATACAACACATACCAAATGAATAATAATGTACCTTAAGTACTGATTCATATGTAATATTCCCATGACTATGCTACATCAACTAATAGATCTTCAACTTGGTTCCTATTGATGCATCACTAAAAATTTATTTTAGTGAGCTTTAGATAAGGGAATGACCCCTAACTTACCTCTTAAATACAAGAATGCATCCTTAGATAATAGCTTAGTGAATATGTCTGCAATCTATTCTTTTGTATGGACATATTCCAATTTGATTTCCTTGTCCTGCACCAATTCTTTGAAAAAGTGATATTTTATTGCAATGTGCTTGGTTTTGGAGTACATCAATGAATTCTTTGATATGTTGATTGCACTTGTATTATCACAAAACATGACAACTAGTTCTTTGATCTCAACCTTCATGTCTTCCAACAATTGTTTGAACCAAACAATATTAGAATAGTTCACTATTGCTGCAACATATTCTACTTCTGTTGTAGATTGGGATGTACAATTGTTCTTTTTTCTTGTCCAAGATACCAATCTCTTTCCAAGAAAGAATGCTCCACCACTTGTACTCTTTCTGTCATTAATGTTTCCTACTCAATCGGCATTAGTAAACACTTTCAAGTCTAGATTACTTTAAAATTTATACCACAATCCATAATCTTCAGTGCCTTTCAAGTATCTCAAGATCCTTTTGATTGCCATCATGTGATTTTCTTTGGGTTTTTCTGAAAATCTTGCCACTATACCAACTGCAAGAGCAATATTATGCATTGTATGAACTACATACTACAATTTTTCAATCATTGATCTATACAAGGTCTAATCTACCTCTTTTAAATCATCATTTTTGGTAAGCTTTAGTCCAGTACACATGGGAGTTCCAACTAGTTTTGAATCTTCCATACCAAACTTTTTGAGTATCTCCTTGATATACTTAGACTGAGTGATGTAAATACCATTATTTCTCTGCTAAATCTAAAGACCAACAAAGAATTTAATCTCATCAAACATAGACATTTCAAACTCTTTGTTCATTTGCTCTAAAAATTCTTTGCATAGATCATCATTCCCTATAAATAAAGTATCATCCACAAATATTTCTGCCAAAATAATCTTGTTATCTAGTCCTTCCTTGGTATACAAGCTACTCTTATCATTAGTTCTTTGAAAATCAATATGAATAAGATATTTATGCAATCTCTCATACCATGCTCTAGGGGCTTGTTTTTGACTATACAATAATTTGTGTAATTTGCAAACCATGTACTTTCTATCTAGATCAACAAAACTTTCAGGTTTCGCAATGTAGACTTCTTCATCTAGAATACCATTGAGAAATGTAGATTTGACATCCAATTTATATACCTTAAATCCTTCATATGCAACATATGCAAGTAAGGTCCTAATAGCTTCCAATCTTGCAACAAGAGAAAAAGTCTCTCCATTATCAATTCCTTCTTTTTGACAGTAGCCTTTACATAACAATCTAGCTTTATCTCTTGATACCTTACCATCTTCATTCAACTTATTCCTAAATACCCATATAGTTCCAATCACATTTTTATCTTTGGGCCTATGTACAAGAGTTCATGCTTTTTTTTTTCTCTATTTTCTCTATCTCTTCATTCATAGCCTCAATCCAACTTTCATTTTCCAATGCATCTTTGACATTTCTAGGTTCAAAATCAACAAGTTTAAACAAGTACCTTTTAGCTTACTTCTTGTCATAGTACCTTTAGATTTGTCTCCAATTATCTGATCTGGTGCATGGTGTCTCCTAACATACTTGGCCAATATAGGTTCCTTACCTCTTGAATGAATTGAATTGTCATCCTCATGCATTTCAACTTTAGATTTTGACTGCTCAGACTTGGTAGGCATTGGCTTGGTAGCTTTAGAATGTGACTTGGGTTCCTACAACTCAATGACTAATGAAGACTTGGAAGTCAAAGTCTCCTAATTGAAAAATGTATCTAGCACTATATTAGGTTCAATGAAAACAAATCTCTTATAATCTTCTGGATTTTTTTTGCTTTCTTCTTCAGTCCTTTTTGCAAACTCATCAACTTTCACATGTGCACTTTCTATGATTTTGTGAGTAGACAAATTCAAACATCTATATGCCTTACTCTTGCAAAAATATCCCAAAAATATACCTTTATCACTCTTCACATCAAATTTTCTTTTTCTAGATTCTTTCAAGATATAATATTTACTTCCAAATAGTCTTAGGTAACTTACATTTTGTTTATAGCCATACCATAACTCATAGGGGTTTTTGAATGAGTCCTTCTTCAACTATACTTGGTTTAGGATATGAACTATAGCGTTGATAGCTTCCTTCTAGTATTTGATAGCAATGTTCTTCTCAATCATTAGAGTCGTTGCACAATACATGATAGCTCTATTCCTCCTTTTAGTTATTCCATTTTTCTCAAGAGTTTTGGAGCTGATACTTGTCTTTTGATTCCTCTTTCAATGCAAAAGTTATTGAACTCATTGGAAATGAACTCACCACCTCTATCTGATCTCAAGCATTTCAGTCTTTTCCCTGTTTCCTTTTCTACTCTAGCTAAATACCATTTGAACTTCTCAAATTCTTCTGACTTCTCTCTTAGATACATAATAGTCATCATTCTAGAGTAGTCATCAACAAAAAGAATGAAGAACTTCTCTCCAGTATAGCTCTTAATTCTAATAGGTCCAAAAAAATTAGTATGCACAATTTCCAAAATCTCTTCAAACTGATATTTTTTACTTTTTAACCTACTCTTTCCCATCTTACCAATTTGACAATTCTTATATAAACTAACATTAGGTTTCTTTATACTAAGAATGCCTCTTACTTTCCTAAATTTTCTTATTTTCACCAGGTTATCAAAATTCACATGACATAACCTTCTGTGCCATAGCCAACTTTCTTCAACTTGAGAAATAAAACATGAGCACTCACCAAGTTCAAGATAAAACAAGTTACCTTTTGTTTGTATGCCTGATCCAATTAGCTTTCCTTTGTCATCAAGTAATCTTGCCTTTCCATGCATGAATTCCACCTTGAATCCAATATTGATTAGCTATGCCACACTTAATAGATTATATTTTAGTCCTTCAACCCAATAGGAATTATCAAATACAAGTTCTTTGGTTAATGAGATTTGGCCTCTTCCTTTTATGCAACAAGGTTCATTATTTTCAAACCTTACACTGCCACCATCATAGTCTTCAAAATGTTCAAACTTAGTTTTTTCACTAGTAATATGATGTGAATAATCACTCTCTATGATCAATGTATCATTTTTACTCACATGAGAGATAAGTGCCATCTTATCTTCCTCATCATTATCAGATTCATCTTTCATAGCAATGTAAACAATTTCATCTTCACTATTATCAAAATCCTTTGAGTCCTTAGCCATGAAACATGTTTTCTTACCTTTTTCTTTGAATGACTTGAAATTTTTCTTGCCATTGCACTTATGACCTTTCTTCTCATTCTTTGTTTGTTTGTTTGGGCATGCAACTACAATATGACCAATTTATGCACATGAAAAATAGATTAGGAGAATTTTACCTTTGTATTTCCCTTTGCCTCTAGAATATTTCCTTACAAGTAGAGCCTCAATTACTTCAAGATCACTATTAGAACTTTCTTCTAATTCTTCTTCACTTTATAATTGAGTTTCCTTTATCTTTTTTCCCCTTTCCTTGAGTGAAAGCTTGACTTCAAATGTTGATTCAATGTTCTTGGAAGCTGGAACATAATTGTCATAATTATCTAGCTCAAATGCAATCAGTCTTCCTACTATGGCATCCAAATTTATCTTATGATTTGCTTCACATGTTCTTTCTTGAATTGAAAATACTCTAATTGCATAAATGGGAAGTAATGTTCTAAGAACTTTACTTACAACTGTTTCCTCCTTGATATATCCTCTAGAAGCTTTGATTGCATTGACACTTGCTTTGACTCTTTCAACATATTTGGCCATGTTTTCATCCTCTCTCATTCTCATCTAATCAAATTGTCCTCTTAGACTTTCTACTTTGGCTCTCCTTGTAGTGCCTCCCCCTAGGTTGCATCTTTGCTATTATGGGAAAACTCTTTCTCAGTGAATTTTCTATTAATTAAGCTTAATTAAAAGATTTAATTTAATGGAAAAGTAATATGATTATTTAATATTTATTTTATTTAATTAATTGAGAAATTAATTAAATAAAATAATTAAATTTGAAGATAAAAGTTATAAGTTTAAATTTAGAATGTGATAATATTTATTAATTTAATAATAATATATTTAGAGCTCATTTTTATTTTATTAATTAAGTTTCAAAAATAAATTTAAAAATGGAAAAAGAAATTAATTTATTAAAATTTAATGACCACATGAGGAGTGCATGAGATTTAAAATTAATAAATTAATAAAAATAAATAAAGCTAGTATTAAATAAATTAATGTGCATTATTTTAATAATTATTCACCTAAGAGTATGTGAACTCTTGTAAGTTGTCATGTTGACAACACAAGAGTTTGCACTCTAATTATGCATGTGTTCTCTACACTTAGGAGTTAGCATATTATTTGAGCACGTGTTGTCTACAACATTCTAGAGACCTCATCATGTCTATCTTCTTGTTGTGGAAGTTACATGCTTAGTTGTCATGCTTATCTCCTAGTTCTTTCTAGACACATTCTAGATGCATCTTAGAGGCCTTTATATAGAGACTCTCCTAGTGTGTATGGAGAAGCAAATAGGCATTCGAGAAGCTCATATGCTTCTACATGCTCACATGCTTCTACAAGCACTTCTAGTCACTTGGGGGTTTCAGTTGGTTTGATTTTTGGAGGAATGGTGAATGTTGGAGAAGGAAAGGATTTTTCTATGGACTTTTGAGGCATAGAAAATTAGCATCAGTATTCAGGTGCACTCATTATTTTTACATATTCCATTTGCATTCTTTCTCTTCTTGTCTTCATCATGTTTGTTATATGTGTCTGAATATACTCCATGAATGAATCTTCAATCTTGGAATTAGAATCTAGATATGTATGTTTTTTTTTTTAATTGGTTGTGAAGAAAACATTAGGAAACCCTAGTTTTATTTATGAAGGAAAATTAGTTCTAACTCGGGTTTGGGTTCAAACTAGAGTAGAATTGAGAATTAAAATATACTAAGGTTTGAAAGAAAAAGGGAAAAACTCTGAATTGAGAAATTACATAGTTGAATATATATATATATATATATATATATATATATATATATATATATATATATATATATATATATATATATATATATATATATTAGAGTTTTACTATTATTATGGAGGAAGTTTGTTTTAATTAAACAAAAACCATAGTTGAAATTATGGATTCAATGCAATGATGTAATTGTATTTATTGAGGAAGAAATTTGTTATATACAAAACAAGTTTTATATCATATATAATTATTAATTAAATGAATTAATAAATATATCTAACAATAATTAATTCTTCATTCTTATTGACCAATTGAAATAATGTTAGTAACCTACCTTTGGTAGGAATTAATAAGAGAAACCATGAAAGATTGGGGAGACAATGTGAATTAGCATTCTTTTCTATGCTTAATAGTAGAGTTTTTTAATAGAATAATTTTATACCATTGTTGTACCAAATAAATTTTCAAGCCATTCTATCAAACAGTAGTCATGCCTTGTCAAAACCCAAGCATTTTGCATACAAGGCTACCAGTGAATGGCCCTAGAGAAGTAGTAAGTAATTGATTCCAACCTAATCAAAAGAGCATAGAGAATCATAAGAAAACTAGTCTGGAAGTGAATAATCTGAAAATGACGTTGAACACTAGAAAAGAAAGAAGATATGAGTTGGAAAGGAATAGAGATGAGATGTAAGAGACAAACAGTGGAAATTTCTCCAACTGATGGGCCAATTAGTACTAAAACTTGGTTAGGGTTCTTGTTCTTATGAATCAACATTAATGTAAAACACCAAAGGCTGCACCAACTAGGAATCAAACTTGAGATGATTGACGTTAATCAATTCAGGATAGATCATTGTAAAGAGAAAGCTTAATCAATTTGGGTCAGATCATTATAAAGAGAAAGCGAAAAAGTAAAAGAAATGAATTACAAATAGAGATGTGGAGTAATAATTATGGGGGGGTTGATTTAAAAGTTTTGATTTAAGCATGATAATTTGGTCTATTATTGTCAATAGTGAATATTGGAGAAGGTCCTGGCCAATAGTTGGGACAATAAAGATTTCAAGGGCATATGGATAGGGTATCTAATTTGTAGAGCTAGATAAGTTTAGCCACTTCTAATGGTTAAAGTTGCTATCTAATTTCCATGCTTGGAAGGAATCAATCATCACACCATTCAAAGATTGGTATAGGAAGAATGAGTCTTCCATGGGGACCAAGTTCAGTGGCTCATAATTCATCTCCTCTTTCAACTTCACAATGTCTGTTTAGAAGCAATCCTGATCTACGGAGGAGAGATTGATTTTGTGGAAAGAAGCCAAACACTGTAAGGAGGGGTCATATCATGGAAGGAAGCCACAAGTCAGTGGCATAGTTGGTTTTTTACATAGAAACCAATAATAGTGGATAAAGGAAGTGACATAGAGGTGGCAATTTAACTGAATGATAGATGATAAAAGCAGCTTGGGTTTGGTATGAGAAAATCTCGATAATGGAGGATGACAATAAGAGAACTAGTTGACTCCTATTGTAAGTTAATCGATATGAGAGTGCAAGCCAAGTGTGGAGGAACAAGTTTCTATGTTGAAAAGAGTCAATTGCACTATCATGAAGGTTTGTAGCAAGTTTATTAAATGTTATTGAACCATTGCATGTCGCAGGGTACCTGTACATCTTAGAGTACCTGATAGGGGCAAAAATCCAAGGGACTACCAAACATCCATATTCTCAGACCACACGGCCTACCTGCGAGTGGAGAATTGTAATAGTGGTGCCAAATTAACTTTATCAGTGAGGTGCGTGAGTCAGTTCTTATGTATGCATGAAAGACAAGTGACGTTCTTGTTTTAAGGAGAGTGCTTGATAACAATGGCCAGGCATAGAGTAGTATGTATTGTAGTAGAACTAAGAAAAGATAGCCCACAATTTAATGAAATCCAATCCTGATCATAATGCAATCAAATATGGTATATAAGGAATCAGGAGAGCAAAGAAAGGGATCATGGGTGCACATATGTTGTAATATCTTATTGGAAAGAATGCTTCTAAGAGGGGGGGTGAATCAGAAGTACTAGCTTTTAACCTATTTTAAATCTTTAATAACATATCTTTGAAATGAACATGCATGCATATAAACATTAAGCAATCATGAGAAACAAATATGCATTACCAAATAACACTTGAGATTTTGGTAACCTAGATACCCTCCATAAATAAGAAGGTAAAACTAGGGTGGGGATGATACCCACAAAATCATTGCAATAATAATGTTTGACCACTTCTGATGATCTGCCCTGCTAAAGGCTTTACACTATATCAATAGTGACCTGGTTAAAGGATTTAAGAACACTTTACATGAAGTGTTACCCTATCAAAGGATTTAATCACCTATTTAAAGGATCTAAAAAATAGCTATTAAGCTAACCTATCATCATAGGATTTCCTTTATAATGCAATGGCTAAAGAGTATTAGGTATAATAAACCTAATAGCTTACAATCCTTGATTGTTGAATACAGGCACTTGATCTACTTTCTTCTAACCTTGATCCTCTAAGATCTAATACTTTTTTGTATCCCCTACTTTGTTCTGATTAACTGGATATTTAATTAATGATCTCTTCCTCTAAGTCCTTTTATTCTTCACTCTGAACTCCACTAGTGTTTTCATTTTCTCCATCCATCTACATGGTTCAATGAGATTTTTTCTTCCTCATAAAGACATTCAAAGACTTAGGGTTAGACATGGACCTATGATCCATATTGAATCTCTATTTCCTGCTCATTCCTTACACTTCTATCATTGGTTGCATGCCTTCTCCATTTTTCTTATTAGCTACATGTAGATTTCATAGGAAATATAAATGATTTTATCTTATTACTTAAATCCTTTGAGATTTGTCATATGTCAACCATGAAAATGGTTTACATTTAAGTTTGTGAAGTTACAAACTCATATGCTGATTCTGAGTTACTCGGCACTTACAGATTCTTGATGCTTGGCACCTTCTATAACTCGGCTCATGTATCATTCCTATCTTGCTTGAAATTGTTTACAACTTGGCACCTATAGTCACTCGGTGTTTAATCTTCACTCGACACCTGAAGGCTTTCCTAACTCGGCACAAGCTATGGCTCAGCATACTTAGTGCACTTGGCTTTAGTGTAGAAAGTGGTTAAGTGTGTTGGCACTCAAGTATCAAAACCATTCTTAGACTAACAATCTCCCCCTTTGACATAAGTGTCAAAAATACTTAACTAAGCATTATTTATCTGATCTTATGAGTACGTTCACTAATCTCAAAATTATTATAACTCCCCCTAAGTTGATCATGCCTTGTCATGTCATGAATTCTATTGTCTTGTGCCATTATGCCTAATGTTCTCTTCAATATACCTTCACAATATTCACAATATTATATCCACAATATTATCTCCCCCTTAGAATATTATCTCCCCCTTTTTGATACTGATGTCAAAGGGTCCTAAATAGTAATGCCATGCTTTGCCAAAAATGTCTTATTTACCTCAAAGAGAGTTGCATCCCAGTTATTTAAGGCAATATCCAATGACTTTTGTTGGATTGCAAGCTCTGCTACTAGATCAACAAGTCCTTCATGTGTAGAAATATTTGGATCCTTTTTCAAAACTATTTCTACATACATTTTCTCCTTGTGTAATACTTCCAAGTGAGGAGTGATGGAGGCTTGGATTTGCATCAGCTTTTCTTTGATAGTGGCATCTTTTGCTGATAATGCAACTAATTCCCTCTAAGTGTAAAGTGTTTGTGAAAATTGCTTTTCACTCTATGTAGGATCTGAGGGTAGTTGCATGTTAGAGAGCTTTAATTTACTCTCAAGGTTCAAAATTTTTGGATTTATTTCTTGTGTGAACCTGGAAAAATCACACAATTTTCTATAAAGGGAAAATATGTTCCCTAATACACTCTTTACATTTTCCAATTTCTTAGCTAGGTCAACCTATCCCAAAATTATGTTATTAGCTATTTTCTAGTTGAATTTTCCTACAAACTTCTTTTTTGACCATTCCATTAGTTTAACATTAGTATCATGCTCTTTATTATTCACTTGGTCAACTATATCAGATAGTTGCTAAAGTATTGGCCTGTTTGCATTTGGAGGTTGAAGGCTGAAAGCATCCATGAATATATCTTTTATCTCATTCATTGCCTACTTGTATTTTTAGTCTTTCCTCATTGCCTCTTGCCTCCTTCTCTTATCCAATGCACTCTATATTTCATTCATCTTTTCCTCATGTAGAGTGCTTGAATCATAATAGGGTATTTTAATTTCTTCATCAAGCTCAGGAATACCATAATGAATGGTCCTGGCTATCCTAGTAGAACTTGAGCTTGGTGTACTGACATATAAGGTCATTGTTTTAGTACTCAGCTTATGACTGGGTTTGGTGGGAGTTCCTATTTTTGGTAATTCAACCAAAGTTTGTATTGCAGAATCCTCTTTATCTTGTGTTTCTTCTTTGTCCTCTACTTCTTTCTTGGCTTCTTCTTGTGTCACTGCTATTGGAGGTATACTTGCTGTTTGAACTGTTATCCCTATGAATACCTTTTTTGTTGCATTCGGCTCCTGATGAGCTTGAATGGCTATTCTTGGTGGTGATGGAAGTGGTAGAAATGTAAGCTTAGTAGTTTGAATGATTTGAGGTGGTTCTTGTGGTGACACCTTGGCTTCTTTGAGTTTGTCTACTGACTTTTGGAGATTATCCACACTGACCAATATAGGGCTCATACACAATTACGCTTGTAGAGTTGTTTGGTCAAGGATCTTAGTAAGATCCTCTACAGTTAATGGATTGATGTTTTGGCATGTGGTGTCAACAAGATCCTTAATCTTTATGATCTTTGCGGGTGTGGTAGTAGAGCGAGGTGGGCTAGGAGGTGAAAGTTGTGTGTCTTGCACACTTTGTTATTCATTAGTACCTTTGTCTTCATCTTTTCCTTCCTCCTCTCTTTCTTTCTTGTTTTCCTCTTCTTTAACCTTTTTCTCTTCTTTTTTCTTCTCTTCTCTCCTCTTCCTTCTTTCCTTAGGTTTAGCAGTAGCTTCCTCTTTGTATTCCTCTTCAAGGACATCTTTAGTTGTCTTGTACAAGTTTTTCCAAACTCTTGTAGTTCTTTTTACAAATTCTTCAATTTTATTTTGTAGGATGGAGAATGCCCTATATTTAGGTGTAAACCTTTTACTATGTCTTTTGACTACTTGATTTACCTATTCCTTTGTTAAATTAGGTAGTAGGTTTGCTAGGGTTGATTCCCTCATCTCTTTCTCCATCATTAGATAGAAATGCCATCTATCTTCTATAGTTTTAGACAATTCCTTTGGCAATTGTCCATCTAGTTCAAGAGGTGTATACTTGAACTATGTCATTAATGAATAGACTAATTCTTCTATGTTATTTTGTTCCTCTCTACTAAACTTATTGAAATCAATCTTTTTCATTTCACTTAAGTCTCCATTCCTAATCTTCTCACATAATATATCAACTGAAGATCTAGGAGGATGACTTACCCTTTCAGTCTGATCTTCTTCATCAGTATCAAGTTGGGCCACATATATTTTCCTTTTCTTTGGATCTTCCTGTGTCTTTTTTACTGTGTTCTTCTTCTTTATGGCTTCCTCTTTGGCCTTTTGGGTAGAGGCCCTTGTTGTAGCTCTAGTTGTTGGCTTCTTGGGTGTTTGCATGGCAGCTTTCTTTGGTGAAGGCTAAGAAGTAGGAGGTGTCTTTGTCTTCCTTTTGATGACTCTACCTTTGATGGGAGCTTTCTTGGTTTTTGCTTCCTCGACCCTCTCATCTTTCTCTTCACCTTGACTTTGTGAGAATTCAAGTGGCTGTTATTCTAGCTCACCTTCTTCTTCTCCTTCACTAATCTCTTCTACTTCACCTACTACACTTGATTCTTCAGCACCAAATTTCTTCTTTACCAGCTTGTCCTTTTTCTTTACTGTTGTGGCTATCTTGAGTTTTGTAACAACTCTTGATTTGACAGTGTCAATTGTTCCAAATGCCTTGAAAAATTTGTCCATTTCCTCTGCAAGTAATGTTGTGATGGCTGTAGAAGCTTGGTTAACATTAAGCTCATATCCCAATGGTCTAAGCCATCTTGTTCTTGGAAGGACTACTTGAACGTAAGTATAATCAATATCAACAAGAAAATATATGTCATTTACATGCTTTTCTACTAGTGAAACTGGTATCCTCATTCTTTTCTTCATTGCATTTTTGAAATCATCAAAATAGATAGACATTTGATCATCAAAGTTATCTCCCATTTATGTAATGAAATCATTAATTTGATCAACAATGGTTCTATTCCGACTCCAGTTAATTTTTCCAAATGAAGGGAATTCCTTCATTACATAGAAGAACATACAAACCAACACTGAACCAAATTTACACTATGCTCCCTTGGACTTTCTAATAGCTCCAAGATTTTCTTTGATCTGTTGCAACAAGAGCTCTGCAAGGTCATAGGTGTGGTCTTTCTTTACAAGCTTATGTGCCACATCCACTGCTATGTAGGGTACACTATTTAACCTGCTGGATTGATAAAACTTATGTGATATGATCCTTATAGAAAAGTCTAGAAGGGGATCAGTTATGGTATCTATGGTCATGCCTCTATTGTTCCATTTTGCACTTGTGTTCTTCTCAGTTGTTTCCTTCTTTTCACTTCTTAATGTCTTTGGCCGATCTAGGGTTGGAAAACCTGTAACCCTATGAATCATTTTCTTGGTAATCTTGACTGGTCCTTGTTCTAATCAGAATGATCCATCATGGATTCTGCTAAGTATTATGTGTATCCACTCACTTTTTAATACGATTGGAAAAACTAGGGCTTTGGTTAAACCCTTCTTTTCTATGACAGAAAACTCATCTTTCAGGATACCATTTTCACAGAGTTTGTCATAAGCATTAAAGATTTTCAAATCTCCTATGGATCCTATTTTATAATTATAGAACTTTCGCACATCCTGAACCATAACGAATTTTTCAGGGATGGCGGATAGGGCACCAATGGGATCGCTTTTGTATGTAACTTCTGGTATAGGTCTAAACTCAGGTTGCTTAACCTCATTGCTAACAAGTTGAATCTCATGGCTCACTATCCCTTGGGTCATCTTTGAACTAGATGCCATTTATATCTAAACTAGGGTTTAACGATTAAAGAAAAATTCTCAAAAATATAAAACTCGGCACCTGAAGGAAATACTTGGATCAATGCTTAGATCACTTGGGTAGATGCTAAATTGTTGGTTGAAAGTTTGAAAATCGCTCAGTTGTGCTCAAGGTAATTGCTCTTCACTCGAATGTCTCAAGAATGAATTGATTTTTTCTTTTAAATGACAAAAGAAAATTTGCATTTAATGAATTTTAGTACCTACACCTATCACTCAGCTTCCAAATGTCTTTCAACTCAACATCCACTTGGTAGCTATAGTTACTTGGCATCTACTTATTTTGTTAATAACTCGACATCCAAGGCAGTTTCACTCGGCATCCAAAGACAACTCGACATCATCTTTCAAGTTTAGTGTTAGCATCTTGTCTGATGCAAATTTATACTTTACAGTGCTTCTTCATGGTTTAGGGCTGATGTGTGATAATTTCTTATGTATCAACCCTATAGGCTTATCTTGTGATTAGTTAGATGAGAAATGATCACTTGATCTCATGGGTGAAGTGACCCTTTCATAGGATGTACTTGATCCATCCTTTTTCTACCATGTCTTCTTCATGTTTCTTCTTATGTGTTCTACATCAATCTTTTCTTTGCCCTTATTTACTTCAGTCTTGGGTGCGTTGGCCTTTGTTGGATAATTTTTGCTGATATGTCCAGTTTTCAAGCAACTGAAGCAAGTAGTCTAGTTCAACCATTTTTTATAGTTCCCCTTGAAATGTGTTCTTATGCAATTCTGGGGTATATGTCCATACTCTTGACAATAGTGACAACTATACCTGGTGTTATAATCCCAATGGTAGTGACTTTCATTCTCTTTTGCTGGTTGATTTGATGTCCACATAGGCTTTGATCTGCATTCAAATGCCCTATGTCCATATTTCTTGCAATTATTACAATGTCCATTAAATCTTTGTGTCCTTAGGACTTTGGATCTGCAATCTTGTGTCATATGTCCTTGCATGTTGCATTTGTGATAGTAACTCTTGCTTTTGGATGTGTTTGACTGATTGATCCTCCTACTCCTACAAACATTAACAGTATGTCCCTTTTTATTACAGTAATGACAAATGGGTTTAGAATCCTTACCTTTTTCACTTCTTTCCTCAACACTCTTTGATGATTCACCAACTTCAGTGCTATTGTATCCAAGTCCTGATGTATCATGGGCAGATCTTGGGGATTTCAGCAACTATTCAAAGTACTTTATGGCTTTGCTTAACTTTTTGAGATTCTCTGCCATTTCTTTTTCTCTATTCAATTCATTCTACAGTTGTTCATTCTGCATCCTTAAAGTAGATATCTCAATATCTTTCATATTAAGTTCATGATGAAGGTTCATTATTTGGGCAAGTGTATCCATCTACATGTTTGAGATCCTTGTTAATTCAATATATTTATCTTCTAGTCTATTTGCAAGATTCCTTTTTTCATCTTCCATCATGACTCTTTCCTCAACTGCTCTTTTCTTTTGTTCAGTGATTTCACATAACATTATGGCCTATGATTCATGTTCCATCTTGAGAGATCTTATCTCATTTTCTTGAGTTTTATTTTTCTCCATCAGTTCTGCTATTGCTACATCAAACTCTTGAGTGTCTCCATTGGCAAACACTTTTGTGGTATCAATCTCCTTATAGTGTATATTATTTTCAGCTATTGCTATCTCCTTTCTTCTTTTCAAATATTTTCTTAATTCCACTCTAGCTTCCTCTACTTTTTGTAGAGCAAGATGCACATCTATCACTTGGTTCTCAATGATCTTTCCAAGTTTGAAAACTTCCATCTTTAGATCTTTTCCTCCAAGCTGTTAGGCTCCTTCTAAAGAGAAATCTACTATGATACCAATTGTTGTAATATCTTATTGGAAAGAATGCTTCTGAGATGGGGGGTGAATTCGAATTACTAGCTTTTAAACTATTTTAAATCTTTAATAACATATCTTTGAAATGAACATGGATGCATATAAACATTAAGAAATCATAAGAAACAAATATGCATTACCACATAACACTTGATATTTTGGTAACCCAAAAACCCTCCAAGAATAAGAAGGTAAAACTTGGGTGGGGATGATACCCACAAAATCACTACAGTAATAATGTTTGACCAGTTCTATTGATTTGCCCTATTAAAGGCCTGCCTTGTTAAAGGCTTTACACTATATCAATAGTGACCTGGTTAAAGGATTTACAAACACTTTACATGAAGTGTTATCCCATCAAAGGATTTAATCACCTATTTAAAGGATCTACAAAATAGTTGTTAAGCTAACCTATCATCATAGGATTTCCTTTCTAATACAATGGCTAAAGAGTATTAGGTATAATAAACCTAATAGCTTACAATCCTTGATTGCTAAATACAGGAACTTGATCTACTTTCTTCTGACCTTGATCCTCTAAGATTTGATACTCATTTGTATCCATTACTTTGTTCTGATTAACTAGATATTTAACTGCTGATCTCTTTCTCTAAGTCTTTTTATTCTTCACTCTAAACTCCACTAGTGTTTTTGTTTTCTCCTTCATCCATCTACATGATTCAATGATATTTCATCTTCCTTATAAAGATATTCAAAAGCTTAGGGTTATTCATGGATCTATGATCCATATTAAATCTCTTTTTTCCACTCAATCCTTATACTTTTATCATTGGTTGCATGCCTTCTCCATTTTTCTTATTGGCTACACGTAGATTGCATAGAAAATATAAATGATTTGATCTTATCACTTAAATCCTTCAAGATTCATCATATGTCGGCCATCACAATGGTTTACATCTGAGTTTGTGAAGTTACAAACTCATATGCTGATTCTAAGTTACTCGGCACTTATAGATTCCTAATGCTCGACACCTTTTGTAACTCGGCTCTTGTATTGTTCCTATCTTGCTCGACATTGTTTATGACTCAACACTTAAATATTGCTCGGCACTTGGATCATGCTCGAAACCTATAGTCACTCAGCATTTGATCTTCACTCAGCACCTGAAGGCTTTCCTGACTCAGCACAAGCTGTGGCTCGACATACATAGTGTACTTGACTTTAATGTAGAAAGTGGTTAAGTGTGTTGGCACTCAAGTGTCAAACCCATTCTTAGACTAACACACATACCCATTGATGTTAAAATAAATAAATAAAACGTTAATGTTAAAAAAAAATCTAAAACTTGAATGTGAGCGAGATTTCATATCGATTGTGTTAGGACTTGAGTATTATGTAGTTTATTAACTTGGTAGTACGTGACCGCTGGGTAGGTATAGGGTATGAAGTATTTTAGTTTATTTTTACATTAATGTTATGTGATGTTATAAATCCAAATTATTATTGATTTGATTTCTTTAAAATATAATGTTACTAAAAAGTTTTACTATTATTAATAATATTAAATTTAGTGTTTAATATTATTAATAAATATCAAATATGAAAATTTTAATGGGTTATTATTAGTATTCATTTAGATTATAAAGAATTATCATTAATAATTCAATTAAGTGGTTCAAATTAAGATAATATTTAATCAAGTCTTAATTGAGATTATAATTGAGCTCGTAAATGATGAAATTATCTAATTAATTTAAGTTTGGAAATTATTATTATATTGATTTGTTAGATTCAAGATGAAGTTCTTGAAAATCAAAGAACATTATTTTAATAGCTTAAATATTAGACTGATACTTATCCTTTAATTATTTTTGAGAATTTGAATTAAATATTAATTAATGGAATTATATATTTATTGGATTAGTAATGAGATTGATTTTAATAAGGTTGACAGTTACTTTATTTAAAGTCAATGAAGATTATTTCAAATAAATGATTGTCCTTGGAGTGTTGTTAAGGAAGTTGTAAATCATTATTGAAAAAGGTGAAGTACTGCTCTAATGAATTGGATAATGGGAGTCATTTCTTAGAACTAAGGGAGTTTTATTAATTATTAATAACATTGATTTTAGTAAAACAATGCGAATGATTTTATTAAAAAGTCAATGGGAACTAGTTCAATGAATTAAATAAGTAAATAGTTATCTTTTGACCATTTTAGAAAATTGTTTTTAAATAATAGAGGGATAATTCTTTGTTGACTTGTAGAATAAATGATGAATCTTATACATTTGGAATATACTTGAAATGAAAACTGAAACCTCATATTTGGCTTAACCATGTTATTGTGAAAGCAAACTAAAATATGTGTTTGTATCTTGTTCTTTATGCTATCCATGTTTGCAGATTGGGTGGTCCTAGAGTGTTGACCAATTATAGGATGTCTTCCAAAGGCTTGGGAGTTATGCGAATGTGATGGCATGTTGATGCTATTTGATCTCGATCTTTTTAAAACCCAACCATGGTAATGTGATGGTATGCTCTATGAGATGTTTGTATTTACTAATTGTTATTACTCATTAGTCTTCTTGTGTGAAGCTGAGGTGTATGTATTTGAGATACTTGGCTTAACCATTTTTGAATCATCAATCAGTTATACTTGGGTTACTTTCCAATCACCTTAATGAGACTAAAGTGTTTGTTTTGATCTTGATGGTGTCATGTTCTGACATGTTTTGACTCAACCATTTTGGAGTCTTTGATCAGTATTACTTTGAGATACTTTTTGGTTGCTTGTTGAGAACCAATGGATATTGTGATTATCAGTGATACCTTTAGTTGCCAATAGAGAACTGTTGTGGTCATGATTATCAATGGATGCTTTTTAGTTTCTCATGGAGATTTGATGCTTTTATTGTGGATTATCTTTTGGTATTTTTCCAGTCACTTGTATAGGACTTTGGTGATGTTGAGATTTATGATTCCATGAGTTTAGGGTAGGTTATCTACTTGTAGTGTTAGGAAGTGGCTTGCAATGGAGGTTGGGGCTCTAAGTGGCTGCTAGGGTAACTCATTGTAAGTTGTTTTAATAAGTGAAAACATTTACACTAAATGGGAATTAAATGAACCTAATAAAATAATTGTATGTTCTCGCCCATGCCTTGAGTCCTAGTACAGACTAGGATGGGAGTAGAGAGAATGCTTGATTGCGACCTTGCATTCTGTAGTATGCCTCATCAGTATGAGAGGATACTAGTGGCCGCATAGGGATCACTAGGGGGCCAAGGTCTATTGAGAGACTACCAGGGTAACTCTAGTGTGATCCATGTGATGACACTTTCCCACCTCTAGAAACTAGATGTCAGTCTGTGTGTTGGAACCTTTGAGATAGCATACTTTTAGGTCTCCTAGATTTAAAAGAGTATTTGTGTTATGTAATTAGATATCTTGTTTGACACTTGAGACTATCTCCTCTAGCGCTATCTTTGTTGGCATTTACCTTCATTATGTTCTTGGATCATTATGATAGATGTTATATCTTGTGATGGATGTAATTATTGACATGTCTTCTTATATTGATGATTTGCATCTATTAGATGATGTTATCTTATGCTTTATCTTGCATGTTAGATTCCTTTCTGCATATGATGTAGTATGATTTAGGAGTGACATTCCTACTATGTTCATACCAATGATCTCTTCAATGATTTGAAATGTTACACACAGAGGGATGGCTAGGGCCCACGATGGTCTAATGATGCTATTTACAGTTGGGAGGAACCATGCACTTAGTTAGTTATGTTTGTGATGTATGGTATTTGGTTTCATTTACTTTAATGCACTTGCATCATGGATTAGAATAGGATGATGTACTTCATTTTCACACATGTATATTCTTTTAAGCCTTTTTTACCCTGTGTCATGTACAGTGGATGATTGAGCATTCCGAATTTAATTGCCATGAGGCATTCAGAAAAAATGTGTAATATGGACATTGGACTTTCTATTTATTCTTTCATGTGGATGTGGTAGTGGTTAGACTTAGTACTAATTAGATTAAATGTGACTCAACGTCTTGGGATCCTTAAGGAATGTAACTTGTTATGAATGCTTTTAGTTGTATGTATGTTATTGCTTCTGCTACTATGTGTTTGATATGGATGGTTTATCTTTCATGTTTAAAAATAAAAATAAAAAAATGTTTGGAAAAATTAGAGAAAATTTAGGTTAATTCTTTTGGATCCCTTGGTGGGGCATTACACTCCTCACATTGTCATCACCTCCATAGATATGTTTCAGCTTGTTCCACATTTCAAAGGCACTTTTTTAGTCCTTGATATCATCAAGTTCTTCATAGCGTAGATCAGATGCAATGTCTATCATCATGGTGTTATGAGTCTTCTTCTTTGCAATGTCACTAATAGATAATGTACCAGAAGGAGTTGTATGTTCTTCATCAAGGTATTTCAATCATGTATCTCCAATGGAAGCTAGATGAAGTCTCATGAGACCTTACCATGCTAAAAAGTTATCCTTGTTAAGCCTTAGAATTTCCCTCTTGTAAGACATCTTGATCTTTAACTTAGGTCCTTGAAACACTTCCTGCAAGCACCAAATGCTTTAATACCAATTGTTGGAAATATAGATGGAGTAACTCAGAGGGGGGTGAATTAGTTACCTCAAAAAAAAATCTATAGATCCCTTAGATGTTTGATGAAACTAGTTACTATTGTCACCTGGTAACCATATAGAAAAATGTTGTAACTCGGTAGATGCAATGTATGTTAACTTTAACAGATTTTAAACATTCACAGTGATTAACATGCATGCATAAAAGAAATAAAATGAACACATGATACACCAAATTTAATGTAGAAACCCAAATATGAGAAAAATTACCAAGTAACTAGCTACTAATTTTTACTCTTCTAAAGTGAGCCCTATTAGGAGCCAACCAAGTTAAAGGCTACAAAACACACTATTAGGTGTGACCTTGTTAGAGGATTTAATCACCCTATTAGGAGTGGCCTTGCAAAAGGTCTTTAGAAAAATTCAATAGAACTATCACCTTGTTAGAGGATTTACAAATGGCTATTAGACCAACTCTATTAAGATATTTATGAATCACTGCTACAATGGTGCGAAAGTAACAATGAAATGACCTGAATGAGATGCAATTGAATTGCTGATACAGATCTTTGTTCTACTTCACTAGATCCTTCCTAATCAAATAAATCTTTGTTGCTCCTCAAGGATATCTAACCATCCTTCAAATTTTTCTCACACATTCCTCTTCAAACAATCAATACACTTGCATGCTCGCTCATTACACTTTAGAATTCTCAACTTGACATTTCATATGTACCATTTAGATTGTCAAGTTAGCTCATTTAAAACTTACATTTATTAATAATCATTACCTCAGTTAGCTACAATAATTACTTGAAACAATTAAAGTTTATTTCCCAAAACAACAAAATCCTTCTTTAGCTGACCCTACTTGGTAAATACTAATCCACAAATGATTTCTAGTGTTAACCAATAGAAGCTTAGTTAACACTATGAACCTTGCAAAATCTTTTGGAGACCAAGTGAAATTGGTAAACACTAACTTTCCTTCGTTAACTATGTGAGCTCGGTTAACACTAACTTTCTACCACATTTCCTTTGACACTCGAGTGAGCTTGGTAGACACTATTTCCATAGAGTGATTTCTAGGAATGCTCTATGGAATCTAAATTTTTATTTGCTAACTAACTGAGCTCAATAAGCACTATCTACCAATTGATATGACATTTGTGTAACATCAAAGACAACACACAATTAAAAAATTGTATCCAACAACTTCTTTGTACTTTTAGTCAGCACAAAATAATATGTAAACCATTTTGGAGTTGGCTGAAGGATTGTTTTGCAATCCTAGATGATAACAACAAATCTTAATTCTAAATTCCTATGTAGTACATGCAACCAATCAAAAAAAAGAAATGATTAAGCTGCAATATGGGTGAATCATAATCATTGATTCATACCTAATCCTAAGTCACATAGGTATTCTAAAGGAGGAAAAACCCTAAACTTTTTACAAGTGTGGAAGGAGTGAAGAAAGAAGTTTGCATGCACAAATAGAACATTCATGGTGACTAATGTATTGTCAATTAAGATACATTGCAGAATTGATTAGAAGAGAACACAGAAGATAGGTTAGAGGATAGAAGAAATAAATTTGATCTAAGAAGGATTAAGAATACATGCAAAGAGGTGATATGTTATCTGGTAGCACAATGCTAACCACAAGATCATTTATGAGACATTCTAATAGGTGAATCAGTCAAATCTCTTAATAGAGAAGTCTTAATAGACTATGATAAATCCTTTAATAAGGTGCTTACTTCATTGTAAGTTAAAGTCCTTTTACTGGAAACACTTCTAATAGGGTGTTGAAATCCTTTAATAGGGTAAGATCTAATAGTCTTGTAAGCATTTAACAAGGAAGACCTTTCACAAGGTAGATCATGTTTCATCATTAAACATTGTAATCTTCATTGGATACAACTATAGTAGTGAAGATTTGTGGGTGTCATCCCCACCCCAGTTTTACCTTCTCATTGGAGGGTTTCTAGGTAATCATATCTTGTGTCATATGTTTGAATGATTATATGTTTTCATCCTATGGATGTATATGCTTAATTCTGTATTTCAGCTTAAATGCACAATTTTGAGATGGATGTGTGGTGAATAAATTTATGGTTAAATTTTTGAAGTATTGATTGACCCTCCCCCACTCTCAAAGTTTACTTTTCCCATATTATATTTCTAACAAAAATGTCTTTGAAGTGTTGTGCAATTAGGGTTTGTTTGCACCTATTGTCATTTTTCCAAAAAATATCCCTAACCTAATAAGTTTTTCCCTAAGCATAGTATATTGAAATTTCCTAAGAATTATGTCTTTTAACTTATCATTAAGAAATTTCCTTAATCTATGATCAATTTTGACCTTTACCCTAGGTTCTATGTTCAAGCAAGAGATTGCATTTGATTTTCAAATTTTCCATCTTTTGCTACAATCTTGTGATTGATGTTTCATCATCTAGTTGTAAGTCTAAGTTTTCTTTCCCTCAATGTTACAAAACAAAGGCTTTCTCATGATCATAAAGGTAAATGTTGGGTCTCATAATGTTTTAATATTCAATTTAATCGTAGAATTATGGATATGTATTTGAAAGTTTTGATCTTACACTCATCCCATTGGCATATCATCATAAGTGTCTTATGGTGAATAACAAGTGATATGATCTTACAATGAATTGAAGAGTTTATAAGTGTAAAGGCTTATAAAAGTACCCTTAACCATACTAAAGAAAGGAGATTGTAAGATCATAAGACATAAAGAGCTAAGGTTATTAAGTTTCATGATCTTATGAAGTGAGGCCAAGTAGGCATACATAAGGAAATTGAGCACATGTCAATAAATTATGCTGAAGATACAAAGAGTAAAGGATCATAAGATCTCAAGAGAAAACCATGAAGGTTTTGAAATATACAAAGCAATAACAAGAATTGTTGGAATTATTATGATAGGATAAGATACTAAGAGGGGAGGGATGAATTAGTGACTTATAAAACTTAATCCTTATTTAGAAATTAATTCTTCATGTGAATTGTGATCTAATTGCATGCATGAGAAACTGAAAACATTAAAGCATTCATAACACTTTTGACACACAATTTGGTGACCTAGAAACCTTCCAGATAGAAATTAAAACTAGAGTGGGGATGATACCCACAATTTTTAGTACTACAGAATAATTTTGGCCTATTAAGGCTTATAATGATCACTTCTAATGATTTTCCCTACTAGGAGCAATAAAGACTGCTAGGCCCACCTTGCAAAAGGATTTAAAAATATACAATGAAGTATGCACTTAGTAAAGCGATTTACAAAACACTATTAGGTCTACCTTGTTAAAGTATTTGACTAATGCACATATTAGGATGAAGCAGTAGTTAATCTCTGATCTGCAACTTGATTTACTGAATGAGATTCCTCTAAGTATACAAATCACCATACTATGATAGATAGATCTTTGCTGCTCCTTATACTATTGTATCCTTTGTCATTCACTCTTCTACTCCCTTTTTATTATTACATTACTTCCATTCATTAATTTGGATTTGATAAAACATATTACATATATACCAAACCAATTAAAAAATTACAAAGTCAGCCATCATACATGTTTACATAAATATTACAAAGTCAGCAAAAGTGTAGAAACTCAAGTTCTCAAGACTAACTTAGTGAAGTTTTGATACTCAACATCCACTATCAATGCTCTACATCATCATGCACCCAGTAAACATAGAAGCTCATTCCATACTAATCATTTCCAAGTAGTCTTGAACTTAGTCTACACTAGTGACTCAACAAATACTATGAAACTTGGCATATAAACTAAATCACTTGATTCACACTGCATAGCTTGATCAATGCTATCACTATGAGCTCAGTATTAACTGAGTCACTTGGTTAACACTAAGTAGCTTGGGTAGCACTAGACTCACATCATATCAATTAAAAAATTAGTAAGCATTGCACAACTTGGTTCACACTGGTAAACTCGACATACATTGGGATGCTTAGTTTACACTATTGATCATCACCATAGTAGTAACTACTCGGTGTAAACTGAAATCTATCCAAAGGACTCGATAGCAATTGTAGAACTTAGTAGCAACTAAAATGCTTGGTTAACACTATTAACTATAAAATATTCTTGGTAGATACTTACAATCTTAATAAGTTTATGTCACTAATAACAAACATGACTAGAATGTCAATAAGCATATGGTCCCAAGGGTTAAGGAAAAGTGAATGTTATATTTTCTAAAGCTATGACTAAGAGGACATAACAACTAGCATATGATTAGGAGGTAAAGATAGTAGTTAAGAGAAACCTTCTAAAGTTATGAAGGGACTTAGTTAACTATGTGTTGGTGTTTGAAAACGTTACCGGTTTCCAATTACCCTGATGAGAACGAAACACATCTAGGGGCAACTAACTCCCATTATCAACACATCCATTCAGACACCAAGCCAACTATAAGGCATGACCCTTCTTCTTCTTCAGGCTCTGCAAAACCTAAGTGGGTGGACCTATAGATTCTTTATATGGTACCAGTTGTCAAAGCATACATTGAATCTATTATGAAGCAGATAAAACCCTTATTTCTCCTGATAACTCATGAAATAACATCAATCTACAGTAGCTAAATGCAAATGTAGGAATCTCA
Source organism: Cupressus sempervirens (assembly GCA_028749045.1). Classification (NCBI taxonomy): domain Eukaryota; kingdom Viridiplantae; phylum Streptophyta; class Pinopsida; order Cupressales; family Cupressaceae; genus Cupressus; species Cupressus sempervirens. Next base: position 115,141,518 of record CM053793.1, read on the forward strand.
GAAGCTGAGTGGGGGCATTCTATTATAGCTCTTCAACATGAAAGGGAAAAGCATTGATTATTGATGTTGATGTTCAACAAATCCTCAAGCATGTAGCAAGACCTAATGATCCTATAACTGATTAGTGCCTAATCCATTGGGCAATTTCATGAATCCAAAACATACATCTGTGACATCAGGACATATTTTGTATACCCAGACATCAGATCTATCTAATCACCTTGTGATTCAGACATCAATGTTCACTCAAACCTCATTGTCACAAAATATCCTTCTCAGCATAACCAGTAACCCTATCAAACACATTAAGCATTTACTTGGCACTTTGTTCCAATAGAAAAATATATCAGACATACAACCTTAAGGGGAAGCAAATTGATCTCAGCTCTTCATTCTAGGACCACACAAGACTATAGATTATTGAGATAGGAGACGAGAACCAGAATGAAACTAATGAAATGCTTGCTCATATGTATTCATTTCCTTGAAATAATATAATCAAATGCACAAAATTAAAACATGAAACAACCTAATGTATCAGAACTATCTGTATTAACTTTACACTACTGCTATTCACATGAGAAGAAATTGCTGAAGGAAAATGGTGTCACAGTCATGGAAATGCAACCAGAACTAGATCCAAGACCTTGGTATCACAAAAATGTGTAGATTTTCTCCAAAGAACTCAAACTTCCCAAAAATTGGAACCTCCCAAAAATGGGAACTTCCCAAGAACTGGAACTTCCCAAAAACTGCATCTTCTTGAATGATAGATAGAAAGAAAGATATAGCTAGGAGATAAATTCTCGGATTGAAACTGAAGATGACAAGTGTCCATTTGGAATCCCATCTTGTGCAAGTGAAAACCTCTTTCATCCTTTTACCCATCTGATTTGATTTTTTGTTTCATCATTACATTGCAACTGCTTTGAAATATCGTTGCCTAATGAGGAAATCCTTTTGCACCTAAAATATCTGAAACCTTATGCAATTCTGGTGAAATTGTGAGTTTTTACTGATTTTAATGTAGCCAATTCAATCCCAACTGCATTATTACCATCTTTTATGCATATCCAAGTCATTTCCATGCTAGAAATCAATTTTGAACTCTGATACCTGAAATCTGTTGCAATCTGGGAACCTGAAAGAAAACCTCCTGTAGCTTGACCCAGCTACTACCTATGCAAAAATTGACTTCAAAATTAGAAAGTTCATCTTCTCCCAATTTTGGCGATATATAACATCACCTATTTGGCCTCTTGAAAACCTCCTGAAAGTAATTTTGAAAAATAGTCCTCTGCTATAGCATGCTATGGCATTCTGGCTTGCAACTTTCTTGAATTTAATATTTTAAAAATTAAAACCTTCTAAAGTTTTAACTTTGGATTTAAGCCTTTTTAAATTCAAAATGAGTTTGACCTTATTTGATTTGAAAAAAATTGAACGTGCATTCCTTTTGAGAAAATAATAAAAAATTATTATTTTTCATCACTTTCAATTTTCTCCATTGCTTTTTGAATCTGAGGTCAAACCTAGTTTGACCAGCTGCCACGTGGCACTATTTGATTAGCCCACCTCTACATTAGATGCCATGTCAGTTCCATCGAGACTCGTGCCACATGTCGTAATCTTTCTTTCTCACATTATTTATCCCCTTCGTATCTCCATAATGCGGGATTGCACCGACTGTCAGATCGTGACACGTGTCACGATCTGACGCATCCTCTCAAGTTGCTCCTCATCGCCACCTCACCGCCGGCCAGGACCCACTTGCCATGCATCCTTATTTTTCTTTCTCGCATTTTTTAAACTGGCCGCAACTCCATTTTGTGGGCGCCCACCCACCGTCAGATCCAAAAACTTGGCAAAATCTCCTTCAACCTACAATCTCGACGCCATGTCATTAGCTTTATTTTTTAATTTAAAATTACACTTTAGCAACCCCAGATGATGTCATCCACACTTAAGTAAGATTTGGAGGCCCACCACGCGGCCACGGCCTTTGCCTTTGGAAAAGGCGTGTCTTTAAGACACAATGTTTGGTGTAACCATTTGTATTTAAAGATCTTAAATTGCTTCTCCACTATGAATGTGGGATGAACATTTTCCTCTACTCCTTTTCATGCTGTGCTTGAGGTTCCTTCTGAGCCTTTCTTTTTAAAATGCAGACCTCTCCTTTTGGATGCATGGTAGCTTATTGCTTGGAGATGGAATGGAATGTCTTTTCGGGCATGATCCAATTTCTTTCGACATTGTGGACGAGCCCTTTTTCTGACTGCGGCTTAATCCGCTATGCACTTGATGTGCCTTTCTCCCCTATCTCTTACATGGCGTTGATTTTGCCCTTGTCTTTTAATGAACGCAGGCTGTCTTGTTTTAATGACCTTTCTTTGACTACGAATTTTGTGTGAGTTACTCTCTGCGCTACTTTTCTTTTGCCTTGGTGCACAAAATCCTACAACAATAACTAGGAGAGCCAAAACAATAGCTCCAACAACTATTCCAGCAACCATAGCTGAACCTAGACTATGCTAGATTGTTTAGACTCGATAATGTATGGAGTTGCCATAAGGAAAAATGGTCTGAATTCTGCTAGAGGTTTACAAATTTGATTGCTTAGTTTGAAACCAATTTGAGAAACCTCTAACCAAGTAAAGAACATTGAATTTGCTAGAAAAAATTGCACTGGCACAATCAGATATTGGGTGCTATCAAATAAAAGACAATAGAGATAGACTATACCCACACTCAATTTGAAAATGAGATCACTTTCCAAGCCTTTGAATCTCTTTGTATCGGTAAGATGTGAAAATCAGGGAGCCCTAAATATCATTTGAACCTTATAAGGTTGGTGGCACTTGCATATCTTGGGATTGTGCTTCTGTCCTCCAAAGCATTTTTTGTCCCCACATTGTATCATAACTATTTTGTAGCTTTTTTCTTCAACCAAATTTTGGCATGATTTGGAGCTTGAAAGACTAGATCCTGAGTTACAAACTGGGTTGCCTCCAATCCATAAAGTAGCATTACCTTTGACATCAGCTTGAGTTATACTGTTATTTCTAAGGTCCACCCATTGCACTTCATTTGAATTACTGGCACTAATTGTTATTGTTCCATTCAAATGGTTGTTTTTCATCTGGACTATTTCAAGTACTGGCAGACTAAAGATTGTTGATGAAATTTGTCCAGCTATGCTACAATTTTCCATGATTATGGTGGTCAACTTTTGTGTCTCGATTAGCCAAGAAGGATCCATGGATGAAATGAAAGAACTATTGTTGGAGTCTCTAAGAATTGAAATGAATTAGAGAAGTTCAGATTGCTCTCTCCACCTGTCAAATTTTGCAAGAGAATTGGGATAACTCATTCGCCCTCATTCTCAAGGTACATCAAGAATTTCTATCTCATTTAGGTGTAACCATATAGATAGTATATGTAGCCTTTTGGCATTAGATTTATCTGCGAATTTTTAGTTTTGTGCTAGGAGGTCTGTTGACTGGCCTTAAAAACTGACCCAAACCTTTGACCAAGCTCTGAAACTGAGGATCTCTGTTCTCTCTGGCTAAATTAGTCAGACCCCAAAGTGGGTCTGCGTAAAAAAAATTTCATTTCCAAACAACTGAAAAGTTGAACTGATCTACTGCTCATCTCAAACTAATTAGAATTGACTTTGACAACTGAAAACCACTTTGAAAACTCATTTTTCAATGTTTTGTCAACTGTCAAATATGTGCCAGGAGGTTCATTGATTGCCCTTAAAAACTGCCCTGAACAACTAACCAGGCTCTGAAATTTGGTATACTGAATCTTTGTTCCACACACTTTTAGCCTATCAAATCTTATCTCATGAAAAATTTGGAGTCAAAAGATATTGACCCTAAAAGTTTCCTTCTCAGATTTATCTGCAAACAAACACGTCAGAAAACAACAAATTGGCTTGGAAAACTAGGCAAATGAGCACATCTAGAAATGAAAACTGGGGCGTTGGTTCTCTGTCATGAGGATAATATGAATCTAGGATTTGGGCTCATGATGAATAACAGGGTGCAAATGGTGAGCGTTTAAAGTAAGCTACTCAAAATTACTGACTGGAAACAATGTCTGAAAAGCGATTTTTGCAAATGGAATGACCTTGGAAAAATGTGCAAATGGATTCGTCAAGATTTGAAAACTAGCACACCTGTAGTATTTTTAGTATAGAACATAGGGAAATAGACCATTTGACCTTGTCAATCATGGATTTCCAGTTATAACATCTCAAACAGGGGTACTGATCAATCTGCAAATGCTGACACCAGTATAACTTTAGAAATTGCATTTGGAATCGCGTTTGAAAATTGATCAAACAGATTCATCAAGAGCTGAAACTTGAAACATGACAAGTCTCTGACATCTACAATGCAATGCAAAAGGAATTTTAGCATTCGGGTCAATTGGTCAAAAGTTATTATGGGTCAACCAAGGCTTCCCAGAATTAGGAATTAATTGCAAAAGCATGAAAACTTTAACTGACCAACTTTGATGGATTCAAAACCTAGTCAAACGGACTCAACAAAACTCATAATCTGAAACATAGGCTCTTAGGTATTGACACTTAATACTCCCAAAGTGGTAAGTCATGACACATTTTTGGGTGCAAGATATTCAATGGCAAACACAGCCTCCTATTGTTGTTTGACACTTTAGGGTAAAATGTAGATTTGAACTTGGCTCAAAACGAGACTTCACAAAATGGCTCAAAATGAAAAACTATCATCACATAATAGGTGGAAAAGCTAAATGGAAAGTGTTAGAAGCTTCGAATCACCATGTATGCATTAACTCAATGATGAGGTACATAGGCTTCACAAAGCATTTATAGGCCTGAATTTCACAACAATGCTCAAAATTGACCATGCAATTTTGAGCACCAATAGTGGATCTATCTAGGGATGCATGCCCCTTGTGGGCATGGCAAGGATTCAGGTCTCTAGGAGAAGTAGACCACACACCTGAACAACAAAACTTTCTCGAACAGCTTTATTGAAAATAGGAAACTACTCTAACTATGTACACACAATGACCCCGAGCCACCGAAAAGATTTCAAAACTCCTTACCTCTGTCATAAGCCTTATTTTCATTTACATTCTCTAGAGGTAAACTAAAACTCTCATTATCATTTGTTTCACCAATTAGATCAGCATACTGAAACAAATATCTTAGCAAAACAAAACAAATTCCTTCATTCTCTTAGTGCATATAAAATTTAGAGACCATTTCATCTTCATGCTCACTATGAGAAAAAGCATCAGCATGGTCATGACTACACAAACTGAATTGAGAATCAAAATCCAATGATGATTCATGCATGCTGATCAAAAATACAAAAACTTCATAATCTACATCATTCACCAAGTTGCAAACACCAAAAACTTGCAACTCACCTTGTGTCTCCAGCTGCAAAGAGTGTTTGGAATCTAATTTTTTCCTACTCGCAACCATGTTACTCATCGAATCAGATTTATCCTTTGTTGAAACCTCTTCACATTCAAACAACTGATTAGTCACCAAAATTGAAAACTCATTCTGAAAGTACTGATCCAAACTATGTTGATCACTATCATCTTCTTCATCAAACTGAAAGTCAAAATACACCTTGAACTTATCTTTACAAGGCTTATCAGCACATGAAAAAAAATCTATAATTGGATTGACAACACTCACTGTTTTCCACTTCACGGTATGAAACATTAAAACAATGTTCAGCAAGATCAACATAAAAATAATCTGAAACAACATTAACCTTCCCTTCATTAACATTCCCTACATCCAAAAAATCATCATGTGTAGAGACATTTGAGGTTCTATCATCTACACCTCCAAAATCTGATAAGGATTGTTTGGATTCCACATCTCTTTCTACATCAAATTTTGGGGAATTGATTTGACTAAATGAGAAAGTATTATGAGAGAACATATGAAGATCCTTAGAGATACGTGCTTTTCAAACTCACGAGCCAAAAAAAAGAAGATTTCATCAGAACTCAAGAAGACTGCCTCAAAAATCTTCTCCTGGTTGTGGTTGTCATCTAGATAACATGAAGAACTTACAACAGAAAGATTATTAGTGTAACAATCTGGAAAATTAGAATTATTACAACATTCTTTCTTATCATGGCAATCACTACCCTTACTGTTGTTACAACTTTCTTCAACTTCATATGTACTGTAACAAAATTTATCTTCTCTTTTATATCCATCTTTTTCATGCTGATTGCTATTACCTAATTCATTAACATTTCAATCCATCTCTTCACATTCAAAAGACAGATTATCTTACTCTACAGATTCATTATATTCATTGGTACCTTGGCTTTTAGCACACTCATTATCATTAGAAGACATGTCATGAAATCTATAATCACCACTTTCCATCTCCTCAATAAATTTTTCAATTTGAAAAATTATTTGTGACCTTATACGTGCTGGCCAATCGACTGAATCGGGTATTAGAACATCAAGGAAAACACAAGGTAGGGAAGATTCCTTAGGTCTACATTGGAAAGGTATCTTACTGATTATTGATTTAAACCTTAAATAACATTGTTTGACACTTAGACCTTGAGTACCCCCTACCTCAATTCTTATAAGATTTACAATCCTTTTGTAAACCATTGTATTCAACATAGTAATATTATTACTCATAGTTTCTAAACTCTCAGAATTTGGTAAACTAATCTCAGATCTGAGATCTGACTCCATCTTACAAAAAAAAATTCTACCTCTTCTTACTAGTGCTGAAAATCACTGAATAGAGGCACTGATTCTAACATTTGACTCCCATGAAAAGAAAACATGAAAACCAAAATACCTCAAGTGCTGATGCAAAACTTTGATCTACTAATCTGGCATAAGTGCAAGACTAAATTTCTTTACACCACTGATCAAACTTTGTAGAGCCACCACCTCTTTACAAGAGGAATAAAATAACCATAGCTATGATCTACTTTTATACTTCAATTATTTATAATAGAAGATTGCAAACAACACTATAAAACTTATCAAGAATTTAAAACTTTCTTTCCAAGATCTACCAAAAACTCTAGATCTGCCCATACAACTGAAAGTCTTTCAAAAATTTGTAATGAAATCAACTAGGAACAACTGGTACAGAGATTTGAGAGTCACCACTCACACTTGGTGAGAAATAAAACATAATTTGTCACTTGACAAATCTGAACCAGACCTTCAATGTAGGAAAAACTTGCAGATAAGTAACACCTTGGAAAGAAAATATACTTTATAAATCAATTCTTGACTCTGAAACTTTCTCAACAACACTTGCAAAAACTGAATTGATTGAAGATAGACCTATGATAGTCATAGAACACAATTTTCATCCAGTTTTACAACATACTGTTGTCCATGAATAAAGCTCAACTGGGGTGCATAATATTTGAGTAAGGGACCTAGAAAACACATAAGATAACCTACTACTACAACTTTTTTATGCACTTCATCTGCTATATTGAATCTCCTCTTTTAAAATCTCAAGGTTTGCCTTACATTTGATTCAATATAGTCCTCAGCAGAGTCGCCATATTGTTGGTGTTTGAAAATGTTACCGATTTCAAATTACCTTGATGAGAAGGAAACACATCTAGGGGCAGCTAACTCCCATTATCAACACATCCATTTAGACACTAGGCCAACTATAAGGCATGACCCTTCTTCTTCTTCAAGCTCTGCAAAACCTAGGCAGGTGGACCTACAGATTTTTATATGGTACCAGTTGTCAAAGCATACACTAAATCTATTATGAAGTAGATAAAACCCTTATTTCTCCTGATAGCTCATGAAATAACATCAATCTATAGTAGCTAAATGCAGATCTAGGAATCTTAGAAGCTGAGTGAGGGCATTCTATTATAGCTCTTCAACATGAAAGGGAAAAGCGTTGATTATTGATGTTGATGTTCAACAAATCCTCAAGCATGTAGCAAAACCTAATGATCTTGTCACTGATCAGTGCCTAATCCATTGGGCAATTTCATGAATCCAAAACATACATTTGTGACATCAGGACATATTCTATATACCCAAACATCAGATATATCTAGTCACCTTGTGATTCAGACATCAATGTTCACTCAGACCTCATTGTCACAAAATATCCTTTTCAACATAACCAGTAACCCGATCAAAAACATTAAGCATTTACTTGGCACTTTGTTCCAACAGCAAAATATATCAGACATACAACCTTAAGGGGAAGCAAATTGATCTCAACTCTTCATTCTAGGACCGCATAAGACTATAGATTACAGACATAGGAGACAAGAACCAGAATGAAACTAATGAAATGCTTGCTCATATGTACTCATTTCCTTGAAACAATACAATCAAATGCATGAAATTAAAATATGAAAAAACCTAATGTATCAGAACTATCTGTATTAACTTTACACTACTGTTGTTCACATGAGAAGAAATTGCTGAAGGAAAATAGTGTCATAGTCATGAGAATGCAACTAGAACTGGATCCAAGACCTTGGTATCATAGTAATGTGTAGATTTTCTCCAAAGAACTGTAACTTCCCAAAAACTAGAACCTCCCAAAAATTGGAACTCCCCAAAAATTGGAACTTTCCAAAAATTGGAACTTCTTGAATGATAGAAAGAAAGAAAGATATAGCTAGGAGATGAATTCTCAAATTGAAACTAAAGATGACAAGTGTCCATTTGGAATCCCATCTTGTGCAACTGAAATCCTCTTTCATCCTTTTACCCATCTAATTTAATTTTTTGTTTCATCATTACATTGCAACTGCTTTGAAATATCTTTGCCTATTGATGAAATCCTTTTGCATCTAAAATATCTGAAACCTTATGCAATTCTGGTGAAATTGTGAGTTTTTACTAATTTTAATGTAACCAATTCAACCCCAAGTACATTATTACCATCTTTTATGCATATCTAGTTCATTTCCATGCTAGAAATCAATTTTGAACTCTGATACCTAAAATCTATTGCAATCTGGGAACTTGAAAGAAAACCTCTTGTAGCTTGAGCGAGCTACTACCTATGCAAAAATTGACTCTAGAATTGGAAAGTTCATTTTTTCCCAATTTTGGTGATATATAACATTTCCTATTTGGCCTCTCAAAAACCTCATGAAAGTCATTTTAAAAAATAGTCCTCTCCTATGGCATGCTATGGCATTCCGGCTTGCAACTTTCTTGAATTTAAAATTTTAAAAATTAAAACCTTCTAAAGTTTTAACTTTGGATTTAAGCCTTTTTAAATTCAAAATGATTCTGACTTTATTTGATTTGAAAAAAATTGAACGTGCATTCCTATTGAGAAAATAATAAAAAATTATTATTTTTCATCACTTCCAATTTTCTCCATTGCTTTTTGAATCCAAGGTCGAACCTAGTTTGACTAGCTACCACGTGGCACTGTTTGATTGGCCCACCTCTGCATTAGATTCCATGTCAGTTCCATCGAGACTTGTGCCACGTGTCATAATCTCACTTTCTAGCATTATTTATCCCCCTCACATCTCCATAATGCAGGATTGCATTAACCGTCAGATCGTGACACATGTCACGATTTGATGCATCCTCTCAAGTTGCTCCTGATCGCCACCTCACCGCCAGCTAGGACCCACTTGCCACGCATCCTTATTCCACTTTCTCACATTTTTTAAATTGGGTGCAACTCTATTTTGTGAGCGTGCACCCAGTGTCGGATCCGAACACTTGGCGAAATCTCCTTCAGCATACAATCTTGACGCCATGTCATCAGCTTTGTTTTTCCATTTAAAATTATATTTTAGCAACCCTAGATGACGTTATCCATACTTAAGTTAGATTTGGACGCCCACCACGTGGTCGCGGCCTTTGCCTTTGGAAAAGGTGTGTCTTTAAGACACAATGTTTGGTGTAACCATTTGTATTTAAAGATCTTAAATTGCTTCTCCACTATGAATGTGGGATGACCATTTTCCTCTGCTCCTTTTCATGCTGTGCTTGAGGTTCCTTCTGAGCCTTTCTTTTTAAAATGTAGACCTCTCCTTTTGGATGCATGGGAGCTTATTGCTTGGAGATGGCATGGAATGTCTTTTCGAGCATGATACAGTTTCTTTGGACGTTGTGGATGAGCCCTTTTTCTGACTGCAACTTAATCCACTATGCACTTGATGTGCCTTTCTCCCCTATCTCTTACATGGTTTTGACTCTGCCCTTGTCTTTTAATGAACACAGGCTATCTTGTTTTAATGGCCTTTCTTTGACTGTAAATTTTTTGTGAGTTACTCTCTGCGCTACTTCTCTTTTGCCTTAGTGCACAAAATCCTACAACAATAACCAGGAGAGCCAAAACAATAGCTCCAACAACTATTCCAGAAACCGCAGCTGAACCTAGACCTATGCTAGATTCTTTAGACCCAATAATGTATGGAGTTTCCATAAGGAAAAATAGTTTGAATTCTGCTGGAGGTTTACAAATTTGATTGCTTAGTTTGAAATCAATCTGAGAAACCTTTGACCAAGTAAAGAACATTGAATCTGTTGGAAAAAACTGCACTGGCACAATCAGATACTGGGTGCTATCAAATAAAAGACAATAGAGATAGACTATGCCCACACTCAATTTGGAAATGAGATCGCTTTCCAAGCCTTTGAATCTCTTTGTATCGGTAAGATGTGAAAATCAGGGAGCCCTAAATATCATTTGACCCTTATAAGGTTGGTGGCACTTGCATATCTTGGGATTGTGCTTCTCTCCTCCAGAGCATTTTTTGTCCCCACATTGTGTCATAACTATTTCATAGCTTTTTTCTTCAACCAAATTTTGGCATGATTTGGAGCTTGAAAGACTAGATCCTGAGTTACAAACTGGGTTGCCTCCAATCCATAAAGTAGCATTTCCTTTGACATTAGCTTGAGTTATACTATTACTTCTAAGGTCCACCCATTGCACTTCATTTGAACTACTAGCGATAATTGTTATTGTTCCATTCAAATGGTTGTTTTTCATCTGGACTATTTCAAGTACTGGCAGACTAAAGATTGTTGATGAAATTTGTCCAGCTATGCTACAATTTTCCATGATTATGGTGGTCAACTTTTGTGTCTCGGTTAGCCAAGAAGGAACCATGGATGAAATGAAAGAACTATTGCTAAAGTCTTTGAGAATTGAAATGAATTAGAGAAGTTCAGATTGCTCTCTCCACCTATCAAATTTTGCAAGAGAATTGGGATAACTCATTCACCCTCATTCTCAAGGTACATCAAGAATTTCTATCTCATTTTGGTGTAACCATATAGATAGTATATGTAGCCTTTTGGCATTACATTTATCTACAAATTATCAATTTTGTGCTAGGAGGTCTGTTGACTAGCCTTAAAAACTGACCCAAACCTTTGACTAGGCTCTGAAGCTGAGGATCTTTGTTCTCTCTAGCTAAATTAGTTAGAAACCAAAGTGGGTCTGACTAAAAAAAAATTTGTTTCCAAACAACTGAAAAGCTAAACTGATCTACTGCTCATATCAGACTGATTATAATCGACTTCGACCACTGAAAACCACTTTTAAAACTCATTTTTCAATGTTCAGTCAACTGTCAAATATGCACCAGGAGGTCCATTGATTTCCCTTAAAAACTACCTCGAACAACTAACTAGGCTCTAAAATTTGGTATACTGAATCTTTGTTCCACACACTTTCAGCTTGTCAAATCCTGTCTCATGACGAATTTGGAGTCAAAAGATATTGACCCTCAAAGTCACCTTCTTAGATTTATCTACAAAAAAAACATCAAAAAACCAAAAATTGGCTTTGGAATTGGCTTGGAAAACTAGGCAAATGAGCACATGGGGAAATGAAAACTGGGGCGTAGGTTCTTTGTCATGAGGACAATATGATTCTAGGATTTGGGCTCATGATGAATAACAGGGCACAAATGGCAAGAATTCAAAGTAAGCTACTCAGAATTACTAATTGGAAACAATGTCTGAAAAGCAATTTTTGCAAATGGAATGACCCTAGAAAAATATGCAAACGGATTCGTCAATATCTGAAAACTAGCACACTTGTAGTATTTTTAGTATAGAACACAAGGAAATAGACCATTTGACCTTGCCAATCATGGATTTCAAATTATAAAATCTCAAACAGGGGTACTGATCAATCTACAAATGCTAACATGAGTATAACTTTAGAAATTGCATTTGGAACCGAGTTTGAAAATTGATCAAATGGATTCGTCAAGAGCTGAAACTTGAAACATGACAAGTCTCTAACATTTACAATGCAAGGCAAAGGGAATTTTAGCATTTAGGTCAACTGGTCAAAAGTTATTATGGGTCAAACAGGGCTTCCTAGAATTAGGAATTAATTGCAAAAGCATGAAAATAATAACTGACGAACTTTGAGGAATTCAAAACCTAGTCAAATAGACTCAAAACAACTCGTAATCTGAAACATAGGTTCTCAGGTATGGACGCTTAATACTCCCAAAGTGGGAAGTCATGACACATTTTTGGGTGTGAGATATTCAATGGAAAACACAGCCTCCTATCGTTGTTTGACACAGGGTAAAATGCAGATTTGAACTTGGCTCAAAATGAGACTTCACAAAATGGCTCGAAATGACAAACTATCATCATGAAATAGGTGGACAGGCTGAATGGAAAGTGTTAGAAGCATTGAATCACCATGCATGCATTAACTCAATGACAAGGTACATAGGCTTCACAAAGCATTTAGAGGCCTGAATTTCACAACAGTGCTTAAAATTAACCATGCAATTTTGAGCGCCAACACTATGATCAAAAGATCATAAAGTAAGAGAAGACAATATTCGATGTTATCCAAAGTTGTGATCATAAGATCATAAGGGCTAAGATACATATTAATAATGACATGAAATGGTTTATATAATATAAAGAATATATTTGTAGCTCTAAAATAAGATATTGATTTCAATTTTTTGATCTTATGATAAGTTGTGGCTCGTAAGATTATGAGATACTTAAAATGCCTTTTTGAAGATGCAAAACATGATCAATCATAAGATTATAAAGTTTGATTTTTTCCCTAAGAGGATATGAAGGGTTTAAAATTAAAAGTGGATCATGAGATCAAAAGACCTAAAATAAGACATGAAAGTAGTATTTACCCATTTCTGAGCTTGAAAATGATATAATTTATCAACTAATGAAATTAGAGAAAAGTGCAGAGAATGCAAAGCCAAATAGTTATGTCAACAGGTGATAGAAAAATCTAAGCTTAAGGATCGTTCATGTGAAAATTTGATGCATAGAAATGGTTGATGGCATACACATACCATAAAGATATTCTCTATGCCAATAATAGATGTTGATCTCATTTTGATTTTGACATATGAGTGATAATACACTTAAGACATTAGTTAACAATACTTAGTGTATGGTGAGCATAAGATGTCAGATAATACATGCCACAAAAAATATATAGTATGCACCAAGCACTAGTATTTGTCAAGTAGACAGTTGGTGTCAAGTCACTTTAGTGACAAGAAAGCTAATACATGCTGAGTGATTCAAAGGCTATGTTACAATATTGAAGATATAGTGGATGCTAAGCATTAGAGGCCTCAAGTGTTGAGTAAATAGTTTTGGAAAAAGTTGTTTGTAATAGTGCAAAATCCTATCTAAACCATTTTTGGGCCAACTTAAGGATTTTTTTATGATTCTAGAAGATAAGAACAAATCTGCATTGAGAATCCCTATCTAGTAGATACTGTAGACACCTCAATCCTTTAGAAAATAAAGTATTTTTATTTTTTGAAAAAATTTCTGATGACATCATCATTTATTAATTAATTAATTATTTAATTAATTTATTTATTTTTATGCCATTAAATCCCTTTATCTTAATTAAAAATATTTAACTAAGGAATCCCTCCCAAAAATGTTTAAATCTTATTTAAACATTATTTCCTTATTTATTACTTATTTAATTAATAAATTGACCAAAAAATCAAAAATAAATAAAAAAATTTTTTTTTGCCCAAAACTTGGCCAATTTCCTTCAGACCACTAACCTCTTCCAAAATCTTCTAATCCTTCTTTAATTTTGATTAAAGGTTAATCCCATCATTTCTTACCCCTAATCCCAACTCAAAATATTTAATTAAGATTAAATATTAATCCTCATGTTTATTAAAAAAGTTTTAATAAATATATCCTCAACCCAAACCCTTGAAATAAATCAAACTTTATTTATTTCCTAAAAATTTGATTTATCCTCATCCTACGAAGCTCTAGACTCTTCTAGAAAGTCTTCATCCTCATCCTAGGAAGTTCTAGACTATTCTAAAAAGTCTTTATCCTCATCCAAAGTCTAGACACTTCTAGAAGATGTCTTTAAACCTAATCCTAATTCCCTCCTAACCTTGTCACATTCCCTAAACATGGGTTAAGACTTACTAACCCAACCCAAAGTTAACAAATATCTCCTCCTTCACCCACCCTCATTAAATGCCATCCACTTGCCTATCCTTAAGCTAATCCTAAACCATCCTAATCCATCCTCTAATCATTTGCACAATCCTAAGCAAGCGTAAAACCTTCCTAATCAAGCCCAAGTCAAAATTCCTCTCATCTCCCTCAAAATATCCCAACCATAAAACTTTATGAAGCCCACTAGGCCATAAATGACTCTTCCAAGCCCTTTCATTGCTCTTACAAGCCATTATGAGGGTCTTTATGAAAATTTTATCCCTTGAGCCTCTTTTGTTGACTCATCCTTCCCCTTTTGTCCATCCTCTCACCTTGTGACATGTGTCACTCCCTGATTGGCTGTGAGGAAGCATAATCCATGTGCTCTCCTCTCATGCAATCTGAGCCCTCCATGAGCTTTTTCCCATCCTTGCATCTTAGCCCTCAATCCCTCAAGCCTCTTGCCTATAAATTGGATCCTTCCCCTTTGCAAAATAACACAATCCATGCCATTTTACATCAAAACCATACACTCGCACCCAAATTCCAACTCCATTTGAAGCCCTTTTTGAAGCATAAGCTTGAGCATACATCCTATCTATTTAGACAAAGCCACTCAACAAGAGAGCTTCTTATTGAGAGAGCCCATTAATGGCTCATATTCTCAATTGAGATCTCATCTTAGTCTATCTTGAAGTTTATGAATTTTGTTTAGTTTGTAGAAGCTTTATTTAAATTTGGTTTCTATTAGCATACTAACATTGCTCATATACATTTTGGCATGCCCGGTGGGACCCTGCATGGGTCATCTTCATTAGCTTTTTTAGTCAAGTTTTGTATGTCATTTTCTAATTTTGGCTAATTTTTCTTGTTTTTGTGATTGGTAGGATTGTATAAATTGGTTTTGTAGGTCCACATGAGCATGAAGAAGACAAAGGAACTCATAGTCTATCTCATAGTGTTTGCAGATTTTTTAAGCTTATAGGTGGACAAAGCACTTGGAATTATTCTTCCTCTTCTTGTCTATATTCTTCTTATTCCATCTACTTCTTCTTCTTCTTCTTCTTGTGGGAGATCTTGGCCATTTTTTTTTAAGGAAGAAAAATCATACACACTTGTTTTTAGTGCTTAAAATGAACCCCCAAATCATACTTATATCCATTAAAAACTAAAAATTTGCAAAAAAAAAAAAATATTTTAACAAGTGAAACTAAACCAATCCAATCATTTGCATCCCTGGAACATCAAGGTTTTAGATACATTCATGCAAAGTTAGCAACACTTCATTTTTGGGAATTTAAAAAGAACTTCAAGTTTCTATTTCAAAAGGTTTAAAATCAACACTAAGTGCACACTAAAATCTAAATCAAACTCAAAACATCAATCAAGGATAAAATGAACCTCATTTGCAAATATTTTAAAGTTCTTTTAAAAATCTCATGAAAACTAAGAGTCCTAAATGGTTTCCAAAATTGTCCTAAAAGCTTTGTTATTTGTTCCAAACAAATGTCTTGTTGCAAAATCTTGAATGTTTCTTAAGTTTTTCATGCATCAAAAAAATCTAGGAATATCATTTTTGGGCTTAAAACATGTAAAATAGGACACAAAATATTGAATGAAAACCAAAGTCCAAAGAGTCATTTTCACTTTTGAGTCAAAAACAATCTTGAATGATCTAAGGTTAAAAAAAGCACTTCAAAGTTCTTAAAACAACACACAAAATCTCAATCTTGAATGCTCAAAGGAAAAAACTTGAATGTTTAATCACTTGTCTTTGAATGCATGTTGCTAAAATAACTCTTGAGTGCCATGGATTAAAATCAAGTTTTTTTTTTTTATGAATGCATGATTAAAACAAAAAATCCAATCTTGAATGCATAAGGTCAATTAATCAGTACAATATCTCACACTTTGTCTTTTGGGGCATAAAAAGAATAAAAACAAATAAAGACACTTTGAGTGAATTTGTTGTTGGACTCACCCTCTTTAATCACCCATCATTCTAACCATTGGTTGCAATATCAGCACCATATATGGGGATGGGTCTACCTAAGAAGGCGTTAAGTGCTCCACAAAAATCAAATTCCACACACTAGAGTTTTTATTGGTTTTTCTAAGATAGAAAATTTCTTGAATGCACATTAGTCTCGCTAACAATTCATTTGGGCATAAAAATTGAACAAATCTTGACGTAGAGGGCCTCCGGGCATGCGCTTGAAACTGAGTTTTACACATCTTTATTTTGGGCTTAAAACAAATTCACAATCAATCTTGAATGTCTTAAAGAAAAATCAATCAATACTTGACATGGAGGGCCTCCGAGTGCATGACTTTACTTTTGTTGACCCTAAATCTTTTTGGTGTATTCATTCTTCGATCGATTTTACTTTTGTTAACGCTTCAAGTTGGAATTGAACATTTGCATCCTAAACATGTGTGTTTGCAAGGGCTAGATCCAAAAAA
This sequence comes from Cupressus sempervirens, assembly GCA_028749045.1. Classification (NCBI taxonomy): domain Eukaryota; kingdom Viridiplantae; phylum Streptophyta; class Pinopsida; order Cupressales; family Cupressaceae; genus Cupressus; species Cupressus sempervirens. The sequence goes on from CM053793.1 coordinate 115,158,454, forward strand.
CTTAAGCGTCAGTTGGAAAAGAATTTTTTCTTTTAGCCTAAGATCATCCAAGTCTTCTCTCCCCTTGTCATCTTTCGAGGCCATCTTGGGTGCATAAGATTAGGATCCAAAATCTTGTTTAAATTTTAGGAGGCCTGCTTGGGGATTTCATCACCCCTTGGGATGACCTCAACTCTAGCATTCTAGCAGAGTATAAAGATTGGGAGGTGAATCCAAAGACACGTCTCTTGGGATCAAGATTTTGTCACTTGAGCTAAGCCTCAAGGAACTTTATACCCTTGAGAAGTGAAAGAGGAGAACTGGGTTACTACTCCTCTCGGCTGTGTGACATTGTTTTGGTTTCATCTATGGATTTGGGCCTCACGTACCTTGGGTATATTGAGGAATCCCTAGCTAAACCAACTGTCAGCCTTATAGACAACCATCTAGGATGTTAATGTGTTTGAAGTTACTGATCGAAACATTTTTAGAACATACACACTCTGTGGCACAAGTATCACATTCTGAGAATCAAAAACTTCCATCTGGTTGTTCATATCTATTGCTTGATCTTTTACTTGTTGAATGAATGTTTTCCAAACTTGGTCAATCCTAGCTTAGGGCATACTTAGCATAGTCACTGCCTATTCCAGAAGTTGAACAAGTTGAAGCAAAACAACCAAAATCTCTCTAAGCCAAGTAGATTAAGGAATTTATGTCAGAACAACCCAAACCCAAACAAAAGTTTCACAAAGCCAAACTCAAGCCATCTCAGGCATACCAAGAAATTGCAGCTAAGAAAAAGGAAGTAACACTAAGCCCTTGAATTACCAAACTCCACAAAGTAGAAGACAAAGTTGTCGACAAAGCCCTTCAAGATGCCTAGTTACATCGCACTATCAAATTTAGCAAGCATCCAAGAGTTAACCCTACTTATACCCTACCAACTAGGCATGATTTCTATGATTAGCCCCCTTGTTCCTCTACATCTTCTTGCATAAGCTCTACTTTAGAGTCATCCTTGTAGGTAAGCCAGCCACCCTTAGTTATCCCCTTAAGAATTTTAGCTCACCCATCTCATTTAGATCTTTGCCTTAGAACCAAACCAATCCCCTCAAACCTAGCTAGCATCCCAAAAGCCTAAACTTCACATCCAAGCCTTCAAAATTTTTGTCACCTTGCCAAAGTCTACCATTCCTACCATCTTGCAAATCCACCAATCTCACCAAGGTTATCCCTTTGACAGATCTTTGTCTAGGGTAATCTAGCTTTGTCACTTGTTATCCCTCATCACCTTGAGCTAAAGGTTGGGATCCACAAGTGGTCAATCTCATGTTTTTCCTAAAGGATCATCAGTCTATCCTTAAGTTGATACAATCACCACCAAGCTTGCACATGGGAAAGCATACCTTTCATGATTTGGCGACATATCTTTGAAGTTAGAATCCCCAACCCGATCCTCCTTAGGTTTGTCATATAGCTTTGCCTCAACCTAGGAAATCATTTGCATAGAAAATCCTTCCCCCTTGGCATCAACATTGTTGCATCTCATCCCTAGGAACATTATCATGCCACCAATCACACACTTAGCCAAGAAGAAGAAAGAAACAATGGAACCCTATCATTTGGATCAAATAACATCACTCCCCTTGAGCATTCAACCATCCTTTAGCCCAGAGAACACTATACCATCACCTACTAACATTGAAGCTTTCATGAACCAACCAAGAAATGCAATATTGGTGAACGCCATTATAGACAAGAACAAAGAAACAATCATGGCTAACTTTCGAAGGGACAATATAGGAGACTTCGACTTTGGAAGATCTCCTCCCTTATTAGATCCATCTCACCCATTGTTTGGACAACTCCCACCACCCATAGGCTCTTATGATTCAAAATATCCTCAATATGTGCCAAAAGAAGAGCCTCAACCCACCCCATATGATCGAATAGACCCAAACATACCATCCTCCACCCAAGTTGAAATCTCCATTCCACAAGCCAATCTAGCTACCACTACTCCACCATTGGTCCATAACACTTCATCCCAAACCCCCTTCACCCAAAACACCTCATCATTCACTCCCTTCACTATTGCTACTATTGCTCTCCAACCCAGCCTTCCAAATCCACCCATCTCCCAAATTAGTGCTAGCATCTTTGGCCAACATCAGCAATATAAAATTGAGATGCCACTCATGGGGCCAAGAAATCAACCGTTCATCACACCCAACTTTTTTACCTTAGCCTAGAGAACAATTCTATCATTTCCACTAGGTCCTTGGAGCTTAGTGCCATCAGCCACAAATCCACAAGCTACTGCGCTCACTCCACAAAGCTATCAAACCCCACAAGCTACTACCAATGTTCTACCAAGCTCTCAAGTGACCCAAGCTCTTGCCACCACTCTACCAAGCTTTCAAATCCAGCCATCAAGCTATCAAACCCCATCAGTTCCATTCCCAAGCTTTCAATTCCCACCACCTCCACCACCAACTAATCCATTACCTCCTATTACTAACTATTTTTCTATGCCACTTCTAGGAGGAAATCCACCACCACCAACCACCAGTTACTTGCCCTCCTTTGCCATGATACCCTCCCAAATGGGGGCACAACCCACATATATTGGTCAAACTCCTCAAATCCCAAGTCAAGTTCCACAAGCTCCCCAATCCTTTCTCCAAGCTTCACAACCATTTTATACCTTACCTCCACAAAGAAATCCATTTATCCCATAGCCAGCCTACATCCCTCAATCCCTATCCCAAATCTCATTTCAGTAGCAAGCCTTACAAAACATGTAGTAATATGTGCCTCCTCCACCTCAGCAACCCATCATCCACCATTCAATTTCCCAAGCCATGTACAATCCCTACTAGCCCATACCTCAAAGCCATCCATGTTCCATTACCCCATCTAGCACATACCTACCTCAAGGCACTCTTACATGGAGTGCACCCTAGCCATCACCCATTAATTTAGAATGGGAAGCCATGAGGATAGCTTTGAAGGACATCTAGGAGGGAAATGATCGAAAACCCTTCAAGTTTGAAAATGTGTGTCCTTACCCATTTGACAGAGCCATTACCATGACACCATTTTCCAAACACTTTGAGATACCCAAGTTTGACAAATTCAGAGGAAAAGGAGACCCTATCACACATATCAAAGAATTTTACATGCACTACAAAGAAGTGGCATATGGTGACATCTTCCTCTTGCATCTCTTTCCCAAAAGCTTGGCCGGACCAGCTCTTGAATGGTTTTATAGAATCTCATATGGCACAATTAAAAACTTTACTGAATTGTCTAAATATGCCCATCTTGTTGAAATAGAGCTCTAAGTAGTTGATCTTGTCCACACTAAGCAAAAAGGTGGAGAAAGCCTTCTCGAATATTTGCAAAGATGGCAAACCGTTACCTCCCACATATCTTGCACCTTGTCAGAATGCCATTTGGTGAAACTATTTATTGATAATGCCCATCCCAGCTTGGCTCACCACATGACCATGAACTATTTGTAGACCTACAAAGATATCAAAGAAAAAGGAATGATCCTTGAGAAAGGACTCATTAAAGATGGTGTGGTCAATATTTACAAGGAAGCCAACCAAAATCAATCACATTCCAATGACAAGTCTAGGTATTGGAACAAAAACAAGCGCGTTGCAATAGATGGCATCACTGACACCAGACATGTGAATATTGTTGGTCTGTCCCAAAATCATTCCAACCCACCTTATCAACCAAACAATCAACAAACTATCAACTACCAACACCAGAATCACCAAAGCTATTAAGGCCACAATCTAAGACCCAACTTTCAAGGGTCTAGCAATCAAGCTAATGGCATCAATTAACCTGCTAGACCAAAGCCCAAGTTCCAACTTGCACCTAGAAATTATACACCCTTTGGTGAGCCATTGGATGTCATTTTTGAGAAATTGACTAAGGAAAATCTCATCAAATTTCCTCCTACCCAGCAAATTGACCCAGGCCAATCCAAAGTTGCATGGTACCAAGAGAATGAGTACTACAAATTTGATAGGGTAAAAGGTCACACTACCCTTAGATGCATGAAACTGAAAGATTATGTGCAGGACCTCATTGATCAGAAAGAAGTCACCATTGGTGCCCAAACGTCTCCCAATGCAGTCTTACAGATATATCAAAATGCTTTTCCCCCACACAACAACCAAAATCCTGGAAAAAAACCTATCCAAACCAACAACAACAACACCAACAACAACCAGCCAAACCAATAGCATGGGAAGAACAATGACCACACTTCATCCTATATAGATTATGGTAGACTCATAAGTTGTATATCTAAGAAAGAGCCTTCTATTAATGTTATCAATATCCAAGGACCAAACAATGAGTGTGCAGTCACCACTCAAAGAGTGCAATTTAACATCACAGGCCCACTAGTTTCACTAGCGCCATCAGCTCTATCAAAAAGCCAGTACAATATCTTGGAACACCTTGGGAACATGCCAACCCAAATCTCCATTTTTGACCTTCTCCACACTAGTCCTTTGTACAAAAACATCCTTGACAATGCTCTCATAGAATCTTGTGTCCCTTTAGATATCAACGATACTAATTTTCATAATCTTGTTGGACACCTATCCTCACCATATGCCCTATCATTCAAACCCACCGACATACCCATGGTCAAGCTAGATCACACCCTTCCACTTCGCATAGCCATTATGGTATCCAATTTTTCCATAAATAGAGTAATGATAGATAATGGATCAGCCTTCAATATGTGTACCCTAAAATTCATAAAACAAGCTTGGTATACTGAGGTAGATATCATCAGTGAGGTTATCACCATCAAAGCTTATGACAACTTGGAAAGAACCACAGAAGAAAGATGGGCCAGTCATCCAAGAAACACTCTGCCATGTTATTTATCTAGACCTACCATTTAACATCATCCTCAGTTTCCCATGGATTCATGCCATGAAAGCCGTTCCATCTACTTACCATCAGTGCATCAAATTTTTGCATCAGGGCACTGAGGTAACCATCCATGTTGATCTAGAACCCTTTGCTTACTGCAATGCAGTTGAAGCTTCATATGTAAACCATTGCCTTAGAATTGATATCGACACAGCCATCACCAGCTCATCCCACACTTGTAATTACCCAAAAACCATCCTCACCTCCACCCTATCTACTGTGAAGATCAATAACAAAGGTTGTGGAGAGTATAGTCTATCAGATGCTTTTTTTGTTGGGGCACTCCCACTTGATCCACACACCCATGGACAACTGACATATCACAAAGCTAAGGAGATTCCACCTCCTTAATACAAATAGTTTGGCCCAACAACCTTTGTATCCTCAAAAATACCTCTTAATGAGGAGCTCACTCCAAATATCAATGCATCTCCAAGAAATCAAGCACACCTTGATCACTTCAGTCAGAAGTATCCCCAAGAACATAAGCTCATCACTAACAAATGAAACTATCAAGGTGGTGGTCTAGGACCAGAAGAATGAGGCATGCAGTTCCCCATCGATGTACACAAGTGGGAATTGAAGTCAAGTCTTGGCTTTGGCATACCCACAACTAGGGGCACCAATGAGAACGATCACTCTGTTTCAAAAATTCACCGTGAACTTGTTGAAATCGAAGAGATTCCTAAGGAAGTTGAAAAGAGACCCTATGATGATATCCTAGACCAAATCTTCCTTGGAGACTCTATTCTCCAAGAACTATCCATCCATTTCATTGACCTACCACTCACCCATCCACAACTCATAGATTGGGACCAACCAAGTGTCATACACATTGATGAGTTCACATTAGAGGAAGTGCTTCTAAGATTCATGGGAGCTAAAACTCCTCACAAGAAAACAAAGCTGAATTTTGCCTATATCTATAAGCTAGATCCCAAGGGGTATTTTGGAGAAAATCCCCAACCTAGTTTCAATACACCCAAAATTGGAACTAAGGTGAATCAGAGACTAGCTAAGCTAGAGAAGAGAACCCCTTAGCAAGAAAATCTAGAGTCACAAGTAGAACATGAGGATTTAGCATTTCCTACTCAAGATAATTGACCAGAGGTGTCTTCTATTCTAATTGAGGATACTAGAGAAGTCAACATCGGTTCTTCAGAGATCCCCAAACTTGTTCACATTATTGCATCCCTATCACAAGACCAAACTAACCTCCTCTTTGATGTCATAAGAGAGAACATTGGCTGATTTGCATGGTTTTATCAGGATATGCCAGGACTAGATCCAAAGCTTGTAGTTCATCATCTTGTAGTTGATCCAAAGATCAAGCCCATCAGACAAAAGCTTAGAAAAATGCACCCCAAGGTGGCATTATTGGACAAAGCTGAATTAGAAAAAATGTTAGCTGCTAAGGCTATCCGACCTATCAACTACTCAGAGTGGATCTCCAACATGGTCTCCATCACTAAGCCTTCCAGTGACATCAAAATCTACACTAATTTCAGAGATCTTAACAAAGCTTGTCCAAAAGATGATTTTCCCTTGCCCAACATAGATATGTTTGTAGATCTTATAGCTAGACATGAAATTTTGTCCCTCATGGATGGATTTTCTGGGTATAATCAAATCAAGATTGTAGAAGAGGATTAGCATAAGACAACATTCACTACCTTTTGGGGAACTTTTTGCTACAACATGATGCCTTTTGGCCTAAAGAATGTTCAGGCTACCTATCAAAGAGCTATGACAGCCATTTTCCATGATTTTATCCATATCATTTTGGAGGATTATGTGGATGATATCTTGGTAAAATCTCATACCTTCATGGATCATCTTGTTGACCTAGAGAAAGTCTTTGATAGGTTAGCCAAATATCATCTTATGTTGAATCTCAAGAAATGTGTCTTTGGGGTCACATATGGCAAGCTTCTAGGCTGTATAGTTTCTAAACAAGGTATAGAGATTGACCCCAAGAAGGTCAAAGCTATCTTAGACATGCCTCCTCCCTAGACACTATGACAGCTTTGCACTCTTTAGGGAAAGCTTCAATCCATTTGGAACTTCATCTCCCAGCTTGTAGATAAGTGTATGTTGTTTGCACACTTACTGAAGAAGGATGAAAACTTCAAGTGGGATCCTTTATGTCAAAACAGCTTCGATCATCTCAAGTAGTATCTCATCAATCCCCCTATCTTGGTTAAACCAGTTCCTAGTCATCCCTTGATCTTGTACATATCAGCAACACCTACTACTCTAGGGGCAGTTCTAGTATAGCTCGATGACTACGGTAGAGAAAGAGCCATCTACTACATCAATAGAACCCTAGTTGGTTATGAACTCAATTATACTCCTATGGAAAAAGCTTGTTTGTTAGTTGTTTTCTAAACTCAAAAGCTTCGCCACTACATGTTAAGTCATACCATCCAACTAGTCTCCAAGATCGACCCTCTCAAGTATATGCTCTCCAGAACAACACTTATAGGCTGTTTGGCCAAATGGGTTATGCTCCTTAGTGAATTTGACATCCAGTGTGTGGATAAAAAGGCAATCAAAGGGCAAGCTATAGCAGATCACCTAGCTGATGCACCTCTAGTAGATACATATCCTTTGATCATAGAATTTCCAAATGAGCATATTTATCTAATTGAAGAACAACCCCCATGGAAACTTTATTTTGATGGCTCATATACATCTCATGGATCAGGGGTAGGAATATTGTTGGTCACATCTCAAGGAGATTATGTTCCAAAAGTCTTCAAGCTATAATTCCCTAGCACCAATAATATAGTTGAATATGAGCCTCTCGTAGGAAGATTAAAGATAGCTGTAGAATGGAACATCACTGAGTTAGAAATCTTTGGTGATTCTCAGCTTATAATCAAGCAAGCCCTAAATGAATATCAAACAAAAGATGAAAAACTATTACCCTACAAAGAGCTAGTTGATCAGCTAACCCAGCATTTTACAAAGATTCAATTTACACAAGTGCCTCAAATACAGAACAAAGTAGCATATGCTATGGCTACTATTGGCTCACTCTTGGAAATTCCCCAAGCGGTTACACAATATGAGTTTTTAGTCAAACAACTCCTCACACCTGCTTATGCGAATGATGACTCAAACTATGTTTGTATCTTGGTTGGTCCCCAATCCCCTTGGTACCATGAGATTCATGGTTACCTTAAAGATGGTATCATCTCCCCTAACCTCACAGGTACCCAACACCAAAATCTCATTCAAAAATCATCCCGCTATGTTATCATAGCCAATACCCTATATTGTTGGGGTTATCATGATACTCTCTCTCAATGTTTAGATGAAAATGAGGCCGCGATGTCATTAAAAGAAGTACACTCCAAAATTTGTGGTGCCCACATGAGTGATATTTTCCTTGCATGAAAAATCCTTAGAGTAGGCTACTATTGGCCTACCATTGATGAAGACTCATGTGACTTTTTCAAAAAGTTTCTCCCATGTCAGCAGCACGCAAATCTTGTGCACACTCTAGGATAGGATCTACAGCCTATTGCACCACCTTGGCCTTTCGCTTGTTGGGGCCTTGATCTAGTTGGAACTATCACACCTCTCTCATCTGATGGTCATAAATGGATAATAACAACTATAGACTATTTCATTAAATGGGTGGAAGCAGTCCCCCTAGTCTCAGCTACAGGAGTTTAGGCCTCCAAGTTCATCTTGTACCACATTGTTTGCCACTTTGGCATCCCATCCACCATCTTCACCAACCACAAAGGTAACTTTGAAAATCTCAACATGGAAGAATTATGCACTTCCCTTTGCATCCATCACTACTTTTCTAGCCCATATTTCCCACAAGGTAATGGCCAGGTAGAGGCAACTAACAAAACCCTCCTCAAATTCCTAAAGAAAGTTGTCAATGATTCTTGCCGCGATAGGCACCTACAAATAAATCCAGCCCTATGGGCCTATTGAACTTCCTTTCGTACATCCATAGGAACAAGTCCATACTCCTTAGTCTATGGTGCCAAAGCAATACTACCCATAGAGGTTGAACTTCCCTCCTTGTGCATATCTTTACAAGGGAAAATATTAGGTGAAGAATACAGAGTAGCTCGGCTCACCCAGCTAGATCTCTTAGATGAGAAGCAAGAACAAGCCTATGATCATCTCATAGTCTATCAAACTCATCTCAAAAGGAATTTCAACAAGAAGGTGCTTCCACAACACTTTTAGCTAGGAGACATGGTCCTCAAAGAAAATATGAAAGTCCAAGCTGATCGAGAAAAGAAAGGCAAGTTCGAACCTACTTGGCTTGGTCCTTATGTTGTCACTGCCTCCTTTGGCTTCGAAGCCTATTAGCTATCTACATCAGAAGCAGAACTCTTGAATGATCCTACTAACATCATTCATCTCAAGAATTTCTATGCTTGAAGATCCTTGGTATACCCAGCTTTTGAAAAATACAAAAAAATAGTAAACAAAAATAAGCATCCAATGGTGAAAACTTGGCAATTCAAGCACCTTGGATAGGTACCTTGGCAATTTAGGCACCTTGTGTACTAAGACTAATCCATTATCTATCACTATCCTATCCCTCATCCATCCATTCACAATCCAATAAAACACCTACTTGTTCCCTTGGTGTTTCGACCAAATATCCAAAATCTAATGAAGCTTGTAAATACCTCCTGTACAGCTTGTAAATCTTGTACCTCAGCTTGTAAATATTTTACCCCAACTTGTAAATCTTGTATCATCCCTTGTATCATAGCTTTTATGTCCAAATCTTGTCCAAATCTTGTACCATATTCGAGCTTGAATTATATGCCAAATTTTGTATCCTAGCTTGTATCCTATCACATGCACACAAAGAATCCCATTTTCCTTAAGCTTTTCGCAAACCATCTACCTATCCACCTATCAACTATTGCAGACATCCCACCCTTCATGAACATTTTCATCTCACAGAAACCAAAACATGAACAACCTTGTACATTTGTAACATATCTTGGTCTGTCCGCTTGTACATCCTCTTTAGCTTAGTACCATTGTATCTATCTAGCTTTTGTGTGAGTTCCTCCTTGATCAGCATCTTGCACACATCACACAACCCTTGGTTAGCTATTCCAATGCATCTTTTAGCTAGATCTCCTATCACCAAAGTGTTATCTTTCTTAGTTCAGCTTTCTAGATGCATCACTCATCCAAAATCCATCATCTTAGGTTCTCTCTAATAGATCCTTGCAGGATATAGCTTTTCACATGTCTGATCTTGGTCCATTAGTACCTCATCCTACCCATCTCATTGGCAAACCATTCTCTTTTGGATTTTCTCTTTCTTTTGATTTGGAATCTTCCCTTTTGGGCCTTGAAGTATCTTTTCCAAGAAATCTTCTTGTTCCCTCCTCAAGGTTGCCACAATCTTCCATATCATGGTATACTATGAATGGGGCAATCTGAGCGTAAAGTCTTGATCAGGTCTTTTGTTTTCTTTTCTTTTTTTCTTGTGGGTTACCGAGTGTCGATTCTAGGCTGCTTCCTCTGGGATTCATGTGTGATACTAGGGCAATCCTTGCATGTTTGTTTTGAGTTAGTTCATCAATCCTTTGGACAGTTGGTGAAAAGACCTTGATGTTCTTGGTAACCTTGGCAATTAACCAATAGTCCTATAGCAAATCTAGTGCTCAACTACATGGTGGTACTTCTCTTTGACATATCTGCTTGCTCAAAAAAGCTTCAATGGTTTCCCTTCATCTCCATTATCCCCCATTCATATCCAGCATCTATCTCTCCTACCCCAGCTTATGCATTAGTATCTCTTTGAATCAATCTGGACTTTTAGCTTTAGGGATCCACAATCTTGGTCTTAGGGATCTACGAATCCAATCAATCCACCAAGCCTCATCTTTTGAGCTCCACAATCCTAGTCCTAGGGATCTCTGAAACCTATCTTCTACCAATTTGACTTTTTAAAATCTTGTTGCATCTACTTTGTCATCCCATCATCCATCTCCCTATCCTAGATTCCTTTTTATAGCGCTCTGCTCCTTCATCCTCTATAATCCTTGTGATCTTAAGCTTGCTTCCTCTTGTGCCTCTAATTCTCCCTTTATCATTCTCCCATAGTGAGAGTTTGAGCTAACTAAACCTCTTCTCTTAAGCCAATCTGAGTCTCCTTGCTCATCTTAGATTCTTGTACTTTTCAAGAAGCCATCGAGCCTCACTTTCTCTCCCCGCCGCCTTCTTGAGGGGGCATCTTGCAGTCCATTCTCTCCTCTTTTGCTCTAGCCTTGGGCATCTTATTTTCTTATCTTTGATGCCACGCCACTTGCGGCATCACATCAAAGAGGGACAAAATGTAGACACCTAAATCCTTTAGAAAATAAAGTATTTTTTTTTTCTGAAAATATTTAAATCTTATTTAAACATTATTTCCTTGTTTATTAATTATTTAATTAATAAATTGACCAAAAAACCCAAAATAAAAAAAAAAATTATTTTTTGCCCAAAACATGGCCAATTTCCTTAAGACTACTAACCTCTTCCAAAATCTTCTAAGCCTTCATTAATTTTGATTAAAGGCTAATCCCATAATTTCTTACTCCTAATCCCAACTCAAAATATTTAATTAAGATTAAATATTAATCATCATATTTATTTAAAAAGTGTTAATAAATATCTCCTCAACCCAAACCCTTGAAATAAATCAAACTTTATTTATCTCTTAAAAATCTAATTTATCCTCGTCCTAAGAAGTTCTAGACTCTTCTAGAAAGTCTTCAGCCTCATCCTAGGAAGTTCTAGACTATTCTAAAAAGTCTTTATCCTCATCCAAAGTCTATACTCTTCTAGAAAATGTCTTTAAACCTAATCCTAATCCCCTCCTAACCGTGTCACATTTCCTAATCATGGGTCAAGACTTACTAACCCAAGCCAAAGTTAACAAATATCTCCTCCTTCACCCACCCTCATTAAATGCCATCCACTTGCCTATCCCTAAGCTAATCCTAAACCATCCTAATCCATCCTCTAATCATTTGCAAAATCCTAAGCAAGCTTAAAACCTTCCTAATCAAGCCCAAGTCAAAATTTCTCTCATCTCCCTCAAAATATCCCAACCATAAAACTTTATGAAGCCCACTAGGCCATAAATGACTCTTCCAAGCCCTTTCATTTCTCTTACAAGCCATTATGAGGGTCTTTATGAAGATTTTATCCCTTGAGCCTCCTTTTTTGACTCATCCTTCCCCTTTCCTCCATCCTCTCACCTTATGACATGTGTCACTCCTTGATTGACTGTAAGGAAGCACAATCCATGTGCTCTCCTCTCATGCAATCTGAGCCCTCCATGAGGTTTTCTCCATCCTTGCATCTTAGCCCTCAATCCCTCAAGCCTCTTGCCTATAAACTAGATCCTTCCCCTTTAAAAAATAACACAATCCATGAATTAAAGTCATAATGCCATTTTCAGAAGCCATTTTACATCAAAACCATACACTCACACCCAAATTCCAACTCCATTTGAAGCCCTTTTTGAAGCATAAGCTTGAGCATACATCCTATCTATTTAGACAAAGCCACTCAACAAGAGAGCTTCTTATTGAGAGAGCCCATTAATGGCTCATATTCTCAATTGAGAGCTCATCTTGAAGTTTATGAATTTTGTTCAGTTTGTAGAAGCTTTATTTAAATTTGGTTTCTATTAGCGTACTAACATTGCTCATATACATTTTGGCATGCCCGGTGGGACCCCGCATGGGTCATCTTCATTAGCTTTTTTATCAAGTTTTGTATGTCATTTGCTAATTTTGGTTAATTTTTCTTGTTTTTGTGATTGGTAGGATTGTATAAATTGTTTTTGTAGGTCCACATGAGCATGAAGAAGACAAAGGAACTCATAGTCTATCTCATAGTGTTTGCAAATTTTTCAAGCTTATAGGTGGACAAAGCACTTGGAATTCTTCTTCCTCTTCTTTTCTATATTATTCTTATTCCATCTACTTCTTCTTCTTCTTCTTGTGGGAGATCTTTGCCATTTTTTTTTACGGAAGCAAAATCATACACACTTCTTTTTAGTGCTTAAAATGAACTGCCAAATCATACTTAAATCATATGTGTTAATTGTTTCATGCTATGGATCAACATGTATAGTTTGGTATTTCAATCTACATACAAAATGTAAGATGGATATGTGGTGAATTTTTTAGCAGTTATATTTTTGAGGTACTAATTCACCCCTCCCCCTCTTAGAGTTTACTTTCCCATTTTTATTTACAACAATTGGTATTAGAGCCTAGTTCTCTAGAAAGAAAATCTTTGTAGCTTTGAGGAAATATCTTGAAGATGGAAGTCTACAAGTTGGGAAAAGTTATTGAGAACCAGAAGATTGAAATCCAACTTACCCTACACCAACTCAATGAAGTAAGAGATGAGTTGAAGCACTCATTAAAGATAATGAAAGAGATACCTATTGAGGAAAATGACACTCATTACCAAGAAGAAGACACTACTAAATTGTTTGTAGATGGAAACTCAAGTGAGTTTGATGAAGCAGTTGTAGATCTAATGGAAAAGAGGTTAGAAATTTTAAAATAGAACAATAAGTCCAATTAGTATTTATATGTGAGGTGACTAAGTGGAAAATGAAATTTGAGGAAGATAAAGTTGTCAGAGGTACAAAGGATTGCTAACATGAAACTAGAAAAAATGAATCAAGTGATGATTGTAAATCATGAATTGAATGGAAAGAACATTGATATCACAACCTTGAAGTTACAAAATGAACAACTAAGGAATGAACTAAGAAGAGAAAAATAATTTGGTGAAAGTTTCAAAAAACCCAGCGAAGTCATCAAATACTTTGAAAAATTGATGAGATCTCCTAGATCTAACAATGATACTACTAGATTAGGATGCACTAGTGCTAAGGAAGGAGACTCATGTAAAAGAGGTGAACTAAGATATTAAAAAGGTAAGAATCACAAACAAACTTGTCATAATTATGGAAAGTTAGGTCATACAACAAATGTTTGTAGGAGAAATAATGCAAATTAGAACCCTAAGTAGAAGTTCAATGGTTACTATCCTATGTCCAACATAAATGGACATCAAGCACATGAATAGAAGAACAAGACTTTGAGCACACAAAGATTTGAAGGATAACTCAACAATTTTTATAAGTATGGACATAAGGAATATGAATACATATCTAATGCCAAGTAGACATCAAACAAGTAGACAAAGGGACAACAAAATAAAAGTCCTAAAATTGGGATTACAATACAAGGTATAGTTGTCACTTTTGTCAAGAGTATGGACATGTTTCTAGGAATTGCATTAGAACACATTTTAGAAATGATTACAGTAGATGGTTGAGTCAAACTATATGCTTTAGCTATTTAAAGATTAGTCACAGCAACAAAAACTATCCAACAAGGTCAAAAAGACCAAGTAGTGAATTAATTAAAGGCAAAGAGAAGGTTGATGTTGAGAAAGTCAACGTTCAAATGAAAAAGGCATGGAAGAAAAAGGAAGGTTGTAGAACATCAAGTTCAGATGAGATCACTTCATCCAATGGATTAGTGGTGATCACATCACCCCCAACTAGGTAATCAAAAGGTATGTGTAGAACTAATATTTCAATGATATATTCTACATCAGTTCCAAGAATCTAAGTTTTGAAAAGATTATATATGCATGAGTTAAGATGAAATGTATTGGTTATAACCTACAGGATATCTTTAGGTTTTCTGAGTTTTCATGTTGCTGTCGAGCATGAAAAGTTTGACAATTTTTGTCAAGTGAAAATGAAATTTTAGTTGATGCTAAGCTATTAAGAGTGATAGTATTGGCCAAGATCATTATGGTTGTGAAGCATAGTATAAATTATGTGTAAGTTAGGTGAGTTGAAATTACTCTAATAGTCAATCTTATAGTTGTGTAAGCATTGAGCATTTATTGATGATCTTTAAGGGTTATATAGTCAATTTTTGACTCATTTGCATTCATTCAAGGTCAAAGAGAGAATGAAGAGAATAAGGAGAACTAAGGATAAATATTCAAGCATTTGTAAATTGTATTAATTTTCTAATCATCACCAATCATCAAATTCATAAGGTATTTATCGTGTGCCAAGCTACTTTGTCTAAATTTTTGTAAACCTAGTTATTTAAAAAATGGTGTCCAACTCTTCTGTTGTTGTTAGCAAGGAAGGAAAAGAAGTTTTGAATATTCAATTATTATGTAATAATATCACACAACCACCCTTTTGAGCTATTCCCGAGATAACGTATAAGGGAGATCCTTCTAGTGCATTATTGATGATAGCACCATAGGTTTTGATGAGCCAAGATGTTAGATGTTGCTACACTTATAAAGTTGGAAGTATTGGAGACATAGAAATTAGAGATATGTATAGAAAATTGTGTATAGATGGAGTATTAAAGGAAGAAGAAAAAATCATAGAGAGAAAAGGGTTAACCTATACCCTAGATTTTCCAAATGTATTCAAAATGGAATGGATTAAGATTATACTTAGAAAAATACATGATTACTCTATATGGTTGGAAAAAAGCCCTACCAAGATCACAAAAAGGATCATCCACCAAGTAATAGGGTGTCCTACCCTAAACAAACCCAAGACCATGTCATGTGATGCTAAGGAGATAATTTAGAAGAATACAAAGGCAATATGGAACAAAAGAGGAATGACTATAGAAAAAATTGATGATCCCTTAATTGCATTTGCAATGAGAATAATTTCTCATGAATTCTTTCAATCTAGCAAATTGAATAGTGTGTCTTATATGGTTGTAGATTTAGGCTACAAGATAGTGAATAAGGACCACACTTATGACCTTGACAAGTTGCAACTCCAACAATTATCAAAAAACATGGTGACCATAATAAAGATAAAGAATGCATACTAAAAATTTGGTTCAATACTAGTTAGTATATTTTTTTACATGCAAAACATGTTTCCTTTATTTGGAAAAGTTTCTTTGAAGACCAATAGGTCTATTCTAGTTTAGATTGGAGGATTAATAGTGAAACTTGGGGATAACTTTGAGTCCATAATGACAAATTATTTTGAGGACTTTAAGAAGTCTATGAAATAGAGATTGTGGATTTTGGTATCACTGGTGGAGAAATATTATAATAATTTTTTCTTTCTAGTTGATGTTGATCATACATATGTACAAATAGTTGTTCTAAGGGTTAGATGGATCATGCTATTACCTTATGAAATCAATGTATATGAAGCTTCTGTAGCCATCAAAACTTTACTGGTAGAAGAAATAGATAAGAGTGCAACCTCATTTAAAAATTATGAGGAAGCCAAGTCAAGAATCACAATAGACTTGAAGACAATTTCTATGGTGAGAAGGAAAAACAAATTTGTGAAGAAGCTTAAGGAAAAATTTAGTGAAGGGGGGGAGGAAGAAGAGGAAGAAGAAGAAGATGAGGATGAGGATGATGAAGAAGATCAACCAGCCCAATCCCTACTTGCACTTACACAAGATCAAGGAGAGAACCAAGAAGAACTAGAACATGATGAAGGTGCCTAGGAAGAAGAAGACAAGGAAACACCTAAACTAGTTGAAAAGAAGAAGAGGAAAGCTAAGGAGGAAGCAGTGAGTAAAATAAAGAAAGTTGTGAAACCTATACAATAGAAACCAGTTGTACCTATTACAAGGGCTAGCACAAGGGCAACTATAAAGAAGGCACAAGAATTTGAGAAGCTTAAAGGAAAAAGAGCTATTGCTGCTATAAAGGAGGATGAGCTTGAGAAGAAATAGAGGAGAAAATATGTAGCTCTAGTGGAGTTAGATGAGGAGAGTAAAGAATCATATGAAAATAGTCAAATATAAGTGGTAAGCCATAGTGCCTCTTCTAATTTAGACAACTTGTGTGACAACATCAAGAATAATGAAAATTTATTAGGGTTCACACATGATGAGTTTGATATACTTAGAAAGTTAGACATGAAAAAGGTTGCAGAGTTTGTATATGAGATGATGGCAACATTTAAGACCACTCCTATAGAGATTTCCACTTCATTACCCAAAATTCTATATGACATAGTTGAGAAAAAGTGGCAATGAAGTTTAACAACTAAAAGATAGATAAGGGAGACTACTCTAGCAAGCATAATACTAGATTTTTATAAGTAAACAATAACTAAGGCCATAAAAAAATATAAGGGGAGATTTTCTCCAAAATATAGATGTTACAATATTTTATAGAATAATATTAAGGAGGTTTTCAAAAAAAGCACTCAAATATGTGGAGTCATCTATGGGTTGGCAACAAAAACGGCAAGTGAACAAGCACCTAAGGAAGTTGGTGAAGAAAAAGATGACCAAGAGGTGTAGAGACTACTAAGGATGTATCTATCAAGGATGAACATGAGGGAGGCACAAAGAAGGAGGTAGAGGAAGAGGCTACAACTAAATTTGAGCACCAAGATGAATAAAATGTACCTAAGGTACATTTGTCAAGTGCTAGTCCCCCTCATGTAGACCAAGCAAGTCAACAGGAACCAATAAAGATAATGGATATTTTTGATAACATAGTGTAGAAAATAAATATTTTTACAAAGGATGACTTGAAAAGGATATTATAGGGTTGACCATGGTAGCATATTTATTCTCAAATCTTGTATTGGTGAGAACAGATGAAATTGAAAAGTTTGGAATGGCAATAATAGGCGAAAAGCAAATAGACACATCTAGTATACCCCAAGAGGTAATTATAATAGTAGAAAAAAGTGCAAGCATAGAACAACAAGGTGTTATTAAAATACTAGTTGAATTACCTCTTGTGCCATTAATTTTACACAAGCACACCTTACTCACAATTGAGAAGGATGAAATAGAAACTAGACTAGGTTAGGATACAAGTCCTATACCCATATCAAAGATAAAAGATGTATAAGAAAACAAAGAGAAGGAAAAGGATAGGACAAAAGAGTTATTTTTTCTTACAGAACTAGAGAAACTAATAATAATTGAGACATTGGTTACCCTACCAATCTCTACATCCCCTATTCCTAGTCAAACTCTTCATAGGCCAAGTGGAGATGCTACACCATTATGATCATCAAGGCCTAGTCCTCATACATCTAAGATTGGAGAAAGAACATCTTATGGAGATGTCAACTTAGATGAGGTGATTGAAATTCCAAATTTTGACCTTACAAAAATCACCATAGAAGAAATGAGCATATTACAAGAAACTCTAGCAAGAAATAAGCATCAAGAGTTACTCAGAAGGGAGCATAAGCAAAAACAAGTTCTACATGACATCAAAGAAATATTTTTTGATGCATTTAGCCTCCAAAAACCTAATGAATAAAAACCTATTATTGAAAAACTAGTGAATATAGTTGATAAGATGAGTGATGTATATCTAGATACAAATAATAAACTTCTAGAATGGTATGAGAAAAAGTTTTAAACAAAAGTCAATGAAAAGATTTCTAGTGCCATTGCACTATGATAGGTTGTCTTAAAAACCAAGATGGAGAGTGTATTCACACTAGGAGTTTAGAGGGCCATTGAATGGCTACAAGGAGACCTAAGCTCAATGGAAACAATAGGTAACATTCTTAAGTTGTCTCCTAGTCAGAGCCAAGCTCATCTTCAAAGATTGTTATCCACTCAAGGTCAATTAGCTACATTACATGCACAAGATATAAACATTCAAGCTACCTTGATAAGTATTCAATCAATGGTGTCCCTACACATGGAGGTATTGCACAAGGAACTACCCTTCATTGGAACATTTATGAAGAAAGATTCTCATATTTTCACTCATGATGGTTTATTAGACCTTGTTGCCAAGCTAAATGTTCAATTTCAATCTCTAGAAGTAGTGTGCAAGCAATTGGGATGCAACACTCAAGATTATGATGTACATCCATAAAACATATTTGGAAAAACACACTATTAGTATACCACCCACAACATATGTGTTAAGAAGGGGGATATTAAAAAAGGGGGGGATTGAGACAAAAAGGATAGAATACACAAAGGGGGAGTAAATGCATAAATAGAGGAAGACATCAATTGAATAAATTTACTTAGATTGGTTTTGACTAGTGAGTGTCTATATACTTAAGTCACTTACTTAGTTCATTCAGAATAAGTAACATATGTTAAGTACAACATACAAGTTAGAGCATGCTAAGTAAATAGTGGCTGTCAAGTCACTCATGTGTTGAGCAAACAATATGTGTCTAGTGATTCAGGAACCAAGAAAGCATTGCATGCCAAGTCATCTAGATGCCACATGAGAACATTGAAGACAATATTGCCAAGCACTAGGGACTTTAATTTTTGAGTACCACAATTTTCTCATAGTTGTTTGTATTGGCACAAACTTCTATGTAAACCATTTTCTAGCAAATTTAAATATTGAATTATGATATTTTGGTGATCAGGACAAATCTTAAGCTAGAATCCCTATGTATTACATGCACCTAACTTGGTTAAAGGAAGGTTTAAGTAGAAATATTGGTGAATCACAACTATTGATTCATACCTAACCCTAAGTCACCTAGGTCTTCTTAAGGAGGACAAACCCTTAAACTTTCTATGAGCATGAAAAGGAATGAACAAATGATCAAGGAGAGTTTTGCATGCACAAACCAAGGAATTCATGGTGACCAAGGTATTATGATCTAAATTGTATTGTAGAATTAGTTAAATGAGAATGAAGGAAGGAAATAGTGAACATTAGAGAGACATCTAATCAAGAAGGATCAAGTATACACTAGTTTACAGGTCGCCTGACATCAAGCAACAAAGTGCTAATTGCAGGATCATTACTAAGACATTCTAATAGGTGAATAAGTTAAATCTCTTAATTGAGTGGTCCTAATATGCTGCATTGAAATCCTACAACAAGGTGCTTACTTAGTTGTGAGTTAAAGTCATTTAACAAGGCACACTTCTAATAGAGTGTTGAAATCCTTTAATAGGGTGAGACCTAATAGTCTTTGTAAGCCTTTAATAGGGCATACCTTTTGCAGGGTAGATCATGGTCCATGATCAAACATTTTAACCTTCATTGGATATACTTTATTACTTCAGTAATGAAGATTTATGAGTTTTATCCCAACCCTAGTTTTACCTTATCATTGGATGATTTCTGGGTAATCATATCTAGTGTCTTATATGTGTGAATCCTTAATTATTTACATACTTTAGATGTATATGATTTACATGGTATTTTAGTTTACTTGTTGAATACATGAGATGGATGTGTGGTAAATATTTTATGGGTCAAAGTTTAAAGAAATAATAATCCCCCCTCTTAGAAGTTTACCTTTCCTATTGTAATTCCAACAATTGGTATTGGAGCTTTGTTCTCTGAAAGTAAAGCTTTGTAGATTTGAGGAAAGATCTTGAAAATGGAAGTCTACAAGTTGGGAAAGATTATTGAGAGTCAAGAGATTGAAATAAATCTCATTCTATATTAGTTGAATGAAGCAAGAGATGACTTAAAGAAATCTTTAAAGAGAAGAAAGGAAATTTCTATTGAGGAGAATGACAAACAATACCAAGAGATAGACACTACTAAGGTATTTGTAAATGGAAACTCTAATGAATTTGATGTAGTAGTTACAGATCTAATGGAGAAGAATAGAACCCTACTTAAAGAAATTAGAAATCTTAAGATAGAATAAGAATCACAAGCCATACTACTATGTGAGGTGACTGAACATAAAATAAAAGTAGTGGAAGACAAAGCCATGATTGAAGATGAAAAAAGAGTTTTGACTAGCAAATTGGAAGAGAGATCATCAGAGGTAACTAGGATTGCTAACATGAAATTGGAAACATTGGGTCAAATAATGATTTCCAACCATGAACTAAATTCCAAGGACATTGAGATAACAATACTAAAGCTATAGAATGAACAATTGAGCAATGATCTCAAAAGGGAAAATGAATTTTTTGAAAGTTTCAATAAACCAAATGAAGCTATCAAATACTTTGAACAATTGATGAGATCTCTTAGATCTAACAATCATAAATTTTGACTGGGATACACAAGTAGTAAAGAAGGAGAATCATCTAAAAGTGTTGAAGAAAGAAGTAACAAAGGTAAGAACTCAAAACTTACTTGTCATAATTGTGGTAGGAAAGGACATATTGCTAATGTGTGTAAGAACAAGACTGTAAATTAGAATGGTAAGCAAAAGAGTATGGGTCACTACCATTAGTAAAACAAAAAAGTCATCAAGGACATGAATGTAGAACTAAAACCATGCACACTCAAAGATTTGAAGGATATTGTTATAACTATCAAAAATATGGACATAGAGCTTTTGAGTGCAGATCCAAACTCATGTGGTCATCAAACAAAAAAATAAAAGTAAAGAATAATGGAAAATTTTATAATTGGGATTATAATACAAGGTATAGTTGTCACTAGTGTCAAGAATATGGACATGTTCCTAACAATTTTATTAGAACATACTTAAAAATTGACTACAAAAGGTGGTTAAGTCAAACCAAATATTTTAGCTATTTGAAGATTGGTCACATCAGTAGATATTGACCAACAATGTTAAAGGCACCAAGTAATGAGTTCAAAAAAGGAAAAGGCAAGATAGATATTGAAAATTTTAGAAATAAAATGAATAAGACATGGAAGAGAAAGGAGGATTGTAGCACATCAAGTGGAGAAGGGATCACTTCACCCAATGGGTTAAGTGATCACACCTCATCAAACTAAGAAATCAAGAGGTATGTGGGACTGATATTTAAAATTTATACCATACATTAGTTCCAAGGATTTAGTTCCAAAAAGATTACATAAGCATGAATAAAGATGTAAAGTGTTATTAAAAATCAAAGAAAAATCTTTAAGTTTTGTTAAGTTTTTCATGTTGCTATTGAGCATGAAAAGTTCCCTTTGGTTGCCAAGTGAAATGCTAGTGGATGTCAAGCTAATATATTTGCTAGTTGATTTTGAGCTCATAATGGTTTCCAAGAGAATGGGAAGACAAGTAGATGTCAAGTGAGCTAGAAATTAGTTGATGTCAAGCTTGCAATTGTGTAAGCACTTAGCATTAATTGTAGTGTTTTAAAGGGTTGTTTAATCAATTTTTGCTCATTTAACATCATTTAAATTTGAGAGAGAGAACAAGAAGAGCTAAAGGAGATATAGAAATTTCATCCAAAGCATTTGGAGGAAATTTGAGTAGCTATTCGACATCATTTCATCAGGATTTACAAGGTATTCATCATATGTTGAGCTACAATGTTTCAAATTTAATAACCCTGTATTTATATAATGGCATCTATTTCTCTCAAAACAAAAGGTGTAGAGGGAAAAGAGGTTTTAAATGTTTAGTTAGTTAGTAATGAGATAAATTCAACTATTTTCAAGGCTATTCTAGACATAGAATACAAACAAGATCCCTCTAGTGTGCTATCTATGATACCACCACAAGTTTTAATTATTCAAGATGCCAGAAAGTGTTATAATTATAAGCTTGGGAGTATCTATGACATGAAAATTAGAGAGGAGTATGGAATATTATTTGAAAAAAGTGTGTTGAATGAATAATTGAAGATTGTAGAAAAGAAAAGGGTTAACTTGTGCCCTTGGTTTCCCTAATTTTTCAAAACTAAGTGGATCAAGATTGTTTTAAATATAACTCATGATAGTTTAGTGTGGTTAGATAATGGGCCAATCAAAATCACAAGAGGGGAATGACCATAGACACAATCACAAATCCCATGATAGCTTTTGCAGTGAGCATAATTACACATAATTTTATCAATCAAGTAGATTGAATAGTGTACCCTACATTGTAGTGGATATGGGCTACAAGATTGTAAAGAAGGATCATACATATGACCTTGCTGAGTTGTAGCTATAATAATTGATTAAAAATCTAGGAGCAATAGGAAAATTTAAGTGTGCTTAGTGTAAATTTTGACCTATTTTGGTATGTATCTTCTTCTATGTGCAAAACACATTTCCTACATTTGGTAATGTTACATGGAAGAAAAATAAGTCTATTACAGTTCAAATAGGAGATTTCATTGAATAGTTAGGTGATAACTGTTGTGGTGTCCACAACACATGCCTCATTCCTAGTTAGGAATGGGGACCCCCAACCTCTTTTCAACTCCTAGACTCATAGTTCAAGATTCGGGAGAAGAAATTTCATTATAGTTAGTGTTCGAGTCAAAAATCAAAGAATTTTTTTTTAAAAAAAACATAATAATAATAATAAAAGAGGAGCGCATATTGCACGCATACGGACGAAGATCGCGGTGCGCACTGATGCATGCACCAAGGCACACTACACCTTTCACCCAGCGTACATGGCTTATAAAAGCCCCCCACCCCCTCCTCTCATTTCATAAATTTTTTTTCCAATAGTCTGTCAACTAATAGGTAAGTGTGCCTAAGAATTTTTTTGCACTACACACATGGTACCACATGCCTATAAAATTTGCATAGCATGCTTGGGACTATTGCACCACGTGCCTATGGTGCCATGTGCTTATGGCACCACGTGCCTAAACAAACAAGTGCCCATGTGCTGCAAACATGTGTGTTGCACGTGAAATTTTGTTGTGCACCTCCACCCATCTCTGTGGCCCGCATTCCCTCTATCGCATCACCACTCCAAATCCCCCCATGAGCCACCAAATGTTCGTGCCCTTTTTGTATCATGCAATGTGCGCTTGAGTCCAAAGCTGCTTCCCCACAATGCTCGCACGCCACTTGCATCTGCCCTCATCCATGATTACCATGCACTTTTTGCGCACTCCATATATATATTTTTAAAAAATAATAATAATAAATTAAATAGATAAATAAATAAAATATTTTTAAAAATAAAATTGAAAAATACCCAAAGGGCACATTTTTTTTCTTTTCTTTATGCTTATTTTAATTTAAGAGTTATATGTTTAAACTTTGGACTAATAAATGTTTATCTCATTGTGTACAAGTGATTAAATGGCATCCTCATCTAGGGTCACACCCAAACTAGTAGTGTTCAAATTCCAAGGTGTACCATCCAAATCAAGATTTCATGATGATTATGCTAAGATCCAAGATACTGATCTAGGACACACTAATTTAGGAGAATTACTAAAAAATTCTAATAAGCCAACTAAGAGATCAGATCTGGTATCATCCTTGATATGTTCTAGGTTGGTGAATGCAATGTCACATCCCATATCAGTGTAGTCAGTAGAACTAATCATGACTTTGGTGCTTGTTTTTTGAAGAAAGAGTGGTGAAAAGTGCAACAAGAGAAGTAGTTCTTGATCTTTTACCTAACAATATTGAGAGGGTTTTCCATCTCTCAAGAGGGGATCAATTCGTTAGGATCTCCTACAAATCAACAAAGAGATGGTACAGAGAACATGCAAAGAAGGCAATGGATATCATCCAATCATCCTATCTCATTGAGAGAACTCCTCAAGGAAGGATAACAGAGAAAGTGGATATGATTTGGGGATATACGAAGGAAGATATTGGTTACTCCATCATCCTTTTGAGCAGATACATGGGTTTATCTATAGCAATCCACCTCAATACCTTCATGATCAACTTTATTGAGACCATCAAAACATCAAAGATACCATTGGATTGGGCCACCACACTAAGTGAAAACTTGTGTGAGTAGTTGAGGACAATAAAGGATCAGAAGAAGTTTTATATGATGTCTTACATAATACACTTGCTTGCAGCGGGGGTGATGGATTACCTTGATTTGTATAGAAGAGGCAATATGCAAGATCTAAATGTTTGGCCTTACATAGTCTACCCTCAGCTAGTGAAGAAGAAACTATCTACTCAAAGAAAGGAATATAGAATCATGAATGATGCGTTCATTTTTGTAATCATTCAATTCATTGAAGGAGATTATGGAAAGAGGCTATCTGATGAAGCAAAAGCATAGATAACAACTCTCAGGGCCTATTTCATTCAATTTAAGACATTTACATATATACAGGTAGGTGGTGCCACTATCAACCCCAAGAAGCTCCCCAAATATTCGAGTGACAAGTTAGTGTTACTGGAAATATCCTAGCAAATTGAATCAAAATATGAAAGGGTGAAGAGACAAAGAAGACCTTGTTGGACATGGCCTCTCGTCATTGGACCATACTAGGTAAAACAAAAGAAAGACATTCTAACTTTCGAATGGGAATGGGAGAATTATCCCCTTGAGGAGTACAATTCCCCTAGGACACATTTTGATAATGTTGGGAAGGTGGAGAGTATGGTAGGTAAGGAGTTTCATCATGAAGATGCTATTGAAGATCATTGGATCAATGCAACAAATGACTACAATATCCACATACAGGATTATTGTAGGATGACTTTGTATTTGGTAGAGAAGACCCTCAATCTAAATATCCTAGAAGAAATAAGGTAACAAGATTCTAAGGAGCTATTGGACCCCCATTCAACTTGGACAAAATCAAAGAAAGACCCATTATGAATGTAGAAGTTGAAGGGAAGAGGGTGATGATATCAATCATTGGGCAAGACATGTGATTAGAATGACCAAGGAATAGATCAAGCAACCCTTTTCACTTGATCCCATACCTGACACTATAATCTTTCATGCTCAAGCCTACCCTGAGAAAGGTAGAGGAAGTAAAGTTATAGTTCTCAAATTTATTAGTTGCCACATGTCTTCATCTATCATTGAATCTTCCTAACATAGCTCTTAAGTGTCATAGGAATCCGTCATAACTATTTCAGCAATGATCTCCTTATACACAATTCAAGATGCCGACACATCAACATTATTTGCAAGAAATATGTAGTACAAAACAAATAATAAGAATATGAATTATCCAAGGTTGAGACACCTTATTCCTAACAATTACTATACATGATGGATGGAGGTAGAGACTTTCAAAAATTGCACTGTTAAGGTGGTGACTGACTTTTTGGAAGAACATATTGTTACTAGATTTGGAATGCCATTCACTCTTGTATGTGACAATGGATCTACATTTGCATCTACATTCTTGACCCAATGGGCATTTGAAAACAAATTCATTATCAAATTCTCCTCAAATTACTACCTGCAAGGAAATGGGCTAGTGGAGTCTACAAACAAGAACTTAATCACTATGATAAAATGATTGTTGAAGGAGAACCCTAGGGATTGGCATACACAATTGAAATATGCCTTATGGAAGGATCAGGTTAGAGTTAAAAAGCCTTGGGGACTTCTCCATATCTACTTGTTTATGGGCAAGAACTGGTATTCCCACTCAATCTTAATATTCTAATCTTAAAATTCATGAGTGGGTATGCTGATGACACTGACAAAGTACAAATCCAATTGATGAATCTTCTAGAAATAGATGAGAAATGAATAGCTACATTAAAGAACATGGCTAAAGATAAAGCTGTTGTTAAGAGATGGTTCGACAAGAGGGCCATGATAAAATCCTTTAAGATTTCTAACCTTGTTCTACTGTGGGATAAGGTGAAAGAAAAGCTAGGCAGCCATACCAAGTTTCAGTGCTTGTGGACAGGCCCCTATCAAATTGTGGAAATTCTCGGCAAAAAGACTTTTAGGCTAAGTTCCTTACAAGGGGAATTTCTACCTTTGCCTATAAATGGGCAATTTCTAAAACATTATTTCAAAGCCTTAAATTTTTTTTTAAAAAATAGTTAGATTTGATTTCTACATCTAGATTAGATTTTCATTTCTACAAGTGTGTTCATTTCTGCAAGAGTGTTTGCTTTCAAGTTGTGTGTTTTCTTTCAGTCATGTGTTTCCTTTTAGTTATGTGATTTTTTTTCAAAGTTGTTTCAGTCCTAGGGGGTAAGGTGTACTTGGGATTTTTCTCAAGATTTTACTAACCACTCTTTGGTCCCAATTTTAGGAAGAGGTATTTCTTTGTCAAAACATTTGGATGATTGTGTCTTATACTAATCGAACAATAGATGTTTCTTGTGGAAATAAGAGATTTTCAGTCAGGAAATCAAGACTCTAGATTAACAAGTTCTCAACACTTTGAAAATCTTAAGATTTGATCATTTTTGGTGTTGCTGAATTCAAGTCAAAGGTGATGAGAGATGATCCAAACTTCAATTGGTTCAAACAGGAAGGGTCTCCTCGAAAGATTGCTAAGATCATTGATTAGTGTGAGACTTTCTAAAAGAGGAACACAAGAGATGTTCATAAGAGATCAAATCCAAGGAATGACACCAATGTCTTGAGTACACAGTCTAAGCATAGTAAGGATACAGAAGATAAAAAAAAAAGTATAGTGTTACGACTGAAGGATTCCAAAGATCTAAAAATGGCAAAAGATACATTCTTAAAATAGAATATCTTATATTCAAAGTATTGTTTCATCAAAAGTAGCATTTTGAACAACACAAAACATTTTTTCTCAAAAAGCCAGAAGATTAAAAGAACGTGATATCCCACCAAGAGCCCTCGAACTAATTCTCTCATCTAGTCAAGCAATTGATTGATAAAAGTCTTCATGGAGATTTCGAACAAATGAGCTAAGAGGAGTGGAAGATCATTTTCAAGTTATTAGAAAAATTTGATAAACTACATCCTAAGGCATCAAAGAGAATGAATACACATTGCACACACTAAGCTTGGAAATTTTAGGTCCTGATATTTTGACTATGAAGTCATTTGAAATAAGCTCGAGATGTTCAAAGCTTGCTTAGTGTTTAATGCACGTTGGAGGAATGTTTGCTGATGAAGAAATTCCTTACACATTTCTTCCTTTTTTGGGGGCTATTTGTTGTGGTTTCCACAACACACGCCCGATTCCTAGTTAGGAATGGGGACCCCCTACCCATTTTTGACTCCCAGACTCATAGTTTGAGAGTCGGGAGAAGAAATTTCATTATAGTTAGAGTGTTCGAATCAAAAATTAATGAAAAAATAAAAATTAATTAATTAAAAATAATAATAATAAAAAAAAAAAAAAAAGAGGAGCACATATTGCACATGCACAGATAAAGAGCATGTTGAGGCGCACTACGCCCTTCACCTAGCATGCGGGGCTTATAAAAGCCCCCACCCCCTCCTCTTATTTTATTACTTTTTTTGTTTCTAGTAGTCTATCAACCAGTCTATTTCAGTCTATTTTAGTTTTTTTTTTCCAATAGTCTATCAACCATGGATAGGATCTATTTCTCTTGATGGAAAAATAAACACTGATGATGTTTATTTTATTTGTGGTTTAAAGTATAACTTGTTGAGTGTTAGGTAGTTAATGGACAAAGATTATTAGTTGCAATTCACTAAGATGACTTGCATTATGAAAGATAGAGATGGTAAGTTGATTAGAATAGGCACAAGATCCAAAGGTAACATATTTCAATTGAATCCTACTAAAATGTAATGTTTAGTAGAAAAAGTGGATAATAGTTGGTCATGGCATAGAAAAATTTGTCAAATAAAATTTGATAATATTGTTAAACTCAATAGCACATTTGTAGATAGAGACTTTCCTAAGATAACAAAGCCTACTAATGTTATTTGCAAGAATGCATTTTGTCTAAGTAGAAGAATGCATCATTTCCTAGAAAGGAGTTTACAACTACAAAGAAACTTGAAATCATTTAAACATATCTAAGTGGTCCCTTGAGAACAAGAGGATTCTATGGTAAAAGTTATTTCATGATAATTGTTGATGATTTCTCTAGGATGATGTAGTAGCATTTCTTAAAGAGAAGTTTGAAGCATTTGAGAAGTTTAAGATATTTAAGAGTAGAATTGAGAATGAAGCTGGTGTTAAGATAAAATGTTTGAGATTAGATAGAGGAGGGGAGTTCACGTCTAGAGAGTTTAACATGTTTTGTAAAGAGATGGAATCAAGAGAGAGTTATCTTCAACAGGGACTCCTAAGAAGAATGAGATTGCAAAAAGAAGAAATAGATCAATAGAAAAGGCATCAAGAGGAATGTTGTTTAAAAATGATATTTCTAAGACATTTTAGATTGATGCAATCAATACAATAGTATAAACTTTGAATAGAGTATAGATCTAAAAAGACATGAACAAGACACCCTATGAGTAATGGTTTGGTCATTCACCATAAGTTAAGTCTTTTAAAATATTTGGAAGAAAGTGTTACATTAACAAAGATGACAATATTGGTAAGTTCAATCCAAGAAGTAATGAAGGTATATTTCTTGGTGATATTGGTAAGTTTGATCAAAGAAGTGATGAAGGTATGTTTCTTGGCTATTCACTAAAAAGAAAAGTATGTAAATGTTTTAATCATAGAACAAAGACAATAGTTGAATGCACTAATGTAAAGATTGATAAAAAGTTTGGAACTATGAAAAAGATGTTAAATTACAATTTTGATGAAGAAGAAAATAATATTGGAATTGATAAAAAGAATGTTGAAATTTTTTTGAAACTAAAAATGACCTACAGAATGATGTTAAGTAAAGAGAAGAAAAAATATATAAACCAAGAGATGAGATAAGAGTTGAGATAGGAATTCCCAGTGCTAACTAAAACATGACAAAGAATCACCCTCCTGAGCAGATAAATGGGAGAAAAAATAAAGGTGTGATGACAAAGAATGAAGTTAATGAAGAATCTATTGGATACAATTGATTAATTGTGTATTGTCTTTGATGTTACAAAAATTTCATAACATTATCAGTTAGTATATGTTGATCTCACTCTAGCATTGAAGACAATTTTCTATGGCTATCGAGAAATCCAAAGTTTTCCTAGCTTAGAAGGCATTGTCTACTGAGTTCGCTCAAATGTCAAAGGAAAGTCTATAGAAGATGAGTTTTAATTGATCTCACTCAATTAATGAAGGAAATTTTGGATGGAACCAGTATTAATCAAGCTCACTTGGTTACCAAAGGAACTTTGCAAGTATGCAATGTTGACCAAGCTTCACTTGGTTAACATAGAAAAATCCTTTTTGAGTTAGTGTGTATCAAATAGGGTTGACTAATGAAGGATTTTCTTATTTTGGCCTATTAAGTTTAATTGATTTATTTTTTGGTTCTATCCAATTGATAAGATGAATATTAGTTATTCTAAGTTGTATTCTAGCCAATTGAGCAATATGAAAGATATAATTATAAGGTCAATGATGTGGGTTAGAAAGTGTGAAGTGATGTGTGAATATATTGAAGATTTGATGGTGGTAAGAGGAAGTGAATCAAAAGGATAAGCATCATATCCTTGTGGAGTAGGAAAGATATGTTCAATTAGGAAGGATCAAGTACAAGCTAGAATAGAGATCTATAATCAGCAATTCAGTTGCATCAAAAATCAGGTCATCGCATTGGTACACTCTAACCATTGTAGCAGTGATCTAAATCTCTCAACAGAGTTGGCTTAACAACTAGTTGTAAATAATCTAATATTGAATTGTTTGAAGACCTCTAACAAGAGCACTCCTAATAGGGTGATCAAATCCTCCAATAGAGTTACAACTAGTAGTGTATTTTGTAACCTTTAACAAGTTTGGCTCCTAATAGGGCTCACTTATGAAGAGTTAAAAAATTAACTAGTTGCAATTAGTAGTTTTTTACAAATTGGGTTTCCACATTAAATCTTAGTGTCAAATGTGTTCATGCTATTTCTTTTCTCTACTTGAAACTAAAATAAAGTAATAATAATCATAGATAACATCTTAATATTTTCATGATTAAGTAATTATTGAGCATTCTCAATGTTTACCAAGTTGTAGCATTTCTTTATTTGTTGAGCATCAGTAGAATTAAGTTTTGATAGAACTATTTGTATTGACATTGAAGGGATCTAGGATTTATTTTTGTAATAACTGATTCACCCATCCCCTCTCAGTTACTCCTCTTATATTTTCAACAATTGGTCTTAGAGCATTTTGTGCTTGTAAAGAAGGTTTCAAGGACCTAAGCTAAAGATCAAGATGTCTCATAGAAGAGAGATTTTGAAGTTGAATAGAGAAAATTTGGTAGCATGGAAAGGACTTATGAGGTTAGGTTGTAAATATCTTGATATTGAATACAAGACTTCCACTGGAACATTATTAGTTGAAGATATTATAGACCAAA
Source organism: Cupressus sempervirens (assembly GCA_028749045.1). NCBI lineage: Eukaryota > Viridiplantae > Streptophyta > Pinopsida > Cupressales > Cupressaceae > Cupressus > Cupressus sempervirens. Next base: position 115,189,456 of record CM053793.1, read on the forward strand.
CTACTTATGAAATGTAGACCAAATTAAAAGACATTTATGTAGGAGATGACAATGTAAGAAAATCCAAAGCAAAAAGTATTAGAGGTAATTTTGATTAGATTAAAATGAGAGAAGATGAAAACATTGCAAAATATGTGGAAAGACTCAAAGAAAGTGTGAGCATAATCAAAGCATCTAGAGGAGACATTGATGACAAAACAGTTGTAAGAAAGGTACTCAAAACCCTTCTTCCTATTTATGCAATGAGATTTTCTATTATTCAAGAGATGAGATGTGATCCAAATAATAAAATAACCTTGGATGCTCTAGTTGGAAGATTGATAGCTTTTGAGTTGGATAAGTATGATAACAATGTTCTTAGTTCAAAAAAATTTGAGTCTAAATTTGAAACCAAACTCTCACTCAAAGGAAAGGGCAATAAATCAAAGTTTAATCAATTAGGAAGTGAAGAAGAAACAAAGAGAGTTTTAACAGTGATCTTGAAGTTTTTGAAGTCATACTTCCAAGAAAGTATTCTAAAGGTAGAGGAAAATATAAAGGCAAGCTTCCTCTAATTTGTTTTTCTTGTGAAGAAGTTGGTCATATTTCTACTAGGTGTCCAAATAGAGAAAAAAAGGATGAGAAGAAAAGTAATAAGTAAAAAACCAAGAAGGAATTCAAAACTAAAAGAACTACAAGGAAAAAGGTAAGAAATATTATTTTATGTGAACAGTGAAGATGAAATGGTATATATTGCTATAAAAGATGAATCTAATGATGAAGGAGATAAAATTTCACTTATCTATCATGTTAGAAAAAATGATATATGGATTATTAATAGTGGTTGTTCACATCATATAACTAGAGATAAAACAAAATTTGAACACACAGAATATTATGATGGAGGTAGTGTAAGATTTGGAAATAATGAACCTTGTAACATAAAAGGAAGAGGTTGTATCTCTTTAACCAATGAACTTGTATGTGATATTGCTTATTGTGTCGAAGGAATAAAGCATAATCTACTCAGTGTGGCATAATTGAATAAAATTGGATTCGAGGTCAAATTCATGGATGGAAAGGTCAAACTACTGAATAGAAAAGAAAATCTAGTTGGATCTGGCAAGCAAACAAAAGGCAATCTATTTTATCTTGATCTTAGTGAAAGTTCATATTTTATTGCTCAAGTAGAGGAAAGATGGTTATAACACAAAATCTTATATTATGTAAAATTTGATAATTTGATTAAGATAAGAAAACATAAAAGAGTAAGAGGTATTTCTAGTTTGAAGAAACCTGATATGGGTCTATGAAAAAATTACCAAATTGGTAAGATGGGAAAGACTAGTTTCAAAAGCAAGATCTATCATTCAGAAGAAGTCATAGAGCTTGTGCATACAAACATATGTGGACCTATTGGAATAGAAAGTTCTAGTGGAGATAAGTTTTTCATTATTTTTGTTGATGACTATTCTAGAATGATGACTGTAATGTATCTTAAAAAAAAAATAGATCTTTTCAAAAATTCAAGTGGTACTTGGCAAGAGTAGAGAAAGAAACTAGAAGGAAGTTAAAATGTTTAAGATCAGATAGAGGTGGTGAATTCATCTTTAATGAATTCAATGAATTTTTCATTGAAAGGGGGATTAAAAGACAAGTATTAGCCCTTGGTACACCTCAGTAGAATGGTATAGTTGAAAGAAGAAACATATCCATCATGGATTGTACAAGAACATTGATGATACAAAAAACTATTGCAAGAAAATACTAGAAGGAAGCTATCAGTACTGTCATTCATACATTGAATAGAGTATAGCTAAAGAAAGACTCAAATAAAACTCTTTATGAACTATGGTATGGCTACAAACCTAATGTAACTTACTTGAAAGTATTTGGTAGCAAATGTTATATCTTGAAAGAATCTAGAAAAGGAAAATTTGATGTCAAAGGTGATGAAGACATATTTTTAGGATACTCTTGCAAAAGTAAAGCATACAAGTGTTTGAATTTGTTTACTCATAAAATCAGAGAAAGTGCACATGTGAGAATTAATGAGTTTGCAAAAAAGAGTGAGGAAGAAAGAAGCAAAGAACTTGAGGATTACAAAAGATTTATTTACAATGAACCTAATACCCTACCAAATCTATCTAAAAGAAAGGAGGCTTCACCTCCTGAGTCCCCAAAATCTCCAATAGTTACCAAGTTGTAGATAGTGAAACTCAAGTCATGGTCTAAAAGACCCGAGTCATAGTCTAAGGCATTCGAGCTAGAGAAAACCAAGTTTGGTCGACCCAAGTCATAGACAGTGGAACCTAAGCTTTATACTAAAGTTGATAATGAAATCGGTGAAACTCATTCTAAATCCAAAGAACCTCTATTAGCAAGATATGTTAGAAGACATCATGCACCTGATCAAATTATTGGAGACAAATCTAATGGAACAATGACAATAAAAAAATTAAAAGGTACATATTTACTTGTTGAATTTGAACCTAGAAATGTTAAAGATGCATTGGATAATAAAAGTTGGGTTGAAGTAATGAATGAAGAAATAAAACAAATAGAGAAGAACAAAACTTGGACTCTTGTTCTTAGACCAAAGGATAAAAATGTAATTGACACAAAGTGGGTGTTTAGAAACAAGCTAAATGAAGATGGAAAAGTTTCTAAAAACAAAGCAAGATTGGTGTATAAAGGCTATTCTCAAGAAGAAGGTATTGATTATGGTGAAACTTTTTCTCCTACTATAATATTAGGTGTTAGAACTCTACTAGCATATGTAGTGCATATATGATTTAAAGTGTATCAAATGGATGTTAAATTTGCATTCTTGAATGGAATTCTTGATGAGGAAATCTACATTGAAAAACCAAAAGGTTTTGTACATCCTTACAAAAACGACATGGTTTGCAAGTTACACAATGGATTATATGGTTTATAGTTTGGCTTTCAAAGAAAAAATGATAATAGTAGCTTGTATATCAAAGAAAGACTAGACAAGAAGATTGTGTTAGTAGAAATATTTGTTGATGATACCTTATTCATAGGAAATGATGACTGATGCAAAGCATTTTTAGAAGAAATGAGTAAAGAATTTGAGATGTCTATGTTTAGAGAGATAAAAAAATTTATTTGATTACAGATTCAACAGAAGAAACATGGTATCTATATTATTCAATCTTAATATATCAAGGAGATACTAAAGAAATTTGGAATAGAACACTCAGAACTAGTAGGAATCGCTATGTCTACTCATCATAACATTTCCAAAAATGATGATTCTAGAGAGGTAGATCAAACTATATATAGATCAATAATTGAAAAATTGTAGTATGTAGTGCATATAAGGCATGATATTGCTTAGCAGTTGGTATGGTGGCAAGATTCTCAACAAATCCCAAAGAAAATCACATGATGGAAATTAAGAGAATCATGAGATATCTGAAAGGTACTAAAGATAATGGCTTATGGTATAAAATAGAAAGCAATTTGGACTTAAAGGTATTTATTGATGCTAATTGGGTAGGAAATATTGATGACAGGAAGAGCACTAGTGGTGGAGCATTCTTTCTTAGTAAAAGACTAGTGTCTTGGACAAGAAAGAAACAAAATTGCATCTCTCAATCCATAGCAGAGGTAGAATATGTGGCAGCAATAGTTAATTGCTCAGATATTGTTTGCTTCAAACAACTGATGTTAGGAATGAAAATAGAGATCAAGGATCTAGTATTCATATACTATGATAACACTAGTGCAATCAATATATCAAAGAATCTAGTAATACATACCAAAACAAAGCACATTGCTATAAAACATCACTGCTTAAGAGAATTTGTGCAGGATAAAGAAGTCAAATTGGAATATGTAAATACAAAAAAATAAATTGCAGACATATTCTCTAAGCCATTAGCTAAGGATGCATTTATGTATCTAAGAGGTAAGATAGGCATCATTCCCCTATGTGAAGCTCACTAAATGAAGTTTAGTGATGCATCAACTAAAGCATGTTGAAGATCAATCAATTGGTGTAATATTGATAAGGGCATATTGCAAATGAATTAGTACTTAAGGTACATTAACATTCACTGAACATTGTCTTTGGCATGTGTTGTCAAAGAGGGAGAAGTTTACTTTCATATCTCATAGAATTTTTTTTTGAAAATAGGACAAGATTTCTATAAGAGGGAGAAGATTGATATCATATAAATTTTATGAAGGGATGTCAAAGAAGTAGATTGAACTTGGTTTGACATCAAAGGCAGAGTTTGCTATCAGAAGAAGTTGATGTAGACAAAAGTTTTTTGATAGAGGGAGAAACTAAAAGTAGAGAGAGTTCACACTAATAGAAGGAATTCTCATAGATGTGAATTATAATGAAACTCAAGATATTTTCCTTACTTTATTCTTGTTCCAAAAATTTCATTGTGTTATGAAATGTTGTGTTTCCATCAATGCCAAAGAGGGAGATTGTTGGATATAATTGATTAGTTGTGTATTTTCTTTGATGTTACACAAATGTCATATCATTATCAGTCAGTATATGCCAAGCTCACTCAAGCATTGAAGATAAATTTCTATGGCTACTAAGCAATCCAAAGTTTTCCTAGTTCAAAAGCTGTGTCCACCAAGTTCACTCGAGCATCAAAGGAAATTTTGGAGAAGATGAGTGCTAACTGATTTCACTTAGTTAATGAAGGAAATGTTGGATGGAACTAGTTCTAACCAAGCTCACTCAATTACCAAAGGAACTTTACAAGTATGCAGTGTTGACTGAGCTTCACTAATTTTATAGTTTTGGCATATTGTGTTTAATTGATTTATTTTTTGCTTATGGCTGATTGAGAAGATGAATATTAGTTATTGTAAGTTGCATTCTAGATAACTAAACAATATGAAAGATATAAGCATAAGGTCAAAGTTGTGGGTTAGAAAGTGTGAAGTGGTATGTGAATACATTGAAGATTTGATGATGGTAAGAGGAAGTGAATCAGAAGGATAAGTGGAAAATCCTTGTGGAGAAGGAAAGATATATTTGATTAGGAAGGATCTAGTACAAGCTAGAATAGATATCTATAATCAACAATTTAGTTGCATCAAAAATTAGTTCATCTCATTGTTACTCTCTAACCATTGTAGTAGTGATCTAAATCACTCAATAGAGTTGGCTTAACAACTATTTGTAAATCCTCTAACAAGGTGGTTGTTCAATTAAATTGTCTAAAAACCTCTAACAAGGCCACTCTTAATAGGGTGATTAAATCCTCTAATAGGGTCACACCATAGTGTTTTTTGTAACCTTTAATAGGGTTGGCTCTTAACAAGGCTCTTTTTAGAAGAGTGAAAACAATAACTAGTTGCAATTAGTGGTTTTTCCCAAATTGGGTTTCCACTTTAAATCTTAGTGTCAAATGTGTTCATGCTATTTCTTTTATGTGCTTGCAACTAAGTTAAAGTAATAATAATCACAAATAACATCTTATGATTTGCATGATTAAGTAATTACCGAGCATTCTCATTGTTTACCAAGTTACAACATTTCTTTGCTCACTGAGAATCAACAGAATTAAGCTTTCATATAATTATTTGTACTAACATCTAAGGGGTATGAGATTTATTTTTGTATTAACTAATTAAACCCTCCCCTCTTAGTTACTCCTATTATATTTCCAACATAATTATGTCTAAATTCTCAAGTAGAACCAAAGAATGAAAATGAAGCATTTAATGATGATCATTGTTATTTGGACCAAATGGCTATTTAGGAACAAGATGACTGAACAAGATAAGTTGTGAGGAAAAAAAATAGAATTTTGTGTAAAGAATATTTGTCAAAAGAATTAATAGACTATGAGAAGACATATGCGCCTATAGACCAAATGGAAGCAGTAGGAATGTTCTTAATTTATGTAGCAAGCAAGAATTTTGAAGTATATTAGCTTGATGTCAAGTCAGCCTTCCTGAATGGAGAACTTCAATAAGAGGTTTACATTGAGTAGCCTAAAGGATTCCCTCTTATAATTAAAAACAATATGGTACCTATACTAAAGAAATATCTATATGGTTTGAAGTAAGCACCTAGGACTTGGTATGGAAGGTTAGATAAGCATTTGACAAAGCTTGGATTTGTGAAAGTTATGGTAGATAGTAACTTATATTTGAAAGCTATTGAGAATAGTTTGCTGATAATAGTAATATTTTTTCATGACATCATATTTGGAGGTAGTGATGAGGCAAGTGATAAGTTTCCTAAATAAATGAAGAATGAATTTGAAATGAGTATGATACGAGAAATGAAAATCTTCTTAGGTTTGCAGATTATGAAAAATAGTGATGGTATTTTCATCTAAGAAGCTAAGTACTTGAGAGACTTCTTGAAAAGATTGGGTTTAGAAAGTTGTAAGCCTACTGTTACACCAATGATAACTGGTCACAAGTTATTTAGAAAAGATGAGATACCTATAGTTGTGCTGAAGAGGTATAGATCCATGGTCGGAGGTTTGCAATATTTGGTCCACACTAGACCAGGTAGTAGGAAATGCATTTGGGATTATAGATAGATTTCAAGATGATCCTAAGGAGTATCACTTTAAAATAGTAAAGAGGATATTCATATATTTGAAAGGGACATCAAACTATAGGATATGGTATGATAGATCATATGACTTCACTCTATGTACTTATATCAATGTAGATTGGGTAGGCAATATGGATGATAAAAAGACCACTATTGGTGAAGCGTACTTTCTTGGAGGAAGATTAGTTTCTTGGCTAAGAAAGAAAAAATATTGTATTTATCAGAGTACAGCCAAGGTAGAGTATGTAGCACCAAAAAATAATTGTAATCAAGTGATGTGGATGAAGAAAATGTTGAAAGACTTTGGGATTGAGTTTACATAACCTGTTATTATATATTGTAATAACACAAGTTGCTAGTCAGCTAAGTACCTTAGTGATAAAGTGTTGGAAATATTCAAGACTAGCTAGGTTACTAAGAGGGGAGGGGTGCATCAGTAGCTCAAAAACTTTATTATATTTAGATCTTAATTGTAATAATCCAATTACCCTTTAGTTCATCAAATATAATCTACTTGCATACATGAGAAACATAAAACATTCATAACACTTGAACACAATGATTTGGTGACCTAGAAACGTTTCAAATAGAAAGTAAAACTAGGGTGGGGATGATACTCACAAAACTTTAGTACTATAGCATAAAGTTGGCCGATTAAGGCTTACATTGATTAGTTGTAATGATCTTCCATGTTAGGAACAATTAGGACTACTAGGTTCACCTTGTTAGAGGTTTTACAAACACATAATGAAGTATGCACTTGATAAAGAGATTTGAGAAAAGAGCGTTAAGTCTACCTTGTTAAAGGATTTGAATTGGTTTCACCTGTTAAGATGAAGCAGTAGATCTCTGACTTATAACTAAATTTTTGATAGAGATTCCTTAAAGTTTTGATCAACTTTATGTGATGGATTTTCCTTTTGGTTCTCCTTTACTGATATGGCCTTATAATATACTTTTTCTGCTACTGATTCACATTCACATTCTTCTTTTCCATATTATTGTCACACTTGGATATGATATAATACATTATATCTATATCTATATCTATATATCAATCTAATTTACATTATTACAAAATCGGCCATCATACAAGTTAACACCAATATTACAAAGTTGACCCATATATAGATACTTAGGTTCTAAAGACTAACTTGGTGAAGTTTTGATACTTAGTATCCACTATCATTACTTGGCATTATCATGCACTCAGTAGAAGTAGAAGCTCGGTCCATAATAATCGCTTCAATGTAGTCTTGAACTCAGTCTACATTGGTGACTCAATAGATACTGTGTAACTCAATATAAATTGAATTACTTGTTTACCATGATTTCATTTGGTAAATACTAATCTCCATATAGCTTGGTTAACACTGGCTTCACTTTACATGAACTACTAGCTTGGTAGAAATTACAAAGCTTGGCAACCACTAGAATGCTTTAGTTGAACTGTAGTGCTTGGTCACTACTGAAATACATGGAAAAAACTTGTAGACTGTTCAATAAGCTCAGTAATCATATAGAATCTAAATAAGTGTTTTCACCAATAACAAACTTTTTTGAATGTCAACAATCTCCCCATTTGGAATTAGTGACAAAAACACTTATCAAAAAAAACTTATATACATCTCAACATGATACTAGCTCAGTATGGTATACTATTCTTGACATTTTCTCCTTTGCATGATTCTCCCCCATACAATATACATAGTCTCTTCCTCTTTTTGACAATAATGCCAAAGATTTATTCAAAACTATATTCAAGACTTATTTACATAGAGACACCAATATGAGAAAGAAACTCAAAATCTACCTTAAGAATAAGTGCTAGAGTTTTTTCCCAATTTTATTGCAAAATCTTTCATGTATGGAGAGCAATTTGCATTTTCACAAAGAGTTTTATCATGTGATCCACAATAGAGAAGTTATTGTCATGGATTAATATTTTTGAATTAACAATGTGTTTCTACACTATATCCATGATAAGAAAGATCATATTTTGAATATCCATCAATGATGAGGGGATCCTTGCTTCTTCTATCAACAACTCTACCTACATACTTGATAGAAATCTGACCTTCATATGAAGTGCAGAGCTTGAACAAGGGTCAAGTTGCAATTTCTATGCACTGGCTCCAGATCCTCATCAATCTTTGTTAGTTTTCTCTTTATCTCCTTTGTGAACTCGATAACATCACACAAATTTCCAAAAAGTGATGTTACATTTGTGCAAGAGGTTTCAATATTGGTCAAAATTGAGGAAAGCTCAACTCATTGAATGGAAATTTTCCGAGCAATGTGCTCAAGCACTTTATTATCAAATTTCTTTTCTACTTTCTCAATTAATTTATCTTAACCACTAGAGTCCTCATTAAAAAAATTGATTGCCTCTTCTAATTGCAACAAAATGTGTTGAGAAGTATCAACTTCAACACCTATAGCCTTAATCAAAATATTCTTACTGTCATCAATAATTTTATATTCTCTATCCCTCTCATCTCTAAATTTCTTTTGCCTTGCCTTCTTTTGGAGTAGTTAACTAGCTATATGCATTTGATCCATGGTGAGATTATCAAAGTCTCATTTGGGAATTTCCATTTTCTCATCTAGGTCTATATCCTCCTCTATCTCCTTACCTCTACTCAAAAATCTTGTACTCAGTTTAACCTTGGGTTCAACTATCCTTGTACTTAATTCCTTTGTATCCAAAATGGAAACAATTGTAGATATACTAGGACTTGCTGTGAAAATTAATATAGTACCTACTGATGGAATACCAATAGGAATGCTTATTGAATCCAAAACTAAAGAAGTCAAAACTAAAGTATCCATTATTGAAGTAGACAAAATTGTAGTATTCAAAACTGAACTACTTATTGTTGAAGAGCTCAAAATTGTAGAAGCCATTGTACTCATAGATGAATGCAACTCAAGAGCTAAAGAAGAGGAATGCTATAGCTTAGTAGATGAAGTGGTAGATACTTCTATCATTGATGTGTTGAGCTATGAGGGAGTGAAGAGTGATTAGAAATTTGATGTGTCATTAGTTGTCACAATCAAACTTTGTGAAGTTGTCTTTGAGCTTGATGTAGCACTTGGCTTTCTTGGAGAGTGAGGAAGTGAGGCAATAACTATAGTTGCTATCTTCATAGGGTCAGTCTCCTAATTATCTTCTTTTTCTTCCCTTGTAGCTTCTTCCTCTTTATCTTCTTCAACTTCCTCATTGTCAAAATGTGTGGGCTCAGTGTAAGTTTCTTCTTCCTCATCATCAATGTAATCATCCTTAACCTCTACTTGGAAGTCACTTTGTTTTTACAAATGATAAACATTATTCCACATGCTCTATATCCTTGATCAAAATTAAACAAGTATTAAATCTAAGAGTCATCTTATCTTCATTTTTCTTTAAGGACTCTTTTACCTCAACATTTGTCATGCTAGGTAGCAACTTCCTTAGGGTTTGTGCATAAATATATTTTCTTGTTTGCATTGCAAAGTCCCATCTTGGCTTAATTTTCTCTAATAATTCATTAGATATTTGGGAGGCTATCTAATCTAGTGAATACTTCCATTTTTCCATTTTGGTTAACACTACTTCTTCAACCTATTTCTTTTCTACCTTTGATCTTGTTTCATACTTCAAGGATTTGAAGTTTGTTATACCTGCACCTTCTTCCAATTGTTTCATTTTTTCTTGGAAGGTGAGAGGAGGTTTGCTAAAGACAATTTCACTGTCTTTCTTCCTAGACCTCCTTGTAAAAATTGCATTGGATGGCTTAGGTGGCTTGGTGATAATCACCTTACCTTTCTTCTTCAAGGGTTCTTCTTCCTTTTTTGACTCATCCTCTACTTCTTGATCTACATCTTCTCCTTTGCCCTTAGTTAATATCAGAGGTGTGCTTGATTTTAGTTTTTCTATCCTCCTCTTACCTTTGTTAATTGCTTATGGGAGCTTTATCTCTAGCTCTATCCTTGCCTTTGCCTCATCATATGTTTCAAAATGTGACGCTTTTGGATCAATAGGTTCATTAATCAAAGCTTCAATTATATCCTTTGCTTCATCTATATTCACGTCATCGGGAAGAAGTTTTACCCATACAAGTTTGGGTTTAACTACCTAAATGTAGACTCTATCATAGTCTACCATGAAATAAACATCATCTTTGTAATCTTCTTCCATTTTCTTGGGTATTCTAAATTTGTTATTCATTTTCGTTTTGAAAACATTAAAATAGTTATCCATATTGCTAATAAAATTGTCTCCCATTTCAAAAATATATTCATTAATTTGATATAATACTTGCACATTTTTTCTCCATATTACTATGCCTTTTGAAGGGAATAAATTTTGAACATAGAAAAATAAGAAAGTTAACAAAGAACCAAATTTGGAAGGGTTATTCTTGGAAGGTCTAATACTTTCCATGTATTTGTTGAATTGCTTCAACAATAGATCTACAAGGTCATATGATAGATTGTTCTTTACAAGCTTGTATGCAAACTCAATAACTTCACATGAAACACTATTGAGATGGATTGAAGTATAAATCTTGTGGGCTATCACATGTATACTAAATTTTAGTTCTACATTAGTTACACTACTAATCTTCATGTCTCTATCATCCCACTCCGCTAGGGTTTTCTTTTCCAACTTTGTCTAACCTAGGGTTTTAGTTACTTTGGCCTTAGTGAGCATGGGAAGACCAGTAATGTGATGAATCATTTTCTTGGTGATCATGACTAGTTTCTCAAGGCATAACTAACCATTGTGAACTCAACTAAGGATGTATCTAATCTATTTTATTTGAAAGCTTTAGGGTAGGTGAGGAATGTGGGTTAAACCTTTGTCTTCCAAATGTTTATGCTCAGGTTTAAGAATCCCATTCACACATAGTTCACCTAGGGCATCATCCATTTCTAGGGTTCTAATTTTTTGAATTGCACACTTAAAATGAGTTTGGATGTCATTAATGATAAGTACCTTTGGAGGGATCTTTTGGGTAGAGGGTTTTAGTGATTACTGACACAATTTTGAAATTAGGTGCTTTCCATTCTACTACTCAAACCAACATCTCTGAACCTTTCCTTGCTTTGTTGCTATTGCTTGATACCATGGCTACTCAGTAAGATATTAAAACCTTGAAGATCTTAGCTGTAAATTCCACTTGAAGTCACTTGCTCACTCTACAATTCACTTCTTTGCAATAACACTTAGATTTCTTGGTGAAAATGAATTTGATTTCCTTCTTTTTTCTTAAAAAATTCCATTAATGCTTGGTATGAAGGTAGCTATGATGACATCGTACTTAACATTATGCTCAACAACCTATCATCCACTATTATCTTGATTACTTGGTGAAGGCTTTATAACTCAGTAATCAAACATGTTCTTGTTACTCCTAACTTTTCTCAGTAGAGTTGATCACCCAAACTTTCTTAGTAGAGAATTCAACTTGGTGATAACTAATACCAATCTCACTTGATGATCCTTTTGTATCTTGAATATAGATTTGGATCTTTTCATCCTTTCAATTGGAACTATTTGGATGTAATCTTGACAACATAGTTCCAGTTCTTCTTTAACAACTTAGCTGGAAATGGTGGAGTCACCCACTTCTTGAGTGACATGACCATCATTGCTTGAACTAGAATTCTTGGTAGATTTAGGAATCTATTGCTTCCTCATCTACTTTCAAATGTTATCTTCTTTTTATTTCTTCTCATCATCAACTCTACCTATATTCATTCAATTCTTGGCTAGATGACCAAATTTGGTACAAGTGAAACATCTTATGGTGGTATCTCTCTTCCTTGTGTGATGTTTAACATAGTTCATGCCAATGTGTCCATATTCTCTATAGTAATGACATCTATACCAAGTATTATAGTCCTAATCGAACATTACTTTCACAATTTGTTCTACTACATTGAATGACATAGATCTACATTCAGATCCTTGTGACCTTGTTTCTTGCATTTATGACACTTGCCCCCAAATTTTGGTTTCTCTTTGCATTCATTAGCTTTGTGACCATTTTGATTGCAATTGTAGAATTTACTATTGAATTTTTATTTACCATTATTCCAACATTTTTTTGATGTGTGACCTATCTTACCACAATGATTGCAAATAGGTCTTTGATAACTTTGAGCAACTTGTTCAGAAAATTCACCTTCTTCTTTGTATCCAATTCTTGCTTTACCTTTTTGTCTATAGAGATTCTTCCCATTCAGTTGATTTAATTGATTCATGTATGTTTTGGATTTCATCATTCTTTCATTGATTTTATTTTTAGTGTTGAGGTCAATTTTTAATCTTTCACTAATTTACTTTTCAGATCTCAGCTCATTTCTTATTCTTTCATTGATTTGTCTTTCCAATTTTAGATCATTTCTCAATCTTTAATTTATCTGTCTTTGGCTCATGATTTTCTCATTTGCATTGGAGATTTGATCCATAAGATCTTCATGTTTAAGGGATTGGTTCTAGATCTTATTGTTTCTTCCATCCATTTCTTCTTTCATCTTATTCCTCTATTCCAATATTTCACATAACCTTATTGACTAAATTTCTTATTCTCTTTTAAGCTTTCTTACTTCTTGTTGTAGGGAACCATTCTTCTCTAAGAGTTCTTTGATTGCATCATTTGCTTCATGTAAACTACTTGAAGGGAAAATGTCTTCAATTCTTTCTTTAATGTACTAATGGTTATTCATTTGATTTGCGCGTTCCTTCCTCCTTTCAGGAATTGGGAAATTCGCTCCTTAGCTTTCTTGAGTTGTGCAATGGCTATTTCTAGATCCAAATTTTCATTGTCAATTGCCTTATCAAGTTTGAATATCTCCATATTCTTGATCTTTGCCCAAGTTGTTAAACTTTCTATTAAGAACCACAAAGCTCTGATACCAATTGTTGGAAATATTCAAGACTAGCTAAGTTACTGAGAGGGGAGGGGTGAACCAGTAACCTTAAAAACTTTATCAAATTTAGATCTTAATTGTAATAATCCAATTACCATTTAGTTCATCAAATTTGATCTACTTGCATGTATGAGAAACATAAAACATTCATAACACTTGAACACAATGATTTGTTGACCCAAAAACCTTCCAAATAGAATGTAAAACTAGGGTGGGGATGATACCCACAAAACTTCAATACTATAGCATAAAGTTGGCTAGTTAAGGCTAACATTGATCACTTCTTATGATCTGCCCTATTAGGATCAATTAGGATTGCTAGGTCCACCTTGTTAGAGGTTATAAAAATATGTAATGAAGTATGCACTTGATAAAGAGATTTGAGAAAAGACTATTAAGTCTACCTTGTTAAAGGATTTGAACTAGTTTCACTTGTTATGATGAAGCAGTAGATCTTTGACTTATAATTGAATTGCTAATAGAGATTCATTAAAGTACTGATCACCTTTATGTGATGGATTTGTATTTTGCTACTCCTTTACCAATATGGCCTTATAATACACTTTGTTTGCTACTAATTCATATTTGCATGCTTCTTTTCCACTTTATTTTCACACTTGGATATGATACAATACATTACATATATATCAATCCAATTAAACATAATTACAAAGTTGGCCATCATACAAGTTAACACAAATATTACAAAGTTAACCAATATGTAGATAATCGAGTTCTGAAGACTGACTTGGTGAAGTTCTGATACTCAAGATCCACTATCATTACTCGGCATTGTCAAGCACTTACTACAAGTAGAAGCTCAGTCCATACTAATCACTTCAATGTAGTCTTAAACTTGGTCTACACTAGTGACTTAGTAGATACAATGTAACTTGGTATAAATTAAATTACTTGTTTACCATGATTGCACTCTATAAAAACTAATCTCCATATAGCTCAATTAACACTAGATTTGCTTTAGATGAACTGCTAGCTTGGTAGAAACTGCAAAGTTTAGTAACCACTGGAATGCTCAGATTGAACTATAGTGCTTGGTCACTACTAAAATACATGGAAAACACTTGTAGATTGTTCAATAAGCTTGGTAGCCATATAAAATCTGAATAAGTGTTGTCACTAATAAAAAACTTGTCTAAATGTCAACATAAAGGATTGGACATCCTTCTACATTGACTCCATGACAAGATAGAATCATGTATTTTCATAAGAATAACATACTAAATTAATTTTATTTGTCAATTTAGGAGTGTAGGCTTGAGAGGGTGGCTGAAAAGTATATGCTCTAATTCCTCTTTAAGTCATTACATCTACAACAAAAAAGGAATGCTAAAGGAAACTAAGCTAGGAACTTAAACAACATTTTCCTTAAAGCTTAGAGTAATTTTGTAAATAGTAAATTTATTTAAACACCTATGCTGTAATAATAGTTCAAAGATTTTGTTATCAATGGTTGTAGGAACAAAAAAAGTGTACTTTGTAAGGAAACAAGCTAAGAAAGAAAATATATTCTAACAAAGTAGTTCACTTACCAAGTGGGTGCCCTTGGATGAGTGAATAGAAAATAGTCAAGTGTGAAGGTAGAAACTTGAACTCTATATTCTATTAATTCATAATAAGGAATTAAATTTGAAAACAAGATTATACTTTATTTCCTTTTGTTCAAAACTAGGAAAAGATCAAAGTCCAAAAATCAATCATCAATCCCCTTTTCAAGGTTATAGAAAAAATTATTTAAAGGAAAACTTTAACAACTTCTTACTCCTATGATCACTCCATCAATGACAATAAATTATAGATTATAAAGTCGACAAAAAAAATATTATTAACTATCTCTTAACTCTCTAAGGTATATAGTAGGTTGAGGAGGCTATCTTCATGTGCCACCATAACAAGAATTTGCACCATGATTTTCTTACATGGTGTTTCATCAATCATCTAGTTGGCTTTGACTCAATGCTCAAATGTTGTCTTCAATATGCATGACAGCAAATGCTTGCAAAGCATTAAATGCAACAACTTCCACATACATGCATTCATTTTATCATTGATGTCAGAAATGCTATAATGTTCAATGTAACACTCTTGCAAATTCTACAACTGCAGGAAGGAATCTACCCAACATAACATGGATGAGGAAATATTTATCAACATCTAGCATCCTTCATTAAACCATAAAAAACCATAGATTTAAGAAAATGCAACATAACTGATCAATCTATATATCAATCTTTATGTCTTATCATATAGATAATATATTCATAAAACATAAGTTCTTTTTCTTAAACCATAGAGTCTTAAACTATTTCTAGCAAGATAATTGTGAAAAGACAAGATAAAAAGTTCTCAAAATAATAAATTTTAGAGGCTCATCATTCCCCCTAGCTAAACTATTACTAGCCCCTAGCAATCATGAAGTTTAAGATCTTGGCCCGCACTCTCTAGTCACTCGGTGTCCTTCTACTTGGATTATTTCTCATGTAGTTGAAATAACCATAATTTGACTTGAGCCTCTTCTAGTGCCAAACATCAGTAACCAAATCATGATCTTCTACATTGTCATCCACTACTAGTAGTGGCTATAGGATAGTGGGGGGTTGATACCTTAATGGTAATTGATGTTTGCATTGATTTCTCCCCAAGTCAATGTACCAAGGAATCCTTATTTTAGCAAGAGTCAAATTTTGTGGAGAGTGAGCTTCTATTATTTTTAAATCATTTGGCATTCTAACCCATTACTTTCTTGAGGCAATGATTATTATTTTAACATTCTAAGCTAAATGTTGTTCCCAATCTATAAAATCTTGCTCTTTGACTATACTCGGGTAAAACCACAAACCTGTGTCACCTTTTATGAAGAAACGTGATATCAGAATGTGACAGTTCAACATTAATGACAAAAAAAATGGTATTTGTGTTTAGAATTTGAAAATGATGTAAACTAATGAAATGTGTAGAATTGGATGAAATTTATGCCTATCATTTTTTTTAAAAAAATTGAGTAAGAATTTATTCATTTATTTTATTTTGAAGTCCCTTTTTTAACTATAAAAAATATAGGGTGTAGTTCCCGTCAAAAAAAAATGTAAAACATCTTTTTTTGTTTTGATTTGAAAATATCTTATAGATGACATGTATATCTAGTGCACAAAAAAAGAAATTATTATTTTTGATCTATATTTTCTTTGTTATAAGTACTCAAGCTCGACCTTCTCAGAAGCCAACAGTTTTTTCCTCCCATCAAAACTTCCCAATCAAATCTACACCATCTTGAGAAAAAATTACATATTCACGAAGAGGACTCTCTCCTCTAGAGTTAAATATAATTTTTTTGTTTATTTGGTATGATTTACTATTTTTTTTCCTTTTTTAAGTGAGCATCTTCTAAAATGTTGAAATATCGACTTATAATATTTTGAAATTCTAACATATTATAACTAATCAAAACACTCAAAATTTTATATAATGATGACATTGAATCTAAGATCTATAAAAGGGTATTTTTAGTTTTTGAATAACATTGAGTTTTGATAGAGAAATGAAATTTGACCAAAACAGGTTTTGAAATCACAAACGGTGACATAGATCTATGCTTTTACCCACTCACCTTACCAAGTCTTGCAAGATTGCCCAAAATAGAGATCCAATCTAGATACGCTTGTTTAGAATATTGGACTTCTACCCTCATGAACAAGTGTGTTGTCATCTCACTTTCCCTATAGGGTACACCTTGATGTTCTCTGCTTATTTCATTTTGCATCCATGACATTGATGCCTTAACTACACATCCCCTACATATAGGATTGGGTTCCATATAGTATCATTAGGCACAACCAAATTGTAAATATACAATTCATATAGTAAATTTTTCAAGGCCATAGGAATAGATTGAAATGCATCATAAAATTCATGTGGAGTAGAGATAGGGGGGTTAAGTCCCTCTACAATTCTAGTTGACTTATAATTAGAAAATTTTTCTTTAAGAAACAAAGCATATACTAGTGATGGCAACCTACATTCCATTAACTCAAGAATCAATCCTGTAATATGCTTAATTCTTCTCTTCAGAATTTCATTTTGATCTAAAATTTGTTTCAATTGGTAGCTCTACTCATTAATAACATGCTTTACCTTCTTTCTCTCTAAGTTCCATTGAGTTCTTTCCCATAATAGTTTTTGAAACAAATTAATTCCTGTAGACAAGGGTGTGGATAAATCTAGTGGTGGCAATGGCTCATGATGAAAAAGGTCTATCCATTTAGGTACCAATTGATGAGTTTTGTTGACATTATGTGGTGTAAAGCACCCAGTTTTCCTTGTGAAAATAATTATTTCCTCTTTTTCCTCCTTATTGGATTCTATGGCTACTATAGCTAATAAGTCCAACCCTTGATCTAGTTTTTCTAATTCTTTAAAAAATTTAGGTCTAAATTCTTGATAATTCTCTGAAGGGAGTTTCGCATACTTTTCACTAATGTCTTATATAGCAAGGTTTTCTTCAAAATCCTTAGAAATTTCAATCTCATCATATTCCTTATCACTATTGATAAGCACATAATTAATACTACACTCTACTTTAGGTGGTATATTCTGAGTTTTATTCTCATTTTCACTAGTTTTTTGAGGGTACATGTGATTTGTGAAAAATGCTTTCAAAAGGAAAATAAAAAATTTATTTAAATATTTCCCTCCCCCAACTAAATGAAGGCATGGGACCCACCAAGCTAGGATAAGAAAGAGTGAATAAATATAAACAATACCAAATTGTAACAAAGCATGAATAAAATAAAATGCATGTAGAGTTACATGAAAGGTACCTAGTGACTGCTATAGGAATGATGTTCTAAAGTGATCATTGAAATTGATAGAATAATGGGATGGAATTGTAAGATGGAAGAGAGAAAAGTGGAAGTGGAGTGGATGGAAATAAAGTACTTCAAAAAGAAGTGTTTATTATGAAGGTCTTGATCGGAGTCAAGATCTAGTAGAAGTCAGGGTAGAAGACCCAGACTTAGTGGCTACAAGAACATAAACATCCTCATTGTGTTGGAATTTTTGTAGGAACTCTTCATGAATAGTTGGTTTATGGTAAATCTTGAGGTGGTTCCTATTTACAAATAGTTTGAAGCGAACATGATCAATGGTAGATAATTGAACTGCACGGTTTGGCAATACGACAATAATCTCATAGGGTCCTAACCACCATGTTTATAACTTACCCAGATTATTTTGCTATCTTGAGTCATAAAGAAGTTCCCAATTTCTTACAACAAATATTTTTTGTTTGATAAACTTATCATGCCACTATTTCCTTTGGTGTTGAATGAGTTCAATATTGTTCAACGTAGATTTCCTCCATTTATCAAGATTGTTGAAATTCAAGATTCTATCATGTTGAGAAATATTGAGTTCTATGCTAACCTTCAAGGTAGTTTTTAATGTTTTACATTCAAATTCAATATGAATTATGGCTGATTTACCATAAACAAGCTCAAAAGGAATAAAACTAGTTGTAGATTTCCATGTGGTTTTGTAAGCCCAAAGAACTTTAAGAAGGTGTGTTGCCCAATCCTCCCTATGAAGTGTTATAGTCTTGGTGAGAATAGATTCTAGTTCCCTATTAGTAACTTCAACATGAACATTAGCCTAAGGATGATAAGGTGATGATTTTCCATTCTTAATAGTATACTCCTTCATAAGAGAAGTTATCAAATTTGATGTAAATTGAGTTCCTTGATTAGATGTCAATTTCCTAGGAACACCAAATTGTGTAAAAATAGTTTCATATAAAAACTTTACTAGATTGATATCTCTTGGGTGTTTCATAGGTTTAGTTTTCAACCATTTGGTGACATAGTTAGTACACACCAAAATATAGGGCTTGCCTTGTGAACTAGGCTCAATGGATCCTACAAAGTCAATTCCCATTTGTCAAAGGGTATGAAAACTACTTGAGGCTATAGGGGCATTTCATTAGACTTGGTGTGTCTTCCCATTCTTTGACATTGTTGGGACTTAAAATCAAAGCCTTGATTTTGAGTACCATTGAGAAAATCAAGTCCTATAAATGTTGTTTGATGCATATATACCTGCCTGTACTTTTGAGCCCCAAGAAGTGTTTAATGCTTCTAACACCTTGCATTCAATATGCCTATGTTTTTCATGAAGTTAAATTTTCATTTCGAGCCATTTTGTGAAGTCCCATTTTGAGCAATTGTCAAATCTACATTTTTGTTAAGTGTCAAACAGTGACAGGAGGCCATGTTTGGAATTGAATATCTCACACCCAGTAATGTTTCATGACTTACCACTTTGGGAGTGTTTTGTGTCCATATCAAAGAGCCTATGTTTCATATTTTGAGTTTTTTTGAATCCTATTGACTAGGTTTTTAATCCCTCAAAGTTGGTCTTTTATTGACGTCATGTTGATGTGAATTATTCTAAATTTTGGGAGGCCCTGTTTGACTTGTTATAATTTTGACCCAGTTGACCAAAATGCTAAAATTCCTTTTGTGCTACATTTTAGAAGTCATAGAATTGCTATTTTTCAATTTTGAGCTTATGAAAATTCATTTGATTAGTTTTCAAATGTGATTCCAAATGCAATTTATGAATTTTTACTAGTGTCAAGAAGTGCAGATTTGTCAATACCCCTATTCATGATGTCATATCTCAAAATCTATGATAGATGAGATCAATTGGATTGTAACACTATGTTGTACTCTAAAAATACTTCAATTCTACCAATTTTTAAGTCTTGATGAATCTATCTTCACACTTTTCTAGGTTAATTCCATTTGCAAAAAATGCTTTTTTAACATTGTTTCTAGTCTGCAAAATCTGAGTACACCACTTTCACTGCTCACCATTTGTGCCTAGTTATTCATCACGAGTCCAAATCTTAGATTTATTCTCTCCTCTTGATAGTAAACCAATGCCTCAATTTTCATTTCCCCAAGTCTCAGTTTGCCCAATTTTTAAAGCCAAATCTGAATGTGATTTGTTGTTTTCTAACATGTTTACTTGTAAGTAATTCTAAAAGGGAAACTTTAATAGTCAATATCTTTTGACTAAGAATTTTTCATGAGATGAAATATGTCAGGGTAAGAGATTGTGGAATGAAGAATCAATATATTTGATCTTAAGGTTGGGTCAAGTGTTTGGATTAGTTTTTAAAGCCTGCCGAGAGGCCCTATTAGCTAAAAATATCAGTTTGCAAATTAATGAGAAAATGTGATAGAGTAGTGATTGAATTTTTTTCTAGTGGTAAAATTTGTTTCAAATTAGTTGCAAAGGGTGAATGAGTCATTTTAATAGTTAAGATTTTTGGAAACAATTTTTTTTTATAGCTAGACCCACTTTGGGGTGCAACTAAATTCATCACACGGATAGGATTGGATGTGTTTGAATAAGTCATAATGCTCTTGATTATACAAGAAAATTGGAAATGATTCACCTATTTCCATTTGGGATCCTAAGACAACTTTAGGATGAATGGGACACCGGGCTAGAGCATAGATGAGATGGATGATATGTCTGGAATGATTTTGACCAAAGTAAATACCATATTGTACCTGATCCCTCATGCAAAAGAAAGTAGATAGATAGTGAGTGGAAGACCTCTTTAACATAAGAAACTCGGTAGAATATTTGGTGAGAGCACATAGCCAATACAAAGATCACAATACAACAACAAATGGTAAAATTGAATTTCCGGTACTAGCTGATGCATCTACACCTCATGTACACACATCAATGGGTTCTTCTACATACTCCCGAGAGAGGGATGCTTTGCTTTAGAAAATAAAATCATTTGTTGGTGGAAAGGAATATGGATTGAGGGCATAATTTAGTCTTTCTAGCATAACTATTGAAGAAGCAACCCTAGAAAAGTGGGCACCTATTCATGTCAAATTTGAGATACCATATTTTACTATATTAGGAATTCAAGTTAGGTTTCTAAAAATCATTGAGAAGAGTGAATATCAAGCATTGCCATGGGTTAGGTACATTACAATGGTAGTATGAACTACTAGATGATATAATGGATTTTAGGTACCCTCAATATACAGAGGGAAATATTCTTAGTGAATTCATCAAAAATGATGCTTATAGGATGGAAGTCACTCAATGGCCTCCAATGGCTATTATAGATGCAATTTCCTGGTGAAGTGAAGGAATATAATATAAGAAAAATGAGGTATTTTTGGATGCATTAGAAAGCATAAATATTCTTGTGAATAGCAATAGGAAAATAGTGTGATCTAATGTAGTTGGAGCACTGAAGATAATAGCTTACTTGAGTGGAATGCCAGAATGCAAACATGGCCTAAATGACAGGGTTTTGCTAAAAGCTCAAGGAAAAGCATCAAAGGTCTTAACACATGGGTAAAACCATTGATATCATTTAAAGCTCAAGTAGAAAAGAATTCAAGAAGCAATATAAAACATAGAGCAAAGCAAGTCCAGGCCAGAACAAGGTGACTTGGCAAGAAAATGATAGAGCAAGGCTATAATGATATATCCCACATCCACTATGTTAGGGTATTTTAAATGTATAAATATAAAAACACACTATTAGCCTTGTGTCTTAAGACAATAGGCTTTCAAAATCCATGTGCTGCATGTGGTGGGGCCTATCGATGACTAGCTCGAGGCAATAAATTCATAATTTTGAACAAATATGCTCATGTGATGATGTGGCAAGATCAAAGGTAGGAGGGTGCATTCCCACAATAAGAAGTTTCTCAATGGTTAAGAAATGCAGGCAAGTGCCTGGGCATGACGTGCTAGTGGGCCTGGGCCATTAGTGCAGTGGTAGGTGTTGTGGTAGGTGATGGAGCAATCAAGCATCCAATCATAGGCTACCACGTGGTGCCCAGTTAGAGCATGGTTGACCCAAAAAATTCATGGGTAGGTCCAAATTGTGCGTGTTAAAAAAAAATAATTTTTAAAAATTTTCCAAGAAAGGGGGCACATTCAAAGTTTTTAAATTAAAAAAGGCACATTTGTTAAAGTTCAAACTTTAGAATTTTTAAATTTTTGAAAAATTTAAAAGTACAAACCTGAGCCATATAGCATGGGATTATTTTTTTTCAAATTGAGATTCAAGGGGTTTCTAAGAGGTGAATATAGCAATATTATATATTGCCCAAATCAAGAGAAGATGAACTTTTTGATTATGAGGTTAGTCTTTGCATAGGTGCTCACTGGTTCAAGTTATAGGCAAAAATGTAAAATTTGGGTCCTTCTTAATGAAATGAGCTAAAATTGAAAATGAAGTTACAGGATTGGTAAAATATGGTAAGAATGTAGTTGGGGTCAATTTTGGTCACCTTTATTTAGTTTAAATCCAAATTTTTACCAATATTTCATGAGGTTTTCAGATTTTGGGCGAACTGAATGCTTCTCATCATTGAACAAGAGATGTTTCACGTCAGTTACAGAAGATTAATGAAAACCAAATTAGATCAAAGGGGAGAGAGATTAGAGAGATTCTTTTCACTGCAAAGGAGGGAATTTCAAGTGGACACATGTCATCTTTAGATTAAATCTAGGAATTCACTTCTTGTCTATATATTTCTTTCTCTCATCCATTGTAGGGGTTGGTTCAGTTTTGGAGAGAAAAAGACTCACTTCTATGATACCATAGGCATTCCAATCTAGAGTTTTCTCATATTTGTGAGACCAATGGTTCTAGTTTTTATATATTTTCATTACTATGACACCACATTTTCTTCATTAATTTATCTTGTATGAATAGCAGCAGTGAAGATAATACAACTAGTTCTGATCTATTAGCCATTTCTATGTTTTAATTTTAGGCATATGAATGTATAATTTCAAGGAAATGAATATAGTTGAATAGAAATATCTTTAGTTTCATTCTGATTCTCATCTCCTTTATTATCTACAATGTTTTGTGTTTAAGAACAAAGAGCTTAAAATCATTTGCAATCCCTTAAGGTTGTATGTCTGGATAAGTTTGCTATTGGAACAAAGAGCCAAGTAAACATTTATTTACCTTGATAGGATTGTAGGTTTCATAAGGAGGATATTTAGTAAGTAGTGAGAATCCTTATGAAGATAGATATCTATTTACAAGGTGAATGGATAGATCAGATATTTGAATATATGAATATGTCTTAGGTATCCATATGTATGTGTTTGATTCATGGAATTGGCCAATAGATAAGGCACTAATAAGCTATAGGATCATTCATTCGTACTACTACATATTTGGGTTTTTGTTGAATTCAACATCATTAATCAAATGTGTTTCCCTTTCATGTTGAAGATCTATAATAGAGTGCCCTCACTCAGGTTATGAATTGCATTATCTTGCATTTAGCTATTGCAGATCTATGTTACTTCACGAGTCAATAGGATAAACAAGGGCTAAATCTACTTATTAGATTCAGGAATATCTTGAATTTAGCTATTGTAGATATATGTTATTTCATGAGTCAATAGGAGAAATAAGGGCTAAATTTTCTTATTAGATTTAGGAAAATGGTTTGCTGTGGTACCATATAGGTAAATTTGAAGTCCACAAGCTTAGGTTTTGTAGAGCCTAAAGTAGAAGAAGGGTCTAGCCTTATAGTTGGCTTGGTGTCTAAAAGGACATGTTAAGGATGGGAAATAGCTACTCCTAGATATGTCTTATTCTCATTGGGGTAATTTGAAACCCACAACATTTCAAAACACCAACAAAATGGTAACTTTGCTGGGGATTCTATTAAATTTGAATGGTAGACAAACCTTGAGAATTTAAAAGAAGAGATTCAATATAGTAGAAGAAGTGCATAAAAAAGTTACAACAGTAAGTTCTTTGATGTTCTTTCTAGTTTTCTTACTCCAAATCATGCACCCTAGTGAGGTTTTATCCATTTGCAACAATAGCTTTGAGGTTGAATGTAAATCATATTGTTAGGAGTGTTCATCTTTAGTCAATTCAG
The DNA here is from genome assembly GCA_028749045.1 of Cupressus sempervirens. NCBI lineage: Eukaryota > Viridiplantae > Streptophyta > Pinopsida > Cupressales > Cupressaceae > Cupressus > Cupressus sempervirens. The sequence goes on from CM053793.1 coordinate 115,213,906, forward strand.
CCATATTTTATCTTTCAAAGTGCTATTGTAAAATCAGAGTCAACAATGAACATAAAGTTTGCATTACCTTTTCCAAGTTTGTAAATCTACAAGAGTGGTTTGATGGTTTGCATTTCTCCTACAACAGAAGATCTAGTTCAGATTTGTCAAGTGATAAATTATGTTTTATTTCTCACAAAGTGTGATTGGCAACTCTCAGATCTCTGTAAAAGTTTGTTCCTAGTTTATTTCATTGCATAATTTGAAGGATTTTCAGTTGGATGAAAAGATCTAAAGCTTTTGATAGTTTCTTGAGAAGGAAGTTTAAATTCTTGATAAAATTTTAAAGTGTTGTTTGCAATATGCTATTATAAGAAAGTGAAATGTAAAAAGTAGATTGCAAAAATGATTTTTTTATCCTCTCTCAAGGAGGTGGTGGCTCTATGAAGTTTTTATCAATGGTGTGAAGGATTTTCAATATGCACCTGTGTCAAAATCAGCAAATCAAAGTCTTGCATCAACACTTGAGGTATTTTTATTTTCATGTTTCTCTTTCATGAAAGTCAAGTTGTTAAAAGTGGTTTCCTCTATTCAATGATTTTCAGTAGTAGAAGGAAGAGGTAGAAGTTTTACTAAATGATTGAGTCAAGTCTCAGATCTAAGGTTAGTTTTCCAAATTCTAAAAGTTTAGAAACTATGAGTAACAAAATTGTTATGTTGAATAAACTAATTTACAAAAAGATTGTCAGTGTTATAAGAATTGAAGTAGGAAGTACTCAAGGTCTAAATGCCAAACAATGTTATTTAAGGTTTAAATCAGTAATCAGAAAGATGCATTTTCATTGTAGACCCAAGGAATCTTCCCTACCTAGTGTTTTCCTTGATGTTATAGTGCCTGATTCAGTCACTTGGCCAGCACCTATAAGATTACAAAGAATTTTGCAAATTGAAAGATTCATTGAAGAGATGGAAAGTTGTAATTATAGATTTCATGTTATATCTTCTAATGATAATGAGTGTGTTGACAGTCAAGGTAGTAATGAATATAATGAATCCATAGAGAAATTTAATTTGTCTTCTAAATATGAAAAGAAGGATTCAAATGCAAATGAATCAGGTAATTGCAATCAGCATAAGGAAGATGGATATGAAAGTGAAAATAAACTTTGTTATAGTAAATATGAAGTTGAGGAATTATGTAACAACAGTAGAGGTAGTGATTGCCATGATAAGAATGAATGTTATAATGATTCTTATTTTCTAGATTGTTATACTAATGATCTTGTTGTTGTAAGTTCTTCATGTTGTGTGGGTGATAATCACAACTAGGAGAAGATTTGTGAGGCAGTCTTCTTAAACCCTGATGAAATTTTGGTTTTTTTGGCTTGTGATTTTCAAAAGCATGTGAGTGTTTTTAAGGATCTTCATATTTTCCCTTATAATACTTTCTCATTTATTCAAATCAATTCCCTAAACTTTGATGTGGAAAGAGAGGTAGAATCTGAACAATCTTTGCTAGTCTTTGGAGGTGTATATAATAATACCTCAAATGTTTTTGCACATGACAATTTATTGGATGTAGAGGATGTTAGTGAGGGGAAGTTTAGTGCTATTTTATATTCTTCTCATGTTGGTTATGCTACAATATGTCTTGATGTTTCATGTGTTGAAGAGGAAAACAATGAATGTTGTCAATCCGAATATGGATTTTCTTTATCTGCTAATAATTCTTGCAAAGATAAGTTTAAGATTCATTTTGAAATTCAATTAGATGAAGAAAATGAGTGTGATCAGCATAGTTTAGATCAGCACTTTCAGAATAAATTTTCATATTTGGTGACGAATCAATCTTTTGAGTGTAAAGAGGTTTTAGAGGAAGATAAATCTGATTTAATGAGTAACATGACTACAAGTAGGTAGCGATTAGATTTTACATAATCTTCACATCCAGTTACACAAGGTGAGTTGCAAATTTGTAACATATGCAACTTTTTGAACAAGGTAGAATATGAATCATTTGTGTTTTTGGTCGACAACATGCATCAGTTATATGTGGTTGATGGTTTTCAACTTGATCCTAGTTTACATCAGCATGCTGATTTGTTTTCTCATAATGAGCACGGGGTAGAAGTTAATGTTGATTTGTATATGCACTATGAGAATAGAGAAATATGTTTCATTTTGCCAAGTGTTGTGATTCAAGATGCTAATCTAATTGGTAAAATTGAGAATGATAATTTTAGTTTAACTCAAGAAAATTTCAATGAGAATCAGGTTTTTGACGAAGCTAAATGTTTTGGTTGAAGTTGGTGGCTTGGGGCCATCATTTGTACATAGTAGTAGTTTCCTTGCTTTCAATAAAGTTGTTCTAGAGAAGTTTTTGCTATCTTGGGAATGGTCTACTCCTTTCAAAGATCTAAATTCTTGCCATGCCAACAAGGGAAATGCATCCCTAGATAGAACCATTGTTGGGACTCAAAATTGAAGCCTTGATTTTGAGTAACATTAAGAAAATCAGGTCCTATAAATATTTTTTGATGCATATATACCTTCCTCTACTTTTGAGCTCCAAGAGGTGTTTAATGCTTCTATAACCTTGCATTCAATATGCCTATGTGTTTCATGAAGTTAAATTGTCATTCCAAGCCATTTTTTGAAGTCCCATTTTGAGCAATTGTCAAATCTACATTTTTTCCTAGGTGTCAAATAGTGACAGGAGGCCATGTTTGCAATTGAATATCTGACACCTAGCAATGTTTCATGACTTTCCACTTTGGGAGTGTTTTGAATCCATACCAAAGAGCCTATATTTTATATTTTGAGTCATTTTGAATCCTTTTGACTAGGTTTTGAATCCCTCAAACTTGGTCTTTTATTGATGTCATGTTGATGTGAATTGTTCTGAATTCTAGGAGGCCCTATTTGACTTGTTATAATTTTGACCCAGTTGACCAAAATGCTAAAATTCCTTTTTTACTTCATTTTAGAGGTCATAGTTGCTATGTTTCAATTCTAAGCTTATGACAAATCTGTTTGATTAGTTTTCAAACATGATTCCAAATGCAATTTGTGACATTTTACTGCTGTCAAGAAGTGTAGATTTGTCAATACCCCTGTTCATGATGTCATATCTCAAAATCCATGATAGTTGAGATAAAGTGGATTTTACCATTATGTTGTACTCTAAAAATACTTCAAGCATGCCAATTTTCAAGTCTTGATGAATCTATCTACACACTTTTCTAGGTCAATTCCATTTGCAAAAATGCTTTTCTAACATTGTTTTCAGTTTGCAAAATCTGAGTACCCCACTTTGACCACTCGCCATTTGCACCCAATTATTCTTCCTGAGCCCAAATATCATATTTATAATCTCCTCATGATATTAAACCAATGCCTAATTTATTTTTTCCCGAAGTGTCAGTTTACCTAGTTTTAAAAGCCAAATTCAATCATGTTTGTTGTTTTCTAACATGTTTACTTGCAGGTAGTTCTGAAAGGGCAACTTTGACAGTCAGTATCTTTTGACTGAGAATTTTTCATGAGATGAGGTTCAACAAGATAATAGATTTTAGAAAAAATATTCAATATGTCCAATCTTAGGGTCAAGTTAGGTGATTGGATAAGTTTTTAAATCTAGCCGACAGGCCCTATTAGCTAAAAATCACAGTTTGCAAATTAATCATAAAATGTGATAGAGTAGTGATTGAATTTGTTTCCAATGGTAAAATTTGTTTTAAATCAATGCCAAAGTGTCAATGAGTCATTTTTTCAATTTAGTTGTTTGGAAATGAAATTTTTTTTTAGCTGGACCCACTTTGGGGCCTGACTAAATTCATTATATTGATAGGATTGGATGTGTTTGAATAATTCATAATGCTCTTGATTATATAAGAAAATTGGAAATGATTCACCTATTACCATTTAGAATCCTAAGAAAACTTTTGGATGAATTGGATACCAGGCTAGATCATAAATGAGATGGATGATATGTCTGGAATGATTTTGACCAAAGTAAAGACCATATTGTACTCGATCCTTGATGCAAAAGAAAGTAGATGGATAGTGAATGGAAGACCCTTTTAACATAAGAAGCTAGGTAGAACATTTGGTGAGAGCACATAGCCAATAGAAAGATTGCAGTACAACAAAAAATGTTGAAATTGAATTGCCAGTACCATCTGATGCATCTACACCTCATGTATGTACATCAATGGGTTCTTTTGCATACTCCCTAGAAAGGGATGCTTTTCTTTGGAAAATAAAATCATTTCTTGGTAGAAAGTAATACATATTAAGGGCTGAATTTAGTCTTTCTAGCATAAGTATTGAAGAAGCAACCCTAGAAAAGCGGGTGCCTATTCGTGTCAAATTTGAGATACCATATTTTACTATATCAGGAATTCAAGTTAGGTATCTAAAAATCATTGAGAAGAGTGGACATCAAGCATTTCCATAGGTTAGGTACATTACAATGGTAGTATGAACTACTAGATGAAATAATGGATTTTGCATACCCTCAATAAAAAAAGGCAAAGATTCTTAGTGAATTCATCAAAACAGATGCTTATGGGATGGAAGTCACTTAGCAACCTCCAATGGCTGTTACAAATGCAATTTCCTAGCAAAGTGAAGCAATACAATACAAGAAAAATGAGGCCTTTTTGGATGTAGTAGAAAGCATAAATATTCTTGTGAATAGCAATAGGAAAATAGTGTGATTTGATGTAGTTGGAGTATTGAAGATGAGAGCTTACTTGAATGGAATGCCATAATGCAAACTTGGACTACAAGATTGGCTGTTTCTTGAAGCTCAAGACAAACTATCAAAGGGCTTAGCACATAGTTAAAGCCATTGATATGGGTTGAAACTCAAGTAGAAAAGAATTCAAGAAGTTGTAGCAAGCATAGAGAAAAGAAAGTCCATGCTAGAACACGGTGACTCAGTAGGAAAATGATAGAGCAAGGCTATAATGATATATCCCACATCCACTATGTTGGGGTATTTTAAATGTATAAATATAACAACACACTATTAGCCTTGTTTCTTAAGATAGTGGGCTTTTGGAAGCCATGGCCTACATGTGGTGGGGCTTGTCAATAGCTAGTTGGAGGTAATAAATGCATAATTTTGAACAAATATGCTCATGTGATGATGTGGCAAGACCAAAGGTAAAAGGCACAAGATTGCACCATCTGGCACATCCTATGGTTGGTGCATTCCTACAATAAGAAGTTGCTTGATGGTTAAGGAATGTAGGCAAGTGCCCAGGCACCATGTGGTAGTGGGCCTAGGTTGGTGGTGAAGTGGCAGGTGATAGAGCAATTAGCCATCTCAGAGGCCACCACATGGTGCCCAATCAAAGCATGGTTGACCCAAAATATTCATGGGTATGGCCAAATTGTGAGTGTTAAAATAATATTTTTAAAAAAATTTCCATAAAAGGGGCATGTTCATAGTTTTTAAATTCAAAGAGGCACCTTTTCTAAAGTTCAAACTTTAGAATTTTTAAATTTTCAAAAAAAATTAGAAGTGCATACCTGAGCCATATAGCAGGGGGTTTTTTTCAAACTGAGATTTAGGGGGTTTTTGAGAGGCAAATATAGTGATATTATATATAATCAAAATTGGGAGATAACAAACTTTCTAATTATGAGGTTAGTTTTTGCACAGGTACTCATTGGTTTGAGTTATAGGAAAAAATGTAAAATTTGGGACCTCCTTAATGGAATGAGCTAAAATTGAAAATGTAGTTATAGGATTGGTAAACCATAGTAAGAATGCAGTTGGGGTCAATTTTGATCACCTTTATTTAGTTTAAATCTAAATTTTTACTAGCATTTCATGAAGTTTTCAAATTTTGGGCAAACAAAATGATTCTCATCATTGAACAGGAGATATTTCAAGTCAGTTATAAAAAATTAATGAAAAGAAAATTAGATCAAAGGGGAGAGAGACTAGAGAGATTCTTTTCACTACAAAGGAGGGAATTTCAAGTGGACACATGTTGTCTTCAGATTAGATTTGGTAATTCACTTCTTATCTATATCTTTCTTTCTCTCATCCATTGTAGGGGTTGGTTCTAGTTTTGGAGAGAAAAAGACTCACTATTGTGATACCATAGGGGTTCCAATATGGATTTTTCTTAGATCTATGAGACTAATGGTTCCAATTTTGATGTGTTTTCATTACTATGACACCACATTTTCCTATGGTGATTTAGCTAGCAATATTTACCTATGAAGGGTTTTGTGTAGCCAATAGAAAAAGGTGCTCAATCTAGAAAACTATCTTCAATGGCTATAGGATCATCAAGGAGATGCAACCAAGAGAGAAATTTGGCTACCACATTGGCATTTCCAATTTTATCAACTATGGTGATATCAAATTCTTGCATGAACAATAGCCATCAAGCCAATCTACCTAAAACTATAGGTATGTTCACCAAATATTTGATAAGAGAGTGGTAGATGTGAACAAATAACTCATATCCAGTGATGTAATTCCTAAATTTATTGAGAGTATAAATGGCTGCAAGTAATTCCTCTTCAGTGATTGTGTAATTTAATTTTGCACCTCGTAAATTCTTACTGATGAAATAAATAGCATGTTCAATAGAGTACTTTATGTCTTTACACAACACCAATAGCATAGTCTGAGGCATCCAAATAAATGTGAAAAGGTAAGCCCCAATTGGGTCATCTCAAAATAGGCATTGTGGTAAGTACATCCTTAAGCTATAGGAAGGATGTTGCATAGCCAAAATCCCAAAAAAAAAAATAGAATCCTTTTTGAGCAAGCTGCAGAGAGGTGTTGCAAGTTGACTAAAGTTTTTAATGAATCTTCTATAATATCTAGCATGTTCCAAAAAAAAATTTACATCCTTCTGCATTTGTGGCATCAGTAAGGTACTGATAACTTCAATCATTGTTGGATCTACTTGTATGCCCTTTGATGAAATGAAATAGCCTAGGACTACTCCTTCCTCCATCATTATAAAACATTTCTCACTATTTAAAGATAGGTTATAGTCCTGGCATATTTTAAGCACTGTTTCTAAATTTTTTTTTCTTCTTCAAAAGTAACACCATAAATAGTAAAATCATCCATATAGATCTCTATACAATTAGCAAAAAAATCTAAAAAAATACCAATGACAACTCATTGAAATGTGGCTAGAGCATTGGACAAGCCAAAAGGTAATACTGAATAGGAAAACATTCCCATGGGTAGGTAAAATTTGTTTTCTCTTGATCTTCTAGGGCTATTTGGATTTGATTGTAACCACTAAAACCATCCAAAAAAGAAAAAGACCTTTTACCAACTAAGTTGTCAAGGACTTGGTCTATAAATGTTAAGGGAAAATGGTCCTTCTTCATGGCTTAATTAAGTTGCCTATAGTCTACACAAAATTTCCATTTTCCTCCCTTATTGGGTACTATGACCAAGGGTGAAACCCATTGACTATTCAAGATGGGGTATATAAAACTAGCACTTAATAGTTTCTGCAATTCATTCTTAACAATATCTTTTAAGACTGGGTTAACTCTCCTCTAAGGTTGTCTAATAGGTTTGAAGTTAGGAATGATATAAATATTGTGAGTATAAAGAATAGGATCTAATCCTTTCATGCCCATGTAATCCCAAGAAAATGCACTTTGATTCTCCTATAGTAACTACAACATAGCTTCTTGTTGGCAGTGTGATAAGGCATTGTTTACATTTAATTCCTTACCTAGACCAATTTCCATCTTAATAACCTTATCTACAATAATAATTAAGCAATGGGAGAAGAATCCATCTCATGAGGTAATAATGACTAGAGAAATTATGAAGCTTCTGAATGATGTAGTGAATTCAAAGATGGTACAATAGTTTCTAGGATACATTCAGCTTGAGGACATTTAAAGATTGTGTTCCATATTCATTTAGAATAATGGATGAAATGATTTTATCTTCTTCTCAAGTAGCTATGAATGATTCTCTTCTTATCATCATCAATTGATGGATGGAATTGGCTTTTTGATCAACATCACCCAAGTCTAGCCAAACCACTTGGTCATCTAGTAACATCAAGCAGGGGAGTATAAAGTTAGGTTCTTGGTATGAACTCTATTGGATATTGTCATCTTCCTTAATCAAGAAGCTATATAAGCATTTGCACTAGCTAACCATGGCCTCCCTAAGATTAAAGGATATCCTCCCATACTAGCTTTTTGAGAGAGAACAACAATATCAACTAGATACTCCCATGAATTTAGGTTGACTATAACATCTTCTATCATCCTATCTAGTTTAATGGTAGAGCTATCAAAAAGTTGAAGGATGGTGAGTGTCTCTCTAAGACCAACAATATGAAACTAAGACAATACCTCCTTTTTCATGACATTAATAGATGCTCCTAGGTCAACCAAAGAATTTTGAACTTGGATGCCATGAATAGTAACTATAACAACAAGACTCCTAAGGTCAGAGTATTTGGGTATAGCTATTTTATTTAGCATTAGGTCAAACAACTATATTAGGACATGAATGGTTTTTGGATCTTTCCTCTTCCTTTTTGTTTACTTACTACATGCTTACTTAATAGCTTTAGTATAAGCAAGGACTTATTTAATGGTATCCAACAATGGTATTTTCACTATCATTTATTTTAGCTAGTTAAGCAAATCAATGACTGTATGGTTCTCCTTGGACTAGCTTTTTTTTCTATCAACCTATAGGGAAATGTAGGTTCTTTAGCTATAGGAGAGGTATGCTGATTTGATTCCTCTATATGTTCAATCAGAGGATCCTCAATTTTAGGTTTTATAGGTTTTTGGATACTGGTGCCTAATCTTAAGTGGATATCATTTATGAGATGGCATAGCTTTGTTGTTGAGGCTGTTGTTTAGTATAGTTTTGATTTTGGTAAGGTTGAACTAGTAGTTGGGTCTACGTGGAAGGATTATTAGTGGCTATAGGAGGAGGCATTAGAGGTTGTTGCTAAGTTGGTGGCAATATGATTGGTTGACTAGATTAGGGATTCCAATTCTAAGGTTGCTACCAACCCTCCTGAGGTTGTTGCTAACCCTGCTATGGTTGTTTCCAACTATGATTTTCACTAAAACTAGTTTTTGAAATTTTTTCCATTGATTATTATTATGAAAACTTTGAAGAGCATCTTGTGGAATATCTTGTCTTTGATTCCATGGTCTTCTTTGAGCAACATAGACTACCTCCTCATTTTCATCAATGGCTTTAAACTTGGTTGGCATTGGTTGTGCCTTCATACTTGTAACAGACTTACTTTTTCTTTTCTCTATAATGTGGACAATATTCAGTTAACATGGCATATGCTCCATCTTTCTTTCTTCAGGATTGCATGGTGTCCAACTAAGTAGCTTTATCATTAATGATGTTTTTTTGAAATCTAATAACAAATTAGAAAACTCCATCTTGGACACTCTTGAACTACTATTGTACTTATGTGGTAGGTCTCTAAGTCCCCTACCTTTCTTTATAGTGGCTCTAGAATAGTTCAAGCATATGCTTTGTATCTTATTCTAAGTCTTTTGATTAATGTCTCCTCCTACCAAAAGGCCTAGAGCTTCAATGCTTCCTTCATTTACACCTCTTAGAAAAGGATATTTCTTTGACTCCTCATTAAATTGATGCTATGTATAATGTTGCAGGTTGAACATGAATTGGAAACATAGTCTTCTAGTGTTTCATCATCCTTTTGGGACATTTTGAAAATTTCATCCCCCTTTAGGTCCTAACCCCTGCAATATTCCTTATACTTTATGAGAAATATATTGTTCATTATAGGCTAATATCCTACAACATTGGCACCCAACCCCATGAACCATCTCAAAGCATATTCTTTGAGAGTATTAGGAAAAAATTTCAATTTGTGGGCATTAGTGGTATAGTCATAACTTCTACATAGTATGTCAAACTCAAAGAGAAAGGTTTTAGGGTCTTCAATGATTAGGCCATAAAACTTGGGAAGAGCAGCAGTAGGTATATTTTTCAAATTTTTGTTACCTTGTTGAGGAGGGATAGGGAAGGGAAATGTTGGTTGAGGCTAAGCCATTCTTGGAGGAGGTACTACTAATGGTGCTTGATATATGACAAGAGCAAGTGGATTATCTTGGTATTCAAGTTTAGAAAAAAGATCATTTAGATGCAAGGATTCATTAGAGGATGAGGGTATTTGTTCTTGAGTAGTAGTGAATGGACTTTCAAAAGGTTCCTCTTCATTCTCACTATGTGGTTCTTTAGGTCTAGGATTAAAAATGTCTTCATGAATATTACATGGAAGAAATCTCCCAAAAGGGTCTCTTCTTCTATGCATGCAAGATTTAATACAAAATCTAATCTAACATAATGAATTCAAGGTTGAATTAGATTGACACCTTCCCCTATAATGGAACCAAAAATGGTCAGTTAGCTAAATACCTTAGTAATAAGGGATTGGGCATCCCTCTATATTGACTCCATGACTAGAATAAATCATGTATTTTCCTAAGAATAACATACTAAATTCATTTTATTTTTCAACCAAAAAGCATAAACTTGAGAGGTTGGATGCAAAGTATATGCTCTGATTCCTCTTTAAATCATTACAACTACAACAGAAAAGGAATGTTGAAGGAAACTAAGCTAGGAACTTTTAAAATATTTTCCTTAAAGCTTAGAGTAATGTTGTAAAAAATAAATCTATTTAAACACCTATGATATAGGTATAGTTCAATGATTCTATTATGAATGGCTGCAAGAATAACATAAATCTATTTTGCAAGGAAACAAGCTAATAAAGTAGTTCACTAACCAAGTGGGCCCCCTTGGATGAGTAAATAGAAAACAATCAAGTCTGAAGGTGGAAACTTGAACTCTGTATTCTTTTCATTCATAATAAGGAATTATATTTGAAAACAAGATTCTACTCTATTTCCTTCCAGTCAAAAACAAGAAAACATCAAAGTCCAAAAATCAATCATCAATCCACTTTTCAAGGTTAAAACAAAAATTATTTAAAGGAAAATTTTAACAACTTCCGACTCCTATGTTCACTCCATCAATGAGGATCAATTATAGATAATAAAGTCTAAAATAGAAATACTATTAACTACATCTTAACTCTCCCAAAAATATAGCAGGTTGAGGAAGCTATCTTCATGTGCTACCATAATATAATTTGCACTAGTATATGCTTATGTAGTGGTCATCAATCATTTGGTCAGCTTTGACTTGGTGTTGAAATGTCATCTTCAATATACATGACAACAAACACTTTCAAAGCATTAAATGCAAGAACTTCCACATACATGCATTCATTTCATCATTAATGTTAGAAATGGTATAATGTCCAAATTATCACTCTTGCAAATCCTACTATTGTAGTTTGGAACCTACCCAACATAGCATGGATGAGGAAATATTTATCAACATGTAATATCCTTCATTAAACCATAAAAAACCATAAATTCAAACAAACACAACATAACTAATCAATCTATCTATACTTCGATCTTAATGTCTTAACATATAGATAGTATATTCATAAAACATAAGTTCTTTTACTTAAACCATAGAGTCTTAAATTATTTCTTGCAAGATAACTATTAAAAAACAAGATAATTTTTTTTCAAAATAATGGCCTTTTAGAGGGTCATCAACAATTATAGTGAGTATATTTAAGAATCTTGTATTATATTCTAAGACTGAGCACATATCTACTATCATGTTTTGAGAGAAAAAAAATAGAAAAGGAGATCAAATAGGAGTATGTAAGTACTAAAGATCAAATTATAGATATCTTTATGAAGCCCTTTCCTAAATATATATTTGAGAACTTGAGAGGTATGCTTGGGTTCATAACCCTACCTACTTTAGAGTAGATGATGTATTAAATGCATCAATCTAGTGGTACATAACACTATTGTTAGACTAGATTGAATGTTGATGCTTCCTATATGGGGGAGTATCTATGATGGATAGAGTCATTAAGGACTCTTGGCATTTGGATACTTGAGCTAGTTGAAGACTTCGAGTAGTAAATTGACATAATGAGACCTTTGTAATTGATTTCAATGGGGGAGAATATGCATGAAAAATATCTGTTTAGTGTTAATCAGGAGATATATCTTATCAAGGATACTTAGAAAGATTCATGTAAAGTAACCATGAATATCTCTATGAGATATGAACCTGACATATTGCAAGTTTCTTAGTGTGAGAAATTGTTCCCAATCCTAAAGAAGAAAAAGAATAGAGTAGTCTTCTAGAGGATTTAAGACTTGATTGCTGAAGAGGATTTGAGAAGATAAGAAGAGCAACAACAATAGAAGAGTATTGTTTGGTATTCTTGGAACTTAGATTTTTTCCATCTATGTTTTCATCAATGTCAAAGTGGGAGATTTTTAACATGAGTTTTGATGATACTACTTTGAGAGATTATTTTAAGCATTGGAGAGTATTGACATGTTGCATTCCTGATTGTGTTTGTTATTGATATCAACATAGTAGTCAATATGTTAAGACTTGTAGAATAATAGTTAGAGTTCTTAGTTGTACAAAGAAGGTTTTGATTTTTAGGTGATGTGTAGATATGAACATTTTATATTTTGTGTCTTGATGATGAGGTCTATTATGTGTAAAGTAAGTCAAAGATGTCAAGAATATACTCCTAATTTGTAGAGAGTGGCATAGAAATAGAGTACCTAAGAAATAGTTTCTAGTGATTACATTATATCTTCTAACATAGATATAATTAGGTGATTTGTGGTCAATCATTGATCAACGATAGTCTGATGATGATGTTAGTAAGTGCACAAGCCCTACTATCACACATGTGAATTTTATAGACTATGAGATGACAATGCTATTGTAATTGAGAATTAATTAATTATCATATTATAATAAATTGGGAAAGCCTCAAAGATGACTCAATGAACTATTTCTAAGATATGGTATAAAGGAAATATTTTTTCCTTGTTTTGAAATTATGGTATGCAATGTGATTGAAATATTCAAAGTGATCAAGGAAGCATGAGTGAATGTGAGTAAGTAGTCCAAAGGATTACTAAATGTGATATTTGTGATCTGGTTGAAAAGAAAAAAAAAGATGAAGGAAGTACAATTAAATTCTATTATTCTATAAGAAATAATATAGAGATCATTTGGATAGTGGGTTCATTGGGCTTTCAATAAAATTGTTTGGACAGTGGGTCCATCTATCTTCCACAACTCCTAACATGGTTGGAATCCCTTGATAGGGATTCAAAGTCTCCTAATAGGGACTGATATATACTAAATATGTTTATAGACTTCTAATAGGGTCCATCATCTAACAAGGAACTTTTATATTAGTACATCATCTTGTGAGTACCATCCCCATCGAGGTTTTTCTCTAAATAAGGGTTTTCCTAGTTAAAATATCTAGTGTTATTATGCACAAGTATCGAGTATCTTGTTATGATTTTTGATTATATTGTTCATATGGTTAAGATTTATTAAGGTTGATAATTGTGATATTAGTTGGATAATTGATTCACCCCCACTCTTAGTTATATTTGTGGACTATAAATTCAAAAAATTGGTATCAAAGCTTGATAATAGGTTCAAATCATCAGACCCTCAAGTAACACTAATAGGAAGATTGTTGGGAATTTATTTAGTGCTCCCCTTAGGATTTGTGATAAGGGCTAAACTACCTCCTATGTACTATAAGTTGAGTGGTTGTATTAGGCATCAACATATCAGTCTTTTGGTGGAATGACAACCCCATTCTAACACATTTTCTCTATTTTAGGACATTTAGATGCATAATGACCAAATTCGTTACAAGTCCAACATTTAAAAATATTCTTACCATCTAGTTCTCTTCTTACAAGAAGGGAAAATCCTTCTCTCCTCATCAAATCTAGTTCTATTATTGCTAACAAAATCTCCATGAGTACTTATACTTCTAGACAAACCAGGCTAAACATTTAAGACATTGAAAGTTGTATCCACTCTTATCAATTGTTGATCACATGATAGAACTATCAGGTGAAGTGCAGATAGCTTTGCATGCTTCAAAAATTGGTTGAACATTTAAGACAGTAACTTTTCAATTGTTAATCACATGATAGAACTATTAGCTGAAGTGTAGATAGCTTTGCATGCTTCGAAAGTTTTGTAAGAGAATTGGGACAAAACCATGTCAATAATTTTTAAGGTACATAGTAATTTTCTTTCACATTTTTGGTATTACCTTGTAAATATGCATTTTTTGGCATTTGTGTCAAAGAAGAGGGAAATAGGTTATATTATACAAAAGGAAAATATATATATATATATAAATACATATATATCTATTTCCGTGTCTGTGTATTATATATATATATATATATATATATATATATATACAAATGGGGAAATGTATATCATAAGGATATATATATAAGGAGGAAGAAGGAAATATGTAGAGAAAAGCTACAATTTTTTTTTTGAAAAATCAAAAACAAAATCAAAGTCTACAAAGTTGTGGCACAATAGTCAAAATTGAGTTGTTGACTCAAGTATATTGATCGGGGGATTTTTCGCTTATATTTTTGGGTATTCAATATTTTGGTATGATAAGTATATTTGTCACTAATACCAAAGGGGGATATTTTTGACCTTATGGTTAGATCATTTGTTAGTTAGTGACTAAACACTTAGTTAGATTGATTGATTGCATTCCTACCGACCCTTATAGACAGATAGTAGTGCATGTTGAGCTTCATAGAGTTCGTCAATCTTTATACAGTATACCAACATTGTTAGTGTAAACCATGTAGGAAGTAGTGTTAACTAAAATCTATAGTGCTAATTGATCTTATCAATGTCTACCGGGCTAGCAGTGTTAGCAAAGAAGAATGAAGATAGTGTTGAGTGAGCTCCAATGTCAATTGAGCCCTTTAGTATCTATTGAATTCTCTAGTAATTTTTGAGTCATTAGTGCTAACCAAGTTCATGCTACTCCAAAGTGATCCATTTAAACTATGTACCAATGTTAACCAAGTGCCAAAGCTTTTCGAGTTGACTATGTTTTCAAGTGTTAGAACATCACTTGAGTGGCCTTCAAAACTCGAGTTTCAACAGTGAGCCAACTTGGTGAAGATTATTGAATTTCATGTTGTAGCCAACTTTAAAAGGTAATTAATTATACTGGTAAATATGTAAGACATCTTATCATATCCATGAATGAGAGTGAAACATGTAAGGAGTAGAAAATGAATATGAATTAGAAGAAAAAGGCTATAAGAAGTATAAGAAAAATTAGAGTCTCATCCATCACATAAAGGTGATCATTTTACATCAAAGAATCTCATTAAAAAAATGTATTATAGAGGAGAAATCTACTACTAGTTCATCCTAATAGGTGCATCAATCAAATCCTCTAACAAGGTGGACTTAACAGTCTTATGTTGAATCTCCTAACTGAATGCATACTTCATTGTATATTGTAAATCCTTTCACAAGGTGGACCTAATAGTCCTTATTGCTCCTAATAGGACACATCACTAGAAGTGGTCAATTGTAAGCTTGAATAGGGTAACTTTATACTGTAGTACTAAAACTTTTGGGTGTCATCCCCACTCTAGTTTTACTTTCTATTTCTAAGGTTTTTGGGTTATCAAATATTGTGTTAACTATTATGAATGTTTCACTACATTTAGTCTTTCATACATGCAATTAGTTTAGACTATATTGTTATGGTTTAATTGATGAAATAGAGTAAAAGTATTATTGGTTCGTAATTCACCCCCCCTTCTTAATCACCTAGTCTACACTACATTTCCAAAATCTTCAGCTCCTTACACTCTTTACACTCAAATCTTCACTAAACTTATTCTTCCAGTAGTGAGAATAGCTACTACAAATTCCTAGGAGCCAAGGGACCCTGAACCTATGCTACATTTTTTGGAGACATGGGATAAGTTACTACTACCTTCAGTTCTTCATAAAAAATTGTATCATATGGTGATGCCCAAATTAACAATAGTAGTAGATACTTGGGATCCTCATAGGGAGACTATGCCAATACATACATTGTTTACATTCTTGGCTTCCATTATTAGGCTAGCATATGGAGCCTCTTGGTGTTTTAAAACTACCAGATAGAAAAGATCCAATAATAAGATGCAAAATATGATAAGAAGCCTAAGGGTTAGCTACTTCCTATGTTCAGCATTTATTTCTTTAGATTTGTACCAATTTCAAAAGAATCTCAAAGATTTTGTACTCTTTTCTCTTTGCAAGAAAAAGATGGGTGCACCTTAGGGATGAAATGACTGTCACACTTGATATTTTCTTTATACTTCACTCATACACTGATATTATTTATTCTTATTTATTCCCTATATTAGATAATGGTCACAATTCTTCTTTGTTTCACAAATGACTCTTTTTTATAGTAGCTAACTATAATACTCAAATATTCATTACAAACAAGTGTTGACTAGCTACTAAATTATTCATACAAAAAAGTAAAATTTAGTTTGATATATCTCCATTAGTTACTAAATATATGATTAGTGCCTTATCCATTGGGATTTAGAGTCTACCTAGAAATTTTTTTATCTAATCGACTAGCTTACAACTAATTTTATCAACAATTATCTCTAAACTTATTATTATGAATATCCTTCTTATATGACTGGAAATCCTACCAAGTTGCTAAAGAATTTACTTAATTCTATGAATTAAAAGAAATAACAAATTGATATACAACCTATCTAAGCTACATTAAATTGCACAAACATTTCTTATACAATCCCAACATAAACAACACTTAATAATGGAGATAGAGTTTAGAGAGAATAGATATGGAAGATCATTTCTTTTGTATTGATTCTCCTTGAAAATCATACAATTAGTGATGTAAATTTAGAAATGATTTAGGATAAAACAATGTATCATTCAATGTTCACTTGTATTCTTAGATTTAAAGAAGAATACATCAAATAATTTCATATAAAGACACTAGAGCACATGCACGCAACATAATATTGAAAATTAAATGGGTTTCTAACCTCAACTCCACATCTTCGAAATCCTTTTATAGGAAGGATTAAAAAAAGGTTTAGATGGAGGACACTTATCAAAAACTAACTCGAAAAACCAATACAAAGATATTTTATTCAGTTACAATACAAAACATTCTATGTACTTGATCAAAACCTTTGATGTAGTTCCAAAACTAGTAGGTGGCACTTATCAGTAGTTTTCTTCTAACAAATCCCATTTTCCTTTTACTCCTATCACTTTTGATGCTTTTCTCTTTATTCCCTTTACTTCTAACTACATTTTCATATCTCTCTTTTAGTGGTCATTTCATGGAATTGATTTGATTTGATTTTCCCTTTTACCTTTACTCCATCAAAAAATCTGATTTTTATCATGATTGTGCAACTTTGAGCAACAAACCCTTTTATCTATTCTATGCCACTTAGGGAAATGCTCTTATTTTTCCTTAAAATTATATATAGCATTCATCACCTTGAGGGTCAAGTCCCAGTTACTGTCAAATAAGATTAAATACATAATAGTTGAAAAATGAACTTAAACCTTTTAACTCCCATTCTCATGATAGGATGACATTATGATAAAGTGGAGAGAGAAAATTCTTCATACCATCTAAGCATGGAAACCTTGGCATTATGATCTTACAATCATCAAAATTTTCACCTTTTATCACAACATCATGAGCATATGGAATTTTCTCTTATGATCATATGAAAACCCATTATATCATGGCATCAGACAAACCCTACTAGCTACTTATGACCTCATGATAAAAAATCTCCTTCACTATCATAGCATTTTAACTTGACTTTATTTTCCTTCTGATGTCACAATGCCCACATATCATCTTAACATTCAGAAATTAACCTTTTGATGTTTTAACCTAATGATCTTATGATTTAGTGTAGGATCTTAGCTCTTATCTTTCAACCTTAGGATCACATGAACAAGGAACCTATCATAGCATCATATCCTCAACACCAAAGATTCATGATCTTGTCATAACATCTTCATCCTAATTTCTTCTTTTTTCAAACTTACAACTATCGTAAGATTGTAACTCATCAATCTTTCACATGAACAACAAGTTTTGATTAGGTGATAAAAAATCCCATCCTCGCAACTGATTTCTTATGTTGACTACTTTGGCTTGCAATGTGGTTTAGAACCTCAGGAAAATTCTTTATCACTACTTTGTAGCCTCAAAAAAACTATCTTCGACTTTAATTCTAACCATGTAAACATGTCTACCTTTAAATTTTTCACAGGTTTAAGACCACCAAACGAACTATTGACCATAACTATCTGATAGTGTGCTAAACATCTTCATTAACTTAAAGGCTTGTTTGCACTATCACAACTAAAATCTACTACATACTTGACCTTTTTGATGGAAAATATGTTGGATGAACCCTTTTTTAGCCTTTATTGATTAAAACACCTCGTTTGAAACATGGCCCATCTCATCTTTTGATCCTTCATTATTTCTAAAATATGTTAGGTTTTGATTTCCTATTCGATAAAGATATATCAAATGAATACTTTTGGCCTTTTATCAAACCATATTCATCTAACAGCTCAACCCACCATACGACCTAGTGACAGTATGATATTAAGATAGGTACAAAAGAGATCACATCGTCAAAACTTAACGCTGACTACACTATGTCAATTGAGCTACCAATTGAAGTAAAAATAATTGTATCAATCAAAAATATCAACTTCATTCAAAGATAGCCCTACCATCTCCCACACACTACCATGTATTAGCCAATCACACCTCTACATCCTTAACCTACTATTATCCTTTAACATCACCGATCATGCAAACATAACATATTACTACTTTGCAACTAAAACTCTAGGTTAACATAAAGTTCATGTGATATCATGAAAAAAGTTAAAACTTTGACTACTACATCCATCATATCTAGGCCTGCTGGGACACATGTCAAGTGGGTGTATCCCTACTTTCTTTATCTTCCTTGCACTTTCAAAATGTGGGTATAGCCATCCATTGATTTCCATCATTTGACAACTAGGAAAATGTTGAATATTCTTCAATTCTTGCTAGAAACTTCATCCAATTTGAAAATTCTTGCACAACCACATCATTCTATCACTAATAGCCACATCATCCTTTCTTTCCAAATGGCAGCATGTTCACACCTTCACAACCTTAACCCAAGATTAGCTCTTTACCCTAGTGAACATGCGAAAATATATTTTCACACAATCACCACTCAAACCTATGGTCAACATTAACTCAATGTGACCATGTGATAAGCATATTTTAATTTTAGTTGCCTCATCACAACTTAACTATATCTTTGACTATTTTCACCCATGATCATGCGATCAAATGTATCATTCTTCCTTGGTCACGAATTTACAACTCAAATTTTTAACTCAATCACTAACTCTTTCAACCACGAGATAAGGAAATTGCAACATTGGCCCACTGACCTCAAGTTACCATTAACTTAGTGCAACCATACAATCCATTATATTTTGCTACTTCATAGCTCAAACCTAGGATTAACCTTAAATCCATCACAAAATTGTGATGGAACAATCTTTAACTATACCTGACCTTAAGTCCACTAGTACACATGTCAATGTGGCATATCCTTACTTTCCTTAAACATTGATCTACTTCAAAATCTGTAGATACATCCATAGTAGATCTAGGAAGATCTGACGGTTGGGAAAATGTTCTATTTGTATATCTTTGAACTAAAAAATGGGCCCTACTAAGATAGATGACATTATGTTGCCTCCTCACTCCATTAACTCACAATTTCACCTTAACCCCATCAAATGTGAGATCACAAGCATTCTACACCATCATTTCTTACATGCATGGTTATTGTTAACCCTATGCAATCACATGACTAAAAACAAATTAAGTCTAATCGTGCTATCATGTCTTAAAATTTTTAACTCATTATAAACCCTACAATCATGCACACCAAAGAATTTTCCTAGTTGCAATGTTAACTTTAGGTAAACATTAAATAGTTTTGATGTTGTGAACACATCAAAGCTTTAACCATTTAACCTTGTCACCCAGTCACAATATATAATGTAACCATATAACTCTCCTTATGAAGTTGTGACAATCATCACATAGCCATTGATTGCTCAGGTGCACCACAAACCACATAATGAGATCTAACTACTATGAAGGTGCAAAAACTTTAAGTTATAACTATTTCTCTCCTTCACACTTCTACAAATAGTTAGCAGTTAAGAGGCAAAAAAGTTGTGTCAAAAGGCTTGTCGCAATGTTGTGACTTAAAACATTTATAACTAGATATGAAAAGTGAAAGGGTACAAAAATAGGATATAAAACATATAACATTGTTTCAACATATCTCATTCAAAAATTAAATTCAAAATCCTTAATGTAGGAAAAGACAAGGTAACAACCCTAGGGTTCAGATATGGATGATAGAAAATGAAACCTTAGGCACTGAAAGAAAAATGCTTCCTAATTTTCAATGGGGTTTTGCAAACTTTTGGGTAATCTAAAAATCAAGCCAATAGAACATTTATATCCAACCATTTCTATAAATTTGGGAATGCACTTCATTCTTGGCATGTAAGTGATGCATCTACATATGCAATTTTATCACCTTGGAAAACTGTATTTGATCCTACTATCTAGGAACAACTAAGTGTTGATTTTATTAAATCTAATTTGATGACAGATCCACACGAATTTTTAATCAATGTAGTTAATAAATAAATAGGCCAATTTAACTAGGTTATGGCTTGTTTCTTTCTAAAAATATCTTCTATGATATGTTTTTGTAAATCTTTATGAAAACTTTGCCCATTTTTTGTGGTTTGCATCATATGTGTGCATGATCTTGAGGTAAGTCACTTAACACAGGTTGAGTGAGTTTTATTTTTTCATTATTTGGATTCTATAATATGTATGTAGAACAAGAATATATAGGGTATGAAGATCACAATGTCATGGCATGACAAGACAATAGCAGAGCTAAAGCACAACTAGAGATTATTACAATATAGTCAAGCTCATTCAATGTCACGGACAATAAAAAACATTTTATTAAGTTTAAGATCTCATATAGGGAGGAAGATATTCAAAGTTAGTGTGAAATAATAGAAATACTAAATAATGGGGAGAATGCATTATAAGAAAAATTCCACAGAAATAGAATGAGAATAAGGGAAACAAAATGTAAAGTCCATGGGTAGGAAATTGTAGATCTCCACACTCCACGCTCTTTTGCAACTTCTCATACCCTCATTCAGAGCTATCAAATATCTTTTGTGTGAAGCTCTCCACAATTGATCAAGTGGGAATGATTAATATTGTGTTTCTTTTTTTCTAATCATGCCAATGTCAAAACTACAATGCCAATAGTGATATTGTAATGTTGTTGGGCATAATTGTAAAAAAACATGAAAATCACCACAAATTGCACCACTGCCTTAAAGTTTAGTCATATTTGACCCAAAATATTGTAGTGACTTAATCATACTTGTTGCATCACAATACATTGTCTCAAATTGGTCCACATGGAACACTTATGGGCTATCATAATCCTAAAGATCCATCATGAAAAGGTCTTTCGTACCATCACTAGTCAAGATATATCATCATAGTTGAGTGTGGAGATGTTGCAAAGATTGTCTTACTAACCATGTCTCTCTTTTCATACTCAAATAGGCCATTCAAACTAGCCGGGGAGAATCCATGGAGCCTTTGTAACAAGCCACATTGCATCATCTTGACTTATAAAATGCTAAGACATAACAAGCTAAAGATATAGTGATTAAGCTAGAGTCACAAGTTCATGACTTAACATTATAACATTTCATTAAGTGAAAAAAGATATTGCATTCATATTTGAAACAAAAGGGCTTAAGACATGAAAAAGGATTAGGACATGAGGAAGAATTTATATGGACATACTTAGGGTTTTCTAACAAGGCCTCTATAACAAGAAAATGTAAACCCTAAATTCAACAATTCAACATCAATCTTCATAATAGACTCTCAAAATTTTAGAATGGTGAAAATTTAGGCCATTATGTTGGAGGATATTGGTATAGATTTTTTAGAACCTTTTATTGTACATTGTGATAACACAAGTGTAGTTAGTAAGTCTAAGAATCCTATGATTCATTTTAAAACTAAGCATATATTTGTTAATATCATGTTTTGAGAGAGAAATTTGTAGAGAAAGAGATCATATTAGAGTATGTGAGTACAAAAGAGTATATTGTAAATATCTTTCCAAAGTCTTTGCCTAAAGATACATTTGAGTATTGTGAGGTATGATTAGGGTTATGCCCCTACCTACTTCTAAGTAGATGATGCAAAAAGTACATCAGTCCAATGGTACAAAGAGCTATTTTTTATTTGGACTGAATGTTGATGCTTCTTATATGGGGGAGTATTTGTGATGAACAGAGTCATCAAGGACTCTTGGTAGTTGATATTGAATAGTGTCTTTGGACAGTTGAGCTGATTGAATACATTGAGAAGATGATTGACATAATGAATTTTCTTTCATTGATGCTAATGTAGGATAAGTATACACGAAATAAATCTCCTATGTATGGGGGAGAAGTGTTATAATGGGGAGAGAGATCATAATAATGGGAGAGATGCACCAATGAGAGTAATTAATTTCAATGGGAAGAAGCATTTAACTACATCAATTGGGAAGAAGTTGTGAACAATTGGTGTCCAACCATGAAGCTTCATGTCCATCCATGAAAGCATGAGGAAAATCATAGGATATGGATTTCATATTTGATTGATGAAAATTATTTAAAAATAAGAAAGTAGTAGGGTTTAATGTAGTATTCTTGGAACTTAGATTTTTTTCATATATGTTTCCATTAATGCTAAAGGGGGGTATTTTTAGAATGAAAGTTGATGGTATTCCTTTGGGAGAGTATCCTAAGTATTGGAGAGACTATTTATGATTAACATGTTGCATTCGTGACTATGTTTATCATTGATGCCAACATAGTATTTTTTCTATGAAAATTGGCAAAGTAACAAAGCAAGCAAGAGATTGTACAAACTAAGTATTGATGATTAGGTCAAACACACTTAAGGATGTGTTCTACATTATGTCTTGATGATGTGGCTAAGTGTGCATGCAAAAATTCAAAGACATGAAAAAGATATTCTTGATTTATAAAAGATTATAAGTATGCAAAGTACCTAATAGCTCATTTCTGATGATTAATTTGTATCTCTTAACTGATATAGAATTGGGCTACACACAATTAGAAAATGAAAATAGACACCCTCATGATGATGTCAGCAAGTGTGCAAGGTCATTTTGGAAATACAATAGGGAAAGTAAAATCTAAGAGGGTGGGGTGAATTATTCCTTCAAAAATTTAAGCATTAAATCATTCACCTCACATCCATCATACAATTTGCATGTAAATCAAAATAGCTAGCTAAACATATTCATCCATAGAATGAAAGAAAATGAAATTCAACACTTATATGAAAAAAGACATTTGGTTACCCAAAAAGCCTCCAATGAGAAGGTAAAACTAGGATGGGGATGACACCCACAAATCTTCACTACTACAGTTGTAAAGTGTATCCAATAAAAGTTACAATGTTTGATAATAAAATATGATCTACCTTGTGGAAGGTCTACCCTATTAAAGGCTTACAAGATTATTAGATCTTAGCTTGTTAAAGGATTTCAGCACCCTATTAGAAGTGTTCCTAATCAAGGGACTCAAACTTACAATGAAGTAAGCACCCTGTTAAAGGATTTACAGTAGCATGTTAGGACTACTCTGTTAATAGATTTAACTAATTCACCTATTAGAATGTCTTAGCAATGATCCTATAGTTAGCACTCTATTACTAGATAAAAAATCACTTCTTTGCACATATCCTTGATCCTCTCTGATCAAATGTGTCACTTCTTTCCCCAAACTCATGTCCTTTGTTCTCCTCCAACTAATTCTACAATTTATAACTTGATTCACAATTCCTTAGCCACCATGAATGCTTTGTTTGTGCATGCAAACTTCTTTGTCCACTCATACAATGTTTAGGGTTTGTCTTCCTTAAGAAGACCTAGGTGACTTAGGGTTAGGTATGAATCAATGACTATGATTCTCCCATTTTTCCATTCAATCCATCTATTTTACTAAATGGTTACATGTAATGCATAGGGATTTTCAATATAGATTCATCCTTATCATTTAGAATAAAAAAATCCTTAAGTTGGCTCAAAAATGATTTACATAGAAGTTTGTGTCATAACTATGTCCAAAACTATTTTACTCAGTACTTGAAGTCTTTGATGCTCAACATCCATTATATCTTCAATGTTGTAACTTTGCCTCTAAATGACTTGGAATCGCCTATCTACTTGACACTTGAGTAACTTAGTAGTTACTACTTACTTGGTACATACTATATATCTCACTAGGCATATAGTATTTGACAACTTGTGCTCGACATAGATTAATTGTTTGGCATGAGCTAAGTTCTATCTTGTAAATGACTTAAGTGTATTGTCACTCATATGTCAATAAAAATCTAAGAATAATAATCTCCCCCTTTTTCATGAGTAACAAAGACACATGGTCATTCATGAATATCCTTAACTTATGAGAATAACTCAAATAATCTCTATTTAGTACTTGGCTTACATACAAAATTTCAAAACTTCAAAATTTTGTAAAACTCATGACTTATCAATCATACCTCAAAATTTTATAACACCCCCTGAGTTGATTATCCTTTTCTAAAACTAAATACTCTTGATGAGTAGATATGTTGTACTCTTATGTTGGCTCTCTATTATTTTGTATTGACTCCACCTTTGTTTTATTTCTACCACAACTTATGCATTCTCCCATTTTTTCCTCATTCTCCCCATTTCTGATACTTATGTCATGGGTGGTACAAAAATAGTGTGTTTTATCCAAAATGATTTATAAACCTCCATTATGAGCTTTAGTGATGCATTTGAGTTGTCACAGCTACCTCAAGAGATTTTATTTGAATAGCTAACTTAGAAACAAGGTTAACTAGGCCTTCATGAGTAGAAAGATGGAGATATTTCTTCATTAATGTATCTGTAAAGGCTAGTTCCTTGTGTAACACCTCCATATGAGGTATCAACATGGAATGGATGTGAATCAATGTAGCTTGAATATTGGAATCTTGAGCTTGCAAAGCTACTAACTGACCTTGGGCAAATAGCAATTGTCTAAAATGAGACTGAATTTGACTAAGAGATTGTTGTAGGATTTTACTTGTTGACTTCAAATATCCTTCCAGGTGGTTACTGTGTCTCTGCACTTCTTGTGTGAACATGGGTACATCACACAACTTGGTGTAAATAGATAAAATATTCTCCAACACTTTCTTCACACCATCAATTTTGGTTGATAACTCAGCTTGACTAAGTACAATGGCACTTGATATCTTTTTAGTTACCTTGGTATGAAATTTCTTCTCAGACCATTCTAATGATTTGACATTTGTGTCTATGTCTTCATCATTTACCTTCTCCACAATATTTTCCAACTGGTCACTAATTGGCTTGACTTCATCAAGTACATGCAAGTTGAATACATCAAGAAATATGTCCTTGATGTCATGAAGTTCTTATTTTTTCCTATGCTCCCTTCTAAGCAGTTCTTGGTGATTCCTTTTCACTAGAGCATCCTACAATATGCCCATTTTCTCTATGTTGATTGATGCAAGATCAAACTTTGACATTTTAATAACCTCATCTAAGTTGATATCACAATAAGATGTGACCTCATCAACCTTAGATGTGCTAGGACTAGGCCTTCATGATTGCAATGGTTTAGCTTCTACACTTGACTTATGAAGTACTTGACTAGGAATAGGAGTAGTAGTATCTAGTAGGGTAACCAGTGTCTCAATTGATATCACTTCCTCTAGTTTTCTAGTCAAGACTAAATATTTAGTTCTATCCTTCTCCTATTCTATGATCTTAGTATCACTTTGTGCTTGTGACCCATCTTTCTCAATTTTTAAAACTACATCTACTTAAAAATTACACCAATGTGCTAATAAGTGAGGAGATTGTGTCCTTCCTTTGATATATTACCATAGGCGCGGTAGGTTACACTTTTGTAGATTTTATGTAGGAGCATCCTAGGCTTTCTTGCAATCCTACATGTTTGGAGGGATTTTTTCTTCAAGTTGTGGAGTTCGGTAGATATTGGTGCTCTATGTGGTCTTTAGAACTCAGCATGATTTGTTGAACTTGGCATGGTCTGTGGAACTCAACATGCTCTGTGGAACTCAATATGGTCTCTAGAACTCGACATGGTCTTTGGAACTCATCATGGTCTCTAGAACTTGACGTGGTCTCTGGAGCTCAGTAATGTTTGGGAATTTACTAGTGCTTGGCTTGGTTTTGCTAACACTTGGTTTTGTCTTGGTTTTTGTTGGTGCTAAGTTGTCTGTGAGATGACTTTTGGAATTTAATTTATGTATGGGTACTTAATTTAGTGTTGTATCTAAGTTTTTTCTTGACTGATATTTAATGTAAGGGATTTAACTTAGTTTTTAATGAACTGGGTCATCTTGTGGCTTAGTTGGGTATAAGTAAGGGGTTTTGTGGAGTCTTTAGTCAGTATGATGACAATGATTCATTCTAGCTTGGAGAAGGGGATGAAGTGTAGATGAAAATTTTGAAGAGTTAGGGTCATGAATTAGGAACCAAAGCATTTCTTAGTGGACCTGAGGATATAAATGTGAATTCTTCTTGGTGTTCTTATCCAGTTATAGATCTAGACTAGCTAGAATTGGTGTGTGCTAATTAGATCTTGTGGGATCTTGTAGAATTGGTATTGTAATTGTTGTTTGTATTTGGCCCTAACCTGGAAGGCCTTACAGTCAGGCATATTGAATGTGATCAATTATCTATTAATAAAGAGTATTGATTTAGTATCAGATCTTGCATTATTGTTTCTTGGTTATGTTGTTTCTTCTATATGGTTATTTGTTGAGGGTTTGTACATCTGCTTTGGGGATTCTTTGGACTTGCTCTATGTTAGGTGGTATTAAAGTGAAGGTTTTCTTGAGTGTTTGGACAAATCACAAAAGTTGAGGTAGTTTGCACCAAGATTTGTAGAGAAGGTTGATCTTGTGGAGATGATTGATCTTTTGGATTGGTGTATTTATTGCTTAGGGTTTGCAAATATCTTGAAAGATACCTTTGAGAATATTGGACCCTATAGTGATTGATGATCTTAGTGATGATGTAGAAGAAATAATATCAAAGAAGATTAGAGAAAAACTCAAATATGAGATTATATTGATGAAAAGTGACATGATTGCTTAAATTGTAAGTGCTTTAGGTGGTGTACCTAGGCA
Organism: Cupressus sempervirens; assembly: GCA_028749045.1. Taxonomy (NCBI): domain Eukaryota; kingdom Viridiplantae; phylum Streptophyta; class Pinopsida; order Cupressales; family Cupressaceae; genus Cupressus; species Cupressus sempervirens. The sequence continues at coordinate 115,241,319 of CM053793.1, forward strand.
TATGGGTACTAAGGGTAGTTATGAGGAAGTTGTTGAAGACTTTGAAGTTACTAGATCTAGTGGTGAGGATAGATCTAATCATGTGGAGAGACCTATAAGAACTAGAATTGATTAGATTGCTAGACCTAAATCTAAGTTGAAGCTAAAACATAAGATGGAGGTTTCTAATTTCTTAGTGTATATGTGAAATATGAGCCTCAGATCCTCATATACACTTCAACAAGGTCATTATCTAAAAGACCATCCTAGAATGAATATAAGATTATTCATGTAAGTAATATAACTATCTGACCTGTTGCCTTCTAGCTAGAATGATTTTTCCTTTGTTCTTAGAATGAGAAGCAACCATACCTCTAGTATGAAGGATTTCTAGCTAAATGAGAATGCAAATTATACTAGGTGAGATGCAATTAAGCTAAGATATAAAATAGCATACTATGCTAAATGAATACATTTTTAAGATCTAGATCATATTATAATACAACAAATAAAAGCTATGAAAGTGTGAGCAAGATGAATAAATATTCTAGCATAAGTTTGATGCAAATTCAATTCAACCTTTTTAATGATGAATCAAAGGCTCCTTGAATAGTACCCCAAGATTGATCGATGCACAAGATCAATCAGAATGACTAGTCAAGATTGAAGATGAGACTCAGTCAGAATGGAAAAATCCTTATGACAAGGGAGTTAACTAATTTAATTCCTTTTCTAATTTTAGTCCACCTAGAGTTTCCATATTTGAACTTAAGAGAAGATTTGGAGAGAATATGTAATTTAATAAAATAGAGTATGACCTCATAAATGGATAAACTTTAATTAATTGAATAATTAAATTCAATAATTAAAATGAGGATATTATTTAATTAAATAAATTTAATTCCTTTGTACATTAGCTAAAGAGGTAATTTTAATTTAAGTAAAGTATGAACACTTATAATTAAATTAAACTTAATCAATAGGTTTAGTATAGCTAATTTGAGTCGATACTTTAGGAATTAAATAAATAGTGTGAGTAATGCAGTCTAGGGTTTTTTGCATTTGGCATTTAGGTCAAGTAGTGATTGTAAAAATTATAATTGCCTAATAAAATGGGACTTAAGAATTATTGAATAGACTAGAATTGTTTTAACATAGCAATGTGCCATTTTTGGGGTATTGCATTTGCCCCTCTTTGAATGAATGTGTGAATAGCATGTTTGATTCAAAGAAATTAGAAGTATGATGCATAGATCAAGAAATGAGATTGGTTCTATGATTGGTGACATGGAGACTAATTGATAAGCTTTTAAAGGTTATCTCTAGAATGAAGCTTAACCTTACGGGATATAGATAGAACACCTAGATATTGAAGTTGATAAGCTTTTAAAGGTTATCTCCAAAATGAAGCTTAACCTTAGGGGATATAGATAGAACACCTAGATATTGAAGTTGATAAGCTTTTAAAGGTTATCTCCAGAATGAAGCTTAACCTTAGGGGATCTAGATAGAACACCTAGATACCAAAATTGATTGCATGAAGATTTTCAAATTTCATAGAATTTTCCCTAGAATGAGACTCAATCCTCAGGAGTCAAGGTTGAGACTACCATAATACCTACCCATTAAAAGATGACAATATTAATCATGATTCATAGAATCATCCCTAGAATGAGGCTTGATCCTTAGGAGTCAAGGTTTAGACTATCCTGATACTTGTCCTTTGAATAGTAATCGCAAGCAAGATCCTAGAATCATCCCCAAAACGAGGCTTAATTCTTAGGAAGTGTAAGGATTATCTCTAAAATGAAGCTTAATCCTTACCAAGACTTTTGGAATTATCTCTAGAATGGAGCTTAATTCCCTAGAGTCTAGACAGAACACCTAAATACTAGTTCAAAAAAGAGATACTAAGACCTATCATGAGTCATAGAATCATCCCCAAAATGAGGCTTGATCCTCAAGAGTTGGGGTTTATATTGTCTTGATACCTACCCATCATATGCTGACAGGAACTATTATAAGATTGATTAGCTGATCAAAAGATGAGATAGGTGATGTATGATGCTAGATTGAGGGGAACAAGATGTCCCAAGTGATTAGATTCCCTAAGTGATGAAACCATAAGATCAAGAATGAGTTGAAGAAAGTTTTGAAAGATTCAATAATGTAATCATCTTGCCCCATCAGGAGAAAATTGAACAATGACACACTGCAATTGTGATGCAAAGTAGTAGTTTGGGAGATATTGAAGAAATCTAAGATTTGGAAGAATATAGAACAGATCAAAATGATCAAAAGAAAATTTGGAGTTAATTCAAAGTGATTTAAAGGTCCAAAAGTTTGAGTTTGACCAAGTTTGACCAAAGTTGACTTTGAGTTGACTTTTCTAGAGATTTTGGAAAATTTGAAGCAAATGTGATTTGAAAAGATTCTAAGAGTCACAAAGTATTAGAAAATTGGACTACACAAGCATTTGTTCGCATCAATCCCAAAATTTTAAAATACAATTTTGAGCTATTTAATTGTGCTAGATTTTGAATTCAATCCTAAAAATGAGTTTAGAGTAGCTAAATTAGCCAGGGGGTGATTTTCATGCAAATCAAAACACTTTGAAAAATTAGGTCAAAACCTATATAAGGGCCCAAAGGGTCATTGTCAAATCATTTCCACTTTTGTCTTTTGTGGAGAAGAGAGCTTTGAGGAGAAATTTTGGTCCTCATGCATTCACACTAATTTGAGTGCTCCTGATGATACAACTAGCCAATAGACTATGGGGATCTAGCGAGTAGTTGATAACCTTGCTTCACATTTAATTTTTCATGCTTTTTGATGTGTTTTAGCATGTTTTAGGGCATTTTGAATTCTTGTCATGTCAATTCTTGCACAAGGATGTCTCTCCTCACATGAGCCTAATCTCTTCTCATACAAAGAAGTACTAGGCATGCAATTCTTCACCTAGTGTAATGGGCTTTCTTATGGGAGAGATACCCATGTGTCATACGAGAAACCCTAAAAAGGGTTATTTTATCACCTAATATTTGATCACTTCTAATGCAAAGAACTGTATTCTCATGTGAAGATGTGTAATCTTGTGCAAGAACATGAAATTTCATGTGAAATTCTAGTGTAAAATGCAAGTTTAAAAGTTTAAAATTTGATTTTTCATTGTAATTTTGCACTTTCTTTTGTCTGATTCATTTAGCAAAGACTAATCATTTGCATGTTGTGTTTGTGTGTGCAAGTTACCTTTCTTGATGTCAAATTTAAGTCCCATTACCTACCTTATGGAGCTTTGTTGTGGTGACTAGATGATGTCGACATGGCACATATTGATAGACTTAGGTTATCTTATCTTTGCTAGATTCCACTAGTGTTGGTGAACCATGGCCTTTTGACTACACTGGTGGAGTGTTTTCATTCAAAAATTAACACCTTTCATCCTCCATGGGGGAGATGATGATCACACTAGAGGACATCTACCAAATACTGTGGATACCCTTTCATGGGTCATGAGTGGTTTATGACACTGTCATGGATGGGTATAAAGGCACTGAGGGCTATCTTTGAGGAGGATCTAATCATGGGTCGAGCTATCACATGAGAGGAGTTGGTACACACCTATAGACCCACACCCATAATACCAGTAGTGTTAGGTATATTCATTAGCTTCTTCTTTGTGCTAGACAAAGGGTAGCATGGATTGGAGTGTGGATGGGACTAGATGCTACAGATGATGCTAGAGACTCTAGAGAGATATGGGTGGGGTCAGTGCATGCTTTCCCACATGTTCCATGAGATGCATCAGATTGTTTACCATGACAGGAAGAGCATGGCATTTAGGGTCTATGTTCTTTACATATGGACATGGGAGCATTTACCAATTACTAAGCTAATATTTGTAGATGAGTGGTAGCCTATGGAGCCCTATATATGCTGATATAGAGGCCAACTAACCTAGATAGCTCTAGGGAAGTCTAAGCAATAGATAGGCCATCTGGATGACCTCGTAGTAGTGGTGTGGTAACCCTAGAGAAAGATAGAGGATTGGGATGATACATCCTAGGAGGTGGGACACATGTTCACCTCTTGGCCACTAGTAGGTCAATCTATATAGATTATGGAGAGATTTTGTTTGATGTGGGTGTGGCAACAATATGGTCAACCACAAGACATATCATAGGATTACTTCTCATATTCATGGTTGATGATAGATTTGGACCACGAGTGGTCTCCAATATTAGATCCTAGCAGATCGATGATTGATGTACACAACTTGGTTGTGAAACAATGGGATTATCTTCTAGTAGTAGTGGATAAAGGAATGACTCTAGCTTACTAGGAATATTTTGTGATTCATCCTTCTCCTTAATTCATAGATTTAGTAGGAATGGCCACACCTAGACAACTAGTACAAGTACCCCATGCACCACCATAGCAGCCATAATAGGAGAGCATGATAGTAGAATAGATAGGTTTCGATTCCTCCTAGGTAGATGAGGTTAGACCCAAATACTAGTGGGAGTGGGACAAGTTAGAGGGGATCTTGAGGTGAGATGGGATCTCTAGGTGCCATTGGAGGAGATGCCCAAAGACCACACATAGAGGAGCAACAACCAGCTGAGTAGCCAACTGAGTAGGGAGATGAGGTGATGCAAGACTAGCCTACTATAGAGGCCCATGGTGGAGATGTCCTAGTATAGACTCAGGAGGCCCTAAAGAGGTCTACAGAGAGGATACAGACCACACAAAAATAGCTAGGAGAGTTGCAAATATAGCTTCTAGTGAGAGACTTCTAGATCTTGGATCGAGAGCATGAGATCTATGGGCTACAAGAGTTACTAGAGTGAGAGGCTTAGAGATCAAATTAGTAGAAGGATGAGATATGGTTGTAGTTAGCTATGACAACTTACTATTTTGTAGCATATGTAGTATTTGTACTAGATGAGGTAGAGTAGGTGCCTAGATTTTCTTAGGTTGCATAAGATTCAAGGGGTGGGCAACCTATAGTGAGACCTAATATGCCTCATTTTCCTCCTTCACCACCAATGGGAGGTGAGGAATAAGGAGAGAGTTAGATTCATCTTTCTCTAATTTTGATCTGGCTATGTACTGATTGGTTTACCAGCACCATTTTGTACCATTTTGAGATTGAAAGTACTTGAGTAGCATCCAATTTTGCACAAATGTAAACTTTTGATATATATATATATATATATATATATATATATATATATATATATATATATATATATATATATATATATATATATATATATATATATATATATATATATATATATATATATATATATAGACACACACACACACACACACACACACACACACACACACACACACACACACATGAGACTTTTTGATTTGAGTACGATTTGCATGTGTCACTTTCTCTCTTTATAGCTTGTTGTACATGAAATATTTTATGCTATGATTATGAATGCAAATATGATGTGATATATGAATGTATATTTGATATCATGTATGAATGTAGTGTAGCTGAGACGAATGATGAAATTATATATGAAATACAAAATGGGAATGAACTAACATCTCATGTAGTGTTCCATTTTTTATGACAATGACAAGTATCCCATGAAGATAGAGAAGATGAACAAAAGAATAAAATTCTTGTGTAGCCACAAAGGAACATGATACTTTGGAGAAGCCAACATTCCCTCATCAGAAAGGATGCAATTGAATTAGTCATTGAACCATATGCATATGCAATGCCACCCTATACTAGATACAACCCTAGGTCTACTTACCAAGCTTTGACAATTATCATCACTGAGCATTTAGCTAAATCCCAAATGTTGTATGATTCCTACTAACATTGTAATCATAGGAAATATGAAACTTGTTCTATTTTTGTCAAGATTAAATGTAAGCATTCAAGGCACAAGAACCTAGAATGACTAGAACATTTGTCCCCTTTAATGTTGCAAGTTAACATAAGCATCAAAGCATAAAATCTAGGATGACCAAAATATTTATTGCATGTAGACACATTGAACACATAATAGATCCTTCTTATGGTAAGTAATCAATAAATATTCTAACTTGAAACAACATGTGTGTTCATAACCTAAGAAAAAAGTGTGCTAGGTATAGTTTGTTAGTATGAATGTTGATGCTGGGGGGAGCATTGTAGAACATTGATATGATGCATTTATAATTGTGTTTGTCATTGATGATAACATAGCAATAAGTTTGTAAAAGTGTGATAGAATAGAAAACTATGATCTCTATATTGAGAAAATTATATTACTTATTTGATTATACACAATTACCAGCCCATATTACATTGTCTATTTGTTACAAGGGCAAGTGCACATAACCCAATGTGACAATGTATGGAAGATATGGTTGATCTACAAAGAACCATATGGAAACACATTATTAGGAAAGAAGTTACTATTGTATGATTGCTAAAATTCATTAAAATTGTAATGAAGGGTTGTGTAGTGAATTGGAGACAAATGGTCAGAGAGTGCACATGTATGAAAGTCAGACATGTTAAATTTTGTGTATAATTGTGAGTTGACAACATTAATTAAATGTGTATTTCATTTAATTAACATGTGGAAAGCCAACTCAAAGATTTATTATTGAGCATGGTATAAAGGAAAGATGTTTTACATGTTTTACATATAGAGAGTAGAGAAGACTTCCAAATTACTAAGAAACAAAGCAATACAAAAGAAGAGTAACTTACCTATGTGTGTAAGTGACCTTACAGGTTATTGTTACTAAGTTCAGAGTTCCAAATCTAATTGTGTGATCTAAAGGTGAAGGAGTCTAACATACTAGATAGAGGAAGAAGTGAAAGCTTGTTAAAAATCTATTATTTAGAAAGGAATAGTACCGAGTTCAATTGGACAATGGGTTCATTGATTTAATCCTAAAGCTATTTGGATAGTGGGTTCAGTTGCCTTCCACAGCTCCCAATAGGATTGGAATTTCATAATAGGGATTCAAAGTCTCCTAATAGATGCTCTTTGTACTAAATGTTGTAATAGAATACTAATAGGGTCTATCCTCTAGCAAGGAATATTCATATTAGTACATCATTTTGTGGGCATCATTCCCACTAGGGTTTTCCCTAGTCAACATATTTGGTGTAATTTTTTATGTTCATCTCTTTATGGT